>JAWHQI010000015.1:4800000-7200000 GCA_033032865.1 Dactylorhiza incarnata | reverse complement strand
TCTTTCATGATATCCTTGTGGATGGTATAGGATTGGTTTACCAAACCTATGCTTATTACCTTGGTAATGAAAATGTTCCTAGAATAAGTCTGCATATAATAGATCTGGAGAGTGTCTAATGATTCTTCTTCTTGTTTTAGTTCTTTGATTGAGATTCATAGGTTTTCCTAAATTTATTTTCCTTAGAGTTTCATTTTCATTAGTTGGATTAACTCTACTGAATGTAGTGATTCTATCTGGATGATTGTTGTTTATGGATTTTTCTACAAGATGTTTACTTAGTATTCCTTGTTGATCATTAACATTCATCCTATTAAATATTGTAACTTTATCAGGATGATCATGTACTTCTTCACATATTTCACTATTTTCACTTACTTGATTCTCACTAGATCCAACAAAAATTACTGGATTTTTCCAGGCAGGTCTCTTAGGAATTACTGTGCTGGTAGATGGGTCTGCTCCTAAACCAAGATGTTTAAATCTCATGTTGAGATTTTGTGTAATGTCTTTGACTCCTCCAATTGAGTGAGTCTTCAAAGGCTTTTGCCTTTGTAAGCTCTTCCTTGAGTTTTAGATTTTCAGCCTTTATTTCATCTACCTGTTTTCTTAACTCTCCTACCTCAATCCTGAGTTGATTATCACAGGAATGATCTTCATTTATCCTTTTACTTTTTAGTTCTTTTAACTCTTCTCTAAGTATCATTATTTGATTTTCTGCCTCTAATTGATCTTGACAGAATTCTGTAAAGCAAGTTTTAAAATCTTCTGAGGAAAAATCAAAATCTTCAAATAATGATACCTGATCTTCTTCAGAGGAATCTTCCAAAGCAATTAGGCATGCTTCTTCAGTATTTGTTTCCTCCTCACTTCCGGAGGAACTGCTAGAGCTGGTGTCAGTGTCACTCCATGTTTCAGCAATAAATCATCTCTCTTTCTTCTTATCCTCTTTTTCATCTAAGCTTCCCTCAACTGAACTTAAGAGAGAATCCCAGATTTCCTTAGCTGACTGGCATTCTTCCATTGTCTGAAATATGTTAACTAACATAGTTGATGCTAGAATTCTCATAGCCTGAGAATCACATGCCTTTACTTTCTTCATAGCCTCAGTCCATTCAGATCTGGGAATATGTTCTTGTGACCTAATACCATTTGCATCTTTCCTGAGTGGTGCTGGAGGACCTGCCATAATGACATCAAATATGTCTTCATCAGTTGAATTCATATAGAACTTTATTCTGGCATTCTAGGGTGTGAAGTTATTTAAGTTACACACTGGAGGTCTTGTTGAGGCATAATCCTTAGAACTCATTTTCTTTATAAAATAATTTTGTAGTAAAGAAATAAGAGTAGGAGGTCTTTTTGATCAAGGTGTTAAACTTTTAATGATTAACCTCCCTCTGATACCAATTGAAAGTGCACAATGTGCCTCTGAGAATCCTCTTGGGGGGGGGGGGTGAATAGAAATTTAAATAATTTTCTATCTTAACTGTGCAAACAATAAAACTTACTAAGGAATTATGCACACAAACCAAAACAATAGGCAGAATAAATAAGAACAAGACTGCTAAAAATAAATGCTGAAAGAGAAAGTGGGACAGCATAAAATGTCACAACACAGACACACATAATTTTTTATAGAAGTTCCCCAAAATGTGGGTACTCCCCTCTTCTACCACCTAGTAGTAAAGCACCACCTGCGCCCGAGTCTTTTGATAAGGAGACTCTAAATCAAAGATCTTTTGATAAGGAGATCTTGAACCACAGATCTTTTCATAAGGAGATCTTGAACCAAAAATCTTTTGATATGGAGATCTTGAACCACTGAATCCTTTGGAAGAGGGATTCATAAAACTCTTTTACAGTTGAGAAAAAGGAGAAAGGAGAAGGAAGAGGTGAGAAGAAGAATTCTGTTCTCAGAATTCTATTGAAGCCTTCTGCTTCAATTTTTCCTTTTGCTGGATCTGCTAATGATGAACCCTTGCTTAAGATTGTAAGAGCTATGAGCTTCAGATCCTTTCTTCTTTTCTTATGTTTGAAATATGGCTTCTATAAGGTATTAATGAAGTGCAGCCTTCAGTTGTTCCGTTCTGAGAGAGAGAGAGAGAGAGAGAGCAATTCTTGTTTTTCTATCTTTTAAGGTTCCAGAGGAAGAGAAAGGAGGAGGAAGCCCTAATCGACAAGCTGCAAAAGATTATGAATCATTATCTGTGTTTCTCTCGGCTCTCTTCTTATTTATTGTCCATGATTCTATTTTTGAATTCCTTTCCTCTTTTAGGTTATGCTGAAAAAGTATTGGCCTGGACAATTTCTCTTCCTTTCCTCATTTGTTCACGACCCGTCCTCCAGCTGATTTTGATGTTAGAGATGAAGATATTTGAGGTTTTTAAGTGGTTTTAGAAACTAGATCTACAATGCTTGGTTCTTTCATTTTTGAAGAGAGGAACTAGAACAAATCTTCTTTATTTTTATGATTCTTGTTAAATAGTTGATTTGATGAAGATTTATGACCCCTTTTTTTTAAAAAACTATTTTTTTTTTGGAATCTTCAAGATTTTTTATGAGGATTTTAGTTTTGATTTTGGTTTAGATTATGTGGGTTTCTTGGATCTAGCAAGTTAGGATTTGAAAAAAAAATTATTTTAAGGAGATTTTTACCATTTTAGATCAGAGGGCTAGTGTCGGCGCTACAGTAGGCGCTAGTGATAACGCTGGGCGCTAGTGATAGCGCGGCGCTAGTGATTGTTGCTTAGTTTTATTTCTTCTTATAATGTGGCAGATGGCACCTGGATCTAAAAGAAAGAAAAGTGCAGAGCTGGCCGTGGAAGCAGCAGTAGTAGGTGTTCCTTATGTTGTGGAGTTTGACATGCCTCGTCACCACCATATCATGCAGCTATTTGCTGCCTCCGAGGTGTTGAAATTATTTATTTCTGATGGGTTTTCTTCCGAGTTAGTAAGAGATTTCTATACGCACTTGGAGAACCCATCGCAGACAGAGCTGGATGGAGGAGTGTGGTCTTTAGTGCAATGACACGTGGTGACAATAACTCATGACCAACTGAGGGATGTGTTTGGATTGACCCATCATCCAAATCGTTTGGAAATTATTGAGAAGTTTAGAGTAGATAGAGACTGGACTCAAGTGAATATGGTGCTGCATAATAGGGAATGCAGGAGTCTGATATCCTCAGTTTCGTCACTCACAGTAGACGCCTTGGTAGTTCAAGATGTACTACGACACACAATCTGCTGAAGTTGGGTGATACAGCAAAAGTCACAGCACAACTAAGTTATGTCACCTATTTCATTTTAGAGGAGGAGAAGTTTGATGTGGCAGATTTGTTACTTTCCTTGATTCGCTATTCATACAAGTTGCGGCATCCTTCCCGTCAGAGATATAATAACTTGCCCCTGGGTCGCATCATTCAACGGGTTATTCAGGTGATGTACCCTTCTATAGAAATAGGTTTTTACTTGACAGATTGCTTTCCTCTGATCTATAGTACTTCACACTTACGAGCTACATTCCACCTGGATGATCCATCGTCGTCTGCTCGACCACCACTCCGGTGAGGAGCGTCATCTCGAGGGGCTCGAGATGATTCATTTGAGTCATTTCGAGAAGAAATGGGAGAGCGGATGACAAGAGTGGAGAAAGATGTTTCTGGTATAAAGAAGATGGTGAAGTTCATGATCAAGGCATTAAAGCTAAAACCATCTACACCTGAGCGGAGGGAGTGGGACAGCCCAGAACAGGATCCACCCCGTCATTCGATTCAGAGGACTCGCGGAAGACAATCCCCAAGTCCTAGTGTGGAGGAGATAGACGAGGATGAGTAGTGGAGTAGGAAGGTCCCGAGGGGAACAAGTTTTTAGTTTTGTAATAATACAGGAATTTAAAGACATGTTCTTGGATGCTTTTTGATAGCGCAGGCATTACCAGCTAGCGCTAGTGCTATATGCAATATTTCATTTTGTTGTTTTTGGATGTTTGAATGTTTTTATCTGATCCTTATTTGGTAGTTTTTAAAGGTTTTGTTTTACGTTTTTTATAAATTTTGAAGTCATGAAGTGGAGATGTTTAGGCAATTTTAAGATCATATGTAGTATATTTTTGAAATCCTAAGGTTAGAGATTTTAATACCACATAGTAATTTTGAATTTAATTGTTAATAAATGGTGTATATATATATGTATGTGTAATGAATATAGGAATAAAATATGATTTTGAATTTTGATTAAATTGATTTATAAACTCATTAGGTTTTAAGAGTTAAGATCATATTTCCTATAATATATGAAATGACTAGCTTAAAACAAATAAGAAAACAAGATGTTAAAGCATATCATGAAGTAGAATAATTAATACTTTAATGTTTTGTTGATTTCTACTTCATGCGTTTGGTGATACCTAATGAAAAAGAGATTTAGGTATCCAAAGGGGTCCAAGTGTGGTGGTTCCTTTGGGTACCCAAATATATCGTGTAGGTTTGTGGGTAGATATTGATGAATGGATCCTTTCATGTGAAGTTAATGTTTCAGTTTTAGTTTTGGGCCTCCATTCAAACTTTGGTTTAGTGTTATTCTTATATGTGAAATTTCCATTGTGATAATCTTTATATTGATGATTATTGAAAGTATTTTTCATAGGCAAGTTGTGAACATTTAATTTTATGTTGGGAGAAGATTGATGTTGTAAGTGATAATTATGATAGTATTTTGGAATTTCATTTTTAATCTTTTGAAGTTTTTTATTTCCATTGTTTGGTTTATTCATATTTTGAGAAATCATATTTAACTTGCTTTTGGAGTTTTCTTGATATTGAGAATTTTTCTTTAAGATTTCCTTAAGCAAGATAATTTTAGTTTCAAATTCATTGTTCTTAAGTTTCAAATTATGTCTAGCTTTATTATACGCAATTGTGCTATTTTTAAGAGTAGAAACAATTGAATCAATATGGTTGTGGTATTCATTTCTGTATTCCTCAAATGTTTCATCCATCTCTTCAATTTCAATTTTATAACTTTTGCATGTAGCACAATCACTTTTTAAAGATGAATTTTCTAAAGATAATTTTTCATTATGTTCTTTTATACAAATAATTTCTTTTTCAAGTTCCTTGAATTTTTCCTTAATATTATTACACTTAAAACAGGGTTTTGTGTTTTCAAGCGAAGGACAAAATGGTGAAACCACATCACAATTAGATTCTAAATTAACATTAGATTTTAACCTCTTATTTTCTAAACGTAAATTTTTATTAGTAATTTTCAATTTCTTGATCTTACGTTTAGCCATTTTTAGCATGTTGAAACTAGAGATGGAAGTTATCACACAAGAAGAAGATTTAGACTTTCTTACAGCGCTTTTGGTAGAGGCAAAATGTGAGCATGAAGTTCCTTCGTTATCTTTTAGGCCTTCCTCCATCATAGATGAATTTTCATCTTCTTTTTCTCTTGATGTATTGCTCTCTTTTTCCAATTTAGTTTCCATGATTTCCATGGCTTTGCTACGAGAGAGATCTTCTTGAATAATAGTGGATGCTTGAATGTCCTTCTCCTCCTGTGTTTGTTCTATACCTGTGAGAGGAAAATCATACATTTCTTCAAGAAATTGCCATACTTTGTATGCATTAGAAAAACAATATATTAATTTGAAAATTTCATTTGATAAAGCACAAAATAAATAATGTTTGGCTTTTGCATTTAGCTGACGTTCCTTTTTATTTGATTCATCCGCAGGTCTTACAATGGCTAAATTCCATACTTCGACATCTAGAGTCTCAATAAATTTTTCAATTAAAATTTTCCATCCTTTATAATTTGTTCCATCAAATAAAGGTGGTTTAAGAGATATTTCTTCTTCACAGAAATTTTCTCCACTAGTAGAAGTGAGATCATGAGACACCATTATTCTCGGTTGTTAAGCCGATTGGAATAAAACTCCTCTGATACCACTTGTTGGATCGGTAGGCGCCCTTAGAGGGGGGGGGGGGGGGTGAATAAGGGTTTTCAAAAACTTATATTATATTTTAAAAAGCTTTGAAATAATGCGATATTAAGACAATAAGAAGTCAAGTAAAACAATTGAAATAAAGTAGAGACATACTTCTTTAATTGCTGTGTAACGAGTAAATCTGCAGAGAAGATATGATTAATTTATTCCTTGATTAGTGCACAAGATAGGTGGCGTATATATTCCCCGTATATCAATTTGCAAGAAAGATTTGTGCATTAAATGCAACTCTGCATCTATGAAGATGATACACTTCCTTCAACCCAATATCGTCTTGATCATCTAGACGATACAAAGTCTTCAAGCTAATATCATCTTGATCATCTTGATAATATAAAGTCTTCAAGCCGATATCGTCTACATGCTCCTTTCTTCAAGACTTAACACAATCTTCTTCACGATATCGTCGAGATGTTTCTTTCTACATGGCTTATCTTTAATCTTCAAGTCAATAAGGCTTTTTCAAGACGATATCGTTGACATGCTGTCTACATGATTTGACTTAGCTTTCTCGGCGATAAAGCTTTTTCAAGACGATATCGTCGAAACTGGCTCAACGATATGCTTTCTGTCTCAACGATTTGTCTGCTAAGGTTCAAGCCGATATTTGACTTAGTGATTTTTTCACTTCTATTATAGTCATCATACTAAGAATATAATCTTAATATATCTGTCACATCATGAACTAAAACTTATATCAAAAACAACTTTGCTTATATATATGTAACAGTCCTAGAACAACTAGACCCCTAAGATGCATTTTGTCATGACAAGGTCATGACATTGCTCTAAGAGACCAAAATGTCCATAAGAACCAAGGTGAATAGGTAAAAATCACCTTGGTTTGCAAATAGCCACTTATGACCACCCACCTAGAGTTTCCCTAGTAGACCTCTAAATGATAAGTTTACCCCCCCCCCCACCCCCTAAACCCTTTTGGGAATCCCTTGGGTCACTAAGGTCCCTAAGGGTCAACTCAAGTGGTCAAATTGACCAAAACCCACCTTAGGGTGCTAATAGCCAGTTCTGCCAATTTAACACAGGGTTAGCTAAAAGGATACCAAAATGACAAGTTGACCACAAAATGACATCCCTAACTATAGGGAGTCCCTAGGGTCATTAAGGTCCAATTTGGGTCACCTAAATTGGTCATTTTGACCAAAGTCAACTCTAGCTTGAAATAAGTTAACCATCCCTATGAAGGGTCAATTAGGATTCAAATGATCAAATTGATCAGATCAAAACTATCCAAGCCACTAAGGGAGTCTAAAGGGTTCACATTGGACCCTTGAGATAAACCGATTTTGGTAAATTATGCAAAATTACCAAATTGCCCCAAATTATAACTTTGCCCTAAATGGTTCAATTGGTCCTCAATTGGCCAAATTGACCTAGCCCAATCTCTCTTTAACCCTATGGGGAGTGTATGAGGCCTAAATGAACCAAAGTGCACATTCAATTTTGGAAAATTAGGGCAAAATCACCCAAATTCCCAAATTACCCCTATAAGCAAATATGTGTAATTAAGCCCCATGAGGCCTCACCATGACCTAATTCCCCTTGGAATTGGTCCATAAAGGTCTAAGACACCAATGTGGGTCAGCAACATTGGTTGGGGTGAGCTTGGGTCAAGCCCAAACTCAAAAGTCTCAATTTGATCTACATTGGGTCAAGTGAACCCCAAACCCCACCAAGTGGAACAGAGACTAAATAGGCCCACTAACTGCCCATTATCCCCTCCTACACATAAATTGGAAGATTGGAACCCATTTAAGTGTGGCCGACCACCATCATGTAAAAACCAAGGAGATCTCAAGGCATGGGTGCCACATGACACCCAAATTCTCATCCTAAGACTCACCCACAGCTCACCCACATTGAGCCCAGCCCGACTGTGAGGTGGCAGCCACTTCATGAGACCAGGGGGAGATGATTTCTAAGGGAGTTGTCGGACACTTTAATGGCAAAACCCCAAACAATTCAAATTTAGTTGAATTTCCCCCTCCCCTGGCCGAGAATTGATGAGAGGAGCTAAAACCATGCTGAGCTGGAGGCACATCAGTGGTTGTTGAGGGAGCTGCCAGCCTTGGTGAAATTGCCAACAATGGCAATCTCAGATATAAGCTCCCCCGACCCTGTTCAAACCCTCGATTAACTTCCGAATGTGCTAAGGAGAAGAAGCCCCATGATTGTAGAAGGAATAGAGCACTAAGGAGGGAGATCGAGCAAGGAATTGGAACTCAAATCTGTAACACCATGCCAGTACAAATAATGAAATAGTAGGTCCAGCCGTGACCCCACGCCATACTATACACACTAGCTAGGCATTATAAGTTGATAAACAGAAAAGAACTACAACTACACGAGAGTACATAAAGCATAAGCGGAAGCATTTGATTTAAAACATCTTTTAGAACTGTCCACTATCCCAGGAATGAAATAATAGAGATATGGCCTTAAGTCCTTACATTTAAAAAAATGTACCAAATTCAAAACAAACATACATAGCTACGCAGGCCGACAATATAAGGAAAGCAGAAAAAAAAGAGGTTGGCCATCAAGGGCCAACACAGCAAAAGGGACACCGCCTGCTACTTTCCACTTGGCTCACCAGCACCTGCACCAACATCAAATATAAGGTAAATTGAGGGTCAGCTATGAGCTGACCACAAACTAAGTAACGATCCTACCCCCCGGCGATCTAGCTGGCTCAAGGGCATGTCACTGCTAATCCTGCAAACAAGTAGTACATGCAACATGTAATCATATAAGAAAGTGCAACTACCACTACATAGGGTGAGGTTTCAAGCACAATCAATCTTCTAAGTTGAGCATCAAAGTAAAGAGAACCTAGGTATGCACATGATGTTGGTTGGGTTCACCTGGAGGATTCCCGCAACCGCCTAGTAACCGCATGAGGCTAACAAACATCGATCCGCAAGCACTCCACCCTAAGAAACAACCTTAGGTGGGCAAACTAGAGCTTCTGGCTTGTCTAGGTAAACACCTTCTACAACCTCTCCCATGATCCCGCGGCTTTACAAGAGGTAACTACCTCCTACCGTTCTGCATGGAAACAGGTTTGGTTCTGCCATTGCCCGGGCTCTAACCATCGTGGTCACTCAGCATGACGCGGGTACAGCTTCGCCTCAGCCCGTAAGGGTTTAACACGTTCAAGTGTTACAACAAAACGATGGCTACACACCTAATCCCTACCATGGGAACTTAGGCTTTGCCCACAAAACAACTGAAGGATGTACAAGACCGCTCAAATTCAAATCTCATGGTGAAGGTTTGCCTTCCACCACTATCCAAGCATGGGGCTTCCGTTAGGCTCTCCGAAAGACATCTAACGCACAAGTCCTGCAATGAAATGACAAATCTCACGGAGTCATTCTCCGGCACGCATTCAAGGCTTAACCTAAATTCAACGTCACAATTCAAGCATCACCGATCCGGGCTCACGACCATTAATTGGCTTCACACACAATGCCTAAATCCGTACGTATATCAGATTTCTACATGCAATATGCCGGGGACGGATGCAATCAACCCGAAGTTCCGAAGAATCTAAGGAAATCCTAAAATTCACCCATTTGGTGAAAGGGATCCCTAATGCAAGCATAAAAAAAGGAATGAGAGGAAAAAATGCGTCCTAAGACCGGGAGGAAGGATCGTTACCCTTGGAGCTTTCTTCGGCGCCATAGATCTGAGATTCCAAATGGATAGGAAGAACTGCACCAGGATGCTCTCTACAGATCTGGAAACGTCTCGCGATTCGGAGCTTCAGAGCTCCGTTAATGGCCGAAAGAGCTTCTTCTTCCTCCTTGCCTCTCTTCCTTCTCAAGCTTGGGAGAGAGAAAAGACTTAATGTTATGAGGGGAAATGGTCTTAGACCAAGACCTAACACGTTCCAGCAATCTCTCTCAGTCATTGGATTAAGATCTAATGGATTTCACCGCTCCGATCGCTGGTTCAACATTTCAATGCGGAGCAGAACAAACAGGGTGCGCGATCAGTGGTGCACGGTCAGTGTCCATGTGAGAAGGATTTCTCCTGATCGTGTGAGAACAACCTGTAGTAGAATAGCAAGCTAAAAATAGTGCACAATCAATGGATCACGGCGAATGGTCGTGCGATAAGAAGGCATGTGGACGTGCGAACCACTCGGGTAGGAAAGTGGGCAATGCGCATGACCAGTGGTCATGCACCTGATCATGCACGAACAATCACGCATGACCAGTGGCCTATTGGGCTAAAATCAATGCCCCCCCAAACCGAGCGTAGCATTACCACGCCGCGTTAGCTCGCAGAATAGTAAAATTTGGGGTGTTACAACTCCACCCCCCTTAAAAGAATTTCGTCCCAAAATTATGAAAACAGTCGCAGCAGTTTTAAAAGTTACCAGAGAGAAATAGCTCGGGGTACTCCGCAAGCATTTCTTGCTCCCTATCCCAAGAGAGTTCCTCTCGTCCGCAATTATTCCATTGGACCTGTACCATCCGAATGGACTTGTTCCGCAACTGCTTTACCTCGGTGTCTTCGATGCGAACGCGCTTGACTTTCGTCGTTAACCCACCATCAACTGACACTCCGTTGCCCGCAACAACAAGAGCAGGCTCTTTGACAAACTTCCGCAACAACAAGAGCAGGCTCTTTGACAACCTTCCGCAACACAGAGATGTGAAATACATCATGCAGACCGCTTAGCTCTGAAGATAGAGAAAGCCGGTAGGCAGCTTCACCAATGAGCTCCAAGATCTCGAACGGTCCTAAGTACCTCAGACTTAGCTTTTTCAAGCGTCGGATCCTCGATAATCCTTTGAACGGTTTGATCTTTAGATATACCCAATAACCAACGGCGAACTCGACGTTCCGGTGATTCGCATTGTAATAATATGCCTGCCTATCCTGGGCAATGAGCAACCACTCTCGTATTGACTGGATTGATGTATTCGCTTCATCAACGTCCTTGCATTTCAACAATTTCGTGTCACCCATTTTAGCCCAAGCCAACGGTGTACGACATTTCCTACCATAAAGAGCCTCAAAAGGTGTCATCTTTATACTTGCTTGGTAGCTATTGTTGTAGGCAAACTAAATCATGTAGAGGTGATCCTCCCATCTCTTTCCGAAGTTAAGGACGCACATCCTTAGCATGTCTTCCATCATCCTATTGGTTCTTTTGGTCTGTCCATCCGTTTGCGGGTGGAAGGCCATGCTAAATTTTAGCTTGGTACCCAATAATTGATGAATCAGCCTCTAGTCATTTGATGTGAAATGCCCATCACAATCACTTACGATGCTATGGGGAATCCCATGCAACCGTACTATATTATCAACGTATAACTTTGCTAGCTTTTCCACAGAATCATCTTCCGGTTCGGAATAAAGTGCGATTCTTTCGTTAAACGATCTACGATCACCCAAATGGCATCGTTTCCGTACCGCGATCTCGGCAATCCGTGCACGAAATCCATCGAGATATCGTCGAACATCCATTCTCGGATCGGCAAAGACTTTAGAAACCCACCAGGTCTTTGACATTCAGCCTTCCCCAACGCGCAAGTATGACACTTGGCCACGTAGAGAGCAATGTCTTTCTTCATTCCTGGCCACCAGAAGAGTTTCTTCATATCCATGTACATCTTTGTGCTACCTGGGTGGATCGAGTACTTGGTAAAGTGAGCCTCGTACATCAACTCCGCCTATAATGTACCAACATTTGGGACATACAACCTAGCATCCTTCCACATAAGACCATCTTCGAGGGAGAAATCATCATTAGACCCATCAAATGTCTTTGATTTGTAATGCTTCATGCTTTCAACTAGCTCCAAAGCTTATCAAACTCAGTCGGCAAGGTCGTATTGGACCTCCGTCCAATTAAAGCATGTTGTAATAGACGCTCTCCTATTGACGCAAATCATCTCTAAGGACTCTAGCTCATGGATTAGACGCTCATCGTGCATCAAAATCTAGTTTGCTTGGACGGGAGCCCGATGACTCAACACGTCTGCAACAACGTTTCCCTTCCCGAGAGTGTAACGTATGTCAAAGGTGTAGTCCCCAAAGAACTCCATCCACCTACTCTGTTTATATTCAACTCTCTATGATCCAGCAGGTACTGAGGCTTTTGTGGTCCGTATTGATGTCGATCTTCACACCATATAAGTAATGCCTCCAAAGCTTAAGAGCGAATACCACGGCCGCTAACTCCAAGTCATGGATCGGGTAGTTCCTCTCATGTACCTTCAACTGACGGGATCCATAGTCAACCACCTTTCCAAATTGCATTAAGACGCAACCCAAGCCACTCCCCGAAGCGTCACTATATATTTCGTAGCCTTCCATTCCACATGATGAGCATAAAATGGGCGCCGTAGTCAAATGACTCTTCATTTCCTCAAAAGCTCATACGCACTTGGGTGACCAAACAAAATTCTGATCTTTCCTAGTCAGTTTTGTTAGAGAAAGTGCAATCCTCGAGAAGTTCTCCACAAAGCGCCTATAATAGCCGGCAAGTCCTAAGAAACTTCAGACTTCAGCTACATTTTTCAACACAGGCCATGCTCGGATCGCTTTTATCTTCGATGGATTGACTGCGATTCATTCGCCATTAACAACATGACCCAGGAATGCTACTGACGATAGCCAAAATTCGCACTTGGAAAACTTGGCATATAGTTGGTTCCTCCTCAAGGTGCTCAAAACTGCATGTAGATGCTCTGTATGCTCCTCTTCCGATTGAGAGTATACCAATATTTCATCGATGAACACGATCACAAATTCGTCAAGGTACTCTCGGAATGTTCTGTTCATTATGTCCATGAATACCGATGGTCCGTTGGAGAGACCGAATGGCATAATCGTAAACTCATGGTGTCCAAACTGGGTACTGAACGATGTCTTTGGAATATCGCATTCCCTTATACAAAGCTTATAATAGAAGGACCTTAAGTCTAGCTTAGAGTATACTGCCGACCAAACCAGTTTGTAGAATAAGTCATCGATTCTTGGAATCGGATAACGGTTCTTCTCGATCAGCTTATTCAGCTCTCGATAATCTATACATAAACGCAAGCTCTCGTCCTTCTTTTTCACAAAGAGGACCGGTGCACTCCAAGGTGACGAACTCGGACGTACATAGCCTTGCTCTAGCAACTCCTGTAATTGAACCTTCAGTTCTGCCAATTCCTTTGGCGCTATACGATATGGTGAGCGTGACACCGGCTTGGCACCTGGCACCAACTAAATACAGAAATCGATCTCTCACTAGGGTGGAGACCCAGGGAGTTTGTCAGGGAACACGTCAACGTACTCGTCCACTATCGGGACATCACCTATACTGGGCTTAGGCATCGAAGCCTCCAAAAAAGTGAAGAACAGCTTCGTGCCCTTTCTCAAAACCTTAACAACCCTTGAGAGCAGACATCAGCATCTTGCTGTTGGATCTTACGGCGCCCTTAGAGGGGGGGGGGGGGTGAATAAGGGAATAAATTTTTTTTTATAATTTTTGAGAAAATTACTAAGTTGTTTTGATTAATAGGAAATAATGATGACAAATTAGAAATAAATAATTTAGATTTAGAATTGAAATCTTAGAAACACAAAATAATAAAGATTACGCCAAATGATAGAAATCAAAGTAAACACACAAGAGACATGATTATATTATGTGAAAAAGTGTTTACATAAAATTTGATTTCTATAACGCTAGAAATCGGAAGCGTACAAAAATGATTTCCTTTTCCTTTTCTATACCGACTCGTATTCACACGAACCGGTTGGCTTTAGCCAATCCTTCCCCGGATATGGCCTCAAGCCGCTCTAGCCAATCCTTCCCGGGATATGGCCTTGAGCACTCCCTAGATCTAATCCCCAAGACCTAGTCGCCAACTCACGCAGCGAATTCCCCCTAAGCCGCGCAAGGACCTAGTCGCCAAAAACAAGGCGATTTCACTACAACGGATACAAAAAGTGTGGAATGGAAATAATTAAATAACAAGCAAAACTCCCTCTTGAGATTTCTGGAGATGAGGATGGAGGATCGCTGAAGCACAAGCGAGGTCAAAGCGATCGTTCTTCGGATGCAGCGTGATGGCTTCCTTCTCCAGAATTTCTTCTTTGGCTTGAGTGGGAGATGATGATTTGGTAGAGTAGCAGCACGAGAGTTTGGGCACAAGTAATATCTCTGGAAGGTCTAACCAAAACGAGAGAGAACACTTCAATTTATAGACCTTGGAGCTAGCGCCTGCGGTAGTGGATAGCGCCGGCGGTATCGTTCGTGTAGAGCGGTTGCGCAACCGTCGGCGGCGTGGCGGTGTGCACGAACTGGAGATAGCGCCTGGCAGTAGCGCTAGCGCTGGCGGTAGCGGGAGATAGCGCTGGCGGTAGCGGTAGCGGTAGCGGCGTGCACGAATTCGAGATAGCGCCTGGCGGTATTGCTGGCGGTAGCGGTAGCGCTGGCGCTAGCGATAGCACTGGCGGTAGCGCTCCTCCTTTCAAAAAGTTGTTCCAAGCTGCTTTCTACCAGTAGAGTATTGCACCTATAGTTCCTGCACACTATAAACACACTACAAGCAATATCAAATACAATATGAGATTTGTTATTCTCAAACAAAGGGATGTGACACACATGTCCAACAATCTCCCCCTTTTGATAATAACAAATCCTCTAAGCATGAAATCAACAATAGTGTTTATAGATAAGTTAAGCAAGATAAAAGTGCAACTATAGTATATGATATGCATGATAATGTGCATACTCCCCCTATCTTAATGCTCCCGCTACATAAATGCAATTTCTGTGTTACTCCCCCTAAAAGATAGATTTCATGAATTTATTCTCCCCTTAATCTTCTATATTTCTTCTATATAGATTTCTTCAATTAATCTCCCCCTTTTGGTATTATCAAAAGAAGGTGGGGTGAGGGTAGTAAGGAGGCATTAATATATCATGATCGAGTTTTTTGAAATATAAATAATGATAAATAGTTTAAGCATAGCATACATACGAGATTTCAAATATAAAGATAAGAGTTGTAAGCAAGCGAAAGATTATAATAAACATCTTTTTGTAAGCATGAAAAGCATAAGTAGAAATATGAGTTTTAGTTCAAATTTGAAAGATGTTTTAATCTTCTTGAAATCTCAAAGTTTTTCATAAACATACCAAGCATGAAATGAACAAATCAAAGATAAATTAAGCTACAATGTTACTTAATTCTAAGTTCAAGAAATACCAAAACATTGTAGAGATCATGCTAGGTTATCTAGTGCATTTTTTATAAGGAGTAGTATAGATAAAGCATTAGAATCCAATACTCATGAGAAGAAGTGTTATGAAAGATAATGATATGCACATAAGTGTATTTTGAGCAATGTTAACAATAGATTTAAATCATCAAAATACAAGACATATGTAAAGTAAAGTACACAATAAAACACAAGTAAATTACTTTCACACACTTTTTAATGCACATAGTTTTTAACAAAGTGGTGTAATAACCAAGGTTTGCACAAGTAACTTTACTATTCTTTCCAAGGTGCTCAACCTCACAATGCTTATGAAGACTTATCAGGAGGTTCAAATAGTGCTTGGTGGAGTTATATTTGTCTACATATATATTTTTTGTTCACAGTTGTGAGACAACATTCTCCGAATACACTTGTTTTGCAAACCCAATTTTTTTTTTTAACTTTTAACCACTTTTCTAAATTTCATAAGTACAATTCAAATGTAGTGTAGGTAAAAAACTTATGCAAGTATTAATTCATTGTACAAATACAATACACAAGCAAGCATTTTGGATTTAGACACACATGTTGATTACCAAAATAAGTGAGTGAAATATATCATTATCAATCATAAAACATTTACTCATACTTAGAGGCATGCTAAGCTTGGTTCTACACATTTTTCAATACAATTGATGCACTTAAATAGATATATCAAAGCATGATAATCAAAACAATGTTCATAGAAATTTCAAGAAATAAATTTTAACATTGTAAATAATTCTAAATAATAGAATTCATACATGCTTGATATTGACAATAAAGATCATACCGTTTTTAGTTGTTTTGAAAATTTTTAGTGAAAACAAAAACATATTTTTGTAATTTTTGAATTTTGAATTTTTGTAGTTGATTTTTCATAAAATAAACAAAAAACAAAAAATGTCAGAACTACAAATCAAAGTAGTACAAATACACTAACATATTTTTCTTGATTTTTTGAATATTTAAAAAACAGAAAATTTGAACACTCACGCTAGCGCCGGCGCTAGCGCTAGCGCGGGAAACAGTACTCGATTTCTTAGGAATTTTAAATTTTTGATATTTGATATTGGTTAGGGGTCTTAAGAGTAGTCTTATGCATAAGTTTTGTAATTATCAGAGATGTCTTGATTGCTCAAATTGCATAAAACATTAACGTTTTATATATTTTTCATCCTAAGATGTCTAAGACTCCTAATTCCAACCTTAACATTTGAAACCTTGCATCGGGAAGAGGTTTAGTGAATATATCAGCAAGTTGAGAGTCCGTGCCAATGAAACTAATCCTTACATTTTCCTTTTTAATGTGATCCCTTATGAAATGATGACGCACATCTATATGTTTGGATCTAGAGTGGTGTACCGGATTATTTGTGAGATCAATGACACTTTTGTTGTCACATTTTAGTTCAATATTTCTTAGATGAAAACCAAAGTCCTCTAAAGTTTGGCTCATCCATAGTGCTTGTGCACAACAACTCCCTAATGCAATGTATTCGGCCTCCGTGGTGGAGAGTGCAACCGAATTTTGTTTCCTACTAGACCATGCAACTAATGAAGGTCCTAGAAAATGACAAGTACCACTAGTGCTTTTTCTATCAAGTGAGCAACCGGCATAATCCGAATCGGAATAGCCATGCAATGTAAATGAATCATTATGTGGGTACCATAATCCTAATCTAGATGACCCAATGAGATATCTAAAAATTCGTTTTACCGCTTTTAAATGAGATTCTTTTGGATTGGCTTGAAATCTAGCACATAAGCATACGACAAACATAATATCGGGTCTAGTTGCACTAAGATAAAGTAGAGATCCTATCATACCTCTATATAAAGTTTGATCTATAGAAACTCCTGATTCATCTTTTCCTAATTTTAGTGATGCACTCATTGGTGTAGAAGCATGTTTAAGGTTTTCAAATCCAAAACGTTTAAGCATATCATGAACATATTTAGTTTGACATACAAAGATACCGTCAATTCTTTGTGATATTTGAAAACCAAGGAAATAAGAAAGTTCTCCTACAAGACTCATTTCAAATTCATTTTTCATCACTAAAAGAACTTCTTTACACATCTCTTCATTAGTAGATCCAAAAATAATATCATTAACATATATTTGTAAAATAATTATATCATCATTATTGTGCTTAATGAAGAGAGTATTATCCGCACTTCCCATAATATAACCGTGCTTTAGTAAAAATGATGTAAGTCTTTCATACCATGCACGGGGCGCTTGTTTTAAACCATAAAGCGCTTTTTCTAATTTATAAACATGATTTGGAAATTTTTCATTAATAAAACCGGGGGGTTGTTCAACATAAACTTCTTCTTTTACAAACCCGTTTAGAAAAGCACTTTTCACATCCATTTGAAATAGTTTTATTCTTTTAAAGCTTGCAAATGCTAAAAAAAATCTTATAGACTCCAATCTAGCAACGGGTGCAAAAGATTCATCAAATTCTATCCCCTCGATTTGAGAGCATCCTTGTGCCACTAAGCGTGCTTTATTTCTAGATATTCTAGACTCACTATCTAATTTATTTTTGAAAATCCATTTTACACCTACAACCGGGTGATTAGATGGTCTTTCTACTAATTTCCAAACATTATGACGCTCAAATTGTTCTAACTCTTCATTCATAGCCAAAAACCAAAATTCATCATTTAAAGCGGTTGTAACATTTTTTGGTTCAATTTCGGAAACAAAGCAAATATTTGAAAAAGATTCATGAAGAGAAGAGCGAGTTCTTACCCCGATGGATGGTTCACCAATTATAAGTTCCCGTGGATGATCCTTTGTGAATTTTAAGACGCTTGGAGGTACATATTCATCTTTCTTGGCCTCCTCTTCTTCTTCTTTGGAAGGTTCTTCATCACCATGCTCCAAAGGAGGTAATAGATCATCCTCTTTACCTGCGGAAAGTCTTTCTATACAAGGAACAAGCTCATCAAATTTCACATTAATTGACTCTTCAACTTTTCTAGTTCTTTTATTAAAAACTCTATAAGCTTTACTAGTTGAAGAGTATCCAAGAAATGTTCCTTCATCACATTTTTCATCAAACTTTCCCAAGCTATCTTTTGTATTTAAAATGAAGCATTTACAACCAAAAACTTTGAAGTAAGATACATTAGGCTTCTTTTGAAAATAAAGTTCATATGGTGTGAGATTTAAAGATGGGCGAAGCATGATTCTATTTATAACATAACATGATGTGTTTACGACTTCGGCCCAAAAGGACTTAGGTAATTTATATTCACATAACATAGTGCGTGCTAGCTCTTGAAGTGTCCTATTCTTTCTTTCTACAACATCATTTTGTTATGGTGTGCGTGGTGCGGAGAACTCATGCTTTATGCCTAACATATCACAATAAGATGTAAATTTTTCATTTTCAAATTCTCCTCCATGATCCGAGCGAATGCATTTAATTTTTAAATCACTTTCATTTTGAATACGAGTACATAATTTTGAAAATTCACAAAACGCTTCGGATTTGGATGAGAGAAATATTGTCCAACAATATTTAGAAAAATCATCTATTAAAACATATGTATACAATCTACCACCAAGACTTGCGGTACTAACGGGACCAAAGAGATCCATATGAATGAATTGCAAAGGTCTTGTAGTAGAAATAACATTTTTACTTTTGAAAGAGGATTTAGTAATTTTACCTTTTTGACATGGTGAACAAAGTGAAGGTAAATTTCCATTTAATCTAGGCAATCCTCTAATTAAATCTCTTTTGGCAAGTTTTACAATTAGCTTTGTGCTAGCATGTCCTAGCCTTCTATGCCAAAGTTCAAGTTCATCATTTTTGGTAATAAAACATTTTAAAGATGATTTTGAAAGATCATGAAATGAAATAATATAAACATTGTGTATTCTTGGTGCAGTTAGTAAAATATTGTTTGTAATAGGATTAGATATTTTGCATAGATTAGTAGAAGATTCAAATAAAACATCTAATCCTTTATCACATAATTGGCTAATTGAAATCAGATTATGTTTTAGCCCTTTTACATAAAGAACATTTGATATAGTGAAGGATTCGTTACCAAGTGTACCAATTCCCATGATTCTTCCTTTTCCGTTGTCGCCAAACGTCACGATCCCTCCCTTCTTCTTTTCTAGGCTAAGGAACTTAGATTTATTGCCCGTCATGTGCTTGGAGCATCCTGAATCCAAGTACCACACGTCTTCATTGTCCTTAGCCTGCCTGCACATCTAGAAAGAAGATGAGAGTAAAGATCCGGATACCCAAGTGGAACCTCCCATAGAATAAGTGGAAGCCTTAGGTACCCAGATTTGCTTTAAAGTATTTTGTTTTATTTTCCTGCAAGAACTAGTTGTGTGACCCAACCTATAACAGTTTGCACACGAAATAAAGGGGGTTGAGACCCTTTTCTGGAAAATTTTCTTGCTGGAATAAACTTGATTTACAGAAGGAAAGCATTTTGAAAAAGAAATTTCTGGTTTCTGATATGAGGTGCTAGCGCCGGCGTTAGTGGCTAGCGCCGGGCGGTAGCCCTCTCCTCGATATCCGAGCCCAAACTTTCCAGATCCATGGCACTGGTACCCTAAAATCATTTCCGGTGATTTTTGGCCTATACTAAATTTTTTAATGGCCATGGTGAGATCGTGAACTTGTGCTTTAAGTGAAGAATTTTCTTTCACAAGCATGACACACCTATTTTCAAAACCTTTCTTATTATTTTTTATTTGCAAAAGAGAGGCTTTCAATTTCCTTTCTAATTCCCCCTTCTCTTTTGTAAGAGTTTTGGCATGAGAGAGGGCTTTAGAAAGTGACTCTTCTATATCTTTTGCCAATTTTGTGGAGTGATCACATTCTTGGCAAGAACCTTTCTCTTTTCTAAAACAATCACCTTTTTGGAAAGCTTTTGATTTTCTTTAATAAGATATTCATTTTCATGATTTAATAAAATACTATCTTTCATATGTTTATCAAAAGCTTTGCAAGTTTCAAGAAATTCATTATACAATTCATCATAAGTGGGAGGAGTTACCTCAGTGTCACTAGGAACACTGGTGTCGTCGCCGTCATTTTCATGTCCCATGAGGCACATGTTTGCTTCCTCATCTTCGCTTGATGAAGACCCACTTGATTCTTCGGAGGAGGAGGAGGAAGAGTCATCCCATGTTCTAGCTTTTAGTACTTTCTTCTTCTCCATCCCTTTGTGCCGTTTTTCTTTTTTCTCCTTCAAGAACTTTGGGCACTGGCTCCGAATGTGCCCCGTCTTCCTACAATGATAGCATTCCGGTGGAGGTCTCTCTTCTTCATTGTCGCTCTCTTTTTCCTTCTTTGAAGATTACCCTTTCCATCTTTCACCCTTTTGGAAATATTTTCGAAAGGTGTTTCTCCTTTCCGGATTACGCATGAACTTTCAGAAGTTCTTTACCAAAAGACTCTCTTCATCTTCATCCTCATCCTCTTGGCACTCCTTCTTTGATTTTAATGCCAACGCCTTCTTCTTTTGCTCCTTGTTGTATTCATCATGTTGGATTTTGAGTTCTACCTCATGGGTTTTGAGATTCCCAATGAGGCTCTCAACTTGGAGCGTCCTTAAGTTGTGCGACTCCGAAATAGCCATCACCTTCGGGTTGAATTTTGGAGGAATAGAACGAAGGATCTTACGGACCAAGTCGCCATTTGAGAAGGTCTTTCCAAGAGATTTTGAGGCATTGACGATCTTGGTGAAGCGCGTGTACATAACATCAACATCTTCGCTTTCATCCATTCGTAATTTTTCATATTCCGACTCCAGTTGGAAAAGCTTGGAATCTTTAACCTACGATGTACCTTCATAAGTAACTTCCAAATGATTCCAAATTTCATATGCAGTAGTACAAGCAGAAATTCCATTAAATTCATTTCTATCTAACGCACAAAATAGAGCATTCATGGCTTTTGCGTTATTTTTACATTTGAGTATATCCCGATCATCCCATTTATCTTTGGGTTTTTCTAACATAACCTCTCCAACTACAAATGTAGGAGGAGTGTATTCTTCTTCTACCATGTTCCAAACCTCAATATCTAGGGTCATTAGAAAACAACGCATCCTATTTTTCCAATAATTATAATCCGACCCAGTAAATAGTGGAGGTCTACTAATTCCCTGACCCTCAGAAAAAGCGAGATCATAAGACGCCATTATTCCTGGTTTTTAAACCGTTTGGAATAACCTAGCTCTGATACCACTTGTTGGATCTTACGGCTCCCTTAGAGGGGGGGGGGGGGGGGAGGGTGAATAAGGGAATAAATTTTTTTTAATAATTTTTGAGAAAATTACTAAGTTGTTTTGATTAATAGGAAATAATGATGACAAATTAGAAATAAATAATTTAGATTTAGAATTGAAATCTTAGAAACACAAAATAATAAAGATTACGCCAAATGATAGAAATCAAAGTAAACACAAAAGAGACGTGATTATATTATGTAAAAAAGTGTTTACATAAAATTTGATTTCTATAACGCTAGAAATCGGAAGCGTACAAAAATGATTTTCTTTTCCTTTTCTATACCGACTCGTATTCCCACGAACCGGTTGGCTTTAGCCAATCCTTCCCCGGATATGGCCTCAAGCCGCTCTAGCCAATCCTTCCCGGGATATGGCCTTGAGCACCCCCTATATCTAATCCCCAAGACCTAGTCGCCAACTCACGCGGCGAATTCCCCCTAAGCCGCGCAAGGACCTAGTCGCCAAAAACAAGGCGATTTCACTACAACTGATACAAAAAGTGTGGAATGAAAATAATTAAATAACAAGCAAAACTCCCTCTTGAGATTTCTGGAGATGAGGATGAAGGATCGCTGAAGCACAAGCGAGGTCGAAGCGATCGTTCTTCGGATGCAGCGTGATGGCTTCCTTCTCCAGAATTTCTTCTTTGGCTTGAGTGGGAGATGATGATTTGGTAGAGTAGCAGCACCAGAGTTTGGGCACAAGTAATATCTCTGGAAGGTTTAACCAAAACGAGAGAGAACACTTCAATTTATAGACCTTGGAGCTAGCGCCTGCGGTAGTGGATAGCGCTGGCGGTATCGTTCGTGTAGAGCGGTTGCGCAACCGTCGGCGGCGTGGTGGTGTGCACGAACTGGAGATAGCGCCTGGCGGTAGCGCTAGCGCTGGCGGTAGCGGGAGATAGCGCTGGCGGTAGTGGTAGCGGCGTGCACGAATTCGAGATAGTGCCTGGCGGTAGTGCTGGCGGTAGCGGTAGCGCTAGCGATAGCGCTGACGGTAGCGCTCCTCCTTTCAAAAAGTTGTTCCAAGCTGCTTTCTACCAGTGGAGTATTGCACCTATAGTTCCTGCACACTATAAACACACTACAAGCAATATCAAATACAATATGGGATTTGTTATTCTCAAACAAAGGGATGTGACACACATGTCCAACAATCTCCCCCTTTTGATAATAACAAATCCTCTAAGCAAGAAATCAACAATAGTGTTTATAGATAAGATAAGCAAGATAAAAGTGCAACTATAGTATATGACATGCTGGTCTCGCGCTCTTCGCACAACTACCTATTTAACTCTATTTTCCACCCTGGGCTCTACTGTAGGTTCCATTCTCGGCTCTACTGTAGGAACTCTGGGACCAGGCCACCATCAGGCAGGAGGAAATCAAGCGGCGAATGGCCCGATATTTTGACAAACACATCTGAATAAAACACTTTCAAAAAGGGGACCTGGTCTTGAAGAAGGTCGACGCGGCCGGGAGAGGGGCCGCGGTAGGTAAGCTCAATCCTAATTGGGAAGGTCCATACATTGTAAGTGAAGTGCTCAAGTCAGGGGGGTATCACCTCCGAGATGTGGAAGGGGTACCTCTAGGCCGAGCAAGAAGTGGAGACGATTTGAAACGATTCTATCCTTGAAAATTTTATGATGATGTTAGTTGAATATTTTACCTCCTCACTTGATAGTTATAACTACTATGCGAAGGCAAGCTGTAAGACCCCAAATCAGAAAATTCAGAATTCTGGAATCCAGAGCTGTCGCCGGCGACAGTGGCTGTCGCCCGGGCGATAGCGTCCTGTTGAGAAGGTTCTGCCGTGAGCTGTCGGACGGCGTTGACGGGTCAATGTCGGTTCATATCGCTGTCGCCAGGGCGACAGCGGCTGTCGCCGGGCGACAGCTCAAAGTTGGACTTTGTGACCGAAATTGAGGGCATTGATTGCACTTTGACTTTTGGGGCTGGTTTTGGCTTGGGAGGCTCGGTGGCAGCATAGAAGGCCGAAAAACCTATCCTTTTCCATTATTTCCTTAAGGGTTCTTAAGAGAGAGAGAGAGAGAGGAGCTTGGAGAAGAAGGAGAAATAGTAAACCCTAGCTTGGAGCTTGGGTTTGGAGGAGCTACACTCATCCAATCCCTTCAAAGTTGGTGGCTACGCGTAGAGGAGGGCAAGGCGCTCCTTTCCATCCGTGTGGAACGTCAAGACATGGGCTCGAAGCGGCGTTTAAGGGTAACGAACTCTTCTAACCCCATTTGGACATGTTCTAGTCCTTTCCCATGCATCGTTGAGGCCCCTACCCAAAAGGGTGAGGTCGTGGCCTCCGACGGGTTGATTCGTGTTATCCCCGTCAAAGCTTGCATTCATGTAGAGTCCACGCATGAGATGGACGTAGGCGCGCTGTGTGAAGCCCATCCGGGACGGTTCGTCTGGATTGGTGATACTTTTAGGGTATTGTGCGTGCCGGGGAAAAACCCCGTGTTGTTATACTTGCCTCGTAGGGCTAGAGGGTGTTACTGCATGCGCAGCAACGCCCGAGGGTGTGCCCCGGGGAGCACCCGAAGTTAAAAGGCAGAAATGGAGTTCTGTCCAGCTGTCGCTGGCGCGACAGTGACTGTCGCCTGGGCGACAGCTCCCCAGAATTGGGTTCTGGTGAATTTGGGTGTTCTGAGGCAGTGGGAGTGCTACTGCATGTGCGGCAATGCCTGGGGGTGTGCCCCGGGAAGCAACCACAGCTAGAAGCCAAATTAGGGTTTTGTGCACTGTCGCTGGCGACAGTGAATGTCGCCTGGGCGACAGCTTCACAGACTGAGTTCTGGTGATGTTGTTGTGCCCACCTGTTGAGGGGACCTGAGGCCGGTGTACCCGACCTGTGGGGGTGTCCTGGTGGATGACTTAGCGGCATGTGGAGCCGGCTAATTGAGAATACCTGGGCTGAGGGGACGCCATACCCGCTTTTCGTGTTATACAACGAGAGCTGTGAACAACGGGCATTTGGCGAACCTGAAACCGCACCATTGCAGCACATGATTAGTAAGCCTCGTTCAGCATGTCGGGAGGCAATGGGACAGAGTCTTCGGACTACGTTATGTTCACAATTAAAGCACGTTTGTGTTGTTGCATATGTATGAAATGTTGTGGGCTTTGCTAGTCGCACTCTTATATATATATGCTATTGAGACTGTTTTGCAGGGACATTTAGAACTGCCACCCCCTCGAAGGGGTGGGGTCGTTATAACTTGGTCAGCTTTAGCTAACCCTTGCCCTGTTTTGCCACCATCTTTGGTGGGCTTGTTGTACAGGAGCTGTACCGAGCGGGACCTTGGCGGGCTGAAGCCCCTGCGCTGCTGCGGCCCTTGAAGGCCTTTTGTCCTTTCTTCTGTTTTCATGTATGGCCGGCCTGCGCGTCGATGTTGGTAAACTGTAAGGCCGTCGTGCCTCTTTTGTGTGTTATAAAACATTTTATTCCAAGTTAGTAGAAGTGAACATACCCGAGTTCGGGTCTTGTGGTTTATAATTCTGTCTCTCTCTCTCTTTTACTTCCGCATAGAATGCTCTGAGTTAGGCTTCGTGGTATAGTGTCGTTGCATATTCAATTAAGTGACGTTTCCGTTTGTTTTGTAGTATATGGCGTGGGGCCCCGGCCGGACCTTCTGCTATATGCTTCGTAACGGATGGGGGTTTTACAAATTGGTATCAGCTTCTAAGGTTCCGTATCCTTCTACAGAATTCGTGGACGAATTCTTTTAAGGGGTGGTGAGCACGTGTGTGCGCTACCGTTGAGACGTAAAATAAACCCAAAAATGTCCACTTAGGAATAAAATGTAACAACAAACCAACAATAATTGCATGATTTTGGAACCTGAGCATTCCTTTTGTTGTTAGTTGCGACTGTGCTGTCGCCTAACTGTGTGTTGCACTTGTGTAGGGCACTCGAAGTGCAGCGGGACCGTCGCGTCCCCGTGATGTGCATGAGAGTAGTGGGTCTGCTGAGACCCCTACAGCTCCGTCTGCTGAGTTAGTTCGGCTAGTTACTGAAGCCGTTCTAGCTACGTTGAATGGCCAGCCTGAAAGGCAAGGCCAACCGCCGGTGCAGGAAGTGGCCCCAGAGCCACTAAGAGTGGAGCAAGTCCCCGTGAGGCGTGCTCCTGAGCAGCAGCTGAAGCACTTTCTGGGATTTCGACCTCCTCCGTTTACCGGGGTTGAATCCCCAGCTGAGGCCGAGGACTGGTTGTCGCATGTGAAGCAAATTCTGACAGCGACACAGTCAGAGGAAGCGCAGAAGGTGACCTTTGCTTCTTACTTGCTGGAAAAGGAAGCTAGGCGGTGGTGGGATGAGGTTGAGAGGCGCCAGTTTGCGGGAAGGCAACTGGTTGATGTGCCGTTGGAAGAGTTCTCGAGAATCTTCCTCGCAAGGTATGTGCCTCAATCGCAGCAGATCGCGATGGAGAACCAGTTCTTGGCTCTAACACAGGGTGGTAGACTGGTTGATGACTACCTGCATGAGTTCACCCGCCTCGGGCGTTATGCTGGAACTTCTTTCGATGATGAGGAGAGAAGGGTGAACAGGTTCTATGGGGGTTTGCGTACTGAGTTGCGGCACCTTCTGACAGGGCCGTTGGCGCAGGGTTTTACGACCCTCGTGGGTTCAGCCCGAGCACTTGAGAAGGACATGCTCAGGGAGAAGGGCAAGGTGGCCGTGGTCGAGGTAGTGCCGGAGGGCAAAGCGCCGAGTGCGACGAAGTTGCGGAGGTTGAGTCGCTGGAAGAATGCTCGAGTATCTGGGCCAGCTCCCTCTGCTTCGGGCGCGTCGTCTGGACATGGCCCTCTTATTTGTTTCACTTGTGGCAAGCCTGTCCATTTCTCTCGGGATTGCCGCAGTGGGCTTCCAAGGCCAGAGAAGAAGACTGGGCCAGCTTATTCTGAGAAGGGGAAGGCAGCTCAGTCCACTGCCTCCCGTATGGCTCCCCCGCAGCCCAGAGTCTTTAGTCTTGATCAGCAGGAGGCTATTAAAGCCAAGGACGTCGTGACAGGTACAATTTAAGATACAGTCTTTACTATTTTATATACTTGTTCTAATGTTCATGCTAACCCTGTTTGGCGGCGTAGGCTATGTAAATGTTTTAGGCATTCCTGCGAGAGCGCTTTTCGATACTGGAGCTTCGCACTCCTTATCGTCGGACTTCGTCCAACGTATTGGTGCGCCGTCAATTGCTTCTGCAGATGGACTGGAGGTCCTACTGCCGAATGGATATTCGATGCGTGTGGAGAGGAGTTGCTGCGTAAAGGTTCTAGTTGGTAGTCGGGAGTATGACCTGAAGGCATCGTTACTCCCCCTGGTTGAGTTTGATGTTATCTTCGGTATGGACTGGCTGTCGGAACAGCATGCGTGTATCGATTGCACCACCAAGGAGGTGAGGTTTGGGCAAGGTGCCGATCGTGAGACGGTCTTTGCGGGCATGCGTGGATCGAGCAAGATGCTGATGTCTGCTCTCCAGGTGTCCAAGGCAGTGCGACAGGGAGCGGAGTTATTCTTTGCTCTTGTGGAGGCTTCAACGCTGAGGCCCAGCCTAGTAGATGTTCCGGTAGTAGCAGAGTTCCCCGATGTGTTCCCGAGCGAGCTCCCCGGTGCTCCACCGCAGCGGGAGATAGATTTCACGATTGATTTGGTGCCAGGCGCTAAGCCTGTGGCCCGCTCGCCGTATCGTATGGCTCCGAAAGAGTTGGCAGAGTTGAAGCTGCAGTTGAAGGAGCTGCTTGAACAGGGCTACGTGCGTCCGAGTTCCTCACCTTGGAGTGCACCGGTCCTCTTAGTCAAAAAGAAGGACGGTAGCCTGCGGAGAGCTGAACAAGCTGACGGAGAAGAACAAGTATCCTCTTCCGAGGATAGACAATTTGTTCGACCAGCTCGTTGGTTCGACAGTATACTCGAAGCTGGACTTGAAGTCCGGCTATTATCAGGTGCGGATCAGGGAGTGCGACATCCCGAAGACTGCCTTTAGTACGAGGTACAGGCAGTATGAGTTCACCGTGATGCCGTTTGGGCTGTCTAATGCGCCTTCAGTGTTTATGGACTTGATGCACCGGACTTTCCGAGAGTATCTCGACCGGTTTGTGATCGTCTTCCTTGATGACATACTGGTCTACTCTCAGTCCGAGGAGGAGCACGGTGATCAGCTGCGAGTAGTCTTGGAGGTTCTGAGGAGGAACCAGCTGTATGCCAAGTTCTCGAAGTGCGAATTCTGGCTTCCTTCCATGGCGTTCTTGGGCCATGTGGTTAGTGGTTCTTGTGTGGCGGTAGATCCGGTGAAGGTTGCGGCCATCAGGGAGTGGCCTGTCCTTTCTACTGTAGCGGAGGTCCGTAGCTTTCTCGGGATGGCCGGTTATTACAGGCGCTTCGTGGAGAACTTCTCACGGATCGCGCTGCCTCTTACGACGCTGACACGGAAGATGCAGGAGTTCATTTGGACGCCCGCGTGTGCGCAGGCTTTCGAGGAGTTAAAGCGGCGGCTTACGATGGCTCCGATCTTATGTTTGCCTTACGGCACGGAGGGCTACGAGATCTACACCGACGCTTCTGGGAGCGGCCTTGGCTGCGTTCTACAGCAGCATGGCAAGGTTATAGCGTATGGCTCTCGCTAGCTGAAGGTGCACGAGCGGAACTATCCGGTCCATGAATTGGAGTTGGCGGCCGTGATTTTTGCCCTGAAGCTTTGGCGGCATTATGTGTATGGCTTGAAGATCGATATCTTCACGGACCATAAGAGCCTGAAGTACCTTCTGACGCAGAAAGGGTTGAATATGCGGCAGCAGAGGTGGATGGAGTTCCTGGGGGACTTCACCTTCGAGATCCACTACACTCCCGGGAAGGGGAATGTTGTTGCGGATGCACTCAGTCGCAGGGCTCCAGCGCAGGCAAACTAGATTCAGATGCATGATGAGCACCTGATACGTGACCTGGAGGCCTTGGGTATTTCTTGCGTAGAGAAGAGGAGCGGTGCCGGTGCCTGTTTGAGTTGGACTGAGGTGCAGTACGACCTCGCAGATAGAGTCCGCCGGGCTTTTGAACTCGATCCGAGTTTAAAGCGCTACGCGGAGGATGCTGGCGGTGGGCTGGATGCCCAGTTTCAGGTTCGAGACGGGTTGCTGTGGAGAGGTGACCGTTTGTGCGTCCCCAAGGTGGGTGAGCTGCGCGATGAGTTGATGTACGAGGCGCATCGTACCAGGTATTCAGTTCATCCGGGGAGCACGAAGATGTATAAGGACATGAAGGTCCTTTTCTGGTGGCCGGGTATGAAGAGGGACATCGCTCACTACGTGGCCAAGTGCCACACTTGTGCGCTAGTGAAGGCGGAATGTCAGAGGCCCGGTGGCTTTTTACAGTCATTGCCTGTTCCGGAGTGGAAGTTTGATGACATTTCCATGGATTTCGTTCAGGGACTGCTGAGGTCGCAGAGCGGGAACGATGCCATCTGGGTAGTCGTTGACCGGCTGACGAAGGTGGCGCACTTTATCCCCAACCGGAGGGATGACTCTGTGGATAAATTGGCGAAGTTGTATGTTGATACTATAGTGTGACGGCACGGTGTGCCCCGTAGCATCGTCAGTGATCGTGATGGACGCTTTACTTCGAGCGACTGGAGGCTAGTCAACCGTCTTTTGGGTACGAAGCTGCAGTTTAGCACGGCCTTTCTTCCTCAGACGGATGGCCAAACTGAGCGTACCAACATGACGATGGAAGACATGCTCCGGATGTGCGTCCTGGATTTTGGCAAGGGGTGGGAAGATCACCTCTTTCTTGTTGAGTTCGCATACAACAACAGCTATCAGGCGAGTATTCAGATGGCGCCTTTCGAGGCCCTCTATGGCAGGAAGTGCCGCACTCCCTTAGCTTGGGCGGAAACGGGCGAGACGAAGCTCTTCAAGAGGAAAGACGTCGAAGAGGCGACTTCGACGGTGCGTTTGATCCGGGAGAGGCTTTTGGTTGCGCAGGATAGGCAGGCGAAGTACTATAATGCGAAGCACCGCGACGTCCAGTTCGCCGTTGGCGATTGGGTCTACTTGAAGATCAGGCCATTCAAGGGCGTGTCCAGGATTCGGCGCTTGAAAAAGCTGAGTCCGAGATACCTTGGACCTTTTGAGGTCATCGAGCGCGTTGGCGAGGCAGCTTATAGGCTTGCTCTATCGGCGGAACTGAGCGGGCTACACGATGTATTCCACAAGAGCAGTGCAAGAGCCTACGCAGGTGGTCGCGGCGGATCAGGTGCCCGTGGATAGTGGGCTTAAGACGGCGGTCAGGCCCGTTAGCATCAAGGATGCTGAGGTGCGTCAGTTGCGGAACAGGGCGATCCGTATGGTAAAGGTCCGTTGGGACAACTGCGGTCGCGAGGAGCTCTCATGGGAGCGTGAGCAGACCATGATGGAGGAGTTCCCCGAGCTGTTTCGGTGACGTTCATCTTTTTTCCCCTTGTGTAAAGACTTTTTTTTTTGATATATGTATATATGCGTGTTTTTATAAAATTTCGGGACGAAATTCTTATAAGGAGGGGAGGGTTGTAAGACCCCAAATCAGAAAATTCAGAATTCTGGAATCCAGAGCTGTCGCCGGCGACAGTGGCTGTCGCCCGGGCGATAGCGTCCTGTTGAGAAGGTTCTGCCGTGAGCTGTCAGACGGCGTTGACGGGTCAATGTCGGTTCCCTGGCGACAGCGGCTGTCGCCGGGCGACAGCTCAAAGTTGGACTTTGTGGCCGAAATTGAGGACATTGATTGCACTTCGACTTTGGGGGCTGGTTTTGGCTTGGGAGGCTCGGTTGCAGCATAGAAGGCCGAAAAACCTATCCTTTTCCATTATTTCCTTAAGGGTTCTTAAGAGAGAGAGAGAGAGAGAGGAGCTTGGAGAAGAAGGAGAAATAGTAAACCCTAGCTTGGAGCTTGGGTTTGGAGGAGCTACACTCATCCAATCCCTTCAAAGTTGGTGGCTATACGTAGAGGATGGCAAGGCGCTCCTTTCCATCCGTGTGGAACGTCAAGACATGGGCTCGAAGCGGCGTTTAAGGGTAACGAACTCTTCTAACCCCATTTGGACATGTTCTAGTCCTTTCCCATGCATCGTTGAGGCCCCTACCCAAAAGGGTGAGGTCGTGGCCTCCGATGGGTTGATTCGTGTTATCCCCATCAAAGCTTGCATTCATGTAGAGTCCACGCGTGTGATGGACGTAGGCACGCTGTGTGAAGCCCATCCGGGACGGTTCGTCTGGATTGGTGATACTTTTTGGGTATTGTGCGTGCCGGGGAAAAACCCCGTGTTGTTATACTTGCCTCGAAGGGCTAGAGGGTGCTACTGCATGCACAGCAACGCTCGGGGGTGTGCCCCGGGGAGCACCCGAAGTTAAAAGGCAGAAATAGAGTTCTGTCCAGCTGTCGCTGGCCCGACAGTGACTGTCGCTGGGCGACAGCTCCCCAGAATTGGGTTCTGGTGAATTTGGGTGTTCTGAGGCAGTGGGAGTGCTACTGCATGTGCAGCAATGGCTGGGGGTGTGCCCCGGGAAGCACCCAGAGCTAGAAGCCAAATTAGGGCTTTGTGCACTGTCGCTGGCGACAGTGAATGTCGCCAGGGCGACAGCTTCCCAGACTGAGTTCTGGTGATGTTGTTGTGCCCACCTGTTGAGGGGACCTGAGGCCGGTGTACCCAACCTGTGGGGGTGTCCTGGTGGATGACTTAGCATCCCATGGAGCCGGCTAATTGAGAATACCTGGGCTGAGGGGACGCCATACCCGCTTTTCGTGTTGTACAACGAGAGCTGTGAACAACGGGCATTTGGCGAACCTGAAACCGCACCATTGCAGCACCTGATTAGTAAGCCTCGTTCAGCATGTCGGGAGGCAATGGGACAGAGTCTTCGTACTACGTTATGTTCACAATTAAAGCACGGAGGACCCTAGTATTCGGGCTGCCGACTTTAGCCTCGAAGGGCAAAGCCATCAAGAGTGGATGGTGGTGGAAGGCGTAGTACACCAAAGATTGCCTGAGTGCACGAGACGTGGAGGCCATTCCCACGTTTGTGTTGTTGCATATGTATGAAATGTTGTGGGCTTTGCTAGTCGCACTCTTATATATATATGTTGTTGAGACTGTTTTGCAGGGATGTTTAGAACTGCCACCCCCTCGAAGGGGTGGGGTCATTATAACTTGGTCAGCTTTAGCTGACCGTTGCCCTGTTTTACCACCGTCTTTGGTGGGCTTGTTGTACAGGAGCTGGACCGAGCGGGACCTTGGCAGGCTGAAGCCCCTGCGCTGCTGCGGCCCTTGAAGGCCTTTTGTCCTTTCTTCTGTTTTCATGTATGGCTGGCCTGCGCGCCGATATTGGTAAACTGTAAGGTCGTCGTGCCTCTTTTGTGTGTTGTAAAACATTTTATTCCAAGTTAGTAGAAGTGGACATACCCGAGTTTGGGTCTTGTGGCTTATAATTCTGTCTCTCTCTCTCTCTCTCTTTTACTTCCGCATAGAATGCTCTGAGTTAGGATTCGTGGTATAGTGTCGTTGCATATTCAATTAAGTGACGTTTCCGTTTGTTTTGTAGTATATGGCGTGGGGCCCCGGCCGGACCTTCTGCTATATGCTTCGTAACGGATGGGGGTGTTACACAAGCAAGGTGACAAGTATTGGTGCTGGAATGCCCCAGATCGATCCGCTCCTGGGCTCTCACTAGACGGAGGGTTCAGGTTGATCTCCGGAGAGGTGGTCGGCCGCTAAATTTTCGGCCCCCTTCTTATCCCGGATCTCTAAATCAAATTCTTATAATAGGAGGATCCATCGAAGAAGGCGGGGCTTAGCATCTATTTTATCTAATAAATATTTTAGGGCGGAGTGGTCGGTAAATACTATAATTTTTGAAAGCGTGACGTAGGGCCTAAACTTATCGATGGCGAAGACGACGGCAAGGAGTTCCTTTTCCGTGGTCGTGTAATTAGCCTGTGCGACCGTGAGCGTGTGGGATGCGTATTAGATAGGATGAAAATATTTATTTACGCGTTGGCCTAATACGGCCCCTACCGCTATATCGCTCGCGTCGCACATAATCTCAAACGGAAGGGTCCAATCGGGCGCCACCAGAATGGGAGAATGGATAAGTTTTTCTTTTATAAGTTCAAATGCCTCTACGCACGCGTTATCAAAAATAAATGGAGATTCCTTCTCCAGAAGGTGGGTTAGCGGTTTTGTTATTTTAGAAGTACTTTGAATGAACCGCCTATAAAAACCCGCGTGGCCAAGAAAACTACGAATAGATTTTATATTTGAGGGTGCGGGAAGTTTTTCGATTATTTCGACCTTGGCCTTGTCGACCTCCATCCCTCTTGCGGAAATTTTGTGTCCGAGAACTAAGCTTTCTCGGACCATAAAATTACACTTCTCCCAGTTTAAAACCAGGTTCGTGTCTTCGCATCGTTGGAGGACTCGATCTTAATTTTTTAAACAATTTTGGAAGGAGCTTCCAAAGACCGAGAAGTCATCCATAAAGACTTCCATAATATCCTCTACGAGCTCTCCAAAGATCGCCATCATACATCGTTGGAATGTAGCGGGCACATTGCAGAGTCCGAATGGCATCCTTCGGTATGCGAAGGTACCGAAGGGGCACGTAAAGGTAGTTTTCTCCTGGTCTTCGGGGGAGATAGGAATTTGTAAAAACCCCAAAAGACCATCGAGAAAACAATAATATGGATGACCCGAAAGTCGCTCCAGAATTTGATCGAAAACGGCAACGGAAAGTGGTCTTTTTGGGTGGCATCATTTAATTTTCGGTAATCGATGCACACCCGCCAACCCGTAACAGTACGGGTTGGAATTAATTCGTTGTTTTGATTCGCCACTACCGTTGGACCGCCCTTTTTTGGCACGACATGAATGGGACTAACCCACGTGCTGTCGGATATAGGGTAGATAATCCCCGCATCCAGGAGTTTTATTACTTCAGCCTTAACAACATCTCGCATATTCGGGTTAAGTCGTCGCTGAGGCTGGATGGTTTTGCGGGAATTATCTTCTAAGAAAATTTTGTGCGTGCAAAAAGGAGGGATTTATCCCCCTAATATCTGAAATTTGCCATGCAATTGCATGGCGATGCGTGGACAAAACTTTAACTAATTATAAGGTTTCCGAATCGGTTAAAGAAGATGAAATAATAACCGGGAGTTTTAAGTCCGCGGCGAGAAAAGCATATTTTAAATGGTCGGGGAGTGGCTTAAGTTCCAAGACCGGGGGTTCTTCGTAAGAAGTTGTAATTTTTAAACTTTTAGAATTAAAAGACTCGAAAGGCGAATCTGGCGGTAATTCGTCCAAAGGGGCGAGGTTCGCCAGATCCGGATCGTCTAATGTTAAAGCGAGTAATTCTGCAAGCGAAGAACACTCATCCTCGAACGCGGATTCTAAGTGAAAGAAGGAATCATCGTTCGATAAAGAGTTTCGCATCGAAGGATTAATATGAAGGGTAACTTCGTCGTCCCCTACCCGTAGGAGGAGGCGACCGTTACTCACATCAATTAATGCTCCGGAGGTCGCGAGGAAAGGGCGACCGAGGATAATTGGTACCTCGGCGTCCTCCTCGATGTCGAGGATGACGAAGTCTACCGGGAAGATAAACTTGTCAACCTTTACCAGAACGTCCTCCACTACCCGAATAGGATATTTTATCGAGCGATCCGCGAGTTGGATGCTCATTTTCGTTGGGGTGGGAACACCCAAATCTAGTTTTTTAAAGAGGGAGAAGGGCATTAAATTAATGCTCGCTCCCAGGTCCGCTAGGGCGTATTTTATTAATAAATTGCCAAAAAGGCACGGGATGGAAAACCTTCCCGGGTCATTTAGTTTTGGCGGCAATTTATTAAGTAGGACCGCCGAGCATTCCGCATTTCATGAAACACGTGAAAATACCCTCGAGCTTCTTTTTATTAGAAAGGAGCTCCTTAAGGTATTTCGCATATTTCGGCATCTGAGAGAGTGCCTCGCAGAAGGGGACGTTAATTTGAATTTGTTTTAATATTCGTAAAAATTTTTGATAATGTTCGTCCTCCTTCTCTTTATTAATTTTTGCGGGGTAAGGAATTTGCGGGCTCGAAACGCCCGGCGCTAATGTTTTTTCCTTATCTACTAAAATTGAAGACGAGGGTGGAGGGGTCGGAGGCCAAACAGTTACCTGACGCTCAACCCGCAATGGGGAGTCGACCTCCCTACCACTGCGAAGGGTAATGGCGTGGGCATTTTCACGCGGGTTCTGCTCCGAGTTTCCTTGCAATGCTCCAAGTGGCCGCTCGGAGATCATTTTAGCGAGCTGTCCAACCTGCATTTCTAAATTTTTTTAGCGATCCGGTTATATTCCGGATATTTGCCTCGTTGGACGCTATGTATTTTGTAAAAATCTCCTCGAGCGGAGTAGGTTTTGGAGGCGGAGGCGGAAAGCCCTGCTGAAATCCTTGAGGATATCCTTGCGGGAACGCAGGTGGAGGGCGTTGCGCGTTGTTAGGATTACTCCAGGAGAAGTTCGTGTGGCTCCGCCAACCCGGATTATAGTTATTACTATAAGTGTTGTTATTAGGATTGAAGGGCGCCCGCACTTGATTGCCAACGTACTCCACCGACTCCTCGATATTATTATTATTATTTAGATTATTATTATTATTATGAGTATTAAAATTATTATTAGGATTATTAAAATTATTATTATTATTATTTTTATTATTACTAGGATTATTAGCCCAAGCGGGAGTGGAGGAGGAAGCAGTCATCTCCGCCACTTGCATACTTAGCCGCTCTACCTGCGAGGTTAAGTAAGTAGTGGCATCCACTTCAAAAAGACCAGCCGATTTATTAGGACGCGACCTTGGCACATTCCACTGGTATGCGTTCATGGCCATTTCTTCGATCAGAGTTTGAGCGGCCTCCGGGGTTTTGTTGTTTAACGTTCCCCCGGCGGCTGCGTCGATCATCTCTCGTTGAGAAATTCAAGCCGTTATAGAATGTTTGTATCTGTAGCTAAGTTGGTTGCGCGTGATGAGGACACCTACGCATGCATTCCTTAAATCGCTCCCAAGTCTCGTAGAGAGACTCGGAATCGAATTGAATGAAGGTGGCTATATCCGTGCGTAATTTAGCGGTTTTTGACGGAAGAAAATATTTAGTTAGAAAATTCTCCGTCAATTCGGCCCACGTGGTTATGGACCCTCTCGAAAGAGAAGTCAACCACGATTTAGCCTTTGTCCGCAGGGAAAAGGGAAATAAGCGCAAGGGAATGGCGTCATCGCTGACGCCATTAATCTTGAAGGTGTCGCAAATTTCTAAAAAATTTGAAAGGTGTTGGTTTGGGTCCTCATCTGGCAAACCGTCGAACTGAATCGACTGTTGTACCATTTGAATTATGCTGGATTTGATTTCGAAATTATTATTAGCTACCGCGGGGCGGGTGACGCTCCATCCTGTATCCTCTAAATTTGGCCTAGCATAATAGGCCATGGTCCACTGTGGGGCCGCATTTAGATTAGGATCGCCCATCACGCCTATATGTATATCGCCGACGGATTCTTCGGGATCAATTTGTAGATTTTGATTACGAGATCGGCGGCGCTCGAGAAGCGTGCGCTCAATTTCGGGATCAAAAGGTAAAATTGGATTATCCGAAGATTCTCCTCGGGTCATACACTATTCTTTAATTAATAATAATTTTTTTGGAAGAAAGAGTTTTTTGTTCTTTTTATAGATTTTTTTTTTGATGTTTTTGTTTTGGAAATATTTTTACAAGGAAGAAAAAGAAGGAAAGAAAGAAAGAGGGGGAAAATATATTTTTTTTATTTTCTTTTCGTAGGTAGAAAATATCGCTATATATTTTTTTTGGGGGTAATTTTTAAGGTTTTGTTTGGTTTGGTTCTATATGAACATATATATGTATGATTGTAAATATATATATGCAAAAGGTTTATAATTGCAAAAGGTTTTAAATTTTGCAAATATGCGTTTATAAGAGGGAAAGTAAAAAAGGAAAAGAGATATATCAATATTTTTTGAAGAGTTTGGATTTTCCTTTTTCTTAGATAGGTTTTTTTTTCTTAATTAGTTTTTTTTGTTGTTTTTAAGATGAAAGAAAAATATATAATTGATAGAGAGGTGAAATATAAGATAAAATTAATAGCGTTTCCTATTTCAAAATAACGACACAAGTCTCCGGCAACGGCGCCAAAAACTTGATACGTTTAGAATTTAACTTCTTAGAAAAAATTTCTTTCTTTAGACTTTAACCTTAGGCGGACGTTTTCGAAGAGTCCCGCGAGTATTTCTACTTCGAGGAATTACCCGTTATCCTATCGAAAGATAGAAGTAACGACCTTTTCCTCTTTCGAAATATCGACGATTACTCTTTGGCCGCGTCGCCAAAAGCTATGTAGATAAAGGGTTTGAAAGGCTTATGTTGAAATGAAAGTTGAAAGCTTTTTTAATATGTTATGTTGTTGCAACAATTTTGTAAATGATAGTTTCCTTTTTTAAAACCTCTTTTACCTTGAGCTAGTTGCAACAACCAAAGGTTTGTTGCAACAATTTTCTAAGTGTTTTTAAAAGAGTTTTAATTTGCTTTTGAGAGAAAGCTTTTGGGTTTATATAATTATCCGGACTAAAATCAATAAAGGCAAGTGGACCTTATCGATAGTAGTATAGGATATTTCTTTTGAAATATCAAGGTCGTATTTTTCCAAGGTCGTATCGATTATTTCTACTTCTACGGAACGCGCTATTATTTTATCGAAAAGAGATTTGAATTGATTTTTATAGCTTTGTAGAAAAACTAATGACGAAAATTAAGGTTGGCGTGCGTTTAACGATAATTGCGATAAAAAGAGAGAAAGCACAAAAACGTTAATTTAGAAAAAAGTTTTGCTTAGAATTTTTTAGAGTTTTATAAAGCGATAATGATAACTACGGCGATTTTAAGCGATTGAGCGGTTAGCGGAATTAGCAAAAAGCAATTATATTAAAAACAAAAGACGCACTAATTGAAAACTCACGCACTCTATGGAATTAAAATGAAAGCGGTAAATTACAGAAATTAAAGAAATGTGATCCCTACCCAAATAGGTAGAGGGGAAATAAATGCGTGATGAGTCCTATCCAAATGGACAGGCGGGAAATAAATGCGTGACGAGTCCTATCCAAATGGATAGGCGGGAAATAAATGCGTGATGAGTCCTATCCAAATGGATAGGCGGGAAATAAATGCATGACGGAAATGAAAGCTAAGCTATTGAATTACAAAAAAGGCGCAAAATTTATCCACCTACACACACACACCCTTGCTTGAAATGAAATCTAAGTTAAAGAAAACAAAATCTATTCTCATACACACACACACTTACTTTAATTGAAATCTAAGTTAAAGAAAACAAAATCTATTCTCATACACACACACGCACTTACTTATGAAATCAACTAAAATTAAAAGAAAGAAACAAATAAGTAAAACTACTCTCATACACACACACACAAATTAAAAAGGAAATCTAATTAAAACAACAAAAATTACAAAAACTAAATTAAAAAGAAAGAAAGAAGAAAAAAAGGAAGAACACACACACACTTTCTTACAAACAAGAGAAGAGAATTACAAAACAAGCTAACCTATTTTATTTCCATCAAAAATAAGGTTACAAAACAAGAGAGAGAAAAAGTGCAAAAATTACTTAAACACAAAAACTAGGAAAACAGCAAAAGTGGATCACAATCTCAAGAAAAGCTCTCAAAATTCTGAACCCCCACCCTCAGCCGAATCTGGCTATTTATAGGCAAAATTTTGGAATTACACGCCCTCGGACATGGGCGTGTCTGAGGGCGTGACACGGCTTGGGGTGCGAATAGTCAGAACAGCTGGATCCAGGCAGGCATCTGGAAGGTTTGAGTGGAATCCTCGGATGAACACGGGCGTGACCATATACACGGCCTAGGTCACGGGCGTGACCTAGGTCGGTTGGCTGGAGCTTGAACTGGGCGTGACACCTGGCGTGTCCTTTGTTCTTCTGGAAGGAATTGTTGGGTCTCGGGCGTGACCAAGTACACAGCATCGGTCACGGGCGTGACTTGATTCTTCTAGAAGGAATGAACCTTTAGTGACTTGAATCTGGGATGCACATCCAACACGGGCGTGACCATGTACACGGCCTCGGTCACGGGTGTGACCAAGGGCGTGTCTTGATGTTTGAACAGAGAGATGAAAATGTTAGGGATTAGTGAACACGCCCTTGGACACGGGCGTGTCCGAGGGCATGTCTTAACAAAAAGACAGAAAGTTTATCAGATTTAAATAAAACTTAGTTAAAAGTCAAAATATCAAAAACAAATAATTTGTTTATTTAATTACATAGATTATTTATAACTCTAAGCAAAAATACACTAAAAACTATACAGAAAAACACGTATAATTACTATTCATCAAGGAAGCACGCGTCTTTAAATAGAATCAGCCGCTACCGCCTGTGGAAGTACTAGCGCCCCGCAGTAGCCACATTAGGCAATGATCAAGCACACAGATCGTGGCATCTTAGGCAACTTTTGAGCGCCAAACTTTGAGCTTCACCTAGCGCGTCGCGGTAACGCTAATGCTCCGCGATAGCGAGATAACCTTCCTTCAGCCAATATCTCCTTCCACATTTCCTCCTCAATCACATGCAGACAGGAGGGTTCCAAAAGCTACCGCCGGGCGGTAGACATGTCACGCCGTGGTAGAGCACGCTAAATATGCATCACGCCAATCATTCCTTTTTCTCCACTGTTTCCTTCCCTGTCAATTGTTTCCATTTATGCTAGCACCATCGGTAGTGCTAACGCTCCGCGGTAGCAACAACGCAACATATTCCTATGGATATTTGAATGCACAGGATCCTGCATGTTATAAGCACAAACACAAATATGATAAAAGACAATAGAATTTGTTATTGTCAAACTAAGAGGTGTGGAAAGCATGTTCCAACACAACCTAGAGGTGGGCGAGGCCCAACCTGTTGGATCGGTAGGCGCCCTTAGAGGGGGGGGGGGTGGGGGTCAATAAGGGTTTTAAAACTTATATTATATTTTGAAATACTTGCTTATGATTAGAGATCACAATAGTGATTATAAATAAAGATCTAAATTGTTTTATAATAAAGGAGAGGATAATAAACAATTTAGAGAAATGAAGAACAAATCACTTTTATTACACAAAGAGAGACATGATTATTATTAATAAAATTGATTACAAAATTTTGATTTCAATGACGCTAGAAATCAAAGCGAAATATGAAAGACTCTTTTTGTTTTCTATACCGACTCGTATCCCTACGAACCGGTTGGCTTTAGCCTATCCTTCCCCGGATACGGCCTTAAGCCACTCTAGCCAACCCTTCCCCGGATATGGCCTCGAGCACCCCCTAGACCTACACCCGAGACCTAGTCGCCAACACGAGGCGAATTTCTGCCCTAAGTCCTACCCAGACCTAGTCGCCAACACGAGGCGAGTTCACTAAACGATTACAAGAAAAGATGCGAAATAAAAAGACAATAATATAAAAACTCCCTCTATGTGAATCTCTTGGAGAAGTAGACGAAGACTAGCAGAGTATGATCATAGTCGATGCGGTCTTTCGTCACAATGATGACGCGTGTTGAAATCTTCTCCACGGATCTCCTTAAGCCTTCATGAATTTGTGGGAGTATCTCTCTGAACCTTCCTCTCTATGCTGTGGCACAAAGCTCTGGAATTTTGGATCTCAAGAGGATGAGGAAGACGGAGCCAAGGGGTCCTTTTTATAGCCTTGGAGCTAGCGCCTGCGCTAGAGCTACCGCTGACGCTATCCCATTTTAGGACATATTCTGCGCGGCAGAATCTTCAATCTGAGGAAACAATTCTCTCTTGCCTTCTGTGCTCCGCGCTACTGCCTGTGCTATCGGATACCGCCAAGCGCTATATCCTTCTATATGTGCTCCCGGAATTGCGCTTAAGCATTCATTTCGTCGATCGAATTTTCGTCGAACGGAGTTCCTCGAGCGGGCTTCATCATTCGTCAATCGGAAATTCGTCGAACGGAGAATCATCGAACGCAAGATCGTCGAACGCAGATTCAATTTTGTCGAACCCAGCTTCCATTCTCAACGGCTTGATTTCGTCGATCGCAACAGCAAGTTCATCGAACGGGCTTCATCATTCGTCGAGCGGAAATTCGTCGAACGTAAGTTCGTCGAACGCAAGATCTTATTTCATCGAACCCAGCTTCCATTCTCAGCAGTTCCTTAGCGCTAGCGCCAGGCGCTAGGTGATACCGCCGGCGCTAGAATGAGTGATGGATTTGAAGGCTCAAATTTGGTGGAAACCTTCATATGTAATCCTTGAGTCATATGGACTTTGTTTTCCTGCACACTTAAACACACAAGATCAAATACAAATAGGATTTGTTATTCTCAAACTTAGGAGATGCGGAAGAACTTGTTCCAACAAACTCCCCCTTTTGATAATAACAAAACCATTAATGATAAATCAGAGCATTAATATATATAAGCATGATGAACCTTACTTGTGTGTGTGTGAGAGTGATGACTTAGAATAATTATCGATTTTAGCATTTAGAATTGCTCCCCTAATATGTAAGCTATCGTAAGCATGTTAGTTTTCTATTTTGATAGCAGATTATATTTATCATGTTAGTTCTCCCCCTTTTGTTATTAGCAAAAGTGGGTAATGAGACACCACTTAAAAGTTGATTATAAGATAAAGGCATGATCGAGCATGTAGAGAGAAGGAAATGATAAGGAGTTTTAGAATTCTTTTTATAAAAATAGATCAGAGTTTTTAGCTTAAAAATGAACAATCTAACATTTGTCAAGTACTCAATATTATCATGTTAGTTTTTCCTTTTTATATTACAGTTTGAAGCATAAAAAAATGTAATGATTTCCAAGTACCTAAACTACCCAGACAATATGTCTACACCCTAGCTCCGAACTAAGTGATGGATGGGCATGAGGAGCTGCATACATGTCGTAGGTTGGGGTGTTAGCCCCATATGCAAACATTAGAAAAACTCAACCCAGCACTCTTTCCCCCCAGTGCCTCGCAAGGCCCCACTGGAACCCTCCCCGGTTAAGGACAAGACATGACTAGAGATAAGGTTATCTAATGTCTACAACCCTACGCCCCCGCTATGGTGAGATATGAAGTCATGGATAATAATTATTGGAAGCGTTTAAGCGTTTTAAATTATAATTTCATAGCCAATAGGTTTTAATATTTAAATTTTTAAGAAAAGTTCACAGAGCTAATCCATTAATGAATTAAGGTTTTAGTATTACAATATTTTCATAGAAATAAATCAGAGTTTTTAGCAAAAAAATATTCATGTTTAGAGTAACCAATATAAAGTTTACCATGCAAGTCTACCACTTATTGAAAGAAAGGAATTTTAAGATTCAAGTGATGATGCAGACAAAATAAAAGACTTTAAGTAAGCATGAAAGCGCAAGGTAAAACAATTATATGGTTATGATGCGGAAGACTTATCGAAATACAAGAAACATCTTATTATAATCAATGATGATCCATAAAAAGATATATGAGTTAAGTTTCATAAAGAAGATGTTTTTGTAAATCATTGTTCAATTTAAATATTTAAGTCTAACAATAAAGTAACCAAGCATGAAATAATCTTATCAACAAGAGATTACTACAATGTTATTTTAATTCATAATTTCAAAACATACCAAACATTGTAGAAAACATGCTAGGTTATCTAGTGCATTTCATAAATAAAGAGTAGTATAAAATTAGCATTATGATCCAATACTCATGAGAAGAAGTGTTATGGAAGATAATGATGTGCACATAAGTGTATTTTTGAGTAGAGTAAACAAATGTTTTAATCAAAAATATAAGAAATATGTAAAGTAAGAGCACAATAAAACACAAATAATTTCACTTCCACACACTTCAATGCACAAACAAAAATGTACAACTACCAAGGCGCTTTGCACACACAATTCTCATTAAGACTTATCAGGGTGCAAAGTAGTGCTTGGGGAATCACATATTTTATTTTTAATGTTGACACTCGTGATCCGGTGTACTTAAGAGTAAGTGGTTTTATTTTGAAAGAAAGATATGGTTTGCACAAGATACCTTACTATTCTTTCCAAGGTGCTCAACCTCACAACGCTTATTAAGATTTATCAGGAGGTTCAAGTAGTGCTTGGTGGAGTTATCTTTGTCACTTTATTTTATGTTTTTTGTACAAAGTTCTCTGAATACACTTGTTTTGCAAACCAATAGAATTTATGAAAACATAACCACTTTTCTTAACTTTTAAAAATGCAAATAAAAGTAGTGTAGGTTAGATACTTGTGCAATTTTAATTCATTGTACTAATACAAAACATACACAAGCATTCTTAGATTAAACACATATGTAGACAATGCCAAAATAAGTGAGTGAATAAAGATCATTATCAAACATAAAATATTTACTCATACTTAGAGGCATGCTAAGCGTAGTTCTACACAACTTTTACAATATAATTGATGCACATATTAATAGATATATTAAAGCATGATGAAAACAATGTTCAAAGTAATTTGAAAAGATAAATTGCAACATTATAGAAGTTCTAAATAATAGATTAAATCATGCTTGATTTTCAATGAAGTCCATACAGTATTTTTGATATTTTGAAGAATAATTTAGATATAAAGTTTGAACTCAAAAGATTGATCTTCGACTTCCCGAGGACTATCTTGTGAGGGGTTCGCCCGGTACTAGGAGATGTGATGGGATGATAACCCAAATTCCCCTTTCACAAGATACATGTAAGTAGAAAATGTAAGTTCAAAAAATACTTGTTCATATTTTTTGTTTTGTATTTTTTGTATTTGATTTATGCATATGGAAATCAAACAAATAACCAAAAATAATATTTTTTGTAATTTGGTTTTTGTAATTTTGTATTTTAATTTTTCAAAAATCAATTATTGGCATAGATGCAAAAATGGGTAGTACATATAAAATAATATATTTTTAGTGATTTTTCAGAATTTTAAAATTATAGAAAATCAGAAACTTGAGCTAGCGCCGACGTTAGTTTCTAGCACCTGCGTTAGCTCACAGAGAGTGCTTATTTTAATCATATAGCCTAGATTTTCTTTGATTTTGCTTCCGATTTTTCTTAATTATGTTTGTGTAATGTAAGGCCTGTCTAATGAAGTGAAGAGAGGAGAGAAAAACGCAAAAAGTTGCGGAAGTTAAAATTTTAGTACATGGGTTTCACATTCATTAAAGCTCCAAATTTATTAGACCTTAATTCTTGAGTTTTGCACCATAAGCATGAGTGAAATGATCATAAATAATTGAAATAATATTCATGCAATTTTTCAATTTTGACATGATTATGATTCAACATACTAGGTGTAATCAAAGATGACGCAAATATATTAAATACCTAGGCAAAACCTGCGCATTTTATAAATTTAGCCTAATACCCCTAAAATACCTTTTGAATCCATTTTGACACTTATTTCATTTAGTCTTAATAATATCATATGACAAATTTAGTTTTTCAAATTTTATAAGACTAATAGGAAATTGGATTTAGAAGGATAAAAATATAAGGATAAGTAGATCACTTGAAAAAATGATATGACATTTTATTCAACTTTGTTGTATTTATGAATTTTGGTTTGATATGTGAAAGTCATATCACATGTTATATAAAGTGATCTTATCATGATGGCTTCGAAGAAATAAAAGCAAAAACAAAAAAGGAAATTAAGCATATCATGAAGTAGAGAATTGATATTTCATTTTTGATTGATTTCTACTTCATGCAAATGATTAGATACTAATGTATAAGAGATTTAGGTATCCAAAGGGGACCAAGTGTGGTGGTTCCTTTGGGTACCAAAATATAACGTGTAGGTTTGTGGGTAGTTAGTGATGAATGGGTCCTTTCATGTGAAGTTAATGTTTCATTTTTAATTTTGGGCCTTCATTCAAACTTTGGTTTAGTGTTATTCTTATATGTGAAATTTCCATTGTGATAATATTTATTTTGATGATTATGATTGTAATGATTATTGAAAGTATTTTTCATACGAATTTCGTGAACATTTAATTTTACGTTGGGAGAAGATTGATGTTGTAAATGATAGTAATGATTGTATTTGGGAATTTCATTTTCAATCTTTTGAAGTTTTTTATTTCCATTGTTTGTCTTATTCAACTTTTGAGAAATCATATTCAACTTGCTTTTGGATTTTGCATTATATTGAGAATGTATGTTTTGAGAATTTTTCTTTATGATTTCCTTAAGCAAGTTGATTTTAGTTTTTAATTCATTATTTTTAATCTTTAAATTATGTCTAGCTTTATTATAAGCGATTGTGCTATTTTTAAGAATGGAAACAATTGAATCAATATGATTTTGATAGTTATTTCTATATTCATCAAATGTTTCATCCATCTCTTCAATTTCAATTTTATAGTCTTTACACTTAGCACAATCATTATTCAAAGATGAAGAGTTTTCTAAACATAATTTTTCATTTTGTTCTTTTACTAAAGTAAACTCTTTTTCAAGCTCCTTGAATTTTTCTTTAATATTATTACAATCGAAACAAGATATAGAGTTTTCAAATGAAGAGCATGATGGAGATACAAACATTTCATTTTTGATTTCTACATTCACATTTGCTTTTAAAGTCTTATTTTCTAAACGTAGTTTTACATTAGCCATTTTTAGTTTCTTAATCTTGCGTTTAGTAATTTGTAGCAATTGTAATGTAGAAATAGAAGTACAAAAAATAGGAGATTTTGATTTTCTTACACGCTTGTGGATGAGGCAAGATTTGAACATATCATTTCGTTGACATCTTTTTGGCACTCCTCTTCCGAAGATAGAATTTCTTCTTCTCTTTCATTTGATGTGCACTTCATGGATCCGTCATGAGAGGAGCTTTCTTGAAAGTTTGCGCAAGCTTGTATGTTCTCCAATTCTTGTGTTTGTTATATACCTGTAAGAGGAAAATCATATATTTCTTCAAGAAATTTCCAAACTTTGTATGCACTAGAAAAACAATATATTGATTTGAAGATATCTTGAGATAAAGCACAAAAAATATAATGCATAGCTTTTGCATTTAGGTGACGCTCTTGTTTATTTGATTCGTCTGCTGGTCTTGTTATTACTATATCACAAGCCTTGATATCTAATGTTTTAATAAACCTTTCCATTAACAATTTCCACCCTTTATAATTTCTTCCTTCGAATAAAGGTGGTGCAAGAGATTTTTCTTCTTCATAAAAATTTTCCCTACCAATAGAAGCGAGATCATGAGACGTCATTATTCCCGCTTGTTAAGCCGATTTGGAATAACCTCGCTCTGATACCACTTGTTGGATCGGTAGGCGCCCTTAGAGGGGGGGGGGGGGGATAAGGGTTTTAAAACTTATATTATATTTTGAAATACTTGCTTATGATTAGAGATCAAAATAGTGATTATAAATAAAGATCTAAATTGTTTTATAATAAAGGAGAGAATAATAAGCAATTTAGAGAAATGAAGAACAAATCACTTTTATTACACAAAGAGAGACATGATTATTATTAATAAAATTGATTACAAAATTTTGATTTCAATGACGCTAGAAATCAAAGCGAAATATGAAAGACTCTTTTTATTTTCTATACCGACTCGTATCCCCACGAACCAGTTGGCTTTAGCTGATGCTTCCCCGGATACGGCCTCAAGCCGCTCTAGCCAACCCTTCCTCGGATATGGCCTCGAACACCCCCTAGACCTACACCCGAGACCTAGTCTCCAACACGAGGCGAATTTCTGCCCTAAGTCCTACCCAGACCTAGTCGCCAACACGAGGCGAGTTCATTAAACGATTACAAGAAAAGATGTGAAATAAAAAGACAATAATATAAAAACTCCCTCTATGTGGATCTCTTGGAGAAGTAGACGAAGACTAGCAGAGTATGATCGTAGTCGATGCGGTCTTTCGTCACAATGATGACGCGTGTTGAAATCTTCTCCACGGATCTCCTTAAGCCTTCATGGATTTGTGGGAGTATCTCTCTAAACCTTCCTCTCTATGCTGTGGCACGAAGCTCTAGAATTTTGGATCTCAAGAGGATGAGGAAGACGGAACCAATGGGTCCTTTTTATAGCCTTGGAGCTAGCTCCTGCGCTAGAGCTACCGTCGGCGCTATCCCATTTTAGGACATATTCTGCGCGGCAGAATCTTCAATCTGAGGAAACAATTCTCTGTTGCCTTCTGTGCTCCGCGCTACCGCCTGCGCTATCGGATACCTCCAGGTGCTATCTCCTTCTATATGTGCTCCCAGAATTGCGCTTAAGCATTCATTTCGTCGATCGAATTTTCGTCGAACGGAGTTCATCGATCGGAAATTCGTCGAACGGAGAATCGTCGAATGCAAGATCTTCGAACGCAGATTTAATTTTGTCGAACCCAGCTTCCATTCTCAGTGGCTTGATTTCGTCGATCGAAGGAGTAAGTTCGTCGAACGGGCTTCATCATTCGTCGAGCAGAAATTCGTCGAACATAAGTTCGTCGAACGCAAGATCTTATTTCGTCGAACCCAGCTTCCGTTCTCAGCGGTTCCTTAGCGCTAGCGCCAGGCGCTAGGTGACACCGCCGGCGCTAGAAGGAGTGATGGATTTGAAGGCTCAAATTTGGGGGCAACCTTCTTATGTAATCCTTGAGTCATATGGACTTTGTTTTCCTGCACACTTAAACACACAAGATCAAATACAAATAGGTTTTGTTATTCTCAAACTTAGGAGATGCGGAAGACCTTGTTCCAACACAACCCACCACCTCCGTATGCCACTACGGGAGTATCCTGGGAGCCTTGCTAGCTCCAAAATGGGGGAACTAAAGGTCTGTACGCATAGAGTCAAAGTGTGTGAGTTGCATTTGTGTGACTATAGCATTAAACTGCATAACTCTGCATGTCAGGGCATAAGCAATGCATTTCAACCCCTACCCATATCGTATAAATAGGTAATTGGACTTTTTATACGATAGGCCATGCTAAACGACCCCTTGGTCTATAGGTTTGTGTGGGCATTCTTATAAACTAATGGTTATTTTTCTATTGTATAAATGATTTACTTACTATTCTGTATATGTTTCGTACCATGCTTTAATTACTGCTTCGATTATTTATATACACATGTGTAGTGGTAGACATTCCCTGTAGATAAAATCCGTTGTCATCTGCTTTATTTTGTACCCCTTGTTGTCCTCCACATAATCCTACCGCACGGTGCCTAGTTGCCATTGGGGGAGGGGTGGGGAACATAAGGCTTATTCTTTTTTAACTAACGGTACGTGGACCATATCATTTTAGGGGATCGAGGAGATGCAGCAGCACCAGAGGCCGATGTAGACAGAGGTGGGCCAGTCTAGTACAAGAGCACCAGTTTCAGGATCTGTGAGTAATTAGTAGTTTGCTTTCGCGAGTGACCTTGTAGTGAGGACATGATCTACAGGGCACGAGCCCTTTATTATTGTAGTCTTTCTTATTTCAGTTATATCATGTGGACATTTATATGTATATCATGTGATTTGTGGACTTAAACTTCTATTGCTCGTTTATACCTTTCTTCTTCTGTGATCGATATGGATGTCAGGATCGGTGCATTGTAGTGGATACCTTCCCGTGTGTTGGTGTCACCGCAAAGCGGCAGTTCTGGGAATAAGACCCGGTTTTGTAGCAAAAAATAGGGTCTTACAGAGCTGGTGCGCGGTGGGTTCATCAATGCTAATAAGGAGATAAAATCGGCAATCGGGCAAATTGATGTTGTGGGATTGGAGTACGTGCTCTCAGAGCCAACTGCTATTATGCCTAGAGAACTTCTGGAGGTCTATGATGAGCCCAAGATGAGCACTTTTGGAAATGCCATCAAGACTGGGGTCGGAAATACCATATTAAGAGTGACGACAAAAGGAAATTCTAAGGCGCTCCGTCTGCCTAGATGTTCAGAAGAAGAGATAGAGGAAGCGATCTCAGAGGAAGATCTCTTGACTGCAAGGAAGTAGTGCAATCATACAGGAAATTACATGGTACATTGAAAAAGGGTGACTTCAATATAAGAGAAAAGCTTCTGTCAAATATTGCTGTCAAAGCATTCATATGCAAACCTGGATCTCACGACAGAATATCCATGGACATGTTTGAGATAATGACAAGAATAATTCTATGCTATAAAATCGACTAAGCTCAGTTACTCTTCAAAAAGATCCAAGGAAGTCGACAAGCACCTAACCTTGGAAGAATTATTTCTCTTTACCTCATCAACACTCTTCAGCTGAATGAAAAGATGGGATCACCCTTCTATCACATGAAGAAGATTGACTTAAAGATCCTGGAGAGGTGGGAGAAAGTCAACTCTAAAAGTGTAAAGAAAGGGAAAAAGGTCACTGAAAGTGAGGACAACTCATCTGTAGAAGGAAATAGCATACCAAATCCAAAACCACATGCAGAGGTCCTGGTTGCTGCCTTGTCAACACCTGAAGACAGTTCTACTAGACAGAAAACTGCAATAGTTGAGGGGGAGACTCACGCTGAGCTCTCAGCCCAAGTGAATATGCTGCCTATCAAGAATGTGGTTGCTGTTGACGGGGAGTCTCAAAATGAACTCCCTGCTCCAAAGGTTGATGAGGCAACTCACAATGAGGCTGCTGTCCAAGAAGGCTTAGGAAGCTGCAGGATGGATACTGAAGATACTGTCTTTAAAATGGGAAATCTTGAACAAGAGAATCTGTGTACTGATTTCATCTTAATTCTAGACAAAAAGACTGCCAAAGAAACTGAAAATGCTCATCAAAGATAGGATTCACCTAATAATCCTCTTGATGATGAGATAATAGTTAGTGTGGGTGAACACCTGGAAGGGAAAGCAACTGAGAAAGAGCAAGATCTTACAGAGAATCTACACCACCATCTTATGAGCATGCTTTAAGCTCCTTGATTGAAGAGATAAAGAATTTGCTAACTGAGGAAATGCAAAGCTATCAAGCACATGTGGTTAGCGCAGTTAGGGGAATCAGAGATGACAGGTCAGCCAAGATGAATTATATAAGAGTAAACATTGATCAAATCAATACATAGATCACCAGCTGGTTCATGAGGGCAGGAACAGCTGTGGACAGTAATATAAATGCACTACAATCTCTTGGTGAAAGAGTGGACACCTCACTATAACAAGGTCAACAGGAAGGTGAGAATATGGAAAGAGGAGTTAGATGGCTAACCACAAAAATTGCTGATAGTTAAAAGTTGATCATATCTAGGTGCATCAACTCAAATGAATTCACTTTTGAAGCTCTAAACCACAAATTGGAGCAAAGCACTAAGGAAATTCTACAGTGGAATGGTGAGTCAAATAAGAAAATGAAGACGCTAATGATAGATGAAGAAACGTCTCTCAAAAGAAAAAGAGAGGAACATGGTCCCAGTGATCCAAGCCTTAACTTTTTAAGCCCATGGTTAAGAGATATAGTATTGACTACATAAAGAAACTTTGGAGAATGTGGAAAAGACATATCCAGACACTGCCCTTCAAGTGAGTGGGACAAGCACAAGAAGACAGAAGCCATGAGAACACTGCACAAACAACATCGACATGAAAGAACACTATCAGAGAATGCCCCTTCTATTTCTGATAGATACATCCCTAAGCCATTCTCCTATTTTGAAAGGCAAGAGCAGAATCTTCAAAGGAAGGAGAAAGATGCAGAGAAAAGAAGGAACCGTTAAAGTAGAACTGGCATATGTGATAGCTAGAAGCAAATGATGTTGTAACTCTGTTTAAAGAACATGTGGCTTTTTTATAATATCTTACTGAAGTTTATGAAGTACTTATTTATGCATACATTTCTTATTTCTGATATACGCTTAACCTATGCTAAACATATTCTTTAATAATGAACTCATCTATAAACAATGGTTAATGAAATTCAGATAGAAATTAAAATTCTCTAAAATTAATATATATATATAATCTGGTGTCACTAAAATCCTTGGAAAAGCATACAAGCTACTAAGAATTACACAACAGCTGACACACAAGATGTGCACACATTAATTATGCAAAAGAGTAATCCAAGACAATATCATTTTGTCTACAAAACAATATCATCGTAATAATAGATAGTATCGTCGAAATGACTCTACGATTTTGTCATAAGAACACGATGATACCTAAATGTATGTTCGTCAATTCAGGAATGTAAAATGAATCGAGCACATCCATTCAATCTAACATAATCAAACATCTAATACGCAGCTCTTCACATCCCACACTAGAAATTATAAATAGGGTCAAATGTCTTGAAATTAAAAGCACATACTACATTTGCCCTAAAAGCCATCAATTGCTCTCAATTGGGTGGGAGTAATCAAGTCGATTCACACAACTCTCCCTCCAACATCTATGAGATGGCTCCAAAGAAGGAAGGATACTTGTATGAAGGGAGTGAGATAGTAAGGGATGGATTCCTGAAGGCTCCGAAAGAAATTCAAGACATCATAAGATTGCTCGACTCCATCAACCTGCAGTTCATTCTATCAGAACCAACAGTAATAATGAGAAGAGAAGTGCTAGAATTCTATTCAAAAGCCAAGATTGGCTCAAATGGGATGTCAGTAAAGAGTAGAATAAATGGAACTAAAGTAAAGGTAACTACAAAGAGACTGCCCAAGGTCCTCAAGCTGCCCTCCTTTGCTAGTGAAGAAGAAAATGAGGAAGTTACTACTAAGGATCTGAATGATGCCGTTGAATGTTGTGGGCACTCCAGGAAGACAAATGGGTCTCTGTAAAGGAAGAATTTAAATTAGAAGGGAGAGTTGCTGGCTGATATGGTGGGAAAAGCCATCCTCTGCAAGGTAGGGTCACATGACAGGATATCCAAACAAATGTTTGACCTGATGGCAAGGATTATCCTGATCAAGAAAACAAACTGGGCTCAAGTCATCCTCTAGAGAATTCAGGAATGCCTTCAAGTCCCAAATCTTGGCAGAATATTATCTCTTTATTTACTCCAGTCATACCCTGATAACTTGAACAAGAAATTGGGACTCAAGATACATCACATGAGATGAATGGACATCAAAGTATTAGAAAGATGGGAAAAGGTTCTAACAAAGTCTCCCAAGAGGATGAAGGCTGCAAAGAATGTAGAAAGTGAAGAAGAAAGCTCTTCTACAGAGAGTGATCCAGTGCATGATCTAAATTTGTCATGCTCTGAGAATCAGGTGGAGCAGAGGAATATCTCTCTCAAAACTTCAGCACTGAGCAAGGGGTCCAGGACCACTGCTTGAACAAATCAAGGAAATGCTGAAATTGAGGGGGAGCATGACACTGAGCTCCCTCCTCATGTGGAAGATATGATCAACAAGATCACTGCGGTTGAGGATGTTATCCATCCTAGATTAGCAGTCCAAGAGGACCCAAGTGAAGCTGATCAGGAAACAAATCAAGAAGATCCTGCTGTCAACACAAGCTAAGATCGGTTAAATGTTGAAGAATCAACTATTCCTTAGGATGAAGTGAGACAATCTTCCTTCAGAAGATCTCCTTCTCCCATGCTTGATGAGGCTGAAGGAATGGATGACTATCTCTCCATTGTAATAATGAAGAAGGCTGAAGGAGAAACTAAAAATTCGAGCTCTTCTCTAGAACAAAGGTTTGAGGATTCCTCACTGCTACTCCACATAAGGATGCTCTTGGAAGAGCAGAGAATCAAACATGAAAGTTATCTTGACACTGCTGTCAATGACATAAGAAAAGATCTGTCCAGTGAGGTTACTAGTCTGAGAATTGATATGAAAAGTCTGCAAGAGAACACAGCCAAATAGCTAGAACTCACTCGCAAGGGTCTATCTGATATCATTGAAAATTTGGTTGCAACCTCTGACAATCTAGAGAAAGCCTACATAGCTACCACCAGGCAAATGGCTGAGCACAAAGTAATTATTCAGGAAAGGTAGATCTCTGTAATTAGGAGATGGACAGTCATCTGCTTGAAACTAAAAATCCATCTGGAAAAAGGAATCAACATGCTAAAGGACATGATTCTGAATCTCCAGGGGAGCCTACAAAGGGACATTTCAGAAGAAGTCATAAAGGGGGAGAGATCTATGATAAAGGCTAATGGTGAGCATGCCATCTGGACCTCTAATACAATCAGGGAAGCAATGAATCTCCCTCATATCTTCAATGATGAGCTTGCTGATCCACCTGCTGATATATCTGCAACTGCAGAACAAAGGAAAGTAGATCGCAGAGGAAGATGAGATAAAGCTAAGAAAGAATAGATATAGAGAGGAAATGGAGAAGAAAGAAGATTATGAGCAATGGAGCCCTAAATCCAAGGAAATAATCATAAATGCATGGGAGCACATTAAAATAAATAATGCTGAAAGAAGCAAATTAGATAGCTCCAAATAATGGACCAAGTATGAAAATCAAGAAGACAAAGAAGAAGCCATGGAAGAGACAAGCATGCAGGAAAAATCCTAGCAAATGCATAAGAGCCACTCAGATATCATCCTAAGCCAAATGGATACTTTACTTGGAAATCTGAAAAGAAATAGGAGGCTGTTGTTAAGAAAGCAATGAGTGAAGTAGCTTTCAAGGAACCAATAACATTGATGGCTATTTTATTTTGGGAAAATGTAGAATTGCTAGAAATTTCAAATATATTTTAATATTTATAAATTCTCCATGGAATGATGTTTCTTACACTGTTTCTTATACTGTGATCATTTCATATCATATTACACATGTTGATGCTCTTATAATCTAAACTGAAATGATCTTACTATATGTTTATTTTCATTAGATTGGCTTTATCATTGAATGTGTTATGGCTTCTTCAAATAGGATGAGATTGTTGGGAACACTGCCCACAATATTCCAGATTTGGAGAAGTCCCCAAGTCAATGATAAGTACAATTTGTATTTGAGGTGCATTTGATTTGACATGAACAGGTTAGAACATCATACATACTAAGTATAATCCATAAGGATCAACCTAAAAAATCTAAGGCAAATATCGTCTTGTTAACAAGAAACACACGACAATATTGCTAAGATTACTCGTAGAAGACAACAGAAGGAATAAGTCATTAATCGCCGTGACAATAAGGATAACACAATGATATCATTGTGTCAACAAAGTACACATGATGATATCATTGTGAGAACAAGAAGAATCAACCAAGTCAAGGTATCGTCGTGTCAAAAAGTTTCACACGACAATATCATTGAGAAGTCTGGAGTGATGAAGCTCTTCAGAATTCTTAAGTAAAGTATCTGGCTAAGAAGACCTATCGTCGTAAAGAAGCAGTGTCGTCTTGAAGACTAAGTTAGTGATCGTGGGGACAATTTGGAGCTGAAGTATTAGTGAATCATCTCGATGATATCAGCGAGAAGACCTCATATTGACAAGATGGTCTCAACGATATCGACGAGAAGACTTCTTGTCTCCGTGACTGCATATCTAGCTGAGATAGTTCATATCATCGAGGTATTCTTCTCAGAAGAAGATTTAAGAAGACTTGATGAAATTCCTAAGTCCCAAATGGATCATTGAGACAACATGTTTTTTCGTCGAGATGGTGGCCATTCCATCGAGACAGACTAAGATTTTTGAAATGTGCTGTCGGCATTTATTGCCACCGTCAAAGGGACCAATCAGTAGATTCCTTTACAAAATAGGATTCTAACATTACAGAGTGACCAGAATAAACGTTAGAGGGCTTTGTCATATAAAAAGACAAAGTGTATGCCCTAACACACATGGAGAATAGATAGAGAATTCATAACTAAGAATCAGAACACAAAATGACTAGAAGAAATAGGAACATTTTATTGAGAACAACACGCTCTTGCTCACAATTCTCCAAGTTCTAGTCAAGCTCCATCAACTAAGAAGTTGTGTTCCAGAAAGAAGGAAGAAGATAGAAGGGAAGTTTTCATCCATCAGTATTATTCTTAAAGCTTTCTCTTCAAGTCTAGAAGCCATCTTCATCAGGCTTAAAAATAACTATCCAGAGCTGTGTGGAGTACTCTGTTATTTTGTAACACAATATATTATTTGTAGGACTCCTTGAGTCTGAGTTGTAGTGCCCTTGTGCCTGATTTTTAGGGTTCTTGGAACCTGAGGTAGGATTGTTTACCCAGAAGACCGCTTCCCGAGTAATACCTCTCTCAGAATGGGCAGTTTGCTGCATCAAGTCGCCCAGCTCTAGAACAAACAGGTATCTCGGTCCAGCCTGAGCAAACCAGGCAGTCTAATAGTATCTAGACCGCCTCCCAGGATTGAAGACTGCCAAGGCGTGAGTCCACAAGACAAGCTGCGGTCTCAGGTCATAGACCGCCCGGGCTGCATCATAACCTTGATTGCAGCGTACTGCGACTCTGACCAGTACAGATCGGAACTCAAGCCGCCAAGTCGAGCTGCTTGTTTCTTTTTTCCTTTCTGTATCCCGTCACCCCGTGCCCGATTCTCCTGTACCCGGGCAGGTGGTTATTTTATCCCTGCCCATTTGGGTAGGCCCCCGAGCCTATAAATAAGGGGCGGCGATGTTCCCAAGACACACAGACTCGAATCCAGGAGCTCACTTGTCTGAGCTGCGGTCTTAAATTTACTGTCTTGCGACTTGTCTTCCTGGTCGGCTTCATATATAACCCGCTGTAACCGCTTCACTTTACTCAAAGGAAAGCCTGTACCGTGACGGGCGAATTCTGGCCTCAACCGCTACCAGCGGTCTAATCAACCAAAATCATTAAGTCGGATAATAACTGATAGCTTGCAACCCTTCATTTTCCTTGCTTTTCAAGCCGTGATCGTGGAGGCGCATTTTTGGCCTCAACAGACACACGCGACCTTCGGATCGCAAGATGTCGGCGAACACTCTGACAATATTTTAGACCGCCAGTTCATCTATAGAGATCGCTCTGATTGCAGTGAAGATGCTCTATGGGAAGCATTGGAACAATTCCAGACAAGAGGCCGAGCGGTCTCGTAAACAAACTGAATAGTGCTTAGACACCATCGGTCAGGCTCTAGCACTTCTCAATGATCGGCTAACCGCTCAACAAACCGCGGTCAGGACGGTTATAACTCCAGCTCCACCACCGCCTCCCTATACCGTATCTCAAGCCGCCAACCCGCAACCTCCCCGGGACCATTTCAACTCCCGCCAGGCCTTTTATCGAGAGGCCGCCCAAGATTTTCCTACCCGGGTTCTTGAGTTCCAAGTTATGAATTCAAATGCAGCATGCCTCCCCTATCCGGCAGCCTACCCGCCGGGAACCACAACTCGTTTCGCCTATCCGGCGGCCTGCCCAGAAATAACCGCAACTACAGCGGTCTGTTACCCGCTTCCTCCCCTCTATGAGGATGCCGAAGAGATCTCTCCATTCAAGAATGAAATTCGGGGAGAGCCGGCCCCAGATAATTTCAGAGAACCACATTTGCCGGCATATCATGGGGAGTCTGATCCGGCAGTACATTTGTAAGCCTTTGAGTCAGCTGTTGCTCTGAAGACTCTTACAGATGCAACCAAATATAAACTTCTTATCACGTATTTTGACGGGAAAGCAAGAGAATGTTTTTATGGATTACACCCCCAATCCGTCGGATGCTTTGCCGAACTCAGGAGGGAGTTCTTACTAAGGTTCTCAACTTCAAAGAAGAGAAAAGACGGCCCAGCGGCTCTTTTTGAGATCAAGCAGCGTGAAGGCGAAACATGGGGTCAATTTGTTGATCGATTTCAGAAGGAAATCATGGGAATACAGAATGTGGATCCAGAACTGTATCGAGTGGCACTGATTCAAGGCCTGAGAGAAAGGCCATTAAAATTAGAAGCGCAAATCAGAGAACCTAAAACTTACCAGGAGATGATTAGCCTAGCCAACATGTTTATTAGAGGCGATAGGGGGAATACTGGTTATATTGCTAAACTGCTTACTGATAAAGAACCATCCAGATCTTCTGCCAATCACCAATCGTGCTGATGCGCGTCGGCAAGTGCACCGGTCGCTGTCAAGTAATAATTGTGGAGAATAAATTCCCCGGATGTCGGTCTCTTGAGGAATGCAGGATGGGTGAACGTATCGCGCAGTGATTATTGTTACACAAGCGTTTCACAAACACAAAGAGGGGTTTTTGGTTGGTTTTCCTAATTTTAACAACAACAACAGAGATGCGGGTCGAGAACACCGCTTCGCAAAGTGAGGTGGATGCAACGGCTGCGATGCCGTGCTTCGTGAGGCGGATGAAGTGAACTCAAGTGCGAAAGGGTGAGGGTCGCAAACACCTCTTCACAACCGTCGTTAGCTCTTGCTGACACGGAGCAAACACCTTGCGTGCGTGTGCGAGTGAGTGAGTGAGAACCTAATGAATCATGAGCAAACCATGGAGAAAAACAAAGAAATATTCATTTTCATCAAAGTAAATATTACAATATTCATCTAGTACATGGTTCAAAGAGTGCAATGAAGGGAAAGAAGAAAGAAATAACCGGCGGTGAAGACTAGCGGCCGTTCACGGCCGGAATGGTAGGTTGTCGGGCTACCTCCGGACTCGGACGGGCAATGCTTCCGGCGTAGAGAGCTGTCACAATCTCCCTACGTGCTCCGTCGTCTTCGACTCAAGGTCTCTTCTTCTTCTCACCGGGCGGAAAGCGAAAATGGTTGCTTGGAGGCTTGCGGACGATGGAGAACACTCACGGACGATGGAGGAAGGCTTGGAATGGATGGAGGAGGCTTCCCCTTGGGTTGAAGATGAAGTAGGGGCGTTCCAGGGCGGTGGTCGGCGGCGTACGGAACAGGAACCTCGCTCCCGGAATGATCGATCTGCCCTAAAATCGCAACAGGCGTTTAAATAGGCGCTGGATTGAATACTGCGCACGATCATTGGCGCACGACCAGTGGTCGTGCGCACTGGAATTCTGCGATCGTGCGCACTGCCTGGACAGAACCTGCAAGAGACGAAATTATAAAATACAATGTTCGCATGACCAGTGGCGCACGACCGGTGGTCGTGCGCACTGGAGTTGATGGTCGTGCGCACTACAGCAAACAGAACTCAGAAATTTAATGGTCAATGCGCACGAGCAGTGGCGCACGACCGATGGTCGTGCGCACTGGAGTCGATGGTCGTGCGCACTGCACCAGACAGAACTCGTGAAAAAGGGTTAAGTGCGCACGATTAGTGGCGCACGACCGGTGGTCGTGCGCACTAGAACAAGTGATCGTGCGCAGTGTTCCTGTGCAGAATTGCACCGGAAACACTTGCACGCCTCCTATTCCAGCACAAACACAGATCTAGCCACTGAAAGTGGCACTAACATATGAATACTACTAAAGATAATACACACGAAAACACACCAAAGTGGGCCTAAATGTGCACCTAGCATGGGTTATCAAATATAGACTATAATAAGGCTAAAGTGCGGTGAATTTACTGAATAATGGCCCGGATGAGTCCATAAATGTGTATATGATCAGGACTCATCACGTACCACCATTATCCAAGACAAAATTTCAAACCCCGAGCTCAAAGGGGAAGAAATTTCAGGCATAGGCCACCTCCGTTAAACCATCAACAAATTCAGGAGCAGAAACTGTCGCCGGACATCACGCCCGCTCCTTCCGTGCCAGTCCAACAAATAATGCTGGTGTATCTGCCATAATACACTGTGCCTCCACCTCAAGTCACCTCATATGATGATTCACAGGAATCTTTTACTCCCTTGAGTGTAACAATGAACAAGGTCGTTCAAATTCTGTAGAAGAGGCCTGATTTCAAGAAGCCAGCTCCTTTGTGGTCTGATGTTCGAAACCAAACCCAAACCTCTACTGTGAATATCATAAGGAGGGAGGGCATTTGACCGAGGACTCTCGGGACCTTCGCTTGTTAGTTGAGAAACTCCTGGGGGAAGGAAAGCTTCGGGATCTGGTTCGGAAGGAGGTGTCTGACAAACCCTCCACTTCGAAGGCTAAAGAAGTAGCTGAGATCAGTTGGGAATGCATGGATGTTGAAGATATTGGTCATTAGGGTGACATTCATCCAACCGTAGAATGTGTAAAAGTAAATGATGATGGCCCTCTTGGCCATGTTTACTGCATTCAAGGGGGAGCCGAGCCTGAATCCTCCAGAAAATCAAGTGTCGCCAGAGTATTCAAGCAGTAAGTGGCAACCACTTCAACTTCCTCCCCGGAGAGATCAGTCGTCACTTTTGGCCAAGACGATCTCTCTCCAAATGCAAATACTTTCGATGCTGCCGTTGTAATCAAGGCCATCATAGAAAATTATGCAGTGCATAAGGTCTTGATCGACACAGGAAGCTCCGTCAACCTCCTTTTCTGTCCAACTTTTGAAGCTCTAAAGACCGGAAAGCCTCCGATTTCTACCGAAGGGCCTCTCTATGGCTTCTCTGGAGAGAAGAATGAGGTAGAAGGATGCGTGAAGCTTTTGGTGACATTGGGAGGTATTACGAAGCTCGTCAACTTTGTGCTAGTGGACGCTCCGAGCAGTTATTGTGCCATATTTGGAAGGCCAATTCTGAATACTTACCGAGCAGTGGTGTCAAGTTTCCACCTATCTATCAAGTTTGCTGCAGAGGGGAGGAAATATCGGATCTGGAGTGATCCAAAAGTGGCTCGAGAATGTTATGTCAAAATAGTCAATATGATTATAGATTCCCCACTCACCGAGTCTACAGCTGTTACCCTTGATGTGGCCATGCCTATGGAAGTTGCTGAGGAGAGTAAGGACCGTGAAAGGGTTCACATGTAACCTGCCTAGGAGACCCAAGAAGTCCCCATTGCTGAGGGGGAAGAGAAGAAGTTGATTATCAATGCTGAACTGCCTGAAGAGGTGAATCTCCAACTGATTACTTGTCTCTTAGAAAATCTGGACATCTTTTCCTAGTGGACAGAGGATGCCGGGAGTGGACCCGGACATAGCCTGCCATCATCTCAACATCTCCCCCAAATTCAAGCCAGTTCAGCAAAAGAAAAGAGAAGTGGCAACCAAGCTGGCGGTTCCTATCAGAGAAGAAGTTGCAAAACTTGTTAAAGCGGGTTTTATTTCTGAAATCCAATACCCCACCTAGATCTCAAACGTTGTAATGGTAAGAAAGTCAGGGGAAACGGCGTATGTGTGTGGATTTCACGAAACTTAATAAAGCGTGTCCCAAAGATTTTTATCCCTTGCCTCAGATAGATTTATTAGTTGATTCCGCGGTTGGATACTATTTTATGAGCTTTCTTGATGCTTTCTCTGGTGACCATCAAATTAAAATGCACAAACTTGATATCCCCCATACATCATTCATAACAAATGATGGGTGTTATTGCTATTTAGTAATGCCTTTTGGTCTCAAGAACGCGGGTGCCACTTACTAGAGAATGATGGACACTGTCTTTAAATAACAAAAAGGGAAGAATCTCGAAGTATGTGTCGATGATCTCCTATTAAAAAGTAAAACTTTTTCTACACACTTGGAAAACCTTGTAGAGACGTTTGCTACTCTACGAAGGTTCAAATTGAAGTTGAATCCATTAAAATGCATCTTTGGAGCAAATAAGGGGAAATTTCTTGGACATCTTCTCACCTCTGATGGCCTTGCACCAAATCCTGATAAGGTGAAGGCTATCCTCGATATGACTCTTCCTCGCACACCAAAGGAAGTTCAACAATTAGGAGGAAGGTTGGCAGGCCTAAGTTGATTTATCTCTAAGTCAGGAGATAAAAGTGCTCCGTTCTTAAAATACTACGAGGAGGGTCTAAGTTTGAGTGGAACGAAGAATGCGACAATGCTTTCGAACTTTTACATAAACACTTGACGTCAACTCCTTTGCTCCATAGTCCTCGAGAAGGGGAGACATTGTTCTTATATTTAGGGGTCGGTCCGGACGCGGTAAGCTCCGTCCTTATTCGGGAGGAAAAGAAGAAGTAGTTTCCTATCTACTATGTTAGCCATATCCTAAAAGATGCGGAAACTAGATATTCGATCTTGGAAAAGCTAGCTTTAGCTTTAGTCATGTCATCTCGCAGACTTCGCCCCTATTTTCAGGCTCATCCTATTCAAGTAGTCAAAGATCATCCTTTGAGGAGTATATTGGAAAAGCCAGATCATTCGGGAAGGCTGGCTAAATGGGCAATTGAGTTTAGCGAATTTGAAATGTCTTACATCCCAAGAACATCAATCAAGGCACAGGCGTTGGCGGATTTCCTAGTTGATACTATAGAAATTAGCCCAGAAAAAGCAGAAAGATCTTCATTATCCTGGATAATATATGTGGATGGGGCTTCAGGAAGAAACTCTATGGGAGCAGGAGTTGTCTTAATCAACCCAAATGGCATCAAGCTGGAACAAACTATCGAATTCTTCTTTCCGGTTACGAACAATCAGGCAGAATATGAAGCATTCTTGGCTGGGTTGAGGCACGCGAAAGAATTGAGCATAGAATACATGCACATAAAGACAGATTCTCTAGTAATGGCTTCACAAGTGCTGGGAAACTTTGAAACTAGGGAACGGATACTAAAGAAGTATTTAATACTCGTAAAAGAGGAGATTGGAAGATTCAAATCATTTATTATCGAAGATATCCCAAGATTCCAGAATGAGGAAGCAGACGAGCTGTCAAAGTTTGGACTCCCATCAGGGGGAGTAACATCAGAGTTGTTTCATCTGGCAATATAAGAAGGGGAGGTAATGCAAATTGATCAGCAACCTTCCTGGAAGGATCCGTTTGAGTTATTCTTATTCAAAAGGGGAATATCATCCATCGGTCAAAGATACGAGAAGATTCAAAAGAAAAGTGGCCCATTATTATCTTATAGCAGGAATTCTTTACAGAAAGACATTCATATCTCCTTTAGCAAGATGCGTTTCAGAAGAAGAGGTTCACACCATACTCTAAGAAGTTCACTCAGGGGAATGCAGAAGTCATTCCGGTGCGAAGACTCTGCAGAAAAGAATCCTAAGACCGGGGTACTTTTGGCCGACAATGAGGAAAGATGTAGAAGTCTTTGCTAAGCGATGCGTCAAGTGCCAGAAATTTGCTCCGCTTCAGCTCAGTCCAGTCCAGACACTCAGATCAATAACCGCACCATGGTCGTTTGCGGTTTGGGGAATGGATCTCGTTGGACTTTTTCCAACTGCTAGTCGTCAACGTCGCTTCATAATTGTGATGATAGATTATTTCAGCAAGTGGATTGAGGCAAAGGCATTGGCCAAAACTACTACACAGATCATCAGGAATTTCATCTGGGGGGAGATCGTTTGCCGACATGGGATTCTGTTAGCAATTGTCACTGATAATGGCCCACAATTCAACAATTTCGAAATGATCAATTTATGTGACCAGGTTGGAATTGATCTTCGATTCTCATCTATTCATCATCCCAGGAGTAATGGGCAAGTGGAGACTGCTAATAAAAAAAATCAATATCTTTTGATTAAAAGGGTTCTCAATCATAAAGGGAACTGGGCTGAACCACTTCCATCCATTCTTTGGTCTCTACGCACCACACCATCTTCGACCACAGGGGAAACTCTGTTCAAACTATCTCATGGTTCAGAGGCAGTTGTTCCAATCGAGTTTGAGGTGGTCAATCCCAGGGTAATGTATGCACATCAAGGTGGCGAAGCATGGATAGAGGCTAATGATGAAGGAATACAGTATAGTTTGGACTTTATTGAAGAACTCTAGGATGAAGCAGTAATTAGACAAGAGGAGGTGAAAAGGAGGATGGCACGATATTTTGATAAACACGTCAGAGTCAAGCAATTCATAGTGGGAGACCTGGTGTTGAAGAAAGTGGATGCTGCAGCCAGGTCAGGTTCTGTGGGAAAGCTAAATCCAAACTGGGCAGTTCCATTCATTATCAAGGAGGTACTCAAAGTGGAGCTTATCGTCTTCAAACAAGTAATGGAGAAGACATCCCGCGTACTTGGAGCGGCGACGACCTGAAATAGTTCTATCCTTAAAAATTGCTTCTCTTTCATTTATTGGAACTTTCATGATTGATGGAATGTAGGAACATCATACTGACACTTTTCTTTGTCTGGTGACTTTTTTGTTTTCATTACTCATTATCAAACTCACTGAACCGCAGAGACATCGCCATGTTCTGCTTGTACCCCTCAGATTTTAGTCATTAGCATAATACCACGATGACCACGTGTAGCGGGGAGATTTCACACACGTGCAGTGGAAGCTTGCCAATTCCCGTGCGGTGGTCTTCAGAACATTGGATCCCGGCCAGCATCTAACACACCTCTGCATCAAGGGAGGTCTAGGTGACTGTTAGCTCTATCGTGCCCGGAAAGGGATATGGTTACAATTTTGATGATCATTCTGAGGAAAGCAATGTTCACCGCTTAGGCCCACCTGCCCAACTGATCATCTTAGTATGTGACTAGCGAAAACTCCTAGGTACTCTCAAGCGGTGCCTAAGTGGGACCCACAACTGAGTTGATCTCTCTGAGGAAAGCAATGTTTACCGCCTTGGCTCAGCTGCCCAATTGATCAACTCGGCTTGTAACCCTAGGCAAGAGAGCAGATGAGTCATTTACAGCCCTTATGACCACTTGAGGGAAGCAATGTTCGCCTCCTAGGCCCACCTGCCCACTTGGTCATTTGGGTCTGTACTTACTTTTTCCTTTATTATTTATTTCTATAGCTCTTATGACCACTTGAGCAAAGCAATGTTCGCCACCTAGGCCCACATGCCCACTTGGTCATCTGATCCTGTAACTATTTCTTACTTCGTTACATGAAGTTATCTCATCTCATATGGTCCTACAGGACCATTTGGGAGAAAACATGATTTAACAGGTATACAACAGACCGGGCGGTTTGACCTATTAAAACGACCAGTCTGGGATAAGCAGGTACATCAGCAGTGTATCAGGCGGTTTGAAATTAACCTAGCCGTGAAAGCTGGAATGGGTTATCATGAAATGCCATAAGGCAAGGTCAGGGTATCAAGTATAACCGAGACCGATCAGTTTTATCATTCGGTCTATAATTCTATCATCTTTATGGGTATCCGTTTTATTCTCTCAGTTAAAATCAAGTCCTCCACAGAAAAGTGATTATGATTCTTAAAAGGATGAATATTACCAAGTATCAAGTCATTGATCGCCCGAGTTATATATAGGCCGCACAGACTTATCAATTAATGCTTATACTTGCAAGGATAAGTATTACAGAAATCAAAATTACAGGTCGTTAAAATTGAATACTTACCGCGCGACTTGTTGGTTATTCTCTTATGACTTGTGGATAATCATTATTCTGTGAAGTAATTACGCAAAGCCGTAAAATAACCGCGCGGCTTGATGTAAAAAATGTGGAGCTATTAATCACACATCATACATTCAAATTGCACAATTCGTAATCGGGATTTAATTATTATAGCGGCCTAAAGTTGTGTTCAGTTTCCAATTGACTCGAGACATTCATATTGAGATCCTTCAGAGCTTGAATTTCTATTCGCTCAATTATATGTTATAACTGCGTCAATTATTTATCAAGATCTATCATGACTGACGTTTTTCTGGGTTATAGCAAGTTTGCCAAGTCAGGATCGAGGAGATAAGTCGCCCGAACAGCCTTTATAGTATTCGAGTGGCTATCTATCTTGGATTCTAAAAGCTCAAAGTTCTGACCATCCGGGTTGATATTAAACCGAACGACCTGATTAAAGGGAATTGCAGTTTTAAGAGAAAAAAAATCGCAACAATCACAAGTAAGTCGCAAGGAATAGACAGCCAAACAGGTAAAAACTTTCCATTCATTATCAAAATGTCATTACATCATTTAAAACCGACCGGCTAACAAAATCAAGCCATCCGTTATGCAAAATAAAAACAAGTACAAGAAAAATAACAATCATAACTACTCGTCCGGCTTGAGCTTTTTTGCTACAGAAGAGTTCGAGTCCTCGCTCCCATCAATGTTTACTTCGGGCGAATATCCTTTACTACTTGACGAAGAGCCAGATGAACCACTGCTTGAGCTACCTGAGCCGCCCGACTTCTGCCGCTTAGACCGCCCGACTTATTCCCCGGAATCGCTGGACACCGAGCCTGAGCTGCTTTCCTTCTCATTGTCAGCAACGACCTCATATTCTGTAGTGGTCCCGTCAACCGTCGTGGATTCTCTACCCGCGGAAGCCTCATCATCTTCGTCTTCAGCCTCTTCCGAGCTGCTGGACACGACCTTATCCATTCCTTTGGCCTTGCGTTTCATCTCATCAAATTGGCCCTTCAGGCCAGGAACGATGTCCGGGAAGGTGGAATCATCGAAACCCCCAGCCAGACCATCGCGTAATCTCAAATGGTTGAGGGCGGCGTCGATCCCCTTGGAAAAATGGGGAAAGACCTCGTCCTGAAAAGCCGGGTTGTCCATATCATATTGTTGCTGTAAAAGAAAAAAGAACGGGGTTAGATCGCACGGTTTGAAGAAAACAGGTCACACGAGTACTTGTCAGATGACTTACCGCCATGATCTCCCTTAACCGGGCGATCTCCTCGACCTGCTCGGCACTTATCATTTCCAAGTATTTGTGGGCCGAGACTAATCGCTTGTATGACAGAGCCATAAAGTGGTTAGCCGCGAAACCCCACACACTGGCTTGCGCGGCTACTCGGGGAAGATCCTCCTCTGGAACCTTCTTTAATCTTTTCAGCTTTTTCCGACCATACATAGCGGCTACGGCGGCTAGTGCATGATGGCTAACTCTCTCTCTCCCCCAGAACGGGAGCGCAGTTGAAACTTGTACACAATCCCCATCTTGGTGCCAGAGGATTGTCGGTTTGCCCTTCAGGTCGCGGGGGTTACTGCACGAGAAAAGGAGCTCAAACTCGCCTGAAGAAGCTGAGCTTTCCTCCTCAGACGATTACGGTTTGGTCTTCCTCTTCCGCTTCTCCCTTTGGGTCATGACCGGGCCGGCCGGGCTGACCAGTTTGTTTTGCGGAACGATGGTGGCGGCTGCAAAGCAAAGTTAAAATTTTCGCCAAGCAGTTCGGGCGGTTACAAAGCAGCAAGTTGTGAGAAACTTACTATCTTCAGGTCAGACTCTCATTCTATAGGAATTTGAAGATCTCTAACTCGGCCTTTTTGATCTTAACTGTCTGGAAGGCCGCCTCACATTGCACCTACGGGTTGACCTGCAACAACCCGATGTGGCCTTCAAACATCACGTATCGCTCTGAACAGCTCGTCACCTTGTTCGCAAGGTTGACAACCTTCATCCCCCGACACCTGAAGTAAAGGTGCCCTCTAAAAATTGAGGTTCCAGCGTCTGGGATAAACTGCATGGAAAAGAATTTCCTGAACAGGTCAATCAAAAATCTGACCCGCTCAGACCGCAGATATGAGATGAAACTGTAGATGGAGGAGATGGAGTTCGGCGGGAGTTGTTCGGGCACAACCCCGTAGTGATCAAAAATTGAAATACCTTCAAGAGGCGGGGGAAACTTGAAGCCTCAGTCGAGATGATCGATTGGGATTGCGATCTGATTTGGGGTGGAAGAGTTTATCCGCTCATCGCGGAGTGGAAGTCGCGCAAGCAAGGAACTCCCTGCCATGTGCCTTTCGACAAACTCGTCTAACTCAGCCTTGGTCAGATGGCAGTCTTGTGATCGGCAGAATGAAAAGCGGAGGCCACATCAGTTCGCACGACCTTAACCTTCTCAGTCTGCTTTGACTTGCTCTTAGCCCACGCCATTTTTGAAGTAAATGAATGAACCTTCGGGATGGATACTAGCCTACTACTTATAAGTGCCAACGATCTGCAAATAGTAAAATCGTGCGGCAGATATGTGGTCTAATCGCGCGGTTAGAAACCTGCATGATTAGTTTCACAAAGGAGTATTACGAAGGAAACATTTACAAATGTCTCATAAGGATCAATGGTTTGCGTATAGCTAAGTCAGACCGCGACTAAAGCAATACAGGTCGCGCGATCAGCAACCTGCATTATCATATTAATTAAGTTCAACAGAAAAGCTTCAAGCATGTATAACAGGTCGCGCGACCTGTCAAGCAGTTCGGATAATATTTAAGAGATTCAAAGGCACAGACACCAAATATTCAAAAATAATCCGCACGGATTACGTGAATATTAAAAGGCAGCAAAAGATAGTATTATCAAACAAATATTCAGGAAACAGATTATCCGAAGTATCTATCAAATAATATTACACATTGTTTTTGAAGATCGCTCACGGTCGGTGATTCTCAACAAAAGTGTCTTCTCGATGAAGCCGAGCGACTTGATCACTGGTTTGATTAAGGAGACTATAGATCTGGCTTGAATGGTAGTGAAGATGATTAATTGTGCTTTGAAGCCACCCGACATCCATGTCTACCCGCATAGCAGAAATCAAAGGATCGGTCGCCCTAACTGGGGATGGATCTATGGTTGCTCCAACAGACAAGCGGCTTGACAGTTGCGCCTTCTCATCATTCACGGGTCGCCGGCTTCCGCCGGCTTCCCTATTCAAGCGCAGATATTTCTCTTAGTAGTAACGGTAATCACTATTCAGCTTCGAGACCGCTTTCTTCTCTCTCTCAAGCCATGCAGTCAGAGTGGCACTCTGCTCCAATCGTGCCCTCTTCTCGGCCTCCAGGGTAGCCCGAGCAACTTCCAGATGAGTCTCCAGTTCCTTCTGTCTCTCCGGCCATGCCTTTTTCTCGGCCTCTAGTGTAGCTCGGGCGGCCTTCAGCTGGGCTCCGAGCATCTGTTGCTCCTCCTGCCGCGCCTTTTTCTCTGCCTCCAGAGCAACCTGGGCGGCTTCCTCCCGGCCTTCGTTCTCCCTCACCGTCCCTTCCAAGTCGCCAAGAAGGCGTTGAAGGTTGGCCAACTCCTCCTGCCCAGAGTTTGAGCTTTGTGCAAGGCTCGGCGCCTGAGACAGCTGATGCAGGCTAGATATGAGGTCGCCCGGCCTCACCGCTTCTTCCAAATTATCTGCAAAAAAAAGGGTGCGGTTACCACATCCGAAAGCGAATAATACAACAGAGTATTACAAAATAAAATGCCTGGTGCACGGGCCATCGCTACTGTTCAGAATCCATCCTGCTGCGCTGCTCCTTCCAAAACCGTTCATTCCGCCTTCTCTTGATAGTGGAAATTTGGGTTGCAGATGGAAAATAACCCGGAAGCAGGTTCAAAAGCAAAGCGTTCTTTTGAGATCGCCGAACGAAGAAGCGAACAGGGTTACAACTTACATCGCTCTTACCTGGTCCTAAAGGATTTGGCGTCTACGGCTTGTCCAGAGCTCGTCTCCTCTCCTCCGCCTTCGCTTTCATCAAGCGCAGCCCAGTCATCGTCGGGTCATCTTCTTTTGGTGCGGACTCTTCGGGTTTACCCGCATCCTTGCCAGGAGGGACTGCACGATTTGAGTTCACAGGGCTGTCAAGAAGTTTGTCCCTCCTCTGGAAGTCATCAATACTGTTAAAAATATCGCTAAGGGTCGTACTATCCACAGAATTTGGAGTTAAACCGTTCGGTTTGGCAGAAGGGATGATCAATTCTTCAACCTCTTCTTTTATACGCAGGTTGGTCTGGAGGCAGGCCTATGCCGATTTCTTGTAGAGTTCTTTGCTCTTGGCCCTCATCTTCCAGACCTTCTTCGCTATCCGCTCCACCACTGTCTCAGTTCTCTTCCTTTTCTTCTTACCCATCTCTGGCTTCGCTGAAGGAGAGGGGCTGGAATTGTCATCCACCACTACCAAAGGAGTGGTCAACCCGTCCGGTTTAGGAGAGTTGACCACCCCTTCTTCTCCCTCACGTATCATGAGAAGGGGGTTCCCAGAAGGGGTAATTTCAATATCAAAGGATGCGGCTTCTCCGGCCTTTGGTGCTGCATTGCTCGAACCCGCTGTTGGAACACAGTTCAACCCTATTACTGATTTGGTCTAGGATGTCTATTTCCAGGTATAGGATCTGTTTTGACCCAACATGTATAGTATAAGGGTCATAGGCTAAGTCTAGAAGAAATTTGAAGATTAGCTAAGTCAAGGTGTTCGACGAACTTCTAGTTCGTTCGACGAATTCAAGTATCCGTTCGACGAACTTCAAAGTTCTGTTCGACGAAAGTTTCTGTTTGTTCGACGAACTTCCCAGGTTATGTTCGACGAACTTCCCTTCAGATCGACGAACTTCTTCAGAGTCTCTATATTCAGTGACCTCTTCTATTCAGAGTATTATTTTGGAGTTATCCTCAGGATTTCTTATGAAGGCTGACAGCTGTTCTTATTAAAATATCAGTCAGTTATTGCAGTATTCTCTATCAAAGATTTTATGACCGTTGCTGCATTAATTAAGGGCTGCGTGCAGATTATTTTATAAGGCAGATTGCAAGTTTCAAGGAATTTAATATATTGGTATTCCAGAGAAATCTTTCTTTTTTGTCTCCTTCCTTTCCAGCCCTGTTTGAAATTTTAAAGAGGATCAACTCTCTCCCGTGAAGAGATTATCATTGCTATTTATACTAGAGAGAGACACAGATATAAATATAAGCTTTATGCTACTCAGTTTTCATTCAAAAAAAAAAGAAGAACTCTCTCTGTTTTCTCCCTGAAGTCTTCATCTTCTCCAGACACCTACTTTTAATCTCTAGAAATCATCTGCATCATTTTTCCTCTAGAGAACTTGTGCTGGAGATATTCTGAAGATCAAGAAGACCTACACCCTGAGCAGATTTTCTCTCCTGTTTACTTACTCTTACTCACAGGGGGAGATCTGACAATTTCAACATTCCACTAGTCTTCTCTGTTGTTAGAGAAAAGAGAAGACATCATCATCTTTATTTTACTGTTATTCTATAATTGTGTACAGGGTTCTAACTCCCTTTAAAAGTTAAATTGTGGTTTAGAGTACCTGATCAAAAGCTCTGTGGTGAAGGCTCACCTGATCAAAAGGCCTTAGTGGATTTCCTACCAGGGTGGTAGAAGAGTAGATGTACCCAAGTTGTGGGGAACTACTATAGATCCTTGTGTCTTCTGTGTCTGTCTTTATTATTTGTTTGTGCTGTGTGTGTTGTGTTTTAGTTTGTGCTTATATCTGTGCTGCACTTACTTACACATATACTAATTAACTCAAATTGTTTTATACAGATTTCTTTAAGCTAAGTAAGATTATTTTAAAATACTCTATTCACCCCCCCTCTAGAGTAATCTTGATCTATCCCCACTTTCAATTGGTATCAGAGCCAGGTTGGTTGTTACAGGCTAACACCTGGACCAACAGATCTGATAGATCTAGACTACTTTAAAGGTTTTGTCTATTAGAGCCATGGCACAGAACAAAGAATATTCAAGCACAAGACCTCCTATGTGCAATCTGAACAAGTTTCCATTATGGCAAGCAAGGATCAAACTTTACATGAATTCTATTGATGAAGAAATTTTTAATTCTATTTTGACAGGACCTCCAACTGCACCAACCTCAACAACAAATACAACATCAGACACAACTGCTGTCCCTCCTCCAGAATGGACAGAAACACAAAAGAAACAGAAAACTGCTGATGCAAAGGCCATGAATATCTTAGCACAAACCATGACTGATGACATATTTCAAAAGGTGGTTGACTGCACCTCTGCCAAAGAAATTTGGGACTCCCTCACAAGAATGGTGGCAGGATCAGCAGATGAGAGAAAGGACAGAAGATCATATTTGATCTCCCAGTATGAGAATTTTAAAAAGGGAGAATCAGAGACTGTTGCAGAGATGTACAACCGACTCAGCCTCATCATCAATGAGTTAAGAACCCTTGAAAAAGTGATCACAGTCACTGAAGTTAATGACAAAATCCTGATGTGCTTTCCCAGCTCTTGGGACACAAGAATCTGGCCAATTAAAGATGCCAGAGGACTAAATGAGATTACAACTGAGAATCTTCTTGGAAAGCTCAAATCCTATGAGCAGCTGATAAAGAGCAGAGAAGCAGAAGCCTCTCCTTCCTCATCCTCAAAGAAAGAGAAAAGCATTGCCTTTCAGGCAACAGAGAAAGAAAAGAAGATTGGTGATCAGGAGATGCTGAGTCTCTTAGCAAAGAGATTTTACAAGATGGCAAGGAAGGACTTTAGAAGAAAACCCAACAAGCACAATGAAAAGCCAAGGTATGATAAAACTCCATCTAAAGAAATAATATGCTTTGGGTGCAGGAAGCCTGGACACATCCTCACTGAATGTCCAGAAGCTCACAAGAAAAGTAGGAGAAAAGAGCATGAACACTCCAGCAAACACTCATCAAAAGGCCACAAGAAAAGAGAAAAAGGCTTTGTTGCTGAAACCTGGAGTGACACTGAATCTGAGTCATCCTCCAGCTCCAGTGATGAGGAGAAGGAAGCAGAAGACAAGGAATTCTGCATGATGGCAATCAATGCCTCCTCATCAAATGACAACTCAGATGATGAATTGGAAGCTAATGAGGATGAGAAAAAGAACTGTCCTACCACAGAGGAACAGTGGTACTTGGACAGTGGATGCTCAAAACATATGACAGGAACAAGAGCCAAATTAATCAACTATAAGGCAAAGCTTGGACCAAGAGTGATTTTTGGAGATTCCAATTGGGGACAGACAGAAGGCTATGGATCAGTCCAGATTGGGACAATCACATTCAAAAAGGTAGCCTATGTAAGTGGACTCAAACATAACCTCATCAGCATAGGTCAACTATGTGATGAAGGATATCAGGTATGCTTCAACCAATCTAGATGTATTATCTTCTCTGAAAATAATAATGTTATTTTAGGAAACAGACAAGGTAATGTTTATTTAGTAGATTTTGATTCAGCCAAACCTGAAATCTGCTTGTTTAACCAAGTCAGTAAACATACTGATTTGTGGCATAGGAGACTAGGTCATGTAAACCATAGGACCCTAGCCAAATTATCAAAGGGCAACCTTGTCAGGGGACTACCTTCTGGATCATACAAGAAGGAAAGCCTTTGCAGGGCATGTCAATTGGGAAAGCAGACTAAGAGCAGCTTTAAGTCACTATCTAAGAGTGATTCTCCTAGGTTTTTGTATTTGCTGCACTTTGACCTTTTTGGACCCCTTCCCATACACAGTTTGGGAGGTAAGTCTTTCACCCTAGTTATTGTTGATGACTTCTCTAGATTTAGTTGGGTATTCTTTCTGAGAAGCAAGTCAGATAATTTCAAAGTTCTTACAGACTTTCTCAGGAGCATCAAGATTGAGTATTCTACTCAGATTGCATTGATCAGAAGTGATCATGGCACTGAGTTTGAATCTCTTCTGATGAGAGAATTCTGTGAGAAGGAAGGTATCAGGCAGTGCTTTTCAGCTTTACGCCGCAATTTTCGTACTCTAATTTTGGGGAATTTCCGGTTTTTCAATTTGATACTCCACCCCAGAATTTAGATGAGAATTTTCTTTCTTCTAGTGTTTTTTCCTCTTCTTTGGAAAATTTAGTTATGGTGGAACATGATTGCTCATGTACTCCCATAGTTTCTTTTCCCAAATATGAAGAAAAATTCTCTCACCAAGAAATTCTTAATGTTTTGGGCACCCCGGATGAAATAGAAGAAGAACAAGTTTCTTCCCCTACTTCACCCGGATCTTCTTTTCTTTATCATGAAATTTCGCAAATCTCTTCTATTTTAATTCAACCAGAAATTCATGAAAATTTTGTGTCCGAAAATGTTATCCCGCTTGGTAATACACTAGATTTCTCTAATGAAAATTTAATTTTAGAAAAGGAACAATCGGAGCTTAATTTTATATTTTCGCGAGCGCCTCCTCCTTGCAAAAAATTATCTGAATCGTTTATTTGTGATTCTTTATACACTAACAATTTTCAGGTTGAAGATGAGTCGTTGCTACCCCAAATAATCGACGATCCATATGCCGCTCATTTGTATGAATTTAAATCACCTCAGGTATGTATAGGTGATTTGGATATGCAAATTTAAAATCAAAGACAAATGAAGAATCACATGTTAAGCAGAGGAGTAGCCGTGCGACTGACGCCGGCACATTCACCTACGCATGAATTAGGGGAGTTGCCTGTCCACTTCTCTTTTTATTTTCCTTTTTCTTAACACTAACCGTCTAGCTTAAAGATGGGAAAAAGAAAGCGCTCTTGGGAGGCACCCCATGCTTATCTTAATTTTTATGTATTTTTCTTAAAGTTTCTTTTCTTTCAAGTGTTCTTCATACTTAGTTTTAAACATTGGGGACAATGTTTAATTTTAAGTATGGGGTGTAGCATTGTTTTCTTTGAATTTCTATTTATTTAAAAATAAAAAAAATTATATAAATATTTTCAAATTAATAAAAATAAAATTTCTTGGAAAGGAGGCTTTGGGCTTGAATTCCCATCACAACCTCTAGTACCTTGCGAGCCCTTCACCGGGTAGACCTTGGGAAGTCCAAGAAGACAAAAATTATATAAATTTTTTTTTGCTAAATTTTTATACTTACTCATTTGCAAAATCCTTAGTAGATTTGCTTTTGTTTAGTGTATTAGGGAATTTTTATACTTCATTAGATTTTGAATTTTGGAATAAAATTGTTGACTCATGCAGTGTTCCTAGTTAAATGCACGCGTTTGTAGAATTCTATGTCAAATTAACTATTCGGCATAAAATTAGATTTATGTTTTTCTAACTGCGAAAAAACAATTCTTGTTTTACTTTTACCTTGAATCCGGTAGAATCTGTGAATAAATTCAAGTGAGTATGTAGAAGCTTACTAGAAAAATATTACACATTTTTGAACGGAAGGGTGTTCTTTCTCGACATCTAGAACTTGCCTCTAGCGATTCTCGAAGCATTTACATAGGTTTGTCATAGTTTTTAGAAGTGATTTAGGCCACCTTTTGATCATTTGTGCCTGTTTGCCCACCTTTTTAAATTTTTCATTGCTTAAACACTTTGGGCCTTACCTTATTTCCTTTGCTACCTCCACCTTTCATTTTCACCAAAGCCAAAACATCCAGCCCATGATCACACTAAATAATTGAGATTTATTAGAATTCTGCAATGGGTTCAATTGTGAAAATAAGGAAATTACAACTTCTTATTCGGAGCTATTATGAAAAGAAAAAAAAAGGATATAAAAAAATATATATGAAAAATTATTGGCCAATTGTGAAAAAAATATAAAAAAGTATTCATGGCCTCATTTTTGAAAAATATGAGAGTTTTGCTTCATAACAACTCTTATGCGAGGTTTGAATTTTGGATAATTTTGGGTAACTCTCACCTTGGTTTAGTGTGATCCTTAGCCGTCATATTCTATCTTTTTGATTTCCAAATCCAAATCATATACCTAAGCCAAGTTTCACTCTTAATAAAAGCCCTTTTGATCTTTAAGCTATAACATTATACTTGTGTAGTGGAGAGAGTGCGACCGGGCAAGCCTATGGCCATCGTCATTGATGGATTTCTTTGGAGGCTATCCCGAAACTCAATTTTGGGTAATATGATCTTAGAAATCACGCTACCCGCTCCCTGAATAGCATTCGAGAATTTGCCGAACTTTCAATTAAAAAGTAAAAGCTAATCATTATGCTGAATAGATCTTTCAACTAGGATCTCCACACGTAGGCGTAAGACTTCGCGTTTTTATTCCTTGAGTTCAAAATTCTTTTCTAGTATTTAAATTTTTCTACTCCTATGAAAAGTTGTTTGCTCGGGACTAGCAAACGAGTAAGTATGGGGGTGTTTGATGAGTACTTTTTGTACTCATTTTTTAATATAAGTTTAATATATTTTAATATGAAATTAATTAGTTTTTATGTTTTTATCATTAAAATTATTATCTTTTCAATTTTATAAACTAAATTAAGCTTTTTTGTTATTTCAGTTTTTTTTTGGACGCATTGGACAAAAACTTCAAGTACACGCCCAAGGTCATGGGCGTGTAACCTGCGCGGTGTTCCAGACCTATTTCCGCCACCACGGGTGCGTTCCGTGAAGAATTCGCCAAGTACACGCCCCAGGTCACGGGCGTGACCAAGGGCGTGACCCAATGTCACGGTCGCGACTCGCCGCAAGCATCCAGAATCAGCCTGCCACGTCAATTAAATTTACACGCCCCAGGTCATGGGCGTGACCAGGGGCGTGACTCAATGTCACAGGCGTAACTCATCCCGCGCCACTCACCGCTTCTTCCCGCCGAAGATTCCCCCTAGCAGCACGTTCTGAAGGTTACACGCCCTAGGTCACGGGCGTGACCTAGGCCGTGACGCGCCCGAATCGCCTGCATTAATGCCAGACTGCGCCCTTTCTGCTCCGAGATGATCGCGCGCCTTACACGCCCTTGGTCACGGGCGTGACCGAGGGTGTGTAACCCAGAATCTCTGCCTATTTAAAGCCAGCATCACCAGGAACTGGGAGAGGAAGTTTTGGAGACGAATTTTTAGGTTTAGACTCTTCTTTTCATGTCTTTATTTTCATGTTTGTAGTAGTTCTTATGCTCCTCCTTTATTTTTTGCAAATGTACTTTTAATTCAATAGTTGTAATTTCTTTTCAATTAATAAAATAGTTCTTTTGTTTTCTCTTATTTCTCATTCTCCTCCTTCTTTACTTTTTTATTTCTTTTGTTATCAATTCAAAGTTCTATTTGATAAAACTATAGAGATCGTCTTGAGTAAGAGTAATCAGCATGCCCGGATTTTTATACGACCTTGGTTTTTATAAAGCCTATACTATATCCGATACGGTACACTTGCCGTTGTCATTTGCAAGCATAGTTTTGCCCCATCACTTCTAAGATCGGCTAACAGCCATCCAGCCAGTTCAGCAGATTTACATAAGGCCGAGGGGAGCTCGCAGGAAGGTGTGTGAGACCTGGCCTCGATGGCCGTCACCAGAAAATGCGCGAGCGGGGCCTTCGCAGAGTGCTCGCCTATAAGGGGTTTCTTGCGAGCCATCCTAGCTAGGAGACTCGCGGGAGCTCTCGTGAATGGCATTCTCATAGGCCACTTACCCATAGGCTAAAGAGGTGAAATTACTCCTCTGCCCCTGGTGGTCTGCAGGTAGCCCTTACAAACAGTGGATTTTGGCTGTTAGCAGGCCAAATTGGGGTGCGTTTAGTAAAACCAAAAGGCGGAATTCCGCTATTGACAGGCCATGAGCAAAAAACTATAAGTAGGCCTCAAAGGGCACCTTGGGAGTGGATTCCAATCTCAATTCTCTGAGCTTATTCTTCCCTCGGTTACTTTGGTTTAGCTCTCTAGCTCTCCAAGGTGCCCAAGTCTCAGCTTTGGCTTGGGAGGGGAAGCGCTAAACGATATTCCGGGTTTGTGGTGGGACCTCCTCGCTGTGACTAAGGTCTTAGTTTATTTCTGAGTCCCCAGTCTGCTCCTTTCGAGGGACTAATAAGGGCTAGCTTCCCCTCAAATTATTGAGGGCCCGAGCTTCACAAGAGACCGAGAAATCGCTTTCAACATTTTGGTTCGGTGAGCATGGAGCGTGGCTGGTACAAGAAGATTCCAAGAAAGGAACATGGCAGGAGATGAAGAGCAGGGCGGGGAGTTCAGCGGGTCGCCCCCAGCGGTGATGCAAAGAATGTTCTCGGACTTCAGGCAAGAAGTCCTCGACACCCTCAGATTTGCGGTCACAGCCCTGCGTAGCGAGTTCGCGACCCCAGCGGTTCAAGCGTCCCATCCTACGGCAGCGGTTGGCGAGGACGCCCCGGGAGGAAGGGCTAGAAAGGAGGTGGTCGGAGGGTCAGTGCCGGACCTGGAGGGGCTAGTGTTGTTCGCCAGTCCGGCGAGCTAGGTGCCAGCGAGCACAGCACATGCGAGTGCGGCGCAAGCTTGTGCAGCGCAGGCGAGCGCGGGGGAGGTGAGAGCGATCCTGGCGGGCGTGGCGTCCATAGGAGCGGATCTGGCAAGGGTGGCTCTTGCGAGCAGTGCCCCAGCAACCTCAAGCTAGGCGAAGGAGCTTGGGGGCGAGTGGAGCAGGAAAAGACAGCAGGTAGAGGAATCCCCTTCTGTGAGTTGGTGCTTTCCGCACCCGTACCGGAAGGGTTCGGGGAGTAGGACAGGGTCTACTTATTGGATCGATTGGCACCCTTAGAGGGGGGGGGGGGGGGGGTGAATCAGGGAATAACTTTGTTTTTAAAATTTTAGACGATTTACTAAATTGTTTAAAGTAAATTAGAACAAGATAACAATTTAGCTTAAGGGAAGAAACCATTTTAATTTGCAATTTTATAGTTTATGCCAAATGAAAGAAATCAAGTAAACACAAATGGAGTCATTATTATATTATATAAAAAGGTGTTTACAAAAATTTGATTTCAATATCGCTAGAAATAGGAGGCGTACAAAGTAAAACAAATTTTCCTTTTCTATACCGACTTGTATCCCCACAAACCGGTTGGCTTTAGCCAATTCATCCACGGATATAGCCTCAAGCCGCTCTATCCAATCCTTCCCCGGATATAGCCTCGAGCACCCCCTAGATCTTATCTCCTAGACCTAGTCGCCAACTCACGCGGCGAATTACCCCGTAAGCCGCGCAAGGACCTAGTCGCCAACACAAGACGAATTCTACTACAAAAATTACAATAATGAAATAAAGCAAATAACAAGAACTCCCTCTGTGAGATTTCTGAAGTTGAGGATAAAGGATCGTTGTAGCACAAGCGAGGTTGAAGCGATCGTTCTTCAAAAGCAGCGTGGGGCCTTCCTTCTCCAGAGATCTTCTTTGGCTTTGAGTGGGAGATGAGCTTTCGGCAGAGTAACAGCTCTAGAAAATTGGCACAATTAATCTCTCTGGAAGCTCTAACCGAAACGAGAGAGAGCCCATCAATTTATAGAACTTGAAGATAGCGCCTACGGTAGCTCCTAGTGCCTGCGGTAGCGTTCATGTGGAGCGGTTGCGAAACCATCGGCGGCGTGGCGCTGTGCATGAACTTGAGATAGCGCTGGCGGTAGCGCTAGCGCTGGCGGTAGCGCTCGTGTGAAGCGGTTGCAAAACCGTCGGTGGCGTGGCGCTTTGCACAAACTTTAGATAGCGCCAGGCGGTAGTGGTAGCGCTGGCGGTAGCGTTAGCGCCTGCATTAACCCCTAATGCTGGCGGTAGTGCTCCAGTTCAGTTTGGTGGTTCCAAGCTGCTTTTTACCTGTGGAGTATTGCACCTATAGTTCCTGCACACTATAAACGCGCAAGATCAAATACAATTTGGGATCTGTTATTCTCAAGCAAAAGGATGTGACACACATGTCCAACAATCTCCCCCTTTTGACAATAACAAATCCTCTTAGCAAGAAATCAACATTAGTGTTTATAGTATATGATAAGCATGATAAATAGTGCAACTATAGAATATGATAAGCATGAGAAATGTGCATACTCCCCATATCTTTATGCTCCCCTACATAAATGCAATTATTGTTTTACTCCCCCTAAATGATAGATTACATGAATTATTCTACCCTTAATCTTCTATATTTCTCCTATATAGATTTCTTCAATCAATCTCCCCTTTTTGGTATTATCAAAAGAAGGTAGGGTGAGGGTAGTAAGGAGGCATTCTTTAAGCTAGTTATAAATCATGATCGAGCTTTTGTAATATATGAAATGATAAAGAGTTTAAGCATAAAATTGAAGAGATTTCAAATAAATAGATAAGAGTTTTAAGCAGGCGGAAGATTATAAGAAACATCTTTTTGTAAGCATGAAAAGCATAAGTAAAATATGAGTTTTAGTTCAAAATTGAAAGATGTTTTAACCTTTTTGAAATCTCAAAGTCTTTCATAAAGATACCAAGCATGAAATGAATATATCAAAGAGAGATTATACTACAATGTTACTTAATTTTAAGTTCAAGATGATACCAAAACATTGTAGAGATCATTCTAGGTTATCTAGTGCATTTCTTATATAAAGAGTAGTATAGGTAAAGCATTAGAATCCAATACTCATGAGAAGAAGTATTATGAAAGATAATGATGTGTACATATGTGTATTTTGAGCAATGTTAACAATTGATTTAAATCAGAAAATACAAGACATATGTAGTGTAAAGTGCACAATAAAACACAAGTATATTACTTTCACACACTTTTAATTCACATAATTTTTAACAAAGTGGTGTAATAACCAAGGTTTGCACAAGACACTTTACTATTCTTTCCAAGGTGCTCAACCTCACAATGCTTATGAAGACTTATTAGGAGGTTCAAGTAGTGTTTGGTGGAGTTATATTTGTCTAATTTTGTTCACTTTTGTGAGACAACATTCTCCGAATACACTTGTTTTGCAAACCCAACATAATAAATTTTTTAACCACTTTTCTTAAATTTAAGTGCAATTCAAATGTAGTGCAGTTAATAAACTTATGCAAGTTTTAATTCATTGTACAATTACAACACACAAGCAAGCATTTTAGATTTAAACACACATGTTGATTACCAAAATAAGTGAGTGAAATGTATCATTATCAATCATAAAACATTTACTCATACTTAGAAGCATGCTAAGCTTGGTTCTACACATATTTTTCAATACAATTGATGTACTTTAAATAGATATATCAAAGCATGATAAACAAAATAATGTTCATAGTAATTTGAAGGAATAAATTTTAACATTGCAAATAATTCTAAATAATAGAATTCATTTATGCTTGATATTAGCAATAAAGATCATATAGTTTTTTTTTTGAAAATTTTTAATGAAATAAAAACAGAAAAATCACAAAAATATATTTTTGTATTTTTGAATTTTGAATTTTTGTAGTTGATTTTTCATAATATAAATAAAACAAAAATAAAATAGTCAGAAACACAAAAACAAATTAGTACATATAAACTAACATATTTTTAAGGATTTTTAGAAATTTTGAAAATCACAAAATTCAAACATTCACGCTAGCGCGGGAAACAGTAAGTGAAATATCGATGAATTTAGAATTCTATTTTTTGATATTGATTAAGGGTCTTAAGAGTAGTCTTATGCAGAAATTTAGTACTTTTCAGAGATGTCTTGATTGCTCAAATTGCATAAAATATTAGCATTTTATATGTTATTCATCCTAAGATGTCTAAGACCAACCTTAACATTTGAAACCTTGCATCGGGAAGAGGTTTAGTGAATATATCAGCAAGTTGAGAGTTCGTGCCAATGAAACTTATTCTAACATTTTCCTTCTTAATGTGATCCCTTATGAAACGATGACGTACATCTATATGTTTGGATCTAGAATGGTGTACCGGATTATTTGTGAGATCAATGGAACTTTTGTTGTCACATTTTAATTCAATAAGTTTTAGATGAAAACCAAAGTCTTCTAAAGTTTGGCTCATCCATAGTGCTTGTGCACAACAACTCCCTAATACAATGTATTCAGCCTCCGTGGTGGAGAGTGCAACCGAATATTGTTTCCTACTAGACCATGCAACTAATGAAGGTCCTAGAAAATGACAAGTACCACTAGTGCTTTTTCTATCAAGTGAACAACCAGCGTAGTCTGAATCGGAGTAGCCGTGAAGTGTGAATGAATTATTGTGCGGGTACCATAATCCTAATCTAGATGACCCAATGAGATATCTAAAATTCATTTTACCACTTTTAAATGAGATTCTTTTGGATTGGCTTGAAATCGAGCACATAAGCATACGGCAAACATAATATCGGGTCTAGTTGCACTTAGATAAAGTAGAGATCCTATCATACCTCTATATAAAGTTTGATCTATAGAAGTTCCTGATTCATCTTTTCCTAATTTTAGTGATGCACTCATTGGTGTAGAAGCATGTTTAAGGTTTTCAAATCCAAAACGTTTAAGCATATCATGGTCATATTTAGTTTGACATACAAAGATACCATCAATTCTTTGTGATATTTGAAAACCAAGGAAATAAGAAAGTTCTCCTACAAGACTCATTTCAAATTCATTTTTCATCACTAAAATGACTTCTTTACACATCTCTTCATTAGTAGATCCAAAAATAATATCATCAACATATATTTGTAAAATAATCATATCATCATTGTTGTGTTTAATGAAGAGAGTATTATCCGCACATCCCATAATATAACCGTGCTTTAATAAAAATGATGTAAGTCTTTTATACCATGCACGGGGCGCTTGTTTTAAACCATAAAGCGCTTTCTCTAGTTTATGAACATGATTTAGAAAATTTTCACTAATAAAACCGGGGGGTTGTTCAACATTAACTTCTTCTTTTACAAACCCATTTAGAAAAGCACTTTTCACATCCATTTGAAATAGTTTTATTCTTTTAAAGCATGCAAATGCTAGAAAAATTCGTATAGACTCTAATCTAGCAACGGGTGCAAAGGATTCATCAAAATCTATCCCCTCAATTTGAGAATATTGTGCTACTAATCGTGCTTTATTTCTAGAGATTCTTGACTCACCATCTAATTTATTTTTAAAAATCCATTTTACACCTACAACCGGGTGATTAGATGGTCTTTCAAATAATTTCCAAACATAATGTTGCTCAAATTGTTCTAACTCTTCATTCATAGCCAAAAACCAAAAATCATCATTTAAAGCAGTAGAAACGGTTTTTGGTTCTATTTCGGAAACAAAACAAATATTTGAAAAAGATTCATGAAGAGAAGAGCGAGTTCTTACCCCGATGGATGGTTCACCAATTATCAATTCCAGTGGATGATCCTTTGTGAATTTTAAGGCACTTGGAGGTACATATTCATCTTCCTTGGTCTCCTCTTCTTCTTCTTTTGAAGGTTCTTTGTCACCATGCTCCAAAGGTGGTAATAGATCATCCTCGTTACCTGCGGAAAGTTTTTCTACACAAGGAACAAACTCATCAAATTTTACATTTATTGACTCTTCAACTCTACTAGTTCTTTTATTAAAAATTCTATAAGCTTTACTAGTTGAAGAGTACCCAAGAAAAGTTCCTTCATCACATTTTTCATCAAACTTTCCCAAGCTATCTTTTGTATTCAAAATAAAACATTTACAACCAAAACTTTGAAGTAAGATACGTTAGGATTCTTTTGAAAATAGAGTTCATATGGTGTGAGATTAAGAGATGGGCGAAGCATGATTCTATTCATAACATAACATGATGTATTTACGGCTTCGACCCAAAAGGACTTAGGTAATTTTTATTCACATAACATAGTGTGTGCCAGTTCGTGAAGTGTCCTATTCTTTCTTTCTACAACACCATTTTGTTGTGGTGTGCGTGGTGCAGAAAACTCATGTTTAATGCCTAACATATCACAAAAGGATGTAAATTTTTCATTTTCAAATTCTCCTCCATGATCCGAGCGAATGCATTTAATTTTTAAATCACTTTCATTTTGAATACGAGTACATAATTTTGCAAATTCACAAAACGCATCGGATTTGGAAGAGAGAAATAATGTCCAACAATATCTTGAAAAATCATCTATTAAAACATATGTATATAATCTACCACCAAGACTTGGAGTGCTAACGGGACCAAAAAGATCCATATGAATTATTTGCAAAGGTCTTGTAGTAGAAATGAAATTTTTACTTTTGAAAGAGGATGTAGAAAATTTACCTTTTTGACATGATGAACAAAGTGAAGGTAAAGTTCCATTTAACATAGGCAATCCTCTAATTAAATTATTTTTGGCAAGTTTTACAATGTACTTTGTGCTAGCATGCCCTAGTCTTCTATGCCAAAGTTCTAATTCATCATTTTTAGTGATAAAGCATTTTAGGTATGATTTAGAAAGATCATGAAAAGAAACTATATAAACATTATGTATTTTTGGTGCAGTTAGTAAAATATCTTTTGTAGTAGGATTAGATATTTTGCATAGATTAGTGGATGATTTAAATAACACATCTAATCCGTTATCACATAAATAGCTAATAGAAATTAAGTTGTGTTTTAATCCTTTCACATAAAGAACATTAGATATAGTAAAGGATTTGTTACCAACTGTACCAATTCCCATGATCCTTCCTTTTCCGTTATCACCAAACGTCACGATCCATCCCTTCTTCTTTTCTAGGCTAAGGAACTTTGCTTTATTGCCCATCATGTGCTTGGAGCATCCTGAATCCAAGTACCACACATCTTCATTGTCCTTAGCCTGCCTGCACATCTAGAAAGAAGATGAGAGTAAAGATCCGGATACCCAAGTGGAACCACCCATAGAATACGTGGAAGCCTTAGGTACCCAGATTTGCTTTAAAGTATTTTATTTTATTTTTCCTACAAGAACTAGATGTGTGACCTAACCTATGACAGTTTGCACACAAAATAAAGGGGGTTGAGACCCTTTTATGGAAGATTTTCTTGCTGGAAGAAATTGGATTTACAGAAGAAAAACATTTTGAGAAAGTAAATTCAGGCTTCTTGTAAGAGGTGCTAGTGCCGGCATTACTGGCTAGCGTTGGGAGGTAGCCCTCACCTCGATATCTGAGCCCAAATTTTCTAGAACCATGACACTGGTTCCCTAAAATCATTTCCAGTGATTTTTGGCCTATTCCAAATTTTCTAATGGCCATGGTGAGATCATGAACTTGTGCTATAAGTGAAGAATTTTCTTTCACAAGCATGACACACCTATTTTCAAAGCCTTTTTTATTATTTTGATTTGTAAAAGAGAGGCTTCTAATTTCCTTTCTAATTCCCCTTTCTCTTTTTTAAGAGTTTTGGCATGAGAGAGGGCTTTAGAAAGTGACTCTTCAATATCTTTTGTCAATTTAGTGGAGTGATCACACTCTTGGCAAGAAACCTTTCTCTTTTCTAAAACAATTACCTTTTTGGAAAGCTTTTGATTTTCTTTAGTAAGAGATTCATTTTCACGATTCAATAAAATACTATCTTTCATATTTTTATTAAAAGCTTTGCAAGTTTCAAGGAATTCATTAAAGAGTTCATCATAAGTTGGAGGAGTTACCTCAGTGTCACTAAGAACACTGGTGTCATCGCCGTCGTTTCCATGTCCCATGAGGCACATGTTTGCTTCCTCATCTTCCCTTGATGAAGACCCGCTTGGTTCTTCAGAGGAGGAGGAGGAGTCATCTCATGTTCTAGCTTTTAGCACCTTCCTCTTCTCCTTCCCTTTGTTCCGCTTTTCCTTCTTCTCCTTCAAGAACTTTGGGCACTGGCTCCGAATGTGCCCGGTCTTCCTACAATGAAAGCATTCCGGTGGAGGTCTTTCTTCTTCATCGTCGCTCTCCTTTTCCTTCTTTGAGGATGACCCTTTCCATCTTACATCCTTTTGGATAAATTTCCGAAAAGTGTTTATCCTTTCCGGATTTCGCATGAACTTTCGGAAGTTCTTCACCAAAAGGCTTTCTTCATCTTCATCATCATCCTCTTGGCACTCCATCTTTGATTTTAATGCCAACGCCTTCTTATTCGGCTCCTTGTTGTATTCATCATGTTGGATTTTAAGTTCTACCTCATGGGTTTTGAGATTCCCAATGAGGCTCTCAACTTGGAGCGTCCTTAGATTGTGCGATTCTGAAATGGCTGTCACCTTCAAGTTGAATTTTGGTGGAAGGGAACGAAGGATCTTTCGGACCAAGTCGCCGTTGGAGAAGGTCTTTCCAAGAGCTTTGGAGACATTGACGATCTTGGTGAAGCACGTGTACATGCCATCAACATCTTCACTTTCATCCATCCGAAATTTTTCATATTTCGACTCAAGTTGGAAAAGCTTTGAATCTTTAACCTGCGATGTACCTTCATGACTAACTTCCAAATGATTCCAAATTTCATATGCAGTAGTACATGCAGAAATTCTATTAAATTCATTTCTATCTAACGCACAAAATAGAGCATTCATAGCCTTGGCGTTATTTTTGCATTTTAGCTTATCCCTATCATCCCATTTATCTTTTGGTTTATCTAAAGTTATCTCTCCAACTACAGATGTAGGAGGAGAGTATTCTTCTTCTACCATATTCCATACCTCAATATCTAGGGTCATAAGAAAACATCTCATCCAATTTTTCCAGTAATTATAATCTGACCCGGTAAAGAGTGGAGGTCTACTAATTCCCTGACCATCGGAAAAAGCGAGATCATAAGATGTCATTATTCCTGGTTTTTTAACCGTTTGGAATAACTTGCCCTCCAATACAACTTGTTGGATCGATTGGCGCCCTTAGAGGGGGGTGAATAAGGGAATAACTTTCTTTTTAAAATTTTAGACGATTTACTAAATTGTTTAAAGTAAATTAGAACGAGATAACAATTTAGCTTCAGGGAAGAAACAATTTTAATTTGCAATTTTATAGTTTATGCCAAAAGAAAGAAATCAAGTAAACACAAATGGAGTCATGATTATATTATATAAAAAAGGTGTTTACATAAATTTGATTTCAATATCGCTAGAAATCGGAGGCGCACAAAGTAAAACAAATTTTCCTTTTCTATACCGACTTGTATCACCACAAACCGATTGGCTTTAGCCAATCCTTCCCGGATATGGCCTCAAGCCGCTCTAGCCAATCCTTCCCCGGATATAGCCTCGAGCACCCCCTATATCTAATCTCCTAGACCTAGTCGCCAACTCACGCGGTGAATTACCCCCTAAGCCGCGCAAGGACCTAGTCGCCAACACAAGGCGAATTCTACTACAAAAATTACAATAATGAAATAAAGCAAATAACAAGAACTCCCTCTATGAGATTTCTGAAGTTGAGAATGAAGGATCGTTGTAGCACAAGCGAGGTTGAAGCGATCGTTCTTCGGATGCAGCGTGGGGCCTTCCTTCTCCAGAAATCTTCTTTGGCTTTAAGTGGGAGATAAGCTTTCGGCAGAGTAACAGCTTTGGAAATTTGGCACAATTAATCTCTCTAGAAGCTCTAACCGAAACGAGAGAGAGCCCATCAGTTTATAGAACTTGAAGATAGCGCTTGCGATGGCTCCTAGCGCCTGCGGTAGTGTTTGTGTGGAGCGGTTGCGAAACCATCGGTGGCGTGGCGCTGTGCACGAACTTGAGATAGCTCCGGCGGTAGCGCTAGCGCTGGCGATAGTGCTCGTGTGAAGCGGTTGCGAAACCATCGGTGGCGCGGCGCTTTGAACGAACTATAGATAGCGCCAGGAGGTAGTGGTAGAGCTGGCGGTAGCGTTAGCGCCTGCATTAACCCCTAACGCTGGCGGTAGTGCTCCAGTTCAGTTTGGTGGTTCCAAGCTGCTTTCTACCTGTGGAGTATTGCACCTATAGTTCCTGCACACTATAAACAAGCAAGATAAAATACAATTTGGGATTTGTTATTCTCAAACAAAGGGATGTGAAACACATGTCCAACACTACTACCATGGTCGGGACGACCCAGTCCAGCACCTGCAGTCGTTTGAGGAATCGGTTTCTCTCAGGCCGATGTTGGACACCTTCAAGTGTCGGCTCTGCACCGTCACTCTAATGGAGAAGGCCCGGGAGTGGTTCCACCAACTTCCTGTTGGATCGATCTATGCATTTGAGGATTTGCGTTGAAGTTTCTTGTTGCGGTTTTCAACTTTGAAGAGGAGGAAGAAGGATGCCGAGTCTCTCTTCAAGGTGAAGCAGGAGCCCAAGGAGTCGCTGGCTCATTATGCGGACTGGTTTCAGGAAGAAGTATTGCTCACCCAGGAGATGCCCGGGTTTGCCCTTCAGCTCGCCTTCACGTTGGGGCTGAAGGAGAGTTTCTTCAAGGTGGATCTGAAGAGGAAAGCCCTCGTCTCCTACGAGGAGTTGATGGAAAGGGTGTCGGAGGAGGTCGAGAGTGAGGAGGCCAATCCGGAGCTCACCAAGAGGCTAGCAAAGCTCAGTGAGCTGGAGGTCAAGCTGCAGGAGGTAAGGAGAAGGGAAGAGCCCCGAGCCCCGGAGGGGGCGATGGAGGCAACATGGCGGGGCGATGCAAGGTCAGGGGAGAGGCTACGCCCCAGGAGGGGGTAACTTCTATTGGGGGCAAGGAAGACCCCAACAGTTAGGATGGAGGCAGGGTCCGAGGCAGATGCCTCCCCCGCCTCAGCAGTCTATGACGATCAGACGAGGAAGAGGAGGAAGAGGAAGGAGAGAAGGAGTGGAAGCAGGAGGAGGAAGGAGAAGAGGAAATAGGGAGGCAGAGGCCGAGAGGGGAGAGGTGGTGTTGCTGTACTGTGACTTACATGATGAGGAAGGTCACGCAACGGCCACCTGCCCTGAATTCTTAGAGACAAAAAGAGTTAGAATGTCGGCGCCGCGGCAGCAGCAATGGGTAAGGATCGAGGAGGTCCTACCTTGGGAGGATGAGGAGGAGAGGTGCGAGGACCGGGATGATGTGGGGACTCGAGGAGGGATCAGGGTGATCCACGGGGGAGTAGGGGTAGAGGAAACTCGCAAGGCGAGCCTCCATACCATCTACCGTCGGAGCGTGGCTTCGACATCCACGGCTCCACCCCCAGCAGAAAACATCACTTTCTCTCAAAGGGACATGCCTGGTCACGAGGACCCTTTCTGCGACGCATTGGTCATCCAAACCGCCATCGAGAACTTCATGGTGTCCCGGATCCTCGTGGACAACGGGAGCTCGGTCAACGCCATCTTCAAGAGGGTGTTCGACGAGATGAAGGTGGAGGCCAGAAGGGTGTTGGCCTCAGATGGCCCTCTGTTTGGGTTCTCGAGGGAAAGTAAGGAAGTGGAAGGCGGAGTAGGACTCCATGTGACCTTGGGGGCAGTCCCGGAACTACCGCTTCGTGATAGTGGATGCCCCTAGCAGCTACAACGCCATCTTCAGACGGCCTCTTATCAGTGCATTCCGATGTGTCCCGTCCACCTTCCACCAGTGCCTCAAGTTCAGTACAGGTGGAATACAGATCCGGGTCCGGGGAGACCCCAAGGTGGCGAGTCAGTGCTATGTGACTGCCGTCAACACCATCTCTTAGATGGAAGAAGCATAGGAGTGGGATAAGGTGATGGAAGAGGTGGCCGAGGCCTAGGAGGGGGAGAGGTTGGAAGGAAGGATGGATGAAGGAGTAGTTCATGCTCAGGAAGGGGTCGTTGAGGGGCCCAGGGCGGAGGAGGGGGAAGAGGGAGAGAAAGAAGAGGAGGCCCCGTGAGGAGGGGCGGAGGAGTTGATAGTGGTGGGAGAGGAAGAGATGGGGGAAGGAGCCAAAGCGCTCGCTTGTGGCGAAGAGGAGGACAGTGCCTGGGGGGAGCAATCCAGGTTGGAAGCTGTGGAGGAATTGGTGGAGGTGGAGGTGACCACCAAGGCCGGAATGACCAAGAAGATCAGGATCAGCGGGGAGCTCATCCCGGAGGACCGGAGGAAGGTCTTGGCTTGCATCTAAGGCAACGTGGATGTCTTTGCATGGAGTGCTGCGGAGATGCCGGAGATCGATGTGAATGTGGCTTGCCATCGCCTCAACCTCTATCCCGACACTCGCCCCATTCTCAAAAAGAAGAGGTCCATTGCGGACAGGCTGGAGGCGACTATCCGGGAGAAGGTGAACAAGTTCCTCAGGGCCAGCTTTGTGTCGAAGATCCAGTACCTAGGTTGGGTCTCGAATGTAGTGATGGTGAAGAAAGGGGATGGTAAGTGGAGAATGTGCGTTGATTTTTCCTTACTTAATAAATCATGCCCCAAGGATTGTTACCCCTTGCCTAGAATCGACGCGCTAGTTGACTCTCCCATCGGTTTCTCTGTGATGTCTTTTTTAGATGCTTTCTCAGGTTATCACCAAATTTGCATGCACCCTCCCGACATCAAGAATGTATCCTTCATCACCGGGGATAGGTGCTATTATTATAAAATGATGTCGTTCGGCTTGATGAACGCAGGGGTAACATACCAGCGAATGATGGATAGAGTGTTTTGCGAACATAAGGGCAGGAACCTGGAGGTCTACGTAGACGACCTAGTGATCAAAAGTCGGGACCTTGAGTCCCACCTCAGGGACCTCGAGGAAACGTTAGGGACTTTGAGAAAATTTAAAATGAAGCTTAACCCCTTGAAGTGTGTCTTCGGAGCCAGCCGAGGGAACTTCTTGGGTCATTTGCTCACCCCCCACGGGGTGGAGCCAAACCCGGAAAAGGTGTTGGAACAACCCTATTACTTATTTGGGCTAGGATTACTATGTGTTGACTAGGATTAAGTTGACCCCCATTGTATAGTCTAAGGGTCATAGTTTTAGGCTGATTAGATAGCTAGAACTTAGAATTTCTCTAAGCTTCTGCGTTTGATGAACTCTATACTGGGTTCGACGAACTGCTCTCGGCGTTCAAATCTTCTATAGAGCAACAATAATCTGAGGAACATCTGTCTCTCAGATTCATCAGCTTATCAAGGAAGATATTTCATTCAAGAGAAAGCTCCATCCTCAAGCTGTCAATAATTTCAATCAGACAGGGGGAGCTTTACACCATCATCCACTAGAGTCTTCTCTCAGACTGTTGACAGAGAAGAACTTCTTAACCTCTTATTCCATCTTGTACAGGGTTCTTACTCCCTTAAAAAGTAAACCTCTTGGTGACAGGGCACCTGAACAAAATCCTGTCGTTTGGTTAGAGCACCTGATCAAAAGCTCCTTGGTGTGTGGACACCTGATCAAAAATCCCTTGGTGCTAGGGTAGTTGATTTTTACAGGCTAACACCTGAATCACAAAGATCACTTAGATCTTAATTTATTTTAGAGTTTTATTTTCTTAAAAACTCATGGCACAAAACAAAGAATATTCTAGCACAAGACCTCCTATGTGCAATCTCAGTAAGTTTGCACTATGGAAGGCAAGGATTAGGTTGTACATGAATTCTATTGATGAGGAAATCTTCAATGTGATTTTGACAGGACCTCCAGCTTCAACAGCAACAACAAGTGTCAAAGCACCAGCAAACAATAATGCTGTTCCACCACCTGAGTGGACTGAAGCCCATAAAAAGCAAAGAAGTGCTGATGCAAAAGCCATGAACATTCTGGCTCAAACAATGTCTAATGACATCTTTTAGAAAGTAGTTGAATGCACCTCAGCAAGAGAAATATGGATCTCACTCAACAATATGGTTGAAGGATCTGCTGATGAAAGAAAGGACAGAAGATCCCACCTTATTTCTCAATATGAGAATTTCAAAAAAGGAGATCTGAAACAGTTGTTGATATGTATAATAGGCTCAACCTCATAATTAATGAGCTGAAGACCTTGGACAAAGTGATCTCTATCACTGAAGTCAATGATAACATCCTTATGTGCTTCCCCAGCACATGGGACTCTAGGATCTGTCCAATCAAGGAAGCTAGAAGCCTTAATGAGATCTCAACTGAGAGCTTGTTAGGCAAACTCAAGTCCTATGAGCAGCTTATCAAAACCAGAGAAGCTGAACAATCAACTTCATCTTCAGGATCCAAGAAGGAGAGGAATATAGCTTTCCAAGCTACTGAAGAAGAAGAAAAGGCTCCAAAAGATGAGGAGTTCATGAGCCTTCTAGCAAAAAGGTTCTACAAGATGGCCAGAAAGGACTTCAGAAAGAAGGACTCCAGGTCAAGGGAAAAGCCAAGGTATGATAAATCAAATTCTAAAGAGATTATCTGTTATGGTTGTAGGAAACCTGGACATATTCTGCCAGAATGTCCAGAGAATCAGAAGAAAGAAAAGAAAAAGGACAAAGAAGACAAGAAGCACTCCAGCAAGTCTTCCTCCCACAGGCACAGACACAAGGGAAGAGGATTTGTAGCAGAAACTTGGAGTGAAACTGAATCAGAATCTTCATCAAGCTCTTCTGATGATGAAGAAGAAACAAAAGAAAAGGACCAGTGCTTGATGGCCATTTATGAGTCAAGCAGTGAGTCAGATTTTGCATCTTCATCCAGCTCTTCTGATGATGAAGATAATGAAGAAGAAAAGAATTTCTGCATGATGGCTATCAATGCCTCAGCTAATAATTCAGATGAAGAAGAATCAGAAGCAGACAATGATACTGATCAGGTAATATCTAATTTTGATTTTACTTCAGTTGAATTCAAAGATGAATTCAAAGTTCTTTGCTTAGACTTAATAAAATCTGAGAAGAAAATAATCACTCTCAGAAATAAGCTAGCTGAAATGAATAATTTAAGTGAAGAGAATGCTAATCTTAAGAAAGATCTGGCTGCCTCTAAAGAACAAATTATTCTCATTGAGAATAAACTTTCTGAGGCCAAGAAATTAGAAGAATCCCTAAATGGGAGAAGCATCAAACTGATGGACATTACAAGCACAGTAAATGCTAGACTTAATAGCAAACTAGGCTTGGGTGCATCATCAAGTGAGCCACCTCTTGTTAAGAAGAACATACTCTCTACACCTATAAAATTCATTTCTGTTAAGAGCAAAGAGGTTGTAGATGAAAATAAAAACATTTCAAGCAAGGCTATAAAGAATAAGGGATTTTAGCAGAATTCGTCGAACGGAGATCGACAAAATCAGACGAATTCGTCGAACAGAGATCGACGAACTCTGAAGACAGATTTCCTGTATAGTAATTATTCGAGCGGCGCTCGACGAAAGCACATCCCTTCGTCGAACGGCGATCGACGAACTCAGCCAAGTTCGTCGAACAGAAGATATACAGAAAATTTAAGGAATTCTTTTTCTTCACATACTTTCAATCCTTTCACTGAATGGATAATTCCTCCAAGGAGATATCATCCAAAAGGTTACAAGGATCAGCCTGAAATGTCTTTTATTTCAGAGTTTTGTGGTAATACAAAAGGACCCAAGGTAGTCTGGGTCAAAAACAACTAGTTTATTTTTTCTGTTGTGCAGGTACACAGCTATCCAAGCAAGAATGAACAATGGTATTTGGATAGTGGCTGTTCAAAGCATATGACAGGAAACAAGGCCAACCTGAACAACTACAAGGCAAAGCTTGGACCCAAGGTGATCTTTGGAGACTTCAACTGTGGACAAACCAAAGGCTATGATCAAATCAAAGTTGGAGTAGTGACCTTCAAGGAAGTAGCCTATGTCAAGGGTCTGTAGCACAACCGCATCGGCATAAGCAAGTTATGTGATGAAGGTTATCATGTAACTTTCAATCATTCCTTATGTCTTATTACCAATAATAAAAATATCAATGTGTTATCTGGTATTAGACATGGAAATATTTAATTAGTCAACTTTGACTCTGCCAATTCTGATATTTGCTTATTCAATTCTATAAGTAAAACTAATGAATTATGGCATAAAAGGCTTGGACATATTAACCTTAGAACTATATCTAAGCTTTCTAAGGATAATCTTGTTAGAGGACTTCCATCTGGTTCATACAAGAAGGAAGGACTATGCAGGGCTTGTCAATTAGGTAAGTAAACTAGAAGTAGTTTTAAGTCTTTATCAAAGAGTGATTCACCTAGGATTTTTTATTTATTGCACTTAGACCATTTTGGACCTACTGTAATACAAAGCTTAGGAGGGAAGCATTACTCTTTAGTGATTGTAGATGACTTCTCAAGATTCACTTGGGTGTTCTTTCTTAGGAACAAGTCTGACACCTTCAATGTTCTGACAGACTTTCTCAGGTCCATTAAGATTGAGTACTCTACTATAGTTGCATTGATCAGAAGTGATCATGGCACTGAGTTTGAGTCTCTCCTGATGAGAAAATTCTGTGGAAAAGAAGGGATCAGGCAATGTTTCTCTGCTCCTAGAACTCCTCAACAAAATGGGGTAGCAGAAAGGAAATATAGAACCCTTATTGAATCAGCAACTACATTACTTGTTGTTGCAAACTTGCCACTCTCTTTTTGGGCAGAGGCAGTGAGCACATCTAATTATGTGTTGAACAGAAGCCTTATACATAAGCTTAAGGTCAGAACTCCCTATGAATTACTTAAGAATAAAAGGCCTAAGGTTAACTATTCTAAGATATTTGGATGTAAATGCTATGTGCATAACATTGACAAGAAGTATCTCAGGAAGTTTGAAGCAAAAGCTGTTGAAGGCATTTTCCTTGGATATTCTCTTTCTAGTAAGGCATATAGAGTTTACAACAAATCTACTCTTAAGATAGAAGAGTCCATGCATGTATCCTTTGATGAGACTAACATGTTAATTGAGGAGAGGAATACCACCTCTATCAATAATATTTTGCAGGTACCAGCTCTATTTGAAGAGCTCAATGGATTAAATCTACAGAAAGAAGAATCTTTACTTCCATCAACACAAAATCTTGAAGATAATGAAGAAGATGATCATCCAGATCTTGCTGACAGCTCAAATCAAATGACAGCAGATCAAATTCCCCAAGTGGATATCATTGCTGAACCAACTCCAACTGTTGATCACATCACAGTTAGAGATCATCCAATATCACAAGTGATTGGTGATATTTCAGTAGGTGTTCAAATAAGGCATCAACTACACCAAAATTAGATGCACACCTGTATACTATCACAAGTTGAACCTCATTCCATAAAAGATGCAGAACAAGATCCAAACTGGATTCTTGCAATGCAAGAGGAGCTCAACCAATTTGAAAGGAACAAGGTTTGGGATTTGGTTCCAAGACCAAAAGGCTATCCAGTTATTGGCACCAAATGGGTCTTCAGGAACAAGCTTGATGATCAAGGCAACATAGTCCGGAACAAATCAAGATTGGTAGCTCAAGGATATTCACAGGAAGAAGGCATAGACTATGATCAGACCTTTGCTCCTGTTGCAAGACTTGAAGCTATAAGGATCTTTTTGTCCTTTGCTGCATTCAAGAGTTCAAAGTTTATCAAATGGATGTGAAGAGTGCATTTCTCAATGGAGACATTAAAGAAGAAGTCTATGTGGAACAACCACCAGGTTTCATCTCTCCAACTCACTCCTCCTATGTATTTAAGCTTAAAGAAGGTCTCTATGTTCTCAAACAAGCTCCCAGAGCATGGTATGAGACTTTAGCCAATTTTCTTTTGGAAAACAATTTCTGTAGAGGCATAGTTGATAAAACCTTATTTTTCAGGATACATAAAAATCAAACTCTACTATTTCAAATATATGTAGATGATATTATTTTTGGCTCTACTGATTCAAATTTATGCAAAAAAATTTTCAATCTAATGCAATCTAAATTTGAAATGAGTAGTATGGGTGAACTATCATACTTCCTTGGTCTTCAAGTGAAGCAAACTCCAAATGGCATCTTCATATCACAATCCAAGTATGTTAAGGAATTAGTGAAAAGGTTTGGTATGTCTGATGCTTCCACCATGAAAACACCCATGCCCTCTAATGTTGTTGTTGATACTGATGAATCGGGGAAACCTGTTGATCAGAAAGTATATAGAGCAATTGTTGGCTCACTACTTTATTTAACAGCAAGTAGTCCTGATATAATGTTTGCTACCTGTATTTGTGCTAGGTTTCAAGTTAACCCCAAAGAATCTCATCTAATTTTATTAAAAAGAATTTTGAGATATATAAAGGGTTGCCCTAATCTAGGACTTTGGTATCCAACAACATCTGAATTTGAATTAACTGGATTCTCAGATTCAGATTATGCTGGATGCAGAGTAGACAGGAAAAGCACATCAGGAACCTGCCAGTTTCTTGCTGATAGGCTTGTGTCCTGGTTTTGTAAGAAACAAACATATGTGTCCACATCAACAGCTGAAGCTGAATATATAGTTGTAGGCAGTTGCTGCTCACAGATATTGTGGATACAAAATCAGCTCCTAGACTATGGTGTCATCTTAAATAATTCAATTATATTTTGTGACAATACTAGTGCAATATCTATAGCACAAAATCCAGTTCTCCATAGTAGGACTAAACACATAGAAATTAGGCACCACTTTATCAGAGATAATGTGGATAAAAATAAAATTTTCCTACAATTCATCTCTACTGATTTGCAAAGAGCTGATATTTTCACCAAACCCTTAGATGAAAAGAAACATATTTTCTTTATAAATCAGTTGGGAATGATAGATGGAGATTCAATCTGATAAAAATTAAATTTTCTATTTATCCCCTCATTTCGTCGAACGGAGAATGACGAAATGCTATCTTTCGTCCAACGGAGATCGACGATACTTAATAAGTCAGGATCGACAAAGACAAGTGCGATCGTCGAACTGAGATCGACAAAAATTAATTTTTCGTCGAACGCAGTCAAACGAAGCCCTAAGCCTTTTCGACTTCTGATTCTATTAGGTTTAGTCGAACCCTGCTCTAAGAAAGTGTGCGCCCTTCTCTGATCCCTCTATATAATCAACGTTTTCATCTTATTTTATCTTTGCGCCTACAAAACTCGCTTTCCCTCCAGTTCCCCTTTGCACTTGATCGCTCTCTCTTTTGCAGGTAAAAATGGCGATTTCGCAGGCAGCGCTTTCATCAATGAAGTTTGATGCTGGATTCGACATTGATTTCAAATCTTTTGAACATTCTGACCATGTTTTCCTGGATATTTTTCACTTATTTGAAGAACAACAACTAAAGAAGATGAAGACAACTAGAATCAAATTACCAGTGGCTGAAACTAAGGAATGGGCTTATACATTCAAGGCAGAGGATAATACTCTATCAGGAACAATATCAGGAAATCAGGTTATTCTAACCCCAGCAATATTATCTGAAGTTTTTGGCATAGTAAATGGAGATGATGATTTGGAAATCACATCTGATGAGTTTAATGATGCATTGGTTAAGAAGGGTTATTCCAGTGGAAACCCTAATCATCTGTTAAAGAAAAATTTATCTGTGGAGTATAATTTTTTGGCTGATGTAGTAGGCAAGGTTTTGCTAGGGAAAACTTCTGCCCATAACTACATTACAAGGCACCAAGTTTTGGTGATGGTGGCCTTGGTTGAGAAAAAAAAATTTAATTGGGGAATGATTCTTTTTGAATCAATCAGGAAGAAATTAAGTAAGGCAAATGTTGGTTATCCCCATCCCATCATCTTCTAACTCTAATCCAGATCTTGTCAATATTGAGTTTAAATCTGTTTCTGATCAGATCTATCATCACATTGCTCCAAGGCTAAATGATTTACTGGATGCAAAACTTGCTCCAGTTCTTCAAGCCCTTGCTGATCTCTCTGCCAAAATAGCTTCCTTCTCTTCACCCTCCTTATCTGTCAATTCTTCTAGGGGCCTAGATTCAGGATTTCCTGAAACTAGGCAGGGGGAGATGCCTAATGAAGAAGCTCCAGAGCTCACAGCCTTCAATGCAGAAGCAGTTCAGGCAGATACATAAATGACAGATTTAGTTCTTCCAGCATTAGAAGAAATAAATAATATTTCTATTAATCCATCCATAGATATTATTTATTTACTTTCCCAGTTCAATACAGTTTTTAGAAATTTGCCAGAATATCAAGGCTATTCAAAGGATATTAATCCCTATACTGCCCTATTAATAAAGCCATTTTGAAAGAAATTATCAAAAGTTTTGAAGTTCCAGTTGGTGAAGATAGTCCAGCTCTTCCAGTTCCAGTTGTTGAAAGTCCAGCTCCTCCAGCTCTAGTTAATCCTGAGAAAGACATTTCTAAAACCCTGAAATTGATTGATGCTATGTATGATAATCCTCCATCATCTGATGATAGTGATGATGATGACAATGATTCTGATGATTCTGATGATAAGTCATCAAAGAAAAGAAAAGCTAAGCACAAGTCAAAGGCTGCTCCTAAGCCTCCCAATCCCAACAATGACATTTCATACTATATTTTGCACAACATTACTCTCACCAAGGACACTCCGGCTTGGATGAAGATCTCAAGGAATGAAGCTAACAGAAGAAGAAAATGAAGAAGACTGGTTATTACTCTGACAAACCTGTCAAGTATAACCATCCTCCTCCTCCTCTAGCAGCAGGTGCAGCTGGCTCAGCTAAATTCTCTTCTTCCTCTAAAAGATACTCTTCCCAACAATCCAAGAGACCAGCTAGTTCTAGTGGTTCTACGAATTATAGGTCTTCAAGACTTCCCTCAGGCTCCTCAAGATTAGTATCTTCAGATTACAAGCTTCATATTTCTGATGGCTCAACTCACAGAAATAAAAATCCTCAAAATCTTTCTTATGATCAAGACAATATTTCTGAGTACTGTCCTTCTTTTCCTAATCCTGAAGAAGAAAGAACAGCTCAAATGGCAAGATTCCAAGAATCCATTGCAGTTACCCAGATCAACAAAGCTAAAGCAAAAGGTAAAGATTATTCCAGATTCACAACTATGTCAGATTACAGAAAGAAAGAATTTGAAAAATACAAATCCAGAAAAGTGTTCAATGCTGAAGAATACTTAGAAAAGCTCCCAGAAGCAGTGGTTCCTCATGTCAAATCTCAAACCATTCTGGGAGCTCGGGATATTAAAATGAGTAAGAAAGAATCTGAAAACCCAAACAGACAAATCATCTTCAAGCCTCCATCAACAAAGAAGTAAAACGTTTTGATCTATTTGTTTTTGGTTGACATTTCTATTTTATTGTAATATTGTCAAACTCAGAGCACTCTTTCTTTTATCTGCTGAAATGGTTTCTCTTTATGTCAGATAGATATATTTTATGCTCTGTTGTTTTTCTGCTGTTTATTATTTGAAATTTGTCAAATAGTATCCTAACCCAAATAGGGGGAGATTGTTGGAACAACCCTATTACTGATTTGGGCTAGGATTACTATGTGTTGACTAGGATTAAGTTGACCCCCATTGTATAGTCTAAGGGTCATAGTTTTAGGCAGATTAGATAGCTAGAACGTAGAATTTCTCTAAGTTTCTGCATTTGACGAACTCTATACTGGGTTTGACGAACTGCTCTCTGCGTTCGACGAACGGCAATCTCTCTGTGTTCGACGAACGACGTGCTCCAGTCTCAGTGGTTGATGATCTTCAAGACTCAGCGGCTCAGCGGTAGATAAATTCTTCAGTTCGACGAATTCTATACTGAGGTCGACGAACTCCAGTCTGTGCTCGACGAATCTTTATCAGATGTTCAGTTCGACGAACTCTTCCTTCAGGTCGACAAAATCTTATCTGAGGTCGACGAAATTTCTCTCATTCTGTTCAGATCAGCTATTCTATTTCTCTTAACTCAGTTCATCTATCAGATTTAGTTTTATTCTTCATTTGGAGTTATTCTTCCAGATAAGACAAGTTTTATTCCTCCTTTAATTTTATTCTCCTTCCAATTCCTTCTCTCGAGAAATATAGCCATTTGGCTTATTGGAAAAGGATATCATTTATTATTAAAGAGGAAAGGAATTAAGATTGGCTGAATCAGTGGAAGTTCCAAGAAAAGATTTATTGCAGATTATTCTATTCCTATTCAGAGAGATTTGAAATTCAAATCAGTCGTATTCTTCCAAAAAATATAGTATACCAGAAAAGAAAAAGAAGACAGATACAGACATTGAAAATATTCGAGCTTCTGTCAAGAGAAATTATTCAGAAAGAATAAGAAAAGTTCATCTTCCTCAAGCAGCATCTCATTCTCTGAGAACATCTTCAAGATCAATTTCTCAGTCTTTCTGCTGCAAGTTTCAAATCTTCTATAGAGCAACAATAATCTGAGGAAGATCTGTCTCTCAGATTCATCAGCTTATCAAGGAAGATATTTCATTCAAGAGAAAGTTCCATCCTCAAGCTGTCAATAATTTCAATCAGACAGGTGGAGCTTTACACCATCATCCACTAGAGTCTTCTCTCAGACTGTTGACAGAGAAGAACTTCTTAACCTCTTATTCCATCTTGTATAGGGTTCTTACTCCCTTCAAAAGTAAACCTCTTGGTGACAGGGCACCTGAACAAAAACCTGTGGTTTGGTTAGAGCACCTGATCAAAAGCTCCTTGGTGTGTGGACACCTGATCAAAAATCCCTTGGTGCTAGGGCACCTGATCAAAAACCTAGTGGATCCTACCAAGTGTGGTAGAAGAGTAGAGGTACCCAAATTTATTGGGGAACTACTATAAAATCATTGTCTTTGTGCTTGTGATTTTCTGTGTTGCTTGTGCTGTGCTGATTTCTTTATTCAGTTATTATAAATCACTCAATATAGACATACATATATCATTAATTTAATTCCGCTATAAAATTAAGGGAAAAGTTTTTAATACTCTATTCACCCCCCCCCCCCCCCCCCCTCTAGAGTAACATTAAGATCTAACCTCCACTTTCACAAGGTGAGGGCGATCCTCGAGTTGGGATCTCCAAGGAATGCGAAGGATGTTCAACGTCTGACAGGGAAGCTAGCCGGGTTAAGTAGGTTCCTTTCCAAGGAGGGAGAAAAATGTTCTTCTTTCTTCAGGGTATTGAGGGGTAACCAGAAATTCGAGTGGACCCCCGAGTGAGAGAAAGCTTTTCAATCCCTAAAGGAACAACTGAACCAGGCCCCGCTACTGCAAGGGCCAAGACAAGGGGAGGGCCTATACCTGTACTTAGGGGTGGGGTCGGGAGCGGTCAGCTCGGTGTTGGTTCGAGAAGAAGGGAAGAAACAACTCCCCATCTTCTATGTTAGCTGGGTATTGAGGAAGGTCGAGCTCAGATACCCTATCTTGGAGAAATTAGCATTTTCCTTGGTGGTGGCGGCTAGGAAGCTCCGGCCCTACTTCCATGCACACTCAATCAAAGTAGTGACCGACCACCCCCTTCGCGGCATCATGGAGGGGGTGGAGCACTCCGGGAGATTAGCCAAGTGGTCAGTAGAGCTAAGTGACTTCAATATCTCCTACATGCCCAGGGTATCCATAAAGGAGCAAGAGTGGTGGATTCCATGGCTGATTATGTGACTGAGTTGGAAGAGTCTGAACTACCCCACTCAGTGGCCTGGAAGATGCTAGTTGATGGCGCGTCAGGAAAGCACTCCTTCCGGGGAGGGGTGGTATTGGTAAGTCCCCAGGGCACCAGGAACGAACAAGCCATCAACGTTCATTTCCCTCTCACCAACAACCAGGCTGAGTATGAGGCCGTGATAGCAGGCCTCCGCTTAGCTCGGGAGTTGGGAGTGCAGGACGTGGAGGTCTCGACAGACTCCATGGTAGTGGCTTGCCAGATCAAGGGGGAGTTCGAGGTCAAAGAGCCTATTTTCCAATGGTACTTGTAGAAGGTCAAGGGGGTCGTCGGGCAATTTCACACTTTCTCCATTAAGCACATCCCAAGAGAGGAGAGCACCCAAGCGGACCTCCTGGCCAAGTTCGGTCCCCGGGCAGGAGGGAAAGTGTCGGAACTCTTCTGACCTTCCATTGAAGAGGGGGAGCTGATGGAGGTGGATCAGTGAACATCGTGGATAGATCCCTTCATCACCTTCCTGACATCGGGAAAGTTCCCCGAAGGAGACGTTGACAAACGGAGCTTCAGGTACAAGTTGGCCTATTATTCCTTACATGCCGGAGGACTACATAGAAAAACACTCTCGGGGCTCCTGTCTCATTGCGTGTCTGAGGAGGAGGTCCCGAGAGTCCTCGAAGAAATCCACTCGGGGGAGTGTGGCAGTCACTCCGGGAGCCGGACTCTGGAGGGGAGAGTGCTGAGGCAAGGCTACTTCTAGCTTGCCCACAGCAAGGATGCAGCAGAATTCGCGAGGAAGTGTTCAAAGTGCCAGCTCTATGCTCCACTCCAACTCCTCCCAGCCCAGAGGCTCCGGACCATCACAGCTCTGTGGCCCTTCTCTATATGGGGGTTAGACCTGGTAGGTCCTTTCCCACAAGCTAGTGGCCAAACGAGGTTCTTATTGGTAATGATTGACTATTTCTCCAAGTGGGTAGAAGTGAAAGCGCTGGCCAAGGTAACCTCCAATGTGGTGAGAAATTTCGTATGTGTTGAGATTATTTGCAGGCACGGGTTGCCGTTGGCCATAGTGACGGACAACGGACCCCAATTTGCCAGCGAAGAATTTGTTAGCTTTTGCACCCAACTCGGCATAGATCTCAGGTTCGCGTCGGTCCACCACCCAAGGAGCAACGGTCAGGTGGAGGCAGCGAACAAGATAATTGTCAACCTACTAAAGAAGAAGGTGGAGAATCTCAGAGGCAATTGGGTGGAGCAGCTACCCTCGGTCCTATGGGCCTTGAGGACTACTCCAAACACGGCCACAGGAGAAACCCCCATCAAACTGTCTCATGGGTCCGAGGTCGTCCTCCCGATAGAATTCAAAGTCAAAACCCCCAGGGTGATCACCACGGGAGAAGGAGATGGAGAATGGTTAATAGAAAATGATGCAGAGCAAAGGTTGTCCATGGACCTGGTAGAAGAGCTCTGGGACCTCGCTACTGTCCGACAGGAGGAAGTAAAGAGGCGGATGGCCCGGTACATTAATCAACATATCAGGATAAAGAAATTCGAGAAAGGAGATTTGGTCCTGAAGAAGGTAGATGCGGCAGGAAGATGAGCCGTTGTGGGTAAGTTAGAACCCAATTGGGAAGGGCCTTACATTGTAAGCGAAGTGCTCAAGTCAGGGGGGTACCTGTTGGGTATTCTTAATGCCATTCATAATGATATGAACACATCAAATGTGCGCAGTGGAGAAACAAGAACAACCCAAAGAGTAAGGATCTTGCAGCTCTCATGAATCAAAAGATTAGGAAAGTAAAATGCAATATACCTTCGCTGGATTGAGTCAATACTCAACCAAGGTGCTCCAAGAAGAAATCCGGTAGACTAAATTTGAGTTCCAAGAACCGAAATGTATCGGCTCCTCTACAGCGATCCACACAAATGATAGAGAACCCCAAGGCCTTGTCGAACAAGGAATGGGTCGGAGTGGGAAGCTCTCAGCGTCCCCACAAACTGCTAGGTCCGAGACAGGGGAGGCGGCGACCCTCGGCGGCGGAACTCGGCGGACGGGAATAACGAGAAGCCCTCTTGCGGAACTATTCTGGACGGCTGTTCTTTCTACAATCGCGAAAAGGGTTCGATCTATTCCGTGTCTTTTGAAGACCTAATCGCGTTCCTTTTATACGCAAGATATAAAACAAGCTATCCGCAGACCAGAGGAAAAACAGAACTATTTTGTCATGATTTATACATTCGCCGAATTTGACAATTCGACTAATCAGTATAACCGAATTCGACTATATACAATAATCGAATTCGTCTATATACTATAGCCGATTCGACTATATAAATTCGGTTATATGATTTCGTCGAAACCATTTCGTCGAACTAACACATTTCGGCTAAACCCTTTAGTCAAATTTGTTACAGTTCGGCTAAACACTTTAGCCGAATCAATATCGCCGAATTCCATTAGTCGAATCAACATAATACGGTTAAACCCTTTAGCCGAATTTGACACAGTTCGGTTAAACCCTTTAGCCGAATTTGTCTAGCATAAATCCATTCGTTTAAACCCTTTAAACGATTTCCTGTTGAGACATTCTCAAGTTAATGCCAAGCAGTCACGGGATTGGTCCTCCACTCATATCCAATATGAGTAAGGCCAACACAATCCTTTCTCCAACTTCTCCAAACACTTTTATGTGCGACCTTATAGGCTCATATTGCGTTGGCAGTAAGACTAACTGTTGATTGCTTTGAGATCATCTCAGAAACTCCAACAGTACCACCTCCAGGATGTGGAAGGGGTATCTCTCGGCCGAGCCAGGAGTGGGGATGATTTGAAGAGATTTTATCCTTATCAAATTTTTGTAACAAATTTTTGTATGTTTCCTCCTCAATACATATATTTTGAAGTAATTCTTGAGCAGGTTACAAGTCCTTTGGTGCTGGAATGCCCCAGATCAATTCCTCTGCCGGGCTCTCATAGACGGTGGGTCGGGTTGATCTCTAGAGAGGCTGGCAAGGTTACAAGTCCTTTGGTGCTGGAATGCCCCAGATCGATTCCGCTGTCGGGCTCTCATAGACGGTGGGTCAGGTTGATCTCTCGAGAGGCTGGCAAGGTTACAAGTCCTTTGGTGCTGGAATGTACCAGATCGATTCCGCTGCCGGGCTCTCATAGGCGGTGGGTCAGGTTGATCTCTAGAGAGGCTGGCAAGGTTACAAGTCCTTTGGTGCTAGAATGCCCCAGATTGATTCTGCTGTAGGGCTCTCATAGACGGTGGGTCAGGTTGATCTCTGGAGAGGCTGGCAAGGTTACAAGTCCTTTGGTGCTGGAATGCCCCATATCGATTCTGCTGCGGGCTCTCATAGATGGTGGGTCAGGTTGATCTCTGGAGAGGCTGGCAAGGTTACAAGTCCTTTAGTGTTGGAATGCCCCAGATCGATTCCGCTGTCGGGCTCTCATAGACGGTGGGTCAGGTTGATCTCTGGAGAGGCTGGCAAGGCTACAAGTCCTTTGGTGTTGGAATGCCCCAGATCGATTCCGCTGTCGGGCTCTCATAGACGGTGGGTCAGGTTGATCTCTAGAGAGGCTGACAAGGCTACAAGTCCTTTGGTGCTAGAATGCCCCGGATGATTCCGCTGCCGGACTCTCAGTAGCCGGTGGGTCAGGTTGATCTCTGGAGAGGTTGGCAAGGTTACAAGTTCTTTGGTGCTGGAATGCCCTTGATCGATTCCGCTGTCGGGCTCTCATAGACGGTGGGTCAGGTTGATCTCTAGAGAGGCTGGCAAGGTTACAAGTCCTTTGGTGCTGGAATGCCCCAGATCGATTCCGCTGCCAGGCTCTCATAGACGGTGGGTCAGGTTGATATCTGGAGAGGCTGGCAAGGTTACAAATCCTTTGGTGCTAGAATGCCCCGGATGATTCCACTGTCGGGCTCTCACTAGCCAGTGGGTCAGGTTGATCTCGTGGAGAGGCTGGCAATGTTGACAAGTTCTTTGTGATGGATTGCCCCAGATCGATTCTGCTGTCGGGCTCTCATAGACAGTGGGTGAGGATAATCTTTGGAAGGGTTGAAAGATAGATGACTCCTAGTAGGGGACCTGGCTCGCAGACAACTTCAAGGCCCGGGCGAGGCGAGACCAAGAGCCCGCTCGCATAAGAAAACAGCTCGCGGCAGAGCGACCGAGCCTGTGGTTCGCAAGGCGCGCTGAGCCAGGCCTGAGTTCACAAATTTTACTAATAAAACTTCGATAACGTGAATAAAAGCGGCAAACCAGGACTGGTTTGCCTGCGCGACAGCCTATGAGAAGCAAAAGAAGCTCGCGAGAGGCGAGAGCGAGTGGGATGAGGTAAGGTGGATCCCACTAGCAATGTTTCCCTACAGGGTATCACCTAAACAAAGATGGAGTTCTAAAGAGTGATAGCCTTATCATCGCCACAGATGAATAAGGCGCAGGAGCAATCTAGATACAACACCGAAATGGGCGAATTATTAGGCAAGGGGAGGCGAACGCGAGTGCCAAATGAAGAATTTAAGGCACGAGAGCATGGAAAGCAAATGTGTAGAAAGACGGAATCGCGCGAGCATGAATGAATCTGCGAGTGCGAGTGAAAGATAAAAAAGAAATCACACTTAAAAAATGGACAAAATATTTCCTCCATTGCCCAAAGTTATTTACAATTATCGGCGAACTCGCTAGTCAAAAACAAAAATGTTACATTTGGCAAAAGAATGAAAACTTCAAAATAGCCCGCCGGAGAAGTCTTCAGTAGCTCTCGCGATCCTCCATCTCAGAGACCGGCGCGAACAGATCGGGGATGACTTCCTCCATGATGAGTTCCAGGGCGTCATGAATGATCAGATCTGCCCCCTTAAGGGTGTCGAAGACGAGCTCGACGATCTCCATCAATTTTTTGCGGGCGGCCTCCTTTTTGTCTCGTGACTGGCCGCAAGCTCCAGCTCGCAGAGGAGGATGGGGGAGCACCTCCAGGGTCAGGTTGCGAACCTGGGCCTTGAGGTAAGTGTTCTCCGTTTCAAGGTCGGCGATCCTCGCATTTAGTTGGCTGACAGACTTGGCATCCTGCAGAAAGGAAGTTAGCAAAGGCAAAGTGAAGCGAGACAGAAAAATACTTTTGCAAGCATTGCTTACCAGGCCGCCTTGAAGGCTGGCGAGGAGGCCCTCAGACAAGGCCTCCTTTCCTTTAAGCTCCACGACCTCACCCGCGGACTTCCGGAGCTCAACGTTTAGCTCTATGATTTCCTTCTCCGCGGTGAAGTATCGGCGACCCACAATATGTGTAAGCTCCGTCGCCCGGAACTGGGTCGCATGGCCTCATATACGAGCCCTTTCTGTGTGAAGGCCCTGAAGAGGGATGCGTCCTCGCGACCGTAGAGCCCGAAGGCGAGGGCGAATGCCTCACCTCCAATTTTTCACTCTCCACCCAGGAAGGGAGGAGGGAGGAGCAGACGACCTTATTCTGTTCGAGGTTCCACGCGAGCACCGGCTCACCAACTGCGTCCGGAAGCTTCGCGCCGAGCCCGAAATTCGTATGGCTCGTCGGCTTGGGCTTGCCAGCCGCCTCCTCTGGCTCGGCACCCTCATTGGCGGGCACCTGATTCGCTGAAGGAGAGAGGGGGATGTCTGGTTCGGAGAGATCCACAGCATCCTTCTCCTTAAGGGCGGGGGTGGCCTTCTTGGTCTTTTTTGCCAACCCTTGCGAGGCAGGCCAGCGTGGAGGAAGGGAACGTTTCTTTCCCGACGAAGAGCTCGGGAGGTCGCGGAAAGCCTCGGCAGCCATGCTCGCGAGCGGGCCAGAGGTGAGGGAGGAGGAAGGCGCATGCGGGGGGTTGAGCGGAAGATCGCGCTCTCCTGCACAGATGACTAAGAATGTTAGCTAACAGAAGGAAGGGGGAGTGAGGAGATTTGCGAGTGCGAGTCAGACCTTCTCCTTGGGGAACAGGCATCAGCGAGTCCACCCACTGCCGGAGGAATGCGACCTCGAAATTCCTCCCCTTTAGGTATTGGTACAGACTCGCATCATCACCCCTTAGCGAAGCGGGGGGGGCGGTAAGTAGCGTCATCTCACTGGAGGGGAGTGTAGGAGATGTTGCCAAAGGGGCCCTTCACCAGGACGTATTTCTGCGTCCAATAGTGGGACTTATTGATGGTCTCGCAGAGGGTGATGTGTTGGCTCGCAAAGTGAGCCATCCAATCCCTGTAGACATGGAAGGAAAACACCTTGCGGAAGACGAGAAGACTAAACTCAATCCTCTCTGCTCACAAGTAGCTGGCAAACGCGGCCACGACGGCGATCGCATTCGGCGTCAATTGGCTGAGTAGTATACCAAAGTACTTGAGTACCTAGAAGAATCCTTAAGGGTTAGAATGCCACTGGCGAGGCGAGCCAGGAGGAAATACTAAAAACGTTCTTCACTAGGCGAGCTAGAAAGATGTACATGGCGCACTCCGAGCCATATCGGGAGTCGCATGTGGATCATTGATGGTATCCCTTTCGGTAGGGCAGCGGGCCATGAACCCAGGGTGCAAGTACTTGTCCACAGTGGTTAAGTACTCCTCTTTGGTGAGGTTTGCACAGAAGAAGGGGGCCTCACGAAAGGCTACAGCGCACTTGGCCTGCCCTTCTATCTCCGCATCTGCGACCATGACGTCGAATGGCTGCGAGTCAGAGAATTCGCGAGTGCAAGATGGGGGTTTGCGAGAGAGTCAGAAGAAGAGAAACGCAAAAGAAGAACAGTAAATGCGGTGGTTAGAAAGAAAAGAGACCGGCTATTTATAGAAATGAGAAGGGCGGGAAGAAGTCGAAGCGCCGGTGTCTGCGAATAGCGGATCCGCGCGGTATTTTTCTGCCTCTAGGGATCCTATCCGTTCCCAGCGATTTAACGTCTCGCCAATGTCTCTCCCGTTAGTCATCGTCGAGCTAGCGATGAATAAGGAAATAAAGCGAAGCGCGAGAGCAGGTCGCCATTGCGAGTGATAAAAGTATAATACGCGACAGAAGTAATCAATGAGCGAGCGAGCCAGACATAGCGGAAGAAAAGATAATAAAAACGGAAAGCACGGGCTCGCAGGCGAGTCAAAATTATCATTATTACAGACTATTGAATTGTTTGCGACCCCTCCCTACGAAGGGGAGGGGAAGTAAAAATAAAAGGCAAACAGCGAAGAAAGAGATTTTAATAGCGCAATCACTTCCAGCGACCGCGACCCCGCACACCAGAGCGGGGGGAATTCGTGGGTAGTGATAATCGCGAAGCGACTGGCCCGCTTGGATCGTCAGTCGTGCGTAATCTTCAATCTGAGCAATGTACACCCCGGAGGAGGTCACCTCGCCATGATCGATCGGCCGCACCTCGGTGAGGATGCGCGCGTTCGCATCCTCCATCGCAGCAAATCTTTCCTCATACGCGAGTTGATCCTGCCGATTTTGTTCGTGCAAATCCCGCAGTAGGGAGGTGTGCTTCTGGAATATCTCGGGGACCCGCCTCTTCATTCGTTCTGGATTATCGGGGTCCCCAAAAAATCCACGACCTGACTCGGTGAGGGGGTGGAGACATCTCCAACGCTCCAGGCTCCGACTCGGTGAGCGGGGTCAAGGGATCACCTGTGAGGTAAAAATCAGCAAGGAGGTGGAAAATGGCACTCGGCAAGGATGGCTTAACCTGGTGGGAAAGATTGTGTACTGGGCTTCTGGTGAGATGAGCCCAGCTAACCCTTGAACGCTTCGACGAAGGCGAGGGTAACGACCTTCCCCAGACCGGGGGAGCGTGGTCTTGGCGGTGATTCCGGACTCGCCCAGTAGTGTCCCTCCAGTGCTCCTTTGTCCCATAACGCCGAATACATGAGTGATGACAGTCTGATTCGGCAGCACCGGCGGGTCCGCGGGAGGAGGAACTCGCTTCTCCAGGTTCACGAGAGGGGACATTGCATAAGGAATAAGGGTGATTTAGCGAGTAAAGAAGTATGAAGGAAGGCAAGGCAAACCACTCACCTCGTCGGGAAGGTGAGTCCTGCAGGTCGATGACCCTTGCATCTGCGAGAAGAGTACCAACCCCGCCGGTGAGAGAAATGTGGTTCTCCGTGATTGTTTTCCTCAGGGTATTCTCTCCCGGGGAAGCGTTCTGCGAGTGAAGAAGCAATGTCGAAAGAAAAAGTCATTAAATCGGTGAACTTGACAGTAGTGCCTGCGAGGCGAGCCAGTCATGGGAGGAGGGAGACGAAAAAGAGGACCCATCCTCGCTAAGTGAGCGTCGAACAGCCTTCGCCGTTTTGATGGAGAGCATATGTGGGGTACGCTGCGGAGAAGCCCAAGAGGCGATAGCGGTGGACTTCCCTTTCTGGGCCGCTTGCGAGGCCTTCAGGCGAGCCAATATTTCGTCTTTCTTAGACATCGCGTTGGGGCTCATGGCGAGTAAGAAAAGGGAGAGAAGGATAAAAAAGTTTGAACGTCAGCCGAGAAGGGGGGTATTTATAGTGGTCGGCATGGGCCCCACCAAAAGATTCGCACCACGTAGTCGAAAGGCTGGCGAATATCAGAGGTTGGATGAATCTTCGTGAGCCCGGGGAGCCTCGCGAAGAGCGGGGTTGTGTACAACCCCGATATTCGCCAGGAGGTAGGCAAAGATGCAGGAAATCAACAGGCAGAGGAAGTGACAGGAAACGCGAGCCGGAACCTCGATGGTAGCTCGCAGGAAGGCGAGCGAGCTGAGCACTCACCGTAGGCCCACAAGGAAGTTGGCGAGCCGAAGCGGGCGAGCCGGGTTATCGCTGTTCACTCATAGGAGGGCGGGCGAGCCAGATCTTCGCGATCGGTGAACTCGCTGTTCAGTTCGACGGTCGGCGTTCTAGCCAAACTCCATAGATTTGATCTTCAGTTCGATGAGCTCCCATTGAGATCGACGAACTTCAATTTTTGAGTTCGACGAAGGACGTTCGGCGTTCGACGAGTGCCATGCTCCAGTTCGACGAAATTACCTTATGGCCCTACGAGCTCGCTTGTCCAGTAAGTTCATCAGATTTTCACAAGGCCGAGGGGATCTCGCAGTAAACGCATGCGAGACCAGGCATAGATTTGAGGGGTCAACCGGCAGGCGAGCCAGAAGCTCAAAGGTCGCTCGCAAGAAGGCGGGCAAGCTGGGTGCCCGTCGACCGCTCGCGAGGAAAGTGGACGAGCCAGATCCTCGCGGCCCGCTTACAAGTGGTCTCTTATAGAAGTTAGTCTCTTTTCAAATTTCTAGGCTCGACGAACTTCAATCCAAGCTCGAAGAAAGCCGTTCTTAGTTCGACGAACGCCACGCTTCAGCCCGGACAAAATCATCTCAGCGGCTGGGCTGGGAGGGTCGGCCGTCTCAGCAGCTATTTTTGTCCCGTCCCAGCGGACCCGCTGAGACAAGCAATTGTCTCAGTGGGCTCAAGCACCTTCCCAGCGGCTTGATGAGTCCCAATTATATACACATATATGTACTCATCTGGGCCATTTTTCTTCTCATTCCATTGCACTTTAGCCTTGTTTTATCTCATATTTGTCATTCTATGCTAGGTGCACTTCTTGGCCTATTTTGGTGTGTTTTTATGTTTATTCTCCTTTGTTAGCCTTATCGTATTGTTGAGTGCCACTTTCAGTGGCCTTATTAGCATTTCTGTAGGAACAGGAGTCGTGCAGGTGTTCCCAATACAATTCTGTACAGGAACAATGTGCACGATCACTGGTTCTATTGCGCACGACCACTGGTCGTGCGCCACTGATCGTGCGCACTCAACCCCCAAAATTTGAGTTCTGTCTTGACCGAACGCACGGCCATTTACGATAGTGCGCATGACCACTGGTCGTGCGCCACTGGTCGTGCGACCATGTTATTTTAAAAATTTCATACGTTGCAGGTTCCGCCCAGGCAGGCGCACGATCACAGAACTCCAGCGCGCACGACCACTGGTCGTGCGCCAATGACCGTGCGCAGTGTTTTCGCCAGCACCTATATAATGACCTGTTCCGCAAATTAGGGATAGCCCGGCTTCCGGGAGCGCGATTTCCAGTCCGTACGCCGCCATTTTCCACTTCCAGCCACCTCCACCTCATCTTCTCTGGAAGGGGAAGTCATCTCCGGCCATCCTAAGCATTTCTCCATCGTACAGAAGCATTCTCTGCCATCCACAAGCACTCAAGCAAGCTGTGTCCATTTCAGACCGGTGAGAAGGACAGCAATCCTGAGGTAGAAGACGACGGAAGCACGTGGAGAGATCGTGACAGTCTCTCGACGCCGGAAGCACAGTCCGCCCAAGTCCGGAGGTAGCTTGACAAAAACTACCATTCCGGCCGTGAAAGGCCGCTAGTCTTCGTCCATTGGTTATCTTCTTCTTCTCCCCTTTGTTGTATTTCTTTGAATCATTTGAACTTGAATATCATGATGTTTAGTTTAAATGCAATGCTTGTTTCTTCTCTATTCATCAACATTTGCTTGTGATTCATTTCACCTCCACTCACTCACCCATGCACTCAGTGTGTTCGATTCGCGTTAGCAAGAGCTAGCGGCGATTTGTGAAGAGGTGTCTGCGACCCTCACTCTCCGCACTAGTGATAACTTCACTCGCTTGCGCACCGTCCATCCACCTCACGAAGCTTGGCATCGTGGCCGTTGCACCCATCTCGCCTTGCGAAGCGGTGATTTCGACCCGCACTTCTTTTATTGTTGTTAACAATAGGAAACCAAATCAAAACCCCCTCTTGTTGTGTTTGTTCCCGCTTGTGTAACAATCGTCACACAACGCGATTCGTTCACCCAACCTGCATTCCTCAAGAGACCGACACTCGGGGATTCTATTCCCAACATTTATTACTTGACAGCGACCGGTGCACTTGCCGAACATCGCATCAAGTTTTTGGCGCCATTGCCGGGGAATGTTCAGGCGTGTAACGTCGTGAGTTGTGAACTTTTGTTACAAGAGCAGTTGTTTTTTATTTTCTTTGTTTTGTTTTCTCTTGGTTGTGATTGTACATGCAGAGACAAGCCGCGGGGGAACTTGTACCCTTTGATCCCGAGATCGAACGGACCGCTCGCGCATGAAGGCGCGCAGCAGCCGTACAGGCGGCATTGGGTGACAACATAAACCCAGATGATGTTGAACCAAGAGTGCCCAACGTGGAGCAGCACCATCCTGGAGATGAGCAAGAGGTCGTTAGGCCTCGACCCCGAACGATGAGAGATTATACCACTCCGACAACTGGGAGTGTGTGTCTTGGGTTCGGTCCCAACATTATGAACAAACAGTTCGAGATCAAACCTGAGATCTTGAACATCATCCGGAACAATGCTCAGTTCTCAGGGATGGCCAGTGAAGATCCGCACCTGCACCTGGCAGAGTTTTCCGATATCTGCGGGACCTTCCGCTACGCTGGGATTCCTGACGATACAGTCAAGCTGCGACTGTTCCCATTCTCACTTCGCGACAAGGCCAAGGTGTGGCTCCATTCTATTCCTCCTGGGACCGCTGCGACTTGGGATGCTCTCGCATCCAAGTTCCTGGCCAAATTCCACCTCGTTGATAAAATTGTGAGCCTGCGGCGGGAGATCGCCACCTTTCGCCAAGCTGACCAAGAGACCCTTGCCGAGGCATGGGAGCGCCTTAATGATCTTCTCCGCCGCTGCCCGAACCACGAGCTCCAAACTTGGAACGTGGTAGAGACATTCTACTTCGCGATCGAGCCCAACTACCGGGCGATGATCGATGCTGTCGCGGTTGGTACTCTAATGAACCATACTCCAGAGGAGGCTCTTCGAATTCTGCGAGACACCGCCTCCCACGGCACATTTTGTACTGCCGGGAGAAATGCACTAAGAAGCGCCCGTGGTCTCTTCGTGGTCGACTCACTTCCGCCTACATCCGCACCAGCTACTGTTATTATTTGTGAAGGATGTGGAGGCGGCGGATACCACGCGTATGAATGTTTGGGCAATGATCTATCAGGTGACTACTCGCACGTTTCTTTAAACGAATCTGTTAATTTTGTTGGTAATCAACCTAAGGGGCGCCGTTTAATAACACATATCATCCGGGAGTGAGAAGTCACCCAAACTTCTCATGGAACCCCAACGCACCTGGCCAACGATGGGCACCGGGGCAGCATCAAAACGATGCCTACGCCTCCGGGAGCCAACCAAGGCCACCTCACCCAGAATATAACCAAGGCCCCCCAGCTCCCAAAAAGAGTAACTTGGAGGAGATGATGGAAAAATTTATGCAAATGGCTAACTCAAACATGGTTAACCAAACCGCATCCATGCGGAACTTGGAAACGCAGCTGGGCCAATTGGCCCAAGTGCTAACCGAGCGGTCGCATGGGACTCTTCCTAGTAATACCGAAAAAAACCCAATAGACCAAGGAAAGAGTCTCGGCGATGCGGAAGTGGGTCATCCGCGTGAGTTAGTAATCTCCTGTTCCATTAATAAAATTGAAACTAAGGCCTTGTGTGATTCTGGCTCCTCCCGCAACGTCATTGCTTTGCAAGACGTTGATAAATTGTAACTTGAAATTAACACGGAGGACCGGATATCTCTTGTGCTCGCAAACGGTACCGTCATACAATCGGAAGGAGAAGTTAAAAATGTAGAAGTTACAGTTGAGAGGACATTGGTGGTTGCTGATTTTCAAGTGTTGGGACCACGGGAGAATCACTCCATCCCTATCTTGGGTGTACCGTTCTAGAAAGAGAGCGGTGCCACCCTTGACTTTTCTGCGGGATGTGTCCTCCTACCTAATAAGGTACCGTTGCCCACTTGCCCCAAGGCTATAACTGAAACATCTATTTGCCCCCCTCCTTTTATTTTTGATGAATTACTGAGTTGTGCAAGGGATATGAAAGATAATGGATCATCTGAAGGAGAAAAGGAAGAGTACCAGTCAAGTGGAGAGGAAAATTTTGATTTTCGGAGAGACTATGATTCCAAGAGGGAGGAGGACAGCAGTCCTAAACATATTGAGCTGAACTTGATTCGGGACGACATCCCATTATTTTCTTGCATTGAATCATGTAATAAACAATTTAAGCGTTCCATCTCTTGGGTTGATCCGGTCGTCACAGCGACGACGGAAGTGATGCCACCCACTACTAAGATGGGAGAATCTGAAAACGTTCAACGTTGGCAGTCTCCGACTATTGCTAAACTTAAACAAGAGAAGCGTCTGCGCGATGCGCGCTCTGTCGCTCTCCGTGGCAAGAGGGCGGAGGATAGGGGAACACTGGGTGACACCAGTGTTGGCCCTAAAGCCTTCACCTCCCGATTACAAGCTACCGGAGACGTGCACCATAAAAGCGCCTACAGCTGATTTTTAGTTCTTAGTTTGTGAAACTCTTTTTTTATGCACTTTTATTTTCTGCACTCTATAAACAATTTTAATACAGGTATTTGGTCTAGCTTAAGGACATAAAGCAAAAGCGCTGCTGGGAGACAACCCAAGTTTTTGTTGCTATCCTGTTAATAGTTTAGTTTTATGTATTTTTGCTTGGAGCCTTTTTGCCTGCAGGTGTGCGGCAATTTCTTTTGGTGGCGGACTTGGATTCCCTTCGCAGTATTAATGCCAATCTTCTGGTATGCTCATATCTGAGCATAGGTACCCTCTTCCTCAACATTTCTTTATTCTCATTGTCATAATTCATGTGATTGTCCAATTCAAGTCTGGGGGGGAGTGTACCGAGTGTTCACCGCACGTGCACTAGTGCTTAGCATTCTAGAAGTATTTTATTTTTAGTTTTATGATTTATTTACTTTCTCCGCACACCACTGCACCCACATAAACGCGCGCTTGCCTATTTGTTTTGTTTCCGAATAAACAATTTTGGTTTGGAATGTGAATTAGGGTGTTAGCTTAGGAATTACAATTTGGAGTGCGATGTTGACTCATGCAGTGTTCTAGTCGCATCCGCATGCTATAATAGAATTTGAGTACAACTAGATTATCTCTATGAGTTTAATTTATGACTAGTATTTTTGCGTAGTTTAGATTTATTATACTCAAATGGTGAATGTGAACGCAATTGGCGATAACCCGGTGTTGTGTGTATACGAGCACTAGTTGTGTGCTGCCTGAGTCGGGAGGAAGGTTTACCTTTCTCGTGGGCTAAGAACTTGCCCCAAACGACTCTTGAAGCATGGGTGAGAGCAATTCTTTGAGTTAAATGTGATGTAGGCCACCTTTTGGCTAGTTTGAGCCTTGTCTTTCCCTGTCCTATTCGCTCACCTTTGCAAGCCAACATTTGTGCATACCACTTCTTTGTTTCAGCTCCTCCTCCATTCACCAAATCCTGAAGCTTATCCTACTTTCGCAACCAAATAGCGTGTTTAACTGCACTCATATTCTTGATTTGGTGTGATGTTTGGAATCTGTGTGATGTGAAGGAGAAATAAGTTTTATTTGCTGATTATGAACCAACTGGAGGATAAGAAAAAAAAAGAACAAATGGCGCCCACCGTGTTAAAAAAAAGACAAGAAAAAGAAGAAAAATATGATATTAAAATGAAAATCTGGGAAAAGAATTGTATTGAAAAGAAATCCTTCCGAGCGTACTAGAAAATCTGTTGGTATTTGTGAAGTAGGCCGTGTGTACACCTAGTTTCATGATAATTCTGGGGGGGGTGTCACATGAGCTGTGTTCTTGGTTTTGTTGGGTGCAGCGTTCCGTTGACCCATTTGGGTTGCGTAGCCTTCGTCTTTATCCTTGAATATCATACCGCAACCTAAGCCCCAATATAATCCTAAAGTCCTATTGATTTATCTCGTGAGTTTGCTAGCGCCGTGGAGAGAGTGTGAGCGGGCAAGCTTATGGTTCACGACGTTGATGGATTTCAGCGGAGTTATTCCTGAACCCCGATCTTGTGCAACACCCTCCTTAGTGGATTGTTACTTTCACACCGGGCATGATCGTTCAAGTTCTTCACAATTCACCAACTGAGTATTGATAAATCTTTATTTACGCTCTAATACTTTTGTAAATTAGTTAGCATAGTTAGAATCTCTTTTTACTAAATTTCTATTAGCATGCTTCTGCTACTTCGCACCGTACTCCTTTGTGTAATTTTCTTTGTTAACTACCATTTTCACACTCCGCCGAATTCGTTTGCTCGGGACGCGCAAATAGTTAAGTCTGGGGGTGTGATGAGTCCCAATTATATACACATATATGGACTCATCTGGGCCATTTTTCTTCTCATTCCATTGCACTTTAGCCATGTTTTATCTCATATTTGTCATTCTATGCTAGGTGCACTTCTTGGCCTATTTTGGTGTGTTTTTATGTTTATTCTCCTTTGTTAGCCTTATCGTATTGTTGAGTGCCACTTTCAGTGGCCTGATTAGCATTTCTGTAGGAACAGGAGTCGTGCAGGTGTTCCCAGTACAATTCTGTACAGGAACACTGCGCACGATCACTGGTTCTATTACGCACGACCACTGGTCGTGCGCCACTGATCGTGCGCACTCAACCCCCAAAATTTGAGTTCTGTCTTGACCGAACGCACGACCATTTACGATAGTGCGCACGACAACTGGTCGTGCGCCACTGGTCGTGCGAACATGTTATTTTATAAATTTCATACGTTGCAGGTTCCGCCCAGGCAGGCGCACGATCACAGAACTCCAGCGCGCATGACCATTGGTCGTGCGCCAATGACCGTGCGCAGTGTTTTCGCCAGCGCCTATATAATGACCTGTTCCACAAATTAGGGATAGCCCGGCTTCCAGGAGCGCGATTTCCAGTCCGTACGCCGCCGTTTTCCACTTCCATCCACCTCCACCTCATCTTCTCTGGAAGGGGAAGTCATCTCCGGCCATCCTAAGCATTTCTCCATCGTCCAGAAGCATTCTCCGCCATCCGCAAGCACTCAAGCAAGCTGTCTCCATTTCAGTCCGGTGAGAAGGACAGCAATCCTGAGGTAGAAGATGACGGAAGCACGTGGAGAGATCGTGACAGTCTCTTGACGCCGGAAGCACAGTCCGCCCGAGTCCGGAGGTAGCTTGACAAACTACCATTCCGGCCGTGAACGGCCGCTATTCTTCGTCCATTGGTTATCTTCTTCTTCTCCCCTTTGTTGTATTTCTTTGAATCATTTGAACTTGAATATCATGATGTTTAGTTTAAATGCAATGCTTGTTTCTTCTCTGTTCATCAACATTTGCTTGTGATTCGTTTCACCTCCACTCACTCACTCACGCACTCAGTGTGTTCGATTCGCGTTAGCAAGAGCTAGCGGCGATTTGTGAAGAGGTGTCTGCGACCCTCACTCTCTGCACTAGTGATCACTTAACTCGCTTGCGCACCATCCATCCGCCTCACGAAGCTCGGCATCGCGGCCATTGCACCCATCTCGCCTTGCGAAGCGGTGATTTCGACCCGCACTTCTTTTATTGTTGTTAATAATAGGAAACCAAATCAAAACCCCCTCTTGTTGTGTTTGTTCCCGCTTGTATAAAAATCGTCACACAACGCGATTCATTCAGCCAACCTGCATTCCTCAAGAGACCGACACTCGGGGATTCTATTCCCAACATTTATTACTTGACAGCGACCGGCACACTTGCCGAACATCGCATCACGGCTCCCGGCCCTGTCAAGGCAGAGAGGAGCTCGCAGGAAGGCATGCGAGACCTAGCCTCGGTGACTGTCATCAAAAGAGGCTCGAGGGAGGTCCTCGTAGAGCGCTCGCCTAAGAGGTGTTTCAAATCCTACAGGTGGAAGCAACGAAGAAGGTGAGATAGGTCCTCAAAGGTTGCTTGAAGGAAGGCGGGAGAGCTGGGTACATGCCGGCTGCTCGCGAGGAGGCGGACGAGCCGGATTTCTTCCAAGTCTTCGTGTTCGACGAGTTTCAAACGGCGTTCGACAAAATCAGTTCGGCGTTAAACGAAATCAGTTCTCCGTTCGACGAAATCAGTTCTCCGTTCGACGAATGGGCTTCTCCGTTCGACGAACTCGCGTCACATCTCAGTTCGACGAACTGGCTTCTCAGCTCGGCTAACAGTCATCCAGCCGGTTCAACAGATTTACACAAGGCCGAGGGGAGCTCGCAGGAAGGCGTGCGAGATCTGGCCTCGGTGGCCGTCACCAGAAAAGGCGCGAGCGGGGCCTTCGCAGAGTGCTCGCCTGTAAGGGGTTTCTTGCGAGCCATCCTCGCGAGGAGACTCGCGGGAGCTCTCGCGAAAGGCATTCTCATAGCCCGCTTACCCATAGGCTAAAGAGGTGAAATTACTCCTCTGCCCTGGTGGTCTGCAGGTATCCCTTCCAAACAGCAGAGTTTGGCTGTTAGCAGGCCAAATTATTATGCGCTTAGTAAAACCAAAAGGCGGGATTCCACTATTGACAGGCCATGAGCAAAAAACTATAAATAGGCCTCAAAGGGCACCTTGGGAGAGGATTCCAATCTCAGTTCTCTGAGCTTCTTCCTCCCTCGGTTACTTTGGTTTGGCTCTCTAGCTCTCCAAGGTGCCCAAGTCTCAGCTTTGGCTTGGGAGGGGAAGTGCTCAACGATCTTCCGGATTTGTGGTGGGACCTCCTCTCTATGACTAAGGTCTTAGTTTGTTTCTGAGTCCCCAGTCTGCTCCTTTCGAGGGACTAGTAAGGGCTAGCTTCCCCTCAACTTGTTGAGGGCCCGAGCTTCACAAGAGACCAAGAAATCGGTTTCAACACCCGGTCTTCCTCTAGTGATAACATTCTGGTGGAGGTCTTTCTTCTTCATCATCGCTCTCCTTTTCCTTCTTTGAAGATGACCCTTTCCATCATCCTTCCTTTTGGAAATATTTCCTGAAGGTGTTTATCCTTTCCGAATTTCTCATAAACTTTCGGAAGTTCTTTACCAAAAGGCTTTCTTCATCTTCATCCTCATCCTCTTGGCACTCCTTCTTTGATTTTAGTGTCAATGCCTTATTCTTTTGCTCCTTGTTGTATTCATTGTATTGGATCTTGAGTTCTACCTCATGGGTTTTTATATTCCCATTGAGGCTCTCAACTTGGAGCGTTCATAGATTGTTCGACTCCGAGATAGTCTTTACCTTTGGATTGAATTTTGGAGGAAGGGATCGAAGAATCTTACGGACCAAGTCGATGTTGGATAAGGTCTTTCCAAGAATGTTGGAGGCATTGATGATCTTGGTGAAGCGTGTGTACCATCAACATCTTCATTTTCATCCATCTGGAACTTTTCATATTCCGACACCAGTTGGAAAAGCTTTGAATCTTTAACCTGCAAGAAGGTCAAGAAGGGGGAGAAGTTAGATGAAGAGCAGCTCTCCAGCCACAAAACTCCCTCTCACAAAACCCCTCATTCTTCAAAATCTGACAAGAACATTGGGAGTGAAGTAGTACAAGAGCTACATACTGAAGAGCAGATATCAGATGTACTGATTATAGCAAGAGAAGCTGCACAACAAGTGGATTTATTGCAAGGGGAGGCAAGTAGAGCAGAGAATGAAGCTGAAGAGGAAGCTGAAGCTCAGGGGGAGCCAGATGCTGTTATACCTAAAACTGGAGATGAGAAAGAAACTGAAGAAGAAGTAGAAGGCTCAAAGAAAGTTCCATCCCAGGGGGAGCAACCTGCTGTGACTCAGGGGGAGCTGAGTGAACTACCTGCTACTGAGAAGGAGCAACCCATCTCTCCAAAAACAGTAGTATTCACTAGGAAAAGAAAAACTCCTCCTACCCCTCCTGAATGATGTGTTGAACAATATTGATACAATCTATATTTCTTTCTTTCTATGCTTAAATACTTATTATGAAGTCTGTTTATATGATTTCTCCCTTCTTCTGATTACTTAGCATATTTCTTCTCTATATAAAGCTGATACAATTTCTCTCTAAATAGGGTTAAGAAAAATAGGGGGAGATTGTTGGGGAAATGATTTATCTTAACCCCTATAATTGAGAAGAATATAATTTCTAAGAATGAAAAATTAGTCTAAGTAAATATGCCTCGAATTGTATTTGACGCAACGTCGAAATGTAGTCGACGTTTCTCTCAGAATAAGTCAAAGTAACTCTAAGAAGAATTTGACGTAATCTTTGTCGGCGTAACTCTGACTTCTAGTCGACGCATTTAATAAAGTCGACGCACCTTAGTCGACGCACCTTCATTATTCTCCTCTCGACGTCCAGCCAGGATGAACTCAATGCTTACGTCTAATAGTAATCGACGCATGTCGATTTCTATGTCAAATTCAAATTCACGCTAGATCTCTTTCCTTCTTTCTAAAGATCTAAAATTTATGGAATGATTTTATTCTTTTATAGCCGTTCTGAAACTGACTTTCCTTCTAATTGATTCTTGGCTAATTTGATTAATGTTTATTTGGATATTATTTGAAATCAGAATAAACTCTTTCCTTCTACAGATAAAATTAGTATGGAAACTTTTATCTCTTTCTAATTCTCCGTCTGCTAATTGATTATTCTTCTTTAGCAATATCTTTTGAAACAGAGCTATAAATAAGAAGGAAGTCGACAGAGAATAAAAACCAGTGATCCACCATATACATTTGAAAAAGAGGAAGAGCTCCCAAGTGAAGAGTGAGAAAGCTAAGAAAAGAGATAGTGTGCTGCAGCAAAGAAAAAGCCTTCATCTTCTCCTCCTGAGGCCATTCTGCTGTAAATTCTGAAAGCTTTCACAAAAGAGAGAAAAACTTACAATCTCCTTCTCACTATAGAAGAGAGATTACATTCACTATTCTTGTGCTTCTAATCTTCTTGCTAGGAAGAAGATTCCTTCTTGTTTAAATTACTTCTTCTACTTCTTGTCCTTATTTTTATTTCACTTTTAAACTGTGTAAAAGAGTTTTTAGAATCTCTCTTCAAAAAATTCAGTTGTACTGGTTCTAAGAGTCTCCTTATCAAAAGACTCAGACTGGTTCTAAGAGTCTACTTACCAAAAGATTCAGGCTGGTTCTAAGAGTCTCCTTATCAAAAGACTTAGTGCAAGATAGTGAATTCCTACCAAGGGGGTAGAAGAGTGGACTACCCAAAGTTTGGGGAACCACTATATTTCTTTGTGTTGTGCTGTGATTTTCTTCTTGTTATTTTCCTTCTTTACTTGCTTAATTCTTGTTGGTGTGTGGGAAGCTTAAATATGTGATTATTACACACATATATATATATATATATATAATTGCATAAAGTATTTTTAAATCTCTATTCACCCCCCCCCCTAGAGAATTCTAGTGAGATTAACTGTGCACTTTCACTTAGATTTCTGGAATCACAGTTATCAATAGTATTACAATGGAAGGAGGAATAGCAAGAGGTCTTAGTATTGAGCTCCTGACGTAGACTAACTTTAAGAAGTGGAAGTCTTGCATGTAGAGCTATCTTTTGGGCGAGGACCTCTCGGAGGTTGTTGGTGGAGAAGGAACTCAAGAAGTGGTTGCTGCTGGTTAAAATGCTCATCTGGTGAGAGCTTGGAGAAGAACTAAAGCTAAGGCTGAGTTTACTCTCAAGCAGGCAATCTCATCGGAGTTGTTTGATCACATCACTGGATGTTGATCAATTGCTGAGATTTGGACAGGCTTGGATGGCTAGTTCAATAAGAAGAATATACCTCGGCTACAGTTCTTGGAAAATGAGTTGGCTAAGGCCACTCAAGGTGACTTGTCCATATCAACGTTCTTTCTGAAGATGAAGAACCTATGTGCAGAGATTTCGGCATTGGACCGGGATGAGCCTATCTCAGAAGCTAAGCTGAAGAGGCATATAATCCCCAGCTTGCGGAGGGAGTATGTGACCTTTGTTACTTCTGTTCAAGGCTGGGCCAATCAGCCATCGTTGCTGGAGCTAGAAAACTTACTTGCTTTGCAAGAGAGTTTGGCTATGCAGATGGCGAGGATGTCTATCTCTGGGGGAGAAAGTGAGGTCTTATACTCAGGGAAGAAGAAGCGTTGGGACAAGAAGAAGAAGTCATCTAGAGGTGATTGTACATCTACTTCATATCCACAGGAGAGGAGCAATGCTCCTAAGCGTGATGGGAATAAGAAGGAAGGACCTAGATGCTTCAGTTGCAATAAGCATGGTCATTTTAAGAAGGACTGCATTGTCATCTTCATCCAGGGCAAGCTGCAGGAAAGGAGGAGGCTGGTTCCAATGCTAATGTTAGTTGGAGTGATGGAGCTTTTATGACGGGCACTTGTGTTCAGGCTATGGCTTCCATTAACTCTCAGGATGATTGGATAGTGGATTCTGGGTGTGGTCGTCACCTTACCGGGGATGAGTCCAAGTTCTCTTCTTTGCGGGCATATATAGGTAATGATGCTATCATTATTGCTGATGATACTATACATGCAGTAGAGAAGGAGGGTGTAGTTTCATTGAACGGAGATAGAGGTCCTCTTACATTGACGAGTGTGTATCATGTTCCAGGGATGAAGAAAAAACCTCTTCTCGGTGACCAATGTTGTTGATGCTGGCTATCACGTTCAATTTGGTCCAACAAAAGTGAAGTTTCTTCGAAACGTGTCAGCGGTGAAGGCTGAAGTCACTCATGTTGGTAGACGGGTGAAGGACTTATTTGTGTTATCTACACGTTCCTATATTTATAAGATGAGGACTAATGATACGCTGATATCTGTCATGAAAGATTTGGGCATGTTGGGATAGATAAGCTGAAGGCTATGGTGGGAAGAGGCCTTGTGAGCGGCTTGCCTACTCTGTCATCTTTCGATGAAGGTCATGTTTGTGCAGGTTATCAATATGGTAAGGCTCAGCGCCTTCCATTCCACAAGTCACAAAGCAGATGCAAGGCACCATTAGAATGTATTCATATTGATCTATTTGGACCTACCGCATGAACCAGTCTTGGAGGAAGTAGGTATATGCTGGTCTTGATTGATGATTTCACTAGATATACTTGGATATATTTTTTGAAGGAGAAGTTGGAAGCGTTCAGTAAGTTTGTGGATTTCAAGGAGCTCGTGGAGGGTCGGCTTAATCTGCGGATCAAGAAGTTCAGAACTGACAATGGAGGGGAGTTTACTCCCAATGCATTCTTCAACTTCTGCAAAAAGCATGGCATCCGAAGAGAGCTCTCTTGTACTCACACTCCACAATAGAATGGAGATGCAGAGCGAAAGATCTATCATTTGACGAAGACCTGCAAGCGCCTCGGGCGTGGTATGGGAAGATCGCATAATATCTCCAGTTTTGTGGATACTTTGCTTCAGATTCAGACTCGAGTTTGTTTGTAAAGAAGATCAGGGAGCTGCAAGTCTTGGTGTTGTTGTACGTGGACGATATGATCATCACGAGGAACTCGGAGGTTGAGATAGCTAGGCTTCAGGCTGAACTAGCAACCAGATTCGAGATGAAGGATCTGGGGGAGCTTCACCATTTCCTTGTACTCGAGGTGGAGAGGAAAGAGAGTGGTGTGCTCGTTTTATAGAAAGGTTATGCGTAGTGGATCGTTAACCGATTTTGCATGCAGGATGGGAAGAGCAGCTCTACTCCACTATAGGTTGGTATAAATCTTCGGCGGAATGAGGGGAGTATTTTTCCTGATCCGTTGGTGTTCTGGGCTCTTATTGGGAGCTTGATATACTTGACGATTACTAGACCGGATATTGCTTATGCAGTTGGCAAGGTAAGTTGGTACATGGCGGAACCACGGAAACATCATCTGGTAGCGGCAAGAAGTATTCTAAAGTACGTGAAGTCGACATCAGACATGAATCTCCTTTACGGGAGAGACACGAGCTTTTGTTTGCATGGATACATGGATGTCGATTATGGGGGAGATTCATACGATCAGAAGTCGATGTCTGGTTATGTTTTCTTATGCGGATCGGTGACTATTTCATGGTGCAGCAAGAATCAGGATTCAGTGTCTGTCTCTAACACTGAAGCGGAGTACAAGGCTTTGGCCTTGGAAGCTCAGGAATCCATGTAAGACCCCCCTCCAGGAACACAAGACATGGCCGAGGGGAATCCTATGCCCAGGACAGCCACCTTGCGGAAGCGCCAGCACATGAGCTAGCCTCCCCCACAAGACGCCTATCCTGCCGGCCAAACCAACTGAACAGCGCCAACCCATCAATAATGTAAAAGCAAGAATCCATATAAAGATATTCACATAAGTAAGAGTCCAAATAAGTACAAAAGACAAGATGCTCCGAGAGCTCCTGCAAAAGTATCAGAGTATCAAACTAAATGCCCCAAGGGCTACCTCTCGAACTGCGCTCACATCGGTCACCGACGGTAGTGAGGGTATCGTGGTCTCCGGCCCTGTCATCCTGACCTGACTATCCTCCTCCAGCACTGTGCGCTGCTGCCCCAGGGTGCGCTCCTAAAAAGAGGGGTGCAACAACCGTTAGTCATAAAGACTAAGTGGCTTCACATCCTCTCCCCCGGCGACTCCAAGGCATCGGGCGGAAGGGGTTGAAGAGAAGCTGCAATATAATCAGTAATATAACAAGCAGGTGATATGATGAAGTTCTTAATCTGGCAGTTAACATATCAACAGTACAACAAGAAGGCAGGTAACAGCAAGAGGTATCAACATGTATGTAAAAGCACATCTATACTAGCAGTGTATCAGTACAGAAGTTAGCAGTCGAGCATATAATAATAGAATTTGAACTTAACTTATAAGGGTGCCCATACAAGCTTATAAGTTAAGGATCCGAGCATAATGTAACCCATCATATAAAGGTGCCCATACAAGTTTATATGATGAGTTCTGATGCGGTGCAATGACATGGTTATGAAATAATGAACGCAATGCAATGATTATGTAATGATACTCACCCATGCATAGTTGCTATGTCGACATAGACCTACAGTTCTCGCTTTTTGAGGGGCAGCTAACCACTCAGGCATCTCCCATCGTGGCCAGACGGAGACAGTGGAACGGGCTCCTCCACTACTAGGAGGGTATGAACACTACCAATCCTAGGCCTCTGTACGCCTCGACGCTAAGAACACACAGCGGAGACCATGCGTACTGCTCGCATCATGTTGAGCCTTCAAGGACACAGAAGGGGACTTGGGTAGGTGAGCACCAAGAGACCAACCCAACTGGTTTAGAGTCTACCCGTCGGCTTCTATCGGTGTCACGACCAGCAAGCTCGTAGACCCGCCACAAGTAATCCTCCAACCAGGATCATCACACCACCATGTGCAAACCATGCACATTCATGAAATTCCCATGCACCACCCATGCTATCAAGAACCCAAGGACTCGCGTAAGGAGCCTTATTCCATTTCTCCTCCTAACACAGAAGGGGATTTGGGTAGGTGAACACCAAGAGTCTAACCCAACCGGTCTAGAGTCTACCCACTGGCTTCTGTCGGTGTCCCGACCAGCAAGCCCGTAGACCCGCCACAAGTAATCCTCCAACCAGGATCATCAAACCACCATGTGCAAACCATGCACATTCATGAAATTCCTATACACCACCCGTGCTATCAAGAACCCAAGGACTTGCCAACCGGGTTCCTCACCTCTCAGGATATAACCATACCCTAGAAGCCTCACCAACCATCACTGCTTCACCTACGGAGTTGTCATAACTCTAACGCAGTGGAAAGTATAAGTCATGGGATTACACTCTATGCGATCCTAAGGACTACTTGTGTACCTTGTGGCGTATCAAATCACTAGAAGGGTTACCCAATATGTTTCCTGACCTTTCTCATCCTCGGGCTAATTTCACCACAAGTTCAGTGATGCATTTTTATTCAATCGTATTCTATCAATAACATTATTGCACTACAACATGAGAATGATTCCAAATATGCAACCTCCTGTTATTAATATCATTGTTGTATCTAGGTCAGCACATCTATTTGTAGCAAATGTACTAGTGGAATAACATTACCAAATCTGAACATTGAACTTGCTACATCAAGACATAATTATCGCATGAATACCTCTGCCAAAAGTGCACAGGAATTTTACCATAAAGTATGACTTCATATTTCTTTCTTCACTAGCATCCTAGTGTTTCACAATCAGCATAATATTTTACGATAATATATTTAATTAAGAACACATATCAAATCGAGCCTTGCTGAAACTTTTACCGTAGTTCCGCTAGCTTGTTATGGCCATTCTCACCAAATATTAGCTCCATCGGCATTCCCAATTATTATTTATGGTGCAATACGAGAATGAACAATGATTGGAAAAATCACAACAAGTATCCTCCCAAAACTCATGAAATTCAACAGAGGTCAGCACAATATCATCAATTTGATTTCTACCAATTGTTCAGAGCATCAGACAAGTATTATAAAAGATATCCCAAAAATTATCGCAATTCAAACTACAACGACGCTGATTAACAAAACTGAATTTCTGGGAGTTCTACTCCACCCCAAATTATGTGCCACCCCATTTTGGAAATCTCTCACCAAGGGCTACAACATTCATGTAAGTCCTAAACCTAGATCCAAGTGGCTCCTACCTAAAATCTGCTCTGAAGTCAACTACAATAATCTGGACAGCAAAACAGCACACACTTAACCACATTCCAGCTTTCTGGATAGTCCACTCGACTGGACCTTTAGGGAGCTACAGGGCACTTCAGAAAACGAATGACCTATCGTCGGAAAGCTCTTTCCGAGGGCTACAACTTTCATGTTGAGCCCAAAGCCTAGTTCTAGCGGGATCAAACCTAAGAATTGGCTTGAACCCAGCTGCGCACCAATTCATCCCTTAATAACCAAGTGAAATGTTATAAATTGAAACTTCTTTAGCAAGGGTGTTATCATCACCTTTATCGCATAATATATAGTTAAAACCATAATTAACATGGGGTTATACATCATTTTTATCAAAAAATATATAAATTAAACACTACTTAACAGGGGACTATTCATCATCTTCTCAAACAAATGCTAGGTCATTACACCTTTAAAATCCTTACATAATCACTCCCCTCACTCTCCCTCAACGACCATGGGTTTGCACCAAATCAAATCCCATCTCTTCCTCTTGAAGAGAAGAAATGATTCCAAGAACCTCGCGCCGAACGGTGCCCTAAATTTGAGGTTCCGACTTGGTCTTCCTAAGGAAACTCCATTTAAGCTCACACGAGAAGCTCTCTTGAGCCTTCATCTCTCCTATTGTGATCTAAGAGGCTAGCACCAGAGGAGAGGGGAGGAAGTCACATTATTTTACGACCATGGTTGGAGCTCATCTTGATGGAAGCATGGTGGTGGTCGGCCAAGCTCCAAATTCCTCTCCAAGCTTCCTCCTTCAAGAACCCTAAATAAACCCCTTAAGGGATGAAGAAGAAGATGAAGAAAAAGAAGAATGAGAAGAAGAAGATGAACCGTTCTCTTATTAGGAGATCAGCCCTTTATGTGTTCTGCATTTTTGGCTTAATGGAGAATGAAGAGAGAGAGAACATTAATGAGCATTTAATGAAATCTCCAAGTTCCAAGACTTGTGTCAGCCATCTATTGACTTTTAATTCCACTTCTAGCCTAACATATAAGCATTCAGGCTTTACCGGACGATCGCAGAAAAGTTGCCCAGATTCGTCGAACGGAAACGACAATTTCGTCGAACGCTTCAACTTCGTTCGACGTTCGTCGAACGACACTGCAACGCTTTCGTCGAACGGCACTTTTGTCGAATGCTGCAATTTCAATTTCGTCGACCGCTGAATAAATAAATTTCGTCGACCGCTGAAGGCCTCTAATTCGTCGACCGCTGAAAGCCTCTAATTCGTCGACCGCTGAAAGCCTCTAATTCGTCGACCACAGGAAGCCTAAACTTCATCGAACGCAGGAAGCCTAAACATCGTCGAACGTAGGAAGCCTAAACTTCGTTGAACGCAGGAAGCCTATACTTCATCGAACGCAGCTGCCCCTTCGACTTTCATCGAACGCAGCTGCCCCTTCGACATTCGTCGAACGAAATCCTCCCTTGCCCAAAACCGACCCAAGGCGATTCAAAACATCTCCGAGGGTTCTAGCGCGAAATGGGATGTTACAATCCATCTGGCTTAGGAGATTGGTGGAGGATGTCCATATGGAGGTGCGAGGTCCTACTATGCTACATGGTGACAATGAGAGTGCTCTCAAACTGGTTAATAATCCAGTTTGTCACGCTCAGAACAAACACATCGAGATCAAGCATCATTTCATTCGGGAGAAGTTGCTTGAGGGATCTATGATGGTTGAGCATGTTCATGGCAAGGATAATGTCGCTGACATCTTCACGAATCCACTGGCGAAGGGATCATTTACTCGGTTACGAGGATTGCTTGGGCTGACTTCCACTTCCCACTTCAAGGGGGAGTGTTGAATTTTTGAAGTGTAAGTGGAGTTCGGGCGGTCTAGGCATCAGACAGGGCGGTCTGGCAAACCATGGAGGTCGAGCAGTCTGTTAAGGAGACCATGCGGGTTGTCTTTCCGCATTGGATTGGTGGCTAGCCAGTGGCATATGGCTTTGATTCATCAACCATCTGGGGTCAGCTATCTGGTTGTAACAAGGCAGTTAGCATCTGTGGTTACTTCTAGGTGTTGTGATCTGGCCGATTATTTGATCGCGGGTTGGCAGGTGTCTGCTGGTATTGCTAGAGTTTAGCGATTAGTCCGTGCGGCTTATTCATAAGTCGGCGAACTGTTTGGCAGTGTTACTAAGCAAGCCGCGCGAGTTGTTTTCTATCCGTTGTTATTGGTGGGCGGTTGTCCTATCGTGTAGGCGGTGACCGCACTTCTCACCTCTACTATAAGTAGGACCCCCTGGCTTGTCATATATAACTTGAACAGTAAGTGAGAGCTCACGAGTTTGTGGTGCGGATAGAATATTTTGTTAGCACGGTTTGAAACATGCCTTTGTTGTGTTCGCAGGTTGTGCGGCTTGCTTATGGTTCTGATTTGATCAGAGGAGACCGCAATGGATAAGTCGGTAACAGTCAACGACGGGTAGCAGCAGGAGGTCGCGGTTAGCGACAAGGCGGTTTCTCTTCATCTCGTTTCCAACTTTCAATAAAGTTCAGACCGCGGCGGTTAGGCGGTTTGCCTTTGTCGGTCTGTTTCTTCTGTTCATTTCTTCAGTGGCTTGTTCGCGGTTAGGAATGGCCAAGTGACTGCGGTTAGTCGGCCTTGCTTAGGCGAATAGAGTGAGCATTGGAATAACGGGTAGTCTGTGTGATGAGTTGCGGTTTGGTGGCTTGACAGTTTGCACGGACAACCTTTGTTAGCTGGGCGGTTTGGCGGGTTCATGTTGTAATCGCCAGCTTCTTGTAGTTGGTTTTCTTCTCTCCTCATCATTGCGTGTACTGATAAATCATGTCTCGCAATGTATGTCTCGAAATGTACAAGAGATAGTTTATTCAAGTTTTCTCTTGTTCCTTCATTGCTTCTGGTTTTTGGTGCTTGGTATGGTTGAGAGTGTCCCTGCGACCTAGTTCTTGTTTTCCACTTATTAGAAATTTTCAACATGCCCATCTACAAGGGGACGAAGATTATTTAATATGCTTCGAGATGGTGGAAACGGAGACTTCTCTAATCGACATACTTGTGGTCGTGATTTTCCCAATGTGTTTCTGGAGAAGTTACCTGGGTTACCACCACATAGGGACAAAGATTTTCAAATTTATTTAGTGCTGGGAGCAAGACCAGTATGTAGAGCTCCGTATCGGATTGCTCCAAAGGAACTGGCAGAGTTCAAAAGCCAACTGCCAGAATTAGTGGAAGCAGGATTTTTTAGGCCAAGCTCATCACTGTGGGGAGCTCCGATGTTGTTCATGAAGAAGAAGGACCTGTCCCTCAATCTATGTATTGATTATAGGGAGCTGAATAGGTTGATGGTATGAAACACGTACCCCTTACCAAGGATAGACAAGCTATTCGATCAAATCGAAGGAGCACACTGGTTCTCAAAGCTAGACTTGAGATCATGATACTACCAACTGCGGATCCAGGAGGATGATATTCCAAAGACAACATTCAATAGTCGTTAAGGTCTTTATGAATTCACGGTAAAGCCATTCGAGCTCTTGAACGCTCCCTCCACATTCATGAGTCTAATGAACCGCCTATTTGAGACCTATCGTGACGTCTTCATTATAGTATTCATAGATGATATCCTTATCTATTTGAGGATGGAAGAAATTCATACCCAACATCTGACACTTGTATTTTTACAACCCCGTTGTCCGCCTGGGTGTGAGCAGAGACAAAGGAGACATCTGGCGAAAGGAGTAAGAAGGCTAGCAAGCCAGGGTGTCGGACGAGCCGGGCTCTCACCGGTCGCTCGCAGGAAGGAGAGCGGGCCAGGCCCTTGTCGATTATTCGTAGGGAGGCGAGCGAGCCGAGCCACTTGGTTCGCAAAAGAGTCTCTCGTGGGCAGATTGCCTAGGAAGTGTTCATGATCATTTTTACCTAAAAACCATTGGTGGTCCGCGGTTAGCCCCTCCAAACAGCAGAGTTTGGCTGTTGGCAGAGCATTTTGGGCTGCGTATAGCAAAAGAGTAAGGCGGAATCCCGCTATTAGCAGACCAGACTTGAAAAATTATATATAGACCTTGAAGGGCACCTTAGGAGAGGATTCCAATCTCAGCATTATGTGCTTCTTCCTCTCTAGGTTATCTTGGCTTAGCTCTCAGGCTCTCCAAGGTGCTAAGTCTCAGCTTTGGCTTGGGAGGGGAAGCGCTCAAAGATTTTCCAGGTGTGTGGTGGGACCTCCTCGCTGCGACCAAGGGTCTGTATTTAGTTCGGAGTCTCCGGTCGGTTCCTTCCAAGGAGTCGGTAAGTGCTAGATTCCCCTCATCCTTGAGGGCCCGAGCTCCACAAAGAAGCCAAGTCCTGGTTTCAACATTTTTGGTGCGGTGAGCATGGAGTGCAGCTAGTTCAAGAAAGCTCTAAGGAAGCGATGACAGGAGAAACGAGCGAGAGGAGGACTTCGGCGGCACGACGCCACCCGGCGCTCTAGCAACGGTGGAGATGCTGGTTGTGTTGGATCGTGAGGCGCCCTTAGAGGGGGTTGAATAAGGGTTTTTAAACTTGATTATTTAATATAAAACTTTTGTTGTTTTTCTTTTAATCAACTTTAAATCAAAACATAAGAGAAGTGAATCAATTTAAAACAAACCAAAAAGAACATGATTTTCATTATGATTTAAGATTACAAAATATGTGATTTCTATAATGCTAGAAATCGAAGGCGACATAATAAATCTTCTTTTTGTTTTCAATACCGACTCTTCTCACCAAGAACCGGTTGGCTTTAACTGATCTTCCCTAGATCCGGCCTCAAGCCAATCTAGACTTTCTATACCCAAAAAAGGACTCGAGCACCCCCTAGATCTACTTCCTAGACCTAGTCGCCAACACGAGGCGAATTGCTCCCTAAGGCCTACCCAGACTAAGTCGCCAACACGAGGCGAATTTACTTCCAAGAAAATGATAAAAGGTTACAAAATATTTGAACACAAACTAAAACTCCCTATGAAAAATTTTGGAGATGGCGAAGGCCGCTGAATGTTCTTGAAGTCGAAGCGCGCATTCTTCGCGTTGAGTAAGCGTTGATCTGGTTCTCCTTGAATTCTTTGCTCGAATATGTGCGGGAGTTTAAGTTCTGGAAAATACGTCTCTGATTGAGTTTCTGGAGTGCCGGAGTAAGGCTCAAATCAATCAGTAGTCAAAGATGACGAAGCCACCCAATTTAAGTTCTAACGTTAGGCGTTGACCATGTATAGTAACATATTGATGGCTTGGATCTTCAGAAGAGGAAGGAGATTATGCACTTTAGGAATTGTTTTATTTTAGTCAATACTAACGTCGGCGTTAAGCAAACACAGGCGTTGGGCAAATCATTCTTAAAGTTCCTCCTGCAATCACGGCTGCTTCCTCCTTGCCATAATCGTCGATCGATAACGCCGACGTTAAATACTAATGAATGGCGTTGAGTTTCTCTCTCTTTTTATTCAATCAGCAAGCCATCCCTTCGATCAGCATCCCATCCCGTTGATCGGCAGACCGTCCCGTCGATCGCTAAGGCCCAGCGTTAAGACCTAATGCTTGGCATTAGGCATCTTTCAATCCTTCTGCTTTTGTAAAGTGCCATACCAGTATTGCAGCAACCTGGTGTCATATCTGTCCAAACCTGCATGCTAAAAACACAATGGCAAACAAGATCAAATACAAGTAGGATTTGTTATTCCCAAATTAAAGGGACAACAATCTCCCTCTTTTGATAATAACAAATCCAATAGAGATAAATCATAATCATATATAAGATATGTGTTTTTAGAAGGATATATGACACAAAGTAATCATAGAGATAATAATAAGATTTATAGTTCTTTTAACGTTGTGCTCCCCCTTAGTGTACGCACTCATAGACTAGATTCATGCTCCCCCGTAATCTAGTGAATCCTACTCCTTGTGATTTATCATTTTATTCTCCCCCTTTTGTTATTAGCAAAAGAAGGTGGAGTGTAAAAAAAGGGAGGGCAAAAGGTAGAACATAACTAAGAGAGGAAGAAGAAATTTGTTTTTAACATAAGATAAATCGTGATCGAGCTAAGGGAGAGAGTGGCAGCGCGGAAAAAAATATATGATAAGCGTGAAAGAACATCATTCAAAGATTATACCAAAGAAATGTAATCACTTGCTTTTTAAATTTATTTTATGAGTGATACTACTTGTTAAGAGAGATGCAATTTTGTATGACAAAGCACAAGTGAAAACAAACTGTAGAAATAAGCATGAGAACACATGGTATAAGGATATATGATCAAATAGGAACACTGAAAGATAAAACAAAGTTATTAAGATTAATAATTTTGTAATAGTTTGACTATTTCAACAATATATTTAGACTCTTCACATTTGAGCATTTTAAATTTGAAAATTTTCATAACGCATAGGCAAGCATGAATCAACATATTCATAAAGATAATAACTACAATGTAACCAATTCGTATTTCAAGTAAAGAAAACATTGTAGAAAGCATGCATTGCAATATAGTGCTTTTACTTATGTTTTGAGAGAATTATGTAAATTTGCTCTAGGATCCAATTATCATGAGTAGACGCTTTATGAAAATCAATGATGTGTGCATAAGGTGTTTTGATAAACGTATACAAGTGAAATAATCAAAACACATGTCATATGTAATGAAATAGTAACCATAACATTAAGAATGCAATCTTATAATTACTTTCACACATCATATTTAGAATGAAATTTCAAAGCACAAAACATAAGTACAACTACCAAGGTGCTTCGCCCACACAATGCTCATTAAGACTTATCAGGGAGCGAAGTATTAGTTGGGGGATCACATGAGCATTTGTATACAAATTTTATTTTAATGATCTGGTGTACAAATAGAAGTGAGAAAAAGAGATATGTTTGCACAAGACACTTTGCAATTCTTTCCAAGGTGCTTAACCTCACAATGCTCATTAAGACTTATCAGGAGGGTGAGTAGTGCTTGGTGGAGTTATCTTTGGCATATTATAAATTGATTTTTTGTTGAGGCCAAAAGTCTTCGAATTCACTTGTTGTTGCAAACATGTATAATTTTGAAGTAACACTTCTATGTGTGAAAGAAATTTATTTTTAAAATACGGTGTAGGTAATTTAGACATACAACTTAATGAGTTAAAACTATTACACTACACAAACATGCAAGACTAATATTATGAACACATGTAGATTATCAAAATAGTGAGTGTATGAATCATTGATAAACATAAAATATTACTCATACTTAGAGGCATGCTAGGCAATCATACATAATTATCTACAGACTATTTCATTGCACATAATCATATTAAGGTCAAGGCATGACAAAAACAATGTTTAGAAAATTTAAATTTAAAATTAGACATTGAATAAAATCCTTGTGAGTATGCCAAAATCAATTTTGACAATTGGAAACAAAAATTAACAAAGATGTTAGCTCATGTGAAGTTTTATAGTCAAACCATAATTTTTGTAAAGAGTTAAAGCAAAACAAATAACAAAAACATATTTTTGATCATTTTGAATTATTTATCTTTTTTTGTATTTTGGAATAAAACAACAACATTAATAGCAAAATAATTTGAAATCAGACAAAATAAACTGAGAAAAATCAAAAGAAAAAAACCAGAAATATACTAGTGAAAGCAGAATTTTGATCTGGAAAAAAAGGCTAACGCCTGGCATTAAGTAGTTAATGCCGAAACAGTACTCGATTTTTGAGGTTTTTGAAAAATAAAATTCTTTGGAATAGGGAGTATGTACATAGGCCTTCTTAGGGTAGATATTTCAGAGAAAGTTGATATGTTTAGAAGGCTTATTTAAGCATATTTTGTTGGTTTTAAATATTCTTTATCTTTTTTAAAAATATATATATAATTTTTTTTATTTGGAAGGAGACATAGCATGTGGTGATTTTCAATTTGTTATATCTAAGAATCCTAATTCTAGTATAAGTAGAGCAAAGCGGGGATCCGGTAAAGGTTTGGTAAGGATGTCCGCAAGTTGTGATTGAGTTCCAATAAAGTTTACATGAACAAGTTCCTTTTTTATATGATCCCTAATGAAATGATGTCTAACGTCTATGTGTTTGGATCTTGAGTGATGAACGGGGTTGTTGATTAAATCAATGGAACTCTTGTTGTCACACTTTAGTTCTATGTTAGTTAGATGAATTCCGAAGTCTTCTAATGTTTGAGTCATCCATAAGGCTTGGGCACAACAGCTTCCTAGTGCAATATATTCCGCCTCGGTGGTGGAGAGGGCAACAGAATTTTGTTTTCTACTTGACCATGCAACTAGAGAAGGACCTAAGAAATGACCCGTGCCACTAGTACTTTTTCTAACTAAAGAACAACCCGCATAATCAGAATCGGAGTACCCATGTAATAGAAAGGAATCATTCGTTAAATACCAAAGTCCTAATTTAGGTGTGCCAATTAGATATCTAAAAAATTGTTTTATCGATTTTAAAGGAGATTCTTTTGGGTTTGCTTGGAATCTAGTGCATAGGCATACGACAAATATAATGTCGGGTCTAGATGCACTAAGGTACAATAAGGATCCAATCATTCCTCTATACAAAGTTTGATCAATGGAAATTCCGGTTTCATCTTTTCTTAATTTTAGTGACGCGCTCATTGGAGTACTAGCTTGTTGTAAGTTTTCAAATCCAAATTGTTTTAGCATATCATGTACATATTTTGATTGACATATGAAGATTCCATCATTTCTTTGGGTTATTTGAAAACCTAGAAAATAAGTTAATTCACCAACTAGACTCATCTCAAATTCATTTTGCATTACTAGTACTACTTCATTACACAACTCTTCATTAGTGGCTCCAAAAATAATATCATCAACATATATTTGTAAAATAATTATATCATTATCAATATGCTTATTGAAGAGTGTGTTGTCGGCACTGCCCATTTTATAACTGTGCTTTAATAAAAAGGATGTTAGTCGTTCATACCACGCACGGGGCGCTTGTTTTAGACCATAAAGTGTCGTTTCTAATCTATAGATGTAATTTGGAAAATTTTCATCTATAAAACTGAGTGGTTGTTCTACATAGACTTTTTCTTTAATTTTCCCGTTTAAGAAAGCACTTTTTACATTCATTTGAAATAATTTAACTCTTTTATAACTTGCAAATGCAAGAAAAATTCTAATTGATTCAAGGCGAGCTACAGGTGCAAATGTTTCATCAAAGTCTACCCCCTCGATTTAAGAATAACCTTGTGCTACCAATCTAGCTTTGTTCCTAGTGATCCTAGATGCACCATCTAATTTATTTTTAAATATCCATTTTACACCTATGATCGGTTGATTAGATGAGTTTTCAACAAGTTTCCAAACCCTATTGCGCTCAAATTGATTTTATTCTTCATTCATAGCAATAAACAAAAATTCATCACTTAAAGCCGTAGAAATGTTTTGGGGTTCAATTTCGGAAACAAAACATAAATTGGAAAAAGATTCATTAAAGGCAGAACGTGTAGTTACCCCTCTTGACGGTTCACCAATGACAAGATCCCTTGGATGATCTCTTGTGAATCTAAGCTCGCTTGGAAGCACGAAATCTTCTTGCACCGGCTCTACTTCTTTGTCCTTTCCAAGTGGTTCATCGTCATCAAGCTCTAAATGTGAAGGGGATTCATCTTCTTTTCCTGTAATATTAGTATCTACACAAGGCACAAGTTCATCAAACTTAACATGAATAGATTCTTCAACCTGTTTAAATTTTTTATTATATATCCTATATGTCTTGCTAGTTGATGAGTACCCAAGAAAGATTCCTTCATCGCATTTTTCATCGAATTTAGCTAATGCATCTTTGGTATTTAAAATAAAGCATATACATCCAAAAACATGAAAGTACGATACATTAGGTTTCTTTTGGTAATATTATTCGTATGGAGTTAATTTTAAAATAGGGCAAAGCATGATACGATTTATAACATAACAAGATGTATTTACCGCTTCAGCCTAAAAAGATCTAGGCAACCCATACTCGGATAGCATAGTGCGTGTGAGTTCCTGAAGGGTTCTATTTTTCCTCTCCACCATACCATTTTGTTGGGGGTGCGTGGAGCAGAAAATTCATGTGTAATGCCTAGATTATTGCAGAAAGTGGTGAAACTATCATTTTCAAATTCCCCTCCATGATCTAACCTTATGCATTTTATTTTTAAGTCTAATTCATTTTGAATGCGATTGCAAAGTTTTGAAAATTCAGAATATGCATCGGATTTGGAGGTAAGAAATAAAGTCCACGTGAATCTTGAAAAATCGTCAATTAATACAAAAGTATACTTTTTACCACATAGGCTACAAGTGCTGATTGGCCCAAAAAGGTCCATGTGAATTTGTTGCAATGGTCTTGAGGTGGATACTTCAATTTTACTTTTAAACGATGTTTTTGAAAATTTTCCTTTTTGGCATGGCGAGCATAAGGAAGAAAGGTTTCCATTTAGGATTGGCAATCCTCTAATAATTTTATTTTTTGATATTTCAAAATCAACATGGTGCTAGAGTGACCAAGACACCTATGCCATAATTCAAGTTTTTCATTTTAAGACATTTAAGAGATGCACGTGATAGATCATGAAAAGCTATTAAATAAACGTTATGAATTCTTGGTGCAATGAGTACTATATTATTAGATTTAGGATCAATGATTTTGCACAAATTAGTAGAATACTCAAATAACACATAAAGGCATTTATCGCATATTTGACTAATAGAGATTAAGTTATGTTTTAAGCCTTCTACAAACAAGACATTAGTAAGAGAGAAAGAGTCGTTACCCACTGTACCGGTGCCCAATATACGTCCTTTTCCATTGTCACCAAACGTCACGGTTCCTCCATTTTTCTTAGTGAGGCTAAGGAATTTTGCTTTATCGCCCGTCATGTGCTTGGAGCAACCTGAGTCCAAGTACCATATGTCTTCTTTGTCCTTAGCCTGCCAACATACCTAAGAAGAAAAGTTAGTGAAGATCCGGATACCCAAGAGGTTCCTCCCATAATGTAGGTGGAGACCTTAGGTACCCAGATTTTCTTAAGGGTGCGCTTTCCCTTCTTCCTGCAAGAGTCAGTGGTGTGCCCAAAAATTCAACAATTGGCACAAGCAACAAAATGGGTTGAGACCTTTTTCAGAGACTATTGTTGGCCCTTGCTGGTACACATAGAGGTAGAGGGAGTGAAGGAAATATTTTTATGAAAAGATTTTTGATTTCTGGGAGCAGAGCTAACGCCAGCGTTAGTAGTCAACGTTGGGTGGTAGGTTTCAGAGACATATCCCAGCCCAAACTTAGCAGATCCATGGCACTTGTTGCCCAAAATCATATCCAGTAATTTTTGGCCAACCCCAAATTTGTTTATTGCCACATTAAGATCATTTATTCGGGCTTTTAAGGCGAAGTTTTCACTTACTAAATCTCTTCGCAAAAAATTTCTTTTCATTTTCAATTTGGGAAAGAGATAGTTTCAACTTTCTTTCTAAGTCTCCCTTTTCTTTCATGAGTGATTCGATGTTGAAGAGAGCCTTAGAAAGATCGTTTTCAAGTTCCTTTGCCTTTGTCAAATCATTGTCATTCTTTTGGCTTGACATTATTTCTTTATTTAATTTTTTTATTTTGTTTTAAAAGGATTTTATTTTCAGTTGTAAGAAGATCAAGATCTTTTAAATTTCTTCCAAACGATTTACACATTTTGAAATATTCAACATAAAGATCATCATAAGTAGAAGGGGTTTGATGGCGACGACGGCCCTCAACGTCAAGATGTTGGTAACGGTGCACCTACGGAGGTTGGCGCGCTTACGGATGAAGGCGACATGCCAACCAGGGATTTACGCCATCGCCGTCGCGGCGACATTGATGCACACCGTTATAATCTCCGCCCGAGGCGCAAGCAAAACAATTAATAATTATAATAGTTTTATTATAATTATTAATTTTATCTTAACTATATTTTATGTCACTTTAATGTTTTAATTTTTGGTCATGTTTAATGTTCGGACTGCGTATAGTTAAAACTTTGGCAAATCCTATAAAAGGCCATGATGTAATAATTTTTATTTAATTTTGATGAAGAGAAATTGAAACCCTAACTCTCTCTCTCTCTCTCTCTCTCTCTCTCTCTCTCTCTCTCTCTCTCTCTCTCTTTAGGACGCCCTCCTCTCATTCCCTCTCTTCCCAAGTTTCGGCCAAGGAGGCCGCCCCTCTCTCTCCTCCTTCTAGCCACCGGCCGCCCACCTCCTCTAGGAAATTCGGCCCCTCTCTTCTCCCCTCTAGCCTCCCCTCCCCCACCACGTATTGTCTCCCCCACCTTTTCTCTTTCCTATTCTAGGACGGCTCTTTCCATCCTCAACAGATTCTGCCAAGGGATCTAGGTGGTACTCGGTGGATCTTGGTTACGGTGAAGTGAAGACGGCGGAAAGATTCCTCTCCAAACAACGTGCTTCCGGTGGATCCGTAGAAGAACGGTCGGGCGAGTTCATGCTTGAGTCCAATCCTATCTCAAGCGGTGTAACGAACAAGCCACTTGTAAGACCCCATTTTTTTCCTTTTAAAGCTGGGTCTTATGACCAAAATCGCCGCTTTGTTGTGGCACCAACATACGGGAAGGTCGCCACTACAAAGCGCCGATCTAGCCGGCCATATCGATCACAGAAGAAGAAAAGTATAAATGAACAATATAAGTTCAAGTCCACGTCATTTAACTGAAATAAAATGGGGTTACATTAATAAAAGGGCTCATGGCCTGTACATCATGTCCTCACTACAGGATCACTCGCGGAAGCTAGATACTAATCACTCATTGATCATGAAACTTGTGCTCTTGTACTAGACTGGCCTGCCTCCGTCTACACTGGCCTCTGGTGCTGCTGCATCTCCTCGATCCCCTAAAATGACATGGTCCACCGACCGTTAGTCAAAAAGACTAAGCCTTATGTTCCCCACCCCTCCCCCAATGGCTCCTAGGCACCGAGCGGGAGGATGAAGCGGAGGACATCAAGGGGTATAAAACAAAGCATATGACGACGATTCTAGTCTACAGGAAATGTCTACCACTACACAAGTATATCTATACATTTGAAGAAATAAATAAAGCATGGTAAAGAGCAATTAAAGAGCAGTAAGTAAAGACAAGTATATAATATAAAAGTAACCATTGATTTATTGGAATGCCCATACAAACCTATAGACCAAGGGGTTGAAATACAATGTTTATGCCATGACATGCAGAGTTATGCAGTTTATGCTATGTTCATACAAGTGCAACTCACACACTTCGACTATATGCGCACAGACCTTTAGTTCCCCCTTTTTGGAGCTAGCAAGACTCCCAGGATACTTTGGTAGTGGCAAACGGAAGCGGTGGGTTAGGCCTCGCCCACCTCTAGGTTGGTATTCACACTACCTAACCTAGACCTATCATACACCTCAACGCAAAACCGCGGAGCATCTACGTACTCTTACTGGCTGGACCACCAGACTTTTATGGCTAAGTGCAAATTCCACACTTGCCGAGTCAACGTATTGACGTCGGTGTGAACGACCGTCCAGTACCTAAGACCCACCACCTTTATGCACATGCAAATATGTTTACCATCTATCTCCGAGCCATAAGCTCCCCGGGCTATCCCGCCTGTCACCACAACCTTCCGAGCCACCGACTCGCCGGACCAACCCGTCCGCACCAATAAACATTACTGAGTCACAAGCTCACCAGAACAATTAGTCTACTGCTACAACCACCGAGCCTACCACTCGTAAGACCAAACCGGCTATATACCCGTAACAACGGGGTGTGGGTGAGTGTATAATTAAGCTAATCTTGTACATCAACTTATCCCTATAATTTATGGTTAATCTTGGACTTCCCGAGGTTTACCCTTTAAGGGGCTCGCAGCGGTACTAGGAGCTACGATGGGATGATAGCCCAAAGCCCCCTTTCTCAATACACTTAGTGTTATTGGTATCTACCCATAAGAATACTCTTCCTATCATTACACTTGGATTACCCTAAGTATTTTATGACTCCCCATGGGAAAGACGATCTTTCGTCAATCCCGAGCACAACTTTACCCTTAACTCACCAAGCACACCCTCATCATCTAAACTCCTTTTGGTGACCTTCAATCGCTTCAACTAGGCTAGGCACACCAACTACAATCCATTCCTACCTACTGGTCTTCAATTTACCCAAGTTTTATAGTTTTACTATACGAAGACCAAGTGAGTTATATGAGTTGCATAAGGGGAGGTACCCCAAATATTTATCCACTTGACTCAAGATTATTTCTGGGTGTCTATCATGATATTCTAAGACTAAATCCAGAGGATCATAATTTCCTTATTTAATTGGCATTTATTATAATTTTTCTCAACATGGACCCATTATGAAATTGAACATGAAGTATAAAATCCTCTTATGATATGGCCTCCACAAAATTATGGAAAATCTATGAAGTCAAAATAACAGCAAATACATATTAGCAAAATTTTGCAGTAAGGGGTTGGCCTCTAATTATGATATTGAACAATTACACCAATTCAGAATTTAAAGAAGGAAACACCAAGAATACTTGTGTAAAAATTATGGGAAATTTAACAGACCTTTATAATAATCAGAAAAGTCAACTGGCCAAATTTCAGAATTTATCAAGACTAATTAATTACATAAATAAATATTCCAAGTAAACCCATTCTAGGGATCATTGTGAAGGAACCTACTGATGAATAATTCCAAAATTTATACAAAAATTCACAGAGCTTTCTATAGCCCTAAAACGTCTTACCACCGAGTTTTATAATTTTCCAGAGGATATTTGGCCCTTAATTACTTATTATATTCTTAAAACCAAAAAGACAACTTGTGAATGAAGTGCTTATTAAATAATTCAATAATTACACAAAAATTAATAGAGATCTATTACATGATTATGAGGGTACCACCAAAGTTTCATCACCATGCAAGATTATTTGAGCATATTAATTTCTCTCATAAGGAAATGCCCTAAAGGGGTTATAACCTAACTCAGAGGTGATAAGTGTTCCTAAAATCCTCATAAAATTTCCTAGGGAATATTTACACCTCATAAACCTATCTACCAAGTTTTATGACCATCCAAGGACATATGCCCTTATTTCCTTCACAAGGCTCAAAGTGCAACCCTTTGGTTAAAACTAGGGTCCTAGGGCATATCCACACCAAATCACCCCAAATTACTCATGGGTGTGTCTTATGTGATCCTAAACCAGTGGCCAAAGTTTCATACCTCTTGGATGAGATTTGACCACCTAATTCCATCATGTGCACTTTTGATCTAGTTTGACCTAGTTTGACCAATCTTGGGTTAACTAATTGCCCAAATAAATCAGTCCCAATTGGGCTGAAATTTTTACCAGGGTCATACAATAACCCTAAAAAGCACCCACCAAAATTTGGAGGGGATTCGAGGTCATTAGACCCTATAATTAATTAATGTATGGATTATTAAATTTGTACAAAAACCTTAGAAAATTGTTCTTCTAAAATTCCCATCCTTGGATATATTAAGGGTGTAGGTACAAATAGCGTAGGTTTCAATTTTCAAGTTAATATCATTCCCCAATCAAAAGTTATTCAAGAAATGGTGGTTATCCTACACTAGGGACCAGTCCCACCAAAATGGACCTACAGGGAGGTACAGAGCTCCTTTTGGTCTGAAATTTGTTTTAAAATAAAGTAGACTCTAAGGGCTACAACTTTGTTGTTGACCACCTTTTCTGTAAAGGGCCCGAAGTATTTTTAATAAATAAATCTAGGTACAGCAAAAATAAATACGAATTAAATCAAAAGCACACATCTTGATGCAAGATTGGAGGGCATCCACTCATCTTCCTCCTCTAGACGATGGTGGAGATTGCCCCGACCTGTAGCCCCTTTATCTTGGTTTTCCTGGCCACCCATGCCCCTCCCTGGCCGGCCAATGCCACCACCACCTTCCTTGAGATGGTGGCCGGTGATGGGAGGTCGTGGCCGGTCGGTGATGGGAGGTCGTGTCTGGCCGGTGGTGGCCGGAACTGGTGGTTTAGATAAGAAGAAAAACCTCCAAAAATGGAGTTTTCAGCCATGTTGATTGGGAACCAATTGGTCCCAATCCTTGCCGATTTTTGATGTAGATCTATCCACTAGAGAAGAGGAGAAGAACCAGACCTCCAATCAGGCTCGAGGGTGGTTGTTTCCCGGATTTTCCATGGCCGCCCCCTTCAAATTGTGCTCCTTGTCGATCTCTTGATTCTCCAACAAATGCAATGATCTAAGACTCGATTTCAACTGATATCCCCTTCTGAAGATGATGGAAGGGTCAATTTGAGGAAGGGGAGGCTTAATGGTGGAGTGCCATTAATGGCCATTTTGGTTTCACTTGAAAACTATTGAATCCTCCACCGGATGGCATGGGAAAGGCTGGAAAACATCTTAGAATTCTATGGGGGAGATGAATGGAGGGTGTGGGGAGATTGTTGAAACCAATTTCTTGGTCTCTTGTGAAGCTCGGGCCCTCAACAAGTTGAGGGGCAGCTAGCCCTTACTGGTCCCTCGGAAGGAGCAGACTGGAGACTCAGAAATAGACTAAGACCTTAGTCACAACGAGGAGGTCCCACCACAAACCCGGAAGATCGTTGAGCGCTTCCCCTCCCAAGCCAAAGTTGAGACTTGGGCACCCTGGAGAGCTAGAGAGCTAAACCAAAGTAATCAAGGGAGAAAGAAGCTCAGAGAACTGAGATTGGAATCTTCTCCCAAGGTGCCCTTTAAGGTCTATTTATAGTTTTTTGTTCGTGGTGTGTTAATAGTGGAATTTCGCCTTTTGGTTTTACTAAACACACCCCAATTTGGCCTGATAACAACCAAACTCTGATGTTTGGAGGGGCTAACGGCAGACCACCAGGGGCAGAAGCATAATTTCACCTCCTTAGCCTGTGGGCAAGTGGCCTGTGAGAAGGATACTCGCGAGAGCTCCCGCGGGTATCCTCGCGAGTATGACTTGTGAAACCCCTCTTAGGCGAGCGCTCGGCGAAGGCCCCGTTCGCAACCCTTCTGGCGACATCCACTGAGGCTGGGTCTCGCGTGCCTTCTTGCGAGCTCCCATCGGCCCTGTGAAAATATGCTGAACTGGCTGGAAGATTGAGCTCATCGAGATAAGAAGCAATTTCGTCGAACTGAAGCGTGATGTTCGTCGAACGCAGAATGGATTTCGTCGAACACAGATTGAAGTTTGACGAACACAGAAACTTGGAAAGAATCTGGCTCGCCTAGAAGACCACTGTAAGCAGACTGCAAGGATCTGGCTCGCCCACCTTTCTCGCGAGCGGTCGACGAGTGCCCAGCTCACCCGCCTTCCTGCGAGCGACCTTTATGACTCTTGATCGTCTCCTTGTTACTTCCTTCGCCTGTTGACTTCTCAATCTATTTCATCGAACTGAAACGTGACGTTCGTCGAACGCAGAACAGATTTCGTCAAACACAGATTGAGGTTCATCGAACACAGAAACTTGGAAAGAATCTGGCTCGCCCAGAAGACCACTGTAAGCGGACTGCGAGGATCTGGCTCGCCCGCCTTTCTCGTGAGCGTTCGGCGAGTGCTCGGCTCACCCACCTTCCTTCGAGCGACCTTTGAGACTCTGGCTTGCCTTCCTTGTTACTTCCTTCGCTTGTTGACTTCTCAATCTATGCCCATCTCCTGGCGAATATCGGGGTTGTACACAATCCCCTCTCTTCGCAGGGCTACCTAGGCTCGCGAAGAAACATCCAACCCCTGGTATTCGCCAGCCTCTTGATGACATGGCACGAATCTTCTGGTGGGGCCCAGGCCTGTAGCTATAAATACCATTCCTCCCAGCTGGTGTTCAAACTTTTTCTTCCTCTTGTGAAGCTTTTCCCCCTCGTCGTGAGACTCGGTGCGATGTACAAAAAGGAAGAGGTGCTGGCCCGCCTTAGGACCTTGCAGACGGCTCAGAAGGCCAAAGCATCCGCGCTCGCTTCCTGGGCCTCACTGCAGCGTACTTCACCTCAGACCCTCACAAAAATGGCAAAAATTGTCCTGCTCTCGCCTGGCGAAGATGGGTCTTCTCCTTTATCTCCATCCTCCCATGACGAACTCGCCTCGCAGGTACTAATGCCAAACTCGCTAATTTAACGTCTTTTTTACCTGACATTGCTTCTTTGCTCGTAGAACACTCCCCCAGGAGAGAATACACTGGAGAGAACAACTTCGGAGATTTGCACCTCCACCCCTGGGAGGATTGACCCCGCATCCCGGGCCGTGGGGACATCTGATATGCGCGCCCCGTCCTCGCAGTCAGGTAAGTATTTCTCCTCGCCTTCTTTTGTAATATGTTTCCTTACTCGCTAAGTTTCCCTTATCCCTTATGCAGTGCCTCTTCTCACAAATTTGGAGGAGCGGATGCCTCATCCCGCGGACCCGCCGGCCCCGCCGAATCAGAACATCATCACTCCCAGATTCAACATTCTGGGACAAAGGAGCCCCAGAGGGACATTACTTGTCGAGCCCAAACTCGCTGCCGAAGCCGCGTCCCCCCCCCCCCCCCCCCCCCCGGTCTGGGGAAGGTTGTTACCCCTGCCTTTGTCAAAGCATTCCAAGGCCGTCCTGGCACCTCTCGCCAGTGGCCCAGTACCCAAATTCCCCCACCAGGTTAGACCATCCCCGTCGAGTGCCATTTCCACCTCCTCCTTGCTGATTTCTACCTCGCAGGTGATCCCCCCACCCCGCTCACTGAGTCGGAGTATGGAGAGGTGGAGATGTCGCCACCCCCCTGGCCGGGTCAGGTCGCAGATTTTCTGGGGGACCCCGGCGATCCAGAGCAAATGATGGGGCAGGTCACCGAGATATTCCATAAGCACACTTCCTTGATGCGGGAGCTACACGAACAAAATCGGCTGGATCGGCTTGCGTATGAAGAGAGGTTTACTACGATGGAGGACGTGAATGTGCGCATCCTCGCCGAGGTGCGGCCGGTCGACCGTGGTGAGGTGACCTCCCCCTAGGTGCACATCAATCAGATTTAGGATTGCGTGCAGCTGATAACTCGCGCGGCCCAGTTAGTTAGCGAGTACCACTACCCGTGAGTCCCCCCACGCTCGGGTGTGCAGGGTCGCAGACGTTGGAAGTGGCTTCATTACTGAAAAGCTTTTCTTTGTAATTCGCTGTTGGCTTCCTCTTCCCCTCCTCTTTATGGGGGGATTAAACAATTTAATGATTTGTAATATTAAGACATTCTTGGCTCGCTTGCGAGCCCACTTTTTCTGTTTTCATTGCATCCATCGCTATGTTCACCTTGTCCGCCCTTTGTAAACTTTTCTCTTAACATCTATATTTGGTCGCCTTACTTTCGTGATTCGCTCTCGCGGCTCGCTCTCGCTTTACTTCTTTATACAGGTCTTGCTCGCCCCAGAGCTAGCTGGAGGGATTTCTTTTTGCGGGGCGCCGACCCGCCAGGTGCGGATAAGGTTCCGGGAGGTTTGAAGAATACAGCGCGGATCCGCTATCCGCAGCCCCCGGCCCTTCGTATCCTTCCCACCATTTTCATTTCTATAAATAGTCTCCTTCTTTATCTTTTCAACCACCACATTTACTACTCTTCCTTCGCTCTTCTCTTCTTCCGACTCTCTCGCAGATCCTAGCTCGCGTTCGCTGACTTTTGACTCGCAGCCCTACATCATCATGGTCGCAGATGTGGAATCAGAGGGGCGGGCCAAGTGCGTTGGTGCCTTTCGCAAGGGCCTTTTCTTCTGCGCCAACCTAACTTCGGAGGAACTTGCCACGGTGGAGAAGTATATCCCTCCTTGATTTGAGGCTCGCCTCCCTACCGAGCGAGACACCATCAGCGATCCCTACTCCGACGAGCTCGCAATCCCCATCGCCCATTTTGAAAATGGGCTACGACTCCCACTCTGGTCCGAAGTGCGCCAGGTATATATACACTTTTTCCTTCCATGGCCGTAATATTCCTGGCTCGCCTCGCGAAGAGTATTCTAACCTTTACCGATTCTTGTAGGTACTCAAGTACTTCGGCGTTCTACTGAGCCAGCTGACGCCGAATGCAATTGCAGTGGTAGTCGCTTTCGCCAGCTATCTGCGAGCAAAGAGGATCGAGTTCAGCCTACTCATCTTCCGCAAGGTGTTCTCTTTCCGCGCTTACAAGGATGGGATGGCCCACTTCGCAAGCCAGCACGTCACCATCTGCGAGATGGTGAACAAGACTCACTATTAGACGCAGAAGTATGTGTTGGACATGTGTGTCACATCCCTTTGTTTGAGAAAAACAAAACCCAAATTGTATTTGATCTTGTTTGTCGTGTGTTTATAGTGTGCAGGAACTATAGGTGTAATACTCCACAGGTAGAAAGCAGCTGAATTCAAACATCTGGAAGAATGCACTACCGCCAGCGTTAGTGCTAACGCTCCACGGTAGATCATTTCGTCTCAGTGGTTTCATCTCAGCGGTTCCGTCTCAGTGGTTTCGTCTCAGCAGTTCCTTAGCGCTACCGCCAGTGCTAGCTCTACCGCCAGGCGCTAGCTCAAGTTCGTGCACAGCGCCACGCTGCTGACGGTTTTGCAACCGCTCCACACAAGCGCTACCGCCAGCGCTAACGCTACCGCCAGTGCTATCTCAAGTTCGTGCACAGCGCCATGCCGCCGACGGTTTCACAACTGCTCCACACGAACACTACCGCAGGCGCTAGGAGCTACCGCAGGCGCTAGGAGCTACCGCAGGCGCTATCTTCAAGTTCTATAAATTGATGGGCTCTTTCTCGTTTTGGCCATCCATCCCAGAGATAGTGCTTTTGCAAAATTTTCCAGAGCTGTTATGCTGTCGTAGATGGATCTCCCACAAAAAGCTTAAGGAGAATTCTGGAGGAGGACTACGTCACGCTACATCCGAAGAACGATCGCTTCAACCTCACTTATGCTGCAGCGATCCTTCATCCTCATCTGCAGAGATCTCATATAGGGAGTTTTATTATTGTTATCTTTATTTTCATTCCATATATTTTTATAACCGTTTAGAGAATTCGCCTTGTGTTGGTGACTAGGTCTGGGTAGGACTTAGGGAGGAATTCGCCTTGTGTTGGCGACTAGTTCTAGGTGATTAGATCTAGGTGGTGCTCGAGGCCATATCCGGGGAAGGATTGGCTAGAGCGGCTTGAGGCCATATCTGGGGAAGGATAGGATAAAGCCAACCGGTTTGTGGGGATACAAGTCAGTATAGAAAAGGAAAAGATATTTACTTTTGTACGCCTCCGATTTCTAGCGATATTGAAATCAAATTTATGTAAACACTTTTTTATATAAATACAATCATGTCTTTATTTGTGTTTACTTGATTTCTCTCCTTTGGCGTTATCTCTAAAACATTGGTTACTAAGTTTTCAATTCTAATTACTTTATCTAAATTGTTTAGTTCAATCTCTTTCATCATAAAACAATTTAGTACTTGTTTCTAAACTTGGTTATTATGATATTCTCACAAATTAGCTAAATTGTTATTTTGCCTTTCTCATATTATAAATCAATTTAGTAATTTTCATAACATTATTATAAAGAATTTGTATTCCCTTATTCACCCCACTCTAAGGGCGCCAATCGATCCAATAAGTGGTATCAAAGCGAGGTTATTCCAAACGGCTTAAAAACCGGGAATAATGGCGTCTCATGATCTCGCTTCTACTAATGGGAAAAACTTTTATATAAATGAAAAATCTTTGGCACCACCTTTATTTGAAGGCAAAAATTATAAAGGGTGGAAAATATTAATGAAATCTTTTTTAAACTCATATGATATCAAAATTTGTAATACGACAATTATAAGACCAGCGGATGAATCAAATAAATTGGAATGTCATTTAAATGCGAAGGCTATGAATACTTTATTTTGTGCTTTATCAAAAGATATTTCCAAATTGATTTATTGTTTTACTAATGCTTACAAAGTTTGGAAATTTCTTGATGAAATGTTTGATCTTCCGTGTATAGGTTTGGAGCATGCACAACATTTGGAAAACATTCAAATTGGGACAAGCAATCAAGAAAGTATCTCTCAGGATGAAACCATGGAGAGCACATCAAGTGGAAGAGAAGAAGAAATGTTGTCTTTGGAAGAGGAGAGCCAAAAAGATGTTAAAGGAACTTTATGTTCAAATCTTGCCTCTCACAATAGCAATGTAAGTAAATCAAATTCTTCTATCTTTATGACTAATTCTATTTCCACATTACATATGCTACAAATTGCTAAACGTAAAATTAAGAAATTAAAAATTACAAATGATAAATTACGTTTAGAAAATAAAAGGTTAAAATCTAATGTTAATGTAAAATCTAATTATGATGTGGCTTCTCTATCTTGCTCTTTAGTTGAAATTCCTACTCCTTATTTTGATTGCAATCTATTAAAAGAAAAATACAAGGATATTGAAAAAGGGCTCTTAGTTTCTAAAAGGCATAATGAAAAATTGATAATTGAAAATGATACTTTAACTTGTAAATTAAGACAATTAAAATCTTTTGTTGAAAAAGTTCTAATTTCGAGTAATGACTTTCATCATAAGATTTAGAATAAAAATAAATTAACTTACAAAATCATTTCTAAAAATGATCATTTTCATACATCAACTTAAAAGGAGTTTAGTCTCAATAAAAATTATGACCCTCACAAAATTCTTAAGAGTCACTATTATAAGTCTCAATATATTTTCAATCATGACTCATATTTAAAAACCCCTTTTCATGAAAATCAAACTATAAAATATTATCCTTCATATTATAAGAGTATGTCAATAAGAAAGAGTGGAAATGAAAATCATCAAAATAAGAATCAATCTTTTACAACATATTGTAACTCACTCTTTCAACAACGACTTCTAAAGAAAGACAATCACTCTTATAAACTTTCAAAGAATCCATATAATAAAATTCATTATGATTATCAACATCAAGCTATTTTGAAAAATAATTTGAATAAACATAAACCCACAATGAATTATTTTTCAAACAACTATCATCATATAAAGATTTCACATAATCATTATATGGATTTAAGTGATAAACAACCAATGTATGAATGGAGACCCATAAAGAAAAATGACATATCATCTTTAATTGAAAAAGCCCATTCATCATTATCTTCCCAAAAGCCATCACGATGTATTTGGGTACCCAAAGGAACCATCCCACTTGGTCACCTTTGGATACCTAAATCTCTCATTCATTAATATCCATTCATTTGCATGAAGTAGAAACAAATAAAAATGAAATATCACTACTCTACTTCATGATATGCTTATTGTCACTTTTCTTTTGTTTATTTTTTATTATTTTTTGAACAAACATGCTATGATCGCTTTATATATCATGAAATATGACATTCATATATTAAGCCTAATGTTTATCAAATCAAATTTGAATTAAAATTGAACATTAAGTCATATATTTTTCAAAGTGACCTATCTCTCATCTTTGTTGTTCTTTATCCTTTTAAATCCTTTACCCTTAATTGTCTTGAATTATCATTATAAATTGAATATTGAAATTATTATCAAGACTATTGAAATTATTTTAAAGATTGGATTTAAATGGTTTATTAAAGGGATTAAACTAAAAATTAAAATGCACAACATTTTTTGATTCTTTTCTATTTTTGTTTGCTGCATATGATAGCCCTTATAATGAAGAATATTATCTAGAAAATTTGAAAACAAAAATTCATCTAAACGCATGTTTAATCTTTCAAAAATGCGAGTTTATGATCAAAACTTCAAACATCCATATCTTTTGATCCACTCGCCTGATTTTCGCGTTTAATATATTTTCAGAAAGAGCACAAAAATCTCCATCCAACGGTGAACTAGGCTTGCACATTTGAGTTCGTTTGGTGCTGTCAATTTGCCCAATTTCAACTCCCTTTTAAAAGCTATCTTAGTTTGCTTGATTCGGAAATTTCTGTGTTTATGGATTTTATTTTCATCACATGTTATCCTTAGAATAATTGTTTCATATATTAATTTAGATATTATGTGTGTGATGTGTGTCACCATTGTTTGTGTGTAATTTAGACCTTAGAATCATCTTGTTTCATTAAGTTCAAATCAAATAGAATAATCATTTCATTCTAGGTCTAAAGAAAATTAGTTTGAAAACTTCTCATATTACATGCAACTTTATCTCCATTATATCATATATAATAACATTGTATTCAAACTCATCATCCTAGCATCGCCTTTTAGTTTATACTTAAATCTATATGCTAGGTATAATATTTACAATGTTATTCAAATTTCATGATAGCTATGTGATTTTGAAATTATAATAGAATATCAAAATTCCAAACAAACACATAGTTTATGGATTAATCATTAGAATATATATGAATATTGTATCATGAATCATATATTATCATGCAAAACCAAAGATCAATAAATTCAATTATTGAAAGCAATCTTATAAATTTCAAAACTTTATATATGTGATCTTTGTCTTTAATATGATTGCATGATCATCATTTTCTAGACTTACAAATCAAACATGCTCATTCAAAAGAAAATCTCCAAATCATAATGTCATAAGTCTAGAAGAATTAGAATTTACATGCATCATGATGATCTAACATATATTCTATGCAAAATTCTCTATAATCATAAATCATAATTCATGTTCTATCAAGAAATATCTCAAATCAATAATGTCTATTACCTAGGAATTATGAATCTTATGATAAAAATATGAATATTGTTTTCTTTACATTATATGATGTATTAATATGATTTGTTAGTGATTGCATGTATCTCTCATATTTGTAGACTCTAGAATCAACTTTGTAATGAAAGAATAAATCAAAATTAATCATCACTCTATTCTAGATCAATAATTTGAAACTCTATTTTGGAAATACATGCAATATTAATATAAATCTTATGACATGACATTCAACCCCAAAACTCATCATACTAGCATTGTCACTTATTGAATATTAGTAATTGTGCTAGTTATCGCATATCGTCATCTCATAAAAGTAGAAAAACTATGCGGCAATATATAACTCATCACATTAAACAAAACCCATAGTTTATAAATCAACCCATTGTTTAAATGCACAGGTTGTCCAAAGATTATTCACCTGTGACATCATATCTCATAATAGCGGGGGCATAGGATTGGATACATTAGAGACCTAACCTCTAAGACATGTCTTGTCCTTAACCGGGGAGGGTTCCAGTGGGGCCTTGCGAGGCACTGGGGGGAAAGAGTGCTAGGTTGAGCGTTCTCTAGTGTGTGTATATGGGATTACCACCCCAACCTACGGCATGTGTGCAACACCTCATGCCCATCCGTCACTTAGTACGGGGCTAGGGTGTAGACATTTAGTCAGGGTAGTCTTTAATCTTAGGACATACTTATAATTCACTGCATGAACTTTTTATTTACTTATCACTTAATTCATGCATATTTTGGGATTGTTTAATAAAAAAATTTGTGTCCTCTTGTGTTTGCATAATTTATATTTTTGAGCTTAAATGTTTTTTTTGTAAAACACATGTATTTGAAAAAGCTAAAGTTTTATGCAAATTTGAGCAATCAAGACATCTCCAAAAATTACAAAATTTTTGCATAAGACTACTCTAAGGACACTTAATAAATATCAAAAATCAGATTTTTAAAATTCTCAAAAAATCAAGTACTATTTGTCGCGCTAGCACTAGCGTCGGCGCTAGCGTGGGTGTTTGATTTTTTCTGATTTTTAAAATTTCTAAAAATCCTTATTTGTTTATATTAACTAATTTTTTTTTATTTCTGACATTTATTATCTTTGTTTTAATTTATATTTAAGAAAATAAACTATAAAAATTCAAAATACAAAAATATGTTTTTGAGATTTGTGTTTTATTCATATTATTAAAAATTAACTACAAAAGTTCAAAATTCAAAAATATGTTCTTGAGATTTGTGTTTTATTCATATTATGAAAAATCAACTACAAAATTCAAAAATACAAAAATATGTTTTTGTGATTTTCTGTTTTTATCTCATTAAAAAATGATAAAACAACAAAAAACTATATGATCTTAATTGCTAATATCAAGCATGAATGAATTCTATTATTTAGAATTATTTACAATGTCAAAATTTATTCCTTGAAATTACTATGAACATTGTTTTGTTTATCATGCTTTATATATCTATTTAAAGTGCATCAACTGTATTGAAAAATATGTGTAGAACCAAGCTAAGCATGCCTCTAAGTATGAGTAAATGTTTTATGATTGATAATGATACATTTCACTCACCTATTTTTATAATCAACATGTGTGTTTAAATCTAAAATGCTTGCTTGTGTATTGTATTTGTACAATGAATTAGAACTTGCATAAGTTTACTGCCTACACTACATTTGAATTGCACTTATGAAATTTAGAAAAGTGGTTAAGTTAAAAAATTTGGTTTGCAAAACAAGTGTATTCGGAGAATGTTGTCTCACAAATGTGAACAAAAAATTATATATGTAGACAAATATAACTCCACCAAGCACTACTTGAACCTCCTGATAAGTCTTCATAAGCATTGTGAGGTTGAGCACCTTGGAAAGAATAGTAAAGTGTCTTGTGCAAACCTTGGTTACTACACCACTTTGTTAAAAATTATGTGCATTAAAAGTGTGAAAGTTTATATACTTATATTTTATTGTGCACTTTACTCTACATATGTCTTAAATTTTGTGATTTAAATCAATTGTTAACATTGCTCAAAATACACTTATGTGCAGATCATTATCTTTCATAACACTTCTTCTCATGAGTATTGGATTCTAATGTTTTATCTATACTACTCTTTATATAAGAAATGCACTAGATAACCTAGCATGATCACTACAAAGTTTTGGTATCTCTTGAACTTAAAATTAAGTAACATTATAGTATAATCTCTCCTTGATATGTTCATTTCATGCTTGGTATCTTTATGAAAAACATTGAGATTTCAAAAAGGTTAAAACATCTTTCAATTTTGAACTAAAACTCATATTTTTACTTATGCTTTTCATGCTTACAAAAAGATGTTTCTTATAATCTTCCGCTTGCTTACAACTCTTATCTTTTTATTTGAAATCTCTTATATATACTATGCTTAAAATCTTTATCATTATCTATATTACAAAAGCTCGATCATGCTTTATCATTTATAAGAAATGCCTCCTTACTACCCTCACTCTACCTTCTTTTGATAATACTAAAAGGGGGAGATTAATTGAAGAAATCTATATAGGAGAAATATAGAAGATTAAGGGGAGAATAATTCATGTAATCTATCATTTAGGGGGAGTAAAACATAAATTGCATTTATGTAGGGGAGCATTAAGATAGGGGGAGTATACACATTATCATGCTTATTATATACTATAGTTGCACTATCATCTTGCTTATCCTATACTATAAACACTATTGTTGATTTCTTGCTAAGAGGATTTGTTATTATCAAAAGGGGGAGATTGTTGAACATGTGTGTCACATCCCTTTGTTTGAGAATAACAGATCCTAAATTGTATTTGATCTTGCTTGTCGTGTGTTTATAGTGTGCAGGAACTATAGGTGTAATACTCCACAGGTAGAAAGAAGCTGAATTCAAACATCTAGACGAATGCACTACCGCCAGCGTTAGTGCTAACGCTCCGTGGTAGATCATTTTGTCTCAGCAGTTTCGTCTCAGTGATTCCGTCTCAGCAGTTTCGTCTCAGCGGTTTAGTTTCGTCTCAGCGGTTCCTTAGCGCTACCGCCAGGCGCTAGCTCAAGTTCGTGCATAGCGCCACGCCGCTGAAGGTTTCGCAACCGCTCCACACGAGCGATACCGCCAGCGCTAACGCTACCGCCAGCGCTATCTCAAGTTTGTGCACAGCGCCACACCGCCGACGGTTTCCCAACCGCTCCACACAAACATTATCGCATGCGCTAGGAGCTACCGCAGGCGCTATCTTCAAGTTCTATAAATTGATGGGCTCTTTCTCGTTTTGGCCATCCATCCCAGAGAGAGTGCTTGTGCAAAATTTCTAGAGCTGTTATGCTGTCGTAGATGGATCTCCCACAAAAAGCTTAAGGAGAATTCTGGAGGAGGACTACATCACGCTACATCCGAAGAATGATCGCTTCAACCTCACTTATGCTACAACAATCCTTCATCCTCATCTTCAGAGATCTCATATAGGGAGTTTTATTATTGTTATCTTTATTTTCATTCCATATATTTTTATAACCGTTTAGAGAATTCGCCTTGTGTTGGCGACTAGGTCTGGGTAGGACTTAGGGAGGAATTCGCCTTGTGTTGGCGACTAGTTCTAGGTGATTAGATCCGGGGGTGCTCGAGGCCATATCCGGGGAAGGATTGGCTAGAGCGGCTTGAGGCCATACCCGGGGAAGGATAGGCCAAAGCCAACCGGTTTGTGGGGATACAAGTCGGTATAGAAAAGGAAAAGATATTTACTTTTGTACGCCTCCGATTTCTAGCGATATTGAAATCAAATTTATGTAAACACTTTTTTATATAAATACAGTCATGTCTCTATTTGTGTTTACTTGATTTCTCTCCTTTGACGTTATCTCTAAAATATTGGTTACTAAGTTTTCAATTCTAATTACTTTATCTAAATTTTTAGTTCAATCTCTTTCATCATAAAACAATTTAGTACTTATTTCTAAACTTGGTTGTTATGATATTCTCACAAATTAGCTAAATTGTTATTTTGCCTTTCTCATATTATAAAACAATTTAGTAATTTTCATAACATTATTATAAAGAATTTGTATTCCCTTATTCACCCCCCCCCCCCCCCCCGCCCTCTAAGGACGCCAATCGATCCAACAGTATGTCCTAGTGAAGGGTCCATTCGGCAACATCTCCTACTCTCCCCTCCAGCGGGACGAGGCCACCTACCGCCTGCCCGCCTCGCTGGGGGGTGATGATGCGAAGCTGTACCAATATCTGACGGGGAAGAACTTCGAGGTCGCCTTCCTCCGGCAGAGAGTGGACTCGCTGATGCCCGTACCCCAGGGAGAAGGTTTGACTCGCACTCGCCGACTTCCCCTCACCCTTTTCTTTCTTGTTTGCTAACGTTTAAACTTCTATTCAGGAGAGCGCAATCTTCCGCTCAACCCCCCGCACGCGCCGTCCTCAACCCTCACCGCTGGCTCGCTCACGAGCGCGGCTGCCGAAGCGTGCCATGACATACCGAGCTCTTCGTCGGGAAAGAAATGCCCCCCTCCTTCAGGCCAACTCACGTCGCAAGGATCGGCGAAGAAGACCAAGAAAGCCCCCCCCCCCCCCCCCCCCCCCCGTGCCTAAGGGAAAATACATCGTGGATCTGTCTAAGCCGGAGATCCCCCTCTCCCCATCGGCGAACTGGAAGCCCGCTGATGAGAGTGGCGAGCCCGGTGGCGCCGACGATAAGCCCAAGCCGATGAGCCACAAGAATTTTGGGCTCAGCGCCAAGCTCTCAGACGCAATAGGCGAGCCGGTTCTTGCGTGGTACTCCGAGCAAAATAAGGTTGTTTGCTCCTCGCTCCTCCCCTCTTGGGTGGAGAGTGACAAAGTTGGGGGTGAGGCGTTCGCCCTCGCTTTTAGAATCTATGGTTGCGAGGATGCCTCCCTTTTCAGGGCCTTCACACCCAAAGGGCTCGTGTATGAGGCTATGCGAGCCCAGCTCCGGGCGACCGAGCTTGCCCATATAATGGGCCACCGATACTTCACCGCGGACAGGGAGATCAAAGAGCTCAATGGCGAGCTCCGGAAAGCGACGGATGAGGTCTCGGAGCTTAAGGGAAAGGAGGCCTTGTCTGAGGGCCTCCTCGCCAGCCTCCAAGGCGGCCTGGTAAGTAATGTCTGCAAAAGCCTTTTTCTGTCTCGCTTCGTTTTGCCTTTGCTAACTTCCTTTCTGCAGGATGCCGAGTCCGTGAGCAAACTAACCGCGAGGATCTCCAACCTGGAGATGGAGAACACTTACCTCAAGTCCCAGGTTCGCAACCTGACCCTGGCGGTGCTCCCCCACCTCCTCCGCGAGCTAGAGCTCGCGGCCAATCGCGAGATGAAAAGGAGGCAGCCTGCAAAAACTCGATGGGGATCGCCAAACTTGTCTTCGACACCCTAAAAGGGGCGGACCTGATTGTTCCTGACGCTATGGAGCTCACCGCGGAAGACGTTGTCCCTGATCTATTCGCGCCGGTCTCTAAGGTGGAAGATTGCGGGAGCGATTGAAGAATTCTCTGGCGGGCTGCTTTGATGTTTTTATTTTTTGCCAAATGTAAAAACTTTTGTTTTTGACCGGCGAGTTCGCCGTTAACTGTAAACATCTTTGAGCAATGAAGGAAATATTTTGTCTATCTTTTAATTGTAATTTCTATTTTATCTCTTACTCGCACCCGCACATTTATTCATGCTCGCGTGACTCTTTGTCTTATCGATTCCCTTATTTCTGAACAATTTTGCTAAGAAATTTCGTTAGATAGACCTGCCTAAGTTTTCTGACCGGGGTGAGGTCGGGCCCACTTCACTCCTTCGGCTCGCCCCTTAGAGAAACTTGCGAGCGGGTATCAACGTTACCCTACCTCGCTCGTGCTCGCCTTTTGCGAGCCCCCCTGGTTTCTTTTTGACTGTTGCACCGAAGGGCCCTTTTTGGCTCGCTACTTTTACATATGTCACCGAAATTTGTAAGCATATCCGCGAGCATGGGCTCGTCTCGGCGAGCTTTGCGACCACCATACTTCTTATCTGTTGTCTTTTTTCTTCCCCACGAGTGAGCCTCTGGGCTCGCCTCCCCTGGACCTGGAGACTTTTGCGAGCTGAGTACCATAGTATGAATAACTTACTTGTTAGCTGGTCCTTGAGACCGACTTACTCCACCGGCTAGTGAGAGCCCAGCAGCGGAATCATCCGGGGCACTCCGGCACCAATACTTGCTACATTGTCAGCCTCTCCAGAGATCAACCCGACCCACCGTCTATGAGAGCCCGACAGCGGAATTGATCTGGGGCATTCCAGAACCAAAGAACTTGCCACTTGCCAGCCTCTCCAAAGATTAACCTGACCCACCGTCTATGAGAGCCCGACAGTGGAATCGATCTGGGGCATTCCAGCACCAAAGAATTTGCCACTTGACAGCCTCTCCAGAGATCAACCCTACCCACCGCCTATGAGAGCCCGGCAGCGGAATCGATCTGGGGCATTCCAGCACCAAAAAACTTGCCAGTATCTCCAGAGATCAACCTGACCCACCGTCTATGAGAGCCCGGCAGTAGAATTGATCTGGGGCATTCCAGCACCAAAGAACTTGCCAACCTCTCTAGAGATCAACCTAACCCACCATCTATGAGAGCCCGGCAGCGGAATCGATCTGGGGCATTCCAGCACCAAAGAACTTGCCACTTGCCAGCCTCTCCAGAGATCAACCTGACCCACCGTCTATGAGAGCCCGGCAACGGAATCGATCTGGGGCATTCCAGCACCAAAGGACTTGCCACTTGCCAGCCTCTCCAAAGATCAACCTGGCCCACCGTCTATGAGAGCCTGGCAGCAGAATCGATCTGTGGCATTCCAGCGCCAAAGAACTTGCCACTGGCCAGCCTCTCCAGAGATTAACCTGGCCCACCGTGTGTGAGAGCCCGGCAGCGAAATCGATCTGGGGCATTCCAGCACCAAAGAACTTTCCACTTGCCAGCCTCTCCAGAGATCAACCTGACCCACCGTCTATGAGAGTCCGGCAGCGGAATCAATCTTGGGCATTCCACCACCAAAGGACTTGCCACTTGCCAGCATCTCAAGAGATCAACCTGACCCACCATCTATGAGAGTCCGGCAGCGGAATCGATCTAGGGCATTCCAGCACCAAAGAACTTGCCACTTGTCAGCCTCTCTAGAGATCTACCAGACCCACCGTCTATGAGAGCCCGGCAGTGGAATCGATTTGGGGTATTCCAACACCAAAGGACTTGCCACTTGCCAGCCTCTCCAGAGATTAGCCTGGCCCACCGTCTATGAGAGCCTGATAGTGGAATCGATCTGGGGAATTCCAGCACCAAAGCTTGTTACTTGCTCAAAAACGACCCTAGAATCTATGTATGGATAATGAAACACACAATAAGTTAGTTACAAAAGTTTCAAGGATAGAATCTTTTCAAATCGTCCCCACTCCTGGCTCAGCCAAGGGGTATCCCTTCCACATCCTGGAGGTGGTACCCCCTGACTTGTGCATTTTGCTTACAATGTAAGGCCCCTCCCAGATGGGCTCTAGCTTACCTACAATGGCTCCTCTCCCTGCCGCATCTACCTTCTTCAGGACCAAGTCTCCTTTCTCGAATTGTTTTTTCTGATATGTTGATCAAAGTACCTGGCCATTCACCTCTTGACTTCCTCCTATCGAACAGTAACGAGGCCTCGGAGCTCTTCTACCAGGTCCAGAGACAACCTTTGCTCTGCATCATTTTCCGCTAGACATTCTTCATCTCCTTCGCTTGCGGTGATCACCCTGGGGGTTTTTACCTCGAATTCTATCGGGAGGATGGCCTCGGACCCATGAGACAGTTTGAAGGGGGTCTCCTCTGTGGCCGTGTTCTGAGTAGTCCTCAAGGTCCACAGGACCGAGGGTAGCTGCTCTACCCAGTTTCCCCTGAGATTCTCCACTTAATTCTTGTTAGGTTGAAAATTATCTTGTTTGCTGCCTCCACCTGACCATTACTCCTCGGGTGGTGGACCGACGCGAACCTGAGGTCTATGTCGAGTTGGGTGCAGAAACTAACAAACTCTTCGCTGGCAAATTGTGGTCTATTGTCTGTCACTATTGCCAAGGGGAGCCCGTGCCTGCAAATTATCTCCCCCCATACAAAATTTCTCACCACCTGCGATGTTACCTTGTCCAGCGCCTTTACATCTACCCACTTGGAGAAATAGTCAATCATTAGCAATAGGAACTTCCTTTGGCCGCTAGCTTGTGGGAAAGGACCCACTAGGTCCAAACCTCATATGGCGAAGGGTCACAGAGCTGTGATGGTCCGGAGCCTCTGAGCTGGGAGGAGTTGGAGTGGAGCATAGAGATGACACGTGGTACACTTCCTTGTGAATTCTGCTGCATCCTTGCTGAGGGTAGGCCAAAAATAGCCTTGCCTCAACACTCTCCCCTCCAGAGATTGGCTCCTAGAGTGACTGCCACATTCTCCCGAGTGGATTTCTTCGAGGACTCTCGGGACCTCCTCCTCTGATACACAACGGGCCAGGAGCCCCGAGAGTGTTTTCCTGTATAGTCCTCCTGCATGTAAGGAATAATAAGCCGACTTATACCTGAAGCGTCGCTTATCCACGTCTCCTCCAGGGAACTTTCCCGTAGCCAGGAAGGTGACGAAGGGATCCATCCATGATGCTCGTTGATCCACCTCCATTAGCTCCCCTTCCTCGATGGAAGGTCGGAAGAGTTCTGAAACTATCCCCACAGCTCGAGGGCCAAACTTGGCTAGGAGGTCTACCGGGGTGCTCTCCTCCCTTGACACATGCTTGATGGAGAAAGTGCGAAATTGCCCGATGACCCCCTTGGCCTTCTCTAGGTAGCGTTGGAGGGTCGGCTCCTTTGCTTCAAATTCTCCCCTGATTTGTCATGCCACCACCATGGAGTCCATTGAGACCTCCACGTCTTGCACTCCCAGCTCACTCGCCAGCCGTAGGCCCGCTATCACTGCCTCATACTCGGCCTGGTTGTTGGTAATTGGAAAATGGATGCTCAAGCCTTGCCCAATCTTTGTCCCTTGGGGGCTTATTAGGATGATTCCTCCTCCATAGGAGTGCTTCACTGAAGCACCATCCACCAGCATCTTCCATGCCATCGGGGGAGGTGATACATGCTCCCCTACTTCGGTTGCTTAGTCCGCCATGAAGTCTGCCACCGCTTGTGCCTTGATCGACATCCTTGGCACAAACGTGATGTCGAACTCACTCAGCTCCACGGACCATTTTTCTAGCCTCCCCGAATGCTCCACCCCTTCCATGACTTTGCGAAGCGGGTGGTCGGTCACCACTTTGATTGAGTGTGCTTGGAAGTATGGCCTGAGCTTCCTAGCCGATACCACCAAAGAGAAAGACAACTTTTCTAAAATTGGGTATCGGAGCTCCGCCTTCCTCAGCACTCGGCTGATGTAGTAGATGGGGAACTGCCTCCTCCCTTCTTCCCGGACCAACACCAAACTTACTACCTCAGATCCTACACCCAAGTATAGGGATATATCCTCTCCCTCCCTTGGTCCCTAGAATAGAGGAGTCTGGGTGAGTTGCCCTTTCAAAGCTTGGAAATCTTCCTCACGTTCTGAGGTCCATTCAAACTTCTTGTTTCCCCGTAACACCTTGAAGAAGGGTGCAAACTTCTCACCCACCTTGGAAAGGAACCTACTGAGTCTGGCCAATTTTCCCGTGAGGCGTTGAACCTCCTTCGAGTTTCTTGGTGACCCCAACTCCATGATTTCTTTAACTTTGTCGGGGTTAGGCTCTACCCCCGCTGGGGTGAGCATGTGACCCAGGAACTTTCCCCGACTAGCTCCGAAGAAACAATTTAGGGGGGTTGAGATTCATCTTATACTTCCGCAAGGTCCCAAAGGTCTATTCAAGGTCTTGGAGGTGAGACTAGAGGTTCCGGCTCTTTATCATGAGGTCATCAACATAGACCTCCAGGTTTCTTCCCTTCTGCTCTCGGAAGATCCTGTCCATCATTCATTGGTACGTGGCCCCTGCATTCTTGAGCCCAAAAGGCATCATCTTATAACAATAGCACCCATCCCCTGTGATGGAGGGGACATCCTTGATGTCGGGGGAGGGGTGCATGGGAATCTGATGATAACCTGAAAAAGCATCTAAAAAAGACTTCACGGGGAAATCGACGGCTGAGTCAACCAGCGCATTGATTCTAGGCAAGGGGTAGCAATCCTTGGGACATGATTTATTAAGCAAGGAAAAATCAATACACATCCTCCACTTACCTCCTCCCTTTTTCACCATAACCACTTTGGATACCCAGCCTGGATATTGGATCTCCGATACAAAACCCGCATGTAGGAGCTTTTCTACCTCTTCCCTGAAGGGGCCTTCCAGCTTGTCTGCTATGTCCCTCCTCTTTTGAAGGATGGGGCGGGTGCCGGGGTCGAGATTTAGGCGATGGCAAGCCATATCTGCATCGATCCTGGGCATCTCCGCGGCACTCCAAGCGAAGACATCCACATTTTCCTGGACGCAGGCCAGGATTCGCTTCTGCTCCTCTAGGCCGAGCTCCCCGCTGATACGGACCTTCTCGACCACCCCAGTCCGGGTGGTGACCTCGAGCTCCATGACCTCCTCCACGGCTTCTAGTCGGGACTGCTCTCCCCAAACTTCTTCCTTCTCCTCATCGCAAGTCGGCACTTCGACCTTCTCCTCTCCTTCTTTTCCCTGAACCTTCATCACCTCTTCCGCCCCTTCCTCCTGGGCCTAACCCTCTACCTCTTCCTTCTCCTCCTCCGCTTCTTCTCTGAGACCCGCCGGCTCACCCATCTCCTGATCCCATTTCTCTGCTTTGGCCATCCAAGAGATGGTGCTTACTGTCGTCACGTAGCACTGCCTTGCTACCTTCAGATCCCCTCTTACCTGAATCTGAACTCCTCTCGAGTTGAATTTGAGACACTATTGGAAGGTGGAGGGGACGCAGCAGAAAGCACTTATTAGCGACCATCCGAAGATGGCACTATAGCTGCTGGGGGCATCCACTATGCCGAAGCGGAAATTCTGAGCTTGCCCACCTAGGACCACATGTAGCCCCACTCCCCCCTCTACCTCCTTCCTCACTCCAGAGAACCTGAACAACGGTCCATCCGAGGCCAACACCCTCTTGGTTTCCACCTTCATCTCGTCAAACGCCTTTTTGAAGATGACGTTGACGGAGCTTCCGTTGTCTACGAGGATCCGAGAAACCGTGAAATTCTCGATGGCGGTCTGGATGACCAACGCATCGCAGAAAGGGTCCTCATGACCCGACATGTCCCTTTGAGAGAAAGTAATTTTTTCTGCTGGGGGTGGGGCCATGGATGTCGAAGCCACGCTCCGGTGGTAGATGGTATGGAGGCTCGCCTTGTGGGTTTCCTCCACCCCTACTCCCCCGTGGATCACTATGATCCCTCCTCGGGTCCCCACATCGACCCGGTACTCGTACCTTTCCTCCTCATCCTCCCGAGGTAGGACCTCCTCAATCCTCACCTACTGTTGATGCCGCGGCGCCGGCACTCTAGCCCTCTTTGTCTCCAAAAACTCCTGGCAAGTGGCCGTTGCGTGACCTTCCTCATCATGGAAGTCATAGTATGGCAATGTCACCTCTCCCCTCTCGGCCTCCGCCACCCTATTCCCCCTTCTCCTTCCTGCTCCAGCTTCTTCTCCTCCCCCTTCTCTCATTCCTCTTCCTCCCCTCCCTCTCCTGATCGCCATGGCCTACTGAGGCGGGCGAGGCACCGGCCTTGGACCTTGTCTCCATCCCAACTGATGGGGTCTTCCTTGACCCCCATAGAAGTTACCACCTCCCGGGGCGTAACCTTTTCCGTGACCTTGCATCCCCCCGCCCTGCTGCATCCATCCCCCTCCAGGGCCCGGGGCTCTTCCCTTCTCCGTACCTCCTGCTGCTTGACCTCTGGCTCGCTGAGCTTTGCTAGCCTCCTGGTGAGCTGATAAGTAGTATTTTTATAACTTTTTAATAAAAAATTTTGTAAATATTTAATATGAATTTTCCTTTTTATGTCAATTTTAGGTTATAAGTAGTTATTTTTGTAATTTTGATTCTAACTTAGCTTAATTTCAATATTTGCATAATTTTGGGACAAATCGGGAAAAATAGCATGTCACGCCCGTGACCAAGGGCGTGTAACCTGAAGATCAGTCCAGAATAGATGTCACCCTATTTGAACCAGTCCACACCAAGTCACGCCCCAGGTCACGCCCGTGACCCAAAGTCACGCCCGTGACCGGGGGCGTGTAATCTTAGAATCTTCCACGTAGAGCCGCCGTCGAGATGTGGAGCTGCAGTCGAGAAGTCAACTTGAGTCACGACGTGACCCACATGTCACGACCGTGACTTGCCCGCGTGATCTCTGCTTCGCCGCCGCGCCAAATTCCATCCCACGCCGCATTTAATGCAGCCGTCCAAAGTCACGGCCGTGACCCGACATGTCACGCCCGTAACATGTCACTTTTCACCGCGCCTTCCAGAAAACCCATGCCGCTGTCGGATCGGATGTGAATAGTGCAGTCACGCCCTTGGTCACGCCCGTGACCGAGGGCGTGTAATCTGAAATTTTTTCCTATAAATTCAGAGGTTCTCCTTGAGTCCAGGGTTCAGAATTTTGGAGTGGGGGAGGTGCTGCTGGAGCCAATCCTGAGTATTTTTCACTTTCATGTTCATGTTTCTTTTCTTTCATGTTCTCTTCTTTTTCTCATGCAATGTACTAGCTTTCTTTCAATGCAATAGCCTAGTTTAAGTTTGTAACTTTATTTCTTCTAGCTTGCAATCTCCTTTCTTAAGGTTTGTAATAGTTTTCATTTAAATAAAAATTAGTTTGCTCTCTTTATTTGTCTTCCCCTTCCTTAGCTAATTTTTCTTATTATGGAATTTCATTTTTCTTTCTCTTCCCCCTCCACCATGATTAACTAATCCTCATTAGTACTCGATCAAAATGATCCGAGGATGAGATGGATAAGTTATGATTTTCTAAAGTTTTCTTTTTCCGTTTTTATAAACGCTTGAATTACCCTTGATTTTTAATTAGTGAGGCCATATTATCGATGTATGGTTTTTGCTTATGTTTTCATACTTAGTTAGTCGAGAGGCTCAAGGTATGAATCGATCACTCAAGGGTAAAGAGAGTTGCACGCACCCCTCGAGAGAGGATGATGTAAATCTCCCGGATTGTAGTCAAATCCAATAGCGGGGTTCACTTCGTAAAGCAAGTTTTAGGTAATCGATTATAGGACGAGAGTCCGGTTGATTTTTCATAATCTTAGTTGGGCATTAACCTCGAGAGAGGCATATTCGAGCTTCGGGAACCTCCACGGTCAAGTAGTTCAATTTAAACGGAATTAGATTTATTCTCTTTTCACTTGTCTATTCTCACTCCAAGGTGACTTTTGATTGAGTACTAGCCTCTTTTATCATCATCTAAACCCTTAATTTAGCTTGCAATTTCTCTTTTTCTAGCTAAGTAACCAAAACCCCAAAATATCATTAGATAAGATAATAGCGACTTTCCTCAAAGTAGAAGTAATCAACGCGCCCCGTGGAATACGACCTTGGTATTTCTTAATATCTTATACTATAGATGATAAGGTACACTTGCCTTTATCGGATATAGTTTTGGAGAAAATCTCAAACCTTCACTAAATTTCAAAACCGCAAAATCAATATCAAGTTTTTGGCGCCGTTGCCGGGGACTTTGCGTAGATATTTTGAAAAGAGGATGCTATTAATTTTATCATGCTTCTTTTTATTTTATTTTGCTTTTTCTAAATTTCAAAAAGAAAAAAAAAATTTTAGTTTTTCTTCTTCCTTTCTTCTCTTTTTAGTGTATGACCCGAGGTAGCACTTCGATTCTTCCTTTTGATCCGGAAATCGAGCGAACCCTCTTGAGGCACCGCCGTTCTCGTGATCAGGGAAATCAAGTAGAATCCGAAGAGTCGATCGGGGACACTAACGCAGCAAATATGGATCATAATCTTAATCCTCCTGATCTTAACGAGCCAAATCCTAATGAGGACGTGCAACGGACCATGTCCTATTATGCGCGACCAAATTTGGAAGGCACACAATCGAGTATTGTTCGCCCCACTGTGGCGAACAATAATTTTGAGATCAAGTCCAGCATCATACAAATGGTGCAACAATCGGTGACCTTTGATGGTCAACCGGACGAGGATCCTAATTCGTATATCTCTTACTTTCTTGAAATTTGCGACACTTTTAAGATCAATGGCGTCACCGATGACGCCATTCGATTACGTCTTTTTCCTTTTCTTTGCGGTCTAAGGCCAAGCAGTGGCTGGGCTCCCTACCTAGGGGATCCATCACTACATGGGCCGAAATGGCGGAAAAATTTCATAATAAATATTTCCCGCCTTCAAAGACCGCTAAATTGCGCACGGATATTGCGTCATTCATGCAAATCGACTCGGAGACTCTCTATGATACATGGGAGCGCTTCAAGGAGCTTTTGCGTCGATGCCCTCACCACGCACTTGGCACTTGGCAACAAGTGCAAATATTTTATAATGGCTTAAATCTCCAAACGAGGCAAATGATTGATGCGGCCGCCGGGGGGACATTAAATAATAAAACCCCGGTCGCCGCTCAAGAGCTTTTCGAAGAGATGGCCACAAATGCGTACCAATGGAACATGCCCCAAGCGCGGCCTAATAAGCCGGCCGGAATTTTTGAATTAGACGCAAACACGAATTTGGCTTTACAAGTTGAGCGCTTAACAAAGCAAGTGGCGGAGATGTCTGCTTCATCCACCACTCCTCCTTGGGCTAATAATGTTTTAATTGAAGAGCAAGTTGATTACATGGGAAATCCACCTCGGCCTTCCTATAACCCGAACACCGCTCTGTATAATAAAACCTACAATGTGGGTTATAGGAATCATCCGAATTTCTCATGGAGCAATCAAGAAAATGCTCAGCGTCCTTAAATTCAAATCAACCTCCAAATCAACTTCTTAATTTAACTCCCCCTCCAATTTTTAATCCACCCGGTTTTCCACAGCAACAGCAAAAGCCCTCTCCGCTTGAAGAGGCTTTTGCAAAATATGTTGCTACAAATGAAGCGAACATCCGGAACCTCACCGGATCGATCAAAAATTTAGAGAACCAAGTGGGCCAGCGAGCAAAGATAATCTCCGAGCGCCCGCAAGGAGCCCTTCCAGGAAATACAGAGCCAAACCCAAGGGAGAGCGCAAACGCGATTACACTCCAAAGCGGGAAGGAGGTGGTTTCAAAACAGGACGAACCCATGGTAACTTCTGTTGGAGTTACCATTGTGATCTAGAAGTGGTCAAACATGTAATGTCACTGCCAACGCGATATGACCCTGCAGGGTCGCACATAAGAGCATGTGGAGAAGATGGAAGATTGACTGTGTTGGTAAAGGTTACCAATCACCATATAGAATGGGGAGGTCCAGCAAATGTTGCTGTCTGAATTCATTGGGTTTACACGGATAGAATTCGTCGGAATTCGTCGGATATGATTCGTCAAATTCGTCGGATTGTTCCGTGGAATCCCGACGAATTGTTACAGAGATCCTTAACTCGGCAAATGTTGCCGTCTGATATGATTTGTCGAAATTCGTCGGATTCGTCGGATTGTTCCGTGGAATCCCGACGAATTGTTACAGAGATCCTTAACTCGGCAAATGTTTCCGTCTGATGTGATTCGTCGGAATTCGTCGGATTATCCCGTGTAAACTCGACGAATGCTGATTCGTGAAATCCCGACGAATTTATACAGAAAGAGTTCTTTTTCTGTATGGACTGCGGATAGCGATTCTTTTAGGTCTGTTTATACTTCGGCTATAAATAGAACTTAATCTTAAGGGTTCAATACACTCTTCTTACACCTCCTAGAAGAAGACCTGACGGAAGGTGTTCCGTCCGAACCCTAGACGGAAGGAGTTCCGCCGCCCGTTCGCCACCGCCGCCGACCTCCTCTCCAACGATTGTCGCCAGTGTTGTTCTTCCTGAAGAGGATCTAGCAATCCGTGGAAGTGCAAGAGTCCAGTCTTCTTCTCCCGGCTCGTGTGGATCTCTGTAGAGACGTAGACATAATTCTACGTGAGGACTCGCACAGTCGACGACAGGACTCAACTCGTGGAGCATCCAGGTTGGATTTGATCCAATCCCTCAAAGGTAATTTCATATTTATGCATTTAGTTAACTTCTTGATTCAATATTCATGGCCCGATCAAAGTCTTTTGGGTTGTTTCTCTTTATTTCTGCTGCACCTACATGTGATGTATGGTTCTAGAAAAACCCAACAACTTCCTCCCCTCCTCCTCCTCCTACTTTATCTTCGAATTTACCTGCTACGTTAGCTCCGCGCGCTTCTACTTCTAATATTCTGTATCCATCTAAGTTTAAAAGTGAGAGCGCCGAAAAGAATTATAAAAAGTTTTTAGATATTTTAAAGCAAATTCACATTAATGTACCCTTGTGCGAGGCTATCTCTCAAATGCCTAAATATGCAAAATATCTTAAGGAGTTGCTCTCCAATAAGAAAAAATTAAAAGATATTTCGCATATTTCTTTGAACACAGAATGCTCCGCGGTTGTACTCAACAAATTGCCTAGAAAAGTGAATGACCCGGGACGGTTCTCCATCCCGTGTTTATTTGGCAATTCGTTAGTAAAACACGCTTTAGCGGATCTGGGGGCAAGTATCAATCTCATGCCTTTTTCACTATTTAAGAAGCTAGGTCTAGGAAATACAAGCCCCACTCGAATGAGTATTCAATTAGCGGATCGCTCTTTAAAATATCCGGTAGGAATAGTGGAGGACGTGCTCGTCAAGGTCGACAAGTTCATCTTCCGGGTGGACTTTGTCATTCTTGACATCGAAGAGGATGCCGAAGTACCCCTCATACTCGGCCGCCCCTTCCTTGCCACCTCCCGCGCCATTATTGACGTAAGTAACGGAAAGCTCCTCCTACGGGTTGGAGACGATGAAGTTTCTTTCAGCATAAATTCCTCGATGCGGAACACATTAGAAAACGACGATTCACGTTTTTACCTGGAAGAGTGTTGGGAATTCGATTCACCTCCCGAGTTAGTCTCCACCTCGAGTCACGAGTCCGAGCTCGCCGAGCTCTTTTGTCTGGAAGAAGAAGAAGTCACTCGTTTCACACCACCCGAACCACTATTTTTAGAAAAATTGAAAATCAAAACTTCTTATGAAGAGCCACCCATTTTAGAACTAAAGCAACTCCCCCCTCACCTTAAGTATTTATTTTTAGAAAAAGAGTCGAAGCTACCCGTCATCGTTTTATCCGAACTTAGCAACTCGGAAATTTCTGAGTTAGCTATTGTCTTAAGAAAGCACCGCCACGCAATTGCGTGGCAAATTTCAGATATTAAGGGTATAAACCCTTCCTTCTGCACCCATAAAATCTTTCTCGAAGATAATTCCCGAAATTCGGTCCAGCCTCAACGGCGGCTAAACCCTAACATGAAAAAAGTCGTTAAGGCCGAAGTGATCAAACTATTAGACGCGGGAATTATCTACCCGATATCGGATAGTACTTGGGTTAGCCCAGTACAAGTCGTACCAAAGAAAGGAGGCGTTATGGTAGTAGCTAACGAGAATAACGAGTTGATCCCAACCCGTACTGTTACGGATTGGCGGATGTGCATCGATTACCGAAAACTAAATGATGCCACCCGTAAGGATCACTTCCCTCTACCGTTTATTGATCAAATCTTAGAGCGCCTTTCAGGTCACTCCTACTACTGTTTTCTCGATGGTTTGTCGGGATATTTTCAAATCCCAATTTCGCCCGACGACCAAGAGAAAACCACTTTCACTTGTCCCTTTGGCACCTTCGCTTATCGAAGGATGCCATTTGGTCTTTGTAACGCGCCAGCTGCATTTCAAAGATGTATGCTGGCGATATTTGACGATTTAGTAGAGGAGGTGATGGAAGTGTTTATGGACGACTTTTCCGTATTCAGAAACTCATTTAAAATTTGTTTAAAAAATCTTGAGCGTGTGTTGCAGCGATGCGAGGAAACGAATTTAGCACTTAATTGGGAGAAATGCCATTTTATGGTCAAGGAAGGATTAGTCCTTGGTCATAAAATTTCAGGCATGGGGATCGAGGTCGATAGGGCCAAGATTGAAGTGATTGAAAAACTCCCCCCTCCAACAAACGTAAAAGCTATTCGTAGTTTCCTAGGGCACGCAGGGTTCTATCGGCGCTTTATACAAAATTTTTCCAAAATCACAAAGTCGTTAACCCATCTTCTTGAAAAGGAATCCTCATTTATTTTTAGCGATGAATGCCATTTGGCCTTTAAACTTATCAAAGAAAAACTTATAAACTCCCCGATTCTAGTCGCGCCGGATTGGTCTCTCCCTTTTGAAATCATGTGCGACGCGAGTGACATTGCGGTTGGTGCCGTTTTAGGCCAACGGGTGAGTAAGTATTTCCACCCTATTTATTATGCGAGCAAAACACTCACGTCGGCACAAGCGAATTACACCACTACCGAAAAGGAGCTTCTAGGGATCATTTTTGCCTTCAATAAGTTTAGGTCATACATCACCCTCTCGAAAGTTATCGTCTTCACGGATCACTCCGCACTTAGGTATCTTTTAAGCAAATCGGACGCCAAGCCTCGTCTTTTGCGATGGATCCTCCTCTTGCAGGAGTTTGACTTAGAGATCCGGGTCAAAAGAGGAGCCAAAAACTTGGCGGCCGATCACCTTTCTCGTCTAGAAAATCCCTCCTCGGAAGCATTAATAGAGGCCGACATCAACGATAAATTTCCCGAAGAGCGCCTCCTAGCTCTCAAAAATTTTAATTCATCTTCTACCCCATGGTTTGCGGATTTGGCTAACTATTTAGTAGTCCGGGTCCTGCCAAAAGAATTCTCGAGTCAGCAAAAGAAGAAATTCTTTTCTGATTTAAAGAATTACTTTTGGGAGGACCCCTTTTTATTCTGAGTATGCGCAGACCAGGTTGTGAGAAGATGTGTTTCAAGTGAGGAAGGCTTTAAAATTTTACATCATTGTCATAAGGGACCCACCGGTGGTCACTATCATTCAAACCGAACCGCGAGGAAGGCACTGGAGGCGGGCTTTTATTGGCCCACGCTCTTCAATGATGCTCACACCCTTGTGAGTACTTGCGACAGCTGCCAGCGGTCGGGGAACATCTCCCGCCGGGATGAGATGCCCCAAAACATTTTCTTAGAATGCGAAATTTTCGATCTTTGGGGCATTGATTTCGTTGGTCCTCTCCCTCCTTCGTTTTCAAATAAGTATATTCTAGTGGCGGTCGACTACGTGTCGAGGTGGGCGGAAGCGCAAGCTCTCCCCACCAACGATGCGCGAGTCGTTGTTAACTTTTTAAAAAAATTATTCTCTCGATTTGGCACTCCGCGCGATATTGTGAGTGATCGGGGCACCCATTTTTGCAATACTCAATTTACAAAAATCTTAACAAAATATGGTGTCACACACAAATTATCCACTGCATATCACCCACAAACGAGCGGCCAAGTCGAAGTTGTTAATCGAGAATTAAAACGGATTTTAGAAAAAATAGTTTCTATTAATCGGAAGGATTGGGCAATAAAGCTCGATGACGCGCTATGGGCCTATCGAACGGCGTACAAGACCGATATCGGTTGTACACCATATCGAATGGTCTATGGCAAGGCTTGCCACCTTCCAGTCGAATTAGAACACCGCGCATTTTGGGCGCTTAAATTTTTAAATCTTGATTCTACTTTAGCGGGCGAACAAAGAAAATTTCAAATGAACGAATTGGATGAGTGGAGAGCGAATGCGTATGAGAGTAACAAATTATATAAGGAGCGAACAAAGTTTTATCACGATAAACATATAAAATTTCCAAAAACTTTTTCGCCGGGCGATCTCATCCTCCTTTATAATTCTCGTCTTCGCCTTTTTCCGAGAAAGCTGAAATCTCGATGGTCCGGACCTTTTATTGTTAAAGAGGTTTGGTCCTATAGGACAATTCTAATTTCCCACCCGGAAAAAGGTTCCTTCAAAGTTAACGGGCACCGCGTAAATTGTATCTTCCGGGAGACTTACCTAATGACAAGAGTGATGCGATATTTCTTCATAATATAACATGATTGGCAAGTGGGTCAAGCTACGCGACCTTAAACAAAGCGCTTTTGGGAGGCACCCCAAAGTTATCTTTTGTTATTTTCTCTTGTCTTTTCTTCTTTAACAACTTTTGCAGGTAATCGCGGCTTCCCCACAAAAGCTTCAAAAAAAATCAGGGAAGCCCTTTTTCCTTCTCTTCTTCCGTTTTTGCATTTCTTTTTACATTTTCTTCCTTCATACTTATTTTTAAACATTGGGGACAATGTTTAACTTTAAGTATGGGGGTGTAAATAGCACTTTGAAAATATTTGTAAATAGTTTTAAAAAGAAAATTTTCAAAAAAAAAATGAAAAGAAAAAAAAACAACAAAAAGAAAATTTTAATTTTGTTTCTATGTTTTCCTTTATTTAAGCACTTGTAAAATCCAAAAACTCAAAAAAAAATTTAGAAAATCGAAAATTTAAATCTTGGAAAGGGACGTTTGGGATTTCATCCCATCACACCTCCTAGTACCTTGCAAACCCTTCACCGGGTAGCCCTTGGGAAGTTCAAGACTTAACAAAAATTGTTAAGTTTTAAAGCTAGTTTCCTTTCTTTATAAATAGTTTTTAATGAGAAAAATTCAAAAAAAAAAGATAATATCAAAAATTCAAAAAAAGATAATATCAAAAATTCCAAAAATTCTTATATCCCACCTTCTTGTTGTTTTTGTGATTTCTTAGAAATCTAGTTGAGAATGTTTATAAGCATGTTTAAGTTTTTAATTGGCTAAAATTTTGCTTATCATAGTTTGTTAATTTTATATTTGAGGTAATCTTGATTTAAGAATCATCTTATGATTTTAAATTGATTAGAGAATTTTGTTAGCATGACTTCTCTTTTTATTTTTAAATGGCTTCATTTTGTAGTGAATTTCCTAAACCTTTTTAGATTTCAATTATATTTTCTTCTAACTTTTTTGATCTTAGGAAATTTAATGTTACTAGAATTTGCTCTCAATATAATTTAAAGCTAGCTAAATTTATTTCCCTTCCTTACCCCCTTTGTGGCATAAAAAAAAGAACTTTAAAAGATCATATGTCATGGGAATAAGAGGATAAAACTCATTATTCCCTAAAACATATGCACCCAAAATATTTGAAAAGATTATATGGCATGGAGTAAGAGGATAAAATTCATTACTCCTAAACCATATACATTTTGGGTTTTTATTAGAAGAGAAAAAAAAAAGAAGAAAGAAAAAAAAGGAAATTTCATGATAAATTCAATTTCCTCCATTCAAAAATTTCTCTTCTTATGCCAAATTTTATGAAATCCCCCTTAGCCAATTATCATTGTTCTAGTTTTAGTTGAAAATTATGGAGAGAGCAATATTTAGTAATTTACTTTTCCTTAAGTTTCTTTTAAGGTAGAGTTCTTATAATTTTAATCTAATTTAGTTTTATAATTTCTACAATATTGTCAACTAATTAATTTTCTCGAGAAGTCTTTGCCTAAACATTTTTCCCTCTTTTCAAATCATCATCATAATTTAGGACTTAACTCCCCCTTGAATTTACTCTTAACTTAACTTTTGGTTTAAATGAAATTTTAGTTTAAAATTAAAAAAAATTTTAAGGATGTCTTATAAATTATGTCTCACACTTTTGCTCTGGAATAGCAAAACCTCAAGTATGGGGGTATTTAATAAGTAGTATTTTTATAACTTTTTAATAGAAAATTTTGTAAATATTTAATATGAATTTTCCTTTTTATGTCAATTTTAGGTTATAAGTAGTTCTTTTTGTAATTTTGATTCTAACTTAGCTTAATTTCAATGTTTGCAGAATTTTGGGACAAATTGGGAAAAATAGCATGTCACGCCCTCGGTTACGCCCGTGACCAATGGTGTGTAACCTGAAGATCAGTCCAGAATCGATGCCACGCTGTTTGAACCAGTCCACACCAAGTCACGCCCCAGGTCATGCCCGTGACCCAAAGTCACGCCCGTGACCGGGGGCGTGTAATCTTAGAATCTTCCACGTAGAGCCGCCGTCGAGACGTGGAGCTGCAGTCGAGAAGTCAACTTGAGTCACGCCTGTGACCCACATGTCACGGCCATGACTTGCCCGCGTGATCTCTACTTCACCGCCGCACCAAATTCCAGCCCACGCCGCATTTAATGCAGCCGTCCAAAGTCACGGCCGTGACCAGACATGTCACGCCCGTGACATGTCACTTTTCGTCGCGCCGTCCAGAAAACCCATGCCGCTGTCGGATCCGATGTGAATAGTGCAGTCACGCCCTTGGTCACGCCCGTGACCGAGGGCGTGTAATCTGAAATTTTTCCTATAAATTCAGAGGTTCTCCTTGAGTCCAGGGTTCAGAATTTTGGAGTGGGGGAGGTGCTGCTGGAGCCAATCCTGAGTATTTTTCACTTTCATGTTCATGTTCATGTTTCTTTCCTTTCATGTTCTCTTCTTTTTCTCATGCAATGTACTAGCTTTCTTTCAATGCAATAGCCTAGTTTAAGTTTGTAACTTTATTTCTTCTAGCTTGCAATCTCCTTTCTTAAGGTTTGTAATAGTTTTCATTTAAATAAAAATTAGTTTGCTCTCTTTATTTGTCTTCCCCTTCCTTAGCTAATTTTTCTTATTATGGAATTTCATTTTTCTTTCTCTTCCCCCTCCACCATGATTAACTAATCCTCATTAGTACTCGATCAAAATGATCCGAGGATGAGATGGACAAGTTATGATTTTCTAAAGTTTTCTTTTTCCATTTTTATAAACGCTTGAATTACCCTGGATTTTTAATTAGTGAGGCCACCTTATTGATGTATGGTTTTTGCTTATGTTTTCATACTTAGTTAGTCGAGAGGCTCAAGGTATGAATCGATCACTCAAGGGTAAAGAGAGTTGCACGCACCCCTCGAGAGAGGATGACGTAAATCTCCCGGATTGGAGTCAAATCCAACAGCGGGGTTCACTTCGTCAAGCAAGTTTTAGGTAATCGATTATAGGACGAGGGCCCGGTTGATTTGTCCTAATCTTAGTTGGGCATTAACCTCGAGAGAGGCATGTTCGAGCTTCGGGAACCTCCACGGTCAAGTAGTTCAATTTAAACAGAATTAGATTTATTCTCTTTTCACTTGTCTATTCTCACTCCAAGGTGACTTTTGATTGAGTACTAGCCTCTTTTATCATCATCTAAACCCTTAATTTAGCTTGCAATTTCTCTTTTTCTAGCTAAGTAACCAAAACCCCAAAATATCATTAGATAAGATAATAGCGACTTTCCTCAAAGTAGAAGTAATCAACGCACCCCGTGGAATGCGACCTTGGTATTTCTTAATATCCTATACTATAGACGATAAGGTACACTTGCCTTTAACGGATATAGTTTTGGAGAAAATCTCAAACCTTCACTAAATTTCAAAACCGCAAAATCAATATCATGAGCTCCGAATTGGCCTCCTCACTTTCGACTTCCTCCGCCACCCTCTCCATCAACTCCTCGTAGGAGACGGGGGGCTTTTCTCTTCAATCCCATCTTGAAAAAACTCTCCCTCAGCCCCAACGTAAAGCTTAGCTGGAGGGCAAACCCGGGCATCTCCTGGGTGAGCAATACCTCCTCCTGAAACCGATCCGCATAGTGAGCCAACGACTCCTTGGGCTCCTGCTTCACCTCGAAGAGGGACTCGACGTCCTTCTTCCTCTTATTCAAAGTTGAAAACCGCAGCAAGAAGCTTCTACGCAAGTCCTCAAATGCATAAATTGATCCAAAAGGGAGTTGGTGGAACCAATCCCTGGCCTTCTCGTTTAGGGCGACGGCGAAGAGCCGACACTTAAAGGAATCAGACATCGGCCTGATAGAAACCGAGTCCTCGAATGATTGCAGGTGCTGGACTGGGTCATCCCTGTCGTGTTAGTAGACCCTGTCCCACTCCATGAACCCTTCCGGGATGGCTGCGGAAATCACCAGCTCGCAAAAGGGGCTTCCTCCACCTGCTACCCTTTCCTGCTCCACTCGCCCTACGAGCTCCCTCGCTAGGCTTGAGCTCGTCGGGGCCATGCTCACGAGATCCACAATCGCCGGAGCCGCTCCTACGGGTGTCGCGCCCGCTAGAGTCACGCTCGCCTGCACCGCACCCGCCTGCGCCACACTCTCCTGCGCCGCACTCGCCTGCCCCAAGCTCGCCGACACTGAGCTCGCCGGAACTAAACTCGCCAGACTGGCGAATAGCACTCGCCCATCCAGGTCCTGCACTGACACCCCGGCCACCTCCTTTCCAGCCCTTCCTCCTGGGGCATCCTCGCCAACCGCTGCTGGAGGATGGGACGCCTGGGTTGCCGGGGTCGCAAACTCGCTTCGCAACGCTGCGACTGCGAACCCGAGGGTGTCGAGGGCTTCCCTCCTGAAGTCCGAGAACATCCTTGGTGTCACCAGCGGGGGTGACCCGCAAAACTCCTCCCCCTGTTCTTCATCTCCTGCCTTGTCTTTTCCTAGGAACTTTCTTGGACCAGCCACACTCCACGCTCACCACACCAAAATGTTGAAACCGATTTCTCGGTCTCTTGTGAAGCTCGGGCCCTCAACAAGCTGAGGGGCAGATAGCCCTTACTGGTCCCTCAGAAGGAGCAGACTGGAGACTCAGAAATAGACTAAGACCTTAGTCACAGTGAGGAGGTCCCACCACAAACCCAGAAGATCGTTGAGCGCTTCCCCTCCCAAGCCAAAGCTGAGACTTGGATACCCTAGAGAGCTAGAGAGCTAAACCAAAGTAACCAAGGGAGTAAGAAGCTCAGAGAACTGAGATTGGAATCTTCTCCCAAGGTGCCCTTTAAGGTCTATTTATAGTTTTTTGTTCGTGGTCTGTTAATAGCGGAATTCCGCCTTGTGGTTTTACTAAACGCACCCCAATTTGGCATGCTAACAGCCAAACTCCACTGTTTTGAGGGGCTAACGCCAGACCACCAGGGGCAGAGGGGTAATTTCACCTCCTTAGCCTGTGGGCAAGTGGCCTGCGAGAAAGCTACTCGCGAGAGCTCCCTTGAGTCTCCTCGCGAGTATGGCTCGTGAAACCCCTCTTAGGCGAGCGCTCTACGAAGGCCCCGCTCGCACCCCTTCTGGTGACATCCACTGAGGCCGGGTCTTGTGTACCTTCTTGCGAGCTCCCCTCGGCCCTGTGAAAATCTGCTGAACTGGCTGGAACATTGAGCTCATCGAGCTGAGAAGCAATTTTGTCGAACTGAAGCGTGATGTTCATCGAACGCAGAACGGATTTCGTCGAACACAGACTGAAGTTCGTCGAACACAGAAACTTGGAAAGAATCCGGCTCGCCCAGAAGACTACTATAAGTAGATCGCGAGGATCTGGCTCGCCCGCCATTCTCACGAGCGGTCGGCGAGTGCCCCGCTTGCCCGCCTTCCTGCAAGCGACCTTTGAGAATCTGGCTCGCCTTCCTTGTTACTTCCTTCGCCTGTTGACTTCTCAATCTATTTTGTCGAATTGAAGCATGATGTTTGTCGAACGCAGAACAGATTTCGTCAAACACAGATTGAGGTTCGTCGAACACAGAAACTTGGAAAGAATCCGGCTCGCCCAGAAGACCACTGTAAGCGGACCGCGAGGATCTGGCTCGCCCGCCTTTCTCGCGAGCGGTCAGCGAGTGCCCAACTCGCTCGCCTTCCTGTGAGCGACCTTTGAGACTCTGGCTCACCTTCCTTGTTACTTCCTTCGCCTGTTGACTTCTCAATCTATGACCATCTCCTGGAGAATATCGGGGTTGTACAGAGATGAATGGGGGGTCAATTTGCCTTGAATGCCATGAATTCACCTTGAATGGCCACTTTCTCTCTCTTCAAATTGGGGGAAACTCCTAATTTCTCTCTCCTAGTCACCCCCTCCAGAAATTGGATGGCATTCCATGTAATTTCAGCCTCATGAGGCTAGAATGTCACTTCAATTGGGCCTAGCCCAAGTGGGTTGAGCTTGAGTAATCCTTTTCCCCTCTTTTTGGGCAAGGTTAACCAAGTGTTGGCTTGAGGTATTGACTTGGTCAACTGATGGGTTGACTGGTCCAAGTGGTGTGTCTTGAGTCCCCTGACACCACCCAAAGTTGGTTGAGTCGTGATGGTTCCCCAATTGGGCCAATTTATCCAAAAGGTGTTGGTTTGACCAAAATAGGGCTAGATTTGACTTGGGTCAAATTGGCCAAATTGGTGGCCCCATGATGGGGGGGTTTTAGTCCATTGGGTCTCTAATATCCTTATAAGGGTAGGGGCAAGGTCAATTTGGCATGGTGGAGGCCAATTGACCCTAATTAGGCTACTTTGACCAATTTAAGGTTAGGGTTGACTTTGGTCAACTTGACCTATTTGGTTGACCCCAATTGGTCCTTGGTGCTCTAAGGGGACCCATAAAGGGTTAGGTTTGCTATGGTAGGTTCAAAGGGTCAAGGTGATGTTACACCACTTGTGAGAGTTCTTTTCTTGATTTTTCTTGTGGTGGAATTTTGTGGCGTGATCTTCGAATCACTGATTTTCGTGGGTTTTCTTCGTATTGAAACTTTGCATTTCATCCTTTATTTTTAATTTTTGAAGGGGTTTGGCGAGCCCCACTTCTTGTTGGGAGAGATCAACCATTTTCCGAATCGATATTTTCGGCGGATCTCTTTTGGTACAACGGATAGCTCGATCGGACCGGGTGGGTCCATTTAGCCTGAGCGAATATTGTCCTATAGCCTCTATTCAATCTCTAGCGGGTTGGCTATCCGTCGAGGTGAATTAAAATTGATAAAATTGCATTTAAGTTTTGCTGCGTTCTCCGTTCACGTGCATAGTAATCGTGATACATCGGGTAGGAAAGTGAATTAATTGGTAGCGTACGCGTTGGAGGGTAAACCCTGCATCAATTTGGTATCAGAAATAGGTTTGCATTGATTTCTTAATTGACGTCGTCCTACAAATCTCTTAGTTTGTCGGCACTCACAACCGTCACACGTTAGCGTTGTCAAAATCTTAAAATTTCAAATTGTGGTCTGCGTTTAGCGGTCAAAATCTGTTATTTTTCAGCAAAAAAATCAAACAAAAATAATTTTGCATTCTACATATTATTTCCTGTTAGAAAATTAAAATAAAATATTTTATCCTAGTTATTAAGCGTAAAAAAAAAATCATCATTTATAAAATTTGTCTGGTCAGAAGCGTTTTGGTCTACATTGCATGTGTATGAGACTTGGCACGGAGTATCCTATGTCCTCGTCTCAAATGACAGACGAACGGGACTCAGGTCACAGTCCAACGGCAATTGATGAACTCCGTGAGGGTTTCAATGATCAGTTGGCAGACATCCGCGAGATGCTACACGAGATTCAGCTAGCCCAAAGGGCACCTCGGGATCATGCTGCCCACCAACACGTAGGGGAGAACGTTAACATTAATCTTATTCCTGATCCTGACCACCCCCCCCCCCCCCCCCCCCCCCCCCCCCCCCCAAACCCTTCAGCCCACCAACGTGTTGAAGGGAACATTAATCCTAATGTTAACCCCGAACAGGCCCCACGAGCACCGCGCGGATTTGATATCACTAGGGCCGTCCGAATCAAACCACCATCTTATGATGGGTTGGGTGACCCCCAAGTATTCTTGGATTGGGTTATGGAGATAGAGTGCTACTTTCAGTGGCAAAATTTGACTGACGTGGATAAGGTGCGTGTGGCGCGTATGAAGTTTTTGGGTCGAGCCAAGTCATACTGGCTGAATGAGGAGCGACGTTTAGGTGCGAGGGATGGTTTGCCTCCCATTGGTTGGGTGGGCATGAAAGCCTTGTTGACTGACCAGTATGTCCCGACGTATCATCAAACAAAAATGTTTGATGAGTTAGCCTCCCTTCGGCAAGGTAACCCCTCGGCCGTAGAGTACATGGGGATCATGAAAGACATGATGGTTAGATGTGACGTTAAGGAGAGGCCCGAGGTTACCCTCTCCCGGTTCCGCAAGGGACTTAGCCCAGAAATTCAGGGTAAGATCCTTTGCTATGGTCACACTGATTTGAACACAATGTATAACGCCGCGTTAGACATTAAAAAGCATCTGGCCCACAAGTCTAAGTCGCGTTCGTTTCAGAAGAGTATGTCCATCTTAGGACCGCCTCCATTAGCCATGAAAGATAAAGGGAAGTTTCGATCCACTGATTCGAACTCCGTCGTAATTACATCTAGGAATATGCGTAACCCGTCCGGTGATCATGTGCCCGTAGGTCGGATTAGAAAAACAAACGCTTCTTGTTATAGCTGTGGAGTTCAAGGGCACTACGCGAGTGAATGCCCCACTAAGGCCAAGCCCTTAGCTCTGTTGGACACTGTTGATGATTTCGCCAAGCTCGAATATGAAGTTGGTGATGACTCTGATTCGGAGGGAGTGCCAAGTGATCTAGATGATGACACCAACATGATGGTGATGTTAATGTATATTTGGATAAATAACATTGTTCGGAGGCTAAACGGGTCGGTCGAGTACACGGCTACCCGATACCCGTAGACACTCCTAGGGTTTGCCTATATATACCACGCTCTGGGCAACGGGGAGTTCATTCCACTTTGATGGACCTCCGGATGCTTCGAGCAACTCCATCTCAATCTCAAATCCGCCCCTAGGGTTTCGCTCGTCCGCCTGGTTCCCTGCTCACGCAAAGGAGATCGTGATCTACCCCGGAGTAGCGCCTCCTAGCCTTCGTGTCTTTCGTCGTTGGATCGCCGCAGCTGTTCGCGAAGAAGATCGCGTCTTGCCGATCGCTGGCAGCCGCCGCTGTTCTCGCGAGGAAGGAGATCTCAAATCGTGCCCAGTCACCGCTCGATCTCGCCTTCGCTGTGCCCTCTCACATTGCCGCTTCGCCAGCATTCACTGGAGCCCTCCCGTTGCCGTTCTTTTTTGGCACGCCGCTAATCGCAAGTGGAGAAGAAGTTCTGTTGTTGCGGCATCGCCGTAGTCACCATATCCAGGGCTGATGCCGCGTCGCCGCTCTGATCCACCCTCGTGCCTGCGTCGCCACTCCGATCTAGTACCTCTCCCGCTCATCACCGCTGGTCCAGGAGATCTCCTCTCTGGATCTGCCGCCGCCTCTGCAGATCGCCGTTCATGAAGAAGGAGGTCGCCGCCTTTGATGTGTGCAGTCGCCGAGATTGCCAGATCCAGAGGGTGCCGTCGCAGTCGCCGACGCTGCCTCAGGAGGTTTTGCCGCCTCCGCCGCTCAGATCCCCCCAGCCGCCGCCATCAGTCGCTCCCGCCACCGCCGTCTCCAAGCCCTAGGAAGTGCAGCCCTAAGCACTACCGCCAGCGCTAACTGCTAGCGCCTGGTGCAAGCAGCTGCTAATGTTAACGCCCCGTCTACCACAGGCGCTAGCGCCAGAGTCCACATTCTCCTGGTTGGTGACCTGTTTTTCATCTACTGGGCGCACAATGATGAAGAGGAACAACTTTTCGTCCCCCGTTTCGATGATTAAGCTGGAGAAGTTCACAGCGACTGAGTTCAACGAGTGGAAGTTGAATACTCAGTTCAGGATGAAGTACCTGAACGTGTTCTACACAGTTCAATCTGATCGTGTTGGGGTCGTAGGGACTGATAACGAGGCTCCATGGGTTTCTGATGAAGACTTCTACCATGACTACCTGTTGAACTGCCTATCTTCCAATCTGGCTAAGATATACATGAAGATGAAGACAGACAAGGAGATCTGGGATGCACTGTAGGAGCACTTCAGGCAAGAGGAGGATATGTCCAAGGTGTACCTAGTGGACAGGTTTCACTCTTTCACCTTCAACGAAGAGAAATCCATTCTCCCTCAGGTATCAGATTTTGAAGTTTTAGTAGATTCTTTATACAGTGAGAATATTTCATTGTCGGATAGCTTTGTTGCTGGTACAATAGTGTATAAATTGCTTTCTACGTGGTACAATTTCAAAACTGAAATGTACCGCAAGAAGATGCGGGTGGGTTTAAACGAACTCAAGTGTTTTATACGCATTGAGGACGAGAACAGGATTCGACACGCATTAGAAGTTGTTAGCAAGCAGAAGGTTGTTGCTAACATGATTACAAACTCTAAGCGCGTGCCGAACCATAGGAAGTCTAAACCCAACCCTAGTAGCTCCCAGGTTGCAGTCCCCAGTAAACAAATTAAAAAAAAGGCAAGTGCTTTAACTGCAGCAAGTGGGGACACAGTGCAACTGATTGCAGGCTTCCTTGCAAGGAAAGGGGCAAAGCACCACAAGTAGGCAACCATGCTAATATGGTTAGCCTCACTGAGCCATCCAACTTTGTTGACATGGTTCGAAATGAGAAGGCCAGTACTGAGTAGTACCTTGACTCGGGGGCAACATGCCATGTGTGCAATAACTCTACTCTAATGATAGGTCTTACTGATGCAAGAGAATCTGTGACCATTGCCAACAGTGAGACAGCTGACATTCTGAAGGTGGGGAATGCAACTTTCTTGATATCATCAGGTAAGACTTTAACTTTAAAGAATGTTAAGTTTATTCCTTCATTAGCTGCTAACTTAGTGTCTATTAGCTTACTATGTGATGCTGGTATGTCTTTTACTTTCTGTAGGGGTAGAGTAACACTGTCAGTTAACTCACACTATTTTGGATGTGCCTACGTCCAAAATAGGATGTACAGACTAAGTATAGTAAATGAAATAGTTCAACAAGTTCAAACAAACTTAGTTATCCCTAAGACTCTACACGAGAGACTAGGACACGTAAACTATAGGCAAATGTTCCAAATTGCTAGAACTCACCAGATAGCTTTAGACACTACAGTCAAAACTGATAAATGTGAAGTGTGTGCTCAGACTAAGATCACTAGGAAACCTTTTAGTGTTGTTACTAGGAGCACAACACACATAGAACTGATACATTCTGACATATGTGACTTCAAAAGTTTTGTCACTAGAGGAGGCAGGAAGTATTTGATCACCTTTATAGATGATTGTTCTAGGTTTTGTCACATTTATCTCCTTAAAACTAAAGATGAAGCGTTTGAAAAATTTTGTATTTTCAAAACCATGGTAGAAAACCAATTAGGCATGAAAATCAAGAGGTTTAGAAGTGATGGAGGAGGAGAATATATGTCCAGTGAGTTCAAATGTTTCCTTGCCTAACATGGAACCATTGCAGAAACCAATGCTCCTTACTCCCCCCGGTCTAATGGCATAGCTGAGCGTAAAAATCATACGTTAATAGAAATGTTAAACTCTATGCTCCTGACTGCAGTCATGCCTTCCGCTTATTGGGGAGAAACATTCTTAACTGCAAATCACATTTTAAATAAAGTTCCTCACGCCAAGTTAGAGGTTACGCCCTACGAGCTTTGGTTTAAGAGACCTCCGTCTTTTACTAGACTTAAGACCTGGGGCTGCATAGCCTATGTCTGGGTCCCTAACCCTAGATGGTCTAAGATTGGACCTAGGACCAATACATGTGTCTACCTAGGTTGTGCTGAGGATAGTGCTGCAGATAGATTCTTAGATATTTCTAATAATGTCATTATAGAATCTAGGGACGCAGTGTTCTTTAAAGATAAGTTCCTTAAGGATAAGAACCTGTCTCTCCCAGGTGTGCAAGTAACTATTACTGAAGAAGATCCTACTTCAGTACCGAGCACTTCCTATTCCGTTCCTGTAGACAAGTCTGGCCTAGAGTCTAGGAGAACTTCTGTAAGAGAGTGAATTCCCAGAACCTTCGGTAGTGACTTTGTCACTTGCCACGTTGAGGCTGATCCTTCCACCTATAAGGAAGCGATGAGATCCAGAGACTCCCTACTCTGGAAAGAAGCTATTGATGAAGAGATGTATTCTTTACTTCAGATTTACACCTAGGCGTTGGTTGATAAGCCAAAAGGATCTAAAACTGTAGGGTGTAAGTGGATTCTGAAAAAGAAACTGAATCCTGATGGTAGTGTAGCTAAGTATAAAGCATGCCTGGTGGCTAAAGGTTTCACACAAGACAACAGAGTAGACTACTTTGAAGTCTACTCACCTGTGTGTCACTTAGCAACCATTAGGGTCCTCCTTGCTATTGCATCTATTGAGAAATTTATTATTCATCAATTGGATGTTAAGACTGCGTTCTTGAATGAAGATCGGATCGAAGAGATCCACATGAGTCAACCTGAAGGTTTCATTGTAGACTGTCACGAAACAAAGGTCTGTAAATTACTTAAATCTTTTTACGGACTAAAGCAAGCACCAAAATTATGGCATGAGAAATTTGACTATAGTGTAATGAACATGGGATTCATGTCGAGTCTCTCGGATAAATATCTTTACATACATAATAGATCGGATAAAGTTGCCATAATATGCTTGTATGTAGATGATATGCTCATTTTAGGGTCTGATCAATCCGAAGTGGATGACATTAAGTCAGATCTAATAAGAGAATTTAGCACTAAAGACCTAGGTGTAGCTAACACTATACTAGGCATGCAAGTGAGCTTTGGGAAGAATGGCATCTCCCTAAGTCAATGCCACTATATAAAGTCCATGTTTGACACGTGGGGATACAGTGACAGTAGAGCATTTGAGACTCCATACAACTACACTAACCGCCTAAAGCCTAATGAAGGAGATATGGTTAGACAGTTAGATTACTCTAAACTGCTTGGTAGTCTCATGTATGCTATGGTCTGCACTAGACCTGACATAGCCTTTACGATCGGCCTGTTGTGCAGATTCACTAATAATCCTGGCCAAGACCACCGGAACGCCTTAGATAGGCTAATGAGATACATAAAGCACACCCAAAAGTATGCTTTAGTCTACTCTGGTCATCCTTCAGTGCTTGAAGGATATTCTGACGCATCATTGTGCTCGAAATTAAATGACAGCAAGTCCACTAGTGGGTTCGTATTCACACTAGGAGGAGTAGTTGTAGCCTGGAAGTCCAAGAGGAAATCCTGTATTGCTCTCTCTTTTATGGAATCCGAACTCTACGCTCTAGCATCAGCAGTAGAAGAAGAAGAGTGGTTAAGAGATTTGGTGATGGACATTCCTCTGACAAGCCTGAAAATGAGTTCTGTTGCAGTTTACTGTGACAATCAGGCTATGAAAATGATTGCTACGAACACTTTGTTCAATGGCAAAAGAAGGCAACTAAGGCTGAAATAATCCTGGTTGACCTTACTCACAAGTCAAGGGATTATGACCCTGATTGATGTGAGATCGAAAGATAATGTTGCAGACGCCTTGACCAAAGGCCTGAATAGGGATCTCACAATAAAAACATCGGGGGAGATGAGACTAAAGTTCATAGATGTATGAAACTTCCCTCCGTTGTTTATGTTTTCATTGTGAGAACATATATAATCGCAACATTCAAGCATATAATAACAGACTGAAAACCCCAAATAATTTCTTGATGAAAACCCAAGATGGCTGATGAGTCCTCATCATATACACTTTTATGGACTCATCTGGGCCGTTTAGTTAGTCATTTCACTGCACTTTAGCCCTGTTTTAGTTCATATTTGATATCCCATGCTAGGTGCACCTTTTGGCCCATTTTGGTGTGATTTCATGTTGATTTTCATTAGTAGTTTTCATGCATTGTTCGGTGCCACTTTTAGTGGCCGGATTGGTGGTTGTACGCTAGAACAGGAGTCGTGCAGGTGTTTCCGGTGCAATTCTGCACAGGAACACTGCGCACGATCACTGGTTCTATTGCGCACGACCACTGGTCGTGCGCCACTGATCGTGTGCACTTAACGCTTTTTTCATAAGTGCTGTTTGGTGTAATGCGCACGATCATCAACTCCAGCGCGCACGACCACCGGTCGTGCGCCACTGCTCGTGCGCACTGACCATTAATCTTTAAGTTCTGTTTCATCTATTGCGCACGACCACTGACGCTAGTGCGCACGACCATCGGTCGTGCGCCACTGGTCGTGCGAACATGTTATTTTGTAATTTCTGTCTTTGCAGGTTCTGTCCAGGCAGAGCGCACGATCACAGGATTCCAGTGCGCACGACCAATGGTCGTGCGCCACTGACCGTGCGCACTGTTTAATTCCAGCACCTATAAATTCCCTGCTCGCGATTTTAGGTCAGGATCCCGATTTTCAGCGCCGTTTTCCGCCCGGTTCCGCCCAGTTTCGCCCCTCCACCGTCGCCCACCATCTAGAGGTGCTCCGGGCTTGCTCTTCACGCCTATCTTGAGCCGGAGTTTCCTCTCGGCCTCCTCCTTCATCCAAGAGCTCCAAAGGAAGACCTAGCCGCTATCTCCATCGAGCAAGAGGAAGTTGGCAACCTCCACCGGATCGTGACACGAAGAAGACGGGTCCATTGGAGAGTCGTGACAGCTCTCTCTACCCCGGACGTAGTTGTGGACCGAGCTTGGACGCGGATTGACAACCCGGCGATTCCAACCGTGAATCTTCAACGAGCCTTCGGATTCGGTCGATTTCTTGCCTTGTTCTCTTCTTATTGATGTGTATGTAGCTAGATCTAACATTATGATGAAGCGTGCTTGATTATTAGCATTTTTACTTGATTATGTCTATGTGATTTGAGTATTCTTGCTTATTATTTTGAGGTGTGCCTTGTGGTGTGGATTGTTGGTTGTGTTGTGCCGCCCTAACAATTGTTAGTGGTGTGCTTTTCGAAGAGGTGCGTGCGACCCTCATTCCACTAGCCTACTCGCCCATTCGCCTACCGAAGCGTGGCATCGCGGCCCGTAATCCATTCGCCTATCGAAGCAGCGCGCTCAAGGCCTGCATAGTTCGATTCCATTAGCCTTCTCGTCCATCCGCCCTTGCGACGCAGCGCGCTCAAGGCCTGCCTAGTTTCCATCCCGCCAAGCGAAGCTTTGCATAGCGGCATTGCATAGGAGTAGTTGTTAGCTTTTATTTTGTTTTCCAAAAGCCAACCCAACTCCCCCGCAATCCATCCGATTTAAGGACTTCGATCTCAAGTCCTGCCTCAATAGTAAACTCCACCTTATTGTGTTCCTCAAGAGACCGACACTCGGGGATTTATTCCCAATTTTTATTACTTGAACGATCGGTACACTGCCGTTTCGTGTCGCAGTCGAGCTACCGCCTATAGCGGTGTGTGAGATTTGCGCCATCAAGTTTTTGGCGCCGTTGCCGGGGAACACAGTCGTGTGAGTTTTCTGGAGAGGGAGAACCTGAGAGAAAAGCCCTTCCATTTGTAAATTGCATTTTCTGTTATTTTATTTCTGTTCTTTTTATTCCATTTTCTTGTTTTATAGTAGGTTGCTTTAGTAAATTTTTGTTAGGTGTAGTATTTCGCACAATAGTGTTTGTCTTTTTGAATCGTTTTATCTTCACACTATGTGGGCACATCTAAATTTCCGTTGCCGTTGGTGTGGAGCTACTTCCCACTCTAGTGTTGAATGCCCTACGGAGAATAGTAGGCATAATTCCTCTCGCCCAGCATATAGAGCATCGACTCCGTCTGATACTCCATATGGTGCGCGTAAGTCTTATGGCTACTCTGCTGAGCCATTACCGTCATACTTCTTTTCGGCTCCAGCCCCCGCTGTGCCAAAGAAGCCTGCTAGGCAGTGCCAGTTTTGTCGGGGCACAGATCATGCCCTGAAGGATTGTGTTGCTTATCTTCGCCAATTGGATGAGGATGACGAGCCGGATATTCGGATCGTCCCAACTCCTAGCTCTGGCGGCACACCTTCAACATCCGGCTATGTGTCTTTGTCACCTTCACATTTTGAAGGGTATGGCATGGATACGGTCACCGGATGTGCGGCTGATCTATGCACCGACATTGCTGAGCCCATTCTCCCAGTGCATCCACCACCTCTAGTGGATTCGATTCTTTGTGAGGAATCGGTGCTCGACTTTTATCCGAGCACTATTCCTCTCCCTGTTGTGCATACTACACTCGTCTCAGACGACATTGTTGATGATGTGTCGCAGGAGGAGGCGGTTGATCTGAGTGTTGTGCCTATTCCTATGGAGGAGGACAACCTTCTAGGTGAAGAGGAATTTTCCTCAGCACCGGTGGAGGAAGTCCAAATCCTAAGCCTGGCCACCGTTGATCCCGCCGAATCTTGTAGCATTGATGACAATGCAAACATTATTTTACTTCCCCAACCTAATGGGAGTGAGACCGGGACCACTCCCCCGATTGTTGATTATTTATGTCATTCTTCCTTTTTATTTCCTGACCCCCCTTCTTCATCTGAACCTGTGCAGGTTGAGTCTTCACAGGTACATCAGGAGGACTTGGAGCATGATGCTCAAGTCAATGATGAGAGCATCCTCTCATGTGAGGAGGTTGATCCTCCCTCCGTAGAGGAAGCCCCACTCATTGCCTTTGCCTCCTGCTGCCCCCCTGTTGACGATACCTTGCTAGGCAAGGAGGTGTTTTGTGAGATGAGTGAGGACCAGGCCTCCTCCTCTTCTTACTTTCTTTTCCCTCTACCTGTGTCAAGCAGGTATTATTTATATTCGGGTAGAGGCGTGACTGTTCTTTCGCCGTATCGGTACCCGCTACCGACCCGCATATTAGAACAGTTACCTGTCCACTTTTCTTTTCATAGGCCCATTAGCTAGAACTGTACAAATGCCAAATAAGTCGTGCTGGGATGACAATAACCCCAGTAGTTATCTTCCTTTTCTGCAATTTTTATTTTTATCTAATCATGTTTAGTCAGTAGTATTTTCTTTTCAGTTTCCTACTTTCTTCTGTTTTTGCGGAGCTGACCCCCTGCAGGTATCTCTTCTGGATGACGGACGCTGCAGCTTAGTCCAGGTTTACACGCCAATCTTCTGGTGTGCTCATTTCTGAGCACTGGGTACTCTCTTTCCCTAGCATTATTCTGAATTTTATAGCTGCATTTTGCGCATATTGTTTAGTTTAAGTCTGGGGGGGAGTGTACCGAGTGTTCACTACACGTGTACACGTTTTTGCATATCAGAAGTATATTTTTATCATTACACACCACTTCACCCACTTGAGCGCGCACTCATCTGTTTGCTTGCTCTGTTGTGAATTTAATTCTTTTGCTTATTTGGGAAAATCTAGGTGATGGCTTAGGATTATGTAGCAGAGTAAAATGTTGACTCTAGTAGTGCTCCTAGTCGAGTGCTCGGTTGCATAGAATTTTGTGTAGAGTAGATTTCTTTTTATGCTATGGTTTTATATTTTTCTTATTAGTGTAAATGTTGTTTACTCTACTCAAATGGTGAATCCGGTGTGAATCAAACGGTAGCATAGGGATGTGTGTAAACGATCGTTAGACTCGTATTGCTTGAGTCGTGAGAAAGGAGAATCTTTCTCGGTGGCTAGAACGTGCCCCAAGCGATTCTTGAAGCATTGGCATAGGATAGTTCTAGTGCGTGAGAATGACGTAGGCCATTATTTTGGCCCGGTTGAACTTTTTATTTCATGCCTATTGTTTACCCTTGCTAGCCCCTTTGTGCCTATCCTTTTCTTGATTCAGCTCCACATCTTTCTCGCCAAAGCCTAAAAGCCTAACCTAGTCGCACACCCAAATCTGAGCTTTAGTTGTAGTTTCATTTACATTTTGGGGGGTGTTGATTGTGGTGTTTATTATGTGAACCTGTGGATATGCTCAATTGAAAATTTGCTGAAAGAAAAAGACAAGAAAAAGAAGATTTAAAGAAAAAGAAAAAAAAAATGAAAAGAAAAAGAGAAAAAGAAAGGTGTGTTTTATTGAAAATCTTGTAGAAAAATTATGTATTGGGAGTAGGCGGTGCACACACCTATGTTGCAAAAGTCCAAGTCTGGGGGTGTGGTGCACTTGCATTCGATTTTGGGTGCACGGGTAGTTATTCTTAAAGCTCATTTGGGTTAGGTGTTTTAAGCCGTCCTGTTTATCATTGTTTACCTCACCGTAACCCAAGCCCCATCTCTAACCTAAAGTCCTACTGACTCACGCTATGAACCAATCTAGTGTCGTGGAGAGAATGTGACCGGGCAAGCTTATGGTCACCGACACTGATGGATTTCAGTGGAGTTTGTCCCGTACCCCGATCTTGAGCAATGCTCATCTCAGCGTTTAGTTTACTTTCTCCGTGTGCAAGACTAAATGATTCACCGTTGTTCACCATTTTGAGTAGTTGTAATATGCTTTTACTCTTTTAGAAATATATAAACTGTTTATATAATCAGAAATCTTCTCTACTATTCTTCTTATGCACGTGAGCATGCGACTTCGCATGGTACTCTGTATTGTAGTTTTAAGCCATCTACTGTTCTTTCCTAGTTCGCTTAGAATTTGTTTGCTCGGGACGCGCAAACAGTTAAGTCTGGGGGTGTGATGAGTCCTCATCATATACACTTTTATGGACTCATCTGGGCCGTTTAGTTAGTCATTTCACTGCACTTTAGCCCTGTTTTAGTTCATATTTGATATCCCATGCTAGGTGCACCTTTTGGCCCATTTTGGTGTGATTTCATGTTGATTTTCATTAGTAGTTTTCATGCATTGTTCGGTGCCACTTTTAGTGGCCGGATTGGTGGTTGTACGCTAGAACAGGAGTCGTGCAGGTGTTTCCGGTGCAATTCTGCACAGGAACACTGCGCACGATCACTGGTTCTATTGCGCACGACCACTGGTCGTGCGCCACTGATCGTGTGCACTTAACGCTTTTTTCATAAGTGCTGTTTGGTGTAATGCGCACGATCATCAACTCCAGCGCGCACGACCACCGGTCGTGCGCCACTGCTCGTGCGCACTGACCATTAATCTTTAAGTTCTGTTTCATCTATTGCGCACGACCACTGACGCTAGTGCGCACGACCATCGGTCGTGCGCCACTGGTCGTGCGAACATGTTATTTTGTAATTTCTGTCTTTGCAGGTTCTGTCCAGGCAGAGCGCACGATCACAGGATTCCAGTGCGCACGACCAATGGTCGTGCGCCACTGACCGTGCGCACTGTTTAATTCCAGCGCCTATAAATTCCCTGCTCGCGATTTTAGGTCAGGATCCCGATTTTCAGCGCCGTTTTCCGCCCGGTTCCGCCCAGTTTCGCCCCTCCACCGTCGCCCACCATCTAGAGGTGCTCCGGGCTTGCTCTTCACGCCTATCTTGAGCCGGAGTTTCCTCTCGGCCTCCTCCTTCATCCAAGAGCTCCAAAGGAAGACCTAGCCGCTATCTCCATCGAGCAAGAGGAAGTTGGCAACCTCCACCGGATCGTGACACGAAGAAGACGGGTCCATTGGAGAGTCGTGACAGCTCTCTCTACCCCGGACGTAGTTGTGGACCGAGCTTGGACGCGGATTGACAACCCGGCGATTCCAACCGTGAATCTTCAACGAGCCTTCGGATTCGGTCGATTTCTTGCCTTGTTCTCTTCTTATTGATGTGTATGTAGCTAGATCTAACATTATGATGAAGCGTGCTTGATTATTAGCATTTTTACTTGATTATGTCTATGTGATTTGAGTATTCTTGCTTATTATTTTGAGGTGTGCCTTGTGGTGTGGATTGTTGGTTGTGTTGTGCCGCCCTAACAATTGTTAGTGGTGTGCTTGTCGAAGAGGTGCGTGCGACCCTCATTCCACTAGCCTACTCGCCCATTCGCCTACCGAAGCGTGGCATCGCGGCCCGTAATCCATTCGCCTATCGAAGCAGCGCGCTCAAGGCCTGCATAGTTCGATTCCATTAGCCTTCTCGTCCATCCGCCCTTGCGACGCAGCGCGCTCAAGGCCTGCCTAGTTTCCATCCCGCCAAGCGAAGCTTTGCATAGCGGCATTGCATAGGAGTAGTTGTTAGCTTTTATTTTGTTTTCCAAAAGCCAACCCAACTCCCCCGCAATCCATCCGATTTAAGGACTTCGATCTCAAGTCCTGCCTCAATAGTAAACTCCACCTTATTGTGTTCCTCAAGAGACCGACACTCGGGGATTTATTCCCAATTTTTATTACTTGAACGATCGGTACACTGCCGTTTCGTGTCGCAGTCGAGCTACCGCCTATAGCGGTGTGTGAGATTTGCGCCATCAATGGCTAGATGCATGTTATTCCACATTTGATAACTAAGCATCTTTCTTATTCTAAGTTGATTCGAAAATTATTCAACTGGGAATAGAAAGTCGTTGTAGTCGGTTATCTAACATTGATGATCATAGCACAATATTCCACACCTGATAATGCTGCAAACATTGTTGTGCCAAATCATTCCACATTTGGTGATGAGGCACATAATGATCACTAATGGATAAGATAACGATTGATTTACAAAATCAACACTAGACTGGTTCATGCTAGACCAGATAGAGATGCTGACAGTGTTACTTCACCAATGCTACAGGTTTTAAGCTCACTTATGTAAGAGCTAGTTCACTTTCTACGTTACTGCATATGTTCATGAATTCATAGAGTCTAACTCATGAAATTCCTTGCAGGCACTGGTGGAGATGGAGGAGAGAGTAGTTTTTGACATGGATGATGATGATCTACTAGACGAGTAGAATTGTCATATGTTTTATGCTTGTCATTTTATTTCCAGACTTATATTGATGAGTAGCACTTTTATTCTAAATAATTTATTTTACTATGGATAATCCTGTTGTTATTTAATGTGCTAACTCTTATGTTTTATGTTAAGTTGAAAACTGCTTTTATGTTATTGACTACTCTCTGCACTTCGAAACGTACATGTTATTTGTCACAAATATAGGAGGAGTTTGTAAATGTATATTTGGATAAATAACATTGTTCGGAGGCTAAACGTGTCGGTCGAGTACACGGATACCCGATACCCGTAGACACTCCTAGGGTTTGCCTATATATACCCCGCTAGGGGCAACGGGGAGTTCATTCCACTTTGATGGACCTCCGGATGCTTCGAGCAACTCCCTCTCAGGTGATGCGTTGTATTTTCGCCACCCCGCGTGCGTCTGATGATATGAGTCGGACAAACATATTTTCGTTAAACTTTAAGAGCGGCGAGAAGTGTTGCAAGTTAATCATCGATAGCGGTAGTTGCATGAATGTGATTTCGTAGAATGCGGTGACCTGAATGAAATTGGCCACCGACCCGCAGCCTCACCCTTATAAGATGGCATGGGTTAATAAAACATCTCTTCCGGTTGCGCGGCGTTGTTTGGTACCTCTCACCATCAAAACTTATTCGGAGAAGGTTTGGTGTGACGTCATCCCCATGGATTCCTGTCATGTGTTGCTCGGACGCCCGTGGCTTTATGACCATGACGTTACCCACTTCAGGCGAGCCAACAGCTACGAGTTCAAGTTTAATGGCAAGATCATTACCATGAAACCTACTCCGCCTAAGGATCCTTCGAACGCTTCGAAAGACACAATTGTGCCCGTAGAGAAGAAGACCTTAGGTTTGATTGGTAAGAAAGAGTTTGCACGCCAGACATTTTTGGATGGTGTCCTTTATGCCTTAGTTTGCCTATAAATCAAGGAAGATGTGCCTTCGTTTGATAGTTTACCACCCGCCATGTGGAGCATGTTAGAAGAATTTAAGGATGTCTACCCGGAAGAGCTACCCCTACGTTACCCCTGTTACGAGACATCCAGCATGCGATAGATTTCATTCCAGGTTCCTCGTTACCCAACATGCCTCACTATCGGTTAAATATGTCTCCACATTTGGAGCTCTAAACTCAAATTTCAGATTTGTTACAAAAGGGATTTATCCATCATAGTAAGAGTCTGTGTGCCGTTCCGGCTTTGCTAGCGCCTAAGAAAGATGGCTCGTGGAGGATGTGCGTCGATAGTAGAGCCATTAATAAAATCACAATTAAATATCGGTTTCCCATCCCGCGTTTGGACGACTTGTTGGATATGTTAGCCGGAGCCACGATCTTTTCTAAATTTGACCTTAGGAGTGGCTACCACCAGATTAGAATCCAGGAGGGAAATGAGTGGAAGACTGCTTTTAAATCTAAAGGGGGGCTCTACGAGTGGTTAGTGATGCCATTTGGATTATCCAATGCCCCTAGTACATTTTCGAGGATGATGACACACGTCTTCCAACCCTACATGGGAAAATTTATTATGGTATATTTTGACGATATTCTCATTTTAGCACGTCTACCCTTGATCGTGAATCGCACTTGAGGACTATCCTAGATACATTGTGCGCAGAAAAATTATTCGTTAATATAAAAAAATGTACGTTCTATGTTACGTCCGTAGAGTTCCTCGGGTATATTGTGAGTTCGGAAGGAAAACATGTGGACCCTAAGAAGGTCCAAGCCATTAGGGATTGGCCTGAACCCACTAACATTAGGGACGTTAGGAGTTTCCACGGTTTAGCCACCTTTTATCGTTGATTCATTCGCGACTTTAAGAGCATCATGGCACCGATCACTGAATGCATGAAAAAGGGGGAATTCACTTGGACGAAATCGGCCACTCACGCGTTCCAAATGATTATAGCTAAGATGTTGGAAGCCCCCTATTGCGGTTGTCTGACTTTAGTAAGGTTTTTGAATTATCTTGTGACGCGTCGGGGATGGGGATTGGAGGCGTGTTAAGTCAGGAGAGTTATCCGGTTGGGTATTTTAGTGTGAAATTGGCGGGTCCTAAATTTAATTATTCGAATTATGACTGTGAGTTCTATGTCGTGATACGTTGTCTCCAACATTGGCGGCACTACCTTCTCCCGAAGGAGTTTGTCATCCACTCCGATCATGAGGCCTTAAGATTTGTCAACTCCCAGAGCAAGGTCAGCCCCCGACACGCTAAGTGGGTCTCCTATCTCCAGGAGTACTCTTTTATTATCAAGCATCTTAAGGGGACCCTTAACTGGGTGGCGGACGCCCTTAGTCGCGTCTCCTAGTTATTGACCACGTTAGAGGTGAAGGGCATCAGATTTGAACGTATTAAGGATGAGTATGTCAATTGTCCGGAATTTAAAGTGATATATCTTTCCGCTCAAGGCGATGCGCCCACGACCATTTCTGCGTATTATATTCATGATGACTACCTATTTAGGCATGCCAAGCTTTGTATCCCTCGCTCATTGATGAGTCCCAATTATATACACATTTATGGACTCATCTGGGCCGATTATCTAGTCTATGCACTACACTTTAGGCATGTTTTCATTCATATTTGATATTCCATGCTATGTGCACTTCTAGACCCGTCTTGGTGTATTTTTCATGTTTTTCTTCTTTATTAGCTTTCGTGCATTGTTAAGAGCCACTTTTAGTGGTTTGATTGGTGTTTATGCTGGAACAGGAGTCGTGCAGGTGTTCCTGGTACAAATCTGTACAGGAACACTGCGCACGATCACTGGTTCTATTGTGCACCACCACTGGTCGTGCGCCACTGATCGTGCGCACTTAACCCCTCAAATCTGAGTTCTGTCTTGCCAACCGCACGACCACTAACGATAGTGCGCACGATCACTGATCGTGCGCCACTGATCGTGCGCTTTATTATTTTTTGTAAAGTTTTATCTTGCAGGTTTTCGGGCACAGTGCGCACGACCACCAACTTCTAGTGCGCACGACCACTGGTTGTGTGCCACTGATCGTGCGCCCTATTTTCTATAAATATGCAGTCTGCGAAATTAGGTCGGATGACATTTTACTTCCGCCGTTTTCGATTGTTGTTCACCTCTTCCGCCCCCTGCATCATCTTCCACCACCAGGAGGTGCTCCGGGACTATTCTTCACGCCTATCTTAATCCCGGAGATCATCTCGGCCATCTTCGTCATCCACAAGCTTCAAAAGGAAGGATCTCCGCCCAGATTTCATCATCAATCTTGGGAGCCAAGTATTGAAGCCGAGCGGATAATGACACGAAGAAGATGGGTCCATTGGGAGGTAGTGACAGCCCTCCTCTACCCTGGACGTAGTTGTGGACCGACCTTGGACGCGGATTGATAACCTTGCAATTTCAACTGTGAATCTCAACGAGCCTTCAGATTCGGTCAATTTCTTACTCTCTTTCAACTTGTAATGATATTGTAGGGTAGATTCTTGTATTTTTGGATGATATGCACAATGATCTTCAATTGCAATGTTTATTTCATATTTCTATGAAACCATTTGGTTATTTGTGTATATTAGATGCGCCACCACTTCATCCACCACTCCATCCACTATGTTCGTGTGACGCACTAGCAATTGCTAGTGGTGTGCTTATTGACGAGGTGCTTGCGACCCTCACTCCGCCATTGCGACTCACTCCATCCGCAAGCCTACTCATCCATCCGCGCAGCAAAGCGGTGCATAGCGGCCCGTGTAATCCATTCTCCTCATGAATCAGTGCGCTCAAGGCCTGCACAGTTCTATTCTGCACTTACCACTCCATCTGCTTGCCTACTCATCCATCCGCCCTTGCAAAGTAGTGCGTGCAAGTCCTACGTAGTTTTCCATCTCGCCTGGCGAAGCATTGCATAGCGGCATTGCATAGGAGTAGTTGTAGTTAATTTCTTTTATTTTCCATAAACCAAAACCCCCCTTTTCCGCAATCCTTCCGCTCGAAAGGACTTCAATCTCAAGTCCTTCCTTAAAAGTAAACTCCACCTTACTGTGTTCCTTCGAGATCTATACTTGGGGATTCACTCCCACATTTTTTATTACTTGAATGATCGGTACACTGCCGTTTCGTGTCGCAGTCTCGCTACCGCCTATTGCGGTGTGCTAGATTTGCGCATCAAGTTTTTGGCGCCGTTGCCTGGGAACACAGTCGTGTGAGTTTTCTGGAGAGGGAGAATCTGAGAGAAAAGCCCTTCCATTTGTAAATTGCATCCTTTTGTTTTATTTCTTCGTATTCTGTTTTCCTATTTTATATTAGGTTGCTTTAGTAATTATTGTTGGGTGTAGTGTTTTGCATAATAGTGTTCCTCTTTTTAAATCGAGTTGCCTTCACGCAATATGGGCTTCATTTAATATTCGTTGTCATTGGTGTGGAGATATCTCTCATTCTAGTAATAGATGTCCAAAGGGAGATAATAGCCCTAGCACTCAAGGCCCAGTATATGGAGCACCGACTTCGTCTGGTACTCCATATGGTGCGCGTAAGTCCTATGGCTATTCTGCTGAGCCTTTACCATCACACTTCTTTTCGACTTCAGCACCTGCTGTGCCAAAGAAGCCCGCAAGGCAGTGCTTGTTTTGTTAGAGCACGGATCATGCTTTGAAGGATTGTGCTGCTTTTCTTCGCCAATTGGACGAGGATGACGAGCCGGATATCCGGATCATCCCGACTCCTAACTCTGGAGGCATACCTTCAACATCTGGTTATGTGTCTGTGTCACCTTCACCAGATGTGTGGCTGATCTAGGCACTGACATTGCTGAGTCTATCCCCCCTGTGCATCCATCACCTTGCGTGGATCTGATTCTTTGTGAGGAATCGGTGCTTGACTTTTTTCAGAGCACTATTCCTCCCCCTGTTGTGCATACTACAGTCATCTCTGATGACATTGTTGATGATGTGTCGCAAGATGAGGCTGGCGATCTAACTATTATGCTTGTTCCTGTGGAGGAGGACAACCTTCTAGGTGAAGAGGAGTTTTCCTCAACACCGGTGGAGCAAGTCCAAATCTTAAGCCTGGACACTGTTTGTAACATCCCCAGAACAACTAGACCCCTGAGATGCTTTTTGTCATGACAAGGTCATGACGTACCTCTAAGAGACTAAAATGGCCCTAAGAACCAAGGTGAATAAGTGAAAATCACTTTGGTGTGCAAATAGCCAAATTTGACTCCATGACTTATGACTTGGTATTAGACTTCAAAATGACATATTAAACCCACCAAATCTTCCTAAACACGTTAAGGAATCACTTGGGTCATTTAGGACCCATTGGGGTCAACCCAATTGACCAAATTGACCAAGGTACCTTTTAGGTCAACATAGGTCAATCCTTCACCAATGGGTCCAATTGACCAACAAAACATAAAATTGACTTCACCCCTAGTCTTATAACATCATAGGGGACCCAATGGACTTAAAAGCCCAATCATGGGGTCACCAATTGGCCCAAATTGACCAAAGTGCCTTTAAGGTCAACATAGGTCAAACTTTCACCAATATGTCCAATTGACCACCAAAACATGAAATTGACTTCACCCCTAGTCCAATAACATTATAGGGGACACAATGGACCCAAAAGCCCCACCTATTGGTCATTAATTGGTCAAATTTGACCAAAGTCAACTTTCCCCCAATTTTGGTCAAAATCACACATATTGGCAAAATTGGCCCGAATGGGGGCACCGCCATGACCCAATCTACATTGGGTGGTGTCAAGGGACTCAAGACCAACACATTGGACCAGTCAACCCATCAAATTTACCAAGTCAACCCCAAAGTCAACCTTGGTCAAAGTTGGGCCATAAAGAAGAAATTAGAAGCCCAAGCCTATTCCAATGAGCTAAGGCCTCAATAGGAAGCCCATCCTGTAGCCCAATAGCACATGACCATGCATGCCCTCAAATTTGAGGAGGGATTGACATGCTGATGAGTCCTGATTATATACACCTTCATGGACTCATCCGGGCCATTATTTAGTCAATATCACGCACTTTAGCCTTATTATAGTTTATAATTGATAACCCATGCTAGGTGCACATTTTGGCCCACTTTGGTGTGTTTTCGTGTTTATTTCCTTTCATAGTACTCATATGTTGTTAAGTGCCACTTTCGGTGGCTAGATCTGTGTTTGTGCTGGAATAGGAGGCGTGCAAGTGTTTCCGGTGCAATTCTGCACAGGAACACTGCGCACGATCACTTGTTCTAGTGCGCACGACCACCGGTCGTGCGCCACTGATCGTGCGCACTTAACCCCTTTTTTACGAGTTCTGTCTGGTGCAGTGCGCACGACCATCAACTCCAGTGCGCACGACCACCGGTCGTGCGCCACTGTCCGTGCGCACTTAATAGTAATTTTATGAGTTCTGTCTCACCTATTGCGCACGACCACCGACGCTAGTGCGCACGATCAACGGTCGTGCGCCACTGGTCGTGCGAACATTTTATTTTATAATTTCATCTCTTGCAGGTTCTGTCCAGGCAGTGCGCACGTTCGCAGGATTCCAGTGCGCACGACCACTGGTCGTGCGCCAATGATCGTGCGCAGTGTTTAATCCAGCGCCTATTTAAGCGCCTGTTGCGATTTTAGGGCGGATTATTCATTTCGGGAGCGGGATTTATGTTCCGTACGCCGCCGACCGCCCCCTTGGATCGCCCCTACTTCATCTCCTACGCAAGGGGAAGCTTCCTCGGTCCATTCCTAGACATCCTCCATCGTCCGTGAGTGTTCTCCATCATCCGCAAGCCTCCAAGCAATCATTTTCGCTTTCCGCCCGGTGAGAAGAAGAAGAGACCTTGAGTCGAAGACGACGGAGCACGTAGGGAGATTGTGACAGCCCTCTACGCCGGAAGCATCGTCCGCCCGAGTCCGGAGGTAGCCCGACAACCTACCATTCCGGCCGTGAACGGCCGCTAGTCTTCACCACCGGTTATCTCCTTCCTCTTTCCTTGATTGTACCCCTTTGAATCTTTTACTAAATGAATATTGTGATATTTACTTGATGAGAATGAACGTTTCTGTGTTCTTATTCATGGGTTGGTTGTGATTCACCACGTTCAAGCGCACTCACTCACACACGCACGCAAGGTGTTTGCTCCGTGTTGGCAAGAGCTAACGACGGTTGTGAAGAGGTGTTTGCGACCCTCACTCTCTCGCGCCTGAGTCCACTTCATTCGCCTCACGAAGCATGGCATCGCGGCCGTTGCATCCACCTCACGTTGCGAAGCGGTGTTCTCGACCCGCATCTCTTTTATTGTTGTTAAAATTAGGAAAACCAACCAAAAACCCCTCTTTGTGTTTGTGAAACGCTTGTGTAACAATATTCACTGCGCGATTCGATCACCCATCCTGCATTCCTCAAGAGACCGACATCCGGGGAATTTATTCTCCACAATTATTACTTGACAGCGACCGGTGCACTTGCCGACGCGCATCAAGTTTTTGGCACCGTTGCCGGGGAACGCAGGCGTGTATCGTCTTGTGTCGTGACTCTCGTTACACGAGCAGTTGTTTTTGATCTTTTCATTTTCTTCTTGTTGTTGACAGTGCATGCAGAGGCAGATTGCAGGTGAACTTGCACCTTTTGACCCAGAAATCGAACGAACCGCTCGCGCGCGAAGGCGTGCTGCGGCTCTGCAAGCAGCCATGGGTGATCATGTGAACCCGAATGATGCTGATGCGCGAGTGCACGATGAGGGGCAAAATCCGGCCACTGATGAACAGGAGGCGGAGAGACCTCGGCCTCGTACTATGAGAGATTATACCACCCCCACTGCTGGAAGCGTGTATCCGGGCTTTGGGCCCAATATCATGAACAATCAGTTTGAGATAAAGCCGGCGATCTTAAACATTATCCGAAACCATGCTCAGTTTTCGGGGATGGCTAGCGAAGACCCGCATCTGCATCTGGCAGAATTCTCTGATATTTGCGGAACTTTCCGCTATGCGGGCATTGCTGATGACACAGTCAAACTGAGACTGTTCCCCTTCTCCCTCCGTGATAAAGCAAAAGTATGGCTTCATTCCATCCCGCCCGGGACTGCTGCAACATGGGATGCCCTTGCATCCAAATTCCTGGCTAAATTCCACCCGGTGGATAAGATTGTAAGCTTGCGGCGTGAAATCGCCACATTTCGGCAGTTGGATCAAGAGACTCTTGCGGAAGCTTGGGAGCGCCTCAATGAACTCCTTCGCCGTTGCCCTGGCCACGAGCTCCAGCCATGGAACGTGGTTGAATTGTTCTACTTCGCGATCGAGCCCAATTATAGGGCAATGATCGATGCTGCGGCCGGTGGTACCTTGATGAACCACACCCCTGAAGATGCCCTGCGGATTTTGCGTGACACTGCCTCCCACAGTACCTTCTGGACTGCAGGGAGAAACGCTCCAAGAAGCAGCCGAGGACTCTTCATGGTTGATTCTCTTCCTTCTCCGTCTCCATCTGCTGCCATCATTACTTGTGAAGGATGTGGAGGTGGAGGCCACCATGCTTACGAATGCTCGGGGAACCAAGTGGTAGGTGATTTCGTGCACTTATCTTTAAATGAATCTGTGAATTATGTTGGAAATCAGTCCAAGGGGGCGCCGTATAATAACACTTATAATCCGGGAGCGAGAAGTCATCCGAACTTCTCGTGGAATCCCAACACGCCCGGCCAACGATGGTCACCGGGGCAGCATCAAAATGATGCTTACGCCTCCGGGAGCCAACCGAGGCCGCCGCACCCGGATTACAACCAAGCACCCCCTACTCAAAAGAAGAGTAATTTAGAAGAAATGATGGAAAAATTCATGCTTGTAGCTAACTCGAATATGGCAAACCAAACTGCATCTATGCGAAACTTGGAGACGCATTTGGGCCAATTGGCCCAAGCGCTAACTGAGCGTTCGCAGGGGTCCCTTCCCAGTAATACGGAAAAGAATCCCATTGATCAAGGGAAAAGTCTGGGGGATGTGGTGGATGCCAATCCGAGTGAGCTGATAATCTCGTGTTCCATCAATCAGGTTGAAACAAAGGCTCTATGCGATTCCGGTTCCTCTCGCAATGTTATTGCGCTGCAAGATGTTGCGAAACTTCAATTGGAGATTAACACAGAGGAAAAGAAATCGCTGATTCTCGCTAACGGCACCATTATTCAATCCGAGGGAGAGGTGAGAAACGTGGAAGTAATAGTTGAGGGGACAACTGTGGTCGCGGACTTTCAGGTGTTGGGCCCCCGGGAAAATCAATCCATCCCTATCTTGGGGGTGCCGTTCTTGAAAGAGAGCGGCGCCACCCTTGACTTTGCCACGGGGTGTGTCATCTTACCTAACACGGCGCTGCAGCCCATTCATCTCGAAGCTAGAGCCAACACATCCACTCCTCCCCCTCTTGTTATTTCTGATGAACTTCTGAGTTGTGCAGGGAAGACGCATTTCCAAGAAACAGGTGAAGGGGAAATGGAGGAGCTCAAATCTGATGAGGAGGAAGTGATTGACTTTCGGAAAGAATTCGACGCCGAGAAGGAGGATGACGGCTGTCCGGGAAATGCTGATTATTTTTCTTCTTGTGATGAATCGTGTAATAAACTGTTTAAGCGTTCCGTCTCTTGGGCCGATCCGGTGGTCACAGTGACACCGGAAGTGACGCCACCTGATTCTAAGGAGGAAAAATCTGAGAGTTCACAACGGTGGCGATCTCCAACCGTCACCAAACTGAAAAAAGAAAAACTTCTGCGTGACGCTCGTGCTGCCGCTCTTCGTAGCAAGATGGCAGAGGTTAGGGGAGCATTGGGTAATACCAGTGCTGGCCCTAAAGCCTTCACCTCCCGCCTACATGCTACGGGAGATGCGCACCACAAGAGCGCTTTTAGTTGATGCGTGTTTTTAATTGCTGTAATGAACTATTTTTGAGTATGTCTTCTTAATTCCTGCACTCTTTATAAACAATGCTAATACAGGTATTTGGTCCAGCTTAAGGACGTTAAATGAAAGCGCTACTGGGAGACAACCCAGATTTCCATTTTTTTTTTTTATATTTCCTTTTATCTAACCTTTCCTAGTTCAGTTTTTGTTTTTGCTTTTGTTGTTTTGAGTTTTGCTTGCAGGTTTTGTGTTCGATGGTGGATGCTGCGGATTGTCTTGATTTTAAACGCCATTCTTCTGGTATGCTCACGTGCTGAGCATTGGGTAACTTCTTCCCTAGCTTTCAATTTTGATTTTCACTGTCATATCATTATGTTGTATGGTTTTGATTAAGTCTGGGGGAGAGCCGTTTCTTTGTCACCCACTGCACATGCTCATCTCATTTGCATACTAGAAGTATTTTAATTTCAGTTATTTAGTTTCGTTCATCTTCACACACCACTTCACCCACTTGAGTGCGTGCTTTCTTTTGTGTTGTTCCGTTTAAACTAGTTTGGTTGGAATGTGAAATAGGCTATTAACACAGGAATTATTATTTGGAGCGCGGTGTCGACTCATGTAGTGTTCTAGTCGCTTCGCATGCTATAGTAGAACCTGAGTAGAATTAGATTTTCCTTATGCATTTAATTTATGTGTAGTATCTCTGCGTAAATTTAGATTTAATGTACTCAAGTGGTGAATTCGAATGAAATTGATGATAACCCGGTGTTGTGTGTGTGCGGTCGCTAAACGTGTGTTGCTCGAGTCGGGAGGAAGGTTTATCTTTCTCGTGGGCTAAGAACTTGCCCCAAGCGACTCTTGAAGCATGGGTGAGAGCTACTTGTTGAGTCAAGCATGATGTAGGCCACCATTTGGCTAGTTTGAGCTTTGCTATTCCATGCCCCTTTCATTCACCTTTGCAAGCCAAATTTGTGCCTACCATTTTTATGTTCAGCTCCTCCTCATCCACCAAAGCCTGAAGCCTATCCTACGCCCGCAACCAAAAAAATGTTTTAACTGTGCTCATAATTTCCAACTTGTGTGGTGTGTGGTATCATTGTGTTTTGAAGAGAAAATAATGTCTTTCCGCTGATTTTGAACCAACTGGAGGTTGCTTGAAAGAAGAAAAATATATAAAAGAAAAAAAAAGAAGAGTATCCTGAAAATAATCCTCCCAAGCTAAAGAGAAAAATCTGTTGGTATTTGTAAAGTAGGCTGTGTGCACACCTGGTTTTCATGATAAGTCTGGGGGTGTGTCACACGAGCATAGTTGTTTGGTTTTGTAAGGTGCAGTGTGCCGTTGGCTCATTTGGGTTGCGTAGCCGTCATGTTTATCTTTGCATATCATTCCGTAACCTAAGCCCCGTTTTAATCCTATAAGTCCTACTGATTTGACTTGCGAGTTTGCTAGCGCCGTGGAGAGAGTGTGACCGGGCAAGCGTATGGTTCACGACGTTGATGGATTTCAGCGGAGTTATTCCTAAGTCCCGATCTTTTGCAACACCCGCCTCAGCGTCTCGTCACTTTCATACCGGGCATGATCGTCAAATTCTTCATAATTCACCCACTGAGTACAATTAAATCTTTGATTACGCTTTAGTACTTACGTAAATTAGTTTGCATAGCTAGAATCTTCTTCTACTAGAATTCCTACTCGCATGCATATGTTACTTCGCACTGTACTCCCCTGCGTAATTCGCTATTTTAATTATCTTTTTCAACTTCCGCCGGATTCGTTTGCTCGGGACGCGCAAACAGTTAAGTCTGGGGGTGTGATGAGTCCTGATTATATACACCTTCATGGACTCATCCGGGCCATTATTTAGTCAATATCACGCACTTTAGCCTTATTATAGTTTATAATTGATAACCCATGCTAGGTGCACATTTTGGCCCACTTTGGTGTGTTTTCGTGTTTATTTCCTTTCATAGTACTCATATGTTGTTAAGTGCCACTTTCGGTGGCTAGATCTGTGTTTGTGCTGGAATAGGAGGCGTGCAAGTGTTTCCGGTGCAATTCTGCACAGGAACACTGCGCACGATCACTTGTTCTAGTGCGCACGACCACCGGTCGTGCGCCACTGATCGTGCGCACTTAACCCCTTTTTTACGAGTTCTGTCTGGTGCAGTGCGCACGACCATCAACTCCAGTGCGCACGACCACCGGTCGTGCGCCACTGTCCGTGCGCACTTAATAGTAATTTTATGAGTTCTGTCTCACCTATTGCGCACGACCACCGACGCTAGTGCGCACGATCAACGGTCGTGCGCCACTGGTCGTGCGAACATTTTATTTTATAATTTCATCTCTTGCAGGTTCTGTCCAGGCAGTGCGCACGTTCGCAGGATTCCAGTGCGCACGACCACTGGTCGTGCGCCAATGATCGTGCGCAGTGTTTAATCCAGCGCCTATTTAAGCGCCTGTTGCGATTTTAGGGCGGATTATTCATTTCGGGAGCGGGATTTCTGTTCCGTACGCCGCCGACCGCCCCCTTGGATCGCCCCTACTTCATCTCCTACGCAAGGGGAAGCTTCCTCGGTCCATTCCTAGACATCCTCCATCGTCCGTGAGTGTTCTCCATCATCCGCAAGCCTCCAAGCAATCATTTTCGCTTTCCGCCCGGTGAGAAGAAGAAGAGACCTTGAGTCGAAGACGACGGAGCACGTAGGGAGATTGTGACAGCCCTCTACGCCGGAAGCATCGTCCGCCCGAGTCCGGAGGTAGCCCGACAACCTACCATTCCGGCCGTGAACGGCCGCTAGTCTTCACCACCGGTTATCTCCTTCCTCTTTCCTTGATTGTACCCCTTTGAATCTTTTACTAAATGAATATTGTGATATTTACTTGATGAGAATGAACGTTTCTGTGTTCTTATTCATGGGTTGGTTGTGATTCACCACGTTCAAGCGCACTCACTCACACGCGCACGCAAGGTGTTTGCTCCGTGTTGGCAAGAGCTAACGACGGTTGTGAAGAGGTGTTTGCGACCCTCACTCTCTCGCGCCTGAGTCCACTTCATTCGCCTCACGAAGCACGGCATCGCGGCCGTTGCATCCACCTCACGTTGCGAAGCGGTGTTCTCGACCCGCATCTCTTTTATTGTTGTTAAAATTAGGAAAACCAACCAAAAACCCCTCTTTGTGTTTGTGAAACGCTTGTGTAACAATATTCACTGCGCGATTCGATCACCCATCCTGCATTCCTCAAGAGACCGACATCCGGGGAATTTATTCTCCACAATTATTACTTGACAGCGACCGGTGCACTTGCCGACGCGCATCACATGCAAGGGGGTAGAATTGGGATTTCCCCCAATTTTGAATGAGACAAGGAGGGATTTATGGAGTTGATGCCACATGGCATGTGTCTCCTCTCCCCAAAGCCTCCTCTCAGCTCCCCCATGAGATTTCATACAAATTTGAGTGAGGTGGCAGCTGGGTAGAGGGAGAAATTTAGGTGGGGGAAGGTGCTGGCCGGCCACTTTAATTGCAACCCATGGGATGAGCTGCCATTGGGCCCAATCTTCTTACCCTCAGCATGGATTCGAGCTGAGCAGTGGAATCCGGGTGAGCTGGAGCACTGATAGTGGCTGGGGAGGGAGGTGTCAACTTAGCCGACTTTCGATCCAAGTAAAAGAAGTCCACAAACCCTAGGGCAACCCCCGCTCGAGTTAGTTTGAGGACAAACTAGCAGCGGAAGTAGTGGTGTGCACATATGGGAAATCACAGAACTTTGTCCACTTAACGATGAGATTAGGCCAACCTGACTAGTACACCGTATTTGTTTGACTTAACAAGACATCTCATAAGGTATCCTAGTCTGACACCAACCTCGGGTATATTTTGTCCAAGTAGTAGGATACCCCAAAGTGACTAAAGGAAAGAGTCGAAAGCACGTGTAAGCATTCAGGGCTTACTCTCTGATATACCTACATCACTTCCTAAGTGACATTAACACCCCTCAAACAAACAAATAAGACAATCTTAAGTGGATATGGTGCTTGTGATTGTACTATCGGATTAGTATGAGACTCATAAGGCTTAACTCATGTGCCTAGAAGTCTATACTCCCCACTTCCGTCCTCATAAAATCCATCACAAGGAGAGGATGTAGAATATGGAATGATAATTCCAGCCTAGAAGAAGACCAGGGAATAGGATAACAAGCACACGACCCTTGGAGAATTACGATAAATGGCATTTTTGAGGGTAGAGAACCTTACCATATACACAAATCTCAAGGACTTTATACCTATAAGGATTAAGTACACACTTGAAATGTCCAAATTGTCGGATATAAGAAACTCAGCACAAGATTTACGGGAGGCTTATCTTGTTTCTTCGTTTATTGGGCCGCTAGAATATTAACTTGGGTTGTTTTAGAAACATAAAAGCCCCTACTATACAACTCTCTGGGCACCTACTTTGGTGCATGGTATATAAAGTGAACCCTAGACTCAAATTTGTGTGCCCTATCATCTGTCTTACCCGAGTGATCTGAATTTTACACCGTACATGTACATTTAGTACGATACGTATGCGGTCCAAAAATCAGAATTTTGGAGATAATGTCCTATAGACCTGGAAATAATTTCATTACACACGATTGTGGTAGACCTAAGGCTTAATGAAGACCAACTCACTCAAATCTTTATGGATGGTAGATATCGGAAAGAAAAGTTACTAGACAAATTTATGGCCATTTGGAACCCTACATATTGTTGGGTCCCACATGCAAGACCAAGGTAGCTTAGGATAATACCCATGTTGTTACACACATAGAGTATATTGAATAATAATTAATTCCTGGGTCAATTCTCTTGAAATTTGAAACATGCACTTATGATCAAAAGATCTTTCATCTCTGGAAGAATCAAAAGCTTTGAGGATTGAGTTCCGTAGGAAATCGGGTTTGTGAACCCTTCTTACATTAAGCCTTATTGAGAATTCCAAGGTCAAGTTCCCCTAGAACAGTATAAAAAGCAGGAATATTATATAAATGAGTAGATAGACTCGTGGTCTCCGTTAAACTTCTGAAAATTTATTGATTAGTTATCATACTTCATTTACGAAATTGGTTTTGCACCCTTAGCCACATAATTAATCTTCTGGAATTATTTTAAGGAGGAAAACTATAAACTTCTGCCGAACACTGTCTTGGATCATGATTAGTCTCTGAAAATTCTGTTAAACCTATTGGCTCATGATAATTGATACTTGGTGTACAGACTGGAGACCCCATGATTACGGAAGAAATAAGACTTAGGCCAAAAACAAATATGACATTACGAAGAGTTGAAATCTGTAGAATTATCACTTACAAAACTCTGGGAATGATTTAGAGACCGACTTACGACATATTCACGATAGTTGATTCATAGGTGATTGATCTCGTGCAAAAGCTTGAGCTTGGTTTGCTGTTAACAAAAATGAGGACTATAGATTTGACTGTTAATAACACATGATTTGGGATAAAAATCAGGAATGAGGATTCAGGACGTTAATGTGATTGGGTGCACTTCAAGAATTAATCTTGGAGGATTTACAATATATGAATTTTATGAGGCTCGGAATTGATGACTCACATGAAATCAAGTACCAGAACTGAGCTTGATTATTACTAGAGTATCCTTTAGTTTAGTAAATGACCATGACATATTTACATTTACTAAATATCATTTCGGATCTTAGAAGCATGATTAAGCGTTGACTTAAAATACGATGATGTCATGAAAATTAGGAGAATCAATATTGCCCAAGCCATATGCATATCATGATCTTGGAAGACAAGTCTAAATTCTAATTGCAAACACCTGACAAATAAGAGTACTGACATCACGTTACCATGATTGTGAACCACCAGAAAGTTAGATCCAAAGTGTTAGTAAGGATGGTATTGAAAATTTTGACGGTGAACATGACGATATACTCTCCGGGTCGAGAATTGTATACTTACAAAGACATCATACTATAGATTAGAGGGCTCGATTGAGTTACTCACTCGCCTTGTGAGTGTGTAAATTCACTTCAATCTAAATCTTCCCTCCACTACGTATACCTTCATTAATTGGGAATTATTTAAGAACCTCCAGGAAGAAGGTCATGACTACGAACGTAGTAAGATTTAACGAAAAGTGCACTTGGCAGAAAACTGAGGAGGAGGCGATGTGAACTAGACCTAACCGTTTCCAATATTAGTTGAGAGTCACGTTGCACAAAAAGTATCAAACCTTCCGGGTATATTTTCAACTCTGACTTCCGTAGACCCAACCTAAATTTCGGGGACAAAATTGTTTCTTCGTTTATTGGGATTTGTAACATCCCCAGAACAACTAGACCCCTGAGATGATTTTTGTCATGACAAGGTCATGACATACCTCTAAGAGACTAAAATGGCCCTAAGAACCAAGGTGAATAAGTGAAAATCACTTTGGTGTGCAAATAGCCAAATTTGACTCCATGACTTATGACTTGGTATTAGACTTCAAAATGAAAAATTGACCCCATCAACTCTTCCTAAACACCTTAGGGAATCCCTTGGGTCATTTAGGACCCATTGGGGTCAACCCAATTGACCATATTGACCAAGGTACCTTTTAGGTCAACATAGGTCAATCCTTCACCAATGGGTCCAATTGACCAACAAAACATGAAATTGACTTCACCCCTAGTCTCATAACATCATAGGGGACCCAATGGACTCAAAAGCCCAATCATGGGGTCACCAATTAGCCCAAATTGACCAAAGTGCCCTTAAGGTCAACATAGGTCAAACTTTCACCAATAGGTCCAATTGACCACCAAAACATGAAATTGACTTCACCCCTAGTCCTATAACATTATAGGGGACACAATGGACCCAAAAGCCCCACCTATTGGTCATTAATTGGTCAAATTTGACCAAAGTCAACTTTCCCCCAATTTTGGTCAAAATCACACATATTGGCAAAATTGGCCCAAATGGGGGCACCACCATGACCCAATCAACATTGGGTGGTGTCAAGGGACTCAAGACCAACACATTGGACCAGTCAACCCATCAAATTTACCAAGTCAACCCCAAAGTCAACCTTGGTCAAAGTTGGGCCCTTAAGAAGAAATTAGAAGCCCAAGCCTATTCCAATGAGCTAAGGCCTCAATAGGAAGCCCATCCTGCAGCCCAATAGCACATGACCATGCATGCCCTCAAATTTGAGGAGGGATTAACATGCAAGGGGTAGAATTGGGATTTCCCCCAATTTTGAATGAGACAAGGAGGGATTTATGGAGTTGATGCCACATTGCATGTGTCTCCTCTCCCCAAAGCCTCCTCTCAGCTCCCCCATGAGATTTCCTTCAAATTTGAGTGAGGTGGCAGCTGGGTAGAGGGAGAAATTAGGTGGGGGAAGGTGTTGGCTGACCACTTTAATGGCAACCCATGGGATGAGCTGCCATTGGGCCCAATCTTCTTACCCTCAGCATGGATTCGAGCTGTGCAGTGGAATCCGGGTGAGCTGGAGCACTGATAGTGGCTGGGGAGGGAGGTGCCAACTTAGCCGAAATCGCTTATTAATGGAAACCCATCTAATACCCTCCACCTCTCTCAATTGAGCCAACGATCCCCTTCAGAAGCTTAAGAGAAGGAGAATCCCCATCTTTCAGAGAGTAATCGTGCATTGGTGGTGGAGATTGGCAAGGAGTCGAGCAAGGTTGCCGGAAATGGCATCCCAGACAAATAGCCACCATCAAGACCAATACAGGTACAGTTTCTCCTCCCCTCCCCTGGTGCTAGTCTTCCCCCTATCTTCCCATGCATTCGATGAAGAGTTTGATAGTTTTCCCCTTCCGCCATTTCCTTGTTCCTACTCACAAAATGAAAACAACGGGTGAATAATCTCGCCCACCACCGACCAAATGACCACCGCCATTCGATAGCCCCGAGTCGGGCGGAGGTGGTGGTGGAAGGGATTGGCCGGAGAAGGCCGGAGTTCGCCGAAATCGGGGGCCAAAATCGGCCCAGGCGCGGTCAATCTGGACCTTAGGCTGGAGGAAGGAGATAACCTCCTGGCCGTCCGATCTTAACAGATCTGATAATCGCAGACCTCAATGATCTAATTAAGGATTTATATTATATATTTTTATGAAATTTGTCACACTTAGTTAACTGATTTTGAAAGCAGAATTTGAGGCCTTTAGAGGCCTTATTTTGAAAAATGCCCAGAGACAGCTATTGTAGATATAGGTGTCTACTTTCATCTGAAAGTAAAATCAAGTCATTTGGTTAATTATAGGTCCTACAGTACTCATTTTAGTGAGACTGGTCATAACCTGAACCAGAAATTAATTAGTGTGCTCACTCTAAAATATAAGTCTGATGAACTTGAGATTTTGGCCATGCATGCATGTGCCATATACCTAGCTTAGGTTCAAAAATCAGATTTTTAGGAAATTATTTTTCTAAAGTTTTATTCAGAACATGGAAAATCAAATAAATGGAATATTTGGAGTTATATAACTCCTAATGATCCCAAATTCTGGTGAGGGCTTCCTTAGGTCATGTATGGACCCTGGTTAAAATTTCATCACATATGCATGAGTATATTTCTCTGAACTTCAAAAATGAAGTTTGTGACATGTATATATTTGTATTTTGTTGGGATAAACAGCTTGTACAGAACTTGCATGTTGACTTCACCTAGGTTAGGCTCATTTCTGGAGTTAGTGATCAACATGAATATTGTATACCTTGAGGTTACCTTTAAAATGCCACAGATTTCATGTCATTTGGTCAAGTGTAGCTCCTTCTATGCCATTTTTGGTGTGACATGTATATATTTGTATTTTGTTAAGATAAACAATTTGTACAGAGCTTGCATGTTGACTTCACCTAGGTTAGGCTCATTTCTGGAGATAGTGATCAACATGAATATTGTAGACCTTTAGGTTACCTTTAAAATGCCACTGATTTCATGTCATTTGGTCAAGTGTAGCTCCTTCTATGCCATTTTTGGTGTGACACGTATATACTTGTAGTGTAAATCCTTGTTCACACCCCACTCATGTAAAGTAGAAATTATGGTTAAACAATCTTTGGAAGAATATGGAATGTAGAATTTGAGGTTGTTAGATCATTACTCACTGTGAATCTACGGTAAGAACTTGGAACTCATTAAGACTTGATAGGACCAAGGTTGTGTCTTAAGAGTTGGCTAATTCTGCATATTTACTTGGCTAAATATTGATGGACTTGTTTGCATTGGAATGATGGGTATAGGGAACAATGGGGTCCTCCATCATAGTTCTGTTAATAGTGGTTGGTAGGGTGATGAGACCACCACCACGGCGCCTTTTTATTTGGGGTGAACATCCCCTTTATGAGCGTGGTTAGTGACATTTTTTGGGTCCGCCACCACTGGTTCGTTTTGAACATCCCCTTTATGTGAGTGGTTAGTGACATTGTTTTGGGTCCGCCACCACTGTTCCATTTTTGCACTATATGCCAAGTTTAGTCATGCTCTTGCTTATCGGGCTGGTTCTATGCGGGATCTTCCTAACCTTCTATTACTGAAATCTTTATATAAGCGTATATATATAAATAGTTATATATATGGGTATATGTATATATATATGTATTTATATACCCCTTTCAGCTTGGATATGTCACTTGTTACTTCTCCTGCTCTTAGTTTTAACTATGCTGTTTTCTTGCACCCTTTGGGCTGAGGCGTTCTTTTCTTATGGATGCCTCAGGTTCAGGTTCGTAGCTGCCGCAGGTTTTAGAGCAGGGTTGTTCAGTTTCTCGGGTGGAGGGCTTTCCTCCCTATTAGGTAAGGATTCAGTTTCTCTTGTTGTAGCGTTTCGTTTGGCTGTTGACTCTTTTCCTGCGGGTTCGTGTCAGTTGTTGACGCCCGTATGGCTTTTGTTTGGTTTACTTGCTGCTGCTGCTAGCTTCCTTTACTGCTACTTAGTTATTTTGTATTCGTACACTCTGGGAAAAGCCGATTTTGCTGAATATTAATGCATTTCTTTTAGCGTTATAAAAAGTTGTTCTTTTAACTGTTTGTCGTATTTACTACTAAGTATCGCATATTTGCAAAGCGTAAACCAAAATAAAAATGATACTTCTTTATTATATATTAAATGTAGACCGGCGATCGCCCTGGAGACGTCTCTGGTCTTTAGCGCTGTTAGGAATAAAATGAACTTATTTTCTTCCGTTGTGTACGCATTATTTTAATAAAGAGCGGCTATGTAAACCGCAGGGCCGAGGGTCACGGCTTCCTAATCTAATAAAAATGATCTTAAAAGATAATGCTTTTATTAATTCATATCTTTTCTCGTAAAAAAAGTTCGTTTGATTGCTCGCCTGAACGTCTGTAGTTGTCCCCTACTGGACGTGGCATCACAACGCGTGTTTTCCCCCTTTACTCTGATATTATAATATATTTCGGGAAAATACGGGTTGTGACAGTTGGTATCAGAGGGAGGTTAGCCGGGTTGCTGGAAATGGTCTGGTTGGCCCGGTTAACCGTCCAGTAAGAATCGTTAATCATTGCATACACTCACCGATGGGTCATCGGTAGATCTTGGCAGAAGCACGAACACTACACTCATAAGCATGAAAGAAGTATACGGGGCATATTATGTAGTATGAGATGCATAATATGTGTCTGTATATGGACCCTCATAGGTGACAACATACGACTGTTATGTAGTATGGGATGCATAACGTAGGTCGCATGCGTGTCCATTAGATTTTCTTTTTCGTTGCATGCGATAATATGTAGTATGGGATGCATAAGATCGCATGTGTACGCCGCTCATAGCATACATTAAGGCCTTTTCTTAGTTTGCATAGCACTGCATGCATAGCATAACATTGCATAAGCACACGTGCCAAGCCAGAGATCTACACGATGACACATGTACACCCATGATTTTAAAGGTAAGATTTTAAGTTTATATGCATACGGGAGAGATGCACGAGAGGTAAAGGATGGCGTACCATCCTGAGTATAGCTTGATATTATGTATTTACTTTTCCCAGAGAAAAAGGCAGTAGCAAAAGCAAGTATTTGTATGTCCTCTCTTCCTAGAGGTTTGAGTCCAGTCTTAGCAGGCTGTTTGTATCAGGTTCTTCCTCGTTCTCGTTGTAGTCCAATTTTTCCGTGGTAATTTAGTCGCTATAGCAGCGTTCTATCTTTGTTATGTCATTCGTCTATTGTTAGGCGAGTTTAAGGTTCGAGATTGTTAGGCGCATGTTCTGTTTGACTCTGGTGCCACTCACTCTTTGTGGCCAAGAAGTGGTTGTTCGGTATCACTGGGCCTTGGGGCGTGTTGATGATCCGTTTTGTGTCAAGTACCCATCCGGAGAGTCAGTGGTGTCAGACCTGTGCGTGAGGCAGTGTCTGATTGTGTTGGATGGATTTTGGGGGCATGCAGATCTGAAGGTGATCGACTTGGAGGACTTCGATATGATCTTGGGCATGGATTGGCTAGCCCGTTATGACACCGTGATCCAGTGCAGGAATAAGCATCTGGATTTCTTGATGGATGATGGCCAGCCCAGGAGCGTGTTCGGTTTCCTGCGTCAGACTTCCTCCGTCATGTCAGTAGTCTGTGCCCAGGCTTTGGCGGAGTTTGATGGCCGGGTCTGCGTTGTTTCCGTGTTGCTTGCAGCTTGTGCTTCGGTGCCCTATGTGGAGGACATTCCTGTGGTGCGGGAGTTCCCGGACGTCTTTCCCGATGACCTTCCTGGTCTCCCTCCTGAGCGAGAGATTGAGTTTGCGATAGATTTGGAGCCCGGGACCCGCCCTATCGCGAAGGCACCCTATCGTATGGCATCGCGAGAGTTGGAGGAGCTGCGCACTCAGTTGGATGAGCTTCTGCAGCTTGGATTTATTAGGCCGAGTTCGTCTCCTTGGGGTGCGTCGGTTCTGTTCGTGAAGAAGAAGGATGGGGCGATGAGGCTGTGCATCGATTGCAGAGAGTTGAACAAGGTCACTATCAAAAAATAGATATCCGTTGCCGCGGATTGATGACTTGTTCGACCAGTTGCAGGGTAGCTGCGTGTTCTCGAAGATCGACCTTCGGTCCGGTTACCATCAGTTGAGGATTCGCGACTCAGACGTTCCGCAGACTGTTTTCCGGTCGCGTTACGGACATTTTGAGTTCCTGGTGATGTCCTTTGGGCTGACGAATGCGCCCTCTGCTTTTATGGATCGGATGAACAGGGTATTCCGGGACTATCTGGACCAGTGCGTGGTGTTTTTTATTGATGATGTGCTGATATATTCTTCAAGTGAGGAGGAGCATGCTCGGCATCTATGTTGGGTGATGTCTACCTTGAGGGCACACAAGCTGTATGCCAAGCTGAGCAAATGCGAGTTCTGGCTTTCGCAAGTTTCCTTTTTGGGTCACGTGGTGAGCAAGTGTGGCAACTCTGTGGACCCAGCGAAGGTCGCTGCTGTTTTGGACTGGAAGAGGCCGTCGTCGATGAAGGAGATCTGTAGTTTTCTGGGTTTAGCAGGTTATTATCGGAGGTTCGTGGAATGTTTCTCAGGCTTTTACGCGCCTCTGACTAGGTTGACGCGGAAGGAAGCGGCTTTCGATTGGAGCGAGCAGTGCGAGTAGGCCTTTCAGGAGTTAAAGAGAAGGTTGTGTTCCGCCCCAGTTTTGGCTCTCCCGGGTGAGGGAGTGGAGTTTCAGGTCTATGTCGATGCTTCGTTGATAGGCCTTGGGTGTGTCCTCATGCAGGAGGGCAAGGTCATTGCGTATGGGTCGAGGCAGCTAAAGGTGCATGAGCGGAACTACCCGATGCATGATTTGGAGTTTGTCGCGGTAATTTATGCCCTGAAGCTGTGGAGGCATCTTCTGTATGGGGTGGTGTGCAAGATCTACTCAGATCACAAGAGCCTGATTTACGTATTTTCCCAGTGCGAGCTGAACCTGCGCCAGCGTCGGTGGATGGAGTATGTGGCTGATTATGATGTGGAGATTCTCTACCACCCCGGCAAAGCAAATGTAGTGGCGGATGCCCTGAGCAGGAAGTCAGCTTCTGTTTTCGGACTCTCTGTGCATTCCCTGGTGGAGGAGTTCTTTCTGATGAGTATCGCGGTGAAGCCCAGTGGTGGTCCGTCTCGTTTGGAGGTCGAGGAGCCGTCTTGGATTGTTTTGGCGAGGTCGCACTAAAAGGATGATCGGGATTTGCAGCACCTCCGGAGCAGAGCTGAGAGAGATGAGTTGCCAGATTTCTCGATTGATGCGGAGGGTACTTTGAGGTACCGTGGCAGGCTGTGTATACCCACGGTGGAGCAGATTCGGGCGAAGATTTGTGAGGAGGCTCACGACTCCAGCCTATCCTATCATCCTGGTTCTACCAAGATGTATCGCGACCTGAAGCAGTTTGTGTGGTGGCCTGGCATGAAGGGCGATATTGCGAGATTCGTGGCGCAGTGCTTCACTTGTCAGCGCGTCAAGGCAGATCACAGGAGGCCTGGGGGCAAGTTGACGTCGTTGGATATTCGCTTGTGGAAGTGGGAGAGCATCTCCATGGACTTCATTACTGGTTTGCCGAGATCCCCACGGGGTCATGATGTGGTGTGGGTCATCATGGATAGTTTGACCAAGTGTGCTCATTTCATGTCGTACAAGATTGGTTATTCGATGGAGAAGATTGCATCTCTGTATGTGCAGGAGGTCATCAGGCTGCATGGGGTTCCAGCGAGCATAGTGTCTGACCGTGATTCCAGGTATACCTCTCGTTTTTGGCAGAGTCTGCAAGGGGCCTTGGGCACCGATCTCAGGTATTCTACGGCCTATCATCCACAGACGAATGGGCAGACGGAGAGGGTTAATCAGATCGTGGAGGATATGATCCGGTGTTACATTCTAGAGCATGGAGGAGCTTGGGATGAACGCTTTGGGCTCAGGGAGTTCACGTACAACAATAGCTACCAGGAGAGCTTGCAGATGGCTCCGTTTGAGGCGCTGTATGGGAGGAGATGTCGGACTCCCCTGTTTTGGGCTGAAGTGGCCGAGAAGCCTGTTCTGGGTCCTGAGGCTTTGGAGGAGATGGGTTTTGCTGTGACGTAGATCAGAGAGAAGCTGCGGTTAGCTCAGGAGCGTTATGAGAAGTACGCCAACTGGCGTAGGAGTGATCTGGAGACTGCAGTGGGGGACATGGTGTTCCTTAAGGTGTCCCCGATGGCAGGCGTCAAGAGGTTTGGAAAGAGCCACAAGCTGGACCCCAGATATGTAGGCCCATTCGAGATCATCGAGCGCATCGGGGCTTCTGCGTACAGGTTATTGTTGCCTGCCTCTTTCCCCGGCGTGCATGACGTTTTCCATGTGAGCCAGCTGCGGAAGTGCGTCTGCAGCGATCGCCATGTTCTAGATTCTGTGCCAGTGCTGCAGCCCAATCTATCGTTTGTAGAGCAGCCCGTTCGCATTTTGGAAAGGCAGGATCGGGTGTTGCGGAAGAAGAACATTCCTATGGTCAAGATCCTCTGGGACAATCAGGATGTTCGGGGTGCGACCTGGGAGCTAGAGTCAGCTATGAAGGAGTCCTATCCTCACCTTTTTGACTAGATTCCCCGGTAAGTTTTCGCCTCCTGAGTTCCTTTCTTTTTCGTGCTTTTCTTTTCGTGCCTTCCTCGTTTTCAATGGTCGCTGCAAAGTTTCGGGTCGAAACTTTTGTTAGGAGGGGTGACTGTAACGCCCTGGGTCCTTCTTTCAATTATTTTAACAAAGCGGGATTTTAATTTAGGGTGTCGATGTGTAGGGGCGTTACCTTTCGGAATCGTCGTCGTCGTCCGGCGGGTTAGCTCTAGTTGGGAGCGTTAATTCGGTAAAGTGTAAGTATATGTATATATATGTACGTTTGCACTATATAAATTAAGGTAAAAAGATGTATATAAAGAGTTATACAATATAAATACTATATATATACACGTATATGCGTAAAGGTTTGGGATACTTTGGGCCTTACGTTCGTGCGGGTGGTTCCATGTAGGATCAACTAAATAAAATGTATATGGCTATGTGTGACACTTATATGCATATATATAAATTATTATTATTATTATTATTATTATTATTATTAAAAAGCATTCATCAGTTTGGAGTTTAAAGTTTCCCCTGCTGGCATCCACTCCGACCCCCCTCTCCCTTTTTCCCGATATCGCCTTTCTACCGACTGCTGCGATGGAGAGTTGTGCTTAGGGCTGTCGGCAGTGCCGATTCCGTCGTCGGAGTGGTTGGAGGAGGTCGGGTCGCCGTGTGTAAGCAAGGCAAGAAGACTTCCTCCTTTTCCCCTCCACCCCCTTCTTCTCGCTTAATTTATCCATGGCCGATTAGGGTATTTTCGCCCAGGTTTTCTTTTCTGGTTTTGCATCAAGATCCGGGCACATCTTTTGGTTTAAAGTGGCTAATTCCTGATAAATCTCGTGGCTATTATTACGAAAATCACTCTAGATTCATATGCATGGTTCGGGTCGGTTAGTTCTGGATTCGGATACTTGATGTTCTTTTTTTCAAAAAAAAACTGGTATTTGATACTTGATGTTTTTTCCTAAAATCTAGATCTTGATACTTGATTGTTTTGCTAAAATCTGGATTTGCATGCTTGAGCCTTTACCAAAAAGAAACCTGGACTCATGGGGGTTTGATGTCTTTGCTAAAACTTGGATTCATGTGCTTGATCTTTTTATACAGACCTGGATTCTTTTAGGCTTGATTTAAATTGTTGGTCCATCCGTGTGTGGATAATCCTGCTGTTATCCTTGCTTCCTTTGTTTATTTGGGGGCTGCCCTGCTTGTTTTCTGTTGGTGAGAGGCTGATGTGGCTTGTTTTATTTAAGGGTGTTCTGTTGGTCTTCTTCCTTGTGAGGCTGTTGTTCCTTTTAGTGGGGGGGCTGCCTCTCATCTTTGTTAATTTGTGGGGGGGGGGGGGGGGGGGGGGGGGGGGGGGGGGGCTGTTTTCTTATGTTAGGGGCTGCACCTTATTCTTGTCTAAGCAAGGGCTGATGCTATGTTCTTTTCTTTTGGGCTGCCTTGCACCACTCTTGATGGGTTTCATTACTTGCAAAATAATTCTGCGCGCTTCGATTATACGTAGCTAGAAATGGTCAATATTATGGTGGTTCTATTTGCTAACTCCTTGGCACACTTATTTGGTCCTGTTTGATTATATGCTAGCTGCTATGGTTGGGTCAATCCTTCTATCCCTCTTTTATATGCTAGCTGCTATATGTTTAGCTTTGTTCCGATCCTGTGCTAATCCTTGATGGTTTATTCTGGTTGATTTTGTTCCAGATCATGTTTACTTGGCTAATTCTGCATATTTACTTGGCTAAATATTGATGGACTTGTTTGCATTGGAATGATGGGTATAGGGAACAATGGGGTCCTCCATCATAGTTCTGTTAATAGTGGTTGGTAGGGCGATGAGACCACCACCACGGCGCCTTTTTATTTGGGGTGAACATCCCCTTTATGTGCGTGGTTAGTGACATTGTTTGGGTCCGCCACCACTGGTTCGTTTTGAACATCCCCTTTATGTGAGTGGTTAGTGACATTGTTTTGGGTCCGCCGCCACTGGTCCATTTTTGCACTATATGCCAAGTTTAATCATGCTCTTGCTTATCGGGCTGGTTCTATGCGGGATCTTCCTAACCTTCTATTACTGAAATCTTTATATAAGTGTATATATATAGTTATATATATGGGTATATGTATATATATATATATGTATTTATATACCCCTTTCAGCTTGGATATGTCACTTGTTACTTCTCCTGCTCTTACTTTTAACTATGATGTTTCTTGCACCCTTTGGGCTGAGGCATTCTTTTCTTATGGATGCCTCAGGTTCAGGTTCGTAGCTGCCGCAGGTTTTAGAGCAGGGTTGTTCAGTTTCTCGGGTGGAGGGCTTTCCTCCCTATTAGGTAAGGATTCAGTTTCTCTTGTTGTAGCTTTTCTTTTCGCTGTTGACTCTTTTCATGCGGGTTCGTGTCAGTTGTTGACGCCCGTATGGCTTTTGTTTGGTTTACTTGCTGCTGCTGCTGCTGCTAGCTTCCTTTACTGCTACTTAGTTATTTTATATTCGTACACTCTGGGAAAAGCCGATTTTGCTGAATATTAATGCAGTTCTTTTAGCGTTATAAAAAGTTGTTCTTTTAACTGTTTATCGTATTTACTACTAAGTATCACATATTTGCAAAGCGTAAACCAAAATAAGAATGATACTTCTTTATTATATATTAAATGTAGACCGGCGATCGCCCTGGAGACGTCTCTGGTCTTTAGCGTCGTTAGGAATAAAATGAACTTATTTTCTTCCGTTGTGTAAGCATATTTTTAATAAAGAGCGGCTATGTAAACCGCAGGGCCGAGGGGCACGGCTTCCTAATCTAATAAGAATGATCTTAAAAGATAATGCTTTTATTAATTCATATCTTTTCTCGTAAAAAAGTTCGTTTGATTGCTCTCCTGAACGTCCGTAGTTGTCCCCTACTGGACGTGGCATCACGACGCGTGTTTTCCCCCCTTTACTCTGATATTATAATATATTTCGGGAAAATACGGGTTGTGACACCTATTAGGGGAGGTGAAGGATGACTTAGCAAGAAGTGAAAATTGTGATTGAGAGATAACACAAGGAAATAGTCGGTCACTAGGAATGACATGGTTCAGTGTTCAATAGAACACCGACACATGTCTGCCCGAGGCAAATGGTAATCCACCATATGATTTTAGAGCAATCGGAGAGCAAATGGGCATACAAGAATGAGTAGCAACTAAATAAAATAAATATCCTGGAAAGGGGGATTTGGGCTTCAGTCACCATCACATTCCCCAGTACCGTTGCGAGCCCTTCACCAGGTAATCCACGGGAAGTCCATGATTCACCCCAAGATTCTAAGATCAACTAACAATAGACAAGAGTAGTAAAGTAGGAGAACTTGAAACATAATCTCCCTCCCAAATTTGGGAAGGAATGAAATAAAGGAGGACTGGGATAGTCCTGCGAGCAGTAGGCTCGGGTTATAAGGAGGACTAGGATAGTCCTGCGAGCGGTAGGCTCGGGTTATAAGGAAGGACTGGGATAGTCCTGCGAGCGGTAGGCTCGTAGTTTAAATATAAGACTAGGTTATAGTCCTGCGAGTGGTAGGCTCGTAGTTTAAATATAAGACTGGTGTAGTCTAGCGAGCGGTAGGCTCGTAGTTTAAATATAAGACTAGGTTATATTCCAGCGAGCGGTAGGCTCGTAGTTTAAATCTAAGACTAGGTTATAGTCCTGCGAGGGGTAGGCTCGTAGTTTAAATATAAGACTGGTGTAGTCTAGCGAGCGGTAGGCTCGTAGTTTAAATATAAGACTAGGTTATTTTCCAGCGATCGGTAGGCTCGTAGTTTAAATATAAGACTAGGTTATAGTCCTACGAGCGGTAGGCTCGTATTTTAAATATAAGACTGGTGTAGTCTAGCGAGCGGTAGGCTCGTAGGTTAAATATAAGACTAAGTTATATTCCAGTGAGCGGTAGGCTCGTAGTTTAAATATAAGACTAGGTTATAGTCCTGCGAGCGGTAGGCTCGTAGTTTAAATATAAGACTGGTGTAGTCTAGCGAGTGGTAGGCTCGTAGTTTAAATATAAGACTAGGTTATAGTCCAGCGAGTGGTAGGCTCGTAGTTTAAATATAATACCAGGTTATAGTCCTGCGAGCGGTTGGCTCATAGTTTAAATATAAGACTAGTGTAGTCTAGCGAGCGGTAGGCTCGTAGTTTAAATATTAGACTGGATTGTCTTGCAAGGGGTGGGCTCGGGATATAAGAAAGGACTGGGTTAGTCCTGCGAGCGTTAGGCTCACTATATATTGCCTTGGGTTAGGTCCTGCGAGTAGTAGGCTAGTCATTTTTTAATTAGAGGCATCATTGTATCAAGTAGTACGCGGATACCCTGTGTGTTCTTAGGGGCGTACGTAAGGTCTAGGTTGGGTGGTGTCACACAAGCCTAGAAGTGGACAGCCCGGTCTACTGCCCTGTTTGCCTCAACAGGGTACCTGAGCGGAGACTCGAATAGAGGGCTAGAGGCGGTGCTTACCAGATAGTACGCGGATACCCTGTGTGTTCTTAGGGGTGTACGTAAGGTCTAGGTTGGGTGGTGTTACACAAACCTAGAAGTGGACAGCCCAGTCCACTGCCCTGTTTACCTCAACTAGGTACCTGAGTTGACACACTCGAACAGAGGGAACTACAAAAGTTCTGTATGTAGAAAGTCGTGTGTGTGAGTTGCACCATTGCATTGCATTGCATATCATAACATAGCATTCTTGCATAAAACAGAGACCTCATCGTATAAACTAGTATGGGCTCCTTTATACGATGAGTTTACTTTAGTACCAGATCTCATAGCTTATGTGCTTTTGTGTGTGCATATAAGTTAAGGTTACATTTGTAGCTGCTCTTATTTATTATACCTGCTCTTTTACTTATACTGCTCTTTACTTATTGCTTATATACATACTCCTGCTAGGGTAGAGATGTTGTCATTACTTGTTTAGTATCTATATACTTGCTAGTCTCGCCACTGTCACCTGCTTTTGATTTACCCCTTGATGTCCTCTACTTCCTCCTCCCGCACGGTGCCTAGGACTCGCGGGGGGAGGCGAGGACAAAACTGTCTTAGTCATTATGACTAACGGTCGGTTGTGACCGTAGGTTTCTAAGGAGCTGGAGCAGCAGAACGACCGGCAGTACTAGATGACAAGACTTAAAGAGCGGTTTCCTTGCAACAACACTACTTGACGGCAGATCGATAAGGGTTCGATAGCTTCCGCATATATTTAGAATGAGAGAGATTTTGTACTTTATTTTGAACATGTACATGGCATAACCCTTCTCTCTTACTCTTTTAGTTCTTTCTCATCGTGGACATTTATATTACGACAATAAAATAATGTGATTTTGTGGACTTGTTTCATTTAATGCTTCTATTACTGTGAATATGGTTGGCCTGGATGATGATGAATAGCCGGCAGGATCGGCGTATTGTGGCGGCGACCATTGGGTGTAATGGTGTCGCCGCAAGACGGTAGTTCTGGGCGGTAAGACCCGATTTATAAGCAAAAAAACAGAGGGTCTTACACTGTTGATCCCACCGAACCTCGTAGCATTAATGACAATGCTGACATTATTTTACTTTCCCAACCTGATGGGAGTGAGACCGGGATCACTCCCCCGATTGATTTTTATTCATGTTCTTCTTCTTGTTTATTTCTTGATCCCCTTTCTCTATCTGAGCCTGTGCAGGTTGAGTCTTCACAGGTACCCCAAGAGGACTTGGAGCATGATGCTCAAGTCAATGATGAGAGCATTCTCTTATGTGAGGAGGTTGATCCCCCCTCTGTAGAGGAAGCTCCATTCATTGCCTTCTCCTCCTGCTGTCTCCCTGGAGATGACACCTTGCTGGGCAAGGATTTATTTTGTGGTGAGACGAGTGAAGACCAGCCTTCCTCCTCTTCTTACTTCCTATTTCCTCTACCTGTGTTAAGCAGGTATTTGATTTAGGTAGAGGAGTAAATGTTCTGTCACCGTAGTGGTACCCGCTACCGACACGCATATTAGAACAGTTACCTGTTCATTTCCTTTTTCATATGCCCATTAGCTAGAACTGTTTTAAATTTAAATAAGTCGTGATGGGATGACAATAACCCCAGTAGTTACCTTACTTTTCCTACATTTTTATTTTATCTAGCTTAGTCTAGTTAGTGGTATTTCATTTTAGTATGTATATTTTCTTTTGTTTTTGCGGAGCTCACCCCTGCAGGTATTCTTCTGGATGGATGCTGCAGCTAGGTCTAGATTTAAATGCCAATCTTCTGGTATGCTCATTTCTGAGCATTGGTACTCTCTTCCCCCATCTCTTTTCTGAATTTCATAGCTATATATTTTGTGTATTGTCTAGTTTAAGTCTGGGGGAGAGTAGTTATGTGTGCCAACTCACATGCACTATTGCATAGCATGCTAGAAGTACTTTTATTTTAGTTTATTGAAAATTGTTGTGCATTCTCTTTGCGCACCACATCAACCACTTGAGCGCGTACTCATCTGTATGCGTGCTCTGAGTTGAATTTAATTCTTCTGCTTATTTGGGAAAGTCTAGGTGCTGGCTTAGGCCTATGAAGCAGAGTAAAATGTTGACTCTAGTAGTGCTCCTAGTCAAGTGCTCGGTTGCATAGAAATTTGTGTAGATTAGACTTTTTTTTTATACTTATGATTTTACATTTTTTTTCTATTAGTGTAAATGTTGTTTACTCTACTCAAATGGTGAATCCGGTGTGAATCAAACAGTAGCATAGGGATGTATGTAAACGATCGCTATACTCGTATTGCTTGAGTCGGGAGAAAGGAGAATCTTTCTCGGTGGCTAGAACTTGCCCCAAGCGATTCTTGAAGCATTGGCATAGGATAGTTCTAGTGCGTGAGAATGACGTAGGCCATTATTTTGGCCCGGTTGAACTTTTTATTTCATGCCTATCATCTACCCTTGCTAGCCCCTTTGTGCCTACCCTTTTATTGATTCAGCTCCGCATATATCTCACCAAAGCCTAAAAGCCTAACCTAGTCGCACACCCAAATCCGAGCTTTAGTTATAGTTTTATTTACATTTGGGGGGTGTTAATTGTGGTGGTTATTATGTGAATTTGTGGATATGCTCATTTGAAAAATTTGCTGAAAGAAAAAGACAAGAAAAAGAAAGATAGAAAAAAAAAGATTAAAAAGGAGAAAAGAAAAATGAGTTTTATTGAAAATCGTTTAGAAAAATTATGTATTGGGAGTAGGCGGTGCACACACCTTTGTTGCAAAAGTCCAAGTCTGGGGGTGTGGTGCACTTGTTTATTTATAGTCGTGCGGGTAGCTCTACCTTAAGCTCATGTTGGGTTAGGTGTGCTTTGCCTCCATGTCTATCTTTGTTTACCTCACCGCAACCCAAGCCCCATCTCTAACCTAAAGTCCTACTGACTCATGCCTTGAACCAATCTAGTGTCATGGAGAGAATGTGACCGGGCGAGCTTATGGTCACCGACACTGATGGATTTCAGTGGAGTTTGTCCTGCACCCAATATTGAGCAATGCTCATCTCAGCGCTTAGTTTACTTTCTCCGTATGCGTGACCGGATGATTCACTGTAGTTCACCATTTTCATTAGTTGTAATATGCTTTTACTCTTCTAGAAATCTATAAACTGTTTGTATAATGAGAAATCTTCTCTATTAATTTCTGATGCACGTGAGCATGCGACTTCGCATGGTACTCTGTATTGTAATTTTAAGCCATCTACTTTTCTTTCCCCATTTGCTTAGAATTTGTTTGCTCGGGACGCGCAAACAGGTAAGTCTGGGGGTGTGATGAGTCCCAATTATATACACATATATGGACTCATCTGGGCCGATTTTCTAGTCTATGCACTACACTTTAGGCATGTTTTCGTTCATATTTGATATTCCATGCTATGTGCACTTCTAGGCCCGTCTTGGTGTATTTTCATGTTTTTCTTCTTTATTAGCTTTCATGCATTGTTAAGTGCCACTTTCAGTGGTTTGATTAGTGTTTATGCTGGAATAGGAGTTGTGCAGGTGTTCCTGGTACAAATCAATACAGGAACACTGCGCACGATCACTGGTTCTATTACGCACGACCACTGGTCGTGCGCCACTGATCGTGCGCACTTAACCCCTCAAATCTGAGTTCTGTCTTGCCAACCGCACGACCACTAACGATAGTACACACGATCACTGATCGTGCGCCACTGATCGTGCGCTTTATTATTTTCTGTAAAGTTTTGTCTTACAGGTTTTCGAGCACAGTGCGCACGACCACCAACTACCAGTGCGCACGACCACTGGTCGTGCGCCACTGATCGTGCGCCCTGTTTTCTATAAATACGCAGTCCATGAAATTAGGTCGGTCAACGTTTTACTTCCACCGTTTTCAAGCGTTGTTCGCCTCTTCCGCCCCCTGCATCATCTTCCACCACCAGGAGGTGCTCCGGGACTATTCTTCACGCCTATCTTGAGCCCGGAGATCATCTCAGCCATCTTCGTCATCCACAAGCTTCAAAAGGAAGGATCTCCGCCCAGATTTCATCATCAAGCTTGGAAGCCATGTATTGAAGCCGAGCGGATTGTGACACAAAGAAGATGGGTCCATTGGGAGGTAGTGACAACCCTCCTCTACCGCGGACATAGTTGCGGACCGAGCTTGGACGTGGATTGACAACCTTGCGATTCCAACCGTGAATCTCAACGAGCCTTCGGATTCGGTCAATTTCTTACTCTCTTTCAACTTGTAATGATATTGTAGGGTAGATTCTTGTATTTTTGGATGATATGCACAATGATCTTTAATTGCAATGTTTATTTCAAATTTCTATGAAACCATTTGGTTATTTGTGTATATGAGATGCACACCACTTCATCCACCACTCCATCCACTACGTTCGTGTGTCGCACTAGCAATTGCTAGTGGCATGCTTATTGACGAGGTGCTTGTGACCCTTACTCTGCCGGTGCGACTCACTCCATCCGAAAGCCTACTCGTCCATCCGCGCAGCGAAGCGGTGCATAGCGGCCCGTGTAATCCATTCGCCTCACGAAGCAGTGCGCTCAAGGCCTGCATAGTTCGATTCCTCACTTACCACTCCATCTGTTTGCCTACTCGTCCATCCGCACTTGCGAAGTAGTGCATTCAAGGCCTACGTAGTTTTCCATCCCGCCTGGCGAAGCATTGCATAGCGGCATTGCATAGGAGTAGTTGTAGTTATTTTCTTTTATTTTCCATAAACCAAAACCCCCCTTTTTCGCAATCCATCTGCTCGAAAGGACTTCAATCTCAAGTCCTTCCTTAAAAGTAAACTCCACCTTACTGTGTTCCTTCGAGATCGATACATGGGGATTCACTCCCACATTTTCTATTACTTGAACGATCGGTACACTGTCGTTTCGTGCCGCAGTCTCACTACCGCCTATTGCGGTGTGCTAGATTTGTGCATCACTCGTCCCTTCACCATTTCATCATGTGGGAGTTGCATAGTGGTGGTCTAGGAGGTCATATTGGACGTGACAAAACCATCACATTAGTGGTGGATAAGTTTTATTGGCCGAGCCTTAAGTCTACGGTGCATAAGATTGTTAGCAGTTGTCGAACGTGCCAATTGGCTAAGGGCAACAAAATGAACGTGGGGCTTTATACCCCACACCTGATTCCTTCCGTACCTTGGGAGGACATTAGTATGGATTTCATTATGAGTCTTCCTGTCACTTTTCGTCGCAACGATTCCATTCTGGTGGTCGTTGATCAATTTTCCAAAATGGTGTATTTTATTGTGGGTAATAAGACCGACGATTCATCTCATGTAGCTAAGTTATTTTTTAAGGAAATCGTTGGGCATCGGGGCGTTCCTAAGTCTATAGTCACCGATCGGGCGTTCCTAAGTTATTTTTTATGGAAGACCTTTTGGCGAATCATTGGCACTAAGCTCTTGTTTTCCTCAGCCTACCATACACAAACTGATGGGCAAACGGAGGTAGTGAATCGGAGTTTGGGTAGTTTACTACGATGTCTCGTTGGTGATCACAAGGGTATGTTGGACCTCATCCTTACCCATGCACAATTGGCTTACAATAATTCTAAAAATAGGTCCACCGGCTTATCCCCAAATGAGATCGTGCACGGCTATAAGGCCCCTGTGCCACTTGACTTAGTCATGTTACCTCCATCTTACAAGTCGAGTAAATTTGCACAGGATTTTGCCTCTCATGTTCATGAATTACATAAACACGTGAAGGACATGCTCGATACTCAATACGCGTCTTTTCAATTGCACGCTAACGTACATAGGAGGGCATCCCACTTGAAAGTTGTAGATTTGGTTATGGTGCACCTTGTCCCTGAATGGATGCCTTCAGGTGCCATAAAGAAGTTGGCTAATCGGCGAGCGGGCCCGTTTCAAATTTTACGAAAACTAGGAGAAAATGCATTTCTTTTGGAGTTACCCACTGATTGGGGAATCTCCCCTATTTTTAATGTTTTGGATTTAACGCCGTATGTTTCTCCACCACTTGATTTATCGGTCTGCCCGTTTGGTTCCACTTCTTTGTCTGATGGGTTTGGGGGTGAGGTTATGCCCAGATCGCTCTCTTCTTCGGTCCCCACTGGAGGTACGTTGAATGTTGATGACGGAATTAATTCCCCTTATTTGCCTAATGCTTTTCCAAGGTTCCCCCGAACCATTTATGCTCCTTACAGGATCCTTAGAGATGAAGTGTTGTCCTCTCCCAGTGGTACCATTCGCCGCTATTTGATTCGTTGGCGTGACCGTCCAGCCTCCGATGACTCGGGGCTTCCAGAATCGGAGGTGACCCTTTTGGATGATGCTCTTCTCCGTCGCTACCTTCGCGAAAACTCATCGGTGATGAGTACTTTTGAGCGGGGGAGGATTGATGGCGACGACGGCCCTCAACGTGAAGATGTTAGTCACGGTGCACCTACGGTGGATGGCGCGCTTACGGATGAAGGCGACACGCCGACCAGGGATTTATGCCATCGCCGTCGCGGCGACATTGATGCACGCCGTTATAATCTCCGCCCGAGGCACAAGCAAAACAATTAATAATTATAATAGTTTTATTATAATTAATAATTTTATCTTCATTATATTTTATGTCACTTTAATGTTTTAATTTTTGGTCATGTTTAATGTTTGGACTGCGTTTAGTCAAAACTGTGGCAAAGCCTATAAAAGGCCACGATGTAATAATTTTTATTTAATTTTGATGAAGAGAAATTGAAACTCTAACTCCCTCTCTTATTCTCTCCCTCTCTCTCTCTCTCTCTTTGGGCCGCCCCCCTCTCATACCCTCTCTTCCCAAGTTTCGGCCAAGGAGGCCGCCCCTCTCTACTCTTCCTTCTAGCCGCTAGCCGCCCACCTCCTCTAGGAAATCCGGTGATGCCGCGGACCCTCCACATATCCTTGAAGATGATCTGGTTGCCGAGGCACAACGACACAAAGATTTGAGGCACCATGAAGACGCTAACGGAAGACGGAGTTACAACCTCCGCCCGCGGCGTGCCAAGCCCGCTTGAAGACTTTTAATTTATTTAGTTCGTTTATTTTATAAATTTGCGAATATAAAATTATTTCATGTTGTGGAAATAATTTTATATTTATTATGCACTTGCTTTATTTTATTTTCATGCTTATGAACTGTGGTGTGCCTTTAACCGTTTGGATAGCGGAAATTAAATCGCCATCATGAATGGTTGATTGTTTTTGTAAACTCCTATTTAAGGAGGCTTTGATGAGAGTGGTAATAGACTTGAAAAAAGAAAACCTAAAATTCCTCCTTGTGAATTTCGGCCAAGGCTTGGCTCCCCCTTGCCGCCGCCCCCTTGGTGAGACTCCAAGATTTGCTTCCTCCTCTCGCTTCGGTGCGACTCCGGCGTGGTTCTCTTTGGTGTGACTCCAAGGAAGAAGGTTGCAGCCCCATTCGGTGTGACGCCGGTGGATCCGTGGAGAGAGTGATTCTCCCACAAACTTGTGCGATTATTCTCTTGGTTGGGTAACCTCTACACTTTCTAGCGTTTCTTCTCTATTAGATCTAGTGGAGGCTTTATGCAACCGTCTTTTCTGTGATGTTAAATACATCGCTTGCTTTCCGAATCATTTTCATCGTTATTGATCTTCGTTGTTTCCGGATCGGGAAGCTCCATTGTGTTTGGCGGATCTAGGCCTATAGCCTTGGTTTGCCCTCGCAACGGCTTGGAAAACTTTGTCCTAATTTTTGGGAACATGATGATTATTATTAGATCGCTGTTTTAGAGTATATTCTCCTCCTATTGTTGTTTATGTTTGTGAGCGAAAGATCCGGTATTATGAGCGCTAGAATGCTTGTGTAGGTGCGGTTAGCTCTAGAGTTTGTTGTAGGCGAACGATAGATTTCCTAGAGTACGTCTCCTACGAGATCCACCTGAAAGTGCACAGTTAACCTCACTAGAATTCTCTAGAGGGGGGGTGAATAGAGATTAAAATACTTTGTGCAATTATATATATATATATATATATGTGTAATAATCACTGATTTAAGCTTCCCACACACCAACAAGAATTAAGCAAGTAAAGAAGAAAAATAACAAGAAGAAAATCACAGCACAACACAAGGAAATATAGTGGTTCCCCAAACTTTGGGTAGTCCACTCTTCTACCCCCTTTGGTAGGAATTCACTAACTTGCACTGAGTCTTTTGATAAGGAGACTCTTAGAACCAGACTGAGTCTTTTGATAAGGAGACTCTTAGAACCAAACTGAGTCTTTTGGTAAGGAGACTCTTAGAACCACTACAACTGAATTTTTTTGACGAGAGATTCTAAAAATTCTTTTACACAATTTGAAAATAGAATGAGAAGAAGAAGTAGAACAAGTAGAAGAACAGAAAATGATATATGTGGGAAAGAATCTTCTTCCTAGCAAGAAGATTGGAAGCACAAGTATAGTGAATATGATCTCTCTTCTATAGTGAGAAGGAGATTGTAAGCTTTTCTCTCGTTTGTGAGAGCTTTCAGAATTTGCAGCAGAATGGCTTGAGAAGATGAAGGCTTTTTCTTTGCTGCAGCACACTATCTCTTTTCTCAATTTTCTCACTCTTCACTTGGGAGCTCTTCCTCTTTTTCAAATGTATATATGGTGGATCACTTCTGTTGATTCTCTGTCGACCTCCTTCTTATTTATAGCTCTGTTTAAAATATATTGCTAAAGGAGAATAATCAATTAGCAGACAGAGAATTAGAAAGAGATAAGAGTTTCCATAATCAATATTTCTGTAGAAGGAAAAGAATTCATTCTGATTTCAAATATTATCCATAATAATCTTAATCAAATTAGCCAAGAATCAAATAGAAGGAAAGACTAATTAAGAACGGCTATAAAAGAATAATATCATTCCATAAAAATCAGATCTACAGAAAGAAGGAAAGAGATATGGCGTGTTTTTGAATTACTTGTAGATATCGACGTGCGTCGATTACTATTCGACGTAAACGTCGATTTCATCCTGGCTGGACGTCGAGAGGAGAATAAGGAAGATGTGTCGACAAAGGTGCGTCGACTTTATCAAATGCGTCGACTTTATCAAATGCGTCGACTAGAAGTCAGAGGTAGGTCGACTATGATTACGTCGAATTCTTCTAAGAGTTACTTCGACTCTCTTGAGAGAAACGTCGACTATATTTCGACGTTGCGTCGAATACTATTCGACGCATATTTACTTAGCCTAATTTTTTATACTTAGAATTTATATTCTTCTTAATTCTAGGGGTTAAGATAAATCATTTCCCCAACAATCTCCCCCTATTTGTCTTAACCCTATATAGAGAGAAATTGTATCAGTATTTAATCAATCAAGACATTCATATAGAGAAGAAGTATGCTAAATAATCAGAAGAAGATAGAATAAGAAATTATATAAACAAATTTCATGTTCAGTTGACTGATCAACATTTAAGCATAGACAATTGTTCAAATAGAGTATATCATCATTGTTCAGGGGTAGGACGAGTTTTTCTTTTCCTAGTGAATACTTTTGTGGGTTGCTCCTTCTCAGTAGCAGGTGATTTCCTCAGCTCCCCCTGAGTCTCAGCAATTTGCTCCCCCTGGGATGGAGCTTCCTTTGAGCCTTTTCCTTTTTCTTCAATTTCTCTTTCATCTCCAGCTCCAGTTTTAACTGCATCTGGCTCCTGAGCTCCTACTTTAGCCATCACAGTATCAACTTCATTTTCTTTCTCTCCTTCAGCCTCAGTTTCATTTTCTGTCCTACATGCCTCCCCTTGTAATAGAATCACTTGTTGAGTAGCTTCTCTTGCTATATTGAGTACCTCTGTTAGGTGCTCTTCACTATGTAGCTCAGGTACAACTTCATTCCCAATGGTCTTGAGCAGCGCAAGACTATCATTTTTTGAAGTAGGAAGAGACTTATGAGAGAGATTTATGACTGGAGAGCTGCTCTTCATCTAACCTCTCCCCCTTCTTGACCTTCTTAGCCAAGGAGGTTAAGAAAGATCTGGTGACCTTATAGGAAGATATAGAGGTCTTCAGGCTTTGTACAGAGGCACTGACCCCATCTATTTGGGTTTTCATGTGTAAGATGGAGGAATGAATCTTGGAGCAGTGCCCATCCAGCATTGCTTGGAATCTTTGGGCTGTGGATTGGATACACTGAGTGATGAGATTGTCAGTGGATGGAGATGGTTCAAAGTGTGTTGGAGGAGGAGGAGTCAATGGAGGAGGAGGTGTTGTATGTGATGAAGGTGAAGAGGGGACTGTATCATTTTGATGAGGTGTATTGGATGGAGATGGTGGAGGAATAAAGGAGGGTTGAGCAGGTGATTGGGTTGGTATTTGTGAAGGTGTGGATGATGGTGGTACAGAAGAGATGTCTGTATGAGGAGGAGGAGGAGGAAAAGATGGATGAGCAGGAGAGATAGGAGGAGAAGGAGTCCTTTCAGGAATGGCACCAGGCTTGGGAATTTGCCTGGTCCATTTTGAGAAGAGAGCAATGGACATCCTTTTTCCTGGAGGGATGGGAATTCCTTTTGACTTGCATAGGTCAGGGAAGGAGTGGAAGAGAACTTGGCTCATAATTCTCATGTAGGCATTCTCTTTGTGAGAATATTTATAGCCTATCATTTTGAGCAGGCAGCTTGCCCAGTCTACCTTCTTTTTCAGCACAAGGGCCCCCATGATGTTTAGTTGCTGCTTGGGCACTACATCATGGGCAGAGATCTTACATAGTAATATTTTCCCTACTATGTCTGCCAACAGTCTATACTCCTCATAGAAGTCTATTTTCTTCAGGTGGATTGGTCTATCTTTGGAGAACTTCATGGTGATTAACAAATTCTTTATTTCATCAGAGGTAAGTTCCATAGGTTCATCACCTGATAGGGGAATTATTTTAGTTATTCTTTTAGAAAATGATTTGCTTTCCCTATTTGAACAAGGATAATTTTTTATTGTACCTGATGGTAGATCAAAGGTGGTCCTAATGTGTTCTACAGAAATTGAGACAGGTGTCTTATGGATTGTTCCTGTGATTTAGCCTTGTTCAGATATCAGAACATGAGTCATCAGCTCTGTGAGTTCTGTCTCCAGGAGCTTGCATCTTGTGGAGATGGGCTTATCCAGACCAGCTTCAGTGAAGAGAGTTATGATGCTCTTATAATTTTCTGCGGCGGCTTGGAAGGATTCGAGGTCAATGTCGAACCCACAGTTTATCTTAGGAGCCATTGTAGGTCAGTGAGAAAGAGGAAGATATGGCTGGACTGCGAGGTAAGAAGGATGAAAGATGCAGAGTGCGAGAGGATTTCTAACTGAAGAGTCTATTTGAGTCAGGTGAAACGTCGAAATGAGACACAATTCGAGGCATATTCGGTACTACAGTGGATGTGACTGAAAATATTTTAGTATTGCCGCTCTTTTTCATGAAGTCGACGTTACGTCGAGTGGAATTCGACGTAAGCGTCGATACAGTTTGAGGTAAGATGTTAGGGTTTCATATCGATGTATACGTCGATTGGAGTTTACACATGCGTCGATTTAAGTTGTTATTGATAGTTATCGACGGTGCGTTGATTATAAAATCGACGTGACTTTTATTTTCCTGAAAAATTTTGGGTTTTCCCTTGAGAGATTATTTCTTCCTGCTCCTAATGTTTTCTAAGACAGTCTTGGACTAATTTTTATAATTAGATTGATTGTACCAACATTGTTTGGCAATGTGGCCAATTTTATTGCATATATAACATCTGACTATCTTTAGATTATGGGATTTTGAGTTTAGAGAGAGATAGTGGTGTTGATTAGGATAAACCTTCTGATTAGGATAAAAATTTTGATTAGGATAAAAGCTTTGACTAGGATAGAAATTATGATCAGGATGAATGAGTCCTGAATGGGGGTTAAGATGGAAGGTTTTTGGAGGATGCAAGTGTTCTGTCTTTATGTTGCTCTGAGTTTGTATGCGTCGATATCTATTCGACGTATGTTGATAGTTGCGTCGATTTATATTCGGTGCTTTCTCCAGATTGCGTTGATCTGGAATCGATGCATGGAAGAAGTTGCGTCGATTTGAAGTCGATGTACTTTTATTCAAGCGTCGAATTGAGGTCGAAGCATCTGAGAGATTGCGTCGAGTAGAATTCGACGCACTATCATTCATGCGTCGATATGAAGTCGACGCAATTGTGTTTTCACAAACTTTATTTTTCCCTTTTTCTGATTTTATTTCTTTATGAGTTGTTTCTCTTGGCCTAGTTACCTTCTCAGAAGAAGTTTGAGAGTCATCAACTGAATAGTATGATGTTTCATCAAATTGGTTTATTTCCTTGAAGTCTTCTCCCTTATTTTGTGAGTCTTCTTCTTGGTTTGTTGATTTGATGAGTTTAGTAAATTTAACAGGGCTCATCCAAGCAGGCTTGTTGGATGGAATTAGACTAGCTGAGGGATCAGCTCCTAGTCCAAGACTTTTATGTCTTCTTGTTTGTTTTTCTGTGATTTCTTTGAGTGTTTGGCTTCTCATTTTTATTGATTCTTCAAAAGCTTTTGCTTGGGATACCTCATTTTTTAAGAAGCTGGTTTTCTATTTTAGCCCTCTCTATTTCTTTTTCTCTGATATTAGCCCTTAACTCATATTTTTTAGAACAAGTATCCTCTATATTTCTCTGGTTTTTAATGACATTAATTTGTTCTCTTAGATTCTTAATTTCTTGTTTAGCTTTTAGTTGATCTAAACATAATCCTTTAAAATCATTTTTGAAATCATCACACAGAAAATCTATGTCATCAAAAATGCTTACCTCATCCTTATCCTCAGATTCCTCTATGAGAATAGGGCTATTTTCTTTATCATCTTCAGAAGAGATGCTTCCTTCTGATTCTGTCTCACTCCATGATTTAGTACCATGTTCTTCATTTGAGCTTTCAAAAGCCATTAAGCATAGGTCTTCTTGCTTAGACTCATCATTGTTACTTTTGGATGAAGTGTTGTCCTCAGAATCTGTTTCACTCCAAGCTTCTGCAATGAAGCCTCTTTCTTTCTTCTTCCCCTTTTTCTTGAGATCTTTCTTTTTCAGATCTTTCTCTTTCTCAGTATTTTCTGGACATTCAGGTGCAATGTGTCCAATTTTCCTGCAGGAATAACAAATGATTTCTTTAGTAGGAGTTTTATCATACCTTGGTTTTGATTCTCTCCTTCTAGACCCGTCTGTCCTGACCCATTTCTTGAATCTCCTGGCCAGGAGGCTGAATAATTCTTCTTCGGTGACAGGGTTCTCTTCTTCTGTTGCTTTCAAAGCAATGTTTCTATCTTTTGAGGAGGTTGAAGTGCTTCCTCTTCTTTCCTTCTCTTCTCTGGTTTTCAGCAGTTGCTCATAGGATTTAAGTTTTCCTAAGAGGGCATCTGTTGAGATTTCCCTTTGTCCTCTTGTATCTCTTAGTGCCCATATTCTTGAGTCCCATGAACTTGGGAGACTCATTAACAGTTTTTCATTGATCTATGTGAGAGAGATCTATCTATCCAGGCTCCTTAATTGATTTATGATCAGACTGAATCTATCATACATCTCAGATATGCTTTCTTCATGCTTCTTTTGAAAGTTCTCACATTGGGAGATCAATAGAGCCTTTCTATCTTTCCTTTCATCAGCACTTCCTTCTACCATCTTTGTAAGAGCCTCCCATATTTCTTTGGCGGATTCACAGTCAACAACCCTTTGAAAGATTTCATCTGAGAGGGTTGAGACAAGAATGTTTACAGCTTTTGCATCACATGTTCCTGCCTTCTTTTCTTCAGCTGTCCACTCAGCCTTTGGGACAAGTGTTTGAGTCACTTCACCACTTGAGTCTCTTCTATAAGGTTTGGGAGGACCTATCAAAATAACATTAAATAATTCTTCATCAATAGAATTAGAAAATTTCCAAGGGTTGGGCTCAACGGTTCTTAGTGACTAGTCAAGGGTCAAGCTCAGGTCAAGTAAGGGTTAGCTGCATCTTCTTTTCGAACGTCGAGACCAGTTCTCTGGTTTCAACAGTGTTTATAACATGCAGGTGTTGGATCGATTGGCGCCCTTAGAGGGGGGTGAATAAGGGGATAAAAATTCTTTCTTATAATTTTATGAAAATTACTAAATTGTTTTATAATATGAGAAAGGCAAAATAACAATTTAGTTAATTTGTGAGAATATCATAATTTTCAAGTTTAGAAATAAGTACTAAATTGTTTTATGATTAAGAGATTGAAATAAACAATTTAGATAAAGTAATTTGAATTGAAACCTTTGTAACCAATATTTTAGAGATAACGCCAAAGGAGAGAAATCAAGTAAACACAAATAGAGGCATGATTGTATTTATATAAAAAGGTGTTTACATAAATTTGATTTCAATATCGCTAGAAATCGGAGGCGTTCAAAAGTAAATATCTTTTCATTTTCTATACCGACTTGTATCCCCACAAACCGGTTTGCTTTAGCCTATCCTTCCAGGGATATGGCCTCAAGCCGCTCTAGCCAATCCTTCCCCGGATATGGCCTCGAGCACCCCCTAGATCTAATCACCTAGAACTAGTCTCAAACACAAGGCAAATTTCTCCCTAAGTCCTACCCAGACCTAGTCGCCAACACAAGGCAAATTCTCTAAACGGCTACAAAAAGTATGGAATGAAAATAAAGATAATAATAATAAAACTCTCTATATGAGATCTTCTGAAGTCGGAGATGAAGGATCGTTGTAGAATGAGCGAGGTCAAAATGATCATCCTTCGGATGTAGCATGACGTAATCCTCCTCCAGAATTCTCCTTAAGCTTTTAGTGGGAGATCCATCTTCGGCAGCATAACAGCAATAGAGTTGTGGCACTTGCAATCTCTCTGGGATGGATAGCCAAAACGAGAAGCAAAGCTCCAATATATAGAACTTCTCGCTAGCGCCTGTGGTAGCTCCTAGCGCCTGCGGTATCGATCGTGTAGAAGCGGTTACGAAACCGTCGATGCGTGGCATTGTGCATGAACTTGAGATAGCGCTGGCGGTAGCGTTAGCGCTCGTGTGGAGAGGTTGCGAAATCGTCAGCGGCGTAGCGCTATGCACGAACTTGAGATAGCGCCTGGCGGTAGCGCTAAGGAACCGCTGAGACGAAACTAACGAAGCCGCTGAGACGGAACCTGAGATGAACTTGATCTAGCGCTTGGTGGTAGCACTAACGCTGGCGGTAGTGCATTCTTCCAGATGTTTGAATTCAGCTGCTTTCTACCTGTGGAGTATTGCACCTATAGTTCCTGCACACTATAAACACACGACAAGCAAGTTCAAATACAATTTGGGATTTGTTATTCTCAAATAAAGGGATGTGATACACATGTCCAACAATCTCCCCCTTTTGATAATAACAAATGCTCTTAGCAAGAAATCAACAATAGTGTTTATTGTAAGATCTCTTTTTCCAAAACCCGTTCGGGTACTTGAAAACTCGAACCTCTCCCGCATCGCACGGTTGAGGTGGATCTTCGCCCAGAATCGTTGCCTTGCGGTGTCACTGACACTCGGGTCGACCAACACCGCTCAGCACCAACCCTGCCGGCTTTACGATCATAAGTAAATTTTGCCAAAAAGTAAGTACATAAAAGAAGGCATGTCCACAATCACAGCATCATATATAAGTATATAATGAGAACAAAAAGTCCAAAAGAGAAGTACGAGCAAAAAGGGGGCTTATGCCCGATACATATCCAAAATAAGGTCCTATCTCTCTCTCACTACAACATGCGGAAGACTACATCAAAACTCTCAAAAATGCGGAAGACTAGCTATCTAATCATCAACCTGTGGCGTCGTGGTAGTGCGCTGCATCTGCTGCTCAGGTCCTGCCATCCCGTCCTGCTGCACGCGGGACAACTCCGTCTCCTCGGACTCCTGCAGTCACACCGACCGTTAGTCATAAGACTAAGCCGTTTTGTCCTCGCCTCCCTCCACGACTCCTAGGAACCGAGCGGGAGGAAGAAGCGGAGGACAACAAGGGGTAAACAAAAAAGGTGGTGACATGGCACTAATCTAGCAGGTATAAGTAATGCAGTAAAAACTAGCTAACAGTATAGTGCAAGTATATGGCAGTAAAGTAGAGCAATGAATAAGCAGTAAATAGAAAGAAAATGCAGTGCAGTAAGTAAATCTAAACTACCATCACAGATTCGTACCTTAACTTATATGAACGCTCATACGACATATAAGTTAAGATGTCCGATAACCCATCATATAAAAGAGCCCATACTAATTTATATGATGGGGGTATGCTAATGTGTATGTTATGTTATGCTATGGTTATGATGTTTTAATGAGTTTATGCAATGTGACTTACCCACACTACTCTATGCGCACAGACCTTTATAGTTCCCAATTTGTTTGAAAGGAAGCCAACCTTTCGGGTACCGATAGCCGTGCAAATAAGGCATGTCGGGCCCAGGCCGGGCCTAGGACCTAGGGGCCCGGGCTTTTTTGCTACCAGGCCCAGGCCGGGCCCAACTCAAATCGGGCCCAGACCGGGCCCAGGCCCTTACAAAATCAGGGGGCCTGCTGAGCCCACAAAATCGGGCCCAAGCAGACCCCAATGTTAATGGCTAGCTGCCATTTGGCAGCTAATTAGCTTCCAAATGGCAGCTAGCTGCCATTTAAAATGGCAGCAGGAGCTGCCATGTGGCAGCTCTTGCTGCCAATATGTTGGGGCCTTGCCCCAACATTAAATGTTGGGGCATGGCCCCAACAAATTAAAAATGGGCCTTAGGCCTGGCAAGGCCTAGGCCTGGCCCGGGCCGGGCACCAGGCCTGGCTCTGGTCAAATAAGGGGGAATGGTAAGCCCCCTTAGGCCTGGCCCGGGCCTAATCAGACCCGGGCCTAACCGGGCTCAGACCCGGGCAGACCCGGGCCGGGCAACCAGGCTCAGGCTTTTTTTGCATGCCTAGGTACCAACCGTCGTGGCTCACGGTGGTAGTGGATCGGTCACTCCACATCCTAGGCGGGTATAGTCACTACCAAGCCTAGACCTCATGTATGCCTCAACGCTAAGAACACCACAGCGGAGCTCCTGCGTACTCTTGCTGGAATCCACCAGACTTTAAGGTCGGGGTGGGTTATTAGGGATTGTCCTCCAGACCGCGGTACTCAAACTTACCGGCCATCTAAACCTCACCCTCACTTGAGTCAACGTACTACCGTCGGTGACACGACTAGCCTAGTACCGAAGACTCGCCACTATTTGACTAAGTAACAGGTGTTAACATGTCCACCCGAGCTTCCGGCTCAGGGACTAACACACAAGCTGATCCAACCCATCTCCTACCCGGAGGAGATCCATACCAGTCTGCATACCCACTTAGGCTACTCTTGCCTACAATTTAGTTCGTGTTATATTTAGGGTGAATCTTGGACTTCCCGCGGTGTACTCCGTAAGGGGCCCCTAATGGTACTACGGATCAATGGGCTCAACCCCACCATCCTCCTCAAGACAATTACTTTAGTTGGTGGTTAACATTGGTTTCACCCTTCATCATTTCATATAGTTAAAGTGACTTAGCTCATCTCCCGTCCCACCCAATCAGGTTGAACGTACCTTCTTTCCTTCTACATTAACCCTAGCACAACCCCACAACTATCCCTAGGATTGACCCTCCTTGAATCATGGTGTGCTATAACTCATTTACTGATTGGGTATAACCCATATCCACTACTTAGGGATCTGAATTGTCAAAAACTCAAAATTCTATTTTTACTAAACGCAGACCACCAAATTGAACTATCCATCAACCCCATAAGGGAATCCTTCTAAAACCTCATCTCCATGGTCTGGTATAATTATCCTAGGCGCCTACTGACCTTAATAAGGTATGGTTCAAGTTCCATAATTTTCCATATTAATTTGGTATTTATTATAATTTAAAGCAGTTAAGGCCTTAAGCCAAATTACACATGAACTACCCTCAAAATGATTCTACATGCTACATGAAAATTATCAGTAAGGTAATATCCCATATCAAGGTGGTTCACTGAGTATCATGACCCTAGGATGTCATTTGGCCCACTATATCATCATAATTGTATAATTACCAAAATGCCACTTTAATTAGGAAAAATAGTATTTCTCTTCTGAAAATTCTCCAAACATTACCAAGTATCCAAATGGGGACCTAGAGTCCTCTGCCAAAAGATTGTGTCATTACCATGTGATTTGGCTTTGTAAAAGGATTTACTATCCAAGTGATGTAAAATTCATTTTCTACATGAAGTGCATGAATTACAAATCTACAAGCTTCCAAACTATGGTCATGGGCATATATTAACCTAAAATCACAGATCACCAAGTATCATGACAAAGCCACATGATTTGAAATTTTAAAAAGATTAAATACTCAAGTGATGTAAATCTCACTTTCTACATGAAGTACATAAAATACTATTCTACAAGCTTCCAAACAATTATCATGGGTATATAATAGCATTGAATGACAGTTAACCAAGTTTCACAATTTTGCCCCATGATTTGATGATTATCAAAATTAAAATCCCTTAAGCTAGCAAGCATTTGAAATTTCCTACACAAGGAATAATGATTCCATAATTCAAAACAAAATTACCATAGCCTTATTTCACCTTAATACAGCCACTGATAGTACATCAATGTCATACAAGGTCATATGACCTTGCATTTTATTTTATTAAGGAAAAGGTGGCAATTTCAATTATTTGGAAGAAAAATACTTAGATGCCTCTAGAAATTCCCATTAAATTAACTAAATCAATTTATGCTCCTACAAACATAACCACAAAGTTCTGAGCCAAGGCAAGAACATTTGGTCCTAACCCCTTCACAAATCTCACACCACCCTAATGGCTCCAAATGGACCATTAGGGTGTGTCACATGCATTTGTATATCCATACCTACATAACCATCATGATGGGAGGAGGCTAACACACTCAACTCCTCAAATTGATTTAAACCCTAATTTGTCCCTTAAAGACCCTCATTAGGGTTTCCAATTTTCCATATCAAATCAACTCCAAATGGAGTGAAATTTTAGGACAGCACTACCCATGTACTAAAGAGTATGTCACCAAAGTTTGGTGTCATTTGGACATCAAATGCTCCAAAAAATAACTTTCATGTTGGGCACTTTTTCTAAATCAGCCATTAATTGGCCCTATTTTCTATTTGAAGTTGACTGAATAAAATAGGCAGAAATCTAATGAAATGAATTAATTAATTAAGGGATAAAAGGATATTTGCACGAATCTTGGCGCGGATCTAACGACAGCAGCTCATCTTCCTCCTCTAGCCGACGGCTTCGATTCAACCGCGCTGGGCGATATTGCGAGGGGGATTACCGGCGATCCAGCCACCACCACCACCGGCCAACACCACCGACACCTTCGTGGTGGTCGGGGTTGTCATCCACCGGCGACTGGCGGCCGGTGGTGGCGGTTTCCGGCCATCCCAGGGGTCTCAATTTGCGGCGAAATCCTTGGATTTCAGAGGTTGATCCGGGCTCAATTGAGCCCGATCCTTCCTCGTTTATAGATGGGAAGCTAGCACGAGGGGAGGGGAGGAGAAACGAACTGTTGTTGGTGCGTGGCGGCGGCTCCGGCGGCGGTTTGCCATGGAAAAGCTTGGCTCCGGCGATCCCGCTCCCGATCTCGATTCTCCAGCTAAAGCTCAGCTCCAGGTATCGTTCCCGTCTGCTCTCGACCTCCTGAAGCTATTGGCGTGGCTGGAATGAAGTGATGAGGTCTCTTTGATTGGTTTTGAAATGAAGCCTCCTCGGTCCTCCCATGGATGCCACCCTCCTGCACCAGCTGGCCCCTTGCTTCCATCTGGGTCAAGCTCAGACCCACAGCAATCAGGGGAGGGCCCAAGGCTGATTGGAGGAGGAGTGTGGAGGAGGGGGTGATTGCTTTTCCTTTTTCTTTATACTTTATGCTTTTTGATCAACTTTTGGTCCCCCCCCCCTCCATTTGATTAATCAAGCCATGTTGGGTTTAGTCATAGGACTGATTGGGTCTGTCTTAGGTCCATGGGTAAGGTTAAATTGATTGGTGTTGGGGTTACATTCAATTTAAGCTTGGAATTCACTTTAAAGGGCAAGGTTGACCATGGTTGACTTTGGTCAACCAAGGTGAGTGGGTTGACCCCACTTGGGGGGTCATGGGTCCCTTAACATCACCCAACATAGGTTGGTCCATGGTGGGGCTCCAATTGGTCCAATTTAGCCTTAAGGTGAGATTTTGACCTAAATTGAGCTAGAGTTGACTTTGGTCAAATTGGTCAATTGGTTGACCATGGGATGGGGCTTTTGGGTCCAATGAGTTTCTTAAAGTGTTTAGAGTGTGGTGGTAAGGTCAATTTGAACATTTGAGGGTCAATTGAACCCTAATTGACTTAGTTTGGTTAATATTGACCTATTGTTGACTTTGGTCAATTTCATGCAATTGGGTCTCACCTAAGTGCACTTCTCATCCTATAGGTCTCCCTTAGTGGTTAGGGCATCATAAGTGAGGTCATCTTGGACAGTTGAGGGTCAATTGACCTAGTTGAGGGGCTTAGGGTTAGGTTAGTTTTTCAGCTTTGGTGTGCACTTAGCAATTTCTGCCCTAGCCTAAGGCCCTTGTGGCCACTCACCTCACCCCTATGCCCAAACATTTCCAATGGGTCTAGAAGGATTGGGGATGTTACAAATCCTAATAAACAAAAAAAATTATTTCGTCCCCGAAATTTAAGATCGGGTCTACGGGTTCTACGCAATATAAGGTAAAGGAAATTTGCAAGGAGGTTTAGGTTGTACCTGATGTGAAGAGTTCCGGGTAGCGTTGTTGCATGAGGTCCATGGGCTCCCATGTGTGTTCCTCTCATCCGTGGTTGGACCACAACACCTTCACCAACGGTACACTCTTCCGCCGCAGGACTCGGACCTCCGTATCGTCGATCCGGATGGACTCCAGTAGGACTGACCGATCGGGCGCCACCGGGCCTGAAGTAGATGTAACATGCTGCTCAGGACGAAGCAGGGCTCTCCGAAGCGAAGAGACGTGGAAGACGTCATGCAGGTTCTCCAACTCTGGCGGTAGCTCCAGCCTGTACGCCAAAGGACCGATCCGCTCCAGGATCAAATAAGGCCCCACGTACCGAGGACTGAGCTTCTTGTGCCCCGCACTCGAGAAACCCCGTGCATAGGAAGAATCTTCAAGAACACACACTCTCCTACCTGGAACTCCACCATACAATGCCTCGCATCATAGTACTTCGTCTGTCTGCTCTGGGCCTCCAGCATCCGCTCCCTAATCAGTCTTACCTGCGCATCTGACTCCTCAATGTAATCTGAACCCAACGACCTCGGGTCCTCGTCCTGGATCCAGGAAAGTGGTGTGCGGCACTTCCTCCCGTACAATGCGGCATAAGGTGCCATTCCAATGCTAGCCTGGTGACTGTTGTTATAGGAAAACTCTATCAAAGGCAACAGTCTCTCCCAGGGCTTGCCCGTATCTAGGATGCACAAACGCAGTAGGTCCTCCATAGTCCGGTTGGTGCACTCAGTCTGACCGTCAGTCTGAGGATGGAACGCCGTACTAAATGTCAACCGGGATCCCAAGTAAGCCTGAACCGCCTTCCACTCCCTCGAAGTGAAGAGTCCGTTTCTATCTGAAACAATCATCTTGGGCACCCCGTGATATCTGACTACCTGCTCCACAAATACCCTTACAAGGTCACCGACCGGGCCCCCCTTCTGTACCAGAATAAACCGAGGTACCTTCGTCAACATGTCTACTATCACCCATATCGAGTCATTCCCAGAGCGGGAGCGGGGTAGACCATGCACAAAATCCATCGATATGTCCTCAAACTTCCACTCAGGTACTGGTAAAGGCTGCAACATTCCTCCTGGGCTCCTGCACTCCGCTTCCACGCGCTGGCAGCCCTCGCAGTGCGTCACATACTGTATAATATCTCTCTTCATCCCCGGCCAAAACATAACCTTCCAAAGGTCCGCTGCCATCTTCGTGATCCCTGGATGCACTGAGTACTGGGAGCAATGGGCCTCCCTGAGCACCTCATCTCTAATACCTCCTCCAGCTGGGATGTAGACTCGACTCTCGATGGTGGATAAGATCATCTCTCAATGTATAGTCCCCTGCCACGCCGTCCACCAACGATCTGAATACTAGCTCCAAGGCAGGGTCCTGCAACTGTGCCTCCCGAATGCGGTCCCGAATATCGCAGACAATATTCAAGGACGCTAAGTACTCCATGTACGTCTCGGGGTCGGCCCTGGATACAACTGTGATGTGCATGTCCTCCAAAGCCTGAATCAACTCAATAGCCGTCGCGCGGCTCTCTGCTCCTGGTGCACCTCCTCTCCTGCTCAAAGCATCCGCTACGGTGTTGGCCTTGCCTGGATGGTAATGCAATGTGTATGTGTAGTCGCACAAGAACTCTAACCACCTCCGCTGACGTAGGTTCAAGTCCTTCTGCGTATCGATATACTTGAGGTTCTTGTGGTCTGAGAAGATCTCACAATGAACCCCATAAAGATAGTGTCTCCAGGTCTTCAAGGCAAAAATGACCGCTCCGAGCTCGAGGTCATGCACTGGATAGTTCCTCTCGTGTACCTTCAACTGCCGGGAAGCGTACGCGATCACGTGACCATGCTGCATCAACACTGTTCCCAACCCCTGGAATGATGCGTCTGTATAAACCTGAAATCCTTCCTTCCCAGATGGAAGTGCAAGGATGGGGGAAGAGGTGAGTCAACCTTTCAGCTCCAAGTAGGCCGCCTCACACTGCGGAGTCCAGACGAATGGGGCATCCTTCTTGGTCAATGAAGTGAGCGGAAGGGCAATCCTGGAGAACCCCTCCACAAACTTCCGGTAATAGCCTGCCAATCCTAGAAAGCTCCGCACATCTGAAGCTGACTGTAGTCGAGGCCACTCCTGAACGGCCAGCACCTTGGCCGGATCCACTGCCAGACCTGCTCCACTGATGATGTGTCCCAGAAAAGCCACCTCCCTTATCCAAAACTGGCATTTGGAGAACTTCGCATACATCTGGTGTTCTCTCAGCTTCCTTAATACTAGGGCCAGATGCCCAGCATGCTCCTCCTCCGTCCTGGAATATACTAGAATGTCGTCGATGAACACGATAACGAAGATGTCGAGAAAGGCCTCGAACAACCTGTTCATCATGCTCATGAAAGCTGAGGGGGCATTAGTGAGCCCGAAGGGCATCACCGTGAACTCGTACAATCCATACCGAGAACTGAAGGCTGTCTTCGGTATGTCCTCCTCTCGGATCCGTAGCTGATAGTACCCTGATCTCAAGTCAAGCTTGGAGAACCAGTGAGCTCCCTGCAACTGATCGAAGAGCTCGTCAATCCTCGGCAACGGATAGGTGTTCCGCACCGTCAGTCTGTTGAGGTCCCGATAATCTATACACAATCTGAGTGTCCCATCCTTCTTCTTCACAAATAACACCGGCGCTCCCCAAGGTGAAGAGCTCGGCCTGACGAAACCCGCATCTACCAGCTCTCTCAACTGCACCCTAAACTCTGCCAGCTCCTTGGGTGCCATGCGGTATGGTGCCCAAGACACAGGCCTCGCTCCCGGCACCAGCTGAATCGGAAAATCTATCTCTCGATGCGGTGTCAGTCCGGGCAACTTCTCTGGGAATACGTCGGTGAAGCCCCGTACTATAGGAATGTCTGATAAGGAGGCCTCCACCTCTGCCATCTCGAAGCACACAAGATATACCTCGTCGCCCTGCTCGTGGGCCTTGACTACCTGGACAGAAGATAAAGAAGAGCGGGAGATCGGCTCAATACCTTCGAACATCGCGGAGGTGGTATCGTGCCGCACCACCACTCTCTTTGCTTGGCAGTCTATCTGGGCGTAGTTTCCCGCGAGCCACGTCATGCCCAAAATAAGGTCGAAGTCCGCGAGCTTCAGCACCGAAGCTGGAGCATCGAGCGTTAGGCCGCCGATGGTCACCTTCAAGGTGCACTTGGCCGCCGTCTCGATCTCTGATCCATTGGGGAGGCGCACCCTCCTGATGGGTCCCTTATAATAACGGATCTGCTCCAAGCCCTTAACAAAGTCTTCGGAGACAAAGTTATGCGAGGCACCAGTATCGAATAGGGTGTGGGCGGGCTTGCCGCACACCACTATAATGCCTGGGGAAATTGGGTTGTTTGTTTAATTTTCTAAACTAGAAGATTAAAAATGCAGGAGAATTTAAGCAGTAATAAATCAAAATACTGAAAGCATTAAATTACCTGCAATAACCTCCTCCGGGTTCCTCGGTTGTGCAAGATCCAAGGCGTAAGCCTGCTCCTGATGCCTTCATCTACCGTGATTTCCTCTGCCTCTACCCCTTCCTCGGCCTTGGCCCCGCTGTGCTGGAGGGGTTGCCGGAGGTGCTGCTGGTGGTGGAGGAGGAGGTGGAGGGAATCGTCGAGGGCAATGGGCCTTGACGTGACCTAGCTGGTTGCACTCAAAGCACACCACTGGAGCGCGTCCTCGGTCATCAAATCTCTGGGGCCCCCAGGTACGTAGGAGATGAGGGGCTAGTAAGGGCTGGAGCTGCTGCTGTACTAGTGCAATCTGAGGACGAGGACGTCCCCCACCCCTCCGGTGCCTCATAACTCTGCCCCGCTGTGAGCCTCTGCTTCTCTCCCTTCGGTACATGGCCTCAGCTGGCCTCTTCACTCTGCCCTGCACACCGATCTGATCTGCCTCTAGCTTCTTCGCTATCTCGATGATCTGAGTCAGGCTGCCCTCGGAAACAAACAAGAGTGCCTGCCTCATCGGGTCTCGAAGTCCCTTGTAGAATCTCTTCGCAAGGGCACGATCATCTGGGGCATGAGACCTCGCAAACCTAGCTAAATGTGAAAACTCTCTCTGGTACTCAATCACCAAGCGTGTCCCCTGAGTGAGGCGTAGAAACCTCTCCTCCAGCTCGTCCCTGTCCGTGCTGGATATGAAGTGCTCCAGGAATGTGGTACTAAACTCGTCCCAAGAGATATCTGAGTACTCCCTATCTCTGAAAGTGGTCTCCAGTAGCGACTTCCACCACCTCTTGGCATGTGCTTCCAGAGCTGATACTGCCAAAAATACTGCCTTGCTGATCGGGCAACCGATGCCGGCCAGCATCTCCTGAATGGTGTCCAACCACTCCTCAGTCTTCACTACATCCTCTGTCCCTCGGTAGGTCGGTGGGGAGAGACCTCTGAAGGTGCTCAGCCAGTTCACTCCCGGGTTTGGCAGTGGTGCCGGGACGGACTGGGCCCTGAAGGTCTCTAGAATGGCTCCTAACGTCTGTCCCAGCTCCGACTGCTGAAAAGTAGTGGTAGTCGGAGGGGGAGGGATGCTGACATGAGGCTCCGTGCTCACTGGGGCCTGTACGAGATAGGGGTTTAGTCAAAAAGAATTTGGCCTTACTTATTGGTTATTGGACTGTTTTATGTGATTCCATACATGGGCACACCATAGCTTCCGCTGCCTAGTTTGTCCGCAAACTAAGCTCGAGCGGGGTGACCAAGTACGTTGTGGACTGTTCTCTTATGATCGTTCGTTCAGTGATACCATTTGTAAGATCTCTTTTTCCAAAACCCGTTCGGGTACTTGAAAACTCGAACCTCTCCCGCATCGCACGGTTGAGGTGGATCTTCACCCAGAATCGCTGCCTTGCGGTGTCACCGACACTCGGGTCGACCAACACCGCTCAGCACCAACCCTGTCGGCTTTATGATCATAAGTAAATTATGCCAAAAAGTAAGTACATAAAAGAAGGCTTGTCCACAATCACAGCATCATATATAAGTATATAATGAGAACAGAAAGTCCAAAAGAGAAGTACGAGCAAAAAGGGGTCTTATGCCCGATACATATCCAAAATAAGGTATTATCTCTCTCTCTCTCACTACAACATGCGGAAGACTACATCAAAACTCTCAAAAATGCGGAATACTAGCTATCTAATCATCAACATGTGGCGTCGTGGTAGTGCGATGCATCTGCTGCTCAGGTCCTGCCATCCCGTCCTGCTGCGCATGGGACAACTCCGTCTCCTCGGACTCCTGCAGTCACACCGACCGTTAGTCATAAAGACTAAGCCGTTTTGTCCTCGCCTCCCTCCATGACTCCTAGGAACCGAGCGGGAGGAAGAAGCGGAGGACAACAAGGGGTAAACAAAGAAGGTGGTGACATGGCACTAATCTAGCAGGTATAAGTAATGCAGTAAAAACTAGCTAGCAGTATAGTGCAAGTATATGGCGGTAAAGTAGAGCAATGAATAAGCAGTAAATAGAAAGAAAATGCAGTGCAGTAAGTAAATCTAAACTACCATCACAGATTCGTACCTTAACTTATATGAACGCCCTTACAACATATAAGTTAAGATGTCCGATAACCCATCATATAAAAGAGCCCATACTAATTTATATGATGGGGGTATGCTAATGTGTATGTTATGTTATGTTATGGTTATGATGTTTTAATGAGTTTATGCAATGTGACTCACCCACACGACTCTATGCGCACAGACCTTTATAGTTCCCAATTTGATTGAAAGGAAGCCAACCTTTTGGGTACCGACCGTCGTGGCTCACGGTGGTAGTGGATCGGGCACTCCACATCCTAGGCGGGTATAGTCACTACCAAGCCTAGACCTCATGTACGCCTCAACGCTAAGAACACCACAGCGGAGCTCCTGCGTACTCTTGCTGGAATCCACCAAACTTTAAGGTCGGGGTGGGTTATTAGGGATTGTCCTCCAGACCGCGGTACTCAAACTTACCTGCCCTCTAAACCTCACCCTCACTTGAGTCAACATACTACCGTCGGTGACACGACTAGCCTAGTACCGAAGACTCGCCACTATTTGACTAAGTAACAGGTGTTAACATGTCCACCCGAGCTTCTGGCTCAGGGACTAACACACAAGCTGATCCAACCTATCTCCTACCCGGAGGAGATCCATACCAGTCTGCATACCCACTTAGGCTACTCTTGCCTAAAATTTAGTTCGTGTTATATTTAGGGTGAATCTTGGACTTCCCGCGGTGTACTCCGTAAGGGGCCCCTAACGGTACTACGGATCAATGGGCTCAACCCCACCATCCTCCTCAAGATAATTACTTTAGTTGGTGGTTAACATTGGGTTCACCCTTCATCATTTCATATAGTTAAAGTGACTTAGCTCATCTCCCGTCCCACCCAATCAGGTTGGACGTACCTTCTTTCCTTCTACATTAACCCTAGCACAACCCCACAACTATCCCTAGGATTGACCCTCCTTGAATCATGGTATGCTATGACTCATTTACTGATTGGGTATAACCCATATCCCCTACTTAGGGATCTGAATTGTCAAAAACTCAAAATTCTGTTTTTACTAAACGCAGACCACAAAATTGAACTATCCATCAACCCCATAAGGGAATCCTTCTAAACACTCATCTCCAGGGTCTGGTATAATTATCCTAGGCTTCTAATGACCTTAATAAGGTATGGTCCAAGTTCCATAATTTTCCATATTAATTTGGTATTTATTATAATTTAAAGCGGTTAAGGCCTTAAGCCAAATTACACATGAACTACCCTAAAAATGATTCTACATGCTACATGAAAATTATCAGTAAGGTAGTATCCCATATCAAGGTGTTTCACTGAGTATCATGACCCTAGGATGTCATTTGGCCCACTATATCATCATAATTGTATAATTACCAAAATGCCACTTTAATTAGGAAAAATAGTATTTCTCTTCTGAAAATTCTCCAAAAATTACCAATTATCCAAATGAGGACCTAGAGTCTTCTGCCAAAAGAATGTGTCATTACCATGTGATTTGACTTTTTAAAAGGATTTACTATCCAAGTGATGTAAAATTCATTTTCTACATGAAGTACATGAATTACAAATCTACAAGCTTCCAAACTATGGTCATGGGCATATATTAACCTAAAATCACAGATCACCAAGTATCATGACAAAGCCCCATGATTTGATATTTTAAAAAGATTAAATACTTAAGTGATGTACATCTCACTTTCTACATGAAGTGCATAAAATATTATTCTACAAGCTTCCAAACAATTATCATGGGTATATAATAGCATTGAATGACAGTTAACCAAGTTTCACAATTTTGCCCCATGATTCGATAATTTTCAAAATTAAAATCCCTTAAGCTAGCAAGCACTTGAAATTTCCTACACAAGGAATAATGATTCCATAACTCAAAACAAAATTACCATAGCCTTGTTTCACCTAAATACAGCCACTGATAGTACATCAAAGTCATACAAGGTCATATGACCTTGCATTTTATTTTATTAAGGAAAAGGTGGCAATTTCAATTATTAGGAAGAAAAATACTTAGATGCCTCTAGAAATTCCCATTAAATTAACTAAATCAATTTATGCTCCTACAAACATAACCACAAAGTTCTGAGCCAAGGCAATAACATTTGGTCCTAAGCCCTTCACAAATCTCACTTTGCACCCTTAAGGGTTTACCCTTAGGGTTTTAGATCACACCACCCTAAAGGCTCCAAATGGACCATTAGGGTGTGTCACATGCATTTGTATATCCATACCTACATAACCATCATGATGGGAGGAGGCTAACACACTCAACTCCTCAAATTGATTTAAACCCTAATTTGTCCCTTAAAGACCCTCATTAGGGTTTCCAATTTTCCATATCAATTCAAGTCCAAATGGAGTGAAATTTAAGTAAAGCACTACCCATGTACTAAAGAGTATGCCACCAAAGTTTGGTGTCATTTGGACATCAAACGCTCCAAAAATCAACTTAATTTAAATATCATAACTACCACAAAAACCCTAAGTAAAATTGTCCACCAATGGCTGCCCCTTTGGCAGGTGCTACCCCTAGGGTATACCCACCCATGGTTAAAATCAAAGCTTCAAAGATGGAAGGGTTTGACCTAGGGAATTATTTTAGTGGACTGACCTAGTGTAGGACCAGTCCTAGTAAAACAGCTCCCTAGGGAGCTGTATGTCACCAAATGACCTAAACTTAAGGCCAAATGAAAGTTAAGACCAAGGCCTACAACTTTCATGTTGGGTACTTTTTCTAAATCAGCCATTAATTGGCCCTATTTTCTATTTGAAGTTGACTGAATAAAATAGGCAGAAATCTAATGAACTGAATTAATTAATTAAGGGATAAAAGGAGATCTGCACGAATCTTGGCGCGGATCATCTTCCTCCTCCAGCCAACAACTGCGATTCAACCGCGGTGGGCGATATTGCGAGGGGGATTACCGGCGATCCAGCCACCACCACCACCGGCCAACACCAGCGACACCTTCGTGGTGGTCGGGGCTGTCATCCACCGACGACTGGCGGCCGGTGGTGGCGATTTCCGGCGATCCCAGGGGTCTCGATTTGCGGTGAAATCCTTGGATTTCAGAGGTAGATCCGGGCTCAATTGAGCCCGATCCTTCCTCGTTTATTGATGGGAAGCTAGCACGAGGGGAGGGGAGGAGAAACGAACCATTGTTGGTGCGTGGCGGCGGCTCCGGCGGTGGTTTGCCATGGAAAAGCTTGGCTCCAGCGATCCCGCTCCCGATCTCGATTCTCCAGCTAAAGCTCAGCTCCAGGTATCGTTCCCGTCTGCTCTCGACCTCCTGAAGCTATTGGCGTGGCTGGAATGAAGTGAGGAGGTCTCTTTGATTGGTTTTGAAATGAAGCCTCCTCGGTCCTCCCATGGATGCCACCCTCCTGCACCAGCTGGCCCCTTGCTTCCATCTGGGTCAAGCTCAGACCCACAGCAATCAGGGGAGGGCCCAAGGCTGATTGGAGGAGGAGTGTGGAGGAGGGGGTGATTGCTTTTCCTTTTTCTTTATACTTTATGCTTTTTGATCAACTTTTGGTCCCCCCCCCCCCTCCATTTGATTAATCAAGCCATGTTTGGGTTCGGTCATAGGGCTGATTGGGTATGTCTTAGGTCCATGAGTAGGGTTAAATTGATTGGTGTTGGGGTTACATTCAATTTAAGCTTGGAATTCACTTTAAAGGGCAAGGTTGACCATGGTTGACTTTGGTCAACCAAGGTGAGTGGGTTGACCCCACTTGGGGGTCATGGGTCCCTTAACATCACCCAACATAGGTTGGTCCATGGTGGGGCTCCAATTGGTCCAATTTAGCCTTAAGGTGTGATTTTGACCTAAATTGAGCTAGAGTTGACTTTGGTCAAATTGGTCAATTGGTTGACCACGGGATGGGGCTTTTGGGTCCAATGAGTTCCTTAAAGTGTTTAGAGTGTGGTGGTAAGGTCAATTTGAACATTTGAGGGTCAATTGAACCCTAATTGACTTAGTTTGGTTAATGTTGACCTATTGTTGACTTTGGTCAATTTCATGCAATTGGGTCTCACCCAAGTGCACTTCTCATCCTATAGGTCTCCCTTAGTGGTTAGGGCATCATAAGTGAGGTCATCTTGGACAGTTGAGGGTCAATTGACCTAGTTGAGGGGCTTAGGGTTAGGTTTGTTTTTGAGCTTTGGTGTGCACTTAGCAATTTCTGCCCTAGCCTAAGGCTCTTGTGGCCACTCACCTCACCACTATGCCCTAACATTTCCAATGGGTCTAGAAGGATTGGGGATGTTACATTTATAGTATATGATAAGCAAGAGGATAGTGCAACTATAGTATATGATAAGCATGATAATGTGCATACTCCCCCTATCTTAATGCTCCACTTACATAAATGCAATTTATTTTTTACTCCCCCTAAATGATAGATTACATGAATTATTCTCCCCTTAATCTTCTATATTTCTCCTATATAGATTTCTTTAATTATTGTCCCCCTTTTGGTATTATCAAAAGAAGGTTGGGTGAGGGTAGTAAGGAGACATTCTTTAGGCTTGTTATAAATCATGATCGAGCTTTTGTAATGTATGAAATGATAAAGATTTTAAGCATAGTATATATAAGAGATTTCAAATAACAAAATAAGAGTTGTAGCAAGAGGAAGATTATAAGAAACATCTTTTTGTAAGCATGAAAAGCATAAGTAAAAATATGAATTTTAGTTTAAAATTGAAAGATGTTTTAACCTTTTTGAAATCTCAATGTTTTTCATAAAGAAACCAAGCATGAAATGAACATATCAAGGAGAGATTATACTACAATGTTTTTCAAGAGATACCAAAACATTGTAGAGATCATGCTAGGTTATCTAGTGCATTTTTTATATAAAGAGTAGTATAGATAAAGCATTAGAATCCAATACTCATGAGAAGAAGTGTTATGAAAGATAATGATGTGCACATAAGTGTATTTTGAGCAATGTTAACAATTGATTTAAATCACAAAATACAAGACATATGTAGAGTAAAGTGCACAATAAAACAAAAGTATATCAACTTTCACACACTTTTAATGCACATAGTTTTTAACAAAGTGGTATAGTAACCAAGGTTTGCACAAGACACTTTACTATTCTTTCCAAGGTGCTCAACCTCACAATGCTTATGAAGACTTATCAGGAGGTTCAAGTAGTGCTTGGTGGAGTTATATTTGTCTACATATATAATTTTTTGTTCACATTTGTGAGACAACATTCTCCGAATACACTCATTTTGCAAACCCAAATTTTTAACTTAACCACTTTTCTAAACTTCATAAGTGCAATTCAAATGTAGTGTAGGCAATAAACTTATGCAAGTTTTAATTCATTGTACAAATACAATACACAAGCAAGCATTTTAGATTTAAACAAACATGTTGATTATCAAAATAAGTGAGTGAAATGTATCATTATCAATCATAAAACATTTACTCATACTTAGAGGCATGCTAAGCTTGGATCTACACATATTTTTTTAATACAATTGATGCACTTAAATAGATATATCAAAGCATGATAAACAAAACAATGTTCATAGTAATTTGAAGGAATAAATGTTGACATTGTAAATAATTCTAAATAATAGAATTCATTCATGCTTGATATTAGCAATAAAGATCATACAGTTTTTTTATTGTTTTATAAATTTTTTTAATGAGATAAAAGCAGAAAATCACAAAAACATATTTTTGTATTTTTGAATTTTGAACTTTTGTAATTGATTTTTCATAATATGAGTAAAACAAAAAATCTCAAGAACATATTTTTGAATTTTTGAATTTTAAACTTTTGTAGTTGATTTTTAATAATATGAATAAAACACAAATCTCAAAAACATATTTTTGTATTTTTGAATTTTGAATTTTTGTAGTTGATTTTCTTAAATATAAATTAAAACAAAGATAATAAATGTCAGAAATTCAAAAAACAAATTAGTTAATATAAACAACCATATTTTTAAGGATTTTTAGAAATTTTAAAAATCAGAAAAGTCAAACACCCACGCTAGCGCCGGCGCTAGTGCTAGCGCGACAAACAGTACTTGATTTTTTGAGAATTTTAAAAATCTGATTTTTGATATTTATTAAGTGTCCTTAGAGTAGTCTTATACAAAAATTTTGTAATTTTTGGAGATGTCTTGATTGCTCAAATTGCATAAAACATTTAAGCTTTTTCAAATACATGTGTTTTACAAAAAAACATTTAAGCTCAAAAATATAAGTTATGCAAACACAAGAGGACACATTTTTTTTATTAAATAACCCAAAATATGCATGAATTAAGTGATAAGTAAATAAAAAGTTCATGCAGTGAATTATAAGTATGTCCTAAGATTAAAAACTACCCTGACTAAATGTCTACACCCTATCCCCGTACTAAGTGATGGATGGGCATGAGGAGCTGCACACATGCCGTAGGTTGGGGTGTTAATCCCATATGCACACACTAGAGAACGCTCAACCTAGCACTCTTTCCCCCTAATGCCTCGCAAGGCCCCACTGGAACCCTCTTCGGTTAAGGACAAGACATGACTTAGAGGTTAGGTCTATAATGCATACAACCCTACGCCCCCGCTATTGTGAGATATGAAGTCATAGGTGAATAATCTTTGGACAACCTATGCTTTTAAACTATGGGTTGATTTATAAACTATGGGTTTTGTCTAAAGTGATGAGTTATATAAATCCGCATAGTTTTTCTACTTTTATGAGATGACGAAATGAGATAACTAGCACAATTACTAATATTCAATAAGTGATAAAGCTAGTAAGATGAGTTTTGGGTTTAATGTCATGTCATAAGATTAATATTAATCTTTGGACAACCTATGCTTTTAAACTATGGGTTGATTTATAAACTATGGGTTTTGTCTAAAGTGATGAGTTATATAAATCCGCATAGTTTTTCTACTTTTATGAGATGATGAAATGAGATAACTAGCACAATTACTAATATTCAATAAGTGATAAAGCTAGTAAGATGAGTTTTGGGTTTAATGTCATGTCATAAGATTAATATTAATATTGCATGTATTCCAAAATAGAGTTTCAAATTATAGATCTAGAATAGAGTGATGATTAAGTTTGATTTATACTTTCATTACAAAGTTGATTCTAGAGTCTACAAATATGAGACATACATGCAATTACTAGCAAAGCATAGTCATACATCAAATAATGTAAGGAAAACATTATTCATAATTTTTATCATATGATTCATAATTTCTATTATTGATTTGAGATATTTCTTGATAGAACATGAATTATGATTTATGATTATAGAGAATTTTGCATAGAAAATATGTTAGATCATCATGATGTATGAAGTTCTAATTCTTCTAGACTTATGTCAATATGATATGGTGATTTTCTTTTGAATGAGCATGTTTGATTTGTAAGTCTAGAAAAATGATGATCATCCAATCATATCAAAGACAAAGATCACATATATAACGTTTTGAAATTTATAATAAAATTGCATTGAATAATTAAATTTATTGATCTTTGGTTTTGTATGATTATATATAGTTTCATGATATATATACTAATGATCAAACCATAAACTATGTGTTTGTTGGAATTTTAGTACTCTATTTATGATTTCAAATCACATAGTTATCATGAAATTTGAATAACATTGAAAATGTTATACCTAGCATTAGTATATAAGCATAGACCAAGAAGTGATGCTAGGATTATGAGTTTGAAAGCAATATTATTACATAGGATTAATGGAGATAATGTTGCATGTAATATGAGAAATCTTCAAATTAATTTTCTTTTGTCCTAGAATGAAATGATTAAACTTTTGATTTTATCTTAATGATACAAGATGATTCTAAGGTCTAAATTAATATATATACATAGGATATCATGTGATGGAAGAAAAAAAACATAAACACAGAAATTTTTGAATCAAGCAAACTAAGATAACTTTTAAAACGGAGTTGAAATTGAGCAAATTGACAGCACCAAACGAACTCAAATGGGCAAGCCTAGTTCGTCGTTGGATGGAGATTTCTGATCTCTTTCCGAAAATATATTAAACGCGAAAATCAGACGAGCGGATCAAAAGATATGGTTGTTCAAAGTTTTGATCGTAAACTCGCATTTTTGAAAGATTAAACATGCGTTTAGATGAATTAATGTTTTCAATTTTTTTAGATAATATTCTTCATTAAAAGGGCTATCATATGCAGCAAACAAAAATAGAAAAGAACCAAAAAAATGTTGCGCAATTTTAATTTTTAGTTTAAGCCCTTTAATAAACCATTTAAATCCAATCTTTAAAATAGTTTCAATAGTCTTGATAATAATTTCAATATTCAAATTATAATGATAATTCAAGACAATTAAGGGTAAAGGATTTAAAAGGATAAAGAACAATCAAAGATGAGAGACAGATCACTTTGAAAAATATTTGACTTAATGTTCAATTTCAATTCAAATTTGATTTGATAAACATTAGGCTTAATATATGAAAGTCATATTTCATGATATATAAAGTGATCATAGCATGTTTGTTCAAAAAATAATAAAAAATAAACAAAAGAAAAGAGACAATAAGCATATCATGAAGTAGAGTAATGATTTTTCATTTTCTTAATAGTTTCTACTTCATGCATTTGAAAGATACTAAATGATAAGAGATTTAGGTATCCAAAGTTGACCATGTGTAATGGTTCCTTTGGGTACCCAAATATGACATGATGATTTTTTAGGAGACAAGGATAAATGGGCCCTTTCAATCAAAGTTGATGTGTCATTTTTCTTTAAGGGTCTCCATTCATACCTTGGTTGTTTATCTTTTAAATTCATATTATGATTATGTGACATCTTTATATGATTATATTTGTTTGAAAAATAATTCATTTGTGATTTATTTTTATTCAAATTATTTTTCAAAATAGATTGATGTTGATAATCATAATGAATTTTATTATATGGATTTATTGAAAGTTTATAAGAGTGATTGTCTTTCTTTAGAAGTGATTGTTGAAAGAGTGGGTTACTATATGTTTGTTGATTTTCATTTCCACTCTTTCTTATAGACATACTCTTATAATATGAAGGATAATATTTTGTAGTTTGATTTTCATGAAAAGGAGTTTTTAAAGTTGAGTCATGATTGAAAATATATTGAGACTTATAATAGTGACTCTTAAGAATTTTGTGAGGGTCATAATTCTTTTTGAAACTAAACTCCTTTTTAGTTGATGTACGAAAATGATCTTTTTTCGAAATAATTTGGTAAGTTAATTTATCTTTGTTATTCAAAATGTTATGATGAATGACATTACTAGAAATTAGAACTTTTTCAACAAAAGATTTTAATTGTCTTAACTTACAAGTTAAAGCATCATTTTCAATTATCAATTTTTCATTATGCCTTTTTGAAACTAAGAGCCCTTTTTCAATATCCTTGAATTTTCTTTTAATAGATTGCAATCAAAACAAGGAGTAGGAATTTCAACAAAAAAGCAAGATGGAGAAGCCACATCATAATTAGATTCTACATTAACATTCGCTTTTAACCTTTTATTTTCTAAATGTAATTTATCATTTGTAATTTTCAATTTCTTAACTTTACGTTTAGCAATTTGTAGCATATGTAATGTGGAAATAGAATTAGTCACAAAGATAGAAGAATTTGATTTACTTACATTGCTATCGGGAGAGGCAAGATTTGAACATAAAGTTCCTTTAACATCTTTTTGGCACTCCTCTTCCAAAGACAATATTTCTTCTTCTCTTCCACTTGATGTGCTCTCCATGGATTCATCCCGAGAGATTCTTTCTTGAATGCTTGTGCCAATTTGAATGTTTTCCAATTGTTGTGCATGCTCCAAACCTATACACGAAAGATCAAACATTTCATCAAGAAATTTCCAAACTTTGTAAGCATTAGTAAAATAAAAAATCAATTTGGAAATATCTTTTGATAAAGCGCAAAATAAAGTATTCATAGCCTTTGCATTTAAATGACATTCCAATTTATTTGATTCATCCGCTGGTCTTATAATTGCCATATTCCAAATTTTGATATCATATGAGTTAAAAAAAAGTTTTCATTAATATTTTCCATCCTTTATAATTTTTGCCTTCAAATAAAGGTGGTGCCAAAGATTTTTCATTTGTACAAAGGTTTTTCCCATTAGTAGAAGCGAGATCATGAGACGCCATTATTCCCAATTTTTAAGCCGTTTGAAATAACCTACCCTCGGATACCACTTGTTGGATCGATATGCGCCCTTAGAGGGGGGTGAATAAGGGAATAAAAATTCTTTCTTATAATTTTATGAAAATTAATAAATTGTTTTATAATATGAGAAAGGCAAAATAACAATTTAGTTAATTTGTGAGAATATCATAATTTTCAAGTTTAGAAATAAGTACTAAATTTTTTTATGATTAAGAGATTGAAATAAACAATTTAGATAAAGTAATTTGAATTGAAAATTTTGTAACCAATATTTTAGAGATAACGCCAAAGGAGAAAAATCAAGTAAACACAAATAGAGACATGATTATATTTATATAAAAAGGTGTTTACATAAATTTGATTTCAATATCGCTAGAAATCGGAGGCGTACAAAAGTAAATATCTTTTCCTTTTCTATACCGACTTGTATCCCCACAAATCAGTTGGCTTTAGCCTATCCTTCGTCGGATATGGCCTCAAGCTGCTTTAGCCAATCCTTCCCCGGACATGGACTCGAGCACCCCCTAGATCTAATCACCTAGAACTAGTCGCCAACACAAGGCGAATTTCTCCCTAAGTCCTACCCAGACCTAGTCGCCAACACAAGGCGAATTCTCTAAACGGTTACAAAAAGTATGGAATGAAAATAAAGATAATAATAATAAAACTCCCTATATGAGATCTTCTGAAGTCGGAGATGAAGGATCGTTGTAGAATGAGCGAGGTCAAAGCGATCGTCCTTCGGATGTAGCGTGACGTAGTCCTCCTCCAGAATTCTCCTTAAGCTTTTAGTGGGAGATCCATCTTTGGCAGCATAACAGCAATAGAGTTGTGGTCCTTGCAATCTCTTTGGGATGGATAGCCAAAACGAGAAGCAAAGCTCCAATATATAGAACTTCTCGCTATCGCCTGCGGTAGCTCCTAGCGCCTGCGGTATCGATCGTGTAGAAGCGGATACGAAACGGTCGCTGCGTGGCGCTGTGCACGAACTTGAGATAGCGCTGGCGGTAGCGCTCATGTGGAGCGGTTGCGAAACCGTCGACGGCGTGGCGCTGTGCACGAACTTGAGCTAGCGCCTGGCAGTAGCGATAGCGCTGGCGGTAGTGATAGCGCTGGCGGTAGTGATAGCGCTGGCGATAGCGCTAAGGAACTGCTGAGACGAAACTAACGAAGCCGCTGAGACGGAACCTGAGACGAACTTGAGCTAGCGCCTGGCGGTAGCACTAACGCTGGCGGTAGTGCATTCTTCCAGATGTTTGAATTCAGCTGCTTTCTACCTGTGGAGTATTGCATCTATAGTTCCTGCACACTATAAACACACGACAAGCAAGTTCAAATACAATTTGGGATTTGTTCTTCTCAAACAAAGGGATGTGACACACATGTCCAACAGCAGGATCATGTGCATTCAAATCTCCATAGGAATATGTTGTGTTGTTGCTACCGTGGAACGTTAGCACTACCGCTGGCACTAGCGGTTCGATGAAATGGTGTTCGACGAAAATAGGTGTCGTTCGACAAAAATGTCGTTCGACGAAATGGTGTTCGACGAAAGTAGATGCCGTTCGACGAACTGGCGTTTGACGAAATGAGATGCGTTCGATGAAAAGAGATGTGCTCTACCACGGAGCGTTAGCACTACCGTTGGCGCTAGCATAAATGGAAACAATTGACGGGAAGGAAACAGTGGAGAAAAAGGAATGATTGGCGGTATGCATATTTAGCGTGCTCTACTGCGACGCGGTATGTCTACCGCCCAGCGGTAGCTTTTGGAAACCTCCTGTTGGAGAAATGATTTATCTTAACCCCTAGAAATGAGTAGAATATAAATTCTAAGTATGCAAAAATTAGGCTAAGTAAATATGCGTCGAATAGTATTCGACGCAACGTCGAAATATGGTCGACGTTCCTCTCAGAACGAATCGAAGTAACTCTAAGAAGAATTCGACGAAATCTTTGTCGACGTACCTCTGACTTCCAGTCGACGCATTTAATAAAGTCGACGCACCTTCCTTATTCTCCTCTCGACGTTCATCCAGGATGAAGTCGACGTTCACGTCGAATAGTAATTGTTGGGAAAATGATTTCTCTTAACCCCTAGAAATGAGTAAAATATAAATTCTAAAGATAAAAAATTAGGATAAGTAAATATGCGTCGAATAGTATTCGACGCAACGTCGAAATAAAGTCGACGTTTCTATCAGAATGAGTCGAAGTAGCTCAAAGTAGAATTCGACGTATCCTATGTCGACGTAGCTCTGACTTCTAGTCGACGTAACTTGAGAAGTTGACGCACCTTAGTCGACGCACCTTCCTATTTCTCCTCTCGATGTTCTGCCAAGACGAATTCGACGCTTACGTCGAATAGTAATCAACACACGTCGATTTCTATATTTAATTCAAAAATCGCCAGATCTCTTTCCTTCTTTCATAGATCTGATTTATATGGAATCAAATTATTCTTTATAGCCGTTCTGAATTATTCTTTTCCTCTAATGAATTCTTGGCTAATTTGATTAAATCCATTATGGACACTATTTGAAATCAGAATGAATACTTTCCTTCTATGGATATAATAGTTATGGAAATTTCTCCTTCTTTCTAATACTCTGCCTGCTAATTGATTACTCTCCTATAGTGTTATTTTAATGAACAGAGCTATAAATAACAAGGTGGTCGGCAGAGAGCAAGTGACAAGTGATCCACCATATACACATTGAAAAAGAGGAAAAGTTCCCAAGAGAAAAGGAGAGAGAATTAAGAAATAATTCTGCAGCAACCATCAAGCTTCCATCTTCTCCTGCTTCTGAAGCCACTCTGCTGCATACTCCGGTAGCTCTCACAAAAGAGAGAAAAGGGCTACAATCTCCTTCTCACTATAGAAGAGAGATTTTATTCACTACTTCTTGTGCTTCCAATCTTCTTGCTAGGAAGAAGATTCTTTCTTGTCTTTTTATTATCTCTCTTTCTTCTTTATCTTATTTTCACTTTCAAATATTGTAAAAGAGTTTTTTTGAATCTCTCTTCAAAAAATTCAGTTGTACTGGTTCTAAGAGTCTCCTTTTCAAAAGTCTCAGTTGGTTCTAAGAGTCTCCTTATCAAAAGACTCAGGGTGGTTCTAAGAGTCTCCTTATCAAAAGACTCAGTGCAAGATAGTGAATTTCCTACCAAGGGGGTAGAAGAGTGGACTACCCAAAGTTTGGGGAACCACTATATTTCTTTGTGTTGTGCTGTGATTTTTCCTCTTGCATTTATTTTCTTTACTTGTTTAATTCTTGTTGGTGTGTGGGAAGCTCTAATCTGTGATCACTACACCCATATATATATAATTATTAACTTTGCACAAAAATATTTTAAATCTCTATTCACCCCCCCCCCCCCCCTCTAGAGAATTCTAGTGAGGTTAACTATTCACTTTCAATTGGTATTAGAGCTAGGTTGATCTAAAAAGGTTAACTCCTTGATCAAAAAGATCCTACCTCTTATTTATATATATATATATATTTTTTTCTAACAATTATTTTTCACATTGCACAAATCAAAGATTATGCTTCCACCAGACCACCAATGTGCAATCTTGAAAAGTTTGCAGTTTGGAAAACAAGAATTAGGATTTATATGAATTCTATTGATGAAGATTTATTTAATGTTATCTTGACAGGTCCTCCCAAGCCTTATAGAAAAGACTTAAGTGGTGAAGTGACTCAAACACTTGTCCCAAAGGCTGAGTGGACAGTTGAAGAGAAAAAGGCAGGAACATGTGATGCAAAAGCTGTAAATATTCTGGTCTCAACCCTCTCTGATGAAATCTTTCAAAGGGTTGTTGATTGTGAATCAGGCAAAGAAATTTGGGAGGCTTTCATAAAGATGGTAGAAGGAAGTGCTGATGAAAGAAAAGATAGGAAGGCTCTATTGATCTCTCAATATGAGAACTTCCAAAAGAAGAATGAAGAAAGCATCTCTGAGATGTATGACAGATTTAGTCTGATCATCAATCAACTAAGGGACTTGGATAGAGAAATCTCTCTTACAGAAATCAATGACAAATTGTTGATGAGTCTCCCAAGCTCATGGGATTCAAGGATATGGGCAATAAGAGACACAAGAGGACAAAGGGAAATTTCAACAGATGCTCTCTTAGGAAAACTCAAATCCTATGAGCAACTGCTGAAAACCAGAGAAGAGAAGAAGAGAAGAGAAAACACCCCAACTTCTTCAAAAGACAGGAACATTGCATTAAAAGCAACAGAAGAAGGAAGCTCTATCACTGAAGAAGAACTATTCAGTTTCCTGGCCAGAAAATTCAAGAAATGGGTCAGGACAGATGGATCAAGAAGGAGAGAGTCAAAACCAAGGTATGACAAAACTCCTACTAAAGAAATTATTTGTTATTCTTGCAGGAAACCTGGACATATTGCCCCAGAATGTCCAGAAAATGCTGAGACAAAGAAAGATCTGAAAAAGAAAGATCTCAAGAAAAAGGGGAAGAAGAAAGAAAGAGGCTTTATAGCAGAAGCCTGGAGTGATACAGACTCTGAGGACAGCTCCTCTTCTAAGAGTGACAATGAAGAACCTAAGCAAGAAGACCTATGCCTAATAGCATTTGAAGGCTCAAAGAAAGATGATGGTACCAACTCATGGAGTGAGACAGGATCAGAAGAAAGTATATCTTCTGAAGATGAATCAGAAAATAGCCTCATTCTCATAGAGGAATCTGAGGATGAGGATGAGGTAAACATTTTTGATGAAATAGATTTTCAAAGTGATAATTTCAGAAATGATTTTATGGGAATGTGTCTAGATCAACTAAAAGCTACACAAGAAATTAATGATCTAAAAGATCAAATTAATATGGATAAAAACCAAAGAAATAGAGAGGTTAAATGCTCTAAAAATTATGAAGAAAGGGCTAACATCATAGAAAAGGAAGTAGAAAGGGCTAGAATAGAAAACCAGCTCCTTAAGGATAAGGTATCCCAGGCAAAAGCCTTTGAAGAATCAATAAACATGAGAAGCCAAACTCTCAAGGAAATCACTGAACAACAAACAAGGAGACATAAAAATCTTGGTCTAGGGGCTGATCCCTCAACCAGCCAAATTCCATCCAACAAACCTGCTTGGATGATCCCTGTAAAATTCACCAAACCCATCAAATCAAACCAAGAGAAAGATTAACTAAATAAGGAAGAAGACTTCCTCAAGGAAATAAAACAATTTGATGGAACATCATATCATTCAGCTGATGACTCTCAAACTTCATCTGAAGAAGCAACTAAGCCAAAAGAAACAATACATAAAAGAGCAAAATCAGAAAAAGGGGAAAAGAAAATTTGTGAAGATACAGTTGCGTCGACTTCATATCGACATATGAATGATAGTGCGTCGACTTTCACTCAACGCAACCTCTCAGATGCCTCGACCTCTACTCAACGCTTGAATAAAAGTACGTCGACTTCCAATTGACGCAACTTTTTCCATGCGTCGATATCAGATCAACGCTATCGGGAGAAAGCGCCGAATATAAATCGAAGCAACTATCAACATGCGTCGAATAGAGATCGACGCACAAAAATTCAGAGCAACTTAAATGCCTATCCTCCAAAAATCTTCTATAATTCCCATTCAGAATCCATTCATCCCAACCATGATTTCCATCATAATCAACACCTCTATCCTAACCAAAATTCCTACCCTAAACCTGGTAACCAAAATTCCCATCCTAATCAAACTTTCTATCCTAATCAATCCTTCTATCCTTCTCTAAACTCAAATTATCATAAGAATAAGATAACCAAGTGCCATATATGTAACAAAACTGGCCACCTTGCCAAACAATGTTGGCACAACCAATCAAACTATCTGTAAAAATTAGTCCAAGACTGACTTAGAACTAGGAAGAGATAAAAAGAAATAAACACCTAAAATTCCTCAGGAAAATCAAAAGTCACGTCGACTTCTAATCGATGCACCGTCGATGACTCAACTCAATAAGTGACATTGACGCATACGTCGATCACAATCGACGCATACGTTGATACGAAACCCTAGCATCTTAACGCGGGCTGTATCGACGCTTACGTCGAATTCCACTCGACGTAACGTCGACTTCATAAAAACGAGCGGCAATGCTAAAATATTTTCGGTCACATCCACTGAAGTACTGAATAAGCCTCGAATTGAGTCCCGTTTTGACGCTTCACCTGACTTAAAAAGACTCTTCAGTTTGAAACCTTCACTACTCTGCATCCTTTATCCTTCTTGCTCCTTAGTCCAGCCATTTCCTCCTCTCTTTCACAGACCTAAAATGGCTCCCAAGATAAACTCTGGTTTCGACATTGACCTCGACTCCTTCCAAGCCGCTGCAGAAAATTATAAGAACATCATAGCTCTCCTCACTGAAGCTGGATTGGACAAACTCATCTCCACAAGATGCAAGCTCCTAGAAACAGAGCTCACAGAGCTGATGACTCATGTTCAGATATCTGAACAAGGAGAAATCCAGGGAACAATCTATGAGACACCAGTCTCAATCTCTGCATAACATATTAAGACCACCTTTGACCTTCCATCAGGTATATCCTAATATTATCTTTGTTCAAATAAAATAGGGAAGGAAATCAATTTCTAAAGAGTAACCTCATAAGTCTTCCTCATTCCCTTATTGGGTGATGAATCTATTGACCTCACACCTGATGAAATCAAGCATCTGCTAACCACCATGAAGTTTTCAAAAGATAGACCAATCCATCTAAAGAAAACAGACTTTTCTGAGGAGTATAGACTACTAGCAGATATAGTAGGAAAGATACTACTATGCAAAATTTCAGCCCATGATGCAGTACCCAAGCAGCAACTGAACATCATGGGGGCCCTTGTGCTGAAGAAGAAGGTGGACTGGGCCACATGCTTGCTGAAGATGATAGGCTCCAAATACTCACACAAAGAAAATGCATATATGAGGATTATGAGTCAAGTACTCCTCCACTCCTTCCCTAACCTCTGTAGGTCAAAAGGAGTCCCCATTCCTCCGGGGAAAAGAATGTCAATAGCTCTATTCTCCAAGTGGACCAGGCAAATCCCTAAGCCTGGTTCCATTCTTGAAAGGACTCCCTCTCCTCCTAACTCTCCTGTTCTTCCATCTCCTCCTCCTCAAAGAGACAATCCTTCTCTACCACCTTAATCCACTCCAATAGTCTCTACCACCCTCACAACTCCTACTCTACCTACCTCTTCTCAAACACCTGCTCCTCAAACAGCATTTTCTCCATCTCCTCCTCCTCATACTTTATCATCCTCTTCACCTCCATTATCAACAATACCTCATACATCAACTAACCTTTCTCCACCCTCATCACCACCTCCACCACTCTCTCCTCATCACCAACCACAACATGAACCATCTGCATCCACTAAAGCCCTCCTTACTCAGTGCATTGCATCAGCAGCTCAAACATTCCAAGCAATGCTGGATGAGCACTGCTCCCAGATTCACTCCTCCATCCTTCACATGCACACCCAAATTGATGGGGTCAGTGCCTCTGTAAAAAATCTGAAGACCTCTCTCTCTTCCTCTAGAGTGACCAGGTCTTTCTTAACCTCCCTGGCCAGGAAAGTCAAGAAGGGGGAGAATCTAGATGAAGAGCAGCCCTCCAATCCTAAATCTCTCTCTCACAAGTCCCCTCCTTCCTCAAAAGATAATAGTCTTGCACTTCTCAAGACAATTGGAAATGAAGTTGTACCTGAGCTACACTCTGAAGAACAAATAATAGAGGTACTTAATATAGTAAGAGAGGCTGCAAATCAAGTAGTACTATTACAAGGGGAGGCAAGCAGAGCAGACAATGAAGCTGAAAAGGAAAATGTGACAGATGGTAAGAAAAATAAAGAAACTGAAACTTAGGGGGAGCTGGATACTGTTATGAATGAAGCTGAAAATGAAAAAGGACAGCCAGATGTTGTGTTGGCTAAAGTAGGAGCTAAGGAGCCAGATACAGCTGGAGATGAAGATGATAAAGAAATTGAAGAAGAAGAAGGATCAAAGGAAGTTCCATCCCAGGGGGAGCAATCTACTCAGGGGGAGCTAGGTGAACTTCCTGCAACTGAGAAGGAGAAACCCCCATCTCCTAAAACAGTAGTATTCAAGAGAAAGATAAAGACTCATCCTACCCCTCCTGAGTAATGTTTGAAAATACTATTGATATACTTTACCATATAGTTAAATACTAATTGGTATGAACATGAAGTCTGTTTATATAAGTCTGGAAAATTTGGTTATATGATCTCTCTTTCCAATTTCTCTTCTGATTGTTTAATATATTTCTTTTCTTTACAAATGTTGTGATGCTAGTACAATTTCCCTCTAAATAGGGTTAAGACAAATAGGGGGAGATTGTTAGGAAAATGATTTCTCTTAACCCCTAGAAATGAGTAAAATATAAATTCTAAAGATAAAAAATTAGGATAACTAAATATGCGTCAAATAGTATTCGACGCAACGTCGAAATAAAGTCGACGTTTCTATCAGAATGAGTCGAAGTAGCTCAAAGTAGAATTCGACGTATCCTATGTCGATGTAGCTCTGACTTCTAGTCGACGTAACTTGAGAAGTCGACGCACCGTAGTCGACGCACCTTCCTTATTCTCCTCTCGACGTTCTGCCAGGACGAATTCGACGCTTACGTCGAATAGTAATCGACGCACGTCGATTTCTATGTTTAATTCAAAAATCGTCAGATCTCTTTCCTTCTTTCAAAGATCTGATTTATATGGAATCAAATTATTCTTTATAGCCGTTCTGAATTATTCTTTTCCTCTAATGAATTCTTGGCTAATTTGATTAAATCCATTATGGACACCATTTGAAATCAGAATGAATACTTTCCTTCTATGGATATAATAGTTATGGAAATTTCTCCTTCTTTCTAATACTCTGCCTGCTAATTGATTACTCTCCTATAGTGTTATTTTAATGAACAGAGCTATAAATAACAAGGTGGTCAGCAGAGAGCAAGTGACAAGTGATCCACCATATACACATTGAAAAAGAGGAAAAGCTCCCAAGAGAAAAGGAGAGAGAATTGAGAAATAATTCTGCAGCAACCATCAAGCTTCCATCTTCTCCTGCTTCTGAAGCCACTCTGCTGCATACTCTGATAGCTCTCACAAAAGAGAGAAAAGGGATACAATCTCCTTCTCACTATAGAAGAGAGATTTTATTCACTACTTCTTGTGCTTCCAATCTTCTTGCTAGGAAGAAGATTCTTTCTTGTCTTTTTATTATCTCTCTTTCTTCTTTATCTTATTTTCACTTTCAAATATTGTAAGAGTTTTTTTGAATCTCTCTTCAAAAAATTCAGTTGTACTGGTTCTAAGAGTCTCCTTTTCAAAAGACTCAGTTGGTTCTAAGAGTCTCCTTATCAAAAGACTCAGGGTGGTTCTAAGAGTCTCCTTATCAAAAGACTCAGTGCAAGATAGTGAATTTCCTACCAAGGGGGGTAGAAGAGTGGACTACCCAAAGTTTGGTGAACCACTATATTTCTGTGTTGTGCTGTGATTTTTCCTCTTGCATTTATTTTCTTTACTTGTTTAATTCTTGTTGGTGTGTGGGAAGCTCTAATCTGTGATCACTACACCCATATATATATATAATTATTAACTTTGCACAAAAATATTTTAAATCTCTATTCACCCCCCCCCCCCCCTCTAGAGAATTCTAGTGAGGTTAACTGTGCACTTTCAGTAATCGACGCACGTCGATATCTATAAGAAATTCAAAAACACGCCAGATCTCTTTCCTTCTTTCTGTAGATCTAATTTTTATTGAATGATATTATTCTTTTATAGCCGTTTTGAACCAGTTTTTCCTTCTATTTGATTCTGGGCTAAGTTGATTAAGATTATTATGGATATTATTTGAAATCAGAATGAATTCCTTTCCTTCTACAGAAATATTGATTAGGGAAACTCTAATCTCTTTCTAATTCTCTGTCTGCTAATTGATTATTCTGCTTTAGCAATATCTTTTAAGCAGAGCTATAAATAAGAAGGAGGTCGACAGAGAATAAAAAAAAAGGAGTGATCCACCATATACATTTGAAAAAGAGGAAGAGCTCCCAAGTGAAGAGTGAGAAAGCTGAGAAAAGAGATAGTGTGCTGCAGAAAAGAAAAAGCCTTCATCTTCTCCTTCTAAAGACATTCTGCTGCAAATTCTGAAAGCTCTCACAAAAGAGAGAAAAGCTAACAATCTCCTTCTCACTATAGAAGAGAGATCATATTCACTATACTTGTGCTTCTAATCTTCTTGCTAGGAAGAAGATTCCTTCTTACATATATTGTCTTCTGTTCTTCTACTTGTTCTACTTCTTCTTCTCATTCTTATTCAAATTGTGTAAAAGAGTTTTTAGAATCTCTCTTCAAAAAATTCAGTTGTAGTGGTTCTAAGAGTCTCCTTATCAAAAGACTCAGTCTGGTTCTAAGAGTCTCCTTATCAAAAGACTCAGTCTGGTTCTAAGAGTCTCCTTATCAAAAGACCCAGTCTGGTTCTAAGAGTCTCCTTATCAAAAGACTCAGTGCAAGTTAGTGAATTCCTACCAAGGGGGTAGAAGAGTGGACTACCCAAAGTTTGGGGAACCACTATATTTCTTTGTGTTGTGCTGTGATTTTCTTCTTGCTATTTTTCTTCTTTACTTGCTTAATTCTTGTTGGTGTGTGGGAAGCTTGAATCTGTGATTTTTACACACATATATATATATATAATTGCACAAAGTATTTTTAAATCTCTATTCACCCCCCCCCCTCTAGAGAATTCTAGTAAGGTTAATTGTGCACTTTCAATTGGTATCAGAGGTAGGTTGATCTAAAAAGGGTAACTCCTTGATCAAAAAGATCCTACCTCATATATATATATATATTTCTGAAAACTATTTCTTTTCACATGGCACAAATCAAAGATTATGCTTCCACCAGACCACCAATGTGCAATCTTGAAAAGTTTGCAATTTGGAAAACAAGAATTAGGATTTATATGAATTCTATTGATGAAGAATTATTTAATGTTATTTTGACAGGTCCTCCCAAGCCTTATAGAAGAGACTCAAGTGGTGAAGTGACCCAAACACTTGTCCCAAAGGGTGAGTGGATAGCTGAAGAGAAGAAGGCAGGAACATGTGATGCAAAAGATGTGAACATTCTTGTCTCAACCCTCTCAGATGAAATTTTTCAAAAGGTTGTTGACTGTGAATCAGCTAAAGAAATATGGGAGGCTCTTACAAAGATGGTAGAAGGAAGTGCTGATGAAAGGAAAGATAGAAAGGCTCTATTGATCTCCCAATATGAGAACTTTCAAAAGAAGCATGAAGAAAGCATATCTGAGATGTATGATAGGTTCATTCTGATCATAAATCAATTAAGGAGCCTGGATAGAGAGATCTCTCTCATAGAGATCAATGACAAACTGTTAATGAGTCTCCCAAGTTCATGGGTCTCAAGAATATGGGCAATAAGAGATACAAGAGTACAAAGGGAAATCTCAACAGATGCCCTCTTAGGAAAACTCAAATCCTATGAGCAACTGCTGAAAACCAGAGAAGAGAAGGAAAGAAGAGGAAGCACTTCCAACTCCTCAAAAGATAGAAACATTACTTTGAAAGCAACAGAAGAAGAGACTGTTGAAATTGTTGAAGTGAAGTGGAAGGGAGTCCGGCCGGTCTGAAGGTTGGAGACCGCAGAGACCGCGCGGCCTGCATTGGTGCTCTGGCGGTTTGGTTCTGCGATCTCTTCCTGCTGTTCTGGCGATCTGCTGTGATCGGCGAGTTTGCTTCTTGGTTTGGTCGTTGGTTCTGGCGACCTGTTGCAAGTTCTTCCGGTCTTGTTCTAGGCGACCTGTTCTTGGTTCACCGCAGTGACCGGGCGGCTTGTTTGGGCTGTTCTGGCGACTTGGTTCAAGTCGGCCAGATGTTTGTCCCTACGTAGGCGATCTCAGGAAGGGTGGTCGCTGTGTCCGTGCGGCTTGTGCGCGGACTGCTGCTGTCTTGCTGACTTGGGCTGGATCTTGTCCAAGTGTTGTGTCCGCGCGGCTTGTGCGCAGACTGCTGCTGTCTTGCGGACTTGTGCTGGATCTCGTCTAAGTGCTGTGTCCGCGCGGTCTATCATATGAGGCCGCTGGCGATCTGATGGGCGGTTATTGTATCCCGGTTTGTGCGGTGACGACATCCGTCTATCCGCCTATAAATAGGGGTGCAGGGCCCGTCATTCCTAACAAGAACTGTAAGAACAAGAGCCTGGATTGTTTCTTGCGGACTCAAGTTTGAAGTCGCGCGGTCTCGGAAGTGAGCTAACCGGTTGTTGTGTTTGCAGGTTTGCAGTCAGCAGGTTGCGGTCTCCTTCCTTGGTGATTTCCGGCGGCTTGAATAAACAGTTTGTCTGCGGTCTGTCAGCGAACTGGTTTATTGTGTTCTTGTGATGTTCGCAGCGGACTCAGTGATCAGGAGACCTTCAGCGGTTAGGCGTTCTGAGTTGCGGTTAGGCGTTCTGAGTTGCGGTCTGGCGACAGCTTCAGTTCTTTGTTCCAATAATCTTCAGTTCGTGCGGTCTGGGATTGCGGTCTGGCAGTGCAGCTTGTCTGCTTCTGCTCGCGCGGTCTCAAGGTGTTTCTGCGGTCTGACTGTGCAAGCGGTCTGGGAGTACAGCAGAGCAAGCCGGGCGGCCTGAGCCTTTTTGCGGTCCGTGCGGTCTCTGCTTTGGCAGACCGCCAGTTTCAGTTTTGGTGTGTTTGTTCTTCTCATCTCCGTGATTCTTATGAATCATGTCTCGCCATGTATACCTCGCATTGTAAAACAGTTCTATTTCAATAAAGATTTCTTATGTTGCTGTTTTGGCATTGTGGTTGTTTGGCTATAACTCTTGTTGATACAACTCCTGCTTACTCCTAAACGGTCTTTCAAAAATTTTAACATGGTATCAGAGGTAGGTTTCTGGAGTGGATAAGCAATGATCAACTAGAGTTGCCATCGTCTTTGTGAAGAAGTGACCACATAGATTGCCATGGAAGGTTGATACGCAAGAGGTCTTGGTATTGAACTCCTCACATCGACTAACTTTAAAAAGTGGAAGTCATGTATGGAGAGTTACTTGCTTGGCGAGGATCTATGGGAGGTAGTTGGCGGAGAAGACACACAAGAGGTGTTTCTAGCATGAGATAATATGGCAGAGGTGAGACTTTGGAGGAGGACAAATGCTAAGGCAGAGTTCACTCTCAAAAGGGTTATCTCACCGGAGCTGTTTGATCACATCATCGGATGTAAATCTGCTGCTGAGATTTGGACATCCTTGGATGGATTGTTCAATAAGAAGAATGTAGCGAGGCTACAGTATCTTGAAAATGAGTTGGCGAAAGCCTCTCAAGATGATCTTTCTGTTTCTACCTTCTTCCTCAAGATGAAGAACCTCACGGCAGAGATTTCTGCATTGGACCCTGATGAGCCAATCTCTGAGGCAAAACTGAAGAGGCATATCATCCGCGGGTTGCGGAAGGAGTATCTTGCCTTTGTGACTTCAGTTCAGGGTTGGGCAAATCAACCGTCGTTGTTGGAGCTGGAGAACCTTCTTGCTTCGCAAGAAAGTTTAGCAAGACAGATGGCGGGGGTTTCTATCTCCGGGGGAGAAAGTGATGTGATGTTCTCTGGGAAGAAGAAGAAGAAATGGGAGAAGAAGAAGCTGGGTCATGATGGACCCTCCACTTCAGGTCAGCAAGATAGGGGCTATGCTCCTAAGTCTGATGGGAAGAAGAAAGGAGAGGGACCGAGGTGCTTTAGATGCAATAAGACTGGGCACTTCAAGAAAGATTGTCGGGTGAATCTTCAGCCGGGACATGCAGTGGAGAAGGAGATGCCAAAGTCTGGTGAAGTTGGATGGGGAGGAGCCTTTGTGTCTAATATAACGGCGATGCCCGTTAAGGCCTTGGCTTCCATCAACTATGATGAGGACTGGATTGTTGATTCAGGGTGTGGGCATCACCTCACCGGGGATGGATCAAAGTTCTCTTCTTTGGCGCCTTACTCAGGTAACAATGCTATCATTACGGCTGATAATTCTATTCATCCAGTAGAGCACGAAGGAGTCGTCTCTCTGAGCAGTGATAAGGGTCCACTCACGTTGAGGAGTGTTTATCACGTGCCTGGAATGAAGAAAAATCTCTTCTATGTGACCAATGCGGTCGACGCCGATTATCACGTTCTGTTTGGCCCAACAGAAGTGAAGTTTCTCAAAACTCAACCGGAGATAAAGGGAGATGTTATTCATGTCGGCAAGCGGGTGAAGGACTTGTTCGTTTTATCGACAAGTACCTATGTTGATAAGATGAGGACCAATGATGGCGCGGCCATCTGGCATGAAAGGTTGGGGCATGTAGGCATGGACAAATTGAAGGCTATGGCGGTAAGGGGCCTTGTCAATGGCTTGCCTAGCTTGTCCTCCTATGGAGACGGTCATGTCTGCGAAGGATGTCAGTTTGGTAAGTCTCATCGACTTCCATTTGACAAATCGCAAACAAGGTGCAAAGTGCCATTGGAGTGCATCCACGGTGATTTGATGGGACCGACTGCCACCCCAAGCCTTGGAGGCAACAGATACATGTTGGTGTTGATTGACGATTACACCAGATATGTCTGGGTGTATTTTTTGAAGGAGAAGTCGGATAAATTTGCAAAGTTTGTGGAGTTCAAGGAGCTGGTGGAAGGTCGGCTAGGCCTGCGGGTTACAAAACTTAGAACTGACAATGGTGGGGAGTTCACCTCTGGTGTGTTCTCAAGTTTTTGCAGGAAGCATGCCATCAGAAGAGAGCTTACTTGTGCCCATACTCCACAACAGAACGGCATTGCCGAGAGGAAGATCCGTCATCTGACGAAAACTTGCAAATGCTGGCTTCATGCTAAGAGTATCCCAAAGTCCTTCTGGGCGGAGGGAATGTCTTATGCAGCTTATGTCATCAACAGATTGCCTTTAAGTCCTATCAACATGAAAACCCCTCACGAACTAATGTTCAAGGAGAAGCTGAGTGTTGCACACCTTCGGGTGTTCGGGTCAACCTGCTATGTGCATATTCCTGATGCTCTTCGAACAAAGCTAGATGCGAAAGCAAGGAAGCTAGTCTTTGTTGGGTATGATGAGCGGAATAAGGGATGGAGATGCATGGATCCTGAGACACGGAGGTCAATTGTTTCTCGGGATGTGGTGTTCGATGAAGTGACTTCCTACAAGGGGAGTTCAGGAGTTGAGCTACCGGAAAGCAGGGTTGATATAAGAGGGAAGGCTGCTGAAGATCTTCAAGTGGAGTTGCCTGTTTCACTAGGAGCTCCAGCTGTGTCTAGCTCAGAGGCGGAAGCTTCAGGTTCTGGAAGCAGGGGGAGCGATGCTCCAAATTCGCCTAGAAGAGGAGCTAGTTCTGAAGAAGCAGCTGAGGAGGTGGTTAGTCAGGGGCAACCTCTTAGGAGGTCGAAGAGGACTATTCAACCACCAGACCGATACACAGGAGGGAACATGGTGAACTTTGTTTCATGCTTCTTCGCTGGTCCCTTGGATGAAAGGGAGCCGTCGAGCTTTGAGAAGGCCAGAGGCGTGAAGGAGTGGGACATTGCTATGCAAGAAGAGATGACAGCTCTCGAGAAGAATGAGACCTGGACTCTTGTGCCCAAGCCCAAGGGCACCACTCCTGTGACATGCAAATGGGTCTTCAAGCTGAAGAAGAAAGCTGACGGTAGTATCGAGCGGTACAAGGCTCGCCTTATAGCTCGCTGGTTCTCACAGCAGTACGGAGAAGATTATGATGAGACGTTTAGTCCAGTGGCAAAGATGACTTCGGTTCGATTTGTTATTGCCTTGGCGGCTTCGGGTGGTTGGGAGATTTGGCAACTCGACGTGAAGAATGCTTTCTTATACGGCGAAATTGACAAGGATATCTTCATGCTCCAACCGCAGGGCTTCATCTCGAAGGAGTATCTGGACTACGTCTGTAAGTTGAAGAAGGCTGATAATGCTATATTTATAGTTATTTTCACATAATATTTTATTAATAATTAATTTAATTTAATTTAGTTTTAGTTAATTTATCACTAATTTATCTTCTTTTTGTATTTTCAGGTAATTTGGGCTGCCAATAGCAATTTCAAGCTCATAAGACTAATCAGGAGAATATTTGGAGTATTTCTGCCGAAATCGCAAAGTACACGCCCTCGATCACGGGCGTGACCTAGGGCGTGACATTTTGTCACGGCCATGAACCAGCCCCGCGTATTCCAGTTGTAGGAGTTAGCCGCCACGTCAGATTAAAATTACACGCCCTCCGTCACGGGCGTGACTGAGGGAGTGACCTCAAAGTCACGGGCGTGACTCGCCCGGAATGCATTCATTTCAGCCAGCAATCAACTCCAGCCGTTTCTAGGTTACACGCCCTCGGTCACGGGCGTGACCGAGGCCGTGACTTTTCTGCAACCGCCAGATTAACTCCAGATCGCGGCGTTTCCCGCCGTTTCCAGACCCGTTCAAGACACGCCCTTGGTCACGGGCGTGACCGAGGCCGTGACCCGCCGTGCAATTGATTTTTGGCGGTTTCTCTTCCCCAACGTCCCGGGCTTTCATGACAGTAATTACTCAGCTTACACGCCCTTGGTCACGGGCGTGACCAAGGGCGTGACTCCCCGATTTTTCAACTATAAAAGGCAGCAATCTCCAGAAGTCAGGGAGTTCAATTTTGGAGTTTACTTACAGCTTTAGTCTATTATTTTTGTTGTTCTAGCTAATTTTTCTTCAAGTTGTAAGTTTTTATTATTGCAATTTCAATTCAAGTATTCTAGTTTTTAATCATGTATTTTTCCTTTTCTACTTGTGTTTCCATCACTATAATGAGTAGCTAAACTTCCTTTAGCACTTGGTCATGATGAACTTTGGAATGAAATAAAATATGTTTTGATTTTTTTCTAATTAGCAAACTCTAGTTATGTTTATCTTCGATTTATCTTTGAATTATTTTGTTTTGATTTCATATGTCCGGAATATGACTTTCAATCTATGATTCGTTTGCTAGTGATCGATAGATCCATGCGAACGAGTAGATCACTCAAAGATAAAAAGAGTTGTATGCATTCCTCGAGAGAAGGTGACACAAATCTTTCGAATTGGAGTCAAATCCAATAGTGGGGTTCACCGCTTAAAGCAAGCTTAGGGGGTTTCGACTGGCCGAGGGGTCTTAATCGATCAACCTAAGGTTAGGTGGTAGTTTTCTCGAGAGAGGCTCTACCATATTTTGGGAACCTCCACGGTCGAGGATATTTCAATAAGAGTTTGCGGTTTCATCTTTTATAAAATTATATTTTATTCCAAAGGGATTCAAGACCAAGTGTTAATCCTTTTAATCATAATTTTTTCTTCGTAGTTAATTTTCTCCAAATCGTTTTTCCGAAAACAAACCCAACTTTCTTCGATAAAATAATAGCTCTTCTTTGTGAGTAGAAGTACTCAGCAAGCCCGGAAAAATACGACACTTGATTTTCTAAATCCTATACTATAAAGCGATAGGTACACTTGCCTTATCGAATTATACGTGGATAATATTTTAATTTTGCGCAGCGTGAATTTATTTCATCAAGTTTTTGGCGCCGTTGCCGATTAAGTTTTTGGCGCCGTCGCTAAAAACTTGATAGCTAAAATTTAGGATATAAATAATTTTCTCCAAATTCTACGAACTATAGGCAAGAGCACCTATCGTTCATAGCATAGGATATTTAAAACAAATAAATATCAAGTGTCGTATTCCACGGGTTTGTTGGCTACTTCTACTCACGCAAATTAATATTATTTTATCGGAAGTAATATGAAGTTTTGAAAATAATTAAATAAAGAGAAACATTTGATCGGGAATCCTTCTAAAGTAAAATATTTCGTAAATCTAGAATTCGAAAGAAATCGATTTAGACAAACTTGACCGTGGAGGTTCCCAAAATATGATAGAGCCTCTCTCGAGAGAACTACCACCTAACCTTAGGTTGATCGATTAAGACCCCTCGGCCAGTCGAAACCCCTTAGCTTGCTTTATGCGGTGAGCCCTACTATTGGATTTGACTCCAATCCGGAAGAATTTCATCACCCTCTCTCGAGGAGTGCAAACAATTCTTTTTACTGATGAGCGATCTACCGTATTTACGGATCTCTCGATACACTAAAATATGGATCAAACTTGATTTTCTTACACTAGAAATATGAAACCAATAATTGCAAATCATCGGTAAATCTTAGTTTCCAAATCCAAACTAAGAATAAAAGATTATGAAATATAAAAACTTAGGAAATCATCCGATCAAATGCTATAAAATTAGTTAAACATGATTTAAAAAGAAGAACAATTTTATTCCTAAGAAAAGGAATAACACATACAAGAAATAAAATTCTAAACTAAGAATTAAGAAGTGCAAGACAAGAAGTAAATTGCATAAAGAAAATACAATAAGAAAATGCTGAAAAAACTAATCTAAAAATGACCCAATCTAAGCTAGGATCGGATTCCCATCACATTGGCAGCAGCAGGCTTTTATAGGCAGAAAATTGCTGAGTCACGCCCTTGGTCATGCCCATGACCAAGGGCGTGTAAGCTGCGTAATTGCGTCTTGAAAGCCCGGGAACATTGGGGAAGAAAAAACCGCCAAAATTAATCATCTCGACGGGTCACGGCCTCGGTCACCCCCGTGACCTAGGGCGTGACTTGACCGAATCTGGAAACGGCGGGAAACAGCGCGATCTGGAGTTATTCTAGCAGTTGCGGGAATGGTCACCCCCTAGGTCATGGCCGTGACATGTAGTCACGCCCGTGACAGAGGGCGTGACATGACCGAGTCTGGAAACGGCGCGATCTGGAGTTATTCTGGTAGTTGCGCGTTGGGTCACCCCCTAGGTCATGGCCGTGACATGGAGTCATGCCCGTGACCTGGGGCGTGTAGGCTGGAAATGATGTGGCGGCGTGTTCTGGCAGCTGGAAGATGGCTGGGTTGAGTCATGGCCGTGACTTGATGTCACGCCCTTGGTCATGGCCGTGACCGAGGGCGTGTAATACTAAATTAGGCTGGTGGCATGATCAGGCAGCTGGAAGATGGCTGGGTTGAGTCATGGCCGCGACTTGATGTCACGCCCTTGGTCATGGCCGTGACCGAGGGCGTGTAATACTAAATTGGGCTGGCGGCATGATCAGGCAGCTGGAAGATGGCCGGGTTCAGTCATGGCTGTGACTTGAAGTCACGCCCTTAGTCATGGCCGTGACCGAGGGCGTGTACTGAAGATTTTTGCAGACTTGTCCCATTCTTTCCCCTGAACATGGCTGTGAGCTTGAATTTGTTATTAGCAGCCCCAGATTACCTGAAAACACAAAATAAAGCGAATTAGATATATATTAAACTAAAATTATATAAAAACTAATTAATTACTACTAAAATACTATATAAAAATAACTATAAATAATGCACTATCAAAGGCCCTGTATGGGTTGAAGCAAGAGCCTCGAGCGTGGTACGGGAAGATTGCAGAGTATCTCTTATTCTGCGGATTCTTTGCTTCAGACTCTGATTCTAGCTTGTTCATCAAGAAGGAGGGGGTGCTTCGGGTGATTGTGCTGATGTACGTGGATGACATGATTGTCACCGGGAACTCGAAGGAAGCTGTTGCAAGACTCAGGGCTGAGCTTGCTATCAGATTCGAGATGAAGGATCTGGGGGAGCTCCACCATTTCCTTGGACTCGAGGTTCAGAGGCGGGAGAGCGGGGTGCTCATTTCTCAGGCTGACTATGCGGAACGGATTGTTCAGCGATTCGGCATGGAGGAAGGGAAGAGCAGCTCTATACCTCTGGAGCAACATCATAAACTTCGGAAGGATGAGGGGAGAGTTTTATCTGAACCGTTGGTGTTCCGAGCTCTGGTTGGGAGCTTGATCTACTTAACGATCATAAGGCCAGATATTGCTTATGCAGTGGGCAAGGTGAGTTGGTACATGGCGGAACCACGGAAGCCTCATCTTCTGGCGGCAAAAGGCATCTTGAAGTATGTGAAGTCGACCTCTGATTTGGGTCTCCTATATAGGAGAGGGTCAAGCTTGGATTTGCATGGATACATGGATGCTGATTATGGGGGAGACGTGGATGATCGGAGATCAACGTCTGGTTATGTCTTTATGACGGGCCCCACAGCTATCTCTTGGTGCAGCAAGAAGCAAGACTCGGTGTCTGTATCTACCACGGAAGCTGAGTACAAGGCTTCGGCCTTGGCAGCTCAGGAAGCCATTTGGCTCAGGAGGTTGGTGGAGGACGTTCATCAGGAGGTTCAATGTCCCACCTTGCTACGCGGGGACAATGAGAGTGCTCTCAAGCTGGTCAACAATCCAGTCTGTCACGCGAGGACCAAACATATAGAGATTGAGCATCATTTCATTAGTGAAAAGGTGTTGGGAGGATCTCTTATGGTCTAGCATGTTCAGAGTGCGGACAATGTCGCAGACATCTTCACAAAGCCGCTGGCGAAGGGACCGTTTACACGGTTAAGGGAGTTGCTCGGGCTAATTTCCACTTCCCACTTCAAGGGGGAGTGTTGAAATTGTTGAAGTGAAGTGGAAGGGAGTACGGCCGGTCTGAAGGCTGGAGACCGCAGAGACCGCGCGGCCTGCATTGGTGCTCTGGCGGTTTGGTTCTGCGATCTCTTCCTGCTGTTCTGGCAAACTGCTGTGATCGGCGAGTTTGCTTCTTGGTTTGGTCGTTGGTTCTGGCGACCTGTTGCGAGTTCTTTCGGTCTTGTTCTGGGTGACCTGTTCTTGGTTGACCGCAGTGATCGGGCAGCTTGTTTGGGCTGTTCTGGCGACTTGGTTCAAGTCGGCCATATGTTTGTCCCTGCGTAGGCGATCTCAGGAAGGGCGGTCGCTGTGTCCGCGCGGCTTGTGCGCGGACTGCTGCTGTCTTGCTGACTTGGGCTGGATCTTGTCCAAGTATTGTGTCCGCGCGGCTTGTCCCCAGACTGCTGTTGTCTTGCGGACTTGTGCTGGATCTCGTCCAAGTGCTATGTCCGTGCGGTCTGTCTTATGAGGCCGCTGGCGATCTGATGGGCGGTTATTGTATCCCGGTTTGTGCGGTGACGACATCTGTCTATCCGCCTATAAATAGGGGTGCAGGGCCCGTCATTCCTAACAAGAACTGTAAGAACAAGAGCCCGGATTATTTCTTGCGGACTCAAGTTTGAAGTCGCGCGGTCTCAGAAGTGATCTAACCGGTTGTTGTGTTCGCAGGTTTGCGGTCAGCAGGTTGCGGTCTCCTTCCTTGGTGATTTCCGGCGGATTGAATAAACAGTTCGTCTGCGGTCTGTCAGCGAACTGGTTTATTGTGTTCTTTTGCTGTTCGCAGCGGACTCAGTGATCAGGCGACCTTCAGCGGTTAGGCGGTCTGAGTTGCGGTCTGGCGACAGCTTCAGTTCTTTGTTCCAATAAGCTTCAGTTCGTGCGGTCTGGGATTGCGGTCTGGCAGTGCAGCTTGTCTGCTTCTGTTCGCGCGGTCTCAAGGTATTTCTGCGGTCTGACTGTGCAAGCGGTCTCGGAGTACAGCGGAGCAAGCCGGGCGGCCTGAGCCTTTTTGCGGTCCGTGCGGTCTCTGCTTTGGCAGACCGCCAGTTTCAGTTTTGGTATGTTTGTTCTTCTCATCTCCGTGATTCTTATGAATCATGTCTCGCCATGTATACCTCGCATTGTAAAGCAGTTCTGTTTCAATAAAGATTTCTTGTGTTGCTGTTTTGGCATTGTGGTTGTTTGGCTATAACTCTTGTTGATACAACTCCTACTTACTCCTAATCGGTCTTTCAAAAATTTTAACAGAGACCCCTGTCACTGAAGAAGAATTATTCAGCCTCCTGGCCAGGAGATTCAAGAAATGGGTCAGGACAGATGGGTCTAAAAGGAGAGAATCAAAACCAAGGTATGATAAAACTCCTACTAAAGAAATCATTTGTTATTCCTGCAGGAAAAATGGACACATTACACCAGAATGTCCAGAAAATACTGAGAAAGAGAAAGATCTGAAAAAGAAAGATCTCAAGAAAAAGGGGAAGAAGAAAGAAAGAGGCTTCATTGCAGAAGCTTGGAGTGAAACAGATTCTGAGGACAGCACCTCATCCAAAAGTGACAATGATGAGTCTAAGCAAGAAGACCTATGCTTAATGGCTTTTGAAAGCTCAAATGAAGAACATGGTGATAAATCATGGAGTGAGGCAGAATCAGAAGGAAGCATCTCTTCTGAAGATGATAAAGAAAATAGCTCTATTCTCATAGAGGAATCTGAGGATAAGGATGAGGTAAGCATTTTTGATGACATAGATTTTTTGTGTGATGATTTCAAAAATGATTTTAAAGGATTATGTTTAGATCAACTAAAAGCTAAACAAGAAATTAAGAATCTAAGAGAACAAATTATTGTCATTAAAAACCAGAGAAATATAGAGGATACTTATTCTAAAAATTATGAGTTAAGGGCTAACATCAGAGAAAAAGAAATAGAGAGGGCTAAAATAGAAAACCAGCTTCTTAAAAATAAGGTATCCCAAGCAAAAGCTTTTGAAGAATCAATAAAAATGAGAAGTCAAACACTCAAAGAAATCACAGAAAAACAAGCAAGAAGACATAAAAATCTTGGACTAGGAGTTGATCCCTCAGCTAGTCTAATTCCATCCAACAAGCCTGCTTGGATGAGCCCTGTTAAATTTACTAAACCCATAAAATCAACAAACCAAGAAGAAGACTCACAAAATAAGGGAGAAGACTTCAAGGAAATAAACCAATTTGATGAAACATCATACTATTCAGCTGATGACTCTCAAACTTCTTCTGAGAAGACAACTAGGCCAAGAGAAACAACTCATAAAGAAATAAAATCAGAAAAAGGGAAAAATAAAATCTGTGAAAACACATTTGCGTCGACTTTATATCGACGCATGAATGATAGTGCGTCGAATTCTACTCGACGCAATCTCTCAGATGCTTCGACCTCAATTCGACGCTTGAATAAAAGTACGTCGACTTCAAATCGACGCAACTTCTTCCATGCATCGATTCCAGATCAACGCAATCTGGAGAGAGCACCGAGTATAAATCGGCGCAACTATCAACGTACGTCGAATAGATATCGACGCATACAAACGCAGAGCAACATAAAGACAGAACACTTCCATCCTCCAAAAACCTTCCATCTTAAACCCCATTCAGGACCCATTCATCCTGATCATAATTTCTATCCTAGTCAAAACTTTTATCCAAACCAAAATTTTTATCCTAATCAAAATGTTTATCTTAATCAACACCACTATCCCTCTCTAAACTCAAAATCCCATAATCTAAAGAGAGTCAGATGTTATATCTGCAATAAAACTGGCCACATTGCCAAACAATGTTGGTACAATCAATCTAATTGATTATAAAAATTAGTCCAAGACTGTCTTAGAAAACATTAGGAGCAGGAAGAAATAATCTCTCAAGGGAAAACCCAAATTTTTCAGGAAAATGAAAGTCACGTCGATTTTATAATCAACGCACCGTCGATAACTATCAATAATAACTTAAATTGATGCATGCGTCGACTCCAATCGACGTATACGTCGATATGAAACCCTTACATCTTACCTCAGTCTGTATCGACGCTTACGTCGAATTCTACTCAATGTAACGTCGACTTCATGAAAAAGAGCGGCAATACTAAAATATTTTCGGTCACATCCACTGTAGTACCGAATATGCCTCGAATTTTGTCTCATTTCGACGTTTCACCTGACTTAAATAAACTCTTCAGTTAGAAATCCTCTCGCACTCTGCATCTTTCATCCCTCTTACCTCTCAGTCCAACCATTTCTTCCTCTTTCTCACTAACCTACAATGGCTCCCAAGATAAACTCTGGGCTCGACATTGACCTCAAATCCTTCCAAGCCGACGCAGAAAATTATAAGAGCATTATAGCTCTCTTCACTGAAGCTGGTCTGGATAAGCTCAACTCCACAAGATGCAAGCTCCTGAAGACAGAACACACAGAGCTGATGACTCATATTCAGATATCTGAACAAGGAGAAATCACAGGAACAATCCATGAGACACATGTCTCAATTTCTGCAGAACACATTAGGACCACCTTTGATCTACCATCAGGTACAGTCCAATATTATCTTTGTTCAAATAGGGAAAGCAAATCATTTTCTAAAAGCTAAAATTATTCCCCTATCAGGTGATGAACCTGTGGAACTTACCCCTGATGAAATAAAGAATCTGTTAATCACCATGAAGTTCTCCAAAGATAGACCAATCCACCTGAAGAAAATAGACTTCTCTGAGGAGTATAGACTGCTGGCATACATAGTAGGGAAAATATTACTATGTAAGATCTCTGCCCATGATGCAGTGCCCAAGCAGCAACTGAACATCATGGGGGCCCTTGTGCTGAAGAAGAAGGTAGACTGGGCAAGCTGCCTGCTCAAAATGATAGGCTTTAAATACTCTCACAAAGAGAATGTCTACATGAGAATTATGAGCCAAGTACTATTCCACTCCTTCCCTGACCTATGTAGGTCAAAAGGAATCCCCATTCCACCTGGCAAGAGGATGTCCATAGCTCTCTTCTCAAAATGGACCAGGCAAATTCCCAAGCCTGGTGCCATTCCTGAAAGGACTCCATCTCCTCCCAACTCTCCTGCTCATCCATCTTCACCTCCTCCTCCTCCTCATACAGACATCTCTTATGTACCACCATCATCCACACCTTCACAAATACCAACTCAATCACCTGCTCAACCCTCCTTTATTCCTCCACCTTCTCCATCCAATACACCTCATCAAAATGATACAGTCCCCTCTCCACCTTCATCACATACAACACCTCCTCCTCCATTGACTCCTCCTCCTCCAACACATTTTGAACCATCTCCATCCACTGAAAACCTCATCACTCAGTGTATCCAATCCACAGCCCAAAGATTCCAAGCAATGTTGGATGGGCACTGCTCCAAGATTCATTCCTCCATCTTGCACATGCAGACTCAAATAGATGGGGTCAGTGCCTCTGTGCAAAGCCTGAAGACCTCTATCTCTTCCTCTAAGGTCACCAGATCTTTCTTAACCTCTTTGGCTAAGAAGGTCAAGAAGGAGGAGAGGTTAGATGAAGAGCAGCTCTCCAGTCATAAATCTCTCTCTCACAAGTCTATTCCTACTTCAAAAAATGATAGTCTTGCACTGCTCAAGACCATTGGGAATGAAGTTGTACCTGAGCTATATAGTGAAGAGCACCTAACAGAGGTACTCAATATAGCAAGAGAAGCTACTCAACAAGTGATTCCATTACAAGGGGAGGCATGTAGGGCAGAAAATGAAGTTGAAAAGGAAACTGAGGCTGAAGGAGAGAAAGAAAATGAAGATGATACTGTGATGGCTGAAGTAGGAGCTCAGGAGCCAGATGTAGTTAAAACTGGAGCTGGAGATTGTTAAAATTTTTGATTGGACCATTTAGGAGTAAGCAGGAGTTGTATCAACAAGAGTTATAGCCAAACAACCACAATGCCAAAAAGCAACACAAGAAATCTTTATTGAAACAGAACTGCTTTACAATGCGAAGTATACATGGCGAGACATGATTCATCAGAATCACGGAGACGAGAAGAACAAAACACACCAAAAAGCAAAGCTGGCGGCTAGACAAGCTCAGACCACACAAGCCGCACCACTCCAGAACTCGCCCGGCTTGCCCTAAGATCGCACGAACAGAAACCGGACAGACTGCCAGCACTGCAAGACCGCACCTCAGACCGCACAAACTGAAGCTTATTGGAACAAGGAACTGAAGCTGTCGCCAGACCGCAACTCAGGCCGCCTAACCGCTGAAGGTCGCCTGATCACTGAGCTCGCTGCGAACAGCATAAGAACACAATAACCCAGTTCGCTGACAGACCGCAGACGAACTGATTATTCAAGCCATCGAAAATCACCAAGGAAGGAGACCGCACCCTGCTGACCACAAACCTGCGAACACAACAAAGGTTAACTCGCATCCAAGTCGCGCGAACTCAAACTTGAGACCGCAAGAAACAATCCGGGCTCTGGTTCTTACAGTTCTTGTTAGGAATGACGGGCCATGCACCCCTATTTATAGGCGGGTAAACGGATGTCATCGCCGCACAAACCGGGATACAGTCACCACCCATCAGATCGCGAACGGTCTCAAAAAACAGACCGCGCGAACAGACCTCTTGGACGATCACCCGACCAAGACGCAGATCAGCAGACAAAATCGCGCACAGAACGCGCGAACACGAGACCGCGCACAATCCGTGTGGTCTCAACAATGCTCCTTCCTTAGAACACCAGGAGCAACCAAGGATCATCTGGACGACTTCAGACAAGTCGCCAGATCGCCAAGATAGACCGCCCGGGTAGACGGTCATATAGGAACAACCCGCCCGGTCTCCCAATAAGGGAACCAGGCAAACCAGCAGATCTACTCGGGAACAACCCGCATCTACCAAGAGCAGACCGCCCAGAAGAAGACCAGAAACAACCCGCAACAGATCGCCAACGACCAAACCCAAGTAGCAGGCTAGCCAATCTCACCAGATCGCCAGAACCAAACCGCCAGAGCACTAGCGCAGACCGCGCGATCTCTGCGGTCTCCAGCCTTCAGACCGGTCGGACTCCTTTCCACTCCACTTCAACAATTTCAACACTCCCCCTTGAAGTGGGAAGTGGAAACTAGCCCGAGCAACTCCCTTAACCGAGTAAACGGTCCCTTCGCCAGCGGCTTTATGAAGATGTCTGCGACATTGTCCGCACTCCGAACATGCTCGACCATAAGAGATCCTCCCAACACCTTTTCACGAATGAAATGGTGCTCAATCTCTATATGTTTGGTCCTCGCGTGACAGACTAGATTGTTGACCAGCTTGAGAGCACTCTCATTGTCCCCGCGTAGCATAGTGGGACCTCGAACCTCCTGATGAACGTCCTCTACCAACCTCCTGAGCCAAACGGCTTCCTGAGCTGCCAAGGCCGAAGCCTTGTACTCCGCTTCTGTGGTAGATACAGACACCGAGTCTTGCTTCTTGCTGCACCAAGAAATAGCTGTGGGGCATGTCATAAAGACATAACCAGACATTGATCTCCGATCATCCACGTCTCCCCCATAATCAGCATCCATGAAACCATGCAACTCCAAGCTTGACCCTCTCCTATATAGGAGACCCAAATCAGAGGTCGACTTCACATACTTCAAAATGCCTTTTGCCGCCAGAAGATGAGGTTTCCGTGGTTCCGCCATGTACTGACTCACTTTGCCAACTGCATAAGCAATATCAGGCCTCGTGATGGTCAAATAGATCAAGCTCCCAACCAGAGCTCGGAAAACCAACGGTTCAGATAGAACTCTTCCCTCATCCTTCCGAAGCTTATGATGTTGCTCCAGAGGTATAGAGCTGCTCTTCCCTTCCTCCATGCCAAATCGTTGAACGATCCGCTCCGCATAGCCAGCCTGAGAAATGAGCACTCCGCTCTCCCGCCTCTGCACCTCGAGTCCAAGGAAATGATGAAGCTCCCCCAGATCCTTCATCTCGAATCTGATAGCAAGCTCAGCCCTGAGTCTTGCAACAACTTCCTTCGAGTTTCCGGTGACAATCATGTCATCCACATACAGCAGCACAATCACCCGAAGCACCCCCTCCTTCTTAATGAACAAGCTAGAATCAGAGTCTGAAGCAACGAATCCGCAGAATAAGAGATACTCTGCAATCTTCCCGTACCACGCCCGAGGCGCTTGCTTCAACCCATACAGGGCCTTCTTCAATTTACAAACGTAGTCCGGATACTCCTTCGAGATAAAGCCTTGTGGTTGGATCATGAAGATATCCTTGTCAATCTCGCCGTATAAGAAGGCATTCTTCACGTCGAGTTGCCAAATCTCCCAACCACACGAAGCCGCCAAGGCAATAACAAATCGAACCGAAGTCATCTTTGCCACTGGACTAAACGTCTCATCATAATCTTCTCCGTACTGCTGTGAAAACCCGCGAGCTACAAGGCGAGCCTTGTATCGCTCGATACTGCGGTCAGCTTTCTTCTTAAACTTGAAAACCCACTTGCAAGTGACAGGAGTGGTGCCCTTGGGCTTGGGCACAAGAGACCAGGTCTCATTCTTCTCGAGAGCTGTCATCTCTTCTTGCATCGCAACCTCCCACTCCTTCACGCCTCTGGCCTTCTCAAAGCTCGACGGCTCACTTTCATCCAAGGGACCAGCAAAGAAACATGAAACAATGTTCACCATGTTTCCTCCTGTGTATCGGTCTGGTGGTTGAATAGTCCTCTTTGACCTCCTAAGAGGTTGCCCCTGACTAACCACCTCTTCAGCTGCTTCTTCAGATCTAGCTCCTCTTCCAGGCGAAACTGGAGCACCGCTCCCCCTGCTTCCAGAACCTGAAGCTTCCACCTCTGAGATAGACACAGCTGGAGCTCCTGGTGAAACAGGCAACTCCACTTGAAGATCTTCAGCAGCCTTCCCTTTTATATCAACCCTGTTTTCCGGTAGCTCAACTCCTGAACTCCCCTTGTAGGAAGTTACTTCATCGAACACCACATCCCGAGAGACAATTGACCTCCGTGTCTCAGGATCCATGCATCTCCATCCCTTCTTCCGCAAATCATACCCAACAAAGACTAGCTTCCTTGCTTTCGCATCTAGCTTTGTCCGAAGAGCATCAGGAATATGCACATAGCAGGTTGATCCAAACACCCGAAGATGTGCAACGCTCGGCTTCTCCTTGAACATTAGTTCGTGAGGGGTCTTCATGTTGATAGGACTCAGAGGCAATCTGTTGATGACATAAGCTGCACAAGACATTCCCTCCGCCCAGAAGGACTTTGGGATACTCTTAGCATTAAGCCAGCATTTGCAAGTTTCCGTCAGATGACGGATCTTCCTCTCCGCAACGCCATTCTGCTGTGGAGTATGGGCACAAGTGAGCTCTCTCCTGATGCCCTGCTTCCTGCAAAAACTTGAGAACTCACTAGAGGAGAACTCCCCACCATTGTCAGTTCTAAGTTTTTTAACCCGCAGGCCAAGCCGGCCTTCAACCAGCTCCTTGAACTCTACAAATTTAGCAAAGGCTTCTGACTTCTCTTTCAAGAAATACACCCAAACATATCTGGTGTAGTCGTCAATCAACACTAACATGTATCTGTTACCTCCAAGGCTTGGGGTGGCAGTCGGTCCCATCAAATCACCGTGGATGCACTCCAACGGCACTTTGCACCTTGTTTGCGATTTGTCAAATGGAAGTCGATGAGACTTACCAAGCTGACATCCTTCGCAGACATGACCGTCTCCATAGGAGGACAAGCTAGGCAAGCCATTGACAAGGCCCCTTACCGCCATAGCCTTCAATTTGTCCATGCCTACATGCCCCAACCTTTCATGCCAGATGGCCGCGCCATCATTGGTCCTCATCTTATAAACATAGGTACTTGTTGATAAAACAAACAAGTCCTTCACCCGCTTGCCGACATGAATAACATCTCCCTTTATCTCCGGTTGAGTTTTGAGAAACTTCACTTCTGTTGGGCCAAACAGAACGTGATAACCGGCGTCGACCGCATTGGTCACAGAGAAGAGATTTTTCTTCATACCAGGCACGTGATAAACACTCCTCAACGTGAGTGGACCCTTATCACTGCTCAGAGAGACGACTCCTTCGTGCTCTACTGGATGAATAGAATTATCAGCCGTAATGATAGCATTGTTACCTGAGTAAGGCGCCAAAGAAGAAAACTTTGATCCATCCCCGGTGAGGTGATGCCCACACCCTGAATCAACAATCCAGTCCTCATCATAGTTGATGGAAGCCAAGGCCTTAACGGGCATCGCCGTTATATTAGACACAAAGGCTCCTCCCCATCCAACTTCACCAGACTTTGGCATCTCCTTCTCTACTGCATGTCCCGGCTGAAGATTCACCCGGCAATCTTTCTTGAAGTGCCCGGTCTTGTTGCATCTAAAGCACCTCGGCCCCTCTCCTTTCTTCTTCCCATCAGACTTAGGAGCATAGCCCCTATCTTGCTGACCTGAAGTGGAGGGTCCATCATGACCCGGCTTCTTCTTTTCTCATTTCTTCTTCTTCTTCCCAGAAAACATCACATCACTTTCTCCCCCGGAGATTGAAACCCCTGCCATCTGTCTTGCTAAACTTTCTTCCGAAGCAAGAAGGTTCTCCAGCTCCAACAACGACGGTTGATTTGCCCAACCCTGAACTGAAGTCACAAAAGCAAGATACTCCTTCCGCAACCCGCGGATGATATGCCTCTTCAGTTTTGCCTCAGAGATAGGCTCATCAGGGTCCAATGCAGAAATTTCTGCCGTGAGGTTCTTCATCTTGAGGAAGAAGGTAGAAACAGAAAGATCACCTTGAGAGGCCTTCGCCAACTCATTTTCAAGATACTGTAGCCTCGCTACATTCTTCTTATTGAACAATCCATCCAAGGATGTCCAAATCTCAGCAGCAGATTTACATCCGATGATGTGATCAAACAGCTCCGGTGAGATAGCCCTCTTGAGAGTGAACTCAGCCTTAGCATTCGTCCTTCTCCAGAGTCTCACCTCTGCCATATTATCTCCTGCTGGAAACACCTCTTGGGTGTCTTCTCCTCCAACTACCTCCCATAGATCCTCGCCAAGCAAGTAACTCTCCATACACGACTTCCACTTTTTAAAGTTAGTCGATGTGAGGAGTTCAATACTAAGACCTCTTACGTATCCACCTTCCATGGCAATCTAAGTGGTCTCTTCTTCACAAAGACGATGGCAACTCTAGTTGATCACTGCTTATCCACTCCAGAAACCTCCCTCTGATACCATGTTAAAATTTTTGATTGGACCATTTAGGAGTAAGCAGGAGTTGTATCAACAAGAGTTATAGCCAAACAACCACAATGCCAAAAAGCAACACAAGAAATCTTTATTGAAACAGAACTGCTTTACAATGCGAGGTATACATGGCGAAACATGATTCATCAGAATCACGGAGACGAGAAGAACAAAACACACCAAAAAGCAAAGCTGGCGGCTAGACAAGCTCAGACCGCACAAGCCGCACCACTCCAGAACTCGCCCGGCTTGCCCTGAGATCGCACGAACAGAAACCGGACAGACTGCCAGCACTGCAAGACCGCACCTCAGACCGCATGAACTGAAGCTTATTGGAATAAGGAACTGAAGCTGTCGCCAGACCACAACTCAGACCGCCTAACCGCTGAAGGTCGCCTGATCACTGAGCTCGCTGCGAACAGCATAAGAACACAATAACCCAGTTCGCTGACAGACCGCAGACGAACTGATTATTCAAGCCACCGGAAATCACCAAGGAAGGAGACCGCACCCTGCTGACCGCAAACCTGCGAACACAACAAAGGTTAACTCGCATCCAAGTCACGCGAACTCAAACTTGAGACCGCAAGAAACAATCCGGGCTCTGGTTCTTACAGTTCTTGTTAGGAATGACGGGCCATGCACCCCTATTTATAGGCGGGTAAACGGATGTCGTCACCGCACAAACCAGGATACAGTCACCACCCATCAGATCGCGAACGGTCTCAAAAAATAGACCGCGCGAACAGACCTCTTGGACGATCACCCGACCAAGACGCAGATCAGCAGACAAAATCGCACACAGACCGCGCGAACACGAGACCGCGCACAATCCGTGCGGTCTCAACAACGCTCCTTCCTTAGAACACCAGGAGCAACCAAGGATCATCTGGACGACTTCAGACAAGTCGCCAGATCGCCAAGATAGACCGCCCGGGTAGACGGTCATATAGGAACAACCCGCCCGGTCTCCCAATAAGGGAACCAGGCAAACCAGCAGATCTACTCGGGAACAACCCGCATCTACCAAGAGCAGACCGCCCAGAAGAAGACCGGAAACAACCCGCAACAGATCGCCAACGACCAAACCCAAGTAGCAGGCTAGCCGATCTCACCAGATCGCCAGAACCAAACCGCCAGAGCACCAGCGCAGACCGCGCGGTCAATGCGGTCTCCAGCCTTTAGACTGGCCGGACTCCTTTCCACTCCACTTTAACAATTTCAACAGAGATGAAAGAGAAACTGAAGAAGAAGTAAAAGGCTCAAAGGAAGCTCCATCCCAGGGGGAGCAAACTACTTTGACTCAAGGGGAGAAAATTGCTGAGACTCAGGGGGAGCTGAGGAAATCACCTACTACTGAGAAGGAGCAACCCACAAAAGTATTCACTAGGAAAAGAAAAACTCCTCCTACCCCTGAACAATGATGATATACTCTATTTAAATAATTGTCTATGCTTAAATGCTGATTAGTCAACTGAACATGAAATTTGTTTATATAATTTCTTATTCTATCTTCTTCTGATTATTTAGCATATTTCTTCTCTATATAAATGTTTTGTTGTGTTGATTAAAAGCTGATACAATTTCTCTCTAGATAGGGTTAAGACAAATAGGGGGAGATTGTTGGAGAAATGATTTATCTTAACCCCTAGAAATGAGTAGAATATAAATTCTAAGTATGAAAAATTAGGCTAAGTAAATATGCGTCGAATAGTATTCTACGCAACGTCGAAATATAGTCGACGTTCCTCTCAGAACGAGTCGAAGTAACTCTAAGAAGAATTCGACAAAATCTTTGTCGACGTACCTCTGACTTCCAGTCGACACATTTAATAAAGTCGACGCACCTTCTTTATTCTCCTCTCGACGTTCAGCCAGGATGAAGTCGACGTTCACGTCGAATAGTAATCGACGCACGTCGATATCTATAAGAAATTCAAAAACACGTCAGATCTCTTTCCTTCTTTCTGTAGATCTGATTTTTATGGAATGATATTATTCTTTTATAGCCGTTTTGAATCAGCCTTTCCTTCTATTTGATTCTGTGCTAATTTGATTAAGATTATTATTGTAACACCTCCCCTGTAATGACCATATAATATGGGTCCGGCCGGGACCCCACAGCATATAACCGCCACAGCTTTAGTATTAAAAGATGATATTAACTACCCAATCTCAAAACTCAGACAACACAGCGGAAACAAACTAAAACCACAGAGATTGTCCACACTACATAGGAGTCCAACTGGCCTTAAGGTCATACAAAACCACAGTCCAAATCACCAAACATTCAACACAAAAGGACGTCCCAACAAAAGGGGACAGATAATAGTTTTACCTAAACTACCTCGGCATGCAAGCCAGTTACAATAAAATGTAATAATAGAAGTGCATGAAGACAAGGTAAACACTTCATGAGGCTTAGGCCTTTTTGGCTGGCGCGCTGGGTCCAGCCTGCGATTCTTGCCCTGCAACCAAATCACAAAGAGCGGTAAACGAGGGTCATCTATGGCTGACCATAAACGGTGTAACAACATCCCTCCTCCCGGCCGTCCTAGCGGACCCCGGGAAACTACTTCACCCTGCAAGTCAACACTTCGTATGCAAATGTACATGAAAGGAAACAGCATAAAAACAGGTGTGAGTGTCACATACAGCATCCACGTTTCTATGTTGAGCAGATAAATAAAAAGGGGCCTACCAATGCAAAATGAATGCAAACCCGGGTTTCACCCAAGGCACCCTAAAGCGTATGAATCTAGCACATCATCATACATCATCCATACCATCCAAACCAAAGGGTATTCGTCACTACCCCAACGGGCACCACTGGGCCCATGGCCAAGAAACTCCACATGTTCTTGCCACCACAAACATTAACCACAGGGTATTCATCACTACCCCAACGGGCACCACCGGGCCCATGGCCAAGAACCTCACATGTTCTTGCCACAATCATAGGGTACTCATCAGTTTCCCCAAAGGGCATCACAGCCCATGGCCAAGAACTCCACATGTTCTTGCCACCATCAGTCACAACCATTCTCATAAATGTCACTATAATCAATACAGAAGGGGGATTTGTCTCGCCGGGACACCCTCCACACATGACTTGCAATATCACGGGCTGGCCAGCCGACATCGAGACAATTTTGCGCCTTCACAATACAAACGGGCATCACGGCCATAACTCACGCACAATATTTCCCCGCCCATAAACCAACATTCGTTCTCATACGAAAGTACAAGGGCATCACAACGACGAGTTCGTCGTATTCGGATTTCTAACAAAACCCCTAAAATGCGCGTAAATCAACATCACTGAATCGGACCTACGGCCACAAATTCGGCTTCACCCACAATGCCTAATCCACTAACGGAGCGGATCTCTAGTGCAAATCATGTCGGGGACGGACTCAATCAACCTGATGGTTCCTTTTGAACCAAGGCGACCCGGATCCCTCTCACTCGACGGATCCGGTGCCAAAATGCAGAAATTAAAGGGATGTCATGCACGCATCCTAAAGACCGGGAGGAGAAATGTCGTTACCTTTTGAGATCTCCTCCTAGCAATGAGAAGCTTGCAAACAAACGGTGGAGAAGAAGCGCCTCGACGCCCTCTACGCGTTGCCAGTCTCGGATCGATGAACGGAGCTCCGAAGCTCCGGCAATGGCGGATTCCCCTTCTCCTTCCTCCTTGCCTCCTCCTCCTTTCTCCAACCTAAGAGAGAGAAATGACTTGGTAATATGAGGGTTTAACTCCTCTACCAAGACCTAAAACCCCCCAGGCAACCATCGCAGCCGTTGGATCAAATCCCAAGATTTTTGGACGGCCGGATCGTCATCCCCGTAACTTTTCGCAGAGCAGAATAAATAGTGCGCACGAGCAGCGGCGCACGGTCAGTGATCATGCGCGGCCAACATCCCCTGATCGTGCGCTACACAATCAGCCGACCTTCAACCCTTGCGAATTAACGCACGATCAGGCGCACGACCACTGGTCGTGCGCGAAGGAGGCCAGTGAGCGTGCGTGAAGAACCTGCTATGGAATTTTCAGCCTATTCCGAGCGCGACGCTACCACTCCGCCTACCTCGCTGGACTATGATTTTTGGGGTGTTACAATTATGGATATTATTTGAAATCAGAATGAATTCCTTTCCTTCTATAGAAATATTGATTATGGAAACTCTAATCTCTTTCTAATTCTCTGTCTGCTAATTGATTATTCTCCTTTACAATATCTTTTAAGCAGAGCTATAAATAAGAAGGAGGTTGACAGAGAATAAAAAAAAAGGAGTGATCCACCATATACATTTGAAAAAGAGGAAGAGCTCCCAAGTGAAGAGTGAGAAAGCTGAGAAAAGAGATAGTGTGCTGCAGAAAAGAAGAATCCTTCATCTTCTCCTTCTAAAGTCATTCTGCTGCAAATTCTGAAAGCTCTCACAAAAGAGAGAAAAGCTAACAATCTCCTTCTCACTATAGAAGAGAGATCATATTCACTATACTTTTGCTTCTAATCTTCTTGCTGGGAAGAAGATTCCTTCTTACATATATTGTCTTCTGTTCTTCTACTTGTTCTACTTCTTCTTCTCATTCTTATTCAAATTGTGTAAAAGAGTTTTTAGAATCTCTCTTCAAAAAATTCAATTATAGTGGTTCTAAGAGTCTCCTTATCAAAAGACTCAGTCTGGTTCTAAGAGTCTCCTTATCAAAAGACTCAGTCTGGTTCTAAGAGTCTCCTTATCAAAAGACTCAGTGCAAGTTAGTGAATTCCTACCAAGGGGGTAGAAGAGTGGACTACCCAAAGTTTGGGGAACCACTATATTTCTTTGTGTTGTGTTGTGATTTTCTTCTTGCTATTTTTCTTCTTTACTTGCTTAATTCTTGTTGGTGTGTGGGAAGCTTGAATCTGTGATTATTACACACATATATATATAATTGCACAAAGTATTTTTAAATCTCTATTCACCCCCCCCCCTCTAGAGAATTCTAGTAAGGTTAACTGTGCACTTTCACCTCCCGTCTGCATGTGATTGAGGAGCAAATGTGGAAGGAGATATTGGCTAAAGGAAGGTTATCTCGCTATCGCGGAGCATTAGCGTTACCGCGGCGCACTAGGCGGAGCTCAAAGTTTGGCGCTCAAAAGTTGCCTAAACTGCCATGATCTGTGTGCTTGATCATTGCCTAATGTGGCTACCGCGGGGCGGTAGTACTACCGCAGGCGGTAGCGGCTGATTCTATTTAAAGACGTGTGCTTCCTCTGTTGTTGCTTTCTGTCATAGAACGAATTGAAGCCATATATTCAGAACACACGTGAGAGCCTTCCCCAAGCAGCCCGAAGAAATCCGTCAACGTTCGTGAACGCAAAGAACTTGAAGACCGATCTGATCGCATCTACATCGACATCAAGTTCTTCTTTTGAGGGAGTTTTCAGTTTGTGTTTTGTTTTAGTTTCTAATTGTAATAATGATTTCCAAGTAACCAATCTACCCAGACAATATGTCTACACCCTAGCCCCGTACTAAGTGTCCCTCTACACCTTTCTAACAGTGTGTTAGACAAGACAACCTCCTCAAAAAACTCAGCTCCTAGAGCTTACCTTTATATATTCTGTAATCGGTTTGTGAATTCGCCTCGTGTTGGCGACTAGGTCTAGGTAGGACTTAGGGAGGAATTTGCCTCGTGTTGGCGACGGGGTCTAGGGAGTAGATCTAGGGGGTGCTCGAGGCCTTTCTGGTGATAGATTGGCTAGAGAGGCTTGAGGCCGTATCTGGGGAGAGATCGGCTAAAGCCAACCGGTTCGTGGGGATACAATTCGGTATAGAAAATAAAAAGGGTTTTCATATTATTCGCTTCGATTTCTAGCGTCATAGAAATCAGATTTTGTAATCAACATTATTTATTGTTAATGAAAATATGTCTTTCTTCATCTATGTTTTGTGATCTCTGATTTTCATTACTATAACATAAACAGATTTTCTCTGTCACTGACGCCGAGCGGTAACACTACCGCTCGCGATAGCAACAGAGAATCGTTTTTCATTTAAATATTCTCAAAAATCTTAGAACCCTTATTCACCCCCCCCCCTCTCTAAGGGCGCCTGAAGATCCAACAGTCTTTTAATCTTTCTTTCACGCTTATATCTGCCTTAAATTATTAACATGTATTCTCTAATTATTATTGTCGTCTCCATTCCGATGAGTGACTAATTTCCTTTAGCGCACGATGTCGAAGAGCATTGGGATAAATAAATGATTTTTAAAAAGTTAAAACATCTATTTCTAAAATAATTAACGAGCTTAAGGTTTACCCAAGAAAAACGTTGAGTGGAACCATATAATCGATGTGTGGTTTTCATTTTCCATTCCGATGAGTGGCTAATTTCCTTTAGCGCACAATGTCGAAGAGCATTGGGATAAATAAATGATTTTTTAAAAGTTAAAACATGAAAGTGGAGGTTAGATCTTAAATTAACTCTAGAGGGGGGTGAATAGAGTTTAAAACTTTTTCCCTTAGTTTTATTTGTGGAATTAAAAGTAGTGTTATATATATGTGTAAGCAGAGTGATTAATAAAAACAGAATAAATAAAATCACACAGCACAGCACAGAGAAATAAACAATCACAGAGGACACAAGGAGCTATAGTAGTTCCCCAATAAATCTGGGTACGTCTACTCTTCTACCACCCTTGGTAGGAATCCACTAGGATTTTTGATCAGGTGCCCTCGCACCAAGGGATTTTTGATAAGGTGTCCACACACCAATGGGAGTTTGATCAGGTGCCCAAATCACCGATAAGCTTTTGATAAGGTGCTTAAAAACCACACAAGGATTTTTTGATAAGGTGTCTTGCCATCAGTGGGTTACACTTTTGAAGGGAGTATTAACCCTGTATATAATGGAATAGAGAGGGGTTTAGATGTTCTTCTTTGTCAAGATGTATAGAGAAGACTCTAGTGGATGTTGATGTAGAAAAGAACTCCTCTGTCTGATTGAAGATGTTTGACAGTAGATTTTGCTGGAGCTTTTCTTTGAAAAACTTGATCCTCCTGTAGCTAATTAATCTGAGAGAAATATTTCTTCAGATTATAGTTGCTCTGTTGAAAATCTGTATTTGCAGCAAAAGACTTAGAGAAGAATTTATGTTCTCAATTGAAAGAGGTTGCTGCTGTTGAAGAAGAAGATGATGATTTGTATTTTTGTTCTTCTTTTTCTTCCTGAAACTTTTCTCCTTTCTTGATCTGATTCCTGCAGCAGGAAATACTGAGAGGTGGTGTAGCTGTTCTCAGAAAGTGTGTGCTTCTGAAGGAGAAGAAGATGAAGTTATGTGCTCTGAATAACGTTTAGCATGAAGAAGATGAAGATCTGTTCTTTTATTCTTCTATTCTTCCTGTATATCTCTCTCTTCCTTTTTTGTCGTTTTCTGTACAGCAAATATGTAAAGTATTCTGACGTGTAAGCTTGTATATAATCTGTTGTAAATCTTCTGCCTTTTCAAATTTCTGACAGCTATTAAATGCAAATCCCTTATATTAAGGAATATATTATATCTGAGATGATATTCTGGGAACAGTATAGCTGCACGCTGTAATCTCTTTCCTTTTCCACTATTTGTCCTTTTCTGCTGGAAGTGTCAACGGCTATAACTTAAATAAAATAGGAAATATATTTCCTTACTTGATCTGATGGAAAGAGCCGTTGCTGTCGTCGATCTGAGTTCAGAGAATGAATAAATTTAATATTCTGAAATTAAATCTGCACTTTAAATAATATTTCTTCGATCTAAATAAAATTCGTCGAACTCAGATTCGTCGACCTCAAGGTTTTCTTCGAACACAACATTTACTTCGCCGACCTCAAAGGAATAATTAATTTTGTTGATCTGTGAGAACTTTCGTCGAACTGAAGATATTCGTCGAACTCAGTTTCGTCGACCGGAAGTATTCGTCGACCGCTGAGCCTGGATAAAATCGTCGACCGCTAAGCTTGAACAAAAGCGTTAAGCGCTGCACTTAAACAAATTCTTCGACTGCTGAGACGGGTTCGTCGACCGCTGAGACGGGTTCGTCGACCGCTGAGAACAAGTCTATTCATCGAACGTAGAGAGCTTGCCGATCATTGAACGCAGATAGCCGTTCGTCGAACGCAGATAGTCGTTCGTTAAACGCGGAATCTGAATGAAATTTCTAGTTCTAACAGCCAAAACTCTTGACCCATAAACTATACATTGGGGTCAACTTGTCCTTAGTCAACATATAGTGATCCTAGCCCAAATCAGAAATAGGGTTGTTCCAACAAAACATCTATTTCTAAAATAATTAACGAGCTTAAGGTTTACCCAAGAAAAACGTTGAGTGGAACTATATAATCGATGTGTGGTTTTCATTTTTGTTTTCGTACACTAGTTAGTCGAGAGGCTCGTGCGTACGGACTGATTGCTCGTGGGTAAAGAGAAGTGCGCTCTACCCTCGAGAGAGGATGAGCTAAGTCTCTCGAATTGGAAATAAAAATCCAATAGTGGTGTTCACAATATAAAGCGAGTATTAAGGAGATTCGATTAAAGAACGAGAGTTCGATTGAATATTCGTAATCTCAGGTGGGCGTACCCTCGAGAGAGGAGTGTTCATACTTATGGAACCTCCACGGCCAAGCCGTTTTAATATTTCGAAAAGTCATATATTTTACTTCTAAGAAAGACTATTTTCGTCTCAAGGTAATTTGACATCAGGCACTATCTTTATCATCATTTAGAACTCTAGTTAAACGCATATTATTGTTTCTTTGAAAATTTGCCTTTTCTTATGATTACCCGCACTTGTTTTAGAATGTTCATTATTTGATATAACTTTACGTTAGAGTATAACATGCAAATCATGCAACAAATACAAATGAACGATGGCCGGCACGACAGATTGACTAAGTGCATATGTTATATTGCGGTGAAAGTCCCTAAGGATGGGTGGTTTATTTGGAGGTTCTTTAGGTGAGTCATAGAAATATTCATCGAGTGTGCACCCAAATGACTGTCTGAGACATCATCAATGAGATACAATATTGTGGAATGCCAAATGCCTCTCAAGGGACGTGAATCATCAGGGGGCTCACCAGGTGGTTGATAGAAGATGTGACCTCCCGAACGTATGCCGAAGACAGTGACATAAGGATTTAACTCAGGAGGTTTACTGGGTGGTAAGTAAATAAATACGTCATGAATGTGACGATCATTTGAAGGTACATGTGGGACATGGACACAAGGATGCAACGTCGGGGTGGGTTGAATGTGATGTAGTATAGGCTACGTAAGTGTACGACTAACATGCAACCCTAATTGAAGTGCGGGAGATAATTTTGTTATACACAAACTCTATATGAACGCACTTGCATGAACCGGCGACAAAATCAAAAAATATAGCAATAAATGTTTAAATCACATGCATATAATTTTAGCGAAAGCAAAATAATTTCATTAAGCGAACAAACTTTGGTTTTCCTCCGCTTGGAGGGCCAAAGAGAGAATGTGTGGTGAATAATTTCTGCAAACACAAGATATCCCAGAACAAAATTCCACAATGCAATAGATCCAAAAGAGCAATGTTCACAATACCATATTTAATCTTGAAAACAAAAATGCATACAACAAATAAACAAATACTAAAACAACAAAAACAACAGAGCATAAATATATCTGATATTATTTAAATATTTTATCATATATAAAATAAATAGTGCTCTGAGTTTTGAAAATACATTTCAATAAAAACAGAAATGAAAATACAATCAGAACCTTGATTTTTCTGAATTCTGACATCTGAATTCTGAAATTCTGATTTTGTCTGAACTGTGTTGTTCTGAATTCTGATCTGAACTGAACTGTATTGTTCTGAATATGTTATCTGCTTCTTTTAAAACCAAAACAGCATTCTGCAATCTGCATATAAATAAATTCTGAAATCTGAATCTGCAATCTGCTTTCTAATTCTGAACAGTTCTGAATTTTTCTGAAACAGCAAACTGCTGTAAGCTTTATCAAGCTTCTTCATACAGCAACTCCCCCTGAGAGTGTCTCCCCCTGAGTTCTGGAGGTTCTTCAGCTTTTCTCTCCTTGCCTAGTTTATAGAACAACTCCCCCTGAGCAAAACAGTGCATCAAATGGAGCTTGTTCATACAAACTTCTCCCCCTGCCTAGTTTCAGGAAAGACCTGAAGCTAGGCCCCTTGAAGAAGGGACATTTGATGGAGGTAAGGAAGGATGCAAGATTTATATTGTTGTAGTTCGTGCACAATAAAATAGAGATCAAGTGCAAAGGGAACTAGAAAGAGAAACAATTCTGTAGATATTCAGCTATAATAAAAAAAATATTAATGATGACAGGCTGAAATAAAAAGCTTCAGAAAACCTGAGTTCAATGAAGAGATGGGTAAGTAGAAAAATTAATTTTTTAACAGATTGAATCTCCATATATCATACCTAGCTGATTTATAAAGAAAATATATTTCTTTTCATCCAAGGGCTTGGTGAAAATATCTGCTCTTTGCAAATCAGTAAAGATGAATTGTAGGCAGATTTTGTTTTTATCCACATTATCCCTAAGGAAGTGGTGCCTAATCTCTATGTGTTTAGTCCTACTATGGAGAACTGGATTTTGTGCTATAGATATTGCACTAGTATTGTCACAAAATATAATTGAATTATTTAAGTTGACACCATAGTCTAGGAGCTGATTTTGTATCCACAATATCTGTGAGCAGCAACTGCCTGCAACTATGTATTCAGCTTCAGCTGTTGAAGTAGACACAGATGTTTGTTTCTTACAAAACCAAGACATAAGCCTATCACCAAGAAACTGATAAGTTCCTGATGTGCTTTTCCTGTCTACTTTGCATCCAGCATAATCTGAATCTTAGAATCCAGTTAATTCAAATTCAGATGTTGTTGGATACCAAAGTCCTAGATTAGGGCAACCCTTTATAGATCACAAAATTATTTTTAGTAAAATTAAGTGAGATTCTTTGGGGTTAACTTGGAATCTATCACAAATACATGTAGCAAACATTATATCAGGCCTACTAGCTGTTAAATAAAGTAAAGAGCCAACAATTTCTCTATATACTTTTGAATCAACAGGTTTCCCTGATTCATCATTATCAACAACAGCATTAGAGGGCATGGGTGTTTTCATGGTGGAAGAATCAGACATACCAAATCTTTTCACTAATTCCTTAGCATACTTAGATTGGGATATGAAGATTCCATTTGGAGTTTGCTTCACTTGAAGACCAAGGAAGTATGATAACTCACCCATACTACTCATTTCAAATTTAGATTGCATTAAATTAGAAAATCTTTTGCATAAACTTGAATCAGTAGAGCCAAATATGATATCATCTACATATATTTGAATTAGCAATGTTTGATTTTTATGTATCCTGAAAAATAATGTTTTGTCCACTATGCCTCTACAGAATTTATTCTCTAGAAGAAAATTAGCTAAAGTCTCATACCATGCTCTAGGAGCTTGTTTGAGACCATAAAGAGCTTTCTTAAGCTTAAATACAAAGGAGGAATGAGTTGGAGAGATGAAACCTGGTGGTTGTTCCACATAAACTTCTTCTTTGATTTCTCCATTTAAAAATGCACTCTTCACATCCATTTGATATACCTTGAATTTCTTGTATGCAGCAAATGCAAGGAAAATTCTGATTGCTTCTAGCCTTGCAACTGGTGCAAAATTTTGAAAATAGTCTATTCCTTCTTCTTGTGAGTATCCTTGAGCTACTAGTCTAGCTTTGTTTCTCACAATGTTTCCATCTGCATCTAGCTTATTCCTATAGATCCATTTGGTTCCAATAATTGGATGGTCTTTTGGTCTAGGAACCAAATCCCAAACTTTGTTTGTCTCAAACTGATTGAGTTCCTCTTGCATAGCAATGATCCAGTTGGGATCTTGTTCTGCATCTTGTAGGGATTGAGGTTCAATCTGAGAGAGAAAACAAGTGTGCATCATATTCTAATTTACTTGATGTCTTGTTTGCACACCTGCTGAAATATCACCAATAATTTGAGATATTGGGTGATCTCTAACTGTGATGTGATCAACAGTTGGATTGGGTTCAGCAATAATTTCCACTTGGAGAATTTGTTCAGCTGTTGGAGTATGTTCTGGTGTTATCTGATCTGAATTTTCAGCAAAATCTGGGTGATTTTCCTCTTCACTTTCTTCAGCATTCTGCTGTACAAGATTCAGAAATCCTTCTTTATGTAGAGCTAATTGATCTAGCTGCTCACATAGTATAGGTACCTGCAGATTTTCTATGGTAGAAGAATTCTTCTCCTTATAAAACATATTAGTTTCATCAAAAGAAACATGCATAGATTCTTCTATTTTAAGAGAAGATTTATTATAAATCCTATATGCTTTGCTGATTAGTGAATAGCCTAAGAAAATTCCTTCATCAGATTTTGGTTCAAATTTCCTAAGGTATTTCTTATCATTATTATGAACATAACATCTACAGTCAAATGCTCTAAAATAATTAACTTTAGGTTTCTTCCCTTTAAGTAATTCATAAGGAGTCTTACCCTTAAGTTTGTGTATCAAACTTCTATTCAATACATAGTTTGTTGTGCTAACAGCCTCTGCCCAAAAAGATAGGGGCAAATTAGCATCTGCAAGCAATGTTCTTGCTGATTCAATTAGAGTTCTATTTTTCCTTTCAACTACCCCATTTTGTTGAGGAGTTCTAGGAGCTGAGAAGCAATGCCTGATACCTTCCTTCTCACAGAATTCTTGCATAAGAAGAGACTCAAACTCAGTGCCATGATCACTTCTGATCAATGCAACTACAGTAGAGTACTCAATCTTTATGCTCTTAAGAAAGTCTGTAAGAACTTTAAAGTTATCTGACTTCCCCCCTAAACTCTTTGTTGTTATAGGTCCAAAAAGGTCCAAATGTAGCAAATATAAGATTCTAGGTGAATCACTTTTAGATAATGATTTAAAACTATTTTTAGTTTGCTTGCCTAGTTGACATGCCCTACAAAGACCTTCTTTCTTGTATGAACCTGGTGGACAAAACTATGCTTGCAAACGATGACGGCAAGTGTACCGTATCGAATGTAGTATAGGTTGTTAAAACAAGGTCGTATTAGACTCGGGGCGGTTGAATACTCTTACTTCGGAAAATCTCTATTATTTTATCGAATAGAATTTGTGGTTGGTTGGTTGCGAAAAAGAAGAAATAGCTTATTTAAATTAATGAATTAAAAGTTAGTACTCAACCTTGAATCACCTTGGAAAAATAAATAAATAAAGAAATAAAACTTCTAATCCTCTTTAAAAGAAATGCTTGACCGTGGAGGTGTAACATCCCGACTTTTATTGGGCCACTAGACCCTAGTGAGCCCAATAAAAGTAGGCCCGAGCAGTAGAAAACGACCATTTCGGGTATCGTAGCGCGCCACTACCTCATTATTATGAATAGTGACCGTACGAACCCCGAATTGACTTCCGTCAGTTCCGTTGAAATCGTATGGACAATACGAGCGCAACGGAATTCGTTGCACTTCGATCCGAGGTCATTTGGAGAAAACGACCATTTCGAGTTAGGGCTGATATCGAGTCGAGTTCGAGCGATTTGGGCTCGGCTCGAAATCGAAATTTTCGAGTCGAACTCGGCTCGAAATCGGCTCGAAATCGAAATCGATTTCGAGTCGATTCAGCTCGGCTCGAAATGGCTCGATTTCGAGTCGGCTCGAAATAGAATCGAGTTGGCTCGAAATCGAATTTAAATGGCTCAAAATCAAATCGAGCTGGTTTGAAATCGAATCAAGCTGGCTCGAAATTGAGCAATTATTCTCTTTTTTTTCTAGCTGGCTCGAAATTAAATTGGGAAACATTTAAATTTAGCAAATGAAACACTTAAAGCCTTCAATATTTGTATTTGAGTTTAAAATTTTAGTGTTTTTAATTTTAAAATAATAATATATTAATAAATACATAATGTTTTTAATTAATTCGAGTTGATTCGAATCATATTTCGAGCGATTCAGGGCTGACTCGAAATCGACTCGAAATCAAATTCGAGTTAAATTGAAATGACTCAAATTGAGTCGAATCAATTGTAACCGATTCCGATTCGGCTCAATATTCGAGCGATTTTCGATCGTCTTTCGAGTTTCGAATAATATGCTCAGCCTTATTTCGGGTATCGTAGCGCGCCACTACCTCATTATTATGAATAGTGACCGTATGAACCCCAAATTGACTTCCGTCAGTTCCGTTGAACTCGTATGGACAATACGAGCGCAACGGAATTCGTTGCACTTCGATCCGAGGTCGTTTGGAGAAAACGACCATTTCGGGTATCGTAGCACGCCACTACCTCATTATTATGAATAGTGACCGTACGAACCCCGAATTGACTTTCGTCAGTCCCGTTGAACTCATATGGACAATACGAGCGCAACGGAATTCGTTGCACTTTGATCCGAGGTCATTTGGAGAAAATGACCATTTTAGGTATCGTAGCGCGCCACCACCCCATTATTGTGAATAATGGCTGTATGAACCCCGAATTGACATCTGTCAGTTCTGTTAGGATCGTATGACCAATACAAGCACAACGGAACTCGTTGCGTCTCGATACGAGGTCGTATGGAGAGTATGCCATTTTAGTCCTATGCAGATCGCCTCAGTGCAACGAACGAGAAATAAAGCACACGAACCCGGCATTGGCCCCGGGAGCCAAGGAGGACCCCCTAAGTTAACTTAGTCAACCCCCCCCCCCCCCCCCCCCCGAACTCGAAATTGCTAAAGAAAAGGGGGGGAGAGAAAAAACCCCCCCAAGGGGGGGGGGGGGGGGGGGGCTATTGGGGCAAGGGGCAAGAGAGAGAAAGGAAGGGGGGGGAGAAAATATCTCCCCCACTCACCCTCCCTTCATACACGTGGAAGGGAGGGAGAGGGGGGGAGAGCTCCCCTCCTTCCTATAAAAGGAGGGGCAGCCCCTCTCCAATCCCCCCCACACCACCTCTCTCTCTCTCTCAGCTCTCCTCTGCCGGCAAACCCCCCCCCCCCCCCCAGCCAGCCACCCCCTCCTCCTCCTTGCCGGAGCAAGCCGCCGCCACCACCTCCTCCCTCATGGCCGGCCGCCCCTCCACCCGAGCCCCTCACCAGGTAGAACCACCTCCCCTCCTCCTTCCCACCTCCCGGAGGAAGACCCCCCCCCCCCCCCTCCCCCTGTCGCAGGAGCGCCGCCAGCCGCCGCCCCGAGCCTTGCAAGGTTCGGGGAGGAGGCGGCCGAGGAAGCCCTCTCCCCCAGCGCCAGCGGTGGCGCTGGGGGGGAGGGGGGTCCCCCTCGAGGACCTTGGCGCCGGCACAGGGGAGGCGGGCACAGCCGGCGGCGCCCGTGGCCTCCCCCTCCTCCCCGCACTTCCTGTAGGAGGATAATCCCCTCCCCCGGCGGCTGCCGGCGGCTCCAGGCTGCCGGGCCACCGCCGGAGTAAGCGCCGACCTCCGGCGCTCCGACCGGGGGCGGCACCAGTGGCCCCTCGGCGGGGGGGGCGGCGGCGCAGCGGGCCTGCATGGCCCATGCAGGCCACGCCCCCGCCTCCCGCCCTCTGTATCACCTCCCCCGGCGGTGGCCGGCGGCGCCAGGCCGCCGGACCACCCCCGAAAGAGTCGTCGGCCCCCGGCGCACCGACCGGGGGCACTCCCCGCACCCCCCCCCCCCTGGCAGAGGCGGCGGCGGCTAGCGTGCACACTGCATGCAGGCTGCCACCGCCCCCGTGCCGCTCTCGGCACTAACCCCGACGGTGGCCGGCGGCGCCAGCCCGCCGGACCACCACCGGAGTGGTCGCCGGCCCCCGGCGCACCGACCGGGGGCGGCGCCGGCCCCAGCCGGCCGCTGCCCGGCGGCGGCAGCGGCTGCCAACCGTGCGCGAGCGGGGGCCGCACGATCTCCCCCAGGAGATCGAGCGGCCCCCATTTCCTAGTTTCCCGCCCCCCCCCCCCCCCCCCCCACCTCCATTTGTGCGCCCCCCGCAGCGGATCTGCCACAAATCCGCTGTGGGGGCCGCGGGAGGGCGCAGGGTGCAAAACCCCTGCGCCTCTTCCCTGCCTCTAACCGCACCCCACCCCCCTGTTTCCCTTCCCCATTTTTCTAAGGAAAAATGGGGCCTTTTCAAAAGAAATTTCCTAAATGAAAATTGTGCCCCACTCTTAGGGGCACCTCCTGTATTTTTTTGGGATTTTTGGGAGGAGTTTTACTATTTTTAAAACCCATTATAAAGTTTATTTTAGGAAATAAAATGCCCAAATGAGTTTCTAAAATTCCCCAAAAATTAGGGGCTCTAAGTATAGGTATTTTGCAAATACTATCAAAGTTGGGAGGTGTGACCTTTTGATTTGATCCCTTAAAGGCTTTTACAAGCAAAAATAGACGCCCGGAAAAGAGCGATATTCATCGAAATAAATCGGCGCCCCTCGACGCATATTTTAAGATGCTTATCAAAATCATGCGTATCAATCTAAAGAATCGACTAAGCTCGGAAAAGCAACGCAAAAATCGGAACGACATCGCGGCGCGGCGCCGAAATTTAACCCCGCCGCGACGATATTAAAAGAACGGAGTCGTCGATCAAAGCCTCCTCTTATGGACTGATTGGACTATGTAGCCTTCGGGCAATATTTTGTAAACGATAGGCTCCGGCCATATTTAAATGTATAATATAAGCAGTGTGCTTGTTTTCTTTATATTATCTGCTTCCGCTTTGCGATCTGATGTGATGTAATGATTCTTGTGCCTGACAAAGAGACCGCTCAGTGCTTGAGTGGGTGGGACGTCGCCACCCGGAAAGCGCTGGGTGGTCCTCTTTGGGCAGTAAGATTCCCCCATCCCTGAACCCGGGTTCAGTCCGGGGAGGGGGGGTCTTACAAATGGATCAGAGCTACCACGATCCGACCACATGGGGCTGTCTTTCGATCCTCCCTTCCCCGGTTCCGTTTCTTGGTTCGGGACGAACCACGCAGCGGAAGCCTGGTAGACCCTTTAGGTTTAAGGTTAAGGACTCGAGACTGCACGATAGTACACCCACACGCTTTCCGCTTCCTTTTCTTTCAGTCCTGCAAAATTCCCTTATTTTTGCAAGTTCTGACACCCGTTTGTTACTTCTCCAGATACCGGAGTCAAGTAACAGAAGGTCCTCCTCTCGAGACCAGTACCACCATACCACTCCACCACCAGCTCAGACCGCTCCAGCCACAGTTCCGTTCGGAGAGACAGAGCTCGGGCAGACCCTGGTAGCCCTGTTGGCCACCTTCCAGACAGCCACCTTACGGCCACCCCAGCAGGACACCGTACCCACCGATCTGCTGACGACATTCCGAGGGCTAAGGCCCCCCACTTTTCGGGGTACAGAGTCAGCCATCCAGGCCGAGGAGTGGGTGGAGAGGGTAGAGGAGCTTCTTGTAGGGATGATGTGCCCAGCAGTAGCCGCAGTGTCCCTAGTGGTGACCATGTTGGAGGGCTATGCCCGGGACTGGTGGAGGGCAGCTAGCCGCTCCACTTTTAGAGGGCGACCCCTCAGCACCATTCTCTGGGGGGAGTTCTCAGAGGCCTTCTTAGAGCATTTCATTTCGGATGCAGACCGGATGGCACTCCAGGAGCGGTTCCTACAGATCAGGCAGGGAGATAGGACGGTTCTAGACTACCAGAGAGAGTTTATCCACCTGGCCCGCTTCGCCGGGACCTTAGCAGGTACGGATAGGGACAGGGCGGCCAGATTTTACCGGGGATTACGAGACGACCTCCGTCAGGCCCTGATCATGATTTCCCAGGCATCCTTCCACACGATCGCCTCACATGCCACCGCTCTAGAGATGGACCAGCAGATGGTAGCCCAGCAGCGGAGGGGACACGTAGGTGGTCCCCAGACTCAGGGCCGAGAGAGAGGGGTAGGTCCTCGCAGGAAGGGCCGAGACGGGAGACAGCGTCAGCGTCACCATCCATATAGACAGGCACCCCAGCCCCGACCAGCACCCCAGCCCCGACCAGCGCCCCCAGCCCCAGCACCTCAGGTCGTCCCAGCCGCACGACGAGATGTTCCCTTCGCAGGGAACTGCTACCTATGCCAGCAGCCTGGGCATATATGAGCCTTCTGCCCACAGGCTACCGGGAGACCTGGTTTAGGAGCAGTACAGAGAGCGGCAGAGAGAGGACGAGGTGGACGCAGAGGACGTCCCGCAGGCAGGAGGGAGCCGGCTAGGCAGGGCAGAGCAGCACCGCTCGAGGCATACGCGTTGGATCTCCAGCACGGTCCTGCTCCTGACGTAGTGATAGGTATCTACTTCCGATAGTATGATATCCTAGGAGATGTTGTAGCTTTATTTATTGGGACTTTTGTATATGTCATCCCTACTCCTGTATATTTGTGAAAAGCTTATGATCATAGTATATATATTATCAGGTCTACTTTTGGTAGAAGGTCATCCCGCTAAAACACTGTTCGATACCGGCGCCACACACTCTTTCGTTGCACAAAACTTCATCGCTGACAAAGGGAACACGGTGAGATCATCTAGGATGTCGATCCGAATACGACTCCCGGATGGGTCAGACATGACTTCCACCGAGAAATGTTCCTTCCAAGCAATGCTGGGAGGCAAAGAGTTCAAAGTCAACGCCACCATCTTAGCAATAACCGGATTCGGCATCATTCTGGGGATGGATTGGTTGGCCAAGCACAGCGCCCAAATCAATTGTTCGACTCGAGAAATCCGCCTCAAGAATCCAAATGGACAATTTATTACGCTAGCAGGTATACCCTCCGTCACCCGCATTATCTTAACATCTGCACAAACCGTCAAGGCAGTTCGACGGAAGGACGAGATATACCTAATCTACTTTGAGATGGAGAACACGACGCAAGTACTCGCTAAAGTACCTGTGATCAGGGACTTCCCAGATATCTTCCCAAAGTCACTCCCCGGGTTGCCCCCGCAACGGGAAGTGGACTTCCAAAACGAACTTACTCAAGGAGCCCGACCAGTGTCCCGAGCACCGTACCAGATGGCCCCGAGGGAACTGGCCGAGCTCAAGATTCAGCTACAAGAGTTAGTCGACGCAGGATTCGTACGTCCTAGTACCTCTCCCTGGGAAGCCCCAGTACTGTTCGTTAAAAAGAAGGATGGATCGCTGCGTCTCTGCATCGACTACAGAGGTTTGAATAAACTCACTGTCTGGAATACCTATCCCCTACCCGGATAGATGAACTGTTCGATCAACTGCAAGGCACGTCCGTCTTTTCCAAGATGGACTTAAGGTCCGGCTACTATCAACTTAGAGTGCGAGAAGAGGACATTCCCAAGACCGCCTTCAGCTCTCGCTACGGACTATACGAGTTCATGGTGATGCCATTTGGGTTAACCAATGCCCCGTCCGCCTTCATGGCTTTGATGAATACAGTATTCAAACCCTTCCTGGACCATTTCGTAATAGTCTTCATAGATGATATACTCATCTACTCAAAGAACAAAACCGATCACTCCAGGCACCTCCAAATGGTACTACTTAAGCTAAGAGAGCACTCGCTCTTCGCCAAGTTTAGCAAATGCGAGTTCTGGATGGAAGAAGTTGGCTTTCTGGGACACACCATCAATAAGAACGGAGTAGCGGTGGATCAGCCAAGGTGCAAGCGGTACAAGATTGGCCGCCACTTAAGACAGCAGCAGACATTCGAAGTTTCCTTGGCCTCGTCGGCTACTACCGTAAGTTCGTCGAAGGTTTCTCCAAAATCGCGTTACTACTTACCTCTCACCAAGAAGGATGTGACCTTCCAATGGTCTCCCGAATGCGAGGCGGCATTCATCGAACTGAAGAACCGGCTGATATCGGCCCCAATCCTAACCCTCCCCTCCGGTACCGAGGGTTTCCAAATCTATGCTGATGCCTCTCTGAAAGGACTGGGGGCCGTGATTATGCAACATGGCAAGGTGATTGCCTACACCTCACGTCAGCTCAAGCCGCATGAACTAAACTACGCCACCCACGATCTGGAGCTGGTGGCGGTAGTTTTCGCATTAAAAGTCTGGAGACACTACCTCTACGGGGTACGATGCGAAATCTTCTCCGATCATAAAAGCCTCAAATACGTCTTCACCCAGAAAGAGCTGAACCTCCGGCAACGCCGGTGGTTAGAATTTCTCTGTGATTATGACTTCGCCCTCCAGTACCACCCCGGCAAGGCTAATAAGATTGCAGACGCCTTGAGTCGGCAGCCTCCGAGGACCGGGAGTTGGTTAGAAATGGTGTCAGAGGAGTTAGTCAAATCATTGGCGGAAATGGATATTATCCTCATCACCCGCAGAAATCCGATGGAATACCAGGCCCAGCTCTACTGGATGGAAATACAGTGCGACATCCGGAATAGGATAAGAGAAGCTCAGAAGATTGACGTAGAAGCAGCCCCGATCATTCAAGCCCTGCAACATGGTGCGCAGGAGGATTACAATTTGTACGATGGCATCCTGCAGTTCAGACACCGCATATTCATCCCCGCAACAGAAGGAATTCGGGAAGAAATCCTCCGCGAAGCGCACCAGACCAGGTACTCGATACACCCGGGAGTAGTAAAAATGTATACGGACCTGCGAAGGACCTTGTACTGGCCAGGAATGAAGAGGGATGTCACCAACTATGTTGCGCACTGCCAGACCTGTCAAATGGTCAAGGCAGAATGTCGAAGCCCAGGAGGCCTACTACAACCCCTGCCCATCCCGGAATGGAAGTTCGAGGATATTTCCATGGATTTTGTCCATGGCTTACCCCGATCCCGTGCAGGTAACGACTCCATATGGGTAGTTGTGGACCGCCTCACCAAGGTAGCCCGATTCATCCCAAACCGGCAAGGTGACGGTGTCGACATTCTAGCCCGACTATTTATCGAGCAGGTAGTCCGATTTCATGGAATACCCAAATCAATCGTCTCGGACCGCGACGGGCGCTTTACATCGAAGGAATGGAGAAGAGTGCAAGCTTATCTAGGAACCAGATTAGCTTTTAGCACCGCCTTCCACCCCCAGACCGATGGGCAGACGGAAAGAACGAATCGGACAATGGAAGATCTTCTCCGATTATGCATAGTGGAACACAACGAGCCATGGGAGCAGTTACTACCTCTGGTAGAGTTTTCATATAACAACAGCTTCCAGGCAAGCATCAAGATGGCACCTTACGAAGCCCTCTACGGAAGACGCTGTCGAACCCCGCTATCTTGGGCACAGGATGAGGACCCCGAAGCCTTGGGAGTCACCTACATCGACGATACCACCACCGCGATAAGATTAATCCAGGAACGCATGCTGGAAGCGCAGAGCCGGCAGGCCAAGTATTACGACGCATGTCATCGGCAAGTGGAATTCCAAGTGGGAGATATGGTTTTCTTGATGATTAAGCCTATGCATGGGATATCACGAATCAAGAGGCAGAAAAAGCTGGACCCCCGCTATCTAGGCCCGTATCCAGTCATCGAAAGAGTTGGCCCGGTGGCCTATAGATTAGCCCTACCAGCTGAACTAGGAAACCTCCACGACGTGTTTCACATCTCTTCGCTGAGACGCGTACTTCGCCAACCCGAGCAGCACCTTCCCACACCACCGACATCAGTACAATCCGACCGATCTGTCCAACTCGAAACTGTGAAGATAGTGGACTCCAAGATCAAAGAGCTGCGGAACAAAACCGTCACAATGGTCAAGATCTTATGGTCAAACGGAGGACGCGAAGAGTTCACATGGGAACCAGAAGCCCTCGTCCGGGAGAGATACCCGGTACTGTTTCCCCAGGTATGTCATCCTTTAAACCCCTACTTTAGCCAATTTTCGGGGACGAAAATCTCTTTATTTTTATTGGATTGTAACATCCCAACTTTTATTGGGCCACTAGACCCTAGTGAGCCCAATAAAAGTAGGCCCGAGCAGTAGAAAACGACCATTTCGGGTATCGTAGCGCGCCACTACCTCATTATTATGAATAGTGACCGTACGAACCCCGAATTGACTTCCGTCAGTTCCGTTGAACTCGTATGGACAATACGAGCGCAACGGAATTCGTTGCACTTCGATCTGAGGTCGTTTGGAGAAAACGACCATTTCGGGTATCGTAACGCGCCACTACCTCATTATTATGAATAGTGACCGTACGAACCCCGAATTGACTTCCGTCAGTTCCGTTGAACTCGTATGGACAATACGAGCGCAACGGAATTCGTTGCACTTCGATCCGAGGTCGTTTAGAGAAAACGACCATTTCGGGTATCGTAGCACGCCACTACCTCATTATTATGAATAGTGACCGTACGAACCCCGAATTGACTTCCGTCAGTCCCGTTGAACTCATATGGACAATACGAGCGCAACGGAATTCATTGCACTTCGATCCGAGGTCATTTGGAGAAAATGACCATTTTAGGTATCGTGGCGCGCCACCACCCCATTATTGTGAATAATGGCCGTACGAACCCCGAATTGACTTCTGTCAGTTCCGTTAGGATCGTATGACCAATACAAGCACAACGGAACTCGTTGTGTCTCGATACGAGGCCGTATGGAGAGTAAGCCATTTTAGTCCTATGCAGATCGCCTCAGTGCAACGAACGAGAAATAAAGCACACGAACCCGGCATCGGCCCCGGCAACTCTTATCGTGCCCCGGGAGCCAAGGAGGACCCCGCCCTAAGTTGACTTAGTTAAATCCCCCCCCCCCCCCCCGAACTCGAAATTGCTAAAGAAAAGGGGGGAGAGAGAAAACACCCCCCAAGGGGGGGGGGGGGGGGGGGGGGGGGGGGGGGGGGGGCTGCCCCTATTGGGGCAAGGGGCAAGAGAGAGAAAGGAAGGGGGGGAGAAAATATCTCCCCCCACTCACCCTCCCTTCATACACGTGGAAGGGGGGAGAGGGGGGGATAGCTCCCCTCCTTCCTATAAAAGGAGGGGCAGCCCCTCTCCAATCCCCCCCCCCCCCACACCACCTCTCTCTCTCTCTCAGCTCTCCTCTGCCGGCAGCCCCCCCAGCCAGCCACCCCCTCCTCCTCCTTGCCGGAGCAGGCCGCCGCCACCACCTCCTCCCTCATGGTCAGCCGCCCCTCCACCCGAGCCCCTCACCAGGTAGAACCACCTCCCCTCCTCCTTCCCACCTCCCGGAGGAAGACCCCCCCCCCCTCCCCCTGTCGTCGGAGCGCCGCCGGCCGCCGCCCCGAGCCTTGCAAGGTTCGGGGAGGAGGCGGCCGAGGAAGCCCTCTCCCCCAGCGCCGGCGGTGGCGCTGGGAGAGAGGGGGGTCCCCTTCGAGGACCTCGGAGCCGGCACAGGGGAGGCGGCCGGGCCGCCGGCGGGCACAGCCGGTGGCGCCCGTGGCCTCCCCCTCCTCCCCGCACTTCCTGTAGGAGGATAACCCCCTCCCCCGGCGGCGGCCGGCGGCTCCAGGCTGCCGGGCCACCGCCGGAGTAAGCGCCGACCCCCGGCGCTCCGACCGGGGGCGGCACCAGTGGCCCCTCGGTGGGGGGGGGGGAGGCGGCGGCGCAGCGGGCCTGCATGGCCCATGCAGGCCACGCCCCCGCCTCCCGCCCTCTGTATCACCTCCCCCGGCGATGGCCGGCGGCGCCAGGCCGCCGGACCACCCCCGGAAGAGTCGCCGGCCCCCGGCGCACCGACCGGGGGCACTCCCCGCACCCCCCCCCCCCCTGGCAGAGGCGGCGGCGACTAGCGTGCACACTACATGCAGGCCGCCAACGCCCCCGTGCCGCTCTCGGCACTAACCCCGACGGTGGCTGGCGGCGCCAGCCCGCCGGACCACCACCGGAGTGGTCGCCGGCCCCCGGCGCACCGACCGGGGGCGGCGCCGGCCCCAGCCGGCCGCTGCCCGGCGGCGGCAGCGGCTGCCAACCGTGCGCGAGCGGGGGCCGTACGATCTCCCCCAGGAGATCGAGCGGCCCCCATTTCCTAGTTTCCCGCCCCCCCCCCCCCCCCCCCCCCACTTCCATTTGTGCGCCCCCCGCAGCGGATCTGCCATAAATCCGCTGTGGGGGCCGCGGGAGGGCGCAGGGTGCAAAACCCCTGCGCCTCTTCCCTGCCTCTAACCGCACCCCACCCCCCTGTTTCCCTTCCTCATTTTTCTGAGGAAAAATGGGGCCTTTTCAAAAGAAATTTCCTAAATGAAAATTGTGCCCCACTCTTAGGGGCACCTCCTGTATTTTGTTTGGATTTTTGGGAGGAGTTTTACTATTTTTAAAACCCATTATAAAATTTATTTTAGGAAATAAAATGCCCAAATGAGTTTCTAAAATTCCCCAAAAATTAGGGGCTCTAAGTATAGGTATTTTGCAAATACTATCAAAGTTGGGAGGTGTGACCTTTTGATTTGATCCCTTAAAGGCTTTTACAAGCAAAAATAGACGCCCGGAAAAGAGCGATATTCATCGAAATAAATCGGCGACACTCGACGCATATTTTAAGATGCTTATCAAAATCATGCGTATCAATCTAAAGAATCGACTAAGCTCGGAAAAGCAACGCAAAAATCGGAACGACATCGCGGCGCGGCGCCGAAATTTAACCCCGCCGCGATGATATTAAAAGAACGGAGTCGTCGATCGAAGCCTCCTCTTATGGAGTGATTGGACTATGTAGCCTTCGGGCAATATTTCGTAAACGATAGGCTCCGGCCATATTTAAATGTATAATATAAGCAGTGTGCTTGTTTTCTTTATATTATCTGCTTCCGCTGTGCGATCTGATGTGATGTAATGATTCTTGTGCCTGACAAAAAGACAGCTCAGTGCTTGAGTGGGTGGGACGTTGATGCGATAATTTCGGCAAGTGCACCGGTCGCGCAAGTAATAATAATGGGGAAAATCCCCGAGTGTCGGTCTCTTAAAAAACACAGTAAGGTGGAGTTAGGTTTCAAGGAAGGACTTGAGATCGAAGTCCTAGATCGGGGTTAAAAAGGATGGTTGGTTTGGAATGTGAATAATAAGATAAAATATTACAACTACTCCTATGCAGTGCCGCTATGCAGTGCTTCGCTTGGTGGAGTGGAGACTAGGCAGGCCTTGAGCGCGCTGCGTCGCAAGGGTGGATGGGCGAGTAGGCAAGCGGAATTGAACAATGCAGGCCTTAAGCGCGCTGCTTCGTTAAGCGAATGGAGTACGGGTCGCGATGCCACGCTTCGGTAGGCGGATGGACGAGTAGGCTTACGGATTGAGGGTCGCAAGCACCTCTTCGACAAGCACGCCACTAGCAATTGCTAGTGCGGCACACGAACGTGACGGCGGGATGGAGGATGGAATGGGGCGCACCTCAAGCACACAAATAAACAAAAAGTGTACTTCACATAGACATGAAATAACTTTAAATAGCAAGGTCTATGGTGTTCTTCATCAAAATACAAAAGATCTAACTATTACAACAATCAATAAGAGGAGAACAAGGAAAGAAATCGACCGAATCTGAAGGCTCGTTGGAGATTCACGGTTGGAATCGCCGGGTTGTCAATCCGCGTCCAAGCTCGGTCCGCAACTACGTCCGGGGTAGAGAGAGCTGTCACGACTCTCCAATGAACCCGTCTTCTTCGTCTCACGATCCGGTAGAGGTTGCAAACTTCTCCTTGCTTGACGGTAATGGCGGCTAGGTCTTCCTTTGAAACTCTAGGATGAAGGAGGACGCCGAGAGGAAGCTCCGGCTCAAGATTGGCGTGAAGAACAAGCCCGGAGCACCTCCTGATGGTGGGCGGCGATGGAGGGGCGAAGACGGACGGAACTGGAGCAGGAACGGCGGAAAAATGCGGGATCCCCGACCTAATTCGCGAGCAGGTCGTTTTATAGGCGCTGGAATAAACAGTGCGCACGATCAGTGGCGCACGACCAGTGGTCGTGCGCACTGGAATTCTGCGATCGTGCGCGCTGCCTGGGCGGAGCCTGCAAGGTCAGAAATTATAAAATACAATGTTCGCACGACCTGTGGCGCACGATCAGTGGTCGTGCGCACTATCGTAAGTGGTCGTGCGATAAGCCAGACAGAACTCATAAAAAGGGCGTTAAGTGCGCACGATCAGTGGCGCACGACCAGTGGTCGTGCGCGATGGAGCCAGTGATCGTGCGCAGTGTTCCTGTACAGAATTGTACCGGGAACACTTGCACGACTCCTGTTCCAGCATACAACACCAGTCAAGCCACTGAAGGTGGCACTTAACGAAGCATGAAGACTCATAACGAAGATAAATAAGAAATAACACCAAAACGGGCCTAGAAGTGCACATAGCATGGAATAACAAATATGAGCGAAAACATGCCTAAAGTATAGTGCAACGACTAGAAAATCGGCCCAAATGAGTCCATATATATGTATATATTTGGGACTCATCACACCCCCAGACTTAACTGTTTGCGCGTCCGGAGCAAACCATCTCTCGCGGACAGGAAAAACATAAGCTGGCGAAGAAATTATCAAACGGAGTACCATGCGAAGTTGCATGCTCAAGTGCGTAGAAATTCAGTAGACAAAGTTTCTAATTATACATATTAGTTTATAATTTTTTAGGAGCGTATTTAAATATTACGTTTACTCAAAAAGTGAATCACGGTGAATCATAAGGTCGTACATAGGAAGAAAGTAAACTGAACGCTGAGGCGAGCATTGCCAAAGATCGGGGCTCGGGACAACTCCATTGAAATCCATCAATGTCGGTGGCCATAAGCTTGCCCGTTCGCACTCTCTCCACGGCACTGGTTTGACTCAAATGCGTGAATCAATAGGACTTTAGGTTTTAGATGAGGCTTGGGTTTAGGTGAGGACAAACAAAGATAAAAACGACGGCTCAAGCACTAAACCCAAATGAGCTAGTGCAGAAATTCTCCTCATTCACCACACAAATACGCGGGTACACCACATCCCCAGACTTGGATTTGACTACATGGTGTGTGCACCGCCTACTCCCAAACATACATTTATACACAGATTTTTCAATAAAGCTCATATCTTCTTCTTTCCTTCTCACTTCTCTTCTTTTTCTTCAAAAATCATTTTCTTCTTTTCTTTTTCTTTCTTTAACAATTGCAGCAAATTTTCAAAGATGCACATCCACATTTTCACATTGTACTACCACAATCAACACCACCAATGTAAAATTTAAACAAAATGCTTGCATTTTGGGTGCGCGACTAGGATTGGAGTTTAGGCTTTGGTGAACAATAGTGGGGCTGAACCAAAAGAATGGGGTAGGCACAACTGGGCTAGCGAGGAAATGATGATAGGAATGGCACAAAGGCTCAACCGGGCCAAAATGATGGCCTATATCACATTCACGCAATTGACTAACCGTATACCCATGCTTCAAGAATCGCTTGGGGCAAGTTCTAGCCATCGAGAAAGATAATCCTTCCTCCCGACTCGGGCAATACGAGACTAACGAACGTCTACACACATTCCTATGCTACCGTTTGATTCACACCGGATTCAACAAATTTTGAGTAAAGTAAACAATATTTACGCTAATAGAAAAATATAAGCTAAAAGCATAAAAAGAAATTGAATCTACACGAATTTCTAAACGAGACGTGAGCACTCGACTAGGAGCACTACAGGAGTCAACATTTTACTCCGCCTCATAATCCTAAGCCAGCACAATGATTTTCCAAATCACATAAAAAGACAAATTTGCCTCGCAACGTGCCAACGGCTAAGTGCGCGCTCGAGTGGGTGCTGTGGTGTGCAATGAAAATGAACAAATAATATAACTGAAAATAAAATACTTCCAGCATGCTATGCAAAAGTGCACGTGAGTGGGCACAAAGACTACTCTCCCCCAGACTTAAACTAAACAATCCACAAAATATAAGACATGAAAATCAGAAAAGGCTAGGGAAAGAGAGTACCCAGTGCTTAGAAATGAGCACACCAGAAGATTGGCGTGTAAGCTAAAATGAGCCGCAGCATCCGCCATCCAGAAGAAGTACCTGCAGGGGTCAGCTCCGCAAAAACAAAAAAAAGAGAAGATAAACTAAAATAAACTACAACTAACTAAGCAGGATTGAATAAAATGAAATGCATGAGAAAGTAAGATAACTACTGGGGTTATTGTCATCCCAGCACGACTTATTCAAAAACTAAAGGTTTTAGCTAATGGGCCTATGGAAAGAGAAGTGGACAGCTAACTGGCCTAATATCCGTGTCGGTGGCGGGTACCGATACGGTGATAGAACAGTCACCCCTCTACCTAAATATAGATACCTGCTCCTCACAGGTAGAGGGTAGAGAATGTAAGAAAAGGAGGAGGCCTGGTCCTCACTCATCTCACAAAACACATCCTTGCCTAGCAAGGTATCGTTAACAGGGAGGTGGCAGGCGGAAAAGGCAATGAGTGGAGCTTCCTCTGCGGAGGGGTGGTCAACCTCCTCGCATAAAAGGATGCTCTCATCATTGACTTGAGCAAAAAGCTCCAAGTCCTCCTGATGTATCTGTGAAGACTCAACCTGCACAGGCTCAGATGAAGAAGGGGGATCAAGAAATAAAGAAGACGAAGAACATAAATAAACATCAATCGGGGGAGTGATCCCGGTCTCACTCCCATCAGGTTGGGTAAGTAAAATAATGTTTGCATTGTCATCAATGCTACAAGGTTCGGCGGGATCAACAGTGGTCATGCCTAAGATTTGGACTTCCTCCACCGGTGCTGAGGAAAACTCCTCCGCACCTAGAAGGTTGTCCTCCTCCATAGGAGTAGGCATAATACTAAGATCAACCGCCTCCTCTTGTGACACATCATCGACAATGTCGTCAGAGACGAATGTAGTATGCACAACAGGTGGAAGAATAGTGCTCGGATAAAAGTCGAGCACCGATTCCTCACAAAGAATCGAATCCACTAGAGGTGGTGGATGCACATGGAGAATAGGCTCAGCAATGTCGGTGCATAGATCAGCCGCACATCCAGTGACCGTATCCATGCCATTCCCTTCAAGATGTGAAGGTGACAAAGACACATAACCGGATGTTGAAGGTGTGCCGCCAGAGTTAGGAGTTGGGACGATCCGGATATCCGGCTCGTCATCCTCGTCCAATTGGCGAAGATACTCGGCACAGTCCTTCAAGACATGATCAGTGCTCCGACAAAACCGGCACTGCCTTGCGGGCTTCTTTGGCACAGCGGGGGCTGAAGCCGAAAAGAAGTAAGACGGCAAAGGCTCAGCAGAGTAGCCATAAGACTTACGCGCACGATATGAAGTATCAGATGAAGTCGGTGCTCCATATGCTGGGCTATAAGAATTATGCCTACTATTCTCCGTAGGGCATTCATCACTAGAGTGGGAGGTAGCTCCACACCAACGGCAACGGAAATTAAGATGTGCCCACATAGTGCGAAGATAAAACGATTCAAATAAAAAAACACTATTGTGCGAAATACCACACCTAACAAAAATTACTAAAGCAACCTAATTAAAACAGGAAAATGGAATAAAAAGAAATAAAACAAAAAAATGCAATTACAAAAGGAAGGGCTTCTCTCTCAGGTTTTCCCTCTCTAGAAAACTCACACGACTGTGTTCCCCGGCAACGGCGCCAAAAACTTGATGCGATAATTTCGGCAAGTGCACCGGTCGCGCAAGTAATAATAATGGGGAAAATCACCGAGTGTCGGTCTCTTGAGGAACACAGTAAGGTGGAGTTAGGTTTCAAGGAAGGACTTGAGATCGAAGTCCTAGATCGGGGTTAAAAAGGATGGTTGGTTTGGAATGTGAATAATAAAATAAAATATTACAACTACTCCTATGCAGTGCCGCTATGCAGTGCTTCGCTTGGTGGAGTGGAGACTAGGCAGGCCTTGAGCGCGCTGCGTCGCAAGGGCGGATGGGCGAGTAGGCAAGCGGAATCGAACAATGCAGGCCTTGAGCGCGCTGCTTCGTTAAGCGAATGGAGTACGGGCCGCGATGCCACGCTTCGGTAGGCGGATGGACGAGTAGGCTTACAGATTGAGGGTCGCAAGCACCTCTTCGACAAGCACGCCACTAGCAATTGCTAGTGTGGCACACAAACGTGACGGCGGGATGGAGGATGGAATGGGGCGCACCTCAAGCACACAAATAAACAAAAAGGGTACTTCACATAGACATGAAATAACTTTAAATAGCAAGGTCTATAGTGTTCTTCATCAAAATACAAAAGATCTAACTATTACAACAATCAATAAGAGGAGAACAAGGCAAGAAATCGACCGAATCCGAAGGCTCGCTGGAGATTCACGGTTGGAATCGCCGGGTTGTCAATCCGCGTCCAAGCTCGGTCCGCAACTACGTCCGGGGTAGAGAGAGCTGTCACGACTCTCCAATGAACCCGTCTTCTTCGTCTCACAATCCGGTAGAGGTTGCAAACTTCCCCTTGCTTGATGGTAATGGCGGCTAGGTCTTCCTTTGAAACTCTAGGATGAAGGAGGAGGCCGAGAGGAAGCTCCGGCTCAAGATTGGCGTGAAGAACAAGCCCGGAGCACCTCCTGATGGTGGGCGGCGATGGAGGGGCGAAGACGGACAGAACTGGAGCAGGAACGGCGGAAAAATGCGGGATCCCCGACCTAATTCGCGAGCAGGTCGCTTTATAGGCGCTGGAATAAACAGTGTGCACGATCAGTGGCGCACGACCAGTGGTCCTGCGCACTGGAATTCTGCGATCGTGCGCGCTGCCTGGGCGGAGCCTGCAAGGTCAGAAATTATAAAATACAATGTTCGCACGACCAGTGGCGCACGACCAGTGGTCGTGCGCACTATCGTAAGTGGTCGTGCGATAAGCCAGACAGAACTCATAAAAAGGGCGTTAAGTGCGCACTATCTGTGGCGCACGACCAGTGGTCGTGCGCGATGGAGCCAGTGATCGTGTGCAGTGTTCCTGTACAGAATTGTACCGGGAACACTTGCACGACTCCAGTTCCAGCATACAACACCAGTCAAGCCACTGAAGGTGGCACTTAACGAAGCATGAAGACTCATAACGAAGATAAATAAGAAATAACACCAAAACGGGCCTAGAAGTGCACATAGCATGGAATAACAAATATGAGCGAAAACATGCCTAAAGTGTAGTGCAACGACTAGAAAATCGGCCCAGATGAGTCCATATATGTGTATATATTTGGGACTCATCAGACGTCGCCACCCGGAAAGCGCTGGGTGGTCCGCTTTGGGCAGTAAGATTCCCCCCTCCCTGAACCCGGGTTCAGTCCGGGGAGGGGGGGGGGTCTTACAGGAGGTTCCTGATTTATGAACGTACCTCTCTCGAGGATACGCCTAACTAAGTTTAGGTTGATCAATTGAACTCTCGTTCTAGAATTGAAACCCCTAAAGCTCGCTTTATCGAAGTGAACCCCTCTATTGGATATAACTCCAATCTGGGAGATTTATGTCGTCCTCTCTCGAGGAGTGCATTCAAATCTCTTTATCCTTAAAGTGATTGATTCGAACTCAAAACCTCTCGATTATTTTACTACGAAAACAAGGATGAGATTATATATCGATAATATAATCTCAATCAATATAAATTCAAGGATAAATCTTAAGCGATCTAAATAAGAGAAAAAGAAGTTCTAAACTGAATTATGAATTATATTTTCCTTGGATCATCTCGGCCGAGTACTAATGAAATTTAGCTACTCATGGAGATGGAGGAATTGATGAAATACAATAGGTGCATAATGAAGATTGAGAGTAGAATAAGAGTAAAAGTGCTATTTTATTAATCGAAAGGGAAATTACAACTAGGAAACAAGAAATTATAAACCTGAAATGAAAGTGCAAGCTAAGAAAGAAGATTACAAGCTCAAGAATAATAAAAGCAGTACAAGAAAATAAACATAGAACTCCCAAAATTCGTCCCCAAACATCTGGAAAAGCTCCCTTTAAATAGCTGAATTTTTGGTGTTACACGCCCTTGGTCACGCCCGTGACCAAGGGCGTGTAAGGGGCGTGATCGAAGCGGCAGCGGAGAGGGCGCCTTCTGGAGTAATTGCGAGCGTTTCGGTCGTGTCACGCCCTAGGTCACGCCCGTGACCTAGGGCGTGTAATCCTGAAATCTGGCTGCTGGCGGGAAACTCTGGCGGGAAGAAGCGCGGGCCGAGTCACGCCCGTGACCTGATGTCACGCCCTCGGTCACGCCCGTGACCGAGGGCGTGTAATTTTAATTGACATGGCAGTGTGCTCCGGATGCTTGTGGCGGGTCGTGGCCGTGACATTGGGTCACGCCCTTGGTCACGCCCGTGACCTGGGGCGTGTACTTGGCGAAATCTTCACGGAGCGTCCCCAGAGTGGCAGAAGCAGGTCTGAAATATTTCGTAGGTTACACGCCCATGGTCACGCCCGTGACCTGGGGCGTGTAATTTTAACTTTTTGCTCGAAACAGCCCAGAAAACCTGAAAACACAAAATAAACTTAAGTTAGCTTATGAAATAACAATGGAAGGATTTATATGATACAATTCCTAAAAATAACATAATTTTATATAAAAAAACATAATAAACCTAAACTAAAAAATGAGTAAATAAATTACTCATCAAATACCCCCATACTTGCTCATTGCTCGTCCCGAGCAATCCATTTTTCACAAGGGTGAGAAAAATTAATGCAAGATAGAATGTGAAGACTAGAGAGTAAAACGCGAAGTATTATGTTGGCATGTGTAGATATTTTAGTAAAAAGATGTTCTTGGCATAAATGCTAATTTATGAAATACTTCAAAAATGCGTTATAATTATTTATCATTACTTTAAAAATGAGTCGACGGTCAATCAAAAAGTTATGTGAAGGGAGAAAATAGCGTGATTGCTGAGATTTAAATTACTAGATGTAGACGTTCGGGGTGGCCTCCAAAGAAATCCATCAATGTCGACGGCCATAGGCTTGCCCGTTTGCACTTTCTCCACTACACTTCGAACTAAATCGACTCTATGGATCTTTAGGACTTAAATAGGGTACATTTTAAGGCTTGGGTTTAAGGGTGAGGTAACAATGATAAATATGAAGGCGCATTCCACTTAAACAAAAATTTTAAGCTAAAAGAAAATGATTGCCACCACAAAATAATGAAGCTTTACCCCCATACTCGCATTTTTTCAAAGGGGAAACACTCTCATACTCTTTTATTTAAATCAAGAATCTTCATAATTGGGATCATTCCAAGTATGCATGTACATACCTAGGCCACATATCATTATGAGATTATTACTTTTTGAGATTTAAACATTTTTTTTTGAATTGATACCCATAATTGTCTTTTTTCATAGAATCGTACCCAAAATTTTTCATTTTAGCTCAAACTCTCAAAGTGTTTATTTGGGTTTTGGGCTTTTTAGCTTTGGTGCTGAAATGATGAGGGTGGATCAAATAAAGGTGTAAGGCTCAAATTTGTGTGAACAATGGTGGTAAATCTAGGTTGGGTGCAAAGGCTCAAACTATCCAAAGAAAGGCCTAAATCATTTCCGTAAAGTTAATTCGTCTAAAGTGCATATGTTTTGAAAATAGCTTGGGGCAAGTTCTAGACATCGAGAAAGGACACCCTTTTGTTCAATTCGAGTAATAGCTTTCTAACAATCTTCTACACACTCACCAAAACTACTTTTGGATAAGACCGGATTCGAATTTAAAAGTAGAATAAATTATTACTACGCAAATTAATAAAACATAATTTTAGATCTATGCCAAGAATTTAATTTTACACCAAAACTACTCAAGACAAGCATAAGACTAGGAGCACTACATGAGTCAACAATTTTACTCAAAAGTTTCAAAAACTATTCTAGCACAAAATTATTTTTAGTCCATATGAAAAACAGTCTACTTAGAACTTACAATTTAGCAAGTGGGAGTTTTGATGAATAAAAAGAACATTTTCTAATATATTTTTTTTTGTTCTTGGACTTCCCAAGATCTGCCCGGTGAAGGGTTTGCAAGGTACTAGAGGCTATGATGGGAATTCAAGCCCAAAGCGTCCTTTCCAAGAAATTTAATTTATTTATTTTTTTATAATTTTTTTTGTTTTTTTATTTTTCAAGTAAAACTACAAAGAAAGCTATGCTACACCCCCATACTTAAAATTAAACATTGTCCCCAATGTTTAAAACTAAGTATGAAAGATTTAAAACTAAAAAAAATGACAATAAAGAAAAATCAAGATAAATTACTAAAGTGTAAAGAGGGCTTCCCTGAATGGTAGTCGGCGTTGCCGGTCGAACACCTGCAGAGTTAAATTAGAAAAACAAACAAGAAAAGAGAGACAAAAGTAAAGAGGTTAACATTGGGTTGCCTCCCAAGAGCGCTTTGTTTACCGTCGCGTAGCTTGACTAAGTGGTACTTTTAAAGATTTTGGAAGTGAATGGTTTCGATGTTTCCGGGCGCTGGGTCGCCCGGGTGATATAATTTTAAACGTTGTCCGTTGACTTTGAAAGAGCCTTTTTCCGGGTGCTCTATTAACACCATTCTGTATGGCCAAACTTCTTTAACAATGAAGGGACCGGACCATCGTGATTTTAATTTACCTGGAAAAAGACTAAGTCTTGAATTAAATAATAGGACTAAGTCTCCCGGTGAAAAAGTTTTTGGATTTTTTATTTTTTTATCATGATAAAATTTTGTGCGCTCCTTATAAATCTTATTATTTTCATAGGCGTTTGCGCGCCACTCGTCTAATTCATTTAATTGTAGTTTTCTGTGCTCGGAAGCTAAGTTTAAATCCAAATTTAAAAATTTTAGCGCCCAAAAGGCGCGATGTTCTAATTCCACTGGTAGATGACAAGCTTTTCCATAGACTAATCGGTACGGTGTACATCCGATGGCGGTTTTGTACGCTGTCCGATATGCCCATAGAGCGTCGTCTAATTTTAGCGACCAATCCTTCCTATTAGCGGACACAGTTTTTTCTAAAATTCTTTTAAGTTCACGGTTCACCACCTCCACTTGGCCATTTGCTTGTGGGTAGTAGGCGGTAGATAGCTTGTGGGTAACTCCATACTTTGCTAAAATTTTAGCAAGTTGGTTGTTACAAAAATGTGTGCCCCGATCATTAATTAGTGCTCTGGGTGTGCCAAATCGTGAAAATATTTTTTTTTTTAAATTTACGACGACTCTCGCGTCGTTAGTGGGAAAAGCTTGTGCTTCCGCCCACCTTGACACGTAATCGACCGCAACAAGGATATATTTATTATTAAAAGAGGAGGGTAAAGGACCTACGAAATCTATGCCCCAAAGATAAAAAAATTCGCATTCTAAAAAAATATTTTGGGGCATTTCGTCCCGGTTAGAAATGTTACCTGACCGTTGGCACCGATCACAATTACTCACAAAATTGTGAGCATCTTTGAATAAGGTGGGCCAATAGAAGCCCGACTCTAGCGCCTTTCTTGCGGTCCGGTTTGCTTGATAATGGCCACCGGTTGGCCCTTCGTGGCAGTGCCGCAGAATTTGGGCGCCTTCCTCGCCCGAAATACACCTTCTTACCACTTGGTCCGCGCAGACACGAAATAAAAAGGGGTCCTCCCAAAAATAATTTTTCAAATCTGAAAAGAATTTCTTCTTTTGTTGACTTGAAAAATCTTTTGGTAGGACCCGGGCCACTAAATAGTTGGCCAAATCCGCGTACCAAGGGGTGGAAGAAGTCGTTACCTTTTCGATGGCAAGGAGGCGCTCTTCAGGGAATTTATCGTTAATTTCGGCTTCCACTAGTGTTCCTACAGCCGGATTCTCCAACCGTGAGAGGTGGTCGGCCGCAACATTCTCCGCTCCCCTTTTGTCTTGGATCTCCAAATCGAATTCTTGTAGTAGGAGGATCCACCTTAGTAGTCGAGGCTTTGCATCTCCTTTTTGTAGTAAATACCGGAGAGCGGAGTGATCTGTAAAAACAATAACTTTTGAAAGCGTTAAATATGATCGAAATTTATCAAACGCAAAAATTATAGCCAAAAATTCTTTCTCCGTTGTTGTATAATTTGCTTGTGCGGATGTTAGCGTTTTGCTTGCGTAATAGATTGGGTGAAAATGTGTATTCACCCGTTGGCCTAAAACTGCACCTACAGCAAAATCGCTAGCATCGCACATGATTTCAAACGGAAGAGACCATATTGGCGCGATTAAAATTGGGGATTTGATTAGTTCATTTTTGATTTTCTCAAACGCTTTTAAACATTCCTCATCAAAATTAAACGCGGATTCTTTTTCAAGGAGATGAGTTAGTGGTTTCGTAATTTTTGAGAAATCTTTTATAACTAAATCTTTACTTACGCTTTAATACTTCTGTAAATTAGTTAGCATAGTTAGAATCTTCTTCTACTAGAATCTCTACTCGCATGCGTACGTTACTTCGCACCGTACTCCTTTGTGTAATTCTCTATGTTAATTATCGTTTTCACACTCCGCCGGATTCGTTTGCTCGGGACGCGCAAACAGTTAAGTCTGGGGGTGTGATGAGTCCTGATCATATACACATTTATGGACTCATCCGGGCCGCTATTCAGTCATTTCACCGCACTTTAGCCCTGTTATAGGTTATATTTGATAATCCATGCTAGGTGCACTTCTGGGGCCACTTTGGTGTGATTTCGTGCTTATCGTCATCAGTAGTTTTCATGTGTTGTTAAGTGCCACCTTCAGTGGCTGGATTTGTGGTTGTGCCGGAATAGGAGTCGTGTAGGTGTTTCCGGTGCAATTCTGCACAGGAACACTGCGCACGATCACTTGTTCTATTGCGCACGACCACTGGTCGTGCGCCACTGATCGTGTGCACTTAACCCTTTTTTCATGAGTTCTGTTTGGTGTAGTGCGCACGACCATCAATGCCAGTGCGCACGACCACCGGTCGTGCGCAACTGTTCGTGCGCACTTATCATTAAATTTCTGAGTTCTGTTTCGTCTAATGCGCACGACCACCGACGATAGTGCGCACGACCACCGGTCGTGCGCCACTGGTCGTGCGAACATTTTACTTTATAAATTTTGTGTCTTGCAGGTTCCACCCAGGCAGTGCGCACGATCGCAGAATTCCAGTGCGCACGACCACTGGTCGTGCGCCAATGATCGTGCGCAGTATTTATTCCAGCGCCTATTTAAACGCCTGTTCCGATTTTAGGGCGGGATCTGATTCCGGGAGCGGAGTTCCTGTTCCGTACGCCGCCGACCACCACCTTGGGACGCCTCCACTGCATCTCCCATGCAAGGGGAAGCCTCCTCCATCCATTCCAAGACCTCCTCCATTGTCCGTGAGTGTTCTCCACCATCCGCAAGCCTCCAAGCAGCCATTCTCTCAATTCGCCCGGCGAGAAGAAGAAGAAACCTGAAGTCGAAGACGACGGAGCTACGTAGGGAGATCGTGACAGCTCTCTACGCCGGAAGCATTGTCCGCCCGAGTCCGGAGGTAGCCCGACAACCTACCATTCCGGCCGTGAACGGCCGCTAGTCTTCACCATCGGTTATTTCTTTCCTCTTTCCTTCATTGTACTCGTTGAGCCGTGTAAACTTGAATATTGTGATGTTGTTTGTTGAAATGAATGTTTCCTTGTTGTTCTTCATGGTTTGCTTGTGATTCACTCCATTTTCCACTCACTCACTCACGCACGCACGCAAGGTGTTTGTTCCGCGTTAGCAAGAGCTAACGGCGGTTGTGAAGAGGTGTTTGCGACCCTCACCTTCTCGCACTTGAGCACGCTCCATCCACCTCTCGAAGCACGGCATCGCGGCCGTTGCATCCATCTCACCTTGCGAAGCGGTGCTTTCGACCCGCATTTCTTTTGCTGTCGTTAAGACTAGGAAAACCAACCAAAAACCCCCTCTTTGTGTTTGTTAAACGCTTGTGTAACAATAGTCACTGCGCGATTCGTTCACCCAACCTGCATTCCTCAAGAGACCGACATCCGGGGATTCCATTCTCCACAATTATTACTTGACAGCGACCGGTGCACTTGCCACCAATCAAAACCCGCCTATCTGACGAAATTTATCAAACGCAATATAAACTTCCCCCTCCTACCAATATAAAATCTATTAGAAGTTTTTTAGGACATGCGGGTTTTTATAGGCGGTTTATAAAAGATTTCTCAAAAATTACGAAACCACTAACTCATCTCCTTGAAAAAGAATCCGCGTTTAATTTTGATGAGGAATGTTTAAAAGCGTTTGATAAAATCAAAAATAAACTTATCAAACTTTAATTTCCGGATTTTATAAAAACCCGCCAATCTGACGAAATTTATCAAACGCAAAAATTATAGCCAAAAATTCTTTCTCCGTTGTTGTATAATTTGCTTGTGCGGATGTTAGCGTTTTGCTTGCGTAATAGATTGGGTGAAAATGTTTATTCACCCGTTGGCCTAAAACTGCACCTACAGCAAAATCGCTAGCGTCGCACATGATTTCAAACGGAAGAGACCATATTGGCGCGATTAAAATTGGGGATTTGATTAGTTCATTTTTGATTTTATCAAACGCTTTTAAACATTCCTCATCAAAATTAAACGCGGATTCTTTTTCAAGGAGATGAGTTAGTGGTTTCGTAATTTTTGAGAAATCTTTTATAAACCGCCTATAAAAACCCGCATGTCCTAAAAAACTTCTAATAGATTTTATATTGGTAGGAGGGGGAAGTTTTTCTATGACCTCGATCTTGGCCCTATCGACCTCGATCCCCTTACTAGAAACTTTATGTCCGAGGACTAACCCCTCTCGGACCATAAAGTGGCACTTCTCCCAGTTGAGTGCCAAATTCGTGTCTTCGCAGCGTTGAAGAACACGATCAAGATTATTTAGACAATTAGTGAAAGAATCGCCAAAAACAGAAAAATCATCCATGAATACTTCCATGACGTCTTCGATAAGTTCATTAAAATTTGCCAACATACATCTTTGGAATGTAGCCGGCGCGTTGCAAAGTCCAAACGGCATTCTTCGATATGCGAAGGTGTCGAACGGACAAGTGAATGTGGTTTTCTCTTGGTCTTCGGGCGCAATTGGGATTTGAAAATATCCCGAAAGACCATCGAGAAAACAGTAGTGTGAGTGACCGGATAAGCGTTCTAAAATTTGGTCAATAAAGGGTAACGGAAAGTGATCTTTGCGGGTAGCATCATTTAATTTTCTATAATCGATGCATACTCGCCAACCCGTAGCAGTACGGGTCGGAATCAACTCATTATTTTCGTTGGTGATTACCGTTATTCCTCCCTTTTTAGGCACGACTTGCACTGGGCTAACCCAAGTGCTATCAGAGATTGGGTAAATAATTCCCGCATCTAATAATTTTATTATTTCGGCCTTAACGACGTCCTTCATATTTGGATTAAGCCGTCGTTGAGGCTGAATAGTACTGCGAGAATTATTTTCTAAATTAATTTTGTGCGTGCAAAAAGAGGGGTTAATCCCCTTGATGTCAGAAATTTGCCATGCAATTGCATGGCGGTGATTATTTAATATTTTTATTAATTCGGAAATTTCCGAATCGTTAAGCGCGGAAGATATTATTACGGGCAGTTTTGAATTTTTTTCTAAAAATATATATTTTAAATGTTCCGGCAATTGTTTTAGTTCTAAATTCGGTTGCTCCTCGTAAGATGTTTTTATTTTAGAAATATTTAGGTTTACTTCTTCAAATTTGGTTGGTCGAGTTTTTTCTTCTAAACAAAATAAATTTGCAATTTCCGGATTTTCAAATAAAGGCGAAATTATTTCAGAAAATGACGTTATTTCCTCTTCAAAATTTGTTTCTAGGGTAAAACAAGAGTCATCAAAACCCGCCTATCTGACGAAATTTATCAAACGCAATATAAACTTCCCCCTCCTACCAATATAAAATCTATTAGAAGTTTTTTAGGACATGCGGGTTTTTATAGGCGGTTTATAAAAGATTTCTCAAAAATTACGAAACCACTAACTCATCTCCTTGAAAAAGAATCCGCGTTTAATTTTGATGAGGAATGTTTAAAAGCGTTTGATAAAATCAAAAATGAACTAATCAAATCCCCAATTTTAATCGCGCCAATATGGTCTCTTCCGTTTGAAATCATGTGCGACGCTAGCGATTTTGCTGTAGGTGCAGTTTTAGGCCAACGGGTGAATAAACATTTTCACCTAATCTATTACGCAAGCAAAACGCTAACATCCGCACAAGCAAATTATACAACAACGGAGAAAGAATTTTTGGCTATAATTTTTGCGTCAATCATCTGCCTTGTTTGGAGATTCAAACCATTGTAGAACGCATTTCTCATCGATTGATTTATATTAAAAATAACTTCTTCCTCCCCAACTCGTAGGAGAAGGTTTCCGTTACTTACGTCAATTATAGCCCGAGCGGTGGCTAGGAAGGGCCGACCGAGTATGAGTGGTACTTCGGCGTCCTCTTCGATATCGAGGATGACAAAGTCTACCGGAAAGATAAACTTGTCAACCCTCACTAGCACATCCTCAATGATCCCGATTGGATACTTTACGGACCGATCCGCTAGTTGTATGCTTATATTGGTTGGGCTTGGGGTGCCCAAACCAAGCTTCTTAAATAAGGAGAACGACATAAGATTTATGCTCGCCCCTAGATCGGCCAAGGCGTTTTTAATTAATAAATTTCCGAACAAACACGGGATGGAAAACCGTCCCGGATCATTTAATTTTTCCGGTAATTTATTAAGAACTATCGCCGAACATTCTGCATTAAGAGAAATACGCGAAATATCTTCAAGTTTCTTTTTATTTGATAATAAATCCTTGAGATATTTCGCGTATTTAGGCATTTGAGAGAGTGCCTCGCAAAATGGTACATTAATTTGTATTTGTTTTAAAATATTTATAAATTTTTTATACTGCTCCTCGTTGCGCTCATTTTGTAATTTAGAAGGATACGGAATAGAAGGCGTTTGAATAATGCGCGGAGCTAAATCAGAAGAGTTTAAATGCGGAGTTGGAGTTGAAACGTTTACCTTAGGCTCGGCCAAATTTGAACTTTTTACCTCATTTCCGCTGCGGAGGGTTATAGCGTTGGCGCTCTCCCGTGGATTGGGCTCAGTATTGCCCGGTAGAGCTCCCTGCTGGCGTTCGGAGAACATCTTGGCGAGTTGTCCAATCTGATTTTCTAGGCTTTTAATAGATCCGGAAAGGTTCCGGATATTGGCATCAGTAGAAGCGACGTATTTGGTGAAGACCTCTTCAAGTGAAGGGGCCTTTGCTGGTTGTGGTGGGGCGAATCCAGGAGGATTCACTTGTGGGGGGCGTTGAGCATTATTGGGGTTGCTCCATGAAAAATTCGGGTGGTTCCTTAAACCCGGATTATAACTATTAGGAAGATTATTATTATTTGGGTTATAAGGAGGACGATAGGAGTTCCCCATATAATCAACTTGTTCTTGATTATAATAATTATTATTATTATAATAACTATTATTATTATGATTATTAGCCCCGTTAATGGCGGAAGAAGCAGACATCTCCGCCATTTGCTTAGTAAGCCATTCTACTTGATATGCTAAATTCGGGGTGGCCTCGACTTCAAAGAGTCCGGTCGGTTTGTTAGGACGCGACCGTGGCGCATTCCACTGATAAGCATTCATGGCCATCTCCTCGAAAAGCTCTTGAGCGGCATCTGGGGTTTTGTTATTTAGAGTTCCCCCAGCTGCTGCGTCAATCATCTGCCTCGTTTGGAGATTCAAACCATTGTAGAATGTTTGAACTTGTTGCCATAAAGGAAGGGCATGGTGAGGACATCTCCGCAATAATTCCTTGAAGCGCTCCCATGTGTCATAGAGAGACTCCGAGTCTATTTGCGTAAATGAGAGAATGTCCGTACGTAATTTAGCGGACTTCGCCGGAGGAAAATATTTAGTTAAAAATTTCACCGTCATTTCGGCCCATGTAGTGATGGAACCTCTAGGAAGAGATCCCAACCATTGCTTGGCCTTAGTCCGCAAAGAAAATGGAAATAAACGCAAACGAATGGCGTCATCAGTGAGGCCATTAATTTTAAACGTGTCGCAGATTTCCAAAAAATTCAATAAGTGTAAATTTGGATCTTCATCTGGTAACCCGTTAAAGATGACGGTTTGCTGTACCATTTGAATGATACTAGTTTTGATTTCAAAATTATTATTTGCCACCGCCGGGCGAATAATACTTGATTGTGTTCCCTCCCAATTTGGCCTCGCATAATAGGACATAGTCCGTAGCGGAGCCTCATTATGGTCGGGGTCACCCATTATATCTTCGTTAGTTTCTCCGACTGACTCTTCGTGAATTATTGGTAGATCACTAAATCGGAGACGTCGCCGAAAGGTGCGCTCGATTTCCGGATCAAAACCAAATTCAAAATCGATTGAAGAGTTTCCTCGGGTCATAAACCAAAAGAAAAGAAAAGAAAAGAAGCGGAAAAAGAAAAAGGGAAAATAAGATTTTAGATAAATAAATCAATTTTTATTTAATTATATTTTTTTTAGAAAATTTTTTTTTATTATTATTATTAGGTGAATTAAAATTAGTTCTGGACTTCCCAAGATCTACCCGGTGAAGGGTTTGCAAGGTACTAGAGGCTATGATGGGAATTCAAACGCAAAGCGTCCTTTCCAGGAATTTAGTTGCACCTTAAAATTAAGAAAAAAAGAAAAAAAAGATAAAATTAATAGATATTTTGGTTTTCGAAATATCAACCGTCTCCCCGGCAACGGCGCCAAAAACTTGATGGACAAAACTATGCTTGCAAACGATGACGGCAAGTGTACCGTATCGAATGTAGTATAGGTTGTTAAAACAAGGTCGTACTAGACTCGGGGCGGTTGAATACTCTTACTTCGGAAAATCTCTATTATTTTATCGAATAGAATTTGTGGTTGGTTGGTTGCGAAAAAGGAGAAATAGCTTATTTAAATTAATGAATTAAAAGTTAGTACTCAACCTTGAATCACCTTGGAAAAATAAATAAATAAAGAAATAAAACTTCTAATCCTCTTTAAAAGAAATGCTTGACCGTGGAGGTTCCTGATTTATGAACGTACCTCTCTCGAGGATACGCCTAACTGAGTTTAGGTTGATCAATTGAACTCTCGTTCTAGAATTGAAACCCCTAAAGCTCGCTTTATCGAAGTGAACCCCTCTATTGGATATAACTCCAATCCGGGAGATTTATGTCGTCCTCTCTTGAGGAGTGCATTCAAATCTCTTTATCCTTAAAGTGATTGATTCGAACTCAAAACCTCTCGATTATTTGACTACGAAAACAAGGATGGGATTATATATCGATAATATAATCTCAATCAATATAAATTCAAGGATAAATCTTAAGCGATCTAAATAAGAGAAAAAGAAGTTCTAAACTGAATTATGAATTATATTTTCCTTGGATCATCTCGGCCGAGTACTAATGAAATTTAGCTACTCATGGAGATGGAGGAATTGATGAAATACAAGAGGTGCATAATGAAGATTGAGAGTAGAATAAGAGTAAAAGTGCTATTTTATTAATCGAAAGGGAAATTACAACTAGGAAACAAGAAATTACAAACCTGAAATGAAAGTGCAAGCTAAGAAAGAAGATTACAAGCTCAAGAATAATAAAAGCAGTACAAGAAAATAAACTTAGAACTCCCAAAATTCGTCCCCAAACATCTGGAAAAGCTCCCTTTAAATAGCTGAATTTTTGGTGTTACACACCCTTGGTCACGCCCGTGACCAAGGGCGTGTAAGGGGCGTGATCAAAGCGGCAGCGGAGAGGGCGCCTTCTGGAGTAATTGCGAGCGTTTCGGCCGTGTCATGCCCTAGGTCACGCCCGTGACCTGGGGCGTGTAATCCTGAAATCTGGCTGCTGGCGGGAAACTCTGGCGGGAAGAAGCGCGGGCCGAGTCACGCCCTCGGTCACGCCCGTGACCGAGGGCGTGTAATTTTAATTGACGTGGCATCGTGCTCCGGATGCTTGTGGCGGGTCGTGGCCGTGACATTGGGTCACGCCCTTGGTCACGCCCGTGACCTGGGGCGTGTACTTGGCGAAATCTTCACGGAGCGTCCCCGGAGTGGCAGAAGTAGGTCTGGAGTATTTCGTAGGTTACACGCCCATGGTCACGCCCGTGACCTGGGGCGTGTAATTTTAACTTTTTGCTCGAAACAGCCCAGAAAACCTGAAAACACAAAATAAGCTTAAGTTAGCTTATGAAATAACAATGGAAGGATTTATATGATACAATTCTTAAAAATAACATAATTTTATATAAAAAAACATAATAAACCTAAACTAAAAAATGAGTAAATAAATTACTCATCAGAACCTAAAGGTAAACCTCTAACAAGATTATCCTTGGATAATTTAGCAATGGTCCTAAGGTTTACATGTCCTAATCTCTTATGCCAAAGTTCACTAGGTTTGCTTAAATCACTAAATAAACAAATTTCTGAAGTAGATGAATTGAAATTTACTAAGTATATATTACCTTGCCTAATACCTGATAAAACAATAACATTATCAGCAGATTTAATAAGGCATTTCAATTTATTAAAGGTTATCTGATACCCTTTATCACATAATTGACTTATGCTGATAAGGTTATGCTTCAGTCCCTTAACATAAGCTACCTCTTTGAAGGTGACTTCTCCAACCTTGACTTGTCCATATCCTTTTGTCTGTCCACAGTTGGAGTCTCCAAAGATAACTTTTGGTCCAATCTTTGCCTTGTAATTGTTCAGGTTGGCCTTGTTCCCTGTCATATGTTTTGAACAGCCACTGTCTAAATACCATTTTTCATTTATTCTTGGACAGATGTGTACCTGCAAAAACAAGAAAACAATCTATTTGTTCCTGACCCAGATTACCTTGGGTCTTTTTGTATCTCCACAAAAATCTGAAATAAAAGACATTTCAGGTTGGTCCTTGTAACCTTGTGGATGATATCTCCTTGGAGGTATTATCGATTCAGTGAAAGGATTCTTAGAATGTGAAGAATATGAATTATTCAGATTTGCTGTATAGTTTCTGTTTGATGAATTTGGCTGAGTTCGTCGAGCCCCATTCATAAAATGACTATATTGAAAATCTGTCTTCAGAGTTCGTCGAGCTGCGTTCGACGAAATGGGTGCATTTCGTCGAGCTCCGTTCGACAAATTCTGTTAAATTCTGCTATTCTCGACAGTCTTACTTGAAATGTTTTTATTTTCATCTACAACCTCTTTGCTCTTAGCAGAGATGAATTTTATAGGTGTAGATAATATGTTCTTCTTAATTAGAGGTGGCTCACTTGATGAAGCACCCAAGCCCAGTTTGCTATTAAGTCTAGCATTTACTGTTCTTGTAATGTCCATCAGTTTGATGCTTCTCCCATTCAGGGATTCTTCAAACTTTTTGGCTTCAGACAACTTGCTCTCAATGAGAATAATATGTTCCCTGGAGGCAGCCAAATCTTTCTTAAGATTTATATTTTCTTCACTTATTTGATTCATTTCAGCTAGCTTAAGTCTGAGTGAGATTATTTCTTTCTCAGATTTAATTAAGTCTGAGCAAAGGACTTTGAATTCAGCTTTGAATTCAACTGAAGTAAAGTCAAAGGTAGATATTACCTGACCTGCATCAGTTTCTGTTTCTGATTCTGATTCTTCTTCATCAGAATTGTTGGCTGAGGCATTGATTGCCATCATGCAGAAGTTCTTCTCTTCTTCATTGTCTTCATCGTCACTGGATGATGATGCATTTCCTGACTCACTGTCTGAGTCATAAATGGCCATCAGACATTGGTCATTTTCTTTTGTTTCTTCATCATCATCTGATGAGCTGGATGATGATTCTGATTCAGTTTCACTCCAAGATTCTGCTACAAATCCTCTTCCCTTCTTCTTGTGTTTGTGGGAGGAAGACTTGCTGGAGTTTCTTTTCTCTTCTTTGTCCTTTTTCTTTTCTTTCTTCTGGTTTTCTGGACAGTCTGGTGCAATGTGTCCTGGTTTCCTTCAACCAAAACATATAATTTCTTTAGAATTGTTTTTGTCATACCTTGGCTTTTCATAGCTTCTGGATGACTTTTTCCTGAAATCTTTTCTTGCCATCTTGTATAATCTTTTGGCAAACAGGCTCATCAACTCCTCTTTGTCAGGAGTCTTTCCTTCTTCTTCTGTAGCTTTGAAGGAAATATTCATGTCCTTCTTTGTTGAAGAGGAGGTGCTCACTTGTTCAGCTTCCCTTGACTTGATGAGTTGCTCATAGGATTTGAGCTTTCCTAGCAGTGTCTCAGTAGTTATATCATTAAGACTTCTGGCTTCCTTGGTAGGCCAGATCCTAGAGTCCCAAGTGCTGGGGAAGCACATTAGGATTTTATCATTGATCTCAGTTAATGATATTTCCTTGTCCAGTGTTCTGAGTTCACTTATGATTACACTTAATCTAGTGTACATATCTGCAACTGATTCTTCTTCACCCTTCTTGAAGTTCTCATACAGAGAGATCAAGTGAGATCTTCTGTCCTTTCTTTCATCAGTAGAACCTGCAACCATATTGTTGAGAGAGGTCCATATCTCTCTAGCTGAGGTGCAATCCACCACTCTCTGAAAGATGTCATCAGACATTGTTTGAGCCAGAATATTCATGGCTTTTGCATCAGTACTTCTTTGCTTTTTCTGAGCTTCAGTCCATTCAGGAGGTGGGACAGCAGTGTTGTTTGTTGTTGTAGGTGCTTGAGGCCCTGTCAGAATAACATTAAATATTTCTTCATCAATTGAGTTCATATATAACCTAATCCTTGCTTTCCACAGTGCAAACTTACTGAGATTGCATATAGGAGGTCTTGTGCTTGAATACTCCTTGTTTTGTGTCATGAGTTTTTAGCAGAAAATAAATAGAATAAAAACTCTAAAAGAATTTAAGATCTAATTGATCTTTGTGATTCAGGTGTTAGCATGTAAAGAATCAACAGCCCTCTGATACCAATTGAAAGTGGAGGTTAGATCTTAAATTAACTCTAGAGGGGGGTGAATAGAGTTTAAAACGTTTTCCCTTAGTTTTATTTGCGGAATTAAAAGTAGTGTTATATATATGTGTAAGCAGAGTGATTAATAAAAACAGAATAAATAAAATCACACAGCACAGCACAGAGAAATAAACAATCACAGAGGACACAAGGAGCTATAGTAGTTCTCCAATAAATCTGGGTACGTCTACTCTTCTACCACCCTTGGTAGGAATCCACTAGGATTTTTTATCAGGTGCCCTCACACCAAGGGATTTTTGATAAGGTGTCCACACACCAATGGGAGTTTGATCAGGTGCTCAAATCACCGATAAGCTTTTGATAAGGTGCTTAAAAACCACACAAGGATTTTTTGATAAGGTGTCTTGCCACCAATAGGTTACACTTTTGAAGGGAGTATTAACCATGTACAGAATGGAATAGAGAGGGGTTTAGATGTTCTTCTCTGTCAAGATGTATAGAGAATACTCTAGTGGATGTTGATGTAGAAAAGAACTCCTCTGTCTGATTGAAGATGTTTGACAGTAGATTTTGCTGGAGCTTTTCTTTGAAAAACTTGATCCTCCTGTAGCTAATTAATTTGAGAGAAATACTTCTTCAGATTATAGTTGCTCTGTTGAAGATCTGTATTTGCAGCAAAAGATTGAGAGAAGAATATAAGTTCTCAGTTGAAAGAGGTTGCTGTTGTTGAAGAAGAAGAAGACGATTTGTATTTCTGTTCTTCTTTTTCTTCCTGAAACTTTTCTCCTTTCTTGATCTGATTCCTGCAGCAGGAAATACTGAGAGGTGGTGTAGCTGTTCTCAGAAAGTGTGTGTTGCTGAAGGAGAAGAAGATGAAGTTCTGTGCTCTGAATAATGCTTAGCAGGAAGAAGATGAAGATCTGTTCTTTTATTCTTCTATTCTTCCTGTATATCTCTCTTCATTTTCTGTCGTTTTCTGTACAGCAAATATGTAAAGTATTCTGACGTGTAAGCTTGTGTATAATCTGCTGTAAATCTTCTGCCTTTTCAAATTTCTGACAGCTATTAAATGCAAATCCCTTATATTAAGGAATATATTATATCTGAGAAGATATTTTGGGAACAGTACAGCTGCACGCCGTAATCTCTTTCCTTTTCCACTATTTGTCCTTTTCTGCTGGAAGTGTCAACGGCTATAACTTAAATAAAATAGGAAATATATTTCCTTACTTGATCTGATGGAAAGAGTCGTTGCTGTCGTCGATCTGAGTTCAGAGAATGAATAAATTTAATATTCTGAAATTAAATCTGCACTTTAAATAATATTTCTTCGATCTGAATAAAATTCGTCGAACTCAGATTCGTCGACCTCAAGGTTTTCGTCGAACACAACATTTACTTCGTCGACCTCAAAGGAATAATTAATTTTGTTGATCTGTGAGAACTTTCGTCGAACTGAAGATATTCGTCGATCTCAGTTTCGTCGACCGGAAGTATTCGTCGACCGCTGAGCCTGGATAAAATCGTCGACCGCTGAGCTTGAGCAAAAGCGTCGAGCGCTGCACTTAGACAAATTCTTTGACCGCTGAGACGGGTTCGTCGACCGCTGAGACGGGTTCGTCGACCGCTGAGATGGGTTCGTCGACCGCTGAGAACAAGTTTGTTCGTCGAACGCAGAGAGCTTGCCGATCATCGAACGCAGATAGTCGTTCGTCGAACATAGATAACCGTTCGTCGAACGCAAAATCTGAATGAAATTTCTAGTTCTAATAGCCAAAACTCTTGACCCATAAACTATACATTGGGGTCAACTTGTCCTTAGTCAACATATAGTGATCCTAGCCCAAATCAGAAATAGGGTTGTTCCAACAAAACATCTATTTCTAAAACAATTAACGAGCTTAAGGTTTACCCAAGAAAAACGTTGAGTGGAACCATATAATCGATGTGTGGTTTTCATTTTCGTTTTCGTACACTAGTTAGTCGAGAGGCTCGTGCGTACAGACTGATCGCTCGTGGGTAAAGAGAAGTGCGCTCTACCCTCGAGAGAGGATGAGCTAAGTCTCTCGAATTGGAAATAAAAATCCAATAGTGGTGTTCACAATATAAAGCGAGTATTAAGGAGATTCGATTAAAGAACGAGAGTTCGATTGAATATTCGTAATCTCAGGTGGGCATACCCTCGAGAGAGGAGCGTTCATACTTATGGAACCTCCACGGCCAAGCCGTTTTAATATTTCGAAAAGTCATATATTTTACTTCTAAGAAAGACTATTTTCGTCTCAAGGTAATTCGACATCGGGCACTATCTTTATCATCATTTAGAACTCTAGTTAAACGCATATTATTGTTCCTTATAAATCAACTCAAAATATTACTCCGATAAAATAATAGTTTATTCCTTAAAAGTAGAAGTAATCAACAAGATCCACGGAAATATATGACCTCGATATTTTCTAAAATAAAATATCATGTATTACACGCGATAAGGTATACTTGCCTTTATCAAATAATTAGTTTGGATTATAATTAAACAAAAGCTTTTCAAATCCAAAACTTGCAAAACTCTCATTTGCTATTTTAAAAAATCAATAGAATTCGGTGTCGTAGTCGGGACGTAATTGTCAATACTTCAAAAGAAGAAAAAGACTGTTACTTCTATCTTTCGATAGGATCACAATTAGTTTCTCAAAGTAGTACTTGTGAAACTCTTCGAAAACACCCGCCTAATTCTAACCTCGTCATATAAAGGTTGCGCAAACCCAAAGAAGTACTTCCGAATTCTAATCGTCAATCGTCCGGCCTACGATGAATCTTGGCTACCTGAATCGGAGGTGGCTCTTTTGGATGATGCTCTTCTGCGCCGGTACATTCAAGCAAACTCATCGGTGATGAGTACTTTTGAGCGGGGGAGGATTGATGGAGACGACGACCCCCAACATATTGATGATGATGGAGCCGACTCGCTTACGGAAGATCTTTTGCCCTCTCCATCCAAAGACTTGCGGCGCCGCGACAACCTTTATGACTGACGCTATAACCTACGCCCTTTGTGCAAGACTCATATTTAATAATTATAATGTTATTTATATTTATTTATTTCCTAGTAGCATTGTTTTAAATTTGGGATTGTATTACATTATGGCCTGCGTTTAGCCATTGTCATATTTATTTTAATTGGGCTGCATATAGCCCGAATGTTTGTAAGCCTTATATAAGGCCTTGATTATTGAAGGATTGAGGAGATTTTGAAATTAAGAAACCCTAAACTTTTGAATTCCTCCTCTTGCTCCCTCTCTCTTCTCCCTAGCTGTCGCCCCCCTCTTTCTCCTTGGAGAATTCGGCCACCCCTTTCTCTTCTCTCATCCTCCTCACCACCACTTCTCTAGATCCCTCCAACTATCCCTCCCTCCATCTCTCTAATATTGCAAGCCAAGGCTACTCCTCCCTTGAGGAATTCGGTCACCATAGATCCTCCCTCTTCGTGGATTTCGGCCAAGGTGAAGAGATCCGTGATCTCGTAGAATCAACCCTGGCGTGAAGCGAGGAAGGCGAATGAGTTTCTCTCCAATCAGCGCGGCTCTGGTGGATCCGTTGAAGAGCGATCGTATTTTCATAAAACAATCAATTTCCGAGTGGGTAACGAAAATTTCTATCATTTGTGTGCTTCCCTCTAGATAAATCTTGTGGTGAAATTATTTTGCGTGATCTCTTGATAACGTTGGATTTATCGTGGTTTTCCTTTGATCGATTTGTTGTTCATCTTAATTTTATTTTAGTTCGAGAGGATTGGCGAACCTCATTTTCTTTTTGTTGGGAGATATCTACCTTTTTCCGAATCATTAATTTTTTGGTGGATCTCTTTTGGTACAACACTCGCTCGATCGGATCGGGTGGACCCATTTAGCCAGAGAGAATATCGGCATATAGCCTTTGTTCGATCTCTAAGGGTGTGACTTACCCATACATTAGCATTTGATTAATAATATTGCATAACGAGTGCGTTGCGAAATATTGTTGTGTGACCATAGAATTGGAACGTGGAGAGAATTCTCGTATTTGTGTCCGTCATAGTCGTGACTTAGGGAGATCTACATCAGGTGCGACCAAGCCCCCCCCCCCCCCCCCCCCCCCCCCGTGCCGGGGTGCGGCCAAGCCCCCCCCCCCCCCCCCCCCGCCTTGCGGGGGAGACGGCCAAAACCGCACCCCATCGGGTGCGGCCGAAGCCCATTTCCCCACTTTGCTGGCCCAGTTTGTCATTTCTCGGGTTCGTTGCGCGCTCAGAGCGCTCCTGTGTTCGTTGCGCGCTCAGATCGCTCCTGGACTGATGGCCATCAATGAAGGCAACCAGGATGACAACTCTCCTGGAAAGGTAAAACACAGAACTTCTCTATTTGCCTCTGATTCTGGATCAGTGGTAAATTATTTGCATGATGATGAGGAGGTATCTGCTGCCAACAGCACAGCCTCAAGATCCCAGTATGATGTTGAATCTGAACTAATAAGGCAATATATAGCCTTATGGAAAGCCTTCATAGGCAGTAAGAAACTCCTCAAGGTGCAAACCAAGGAGTTAGATTCCTTGAAGCCTGTCCAATCCAAGCTCCAGGAGATAGCTGAAAAGCTAACTTTGATAAGCAAAGAAGTGGACAAACTTAAGGAAGATATAAGGCTTAAGAATGCTGAGTTAGGGCAGAAAAACAAGGTCATTGGGGACCTTGAGAAAATGTTGTTGGCTGAGAAGAAACTTGCTTCCAGCTTCTCAATGCCCAAAACTATCCTGCCAATAGCTGACACCTTCTCTAGACAGTTCAGAGCTGGTATCAGTTTCAATCAGGAGCCAGTCATGGACAAAGATCCTGAAGCTAGACCTTCTTATAAGAAGGTGCTGACAGCAAGTCCTTCAGCCCACGGACCTGAAGCAACAGCAGTTAAGAGAATGGGAAAGGCTGTTCCAACAAAGCATGCTCCCAAGAAGGTGAACCAAAGAGTGGTGAAGCCAATTCCTTCCCCGGCTCACACACATGAGGTTCACCCTAGATCTGTTAGACAAGAAGCCTTCTCTCCTGCTCATCAGCACTGTCCTACTCAGATGATGGCGCATAAGAGAAGATATAACAGATATGAGTGTTGGTGCTGTGGGAAAGTAGGCCACTTTGCATTAGACTGTTGGTTCAACCCAACAGGGCTCAATGCAAGGAGAGTGCAGAACCCTCCGAGGTTGGCATTTCCATTCTATCACACTAACAGAAACCAAGGACCCAATCCCTATTGGGTACCTAAGGGGAAGTGATTTGTTTTACAGGTAGGTCCAAATGCCAACCAATCTCCAATTTGGTATTTGGACAGTGGCTGCTCCAGGCACATGACTGGAGTCAGAAAGTATTTGAAATAATTCATCCCTGTGGAGAATGGACCGACTGTTATCTTTGGAGGTTCAGAAAAGGGAGTGACCAGGGGCTACGACAACATCACTAATGGGTTAGTTACCATCACAAAGGTAGCATATGTGGAGGGGTTGAGACACAACCTCATAAGCATAAGTCAGCTTTGTGATCTAGGCTTTGTTATTACTTTCCACAAGGACAAGTGCCTAATTAAGAAGTTCTCAGATTCTGAGACTACCTTAACTGGGACTCGGAGTGGGAACATTTATTGTTTGAATTTCCTCAATATAAATTCTTCCACGCGCATATGTCTTGTCGTTGATGGCAAAGAGGCTCTATGTGTACAATGGCACAAGAGACTTGCACACATCAATTATAAGACAATAGGCAAGCTTTTCTCACAAAACCTGGTCAGAAATGGACCTGACATTAAGTGCATCAGAGATGGTCCTTGTCAAGCCTGCCAACTTGGAAAGCAGACTATGACTAGCTTTAAAAGCATTTCTAACAAAGAGTCCACAAGATGCTTATTTTTACTGCACATGGATCTATTTGGTCCCATGTCAGTTCATAGCTTAGGAGGGAAGGTCTACACCCTTGTAGTTGTTGATGACTACTCAAGGTTCACTTGGGTATTCTTCCTCAAAAAGAAATCAGATACCCTAGATATCTTGAAAAATTTTGTCAGGCAGATCCAGAATGAGATGAACTGTATTGTGTTCAAATTCAGAAGTGACCATGGGACAGAATTTCAGTCAGGGGCCATGACAGAATTCTACCAAGACCTAGGTATCACCCAAGAATTCTCCTCCCCCAGAACTCCTCAACAGAATGGGGTTGCTGAAAGGAAGAACAGAACCTTGATAGAGGCCAGCAAGACAATGCTAAGTGACTCCACCTTACCAGAATACTTCTGGGCAGAGGCTGTCAACACTGATTGTCATGTGATAAACAGGACCTCAATCATCAAAACCCACAAGAAAACTCCCTATGAGCTAATGAAGGGCAGAAAACCAACTTTATCCTACTTTAGGATCTTTGGTAGCAAATACTATGTCCTTAATAATGGGAAATTCAAACTAACCAAGTTTGCTGAGAAAAGCTGTGAAGGTATTTTTGTTGGATACAGCTCCCACAGCAGGGCATACAGAGTATACAACCTCAATACCCAAACAGTGGAAGAATCTGTTCATGTTGTATTTGATAAGACTAGCCTTATGCATAAGGGCTGGTCTAGTTCTCTATTGAATGCAGGTATAGTGGAAAGATTAGAAAAGCTATCCATTGAAGACAAGGCTGACACCTCACTCAACAACGAGAATCAGTCTGTGATGGTTGAAATGGAGGTAGAACCTGCAGACGATACAAAAATGGCTGAAGAAGTGCAGCCTGAAGAAGTAGCTCATACAGAAATACCCAGAACACTACCAACTGCCTTGAGACAAGTAAGAGATCATCCCCAAGAGCAGATAATAAGAAATGTCAACCAAGGCGTGCTGACAAGGAGTAGAGCTGCAAATCAAGCATTGTACCTGAGTTTTCTCTCTCAAATTGAACCCAAGAAATTTGAGGAAGCAAATCAGGATCCATTTTGGATTGCTGCAATGCAGGAGGAACTAAACCAATTTAAAAGATGCTAAGTGTGGAAATTGGTTCCAAGACCCCAAGGACACAACATCATAGGAACCAAATGGGTCTACAGGAATAAGTTGGATGAAAATGGAATCATCACCAAGAATAAAGCAAGACTAGTGGCAAAAGGCTACAGACTAGAGGAGGGGATAGATTTTGATCAGACATTCGCTCCAGTTGCCAGACTGGAAGCAATAAGACTGTTCCTAGCCTATGCAGCATACAAAGGTTTCAAGGTCTACCAAATGGATGTGAAGTCAGCCTTTCTAAATGGTGACCTCAAAGAGGAAGTATATGTAGAGCAGCCTTCAGGTTTTATTGACTCTACTTATCCTGATTATGTTTACTTTCTTAGAAAGGCACTTTATGGCTTAAAGCAGGCACCTAGGGCCTGGTATGAGACTCTGTCAAGCTTTCTAATTGAGAACAAGTTCTCAAGGGGAAAGATTGATAAGACATTGTTCCTAAGGGAAGTGAAGGGCAAGATCTTGTTAGTGCAGATCTATGTAGATGACATCATCTTTGGATCTACAGATAACAATCTCTGCAAAAAGTTTGCCAGCTTGATGCAGGGAAAGTTTGAGATGAGCAGTATGGGGGAGCTCAAATACTTCCTAGGTCTCCAAGTGAAATAATCTGAAGATGGTACATTCATCTCCCAGACCAAGTTCACTAGGGAGCTAGTCAAGAAATTTGGATTGGAGAGTGCTTCTTCATTGAAAACTCCAATGGGAACCAATGTGTCTCTGGACAAGGATGAGAAGGGCATACCTTTGATGAAACCAAGTACAGATGCATGATTGGATCCTTGCTTTATCTAACTGCAAGTAGGCCTGACATAATGTTTGCTACATGTGTCTGTGCTAGATATCAGGTGAATCCTAAGGAATCTCACTATGTCTCTGTCAAGAGAATTTTAAGATACCTGAAGGGTACATCAAATCTTGGCCTATGGTACCCTAGGAACAATGAATGTGAACTGACTGGTTATTCAGATGTAGATTATGCAAGGTGCAAGGAAGATAGAAAAAGTACCTCAGGGACATGCCAATTCCTTAGTGGAAGAATGATTTCCTGGAGTAGTAAGAAGCAGACCAGTGTGGCAATCTCAATAGCAGAATTAGAGTATATCTCTGCTGGAACCTGTTGTGCCCAACTGTTATGGATTCAACATCAACTTGAAGACTACAATCTAAAGATGACCAAAACACCCCTATTTTGTGACTCTTCAAGTGCTATCTCAATTGCTAAGAACCATGTATCTCACAGCAGGACTAAGCATATTGAGATCAGGTATCACTTCATTAGGGAGCATGTGGAAAATGAAGATATCACCCTTGAATTTGTCCCAACAGACAAACAAGTGGCTGATATATTTACAAAGCCCCTAGATGAAGTTAAGTTTAACTTCTTCAAATTCCAATCAGGAATGTTAAACTTAGAGGAACCCTCAACTTTATTATTTACTAATGACTTTTTAGATGAGTGGTCAGAAAATCTCACAGGACTTTGATGAATCATGCCTGAGCAAGGGGGAGCTTATGATATTCCTTGGTTAGAAAAGCAGAAGGCAAAAAGTCAGAAAGGGGGAGAAATGGTGCTCAAGAAGACCTCAAAGATAAGGGGAGCAAAGAAGTAGGGGGAGTTGTAAAGAAGAGACATCAAATCAAGGGGGAGCCACAGGTTTGATGCACTCAGGGAGTTCAGCAAAGATAAGTACAATCTTACATGCTCAAAGTTAAGATTATAACATTTATTGTCTAGTGAAAGTTGTCTTGAATTGAGATTCTGACTTCTTCAAATAGGGGGAGATTGTTGGGAATCTTGCCAACATGATTCCTGATTTGAAGAAGTCACCAAGTCAAGAAAACTTCACTTTGTATTTGACTATTTCTCTAGCTTAAAGTCTTAGGAAGTTAAATAAATGTCGTCGAGAAGAATAGGAGATATCGTCGACAAAGCATGCTTGTCGTCATGATAATGAGTAAAGCGAACTCAGAAGGAAGATCGACGACCGCCGAGATTTGGCGTGTTCGTCGAACGCAGAAGCAAGATCGTCGAACTCAGAAGGAAGATCGACGACCACTAAGATTTGGCATGTTCGTCGAACGCAGAAGCAAGATCATCGACCGCTGAGATTTGGCATGTTCGTCGAACGCAGAAGCGAGATCGTCGAACTCAGAAGGAAGATCGTCGACCGCTGAAACTCGACAAGATCGTCGAACGCAGAGAAGACACAGTATCGTCGACTTCACCAAAGTGAGCTTGTCGTCAAGAAAGAACAAATATCATCGTTAAGAAAGCATGTCGTCGAGAAGCCAAGGTGATTACGACGACACAGTCCAAGACAGCATATCGTCGTATATGCAAAAGCACCAGAATGTCTCGCATCATAGAGATATTAGCATCAGTGGGAGAAGTAAGAAGACCAAGGCATTGACAAAGTCCTGTCGTCGAGATATTGTTCATGACGTCGTAACGATGGAAATATCGTCGAGATAGATTCAAATGTTACGGACGCGCTGTCAGCATTTAATGCCGCCGCCTGATTATCTAATCAGCGCGTGCTCTCAAGGAAAGGAGCGTCTGACACTTAAGGCATTTTTGTCAGAAGACCGTTGGGGATCTCGCAGTCTTATAAAAGAGATAAGAGGTTGCCCTAAAAACATTCATTCAAAAAAAAGTATCATCAAGAAAGAACTTGCGCACATAGAGAATCGAACAACACAAGCGCCACAAGTTAGAAAGAGAAAAAGAAGGAGCAGTCATCTTCATCTACTGTTAAGAAGCCAATCTTCATCTGGCTAAGAAAAGATTTGAAGAAGAATCGTGCGCTCAAGATCGGATTCAAAAGCATCTTCTTCAATCTCAAGGAGCAAATCTTCAACAGGCTAAAGTTGCCGATCTTCATCCGGCAGAAGTAACAGTTTTTCTTACTGTAATTTATTGTAAGGCTTGCGGGCCAAACCGTCTAGCTTGAGGGCTGGAGAGCTGTGTGGTTTGAGGGCCAGGGCAGTGCACTTGCGGGTGCGATTTGTCGAACTTGAGGGCTCGGGGGCAGTAGGGTCTTGTGGGCCTAGGCTGCTGGGACTTGCGGGTCCGTGTTGTAGGGCTTGAGGGCCTGAGTGTCGAGCTTGCGGGCTCGGGGGCAGTAGGGGCTTGCGGGCTTAGGCTGTTGGGACTTGCGGGTCCGTGTTTTAAGGCTTGAGGGCCTGAAGCTTTTGGCGGAGTTTGCCGAGCCTAGCACACTGCTGGGTAGGCGTAGAGGGAAAGAGGACTACTCAAGACACGCTGTCTTGAGGAACCTCTATAGATCTTGTGTCGTCTGGTGTGATTTATTTGTGTGTTAATTTTGTGAATTGCTTGAATATTGATAACTCACGCTAATAATTCAAAAGTACTAAGATCGCCTAACACCCCCCCCCCCCCTTAGGTGAACGTTCCATCCCCAACACCTTCTGCACCTGAGAAAGCTCTGTTGAAGATTTCCTCTAAGATCTCCTTCGGCGCTTGAAGATCTCCTTCGGCCTTTGAAGATCTCTTTCGGGCTTCGAAGATCTCCTTCGTGGACTTGGAGATTTCCTTCGCTCCGGAAGACCATCTTCCTAAGCGATTCGGGAATCCTTCGAATTCCATAAGGCGACTCAGTGTTCTCACTTTTGTCCTCATTACTGTTCTCAAAAGAAGAAGTACGTAGTTTTCCAAGAGGTGGTTTGTCACCCTCGGAGTTCTCTCTCTCTCTCTCTCTATCATTGTAACGAGTAGCGGTTTGTCGCGCTCGAGTTCCAAGTGTAACCCCCCAGCAAATAGTGGAATTTGGTCGGCACAACTCCGACAGCGTGGTTTTTCACCCTTTCCAGGTTTTCCATGTTAAAAGTCCTCGTGTCATTCACCGATTCTTTTATTGACTGTTCGTGCGCTTAGTTCGCTTCCGAGCTAAGGTGGTTCAATTCGACCAGTCTACTAGAGCGCCCGAGCGACCCGCAACAAAGTGTATTATATTTTCTTTGAGAAAAGAAAATATAATCCATTTGAGCTTACAGATTAATCTTTACGCGATTTTAATTTATTTCAAATTTGAAGAAATTCTATTTGAAACATTTTAAAATTAGACGGTGGTTTTTTTTAGCAAGTGACTATCGTACTTTTCAATCCTTCAATCGAAATAAAATTTTAAAAGTTAGAACATATCACTTATAATCGGATTCCCAAGATCCCCTAATCAAGTGCTAAGAATTTTAATCCTGATATTTCTCCTAAGTAGTCTTTATTTGCAAACTTTTATTTTTTCTAAATCCAACCTTTTTATTCTATAGATTAATAGGAATTTTGCGTTAGTACAATTACTCGACAGGACCCGGGCATACACGACATATCTCTATACTATATTTCGATAGATATACTTCCCCTTTGCGATTCTCTCCTATTTGATGCTTTGATTTTTATTGGTCATTTTATATTTTTTGCATACAATTATGACTAACAATTTGCGAGCATTTTTAGAAAGCTATAATTTAATGGTTGAATTTCTCGTTGGGGTCATTTTTTCCGAAGGTGACGAGTTGTTTGGCTATTTCAGGAACGAGACTACCTACATATATTGGTTATTCAGCAACAACATGGCGGTAACACAACAATTCTCAGATCGACATTTAGACTTTCTACTTGTAGGTCACATCACAGTCTTGTCGGGGTCGAGCTCTTTCAACCCTGGAAGAATTGATGCAACCTGAGTCGCATCCTAATGTTATTTTTCATATTTTATGAGCATTTGTATCGCACATGTCTCTTTTATTTTGTGCTTATTTCTTAAAATTCTGTGCATGTTATTGACACACTTATGTCACGTATCACGCTCACGTACCCAATTTTGCTTATTGACGTGACCGACCAATAAGACCATAAATGAAAATATTCGTCAAATTAGGCTGTGATAATTATGACAAGCTTAGAATTTAATATATTAAATTTGACATTTTATCTTTTTAATAAAAACTTCTTTAACTATTCTTTATTAAAACTCCATGAATTCCTCTTTAACATCGACCAATCACCTTTGAGAACCCAGTCAAATTAGCCCTCTCCTTTAAAATTCATTTTAATAATCAATTTATTAACGACTTCTTGGCACATTGCACCCCCCCCCCCCCCCCCCCCCATTTGCTTCTGTTTGACATTTAGCACCTCAAAATTTTAAATACGGCACATTGCACCCCCCATTTGTATTTATGTTGACACTTTGCACCCCATGCTTAAATTCAAGGGGGTATTTCAGTTCAGATGAGTCCAAAATTCCTTAAATTCAAGGGACTATACCCGAAGGATTCAGTGAAAGTGCACGATGATTTTCCCAATATTTGGGGGCACTAAGAATGAATCAGGCGAATATGTCTATTGGTAAAGAAGCAGGACGAAAATACCCCTCATTACAATGGACCAGGATCCTCTCCAGTTCTAGCGAACTGGATACTATCCAGTTCGCGGTCGTGATTTGAGCTCCCCAAAACCGACGACGACATGACATTGGTGAGCTGATGAGAGCTTTGCTGGCGAGCTGAGTTGGCGAGATAACATTTGCGATCATTAATCCTCCGCCTTTGGATGATGAACTTGATAGTATCCAGTTCAACCCAACTAGAGAGGATCCAGTTTGCATTACTTTTTCAAGATGCTTGCAACAAAACAAAAACAAACGAGGGGCGCAAAATGCCAAAAAGACATTTTATTAAGAATAATTTTATTGGCAAACCTAATATAGATATTGGAAGACCACCAAATTTAGGGTTCACGCGATTTTTATTTATCCTTTACGAGACCTATTGGCAGCCCATTAATTCCTCTCGTGAAACCCGCAACCGCCCCTAACCGTGTGAAACCGTATTCCTCTGTGCCGCTCGCCGCACGCCGCTCGCCGCACGCCGCTTGTAAGACCCCATTTTTTTTCAACTCCGGGGTCTTATGCCCAGAACCGCCGTTTTGCGATGACACCCTTACTCGGGAAGGTCGACGCTACAAAACGCCGATCCTGTCGGCCTTATCGATCACAAAGAAGTTAAGCTTAAACAAACTTATAGAAGCCAAGTCCACATCACATATAAATAAACCATCATAAAGAGATGTCCACATAATCATAACTGAAATCAAAGACAGAAATAACAAGGGCTCCTGCCCGATACATCAAATCCTCACTACATAAACACTCGCGGAAGCAAATCAACTAGTAGTAACACTCACGGATCCCGACACTGGTGCTTTTGTGCTAGACTGCCCCGCCTCCATCTGCACCTGCCTCTAGTGATGCTCCGTCTCCGTGGTCTCCTAAAATGATAAGGTCCACCAACCGTTAGTCAAAAAGACTAAGCCAATCCCCCACCCCTCCCCCGGTGACTCCTATGCACCGTGCGGGAAGGATGAAGCGGAGAACAACAAGGGGTATAACAATAGCAGGTGACATGGGTACAGAGAATGTCTACACTACACATGTATATATATAATTGAAGCAGTAAAAGAGCATAGTAAGAGCAGGTAAAGAATAAGTAAAGTGCAGTAAGTAAAGACATGTATATAATAGAAATAACCATTGATTTATATAAATGCCCACACAAACCTATAGACCAAGGGGTCGTTTAGCAGGGCCTATCGTATAAGAAGTCTCATAACCGACTTATACGATAGGGGTAGGGGTATGCAATGTTTATGCTATGTCATGCAAGGTATGTTGTTAAATGTTATGTTCACACAAGTGCAACTCACACACTTCGACTCTATGCGCACAAACCTTTAGTTTCCCCTTTTTGGAGCTAGCAAAACTCCCAGGATACTCCCGTAGTGGCAAACAGAAGCGGTAGGTTGGGCCTCGCCCACCTCTAGGTTGGTATTTGCACTACCTAACCTAGACCTAACGTACTCCTCAACGCTAAGAACACAACAGCGGAGCTCCTGCATACTCTTGCTGGTTAGACCACCAGACTTGTCTTGGTAAAGGGTTATCCACACTTACCGAGCCCAAGTATTAATGTCGGTGCAACGACCATCAACACTAAGGACCCACCACCTTATGCACATGCAAACATGTTTACCATCTATCTCCGAGCCATAAGCTCACCGGCTAATCCCCCCGGCACAATAAACATTACTGAGCCACAAGCTCATCAGACTAATTAGTCTGCTGCTACAACCACCGAGCCTACCGCTCGTAAGACCAAACCGACTAAGCATCCATGACAATGGAGTGTGAGTGAGTCTATTACTTATTTAATCTTGTATAACGACTTGCTCCTACGATTTATGGTTAGTCTTGGACTTCCCGAGGATTACCCTATAAGGGGCTCGCTACGGTACTAGGAACTATAATGGGATGACACCCCAAGGCTCCCTTTCTCAAGACATTTAATATTGTGGGTATCTACCCATATGCCTAAGCCTTTTATGTTTTCACTTGTATTAACCCTAGGTGGTTTATGACACGCTAGGGGAAAGACGATCTTTCGTCAATCCCAAGCACGACCTTACCCTTAGCCCACCTAGCACTCTTATCTCCTAAACTACTTTTGGTGACCTCATCCTCTTCAACCTGACCATACACACCATCTACATACCAATTCCACCTAGTAGGCCACTAAACACCAAAGTTTCATTGTTTTACTAAACGCAGACCAAACCAACTATATGAAGCTTATAAGTAGAGGTACTCCAAATATTCAACCACATGACACAAGAATTTTACTAGAGGACTATCATGGCATTATAAGACTAAATCCAAAGACTCATATTTTTTCTCAACATTTTAGCATTTATTTAAATTTCTCCAATATTTGCCAAGTATGAATATGAACATGAAGTGTAAGGTATGCTCAAGACATGATCCTCATAAAATTAAGATAAATCTATCATGCCAAAATAATAGTAAATAATGAATATCACAATTTTACAGTAAGTAAATGTCCTCTATTTTTAATATTTAACTTCTATCCAAACTTGATGGTTGAAAGTGGTCATAATCATTTAAAGAGGTTTCTTGAAGTGTCAATTGGCAACTTATCCACAGTATGAAAGACCTTTGATCAGATGATAAATGTACAACACACCGAGATTAAAAGATCTTTTGGTCAAAGCGTCATTCAGGTAAACCAAGAGTTTAAGAGTTTCTTGTACTCTGAACTGGTTGGCCGTATATCAATAGTTGCTTTGAATATTATACATACAAAATTTGGTAAGTTACAATCTAGAAATGATGTTGTATGTACACATACAATAGGCAAAAATTTGGATTACCATGCTCCCATGAGTTGAAACCATACATCACACATACCAATGCCTTTCTGTTGTGGATGATTCACTAGCATTGGAGAGAGTTAAAATTAAAGGAAAAAACTTTGAGGAGGTCAAGGTTGAAGAAGAGAATGATAATGAAATTGACATTGAAATTGAGGGCATTTTAAGAAGGTACAAAGGTACTAATGTGCTACAAAAACATGAAATAAAAAGGAAGTTGCGTGAAATTATGGATCCTATAATGACACAAACAATAGAACCTTTAGTTCCCTCAAAACTAAAGGGAAGGCCAAGAGGTAGCTACAAGCAATTTGAGAAGGACTATAAATCAACTAAACGCGAATTATCATTATTTGAGCATGTACTAGTTGGTGAGCAAAAAAATGACCATGCAATTGCAACTACTCAAAAAGAGACCAAATTACTTAAAAGAGTCCAAAAGCAAATGCCGGTGTGTGTGTCAAAATATATCATGAATGTGGTTGACGTGGCGGGAGATGGGCATTGTGGCTATCGTGTTGTTAGTATGGCAATGGAGATGTGAGATGATTGGAAAAAGGTACGGGACGCACTATCATTTGAGTTACGTAATTATGAAGAATTATATGCAACCATATATGGTTATGATAGAAGATCAGAGTTATTGACATCCTTGGACTGTAATGTTTCTCCTGCTCCATTGAACAAGTGGATGACTATGCCTGATATGGGATTAGTGGTGACATCATTTTATAATATCAAATTTGTTCACTTCTCAAAGTTTCAGTCATATACATTTCTACCGCTACACTCGGCACCTCCACCGTTCCCAAGGACAGTTTACATTGGTTCATAAATTACAATCACTTTGTCGGACTTTTGATGCATGAGGGTTGCCCACTACCTCCAATATTTCCATGTTGGGGGAGATATTGTCAAGAGATTGCAAGCAATTGGATGTGACAGTGTGGTACATATTTCAAAATTCAAATTATTTTTATAGTTTCCTTTCCCAAGTTTGATGCTTTTATAATAATTTTTTTTGGTTGTTTAGATTTAATACTCGAAAGTTCTCCAACCAATCTTCTAAAGGTGATTGAATGATAAAAAAATGAAAAATAGGTATTCAAACAGATTTTCGAATATCATTGGTGATGATGAGACAAATATCTAATTTCTACATTAAATTCATTTATGCATACGTTTAGTAAATGATAATTTTTGGATGTGCAGTTTTTGGCTAATTGGAAAGCTACAAAACAAGCTCGTAAATATTTCGATTTCTGGCATGACTCTTAACTAAATTATTCATGACTATCTAACATAAATATGACTTACTATAAATTTTTGGAGAATTTAGATGGTTCTAATTATTGCAAATTTTACGTAACTTACATTATGTTGATTTAATTTTTTTTATTTTTCTCTTGATCTGCCATTAACATAATGACCTGTCTTTAAATTTTTGGGACCTGCCATTAACAATGAGCTGCCAATAGCATAATGGTCTTCTTTATTAAACGCCATGCCAGAAATCGAAAGGATTTCCAGCCGAACGCACGCCCCGTTTTACAGCCGTCCGGTGACACTTCCACTGCGCCTGCACCGCCGGGAACTCCTGCCACGAGCGCCGGCGAACCGTCCTCGCGTAACTGTCGGTGGACTCGTCGTCTCCAGCGTCGGGTTCGTCGATCTGGATGCAATCGAAGTCCGACATGCCCTGTTTTCTTCCACTTGAGTTGTCGTCGTCTTCGCCGTCCCTAGGAATTCCGGGGACCAATCTCGTGCCTACTTCCGGCGAGAAACCCCTTTGACGTCGGTTACAGACTTCCAGACGGCTCCTTGTTTCTACTTCCTGGCAGCCGACGGCCAACAGGCCCTGTTATTTCAGCCGACTTCTTCATTTCCCCCTCATTCCCCCCTACTTGGTCTGACTCCGAAAGGTATAACTCTCGTCTTTTGCTCGGTCACGATATGTTAACAAAAAGTTGTGCTAAATTTAAGCGAACGTTAAATTCAGAGCTTGCCCTAACTATTTTCTTTCCTGTTTGGTCCTTAATTTCAATTCTTTGTGAATTCATCAACCTATTGGGCTGCCTGTGGAAGATTATTTCAACACCGCTCATCAGTTGAATGCTAGCTCTTATGCACGATTACAACACCTAAATCACTTATCGAATGAAAATAATCTGTAGAGTTTAGAATAAACGATTTTAAAATTTTATCTTTAAAATTTATTCCCAGATTTTAGTATACATCAGTCTTATGCAGGTTTTGTATACATCAACTAAGAAACTATAGTATGACAGGAAACAACCATCGCAGGTTTGTAAATTTTTCCATATTCCTTTTACCTTTGGTCTCAAAACTTTCCAGTTTGTGCTATTTCAAATTCACTTAGAGTCAGTTCGTTTGAACGAAGTTGAATCTTTAGAATTGGAATTGGAGACAATCCCAATGAAAAAATTGGCTTCCAATTCTAATGTCAGGGCTCCAATTCCGTCCAAACAAACATACCTTTAAGTTCTTTAGGGTGTAGGGTTTGAGGCCGTCATTTGTAAAGAATTAGGGCTTTATAATTGGAATTGGAGGCACAATTCCGATGACAATAGACCTCCAATCTAATGCCAGAGCTCCAATGCTTTCCAAATGAATAGACCTCGGGGTCCTTAGGGTTAGAGTTCATTCGTTTGGATGGAATTGTGTCATTAGAAATGGAGTTGGGGTGAAATTCCAATGAAAATGAACCTCTAATTCAGAAATTCAATTCCGTTCAAACGAACAGACCCGTGTTGTTTCGTTTGTTATTCTCCACACCATCATGCGGAGGCTTGACAGTTGACCTTCTTTATTCATTCATCCTGCATTTAGTGGAAGTAGTCGAAGATCAAGTGAAAAGTGTAGGCTAACTGTTACAACTCTTCTGGGTCTTGCCCTTGGATTCTTCCTTGGTATTTCAGTTGAGAGCTTTTCTGCATTTAAGGTATGCTTGTGGAGACTCTTTCTATTTTATCATTTAATGTGGATTTTGTTTCCAATTATAAATTTTGAAGGAAGGTTTGTGCTTGGCAGCTTAATTTAGCATCAAGCCTTTCGTCTACCGTTAGCATGGCACTCACTGAGAGCAATGAATTTTCCATGAATACTCTTCCTTCAAATTCTGTATCACATCCGAATGCAGAGAAATCTTCTGAGAGACATGGCTCAAGCAATCCTTTAAAGGTACACCCTCTTGAATTGTATGAAAATAATATGGATTATCCATTATTTCTTTTATGTTGGTGAGGCAACATATTCTTGATGCTATTTTTAATTAGTTTGATTGTACTACTTCAATGTAGCTTTAACTAATGTTATTTTCTTCATAATTATATAATTTGTGTTCTATTTATTTTTCACTTGAGATTTAGTTTGTAGGCCTCATGGGGTTAGCTATCTGCTTACTCTTTTCCCCTCGTTAGTAGCTCTGCACTGGTTGATCATGGTCATTTTTTCCTCTCCACATAATTCTTTTGATCTTTTAATAACATGTTATTTCAATGTTGTGTAAAGAACTACACCTGAAAAGGCTTAAAAATCTGGTTAGATTGTTAGTTATTGAAACTGTCAGTGATTCGCTTGTAGAACATTATAAGCGCTTATGTGGTTGCTTGAAATTAAAAATGATGTTTTATACAATGATGATACTATTAAACCCAATATTTTCTTATATGTAGTTGGAAGTTAATATTGAATGTGAAATCCACAAATCTCATCAGCTTACTTAAAAATAGTGATTATGTTTCACACATAAAATGATTGAAAATAAATTATCATTGTTGGGTCCAGCGTTCCTTCACTTGACCCGTAGCGCCTTTCCGTTGATATAAAGATCAAGTTGCGCCTTCACCAACAGACCGGTCTTTTGGTCGAGTTGGTTGCGCTGAGTCCTCTCAATTGGTATCAAAGCGAGGTTGCGGGTTCGAGATCAGGGGGGTGCTGATAATTCCTGAAATTCTCTCTACCTGTGTGGGTCCCGGTGGGTCAGGCGGTCGGAGCCATGTGTCAAGCCACCTCTGAGCTTGCGGGCCATGTGGAGCACCTCTGAGCTTGCGGGTCGCGCTGGACGCTGGGGGGGGGGGGATTGTTGGGTCCAGCGTTCCTTCACTTGACGGGTAGCGCCTTTCCGTTGATATAAAGATCAAGTTGCGCCTTCACCAACAGACCGGTCTTTTGGTCGAGTTGGTTGCGCTGAGTCCTCTCAATCATTTTCTGTAACATGCTTTCTATCTACCGATTCTACAAGCAAAAAAATGCCTTAATTGACACTGATTTTCTGGTTCTTTGTACTGTTTATATTGTGGAATCTTCATAGGAGAAGCTAATGCATAAGCCTTATGTTAGGCATTTTTTATTAGCACACCAGTTTTAGCTATTCACACACCAATTTATATGAGTTATTACGCGCCTTTTGAAAATATGTCTTGTACATGCATTTTTAGGAAAAGTGTTCAACACAAAAATTGTAGATCTCGTGGAGATCTACAACTTTCTTGTTGAACACTTTTTCTAAAAATGCATGTACAAGTCTATTTTCAAAAATTCGTCAAAAATTCGCTATAGTTACGATCAGGGCAGAAATACGCCTTGTGCCTGCATTTTTAGGAAAAGTGTTCAACACGAAAGTTGTAGATCTCGACGAGATCTACAATTTTCGTGTTGAACACTTTTCCTAAAAATGCATGTACAAGACGTATTTGCAAAAGGCGCGTAATAACTCATAGAAATTGGTGTGCGAATAGCCAAAACTGGTGTGCTAATAACAATTGCCTTATGTTATGTATATTTATGATGGTTTGGTTCCTTATTATAAAATTATTATCATTTTAAGGTTCAACTTAGACTGAATAAGATCAATGACATATTTGCCACTGGAAAAACTAGAAGATGAATCCCGCTGTCTCCATATCAACACAATTCCCTAGGTACAAGTTTCTAAATTTCGAACTCTTAAGATCAACTCAGAAGATAAAGAAGCTTCCTGTCAACTTTGGCATTAGATTGAGCACAAACGTTTTTACCTAGCTGAAAAACACATTATGAGTGGCATGACCGAGGTCAATAGCTAGTGTTATTATAAGATTTTCAGTTGTACGATCTTTAATATAAGGTTTCATTCAGTAGAATCCTCTGTTAGAGTACTTGTTAAAAATATTAGGAGATCATTATTACTTTTACTAGATTCTTCCTTTTTAATGTAATTTTTGTAATTAGACCTGATCCATATTTTATTTACTTTACACTTTGACTATATGGGTTCTGTTGTTGTTGTTGTACACTTTTTTTTTCTTAAATTTAACTAGTTGGCATTCAAGCAGTTGACTTTTTAAATGTGTTAATACTCTTTTGATTTTGTTCTATTGTCTAGATATACGTGGAGTCAAATCCTCGTGGTACAAAGTTGCTAGCTCCTGGCATTATTGTTTCTGAGTCAGATTTTTATCTCCGTAGGCTATGGGGAGACCCTGTTGAGGTATCTTTTCAATTTTCTCCTATAAATGCAGCACCATCTATGATTTAACATTTGAATTACCTTATTACCCATATTTGAATTTTGAATACTATCCGTTTGACTTATTGCTAAATTATCAAGTTTGGTTGCATCATCATTAAAGATATCAAGTTGATGCAATTTCCAATGATGATGAACTAGCAAGGAGATCAATACCCGCACAGTATTAAGCTTGGCCACTGAAGAGAACGTCTCATCATAGGCAATGCCCGAACATAACTCTTGGCCTCTAATTTAATGTTTCATATCATTACCGGTCATGCATTACTTAATTAACCATCACTGATCTCAATGGGGGCATATATAAGATTCGTTGACATCATTTCTTGTATTAGGGGTCACCTATATCATATCTCACATAATTCATCGTACGACCCAATAGTTTAATCTTCGAATTACGCCTACATAAGTTACATTGGGTTTCATTCAATTATTTAATCAGTTGATATATCATTCCATTATTTAATCAATAGACAAAGTTATTTATTCTACATTCTATTCTTATGCTCGCACTCGTAAGATTTTATCTGTGTCATTAATCCAAGTCATACACTAAGCTTCACTTCAATCCTTATATGGGTCATACTTGCTCATATTCTGACCATTACTTGAATACCTTCTATTCTATTTCGTTAAATGAGCATATTATTATTTAAAGGCATGAAGTATTTTATTTCAAGTATTGATAGAGATTCTACTGCTCTCATATACTCACTTAATGCCCCCATTCATGGCTCACATAGATTTATAGACATCCATCTTAGGAATCATATAATTATTTAACCATTCATAACTCATTCGCATACATACCAAGCATATTACTTAATTGAAATTATCTAATTATGCCTCTCACACTGATTATAATCCTTCACCTAGTTACTCTCGCATCATAATATTGTTATACAGTTATCAAAATAAATCTAGTGCTTTTATTCTTTTACATTCTTCTTGTTGGAGTTTGCGCATTATTTTAGTCTTTAAGTATGTATGGGTTTAGTCTCACATGGTCTACTAGAGTTTGTATGTCATTATAAACCTTTATATACCGCCTCCTTTGAGGGATGAATAAAATGCACTGTATTATTTCTTTTCTTATATTCAACATGGTATCAGAGCAGGGAAAATGATTCCTCGCTGGTTCCCTCGTTCGTAACCCTAGCGGCGTCCGCGCGAGAACGCTCGCTGCAGCTTCGTCCGCTTCTCTTCTCGCACGAGAACGCTCGCTGCTTCTCGCCGCTCCTGCTCATCTTCGAAGGCTGCGGCTCTTTCGATCCCTCTGCGTGCTCGTGTGCCGTTCCCGCCACCTGGTGTTAATCCCGTCGCTGTTTTCTCTGCGTCGATCCCGACCACTGCTCCAGATCGCGTTGCCGACATTAACAATCCCGTCACGTTCCTGCCAGCCTATTCCCGTTCTCCGGGCTCTTGATCTTCGAGTTTTTGGTGTCCCTATTGGTCATGTTGACGCCAGTTTTTGTCGTTCTGGTTGGCATTTTTCGATCCCAAATGCATATGATGACCATCTTCCAGTCTACGGCTTGGCCGATAGATCTTCACACCGCTGTGCCCAACTGCGCTTTCTCCTCCAGTCAGCCATCGTGGATTCTCGCGGCGCCTTCCCCTACATCTGCGAGCGTTCTCTAGCAGCGACTGTGGCTGCGACTTATTCGACGCTGATGAATCCAATTCGCTTCTCTCAAGGCAGTACCTTTGTGGGTTGCTCTGAATTTCGCCGGCTGCCTCTGTACAAGACATTCTGTTATTCAGTTGATTTGTTCCAGCCTTGGACACTCCGCTGCTCCCATTTATGTCAATTCTACCACAACATCCCCTTCTAGGGTGGTAATCTCTCAATGATGGAGCCTCTTGTTGGTTTGGTCATTGATTATATGTCTTTAATTGTCTTTGTTCGGTGATTATTAATGTTTGCTTAGTATTGTCTTGTCATGCCTATATGCACGTGTGTTCTACGTCAGTGGGAGTGTTTGGGACGAAGGTGACTCGAATGGTTTTCTCGATTTTCTCCTTAGTCCCACACGACTCTCCAGGCTTATGTCTTGTATTATTTGCGTCTCCCCAATTTTTCTTTTGATTGGTACATGTGTTGTGGTACGATTGTTGTTGATTGTCCTAATCTCAGTGGGTTGTATCGTGTGGGACCGTGTCGTGTGTGCCCGCCCTTTGTGCAGATTATCCCCGATTGCCCGTTTGATGATTAGCCCTACATCTTTCGTGCCCTTCCACATGTTGTGTGCGTATATGATGTTAGTTGACCTGATTCCAGCCGGTCCACATTGTGTGTGGGGCCTCCGTCATGTGTGGGTCTGCGTCGTGTGTGGCTGTCCCCGGTTTGAAATTTCCCTCGGTGTCTCGTCTGATGATTTGTCCCACATCGCCTACCTCCATTACCTTTATTTGATGTTTCAAGCTGAAGGTTTCCCCTCCAGTTTGAGGGGGAGTGTTGGAGTTTGCGCATTATTTGTCTTTAAGTATGCATGGGTTTAGTCCCACATGGTCTACTAGAGTTTTGTATATCGTTGTAAACCTTTATATATCCCATTTGAGGGATGAATAAAATGCGCCATATTATTTCTTTTATTATATTCAACACTTCTTATGCTAATCCTTGATGCATTTTATGCCTTGGGCTTAATTCTTAACGCTTACTTAATTATGTTCATTTGCACATAACATTAATTACTTCTTAACATGGATACATAAAAACATGTGCGAGAGCCATTCACTACGAAAACTATAACATCACGAGCATCTTAATCATTAATTATATTTCCTATCACTTGACAATTAGAATTTCATCAATTAAAACCATATGTAACATAGCCCTATCAATTATACACTTAACTCATAGCCACAATATATTAGAATTATATAAGAGAGCATCATAAATGTATGTCATATCATAACTGAATGCACGAATTAGTGTGTATACCTCTTGGAACACTATACCTCATTCCGTGGAGATTACATTTATCTCGCATTGTCGTTCACCCGTACACCCGATACGTTCACATGTAATAACTTTAAGTTGATGCAACAAGTGTGAAATGTAACTACCAATTCATAACAAGTGTAGTAAAGTATCTGAGTGTGGAGTGATGCCTGGACTCCCCTTTGGGTTGAGGCAATTTTACCTCAACCGCCGCCTACATATTCCATATTCCCAGCTATACGGATTCAAATCCACGTAGTTCGGATATACCATATGAGTTGTCTTTTCGGACCATCCATCGTACGTTATATCTGCAAGCCATCCAATATATCTTGATAAGTTGCATTTTACATTTGTCCACGAAGGCACATTATTCCAAGAGGGCACACGATTTTCTATTATGAGGCATTGATTTCATATCGACACATTGTTTTATAAAGCCACATAGTTCCCACTGAGGCACAATATTTCCATAAGGCACAATTCTTTCAATAAAGCATTTCAATGAGACAATTCTTTCCCGAAAGGCACATGAATTGAAATTAAGGCATCATAAATAAGTTTGGGTTGCTTCATTGCTTGTAAATTATCCTCAAGCCTTCGACAAATCTTAATTCAATTGAAACAGTGAAACAATGACCCCTTTCTCATAATGTATTTGTATTTCTCAAATCACTCCTTCCTGTATGAATAAGCTTGACATACATTAATAAGAACTAGTGACTATAAGAGTTTAACAAAAGAAATCTTTAATGACCCCGTAAAACATGAAAGCATGCATAGATATAAAAGCATGCAGATTAAAGGCCATACCGTAAATCCAGGCCTTAAAAATAAAGAACCATATAAATAAATAAAAATAAAGAAGCTTCAAGCTTTTTCAAATGGGAGAAATAAAGGAAATAATGGCTTCATACAAGTTTGGCAATTATCAGCCATCATAATATAGATGATCCAGCATTAATTAATTCTGAGTAGCTTCTCCGTTGATAAAACTATGCTCTTAGTAAGAATTGCTAAGCTTATAAAAATTTCTGGACAAGGCCACCCAAAAGAATATGCTAAAAATCAGCACTTCTAATCCTCATTTGGAGATGCAAGACAAGTGATCTTCAGCACTTGCTGTTCGGATTAATAAACTTAAGATTCCAAGAAGAATAAGGAACCAAATTCATCCCAAGAGAATGTGATGAAAAAGAAGAAGAATTCCCGACTCCAGAAATGCATGGGTTACCTGGATATGACGTCGCCAAACCATCCTTGATTGTGTAGAGGGCAAGGATCAGTGAAAATAACAAAAGGGTCCGTCGTTTGGACGGAATTGAGATCATGGAATTGGAATTGAAGGACTAATTCCAATTTTGACGTTCGTTTGCGCGCATGAATTTGAAATTGGAATTGAATTCCGTGGAATTCAATTTGAACTAAAACCAATTCTTTCCAATCTATATAAGAATTGGACAATTCCGTCTGGGGCGCGTTTTCGACTAGGGCGTGTTTTTTCGCCCGGGCGAACGTTGCCTGGGTGCGTCTTTTTCCACGAACGCGCATTTTCGCCCGGGCGTGCACATTTTTGCACGTGCACGCGCTTTTTTGCCCAGGCGCACAATTTTCGGCCAGGTGCGCAATTTTTGCCCGAGCGCGCCCTTTTCACCAGAGTGAGCAATTTTTGACCAGGTGCCCGCTTTTTGCACGGGCGCACAAATTTATCCCGAGCGCACGCTTTTCTCCCGGGCGCGCGATTTTTGCCCGGGCGTGTGATTGTTTGTCCGGGTGCACCTTTTTCCACGGGTGTGCGTTTTCAACCGGGCGCGCGCTTTTTTGCCCGGGGGCGCAATTTTCGCCCGGGCGCGCAATTTTCGCCCAGGCGCCCAGTTTTTGCCCGGATGCGCGTCTTTTCGCCCGGGCACGCAATTTTTGCCCGGGAGCATAATTTTCGCCCGGGCGTGTGCTTTTCTCCTGGGCTCGCAATTTTCGCTCGGGCGGGCGCTTTTCGCCCGGGCGTGCGCTTTTTGCCCAGGCTCGTGCTATTCGCCCGGGCGCGCGATTTTTGCCCTGGCGCGCGATTTTCGCCCGGGCGAGCAATTTTCGCCCTGCCGCGCGATTTTCTCCCGGGCGCGCGTATTTCGCCCTGACGCGCGTAACTTTTGGTTTGAATTTAGTCTAACAAATGAACAATAAAATTGAACAATTCCACAATATTCTCCAATTCTTGGGCGAACACTATAATTGGAATTAGACTAATTCTAATTCCTAGAAGAATTGGAATTGATCTCAATTCCAATATTCAAGTCTAATTCCGTCCAAACGAACAGGTCCGTTCGTTTCGACGGAATTGAGATCCTGGAATTAGAATTGAAGGTATAGTTCCAATTATGTTGTTCGTTTGCGCGCTTGAACGTTGAAATTGGAATTCTAATGAATTCCATGGAATTTATTTTGACTTAACGTCAATTCTTTCTAATCTATATAAGAATTGGATGCGTTTCTTTGCTCGGAGGTGCGTTTTTTTCATCCGGGGAGCGTTTTTTTTGCCCGGACGAGCGTTTTTTCGCACAGACGAGCATTTTTCGTACAGACGAGCATTATTCGCCCGAGCACGCGTTTTCGTCTAGGCGCGCATATTTTCTCCCGGAAGCGCTTTTTTTTGCCCGGGTGTGTGCATTTCTCCTGGGCACGCGCCTTTCGCCCGGGCGCGAGCTTTACGCACGGGCGCGTGCTTTTTCGCCCGGACACGCGCATTTCGCCCGAGCGCGCGTATTTCGCCCGGACGCGTGTATTTCGCCTGGGCGCGCATTTTTCGCCCGGTCACGCTTTTTTCGCCCGTCCGCACACTATTTCGCCCAGGAACATGAATTTTGCTAGGGCACGCGTATTTGCCCAGGCGCGCGTATTTCTCCCACGCGCACATTTTTTCCCTTGCCACGCTCTTTATCCATCGGGCGCGCATAATTTCGCCCTAGCGCGCGTTCTGCACCCGAGCACTCTTTTTTTGCCCGGACTCGCATTTTTCTACCAGAGGCGTGTATTTCTTCCAGTATCGCATTTTTTGGCCGAGCGCGCATTTTTTCCTGCAGTCGCGCTTATTTTGCATATGCATATTCTTTTTTCCCTGGCGCACACTTTTTTGCCCGGATGCACATTTCCCCTGGGAACACATATTTTTCCCAGGCGCGCATTTTTTGCCCGGGCTGTTTTTTTTTCATCCAGGGGCACATTTTGCCTGGGTGCGCTTTTCACCCATGCTTGCGTTTTTTACCCCGGGCGTGCGTTTTTCGCTCGGATGCGCGCTTTTTGCCCGGGCGCGCGTTTTTTAGCCAGGGTGCGCATTTTTTTAGCCCTTTCGCGCTTTTTCATCCCGGCGCACAATGCCCGTTTTGCGCCAGGGTGCACATTTTTTCTCCAGGGCCCGCGTTTTTCGCCCGAGGGCACGTATTTCGCCCATGGGGCGCGCATTTTGCCTAGGGGGTGCTCATTTTGCCCAGGGGGTGCGCATTTTGCCCAGGGGGCGCGTATTTCGCCCATGGAGCACGTATTTTGCTCAGGGCGCAAATTTTTCGCCTGTGCGCGCGTTCTACACCCGGGTCCACGCTTTTCGCCTGGGCACGCGTAATTCACCCATGAGCGCATTTTTTCGCCCGAGCACGCGTTTTTTCTCTAAGGCGCACTTTTTCGCTTATGCACGCGCTTTTCGCGCAAGCGCGCACTTTTTCGCCTGGGTGTTTGTATTTTGCCTAGGAGAGCGCTTTTCGCTCGGGTGCTCGTATTTTGCCCAGGCGTGCGTACTTCATGACATCAATACATAAAACATGTGCGAGAGCCATCACTACAAAAACTATAGCATTCATGAGTATCTTTATCATTAAGTATTTTTCCTATCACCAGACACTTAGAATTTCATCAATTAAAACCATATCGATCATAGCCCTATCAATCATAAATGTATATCATATCATAACTGAATGTAAGAATTATTGTGTATACCTCTTGGAGCACTATACCTCAATCTGTGAAGATTACCTCTATCTCGCATTTGCTGTTCACCCTGGTAACCTGACATGTTCACTTGTAATAACTTTATGTCAGTACAACAAGTATGGAATTTAACTACCAATTCATAACAAGCGTAATAAAGTATCTGAGCATGGAGTGATGTCTGGACTCCTCTTTGGGTTGAGACAGTTTTATTTCAACCACCGCCCACGTACTCCATATTCCCAGCTATACAGAATCAAACCCACATAGTTCTGATATACCGTATGGGTTGTCTTTTCGGACCACCCATCATACGTTATACTTATAAACCATCCAATATGTCTTGATAAGACACATTTTACATTTTTCTACGAAGGCACATTATTCCAAGTGGGCACATGGTTTTCCATTAAGGCACATTGATTTGATATCGACGTATTGTTTTATAAAGGCACATAATTCTGCAAGGCAAAATGTTTTCATATGACACAATTCTTTCAATAAAGTATTTCAATGAGGCACAGTTCTTTTCTTTCACGAAAGGCACATGAATTGAAATAAAGGCATCATAAATAAGTTTGGGTTGCTTGGGAATTATTCTGAAGCCTTCCACAAATCTTAATTCTATTGAAACAGTGAAACGGTGACCCCTTTCTCTTAATGTATTTGTATTTCTCAAATCGCTTCTTCCTGCCTGAATAAGCTTGGCAGACATTAATATGAACTAGTGATGATAAAAATTTAACAAAAGAAATCATCAATGACCCCTTAAAATATGAAAGCATGCATAATAGATGCTTAAGATGTAAAAGCATGCAGATTAAAGGCCATACTATAGTTCCATTCATAAGAGAACCATGTCATACTATAGTTCCATTCATAAAGAGAACCATAAATTCAGGCGTTAAAAATAAATAGCCATATAAATGATTAAAAATGAAGAAGCTTAAAGGTCTTTCAAATGGGAGAAATAAAGGAAATAATGGTTTCATACAACTTTGGCAATTATCAACCATCATAATATAAATGATCCAGCATTAGTTAATTCCGAGTAACTTCTACATTGATAAAACTATACTTTTAGTAAGAATTGCTAAGCTTATAAAAATTTCTGGACAAGGCCACACAAAAAGAATATGCTAAATCAACACTTCTAATCCTCATTTGGAGATGCAAGTAAGGCAAGCGATATTCAGCACCTGCTGTTCGAATTAATAAACTTAAGATTCCAAGAAGAATAAGGAACCATAATCCATACTAAGAGAATGTGAAGGAAAAGAAGAAGAATTCCCTATCCAGAACTGCATAAGTTACCTGGATATGACGTCTCTAAGACATCCTCTATGCGTAGAGGGCTAGGATCAGTGAAATAACAAAAGCGCATGAATTTCTTTCAATTACCGGCCAACTCGGAAGGTAGAGGATGATGCCTTAAGTCCTCACTATCCATCCAACAATTCCTTTACTTCTGTCACCTTCCTCGATTTCCACCACTGCCTAGAAGCAGTAGAAGAAGGAGGAGAAGAGAATCAAGGAGAAGGAAACCAGATAATGTCCAACCCAACGATCTCATCGACATCGTGTTCATTCATTTGAAGAACTAAGATCCTCCCTCCCTAGTCTCGAGGAAGAAGGAAGGAGACGAGTTAACCCAAGAACCATCGACCTCCCTCCTCAGGAGAAGCCGTGAGCTCCCAGATCTCCTAACCTTCTTAGGAGAACTCTTGAAGGCTCTGCACTTTGCTCCCAGCCAGATACCTCCAAAACCAAGAACGAGCCTTATTCCTCCGGCCGTCCTTCCTCCGGCCATCCTGTATAAGAAATATCCATTTTAAATCATTATAATATACATTTATTACATCTCTATTTTAATTAATTTTAATATACATTGCTCACCTTACAACATTTTAAACATTAACTACGAATTCCTTTTTCACCTATTAAATATTTCTTTTAAATTCCGGGTTGTCACAGTTTGCCTATTCCAAAAAATGAGGTGGTCCATCGAACTCCTAGACCCTAAATATGGTGATGGTTGGAGAGACATGGTATTTGACACTAAGCACCCTCCAATTAGGACATTTTTGCACATTGCACTCTAATTATTTTTGACACTTTGCACCTCCAAAGGATTTAATATTGGTATTTTTCACCATAAATATTCAATTAGGAGGGTGCAAAATGCCAATATTTAAGCCTTTGAGGGTGCAAATTGCCACAATTTAATATTGAGGATGCAATGTGCAAAAACCTTATAATTGGAGGGTGCTTAGTGACAAAAGTCCCGGAGAGACATTATGGGACTTTCTTGCACGATTACAACAAACCAGAATATCTTAGAAGTGGATGATAACCTCGCCAAAGCAGCCCTGCTATGAGGAAGTGGGTCACTCGACATGCCAACTCATGGAATTCCTCGAAACTCTACTGAAAGTGCACAGTGAGTCCTCTGAGTATTCTCTAGAGGGGGGATGGTGAATAGAGTTTTAAAAAGTTTTCACAAAATATGCACAGAACAATAAAATAATTCTAACAACTATGCATTCAGAAATCCAATCTAGAATAAAACAAACACAGAATGACAAAAATAAAGAAGGGACATCACAGAAAATTCACAATATAGATTGAGACATGATCTATAGTGGTTCCCCAAAATATGGGTACTCCACTCTTCTACCACCTTGGTAGGAATACTGTTACGCGGACGCACGCATTACTATTGTATTTCTTATTATTCTAGGTTTTTGGCATGTGAGCCCCCCCTCCCTATATAAGGAGGTGGTTTGGGAGTAGATGGCATCCTTGGATCATATTAGGTTTTGGGCTCTCATTTGAGAGAGGGATCTTAGGAGGACCCAGCCTCCTTGATCTTGGCCGGAGTTCACTCCGGATTGTATCCGCGTTCTTGATTAATGCAATCTTACCTCGTTCTTCCTTCTAAATCGTAGCAAGTGGTCCGACCTGCCGCCTTCCGGCCGTGGTTTCCACCGCCAGAAGTAGATCCAGCGCCCCTTCCCCGCGCCTATCCCGTCCCTGCTGCCGTTCCGCTGCCAGCACCTCTCCAGTTCCCGCGTACGCAGCCCGACGCCGATCCCGATCGATCCGTGTCCCAGCTTCCGCCCCCTGCGATCGTTCCGCGTCCAGCACGCCCGATCCCGCACGCCGATCCAGCACGCCCGATCCCGCACGCCCGATCCCGCACACCGATCCAGCACGCCCCCTGCAGTTCCGCGTCCCAGCTTCCGCCGATCCAGCACGCCCCCTGCGATCGTTCCGCCTCCCAGCTTCCGCTGATCCAGCACGCCCTCCGGCCGTTTCGTCCCAGCCCGGCTGCCGATCCAGCACGCCCCCCTGCGGTTTCTTCCGTGCATGACACGTCGTTCCAACCGTCTAATGGGCCACCCAGATCCCACGCCTTCTCACCCAACCACCGATCCCGCCATTCTCCGTCGCTTGGATGACCATGACAGTTCCATCGCATCGCTGCAGGCCCTCATGTTACGCATGGATGCTAAGCTCGACTCCCTCCTGGCCGGCCGCCTTACCACCTCTGCAACGTCAGTGGCGGATCCGCCGCCCCTCCTCGGGACCCCACCGGAACTCTTCCATGCAACAACCCCCCTGCCCGGGGTGTGCTCACCGGGCCCTCGTTCCTTGGATGTCCCCTCTTTCAACGGCACCGATCCTATGGGATGGATTGCTCGGGCCGAACAGTTCTTCGAGCTACAGCAGATCTCGGAGCCACAGAAGGTCAGCACGGCCTTGATCGGCATGGAGGGCTCCGCCCTCCACTGGGTCCGCTGGCTCCGCCAATCCTCCCTCGGCCTCACCTGGACAGCCCTCACAGAGGCCCTCATTCAGCGGTTTGATCACCGCTACCCCGGCTCCATGATCGAACGCCTTTGCGGCCTCCGTCAGACCGTCACCATTGATTCGTACGTCGATGCATTCATCGAGTTGGTCACCCATGTTCCTGGTCTCCCACCCGACCATTACTTGGCATACTTCATGCACGGCTTACAACCCCACATTCGAGCCCGTCTCCGCACCCTGCAACCATCAACTCTCCACCAAGCCATGAACCTCTCCCCACTGGTGGAAGCCGAATTCATGGCAACGTCCGGGGACCCTCCCTACCAACCATATTTTCCTCCCCCATCTAAACCTCCACCATTGCCACCTCCTCCTCCTCGACCAACCATTATGGGCCCACACACCAACCGTCATATCCCCACCCTCCGTCTTTCCAACCAAGAGTACAATGACTTGCGGAGCAAGGGTCTGTGCTACCGTTGCAAGCAACCTTACTCGCCTAATCATAATTGTCCTGCCAAAGAGTTCCGGGCCCTCATCGGGGATGATTTGGACGAGATCGGTGCGGCTGGCTTGGACACCCTTCTGCTCAAGGATGTACCACCAGACGGAGATCCGGGCACCTCTGCGGCGGCCCACCAGCGGGCACATTACTACTAGAGGCCGGACGGTATTTCGACCTTGAGGTCAAGGTCGATTTTCTAGCAGGATGGATTGTTACGCGGACGCGCGTATTACTATTGTATTTCTTATTATTCTAGGTTTTTGGCATGTGAGCCCCCCTCCCTATATAAGGAGGTGGTTTGGGAGTAGATGGCATCCTTGGATCATATTAGGTTTTGGGCTCTCATTTGAGAGAGGGATCTTAGGAGGACCCAACCTCCTTGATCTTGGCCGGAGTTCACTCCGGATTGTATCCGCGTTCTTGATTAATGCAATCTTACCTCGTTCTTCCTTCTAAATCGTAGCAAATACACTATCCAGTGCCCGAGTCTTTTGATAAGGAGACTCTTATAACCAGGGTCTGAGTCTTTTGTTAAGGAGACTCTTAGAACCAGGGTCTGAGTCTTTTGTTAAGGAGACTCTTAGAACGAAGACTAGTTCTTTTGATAAGGAGATCTTGAACCAAAACTAGATTTTTTGATAAGGAGATCTTGAACCAGTGCTAGATCTTTTGTTAAGGAGATCTTGAACAACTGAATCCTTTGAAGAGGGATTCTAAAAACTCTTTACTCAGTTTTACAGAAGTGGAAGAAAGAGTAAAGATAAAGAAGAAGTTGAAGATGATTCTTTTGAATGAATCCTTCTTCAGCAGTCAATGAGGATTCAAGCACTTAGTGTTTTTTTGGATCTTTTCTTCAGATGATGAATCCTTGCTTGAGAGAGAGATGCAAGGATTGTGTAAGCCCAGGTCCTGATGACGATCTTTGTATATCTGTATGCTTCTTGTAGTGATTAGAAGAAGAAGAAGAAACCTTGTATTCCTGTATAGAGATTTGTTCAGTCTTTTCTGTAAAACAGAGAGCTGGAGATGAGAGGGCAGAATCATTGTTGTTTTCTATTCCCTTCAGTATACTTATTCTTCTGTCGAATAATGTTGAATTACTTTCATCTTCTGTTGTTTCCCTAGTTGGAATGTCCAAGTGGTAGGATTGCTCTCTTTCCATTTCTAGAAGGGACATCACAGAAAATTCACAATACAGATTGAGACAAGATCTATAGTGGTTCCCCAAAATATGAGTACTCCACTCTTTTACCACCTTGGTAGGAATACACTATCCAGTGCCTGAGTCTTTTGATAAGGAGACTCTTAGAACCAGGGTCTGAGACTTTTGTTAAGGGGACTCTTAGAACGAAGACTAGATCTTTTGATAAGGAGATCTTGAACCAAAACTAGATCTTTTGATAAGGAGATCTTGAACCAAAACTAGCTCTTTTGATAAGGAGATCTTGAACCAGTGCTAGATCTTTTGTTAAGGAGATCTTGAACCACTAAATCCTTTGAAGAGGGATTCTAAGAACTCTTTACTCAGTTTTACAGAAGTGGAAGAAAGAGTAAAGAAGAAGAAGAAGTTGAAGATGATTCTTCTGAATGAATCCTCCTATAGCAGTCAATGAGGATTCAGACACTTAGTGTTTTTCTGTATCTTTTCTTCAGAGGATGAATCCTTTCTTGAGAGAGAGATGCAAGGATTGTGTAAGCCAAGATCCTGATGATGATCTCTGTATATCTGTATGTTTCTTGCAGTGAGTAGAAGAAGAAGCCTTGTATTCCTGTACACAGATCTGTTCAGTCTTTTTTGTAAAACAGAGAGCTGGAGATGAGAGAAGGCAGAATCGTTGCTGTTTTTTATTCCCTTCAGTATACTTATTCTTCTGTCGAATTATGTTGAATTACTTTCCTCTTCTGTTTTTTCCCTAGTAGGATTGTCCAAGAGGTAGTATTGCTCTCTTTCCATTTCTGTTGACAGCCCGTCAAACCCTTTTTGAATAACTTTCAAATAACTCTTTATTGTATCTATGGAGTTCTTCTTTTCATTCTTGGTTATGAACGACTCATTAGAATTCAAATACCTTCAATTTATAACTTCTGAATATGCTTCAGAATCGAATCCAGGAAATATTCTAAATCTGTGTCTGTATTCGACATTGCGTCGAATAACTTTGCCTTCTTATCGACGCACCTCTGAGTTCTAATAGAAGCTGCTTCGAAACCTTCGTCAGCTTTGAAATGAACTCTGATTTCGACGCTACGTCGAGTCCTTATCGACGTATCTATCAAGATGACGACCTAGACTTTGAGCTCTGACTTCTGCGTCGAATATAATTCGAAGTTGCGTCGACTTCAAATGTTGCCTTGACTGACTCTGGCTTCGGCGTCGAATACAATTCGACGCTGCGTCGACTTCAACTGATACATCGACTACCAGTCTGAGTTATTCTTACTTCTATTCGACGCAGAACTAACTCAACTGATTTTTGTACTCCTTTGGACGACCATATTACCTTTACTATACATCAGGGTAATGAATCCTAGATGATGAAATCACTTTTACATAATTTGTAAGATAAATCCAGAGAATGTTTTTCCCAACATCTACGTTAACACGAAAGACTCCGCCACTTTCTCGAACTGCTAGTATAGAAGATTCAAAAGATCAAGAAGAACGACCACCAATGGATCAACATCAGGTTGCTAAACCGCGAGATACGAGTTATCCACGGAGGAGACAAGATTGAATCAAGAAGTAATGCGAGGATCAAAAGAGTATGCATGAGTGAAGTTGCATTAACCTTTGTAAGTTTCAAACCCCCACCCTTTGGCATTGTGACATTCTCAAATGGTGATTTATTCTCAATCGAGAATCCTTACAACGATGCAATGGTAATTAGTGCTAGTATTGCGAACACAATGGTTCAACGCATCTTAATTGATACTGGTAGTTCAGTCAATCTCTCCTGTTTAGAAGGACTTGCGAAGAAATGGGTTTGGCGGTACAAGCCCTCTAGTCCAGTAACGATCGTCTATACCATTTCTCAGAAGAGAGCAAAGAAGTGGAAGACTACATCATACTTCTCGTCGCCTTGGGAGAAGTAGCCCATCTTGCAAATTCATAGTTGTCGATGGCCATAATACCACAATGCCATGGAGGAAGAAGGGAAGAACAATAGGGATGAAGGAAAGTAACGACAAAAGGAACGACACTAAGAGAAGCAAAGGAACACGAAGAAAGGACATGATTTCATCCTACTTACTCTCATCACCCGATGTCACCTTCGTAGGCGCAAATTTTTGTACCTATCTAAAATATTCAATTAAATGACCTGATCAGCCCCTAAGTTGTCAAGGCGCGCGCATAGGCGCGCCTGAGGCGCCGGGCGCACCGGGCGCACCCCGTTGCGCCCCAGCACGGCTTAGGCGGGCGATGTGCCTGAGGCGCGCCTAGGCGCGCCAAGGCGCACCCGAGGCGCGCCCAAGGCGCACCTAGGCGCCCAAATGCTGAATTTCAGCGAATTGGGCGCCCAATTCGCAGAAATTCAGCGAATTGGGCGCCCAATTCGCTGAAATTCAGCGAATTTGGCGCCCAATTCGCTGAAATCGCAGAAATTCAGCGAATTGGGCGCCCAATTTGCTGAAATCGCAGAAATTTAGCGAATTGGGCGCCCAATTTGCTGATTTTCCATGAATTTGGCGCCCAATCCACTAATTTTATTTTTCCCCATTTTTGCGCCTCACGTGCCTCAGGCGCGCGCCTGCGCCTTGCGCCTAGGCTCCACTGCCCCTTTGCGCCTCGGTGCGCCTTGCGCCTTTAATAACTTAGATCAGCCCTCCATCATAACATCTCCATCGCTTCGAATTTTGCACCTTAAAAAAGAAGAAGAGAAGAGAAAAGAACAAAACGATAAAGAGAAAAATCTTTTTTCCATTCCCTCCACAAAATAAATAATGTATATAAAGGTCCCGTAATGTGTCACAAAAAGGAGAGCTAAAATAACAAAGAAGGGGAAGAGGACGAACTGGTCTATGCCTTTAAATGTTAAGCTTCTCGCCTCCAATTAATTCGATTAGCGCCTTCGCCTCCTCACTAATTTGTTTTGAGAGTGTTGGAATAGCTCATATAGAGGGCCCGTATTTGGGCCCATGTATTCTTCCCCTCTTTAGTCCCACATCTTGTATAGGAATATCTCTCTCCTCCTCTCTCTATATATATGTACTCACTCTCTGTATTTTGATAATAAGAAAAGGAATATACGAGCTTCAGTTTTCTCTACATGGTATCAGAGAGAAACGATCTCGCCTGTCTCTGACCGCAGACCTCCCCGCTTTCCGTGCAGTCTCCTCTTTTTCAGACCGCAGCCCGCCCTCCTGCGTGCTCTCTCCGGCTTTTGCTCCTCCTCATCGCTTTTATAGGCTTCTCAAACCTGTCAAGTGGGCTCCTCCTCCGATCGGTCTCTCCTCCGCAGCGAGCTCCTCCGCCGATCTCACAGCAGCGATCACCTCTCTCAGCAGCGGTCTCCTCCTCCCTCTGCTCGCAGCGATCACTTCACAACAGCGATCCTACTCAACAGTTCTCCTCCAGCGGTCTCTCTCTGCAGCGGTCTCCTCTGCTCGCAACGAGCTCTCCAGTTCAGCTTGCGGTCCAGCGACCTCCTGCGAGCTCAGCCCAACGAGCTCTCCAGTCCAGCGACCTCCTGCGAGCTCTGTCTAGCGAGCTCTGCCTCCAGTCCATCTCATCTCTTTCTCGCAGCTCATCTCCTCGGTCTCTACAGCCCAGTGAGCTCTGTCTTCAGTCCAGCGAGCTCCCTCTGCGAGCTCCCTCTGCCGAACTTCTAGCAGCGATCGTGTCCCTCTACCCGCCTTGCCGACCTCGCAGCGATTGCAACGATCTCCTTCTCCCTGCTTGCGGTCTGTCTCTCAAGCCGATCTCTCCAGTGGCCTGGTCTCCTGCTCGCTGCTCCCTGTTCGCCGGTCTCCTCTCAGCAGAAGCGGTGTCCTCATCGCAGCTCGCCCGGCCTCTCCCTGCCGGTCTCCTCCCAGCAGACCGCCTGTCCCGATTCTATCTCTAATGGGATCCTCCATTGACTCCACCTCGGTGTCTGCTCCGCCTCAACCTGACAACCTGGGTCAGCCTCCCGAACTTCGTGATGAGCTGCGAATCACCACAATCTCCCTCTCCGGAAAAGGAAACTTCATACAATGGGTTCACTCGGTCCTGCTAGTTCTTCAGTCCAAGGGACTTCTGGGTCATCTCACCCAAGGGCCTCTAGTCCCTGCTACGGAGGCCTGGCTCCGTAATGACGGCCGAGTTCAGACTTGGCTCCTCAACTCGATGGATGGAGAGTCATACCAGATGGTGATGTATCACGAGACTGCTAAAGCAATGTGGGATGAGCTCCACTCTCTATACTCGGGCAAGCACAACCTTCAACATCTCTACGACATCATCACAGATCTCCAGGCTTTAGATACGGCTGGGGCTGCTAACATGATCTCCTTCGTTGCTCGCACCAAGACTCTGGCCGAGGCATGGATCCAACTTCAACCATCCACCAATGATCACGCTGCTCAACGGGCTCAGAAGGAAGCTGTCATCATTGCTATGATCATGGCTCGTGTTCCACCACACTTGCAGAGCATCCAGAATCAGGTTCTGGCCTCGGCCATCACTCCTTCCCTCTCAAATGTGTGCTCCATGCTCCTCAAAATCTCAGCACCTATGGTGGCTCCTACTCTTCCCTCACCGGCCCTTCTTCAGCCCACTCCCGCTCCCTTACTCCCTGTGCCTCCTTCAGCTCGTGGTGGACGTTTTGCCTCTCGGGGAAGGGGACGTGGTGGTTGTTCTCGACCAAAATGTTCATTCTGTGGGCGAGATGGCCACTTTGAGATGACCTGCTATCGGAAGCCTGGGAATCCTCCTCGTCCGACTGCCGCTGCTGTTACTGATGACAGCCCCTCGGTCTCCCGCGCCGATTTTGACGCTCTCCGCCTACAGTTCCAAGAGCTTCAAGGGATGATGTCCCCACCTGCCTCAGTCGCCTCCCTCTCCAATTCAGGTATAACCTGTCTCTCAACAAGTCCACGCTGGATAGTGGACTCTGGTGTTACTCATCATATCACCTCGCTACAGCCACCAACGTATTTGAATGCTCCTCACCCGAAGTGTATCACCGTGGCCAATGGGGAGACGGTTCCAGTCTCTGGCTCGGCTGACCTCTCTCTTAGCCCCTCCATCTCTCTCCGCTCGGCTCTTCATGTTCCTGGATCCCCGTTCAATTTACTTTCTATTAGCTGTCTTACTTCGGACCTGGATTGCTCCCTGATATTTACATCCTCTTCTTTTCTGATACAGGATCGGCGGACGCGGACTACCATTGGTAAAGGGCGACTGCGTAACGGGCTCTACCTTCTCGACGACTCTCCCACTATCCTCTCATCGATCTCCTCTGCTGAGTGGCATCAGCGTCTTGGACATGCTCCCCTCCCAGTTCTCCAGAAGGCACTTCCCGATGTATCTTTTCCAGATTTTAAATGTGATTCTTGTATTTTGGGCAAACAACCGCGTTCTTCGTTTCCCGCACATTGTACTCGGAGCTCTGCTCCTTTTGATCTATTACATTTTGATATATGGGGACCCTATAAAATTACTAGTATTTCTGGGTTTCGATATTTTCTTACGTTTATTTATGACTATTCACGAGTTACGTGGTTATACTTACTTCGCGATCGCTCGGAGCTCCCTCGCGTCTTTCGGGCGTTTATCCTTGAAACTCGCACACAATTCTCTACCACCATCAAAACTCTACGAACCGATAATGCTCGTGAATACACATGCAACGAGTTTGCAAATTTATGCTCTGAATTCGGAATTATCAATCAGACTTCATGTCCCTACACCCACAGCAAAATGGTGTGGCTGAACGGAAGAACCGACACTTACTTGATGTTGCCCGCTCTCTCATGCTTCACATGAACGTTCCCAAAACCTATTGTAACTTTGCGGTCTCCACATCCTGCTTTCTTATTAACCGTCTTCCATCCTCTGTCCTCAACAATGCCACTCCTTTCAGTCTCCTCTTTCCTTCTACTCCGGCCTTTCCCCTCACACCTCGAATCTTCCGGTGTACGTGCTACGTTCATATTCTGGGACCGTCTACGGACAAGCTGGATCCAGGACGGCCAAGCAAATTTTCGTTGGTTACTCACGTACACAGAAGGGCTACGTCTGTTATTCTCCTACTACTCGCAAAGTCTCTGTGTCGCCAGATGTTACCTTCCGGGAGGATCAACCATTCTTCTCTGCTCCAGTACCCACACCTACGCCAATACCTACCCCACTGCCTGTCCTCCGCCCTATCATTCCCGTTCACACACCGGCTCCTCCTTCCCCGAGTTCTTCTCCTGCCCCCTCCAAGCCACCTCTCATCCATGTCTACTCTCGTCGCACTCGAACTCCCGTTGCCCCTACGCAGTCGGCCTCAACCTCGGGTACTCAGCGTCTGCCTGATCCGGTAACAGAATCAACCGCTCATCCGATGGCGAACTGTGTTTCCCTACATCGTCTCTCTCCTCAACTCCAGACACTTGCGACCTCTTTGTGTACCATTGCTATTCCTAACTCTGTGCAGGAGGCTCTTCAACATTCTGGGTGGCGCGCTGCCATGGAGGAAGAAATGGCTGCTCTTTGGGCTAACAAGACATGGACTCTGGTACCCCGTCCTCCAGGACAGAAACCCGGTGGGTGTAAATGAGTTTTTGTTATCAAGCATGCTCCTGATGGCACCATTGACTGGCTGAAAGCTCGCTTGGTTGCTCGTGGCTACACTCAACAACAGGGTATCGACTATGAAGAGACCTTCTCTCCGGTGGCTAAACTCAACACTGTTCGTGTGCTTATCTCCGTAGCCGTACATCGTCAGTGGCCATTATTCCAGCTCGATATTAAGAATGCGTTCTTTAACGGAGATCTCCATGAAACTGTTTTCATGGAGCAACCTCCCGGGTTTGAGACCACGGGGGAGTCCTCTCTGGTCTGCCGTCTATTGCAGTCTCTGTATGGTCACAAACAATCACCTCGCAACTGGTTCGACAAGTTCAGCAAGGCTCTTCGGGAGATTGGCTTTACTCGAAGCTCGACAGACTTCTCCTTGTTCACTCGTCAACAGGCAACGGGAACAGTTATTCTTTTGGTTTATGTGGACGACATCATAATTACTGGAGATGACGCCAAAGGAATACAGACGGTCAAACAACATCTAATCTCTGTATTTCAGACAAAAGATCTGGGTCACCTTCACTACTTCCTGGGTCTGGAGGTCGCCAGAAGACCAGATGGCCTTGTCCTCTCTCAGAGAAAGTACTATCTCGATCTCCTTCATGATGCAGGATACTCAGGCTGCAAACCAACGAACACCCCAATGGATGTCAATCACAAACTGTGTGCTCAAGCTTCCGACTCAGACCTGCAACTACAGAACCCAGAATACTATCGTCGTCTTGTTGGAAAATTAATCTACCTAACGGTAACGAGACCTGATATATCCTTCGCCGTGGGGATGGTCAGCAGATACATGCACTCCCCTCGGAGATCTCACCTTCTGGCCGTCGAAAGGATTCTTCGGTATCTCAAAACAGCTCCTGGTCAGGGACTGGTTTATAAAACATCATCGTCAACTCCAAGATTGGTGGCATACTCTGATGCTGACTATGCTGGGTCCCTGGACGATCGACGATCAACAAGTGGGTTCTGCACATACTTTGGAGGACACCTGATTACCTGGCGAAGTAAGAAACAAGCTGTTGTTGCAAGATCATCAGCTGAAGCAGAATACCGGGCAATGACATCTGTGGTCTCTGAACTCACATGGCTTGAGAGCCTCCTGACTGACCTTGGTGTAAAACTTCCTTCACCAGCTCTCCTCTTGTGTGATAGTCAAGCTGCTATACACATTGCCAAGAACCCAGTCTTCCACGAAAGAACAAAGCACATTGCAGTAGATTGCCATTTCATCCGGGAGAAAGTTCAAATGAAGAAGCTAGAGTTAAAGCATGTTCCGGGTACAGAACAAGTGGCGGATATCCTCACAAAGGCCCTATCCAGTACTCTCTTCTATCAATGCCTGTCCAAGCTTGGATCCTACGACTTGTACGCTCCAGCTTGCGGGGGAGTGTTGGAATAGCCCATATAGAGGGCCCGTATTTGGGCCCATGTATTCTTCCCCTCTTTAGTCCCACATCTTGTATTGGAATATCTCTCTCCTCCTCTCTCCTATATATATGTACTCACTCTCTGTATTTTGATAATAAGAAAAGGAATATACGAGCTTCAGTTTTCTCTACAGAGAGGTTGACCGAGTTTGTCACCAATGGCCCAACCTCCGCTGAGATTGCTAACATGTCCTCAGTGGCCTTGGAGGCCGCAACACTCACCTTTAGAACATGGCCCCCCTTGACCGCAAGATCATTAACGCGGGTGACAATCTCGGTCATATGTGCAGCGAGGTCATAAGGACACCCATTTATGTCGTGGGGCCAACACTGCGAGGGTTCTTCTCCTGCAACTGTAGCGTTCCTCTAGACGCCACAATTTTATTCTTTATCCATACATTAGATACAAAGGTTGTTTTTACCATCATCATCATCACAGCGTAAGAAAATTATCTTCATAAACAGAGTAGACAAAGAGTAACTAAAAACAATTATGTAGAATAGAAGACACTGACTTATTCATATATTAACATATCCAAAACATAGTGTATACAATGTTATATTGTCATTTTATATATAACATTGTTGCTTAACACGACAATACTAGATATATAACAAACTCCTACAAAAAAGCTCAGGCTCTATCTAACTAAAATATACACGGTGATCTCCATGCTGGTATTTCTCATCGTTTAGTGTTTCTGGTATTCCTTGATGACCTCGATATTTTTGCTCAAGATGTATCCCTTCCCTTCCTCAGAGAGTTTACTAGTAACCTCCTCAATGTCCACGCCACAGACACACACACACACACACACACACACACACACACACACATATATATATATATATAGAGAGAGAGAGAGAGAGAGAGAGAGTATGAAAATAGGAATCTACATTGAACTGGAAAAAGAAATCTTTCATTGAGCTAGAATAACATGTAAAGAGTTGTAAACAGATCTGTACAAAGAAAATATAACATCTAAAATAGTGTTGTCATTGGATACAATTAACATCTTGATGGGTTTATGCTTTAGTATTAGATCCATACATATTACTATATGTATATATAATCTTATTGTCATAATTAGTGTTATCATTTCAGCATTGTCATTTCATATAATCTTACAGAGTTAAGGGTACATTATTCTATTCTTTTCTTTAAGAGCTCGATTCATGCATTAGTTCTTGGACTTATAACTCTTTTAGCATTTGAAATATTAATAAATATTATTCCAAAATTACTAGCTATTACAAAAGAATTCCCCTCTTTACTAAATATTATTCCAAAATTTCATTACTGTAGTAGGCCTGGGCTAATTCATAATTGCTTCCACATTTGCTGGATCCATTAATAACTCATGTTCATTAATAACATGACCTAAAAAGGAAACTTCATTCAAACATAATTCATATTTCGAAAATTTCGCATACAATGCATGATCTTTCAACGTTTGCAATGTAATTCTCAGATGCTCCACATTCGACTTTATTTTTAGAGTATATGAGAATATCATCGATAAATACAATTACAAATTTGCCCAGAGAATCTTTAAACACTTTATTCATTAAAGCCATAAAAATCACTAGCGTATTAGTAAGTTCAAAGGGCAACAACAACAACAGAACCCATATAGTCCCCAATCATTGGGGGTATGGGTGGGGGAAGATTGGAAACAGACCTAACCTTTGACACTATGCACAAAGTGGCTTATCTCAGAGGAGAAAAACCTAACCTTTGACAATAAATGCACAAAGTGGCTGCTCACATAGTACCACTGAAATAGTGACCCCCTATACCGTCGTGTTTGCTGCGGAATCATGCCCTCAAATCAAAGCCAAAGACATCAGTAAGTTTAAAGGGAATAACAACAAATTCAAAGTGCCATATCTCATACTGAATGATGTTTTGTAGACATCTTCCTTGATTTTTAATTAGTGATAACCTGACCTCAAATCAATCTTAAAAATACTTTTGCATTTACTAACTGATCAAAGAGATAATCGATACATGGTAGAGGGTATTTGTTTTTGATAGCGAGCATGTTTAATTCTCTACAATCATTACATAGTCACAAAAAATCATATTTCTTCTTAACAAATAATATTGGGGCTCCCCACGGCTATGTAGTTGTCCGTATAAAAGTTTTATCCAATAGTTCTTGCAATTGACTTTTCAACTCCGCCATTTCTTTAAGGGCCATATGCTATCGTGTTTTCGCTACTTGTGCAGCTCCCTGAACAAGATTGATTGTGAACTCAACTTCTCTTACTGATGGTACTCCTGACAATTCTTCTGGGAATACTTTTGAAAAATCAAATACCACAGACACTATATTTAATTCACACTTTGCCGCATTATTTCCTTTAATCATTACTAACACAAACTCACATCCTTTCCTTATTTTCTTAATTGCCTTCATCGATGATATAAGAGCTTTAAATATTTCAATCATTCCTTTGAACACATACTGAGTTTGGTCCGCTAGTTTAAGTATAATTGTTTTCTTCTTACAATCTATAACAACCTCGTACTTCGACAACAAAGCGGTTCCCAAAATGATATCAAATTCAGATAGGGGAAAAATCACAAAATTTTCTTCTAGTGTCTCGCCGCCTCTTCCGCTATTCGCTGCTGTTCCGCCTTCTTTTGCTTAGCAATACGAGCTCGCTCGAGCTCTTCCTCCCGAGCGATCTCACTGACCTTAGGCATTTTGCTCCCAGAAGAGAAACTGATGCATCCTGCGACGCATCGTAGTTTCTTTACCTTTTATTTATTTTATGTACCTGTCTTTATTAAAATTTTTTTGGCTAATCTGTTTGATCACTCGATGAGACCACGAATAAAATGGTCTGGTAATGTTAATAGTTTGGATGCTAAAGACAAGCTTAAAATATTTAAGGATGCATAAATCTAAGGATACCCAAATCATACAAAAGAAATATTTTAAAAAATAAATATATAATCTCATTTGGATACAATTGCTGTCGGGTGAAGAAGTTTCGAATGAACTATTTTATAATTGCTGCCTCTATTAAAGTGGAAAGACTTTTTGGAAATAATCAAAACCCAAAGCTACCGTGGAGAGACTTTTGGAAAGTAATATTCCGCTGCCTCTATTAAAGTGGAAAGACTTCTCAAAACCAAGCTAACATGGAAAGACTTTTGGAAAGTAATATTTGACTGCCTCTATTAATGTATCCGAGCAGGAAGAAGAAAGTATCCCGGTCGAGCAGAGAAACAACTCTACGTTTTTCTGCAAATTGTCGGTCCCATCTACAGCTCCCGTGCCACCGTGTTTTTGCCCCTCTATCCGACGCCCTGACGACTCCGACAGAAGCCACCTCGCGCGTCGCCAACGATCGCCTCGTCCGCCGCCTGGAATCACACGTGTCCCATTGACACCAACCACCAATCGCTTGGACGTCGTCGACTACACCTCTTTACTCCGGCGTTCACGCGAATCCGTCTCAGCCGATTGACGTCGACTGCATCATCTTTCTTCCGTCAATTGGCAGGCGGCTGCTGCCACTCGTGTGCGACCGAAACTTGGATTGGGCACGACGTCTCTCTGCTTATTTTGGGTATCCTCGCTCCTTGCATTTAGCCTTAATTTATGCGTTCCATTTAAATAATTTTAAGCTTGCCTTTGCGTTCAAATTACTTTTATTACCGCTACTCATAAATTCTTGTTTGTGAATCTTGCTTGTGGATGTAGTGATTTTTGTGGAGATTCGACTCATAAAATCACGTGAGAGTCTAACCCGAACGAAATTAATGCATCTCTTAAAGTTCATAGCGATGAGTTTGATATTGCGCGCACAATTCGATTTGGCCCGCTTGGCCTTCTTTCAAAATTAAAATTGGTCGCATTAAAATATCATATTTTCAAAACACTAATTTCGGATTACATCAGTTTGGTATCAGAGGTTTTTGATTCACTTCTATCACGAATCAACGATCCGGGTTTTAAAACAACAACAACAACAACACTCAAGCCTTTATCCCACCATAATGGGGTCGACTATATGGATCCTTTGTCGCCATTTCGCCCTATCTTTAATCATAGCCTCACTAATGCCTAAGTACATCATATCTTTCCTTATAGTTTCATTCCAAGTCTTTTTTGGTTTACCCCTCCCTCGTTTAACATTTTTAGGGATTAAACTTTCACAACGCCTAACAGGTGTCTCTAATGGTCTCCTATGTACATGTACGAACCATCTTAAACGAGCTTCTCGCATCTTCTCTACAATTGGCGCCACTCCTATCATATCCCTGATACATTCATTCGTAATTTCATCCAGTCTCGTGTGACCACCCATCCACCTAAGCATTCTCATCTCCGCAACTCCCATTTTTTGCTCATGTACACCATTCACTGCCCAACACTCAGAACCGTAGAGCATTGCTGGCGTAATTGCAGTACGGTAAAACTTGCCTTAAGTTTTAATGGTACTTTACGATCACATAAGATCCCAGATGCACCTCTCCACTTCAACCAGCCTGCTTGGATTCTATGTATCACATCTTTATCTGCACCTCCATCTTTTTGAATTATCGATCCCAGATATTTAAAGCACTCACTGCGGGAAATATCTTGGTCACCCAATTTAATGACGGAGTCATCCGACCTTCCTGCACTACTAAATTTAAGCTCTATATACTCCATCTTTGTCCTGCTCAACCTAAAACCCTTCTTTTCTAAAGTGTCTTGCGAAGATTCAAGTTTCGCGTTTACACCCTGGTGCGTCTCATCGACCAAAACAATATAATCTGCAAATAATAAACATCAAGGTATTGCTTGTTGGATATGTCCGGTGAGCTCATCTAAGATAAGGGTAAAGAGATAAGGGCTTAATGCTGACCCTTGATGTAAGCCAACAACGATAGAGAATTCCTGTGTTAATCCTCCAGATGTCCTCACCCTGGTCACTGAATTTGTACATATCTTTGATTACGTTAATGTATGATACATTTACACCTTTCCTTTCTAAGACTCTCCACAAGACCTCTCTTGGAACCCTATCATAATCCTTCTCCAGATCGATAAACAATATATGCAAATCATTTTGTCTTTCCTGATAGTTATCAATGAGGGAACCAGCCGATGCCGGTCCCAAGCCCGGATGAAAATTTGTGAGGGTTGTGTTAGGTAGACGACCAGCGTAAAATTTAGTCACCCTTATGAATATGGATCTTTTGATCCGGGTTTTAAAAAAAAAATAATCATAAAGAAAATTTAAAGAATTTTTTTAAATCTATTTAAAAAATATATATATTAAATTCACTTTTAATTTAAATCTTATTTTAAAATAAAAAATTCAAAATTTATTTTAGCTTGAAAAAAAAAATCTTTTTCAGCCCACTCAGGTGCTCTCTTATTTTAAATAAACTAAAAAAAAGTTATTTCTAAACTTTAAATTTGAGAATTTCCTTTCATTTAAAAAAAGAAGAAGAAATTTTCCTATTTAAAAAAATGGAGAGTCGCATAGAACGAATCGAAACCAGCGTTGGCGACTTAGCCAATCGAATGAGTGATCTGATGAAGGCAGTTGATGCACTCATGACTAATATGAGAGATAACAACCAAGTCGTGAACGGGTTAAGGACCTCCGTTAATAATTTAGAAGCCGCTCATCACCTAGGTCTAAACCCAGCACCACACCAAGCCCCTAGACACGAGGATCAAAATCCTAGGCCAGCCGAGCCTGCACAACCTGAACCACGTAATCAATCTCGTTGGGATATGGGAGTCAAGTTAGATGTAGGTGACTTTGAAGGGCGATTAGAGCCTGAGGGTTGTTTAGAATGGTGTGAAAGGATGGACCGTTTCCTAGCTTGGAAGCAATTGCCCCAAACTAGGCAAGTTGAATATGCCGCCCTTAGACTGAAAGTGTCCGCGTTTGGTGGGGACAGTTAGAGCGATCTAGATTCAATTTAGGCATGCCCCCCATCACCACATGGATCGAGTTTAAAGCCCAACTACGAAAGTGGTATGTTCCGCCCAATTATTTGCAGACCTCTACCGTAGGTTCCACAACCTACGACAAGACAAATTATCGGTGGATGAATACACGAACGAGTTCCTAGTACTCCAGTCTCGCCTCGATCTCCGACAGGACTATGACATGACTGTCTCCCGTTACCTGAGCGGGTTACAATATTCCATTAAAGACCAATTAGAGCTATTTGATTATAAGGACTTATGAGAGATCTCCAGTCGCGCTCGTAGAGTAGAGTCCTCACAAAAGCGGACATCTGGAATTAGACCCCCACCTACTCACACCTCCACTCCTACTGTTAGGACTATCGGACCCTCTCGTTTGGCAGTACCCACGAGTACCCCAACACTTCCTGCCGCATCCTCTAGAGGCAAGGATGTTATTGGCGCTAAACCACAGCCTGAGACTTTTAGATGTTTTAAGTGTATGGAGCCGGGTCATAAATCTTCTGAGTGCCCGCGGCGCCACTTCGTCGCCATCATTGATTCTGAGAGTGGTTCAGAACCTGAGCGCGGGGTCTTCTTTAGTGATTCCAAGCTTGACCCGATCCTTGAGACCGAGTTAGAGAGTGAGTGTGAAGTTGAGGGAGAGCAGTTCGAACAGCTAGTGTGCGCTCTCCAACATAGTCTCTTAACTCCTAGGAATCCCATTGAAGACGATTGGTTGAGGAACAATATTTTTTGTACGACCGCCCGCATACAGGGGCAGTTTTACTCATTATCATAGATATCGGTAGTATGGAGAACTTTGTTTCTCAGCGCATGGTGGATAAGTTAAAATTGAAGTCGCAACCCCTAGGAAAATCCTACAATCTGTCATGGGTCGCTAGTAGCACGCCCATTCCTATCATGCATCAGGGCCTCATCGAGTTTTCCATAGATAGTACGTATCATGATGCGGTTTGGTGTCACGTTGCTACTATCGAGGTTTGTCATATCATATTAGGACAACCTTGGCAGTATGATAGACACGTCACTCACAACGGTGAAAAGAACTCTCATAATCTCATTCCTTCAAGCGCAATGGGCGCAAGATTGTTCTTCTTTTCCAAAAGAGTAGCCTTGTTCCTAGAGCCCCAGAGAGGCCTTCACACCCACCTACCACTGTCTCTCCGATATCTTTCCCCTCCGCCACCATGTTACTGACTGGGTCACAATTCCAGGAGGAGATGAAGGATAGTGATATAGTTTATATGTTTTCTGGCCTTGATACCACCCCCTATATTGTAGACATCCCTAGTAGGCTTGTAACAGTTCGATTTGGTTCAGTTTTCAAGCAAAACCGCAAACCGAACCACCCTTATGTAGTTCCAAAATTTTCGAACCGAACCGAACCGCTCAAACATTGTAACCGAACTGAACCGAACCGAATGGTTTGGTTTGGTTTTGGTGGTTTAAATAATATGTAATTTAAGAATGTTTTATATTTAATCTAATATGCAAACAAGAGTTTATATTTAGAAATAAAAATAAATGCAAAACTTGCAAATTACTCGATCTATATCTAGCACAACATGTCAATTTAAATGATATGCAAAAGCTCCACAAAGTCCGAGATTCACTGCAATAGCTGAAAATATAGAAGTTAAAAAAAATAGATATATAATTAATCAAATATTTAAATAAATAATAAAACATAAACTATTTTTTTTGTTATCTTACATGACTTAAGCTCGGTCATATCAGTTAATCTTGCCTCAATTTCTTGTGGAATTGGCGAAGCCCGCAACCAATCTTGAGCACAAATCAAGCACTCGACAAATCAATTTCTTGTGGAATTGGCGAAGAATAAGCGGCGAGCGAGTATGAGAAATCCTAGTTGAGCGTCTGAGCGAGAGCGATCGAGCGATGCTTATTTGATATTTGTTGTCCTCTAAAAGCCGTGAATTGAAATAGAAATATAAATATATAATCAATTAATCATATAATAAAAATTTAAAAACACTAAAACAGTGATCAAAATATGATATACTATGGGCATAACTAAATCAAAATATTGATATAGTTAATTACAAAAAATATAAATATAATTACATATTATTATACACTACGGTTCGACTCGGTTCGGTTTGCCATGCAAAACCATGAACCGAACCGAACCGTATGATTTTTCTAAAATCAAAACCGTGACCGAACCGTGACCGAACCGTGACATACTGAAACCGAACCAAACCGTGCGGTTTGGTTTGGTTCGGTTCGGTTTCGTGGTTCGGTTGGTTTTTGCTTACAGGCCTAATCCCTAGCACAGTGCGATCTCTCATCGATGAGTACTCTGAGATTATGTCGGAGGAGTTGCCCGATCAGCTCCCCCCGATGAGAGATATTCAACACTGCATTGACCTTATGCCAGGAGTTAACTTACCTCATTTACCCCATTATCGTATGAGTCCGAAAGAGCATGAGGAGCTACATAGGCAGGTGATCGAGCTGGATTTCGAAGGGTCACGTTAGAGAAAGCATGAGTCCGTGTGCCGTTCCTGCACTTCTAGTTTCCAAGAAAGATGGAACTTGGCATATGTGTGTAGAAAGTCGAGCGATTAATAAAATTATCAAATATCGCTTTTCGATTCCCCGATTGGATGACATGCTTGATATGCTTAGTGGATATCATGTATTTTTGAAGATTGACTTGAAGAGTGGATATAACCAGATTAGGATTCGACCTGGGGATGAATGAAAGACTGCATTTGAGACTAAAGAGGGTTTATACGAGTGGCTGGTGATGTGATGCGCCCTGCGACACATCATAATATTTTATCCTATATTTATTTATGTATCTCATTTCGTAATCATTTTTATTCCCCGGCTTATCGGTTTGACCACCCGATGAGACCCTAAATAAATGGGTCCGGTGTTATTAATAGTAGGATAGTAAAGGCAAGTCTAAAATTAATTAAGAGTGCATAAATTTAAAAATATGGAGAAGTTTAGGAAAGAACTAAAATTCTGTGTTAGGAAACATTTAAAATATTGTTTAGGAATGTTTCAAAATCCATGTTATAGAAATATTTTGAAAATTATTGGGAAAGAAACTTACTATGGCAAGTCATCAAAGCCACAAATCAGCCATATTTCCCCCATAAAATCCACCGTGAAGAAAAGAAGAGGGGGATCAGACAGAGCAGAGAAACGCGAGTTTCGTTTCTCTGCCCATTGCCGACCAGCTCGCCTGACCTTTTCGACGCCAGCATCGAAGTCCATCTGCGCCCAGAGGAGGAGATCCCGCCACTACGCCTTCTGACGCCGACGTCCCCCACCTTCGTTCCCGCTCAATCCTGACACCGCCATCCGAGCCGCCTGAGAGTACGCTTGCCGGGTCATCGTCGACTTCAGAATGACATTCCGACAACCTGGACTGCAGCCCGAACCGTCGACTTTGAGCATACTCTGGTTGATTGATCCGGGCGAACTTCCCCTTAGCCCGGATCGCATTCTTCCTTCGCGTGAAGGATTTGGATTGGATCGCCGCCCTGTTTTACTCTTGGGTAATCTCGTTTTGCTCTCCTTGCATTAGTATAAGTTTATGCATCTCATCTAATTAACTTTGAGCTTGCCTTTACGTTCGCACTATTTTATTACCGTTATTCATAAATTATTGATGTAACTATGCTTGTGGCCGTGTTAATTCCGTAGAGGGTTCGAATCGTGAAACACCTGAGAGATCCACTCGTGCGAAATTAACAAACTTCTTTAAGTTCAAAACGTCGAGTTGAATTCGAGCAAAAAATTCGATTTGGCCCGCTCGGCCCTTTTCAAAAGTAAAATCGATCTCAAAAAATTAATTTATTTTCTAAACCCTAATTCGGGTCTACATCAGTTTGGTATCAGAGGAGATTTTGATTCGCTCCTATCGCGAATCAAGCGATCCGGGTTTTCAAAATAATAATAATAAGTAATTTATTTTATTTAATATTAAAAAAATTGTTATTCTTGATTATTAAAAAAAAAGAATTTAATTTGAGTTTTAAATTTTATGTTGTCTTTAATAATAGTTTAAAATTCAAAGTCAAAATTATTTTTCTACCCGCTCGGGTAATTGCTCATTTCAAATTAATTTAATTTATATATATATATATATATTAATTTCTGAAAATTTTCATTTTCAACGTGCCCTTTAAATTAAAAAAAAAAGAGATAAGTTTAAAAGGCTAAAAGAAGTGATTTTAAATTTTTAAATATCAAAATTATTTTAAATGGAGAAATGAGTAGATCAATTAGAGACTAGCGTGGGGGATTTGGCCCAGCGCATGAGCGATTTAATGAAAGCGGTAGAAACTCTCACCACGGGTATGGGTAGTGTCACACATGTCATGAATGGGTTACGCACTTCAGTAAATAATATCGGCACATAAACCGAGCACCCACACCGGAAAACGAAGCAATTCCCAACCTTAGGCAGCTTGAACTTGCTCCCCTGGAACCTGAACCACATAACGAACCCCATCACCAACCCCGTTGGGATATGAGCGTCAAATTAGACGTGAGTGATTTCGAAGGGCGACTAGAGCCCGAGAGTTGTTTGTAGGGCTGATATCGAGTCGAGTTCGAGCGATTTTGGCTCGGCTCGAAATCGAAATTTTCGAGTCGAACTCGGCTCGAAATCGGCTCGAAATCGAAATCGATTTCGAGTCGACTCGACTCGACTCGAAATGGCTCGATTCCGAGCTGGCTCGAAATCGAATCGAGCTGGCTCGAAATCGAATTGAGGTAATTCAAAATCGAATCAATCTGGCTCGAAATTGAGCAATTTTTCTCTTTATTCGTAATTGGCTCGAAATTAAATTGGAAAACATCTAAATTTAGCAAATGAAACATTTAAAGTCTTCAATATTTTTATTTAGGTTTAAAATTTAGTATTTTTAAATTTAAAATAATAACATATTAATAAATACATAATATTTTTAATCAATTCGAGTTGATTCAAATCATATTTCGAGCGATTCAGGGCTGGCTCGAAATCGACTCGAAATCAGATTCGAGTCGAATTGAATCGACTCAAATTGAGTCGAATCAATTGTAACCGATTCCGATTCGGCTCAATATTCGAGCGATTTTCGAGCGACTTTCGAGTTTCGAATAATATGCTCAGCCTTAGTTGTTTGGAGTGGTGCGATAGGATGGATCACAATACGAACTAGAAAGAGAATGCTTGAATTAATGAAGAACGGATACAATCCGGAGCGAGCTCCGGTCAACTCTTGGAGGCTGGTTCCTCCAAGGAGCCTTCTCTCAAATGAGAGCGAAAGACAATAGATCCCAAGATGACCTAATTCCCCAAAACCACCTCCTTATATATGGAGGGGGGGGGGGCTCACATCAACTATTACATTTAAAGAAAAACAATAATAAAATAGGAGGCGCGTGCGCGTAACAATACATCCTGTCAGAAAAGCCACCTTGACCCCAAGGTCGGAGCGCCGCCCGCCAGTCAGTAGTGATATGCTCGTGGTTGGGATGCCGTCGAGGTGCCCGGGGCGTCGTCCGGTAGTCCGTCCGAGAGCAGCAGGGCGTCAAAGTCGGCGGCGGAGAGCGCGGCCACGTCGTTGCCGATGAGGACTCGACACTCCTTCACCGAGCACTCATGACCAGGAGAGTAGGGGTGCTTGCAGCGGAAGCACATGCCCTTGCTTCGTAAGTCGTTGTACTCCTGGTTGGATAAGCGGTGGGTAGGGACAGGACGGTTGTTGCGATGACCCATCATTGGTGGCCGGGGTAGGGGATGTGGCAGAGGTGGAGGTTTGGGATGGGCCGAGAAGGTTGGGAGGGATGCCTGGAGGAAGGTGATGGGTACGGAATGTCGCCGGACGTCGCGAGGTGGGTCGAGAAGTAAGGTTGGGAGGGATGCCTGGAGGAAGGTGATGGGTACGGAATGTCGCCGGACGTCGTGAGGAATTCCGCCTCCACAAGGGGGGAGAGGTTGATGGCTTGGTGGACCGTTAATGGTTTGAGGGTGCGGAGACGGGAGCGGAAGTGGGGTTGCAAACCGTTCATGAAGAACCCCAAGTAATGGTTTGGGGGGAGTCCGGGAACATGAGTGATCAATTCCACGAAGGCATCAATGTACGAGTCAATGGAGCCGGTGTGACGGACCCCGCAAAGTCGCTCGATCATGGGGCCGGAGTAGCGGTCCTCATACCGCTGAATCAGGGCCTCGGTGAGATCTATCCAGGTGAGGGCGGGAGAGGTCTGGCGGAGCCAACGAACCCAATGGAGGGCAGACCCTTCCATGCCGATAAGTGCGTTGGAGACCCGTTGCGCCGGGGGGGGGGGGGTCTGTTGGATGTCGAAGAACTGTTCGGCGTGGGCAATCCACCCAAGGGTGTCAGTCCCGTTGAATGTAGGGATGTCAGGTCCACGGTACGGTGGAGTAGGTAGTGCCACCACTGCGGGTGTATCGGGGATCGTAGTGCTGGGTGATCCCACAGCCGAGCCGGCAGGAGGCCCGGAGTGCTGGCTGGGTTGTAAGTTCTGGAGCATGGTAAGAATCGAGGCGAACTGCTCGGTCTGTGCCTCGAGACGGGCGTTTATGGTGGCGAGGGAGTGTTCGAGGCTTCCACGCGGGATTCCATCCGTCTCTTTGGCATATGAGGACGACTGCGCCGAGCTGGAGGTTGGCAGAAGAGTAGGCGGAAGCGTAGGCGCTGCCTAAGGAACTGGAGGTGAGCAGCAGACGATCGGTGCGTCTGATCGATAGGGCGAGGCGGAGCGGCTGTGCTGAGGCTGCTGGCCGCTGGCCGCGGTCGATCGTGGAAGCGGGCGCTTGAAGCGGCTGGACGCGGTCGATCGTCGAAGCGAGCGCTGGAAGCGGTCGATCGTTGAAGCGGGTGCTGTAAGCGGTCGATCGTGGAAGCGGGCACTGGACGCGGTCGATCGTGGACGCTGGCGCTGGACGTTGGTCGATCGCGGAAGCGGTCGATTGTGGAAGCGGGCGCTGGACGCTGGGCAAGCGGGCTGGCGGATCGTGGACACGAGCTGTATGATCTCTCGGACAGCGGAGAGGACGACTCCGGCTGCAGCAGCAGCGGGCAGAGCGGCAGGTCGGACCAAATAATACGAACTAGAAAGAGAATGCTTGAATTAATGAAGAACGGATACAATCTGGAGGGAGCTCTGGCCAACTCTTGGAGGCTGGTTCCTCCAAGGAGCCTTCTCTCAAATGAGAGCCAAAGACAATAGATCCCAAGATGACCTAACTCCCCAAAACCACCTCCTTATATAGGGGGGGGGGGCACACATCAACTAATACATTTAAAGAAAAGCAATAATAAAATAGGAGGCGCGTGCGCGTAACAGATCGCTTCCTGGCTTGGAAGCAATTGCCTCAAGCTAGGCAGGTTGAATATGCTACTCTTAGGTTGAAGGGACCCACACTAGTTTGGTGGGGTCAACTAGAGAGGTCTCGATTCAATTTAGGTATGACCCCCATCACCACGTGGACCGAGTTTAAAGCCCAATTAAGAAAGCGGTACGTACCACCTGACTACGTGCAAACGCTCTACCACAGGTTCCATAACCTACGACAAGACAAATTATCAGTGGATGAGTACACGAATGAATTCCTGGTTTTGCAGTCTCGCCTCGACCTCCGAGAGGATGATGACATAATCGTTTCTCGTTATCTGAACGGGCTAGGATGTTCGATTAGAGACTCATTAGAACAACACGATTATAAAGACTTAGGAGAAGTTTCGAGTCACGCACGTAGAGTAGAGGCCTCACAGAAGAGGACTTCCGAGTTTAGGTCTACATATAGATCCCCAACTACTAACACTTCCACTTCTGTGACTAGGACTACCGGACCCCCTCGTCCAGCTCTACCTCCGAGTACTCCTGCCTTCCCTACTGCATCCACTAAAGGCAAGGAGATTATCGGTTCTAAACCTCAACCTGACACATTTAGATGCTTTAAGTGTATGGAACCAGGTCATAAATCTTCTGAGTGTCCGCGACGCCACTTCGTCGCCATCATTGATTCTGAGAGTGGGTCAGAACCTGAGTATGGGGTCTTCCTTAGTGATTCTCAGCCTGACCCGACCCCTGAGCCCGAGTTAGAGAGTGAGTATGAAGTTGAGGGAGAACAACCCGACCAGTTGGTGTGTGTTCTCCAACATAGCCTCTTAACTCCCAAAACTCCCACGAAAAACGATTGGTTGAGGAACAACAATTTCCGTACGACCGACAGCATACAAGGGCAGTTTTGCTCTATCATCATAGATAGCGGTAGTACGAAGAACTTTGTTTCTCAACGCATGGTGGATATGTTGAAGTTGAAGTCACAACCCTTAGGAAAACCCTACAGTCTGTCATGGGTCACTAGTAGCACGACCATTCCTATCACGCACCAGTGTCTCGTCGAGTTTTCCATAGGTAGCACGTATCAGGACGCGGTTTGGTGTCACATTGCCACTATTGAGGTTTGTCATATCCTGTTAGGACGACCTTGGCAGTACGATAGACACGTTATTCACGATGGTGTGAAAAACTCTCATTCCTTCGAGCGCAATGGGCGCAAGATTGTTCTTCTTCCCCAGAAGAATAGTCTTGTTCCTAAAGCCCCAGAGAGGCCTTCACACCCACCTTCCACCGTATCTGCGATATCCTTTCCCTCCGCCACCATGTTACTGACTGAGCCACAATTCCAGGAGGAGATGAAGGATAATGACATTGTTTATATGTTGTCCTGTATCGATTCGACTCCCACCTCGTTAGACATCCCTAGCACAGTGCGACCTCTTATTGATGAGTTCTCTGAGATTATGCCGGAGGAGCTACCCGATCAGCTTCCCCCGATGAGAGATATTCAGCACTGCATTGATCTTATGCCAGGAGTTAGCTTACCTCATTTACCCCATTATCGTATGAGTCCGAAAGAACATGAGGAGCTACATAGGCAGGTGATTGAGCTGATTTCGAAGGGTCACGTTAGAGAGAGCATGAGTCCGTCCGCCGTTCCTGCACTTCTAGTTCCCAAGAAAGATGGAACTTGGCGTATGCGAGATAGCAGAGCGATAAATAAAATCACTATTAAATATCGCTTTCCCATTCCCCGCTTGGACGATATGTTGGACATGCTTAGTGGATCCCGTGTGTTTTCGAAGATCGATCTGAAGAGTGGATACCATCAGATTAGGGTTCGACCCGGGGATGAATGGAATACTGCGTTTAAGACTAGGGAAGGATTATACGAGTGGTTGTTGATGCCTTTTGGGCTCTCCAATGCACCCAACACTTTTATGCGTGTGATGAACCAAGTGCTTAGGCCACTCATCAGAGTCTGCGTAGTGGTATATTTTGACGATATCTTGATTTATAGCCTTGATCCGGATCAACACATGGTTCATCTAAGACAGGTCTTAGACATCTTGCGAGAGAATAAGTTGTACGTGAATTTAATGAAGTGCACATTCTTGACTGATAGCCTGACCTTTTTACGGTATATTGTTTCATCTGAGGGGATTAAAGTTGATAGAGAAAAGGTCAAGGCGATAGAATCCTGGCCTAGCCCTAGGACGATTACTGAGGCTCGAGGATTCCACAGGCTAGCCTATTTTTATAGGCGATCTATTCGGAATTTTAGTACCCTGATAGCCTCTGTGACTGATTGTTTGAAGAAGGGTATATTTATTTGGACTATGGAAGCCGAACGTGCGTTCATGTTAGTTAAAAGGAGACTCACGAGTGCACCTGTGTTAGCGCTGCCTGATTTTGACAATTTTTGAGGTTGATTGTGACGCGTCTATTATAGGTATTGGCGCAGTTTTGAGTCAGGAGGGTCGACCTATAACATTCTTTAGCGAGAAGCTGAATGATGCGAAGGTTAGATATTCCATGTATGACATAGAGTTTTACGCTATCGTTCAGGCTCTCCGCCATTGGAGACACTACCTGATTCAGCGCGAGTTTGTGCTGAATACCGATCACGAGGCATTGAAGCATCTGAACTCCCAGAAGGAAATCAGACGACATGTCAAGTGGGCTGCTTACCTGCAGGAGTTCACTTTTCATTTGAAGCACAAACCCGACATCACAAATCGGGTGACCGACGCACTTAGTCGCCGATCCCACTTACTAGTCACACTGCAGCCTTGCATTACTGACTTAGATTCCCAGCGTCACTTATACGACACCTATCTTTTTTTTCGCGATATTTGGATCTCATGTCAGCATAGTGAGACTGATCCTACTGCCCAGTACATAGTGAGTGAGGGATGTCTATTTAGGGGCACCCGCCTTTGCATCTGCAAAGGACCACTTCGAGAGACACTACTTCGGGAGCTTCACTCATCCGGATTAGGTGAGCACGTCAGTCAGTCTAAGTTGTTAGATCTCGCTTGTGCACACTACTATTGGCCTAGGATGAAGCACGATGTTATCGAATTTATTGGGCACTGTATGACTTGTCAACTATATGAAGGGCACGCGCAAAACACTGGATTATACACACCCTTACCGATACCTGAGGCTGTGGGATGATATTTCGATGGATTTCGTAGGTGGACTTTCTCGCACTCAGAGGAAAGTCGACTCTATTTTTGTGATCGTAGATCGTTTTTCAAAAATGACGCATTTTATACCGTGTAAGAAAACCACTAGTGCTGTACACGTCGCTGAATATTTTTTTAAAGAAATTGTCCGGTTACACGGTATTCCTAGATCAATCACCTCTGATAGAGATACTCGTTTTATGGGATATTTTTGGAAAACATTGTGGGCCCGATTGGGAACCAAACTCGAGTTTAGTAGCACGTATCACCCTCAGACCGATGGACAGACTGAGGTCGTTAATAGAAATTTGGAAGACCTTCTTCGGTGTTTGACCGGGGAGAATCCGAAACATGAGATCTTATACTTCCACAAACTGAATTTGCATTCAATAATTCTACTAATCGCTCCACTAATAAATCTCCTTTCGAGATTGTTTACGGGTTCCCTATACCCCATCTACTTGATCGCCACTCCCTTCCGATTCATGAACGTATTTCCTTTGATGCGCAAGCTCATGTTGATTACTTAAAGAAATTGCATAAAAATATTACTAATAAATTGCGAGCGACTTCTGAAAAATATAAATCCATGGCCGATCGCCATCGCCGGGAGTTATACTTTTCAGAAGGAGATTGGGTGTTTGCTTATTTCAGGAAGCAGAGATTCACTCCGGGTACATATCACAAGCTACAACAGAGGAATCTTGGTCCTTTCCAAATCCGGAAGCGCATTGGTGATAACGCATATCTCCTAGATTTGTCAGTTGAATTCGGTACTTCGCCGATATTTAACGTGGCCGATCTAATGTCATTCTATGGAGATCCACCTAGTTCCAGCCAGCCCCAGCCCGCCTGCTGCAACTCCAGCGATACCACCCGACCTAGCACCAGTGCAGACACCTACCACTGAGGAGATAGAGCAGGTTCTTGACGTACGAGAGTTTCGCACTCGCCATGGGACGTATCAGCGCTACTTGGTCTCATGGCAAGGATGAGATATTACAGCCAGCTCTTGAATTAGCACTGACGAGCTACATCGACGCCGCCCCGACCTCTCCGTTGCCAGTTTTTGTGAGTTCTCACCGGGGTCGAGCTCTCTTAACCCCGGGGGAATTGATGCGCCCTGCCACACATCATAATATTTTATCCTATATTTATTTATGCATCTCATTTTGTAATCATTTTTATTTCCCGGCTTATCGGTTTGACCACCCGATGAGACCCTAAATAAATGGGTCCGGTATTATTAATAGTAGGATAGTAAATACAAGTCTAAAATTAATTAAGAGTGCATAAATTTAAAAATATGGAGAAGTTTAGGAAATAACTAAAATTCCGTGTTAGGAAACATTTAATATATTGTTTAGGAATGTTTCAAAATCCATGTTATAGAAATGTTTTGAAAATTATTGGGAAAGAAACTTATTATGGCAAGTCATCAAAGCCACAAATCAGCCATATTTCCCCCATAAAATCCACCGTGAAAAATAGAAGAGGGGGATCGGACAGAGCAGAGAAACGGGAGTTTCGTTTCTTTGCCCATTGCCGACCAGCTCGCCTGACCTTTTCGACGCCAGCATCGAAGTCCATCTGCGCCCAGAGGAGGAGATCCCGCCACCACGCCTTCCGACGCCGACGTCCCCCACCTTCGTTCCCGCTCAATCCTGACACCGCCGTCCGAGCGCCTGAGAGTACGCTTGCCGGGTCGTCGTCGACTTTGGAACGACATTCCGAAGACCTGGACTGCAGCCCGAACCGTCGACTTCGAGCATACTCCGGTTGATTGATCCGGGCGAACTTCCCCTTAGCCCGGATCGCATTCTTCCTTCGCGTGAAGGATTTGGATTGGATCGTCGCCCTGTTTAAAGCTTGGGTAATCTTGTTTTGCTCTCCTTGCATTAGTATAAGTTTATGCATCTCATCTAATTAACATTGGGCTTGCCTTTACGTTCGCACTATTTTATTACCGTTATTCATAAATTGTTGATGTAACTATGCTTGTGGCCGTGTTAATTCCGTAGTGGGTTCGAATCCTGAAACACCTGAGAGATCCACTCGTGCGAGATTAACGAACTTCTTTAAGTTCAAAACGTCGAGTTGAATTTGCGTGTAAAATTCGATTTGGCCCGACCGGTCCTTTTCTAAAGTAAAATCAATTATCTAAACCCTAATTCAGATCTACATCATGATGCTTTTTGGTCTCTCCAATGCTCCCAACACCTTTATGCCAGTGATGAATCAGGTGCTTAGACCACTCATAGGAGTCTGCGTAGTGGTATATTTTGATAAAATTTGATTTATAGTCTTGATCCTGATCAACACCTGCTCATCTGAGACAAGTATTAGAAATCCGGCGCACGAATAAATTATATATAAATTTGAAGAAGTGAACTTTTATGACTGATAGCCTGACCTTCCTAGCATATATCATTTCTTCTGAGGGCATTAGAGTTATTGAGAGAAGGTCAAGGCGATTGAATAATGGCCTAGCCTTAGGACGATTTTTGAGGCTTAGGGATTTCATGGGCTAGCATCCTTTTATCGGCATTTTATTCGGAATTTTAGTACCCTGATTGCACCTGTGATTGATTGTTTAAAAAAAGATTTTTTATTTGGACTGAGGACGCCGAACGCGCATTTTTATTAGTTATGGAAAAACTCACTAGTGCACCTGTATTAGCGCTGCTTGATTTTGATAAATTTTTTGAGGTTGACTGTGATGCATCCATCATAGGCATTGTCGCAATTTTGTGTAAGGAAGGTCGACCTGTAGCATTCTTTAGTGAGAAGTTGAACGAAGCTAAGATTAGGTATTGTACGTACGATATAGAGTTCTATGCTATCGTTCAGGCTCTCCGCCACTGGAGACACAATCTGATCTAGCGTGAGTTCGTGCTGAATACATACCACGAAGCACTGAAACATATGAATTCCCAAAAATAGATTATACGTCATGCCAAGTAGGCTGCCTATCTTCAGGAGTTCACCTTTCATTTGAAGCACAAACCGTGTGTCACGAATCGGGTAGCCGCCACACTTAGTCGCCACACACATTTACTAGTCATGCTGCAGCCTTGCATTACTGATTTAGATTCACAGCGTGACTTATACGCCACTGATCCTTTCTTTCGTGACATTTGGATCTCGTGTCAACATAGTGGGACTGATCTTACTACAAAGTACGTAGTGAGTGAGGGATATCTGTTTAGGAGCACCCGCCTTTGCATCTGCAAGGGACCACTTCGAGAGATACTACTGAGGGAGCTTCACTCATTTGGGTTAGGTGGACATGCATGCCAATCTAAGTTGATAAATCTCGTAAGTGCGCGATATTATTGGCCTAAGATGAAGCACGATGTCATCAGGTTTGTTAGACAATGTATGACGTGTCAGCGGTTAAAGGGCACACACAAAATACTGGATTATACCCCTTTACCGATACCTGAGCGGCCGTGGGATGACATTTCGATGGACTTCGTGGTAGGACTTCCTCGCACTCAGAGGAAAGTCGATTCTATTTTTGTAGTCGTGGATAGATTCTCAAAAATGATGCATTTTATTTCGTGTAGGAAAATCTCTAGTGCCGTACACGTCGCTGAACTTTTCAATAAAGAAATCGTTAGATTACACGATATTTCTAGACCGATCACCTCTGATAGAGATACTTGTTTTATGTGGTATTTTTGGAAAACATTGTGGGGCCGATTAGGAACCAAACTCGAGTTTAGCAGTGCATATCAGAGAATGTTATGCCCCTGAACACACTGCGATTCTCGGGGCACAGTATACTCGACGAGGCGAATTATCAACTTTTGTCTCTCGCCCTCTCAAACAGACAAAGGGCGAGGCAAATTCTCGAACCCCAAGGCCCAGGTCATTCCGCCGCTGGGGGTAGGCGAGAATGCCCCGAGGCAGAGGTCCGGCAAGGAGAAGGCTGGCGAGGCGCCGGGGCGAGACCTCGCCGGGCGAGAGCTTTTCCCCAGCCTGGCGAGCACGAGCCCGGTCAGCGAGCTCGTGGGGCGAGTGGAGCAGGCGAGATCGGCGAGCGGAGGAAGCCCGTTCTGCGACCTGGTGGTTTCCGCACCAGTCCCGAAAGGGTTCAGGGAGCCGGAGATGGTCTACTACACCGGCAAGGATGACCCAGTCCAACACCTGCAATGGTTTGAGGACATGGTCTCCATCCGACCTATGTCGGATTCATTCAAGTGCCGACTCTTCGCCATCACCTTGAAGGAGAAGGCGCGGGACTGGTTTCACCAGCTCCCCGTGGGGTCTATCTATGGGTTCGAGGATTTGCGCGAAGTTTCCAGCTGCGCTTCTCGACATCAAAGAAGAGGAAGAAGGATGCCGAGGCGCTCTTTAAGATCAAGCAAGGGCCAGGGGAATCGCTGGCCCACTACGTGAACAGATTCCAGGAGGAGGTCCTGCTCGTCTAAGAGGTACCCGGATTCACCTTCCAGCTTGCCTTCACGGTGGGGTTGAGAGAGGGGTTCTTCAAGATGAATCTGAAAAGGAAGGCCCCCCTGTCCTTTGAAGAGCTGATGGAAAGGGCGGAAGAGGAGATCGAAGGAGAGGCGGCCAACCCGGAATTCACAAGGAGGTTGGCGAAGCTGAGTGAACCGGAGGCCAGGCCGCAGGAAGTTAGGAGGAGAGACGAGCCGAAGTCCCCGGAGCTGGGGTGGAGGTAGCAGGGAGGGGGCAATCAGGGCCCAGGAAGATGGTTTGCCCAAGGAGGGGGCAACTTCCAGGGAGGTCAAGGGAGACCCAACCACCCAGGGTGGAGACAGGGCCCGAGGCCACTCCTCCCCCCCGCCTCAACAAACCATGACGATCGACCGGGGAAGAGGGAGAAGAGCAGGAAGAGCAGGAAGAGGAGGGGGCATGGTGGCGTTGCTCTACTGTGACTTCCACCAGGAGGAAGGTCACGCGACGACTACCTACCCAGAGTTTTTGGAAATGAGGAGGACAAGGGGTCCGGTGCAATAACAACAACAACCGATGAGGATTGAAGAGGTACTGCCTGGAGAAGGGGAGGAGGACAGGTGCGAGGACAGGGCTGACGTGGGATCTCGAGGGGGGATCAGAGTGATCCATGGTGTGGTAGAATTGAGGCCACCCGCAAGCGGAGCCTCCAAACGATGTTCAGGAGGAGCGTCGCGTCGACCGCCCAAACCCCACCCCCTATGAAGAAAATTACCTTCTCGTCAGAGGACATGCTAGATTATGAGGATCCGTTCTGCGACGCCTTGGTGATCCAAACGGCCATCGAGAACTTCACGGTCTCCCGGATTTTGGTCGACAATGAGAGCTCCGTTTATGTGATTTTCAAAAAGGCATTCGATGCAATGCAGGTGGAAGCGAAGAGGGTGCTGGCCTCGGATGGGCCGTTGTTTGGTTTTTCGGGGTAGAGGAAGGAGGTCGAAGGCGGAGTCGGGCTCCATGTAACGTTGGGAGGAGTTCCGAGGAACTGCCGGTTCGTCATAGTCAACGCTCCGAGTAGTTACAACGCCATTTTTGGACGCCCTCTCATCAGCGCCATCCGTTGCGTCCCCTCTTCCTTCCATCAGTGCCTTAAGTTCCATGGCGGAGGAGTTCAGGTCTGCATCCGAGGAGATACCAAGATGGCGAGACAGTGCTATGTGACTGCCGTCAACACCATCTCCTGGATGACGGAGGCTGATGAGCTGGAAGGGAGATGAGGGAGCCAACGACGCTAGGAGAAGCGATAGGGGAGAAAGGGAAGTGGAAAAGGAGGTCCCTTCCCGGGAGGAGAAGACGAAGGAGAAGCAGGAGGGATGTACCGAGCTGGTGGAAGTAGAAGTTGTGAGGGAGAAGGCCTTAGCCGAAGAGAGAAAGTTAGGAGGTGAGTGGGAAGGGCCGTCCCGGCTGGATGCGGCGGAGGAAGCAGTAGAGATGGAGTTTAGCACTCAGGGAGGAAAGACGGAGAAGGTGCGTGCTAGCAGGGGTATTAACCCAGAGGATCGGGCGATACCACCTCCAAAATGTGGAGGGTGAGTCCATCGGTTACACGTGGAGTGGCAAGGACCTGAAATATTTCTACCCTTGAATTCAACAGTAAAAATGTGTGCTTTTGAACTTTGTTCTTCTTGTATGAATGGATGGTGTCAACTTATAAGATGATGATGCTTGATATGTGATTGACCCCGAGTATACCCGCTGACCAGTCTCCCATCAAGTTGGTAGGGCCGTAGGCTCACTCGGTGGCAGGAAAGTTTCAAAAGGTGATTGGCCCCGAGCAGACCCGCTGACCAGGCTCCCATCAAGCTGGCAGGGCCGTAGGCTCACTCGGTGGCAGGAGAGTTTCAAAAGATGATTGGCCCCGAGCAAACCCGCTGACCAGGCCTCCCATCAAGCTGGCAGGGCCGTAGACTGACTCGGTGGCATGAAAGTTTCAAAAGGTGATTGACCCCGAGCAGACCCGCTGGCCAGGCTCCCATCAAGCTGGCAGAGCCATAGGCTCAGTCGGTGGCAGGAAAATTTCAAAAGATGATTGACCCTGAGTAGACCCGCTGACCAGGCTCCCATCAAGCTGACAGGGCTGTAGGCTCACTCGGTGGAAGGAAAGTTTCAAAAGGTGATTGGCCCCGAGCAGACCCGCTGATCAGGCTCCCATCAAGCTGTCATGGCCGTATGCTCACTCGGTGGCAGGAAAGTTTCAAAAGATGATTGGCCCCGAGCAGACCCGCTGACCAGGCTCCCATCAACCTGACAGGGCCGTAGGCTCACTCGGTGGCATGAAAGTTTCAAAAGGCGGTTAGCCCCGAGATGATCCCACTGCCAGACTCTCACTAGCTGGCAGGGCTGAGAGGCACTCGGAGGTAAGGTCGACATCGTAGCCCGAGCTGATCCCGCTGTCGGGCCCACACCAGCCGTCGGGGCGGGATGGCGTTCAGAAGGATATACGAAAAGTGATTCGGGATGAGAGAACAAAGGGGAAGAAAGTCTGAGAAAGGGAATGTCTTTATAAGAGAGGGAAGTATCCCAGGCCAAGGTACGCGAGTGGGGTCCACCGAGAGGTGCACTAGCCCGGCGGATGCACCCGAGGTGTCGGCCTACCTAAAGAGGCGTGGGAATCGTTCGGAACAGGCGCGCTCTCGACAAGATCGCGCTTCCGGCAGAGTCGTCGCGGTCGCCACCTAAATTCTAGAAGGGTATGAGCGCGTGTGGATGGGCTACGACTTTGTTAGTTGTTACACACCCTTGAGGTGAGAACGCCTTGATCACGACCCAGGGTTAAGGGCCGACGACGTGCTAGTGCGTGAACTATGTGCGAGTGGAGATAAATAAGTATAGAATGAAGAATAAAAGAGAAATGCTTCGTCAAAAAAAAAATGTTCCCTTTAATTACAAAAAGTTTTCGCCTACAAAAGGGGGGTCTCACCCCTAGCATGTATTACAACAAAAAGGGGGGGGGGGGGGGGAAGGAAAAGAAAACTAGAAAAAGAGAGCGGGAAATCTTCAGGGGGAGTCGCTGGACTTCTCGCTGGAGGACCCGTCGCTTTCGCCTGAAGGACGGATGGCGCCGCTCTCGTGTTGAAGGTCGGCTTCGTCCTCCGGCACATCTAGCGGGGTAAAGAGCCAAGCAGAACATTGCGAGCAGTGAGCCTCTCGGCGCCTTCGTTCAAGAGCCCAGCGTCCCGCAGCACCGGCAACGCGTGCCTCGCTGCCCCTTGGGCGTTCTCCCGCATCATCACTTCGATCTCGTAGTTCGTATAATTATGCCGCTTGCTTTTCTCTCAAGGAGGTGGCGGGACAGCGACGACTCGCAGGTGTTGGTTCTCGGCCCGCAGCTCCTTGATCTCGCCCTCGAGGCCGGCCACTCGCACGCGTAGTATGTCCGCATTCGAGGTGTCCTGGGAGAAAAAGGAAAATGATAAGGTTAGGGCGAGATGAAGCGAAGGCGTAAGCATCCATAAAGGGCCGCACTTACCTCTTTGACCGGGCGGTTGGCGAGGAGGGTCTCGACGGCCTCCAGCTTGCGCGTCAAAGACACGACTTCAGAAGAAGCGAGGGCCCGCATTTTCTCAACCTCGGCAAGGTTTCACGCGAGGTTGATGCTGCGGCGTGACGACACGTGCGTGAGCTCGAGAGCACGCAGCTGGGCTCGCGCGGCCTCGTGCGCAAGCGCCCGAGTAGACTCGACATCAAAAACTGTGACGTCTTCTCGGCTGTAGAGCGCGAAAGAAAGGGCATAGGCCTCGCTGTTAATGGTGTCCTGCTCCACCCAGGACGGGAGGAGTGTAGAGATCGAGGCCCGGTTGGCTTTTCGGTCCCACTGAAGTATGAGCTCACCTACTTCGTCGTTGTACTTATCGCCCAAGCCATAATTTCGGTGCCCTCTTGGCACCGGTCTTGCGGAGGCTTCCGCCGGTGCGTTTGAGGGCCCAACAACCCCATCCGCTACGGTATCTGCTGACCCCGTCATGGCCGGGGCACTCGCCCGGGGGGTCTCAGCGATGACCACCTTACCTTTGGCAGGTGCCGAGGACTTTGACCGCTTGGAGGGAGACGAAGCAGGAGCCGTTTCGGGCTTCTGCTTCTGGCCGCTGGGCTTGGAGGAGCCCGAATCCTTTCGGCAGGCTTCGGCGGCGGCTCGCGCGAGAGCGAGGGCGGTGCCGGGAGCTTCCTCATTCGCATACGGCGGGTGTAGGGGAAGATCCCGCGCTCCTGCATCAAGTTTTTGACTAAGAAAGGTAGACAGAAAGACAAGCGAGGCTCATCGCGCTGAAGCAGTTCGCCTTACCATTTCTCGGGAGAACTGGAGGGAGCGAGTCGACGTTCTTCCGCAAGTGGACAAAGTCCATGCCGTGCTCCATGATGTATACTGGTGGAGCTTGGCCTCGTGACCTCCCAGTGACGGAGGCTTATATGTCGATTCATCCTCCTGCGTAGGTGCGAGAGGAATATTGCCGAAATTGCCGGTGACAAAGACAAAGTGCCGAACCCAGTCGTGGTTCTTGTTGGCGAGACCGACAACCATGAGCGGGTGCTGACCTGAGAAGAAGGCGACCCCGCTTTTCTCCCGGAAGTTGAATAGTTTGCGGAAGACAGGGATGCTGAACTCAATCCTTTCCTCGCGCAGATAGCAGGCGAATGCTACCAACATAGCTATGGAGTTGGGGTTGAGCTGCGCGGAAACAACTCCGAAGTAGCGGAAGGTCTGACACAGCTCTGGCCAGAGAGGGAGGCTAAATACCACTTCAAAATGCTCCACGGGAATAGTAAGCGTGTCGGGCGAGAACTGGTTGATGCGGTCACGATTTCGGGGGCGGCGCGCGACGAACCCAGGCGGGACGTAATCCGCGATCACCATCGTAAAATCATCTTCCGTTAAATCGCAAGAAGCGAAATCGTGAGTAGCGAATGCTTTGGCGCACTTAGCCCTGCTATCGGCTTCGGCCACCATCGCGTAAGGGTAGGGGTGGAAGTTGAGTCACGCGGAAAGCCTAGAGTGAGGCGCGAGTACGAGTGCGAGTGCGAGTGCGGGAAGGAGTGAAAGAAAGCAGGAATGAAACATTAATAAATGTGGTGGGTGGGCCTGACTATTTATAGAAAAACGAGGAAATCGAGAAGTTTCGTAGGCGTTGGAGTGCTGGCAGTAACCACGATGCCCGGCGCCTCGGAACTCGAGCCGGCCCCACCTTCGCCCCACTCGCTCGCAGGTGGTGAGTGCCTCACGCAAAGTCCTCCGCAGGAGGGCGGGATGAGCAGGATAAAACACAAGACGAAACCAAAACGTTATGTGAGGTATCAACATTCGACAAAACATAAAAGAAATCATTTGGAACGGAAATATGGTTATAACATCTAAGGTAAAGGGATCGTTCGCAAAACAAGGCCAAGCTCGACATTCATTATAGATAATAAAATTAAGGGTGGCAAGGTAGGTGAAGCAGTAAGATGGATACGGGGGGCGAGTGCCGGTAGGCTCAATACTGGATCCATTGCCATCGACCCCGACCTCGCCTCCCTGTCCTCGGCGGCACTCGCGGGTAGAAGTATGCGCTTACGACGGTAAGTTCTTGATTGACCAAGCGCATTTGGTTCCTTACCCGCGCGATATGCCTCCCGGGGGAAGTCTCCTCGCACCCGACTCCCTGTCGCTCCATCTCCCCGATGAGGTGCGAGTAGTCCCTCTCGAGAATGCTCAGCCTGCGCTCAGTGACTGCCCGGTGTCTGCCTGACTGACCAGAGATGTCTCGCTGCATCCAGATGAGTTTCCCGAGAACTTCCGTCACCCGTTCCTTCATCGTTTTAGCATCTCCAGGATCACCAAGGAAGTCCGAAAGATCGCTGGGAGAGGGAGGCGGCGAGATCACCTCCTCCCCCTCCTCAAAGCGAGGTTCCATCGGCGAAGCATCTTGGTAGGCTGCAGGAGCGGAAGTTGGCTGGCCTCATTTAGTAGCTCAAACGATAGGGTCGGACCGTATGTAGCGACTAACCTGGTACAAGCTCTTTGCTCTTGCGTTGGCGAGATGGGGTAGGTTGCCCTTCGAACGGCCTGTCAGGGGGATGAAGCGATTTCCCCCTTCCAGGGCGAGAGGGTACCTGGTTGGCAGCTGAAGCGGTGGCTAGATTGGCGGCGGGAGAAGTGTGGCCGAGGTCCCTTCCGGCCGGGTGCTCCGGCTCTGACGCGAGGAGAGTCGTGGTCTCGCGAGCTGGAGAGTTTCGTGGGGTAGAGGATAGTCCCGTAGTTCCGAAAATGGGGGCTGCGGGAGGCAGGGTAAGAAAGAGACGGCGAAAGATAAAGACGTATGCGAGAAGAAAATAAACAGCTTACCAGGCTCAAGCAAGGTTCCGCCAGGAGTAGCCGGAAGGCTGGACTCCTGAGCCAGCGGGACATCCTTAGCGGCAGGCGGGACATCCTGAGCCAGCGGGACATCCTTAGCTTGGCCTCGTGACCTCCCAGTGACGGAGGCTTATAGGTCGATTCATCCTCCTGCGCAGGTGCGAGAGGAATATTGCCAAAATTGCCGGTGACAAAGACAATGCGCCGAACCCAGTCGTGGTTCTTGTTGGCGAGACCGACAACCTTGAGCGGGTGCTGACCTGAGAAGAAGGCGACCCCGCTTTTCTCCCGGAAGTTGAATAGTTTGCGGAAGACAGGGATGCTGAACTCAATCCTTTCCTCGCGCAGGTAGCAGGCGAATGCTACCAACATAGCTATGAAGTTGGGGTTGAGCTGCGCGGGAACAACTCCGAAGTAGCGGAAGGTCTGGCACAGCTCTGGCCAGAGAGGGAGGCTAAATACCACTTCAAAATGGTCCAGGGGAATAGTAAGCGTGTCGGGCGAAAACTGGTTGATGCGGTCACAATTTCCGGGGCGGCGCGCGACGAACCCAGGCGGGACGTAATCCGCGATCACCATCGTAAACTCATCTTCCGTTAAATTGCAAGAAGCGAAATCGTGAGTAGCGAATGCTTTGGCGCACTTAGCCCTGCCATCGGCTTCGGCCACCATCGCGTAAGGGTAGGGGTGGAAGTTGAGTCACGCGGAAAGCCTAGAGTGAGGCGCGAGTACGAGTGCGAGTGCGGGAAGGAGTGAAAGAAAGCAGGAATGAAACAGTAATAAATGCGGTGGGTGGGACTGGCTATTTATAGAAAAACGAGGAAATCGAGAAGTTTCCTAGGCGCTGGAGTGCTGGCAGTAACCACGATGCCCCGACGCCTCGGAACTCGAGCCGGCCTCACCTTCGCCCCACTCGCTCGCAGGTGGTGAGTGCCTCACGCAAAGTCCTCCGCAGGAGGGCGGGATGAGCAGGATAAAACACAAGACGAAACCAAAACGTTATGTGAGGTATCAGCATTCGACAAAACATAAAAGAAATCATGTGGAACGAAAATATGGTTATAACATCTAAGGTAAAGGGATTGTTCGCAAAACAAGGCCAAGCTCGACATTCGTTATAGATAATAAAATTAAGTGTGGCAAGGTAGGTGAAGCAGTAAGATGGATACGGGGGGCGAGTGCCGGTAGGCTCAATACTGGATCCATTGCCATCGACCCCGACCTCGCCTCCCTGTCCTCGGCGGCACTCGCGGGTAGAAGTATGCGCTTACGACGGTAAGTTCTTGATTGACCAAGCGCATTTGGTTCCCTACCCGCGCGATATGCCTCCCGGGGGAAGTCTCCTCGCACCCGACTCCTTGTCGCTCCATCTCCCCGACGAGGTGCGAGTAGTCCCATTCGAGAATGCTCAGCCTGCGCCTAGTGACTGCCCGGTGTCTGCCCGACTGACCAGAGATGTCTCGCTGCATCCAGATGAGTTTCCCGAGAACTTCCGTCACCCGTTCCTTCATCGTCTTAGCATCTCCAGGATCACCAAGGAAGTCCGAAAGATCGCTGGGAGAGGGAGGCGGCGAGATCACCTCCTCCCCCTCCTCAAAGTGAGGTTCCATCGGCGAAGCATCTTGGTAGGCTGCAGGAGCGGAAGTTGTCTGGCCTCATTTAGTAGCTCAAACGATAGGGTCGGACCGAATGTAGCGACTAACCTGGTACAAGCTCTTTGCTTTTGCGTTGGCGAGATGGGGTAGGTTGCCCTTCGAACGGCCTGTCGGGGGGATGAAGCGATTTCCCCCTTCCAGGGCGAGAGGGTACCTGGTTGGCAGCTGAAGCGGTGGCTAGATTGGCAGCGGGAGATGTGTGGCCGAGGTCCCTTCCGGCCGGGTGCTCCGGCTCTGACGCGAGGAGAGTCGTGGTCTCGCGAGCTGGAGAGTTTCGTGGGGTAGAGGATAGTCCCGTAGTTCCGAAAATGGGGGCTGCGGGAGGCAGGGTAAGAAAGAGACGACGAAAGATAAAGACGTATGCGAGAAGACAATAAACAGCTTACCAGGCTCAAGCAAGGTTCCGCCAAGAGTAGCCGGAAGGCCGGACTCCTGAGCCAGCGGGACATCCTTAGCGGCAGGCGGGAGCGCGTCAATATCCGTCGGGTTTGTCTCAATGTCATCCCCCATCACCAACGTCTCCTACGAGTGGTCAAAATCATCGGGGTATCATGTCACCAGAAGTAGTAGCAAGACAGGAAAGATCATATTACCTTGGTTAGGTCGTCGGGATGATTGCGAGAAGGGGACGGAATCTTTGACGTGGACTCAGTCGCCGTTGGATCCCGCCGAACCGCCTTGGCTTTTTCGGCCGATTAGGCGAACTTGGACCCCTCTTCGACGTGAGCCAGAGAGCATATCTAAAATCTTGCGCCGCAGCAAGACGGTCCAACAGCCCTTGCGAGAGCGGTCTCGGGGACGGCCTCATGAACTCCATTAGGGTAGCGAGAGCTCAGAAGAAAAAGAGGGAAAAACAGTAAGGGGAAAATGAGGCACTCCCGACACTGTGGCCTGAGATATATATAGCACAGTGGAGGGGCCCGCCAAAAGATTCCCTCCAGGTCAGCAACCACTCACCGAATACTAGAGGTTGGACTTTTCTTTCCGAGCGTGGAACTAGTTCGCAAAGAGCGGGGATTGTGTACAACTCCGTATTCGTCGAGTGAGCTCCTAGGCCCAAGGCAGTCAAAAGGATGACTAAAACAGACAGGTCCTCATTCGCCCAGAGCGTCAGAGAGGCATTCGCCCAGGTCAGGAGAGGCAAGCGAGCTTTGGGGCGAGTGTAATCCTCATTCATTAAGCATTCACCTGCTTAGGTATTCGGATGTGCAGACGGTCAGGCGAGTGAGGGACTGTACCCCGCTCGCCCAGAGGACCAAGGGTCTGGCGAGTGGTGCCTTCACGAACCACTCGCCCAGTAGGATCTAGAGAACCAGGTGTGCGAGAAGTCTGGCGAGTAGTGCCTTCACGGACCACTCGCCCAGTAGGATCTAGAGAACCAGGTGTGCGAGAAGTCTGGCGAGTGGTACCTTCACGGACCACTCGCCTAGTAGGATCTAGAGAACCAGGTGTGCGAGAAGTTAAGCGAGTGGTGCCTTCACGGACCACTCGCCCAGTGGGATCTGGCGGTAAATTTACCTGGATACGGAGACTGCCAACAGCCCTTCAGAACAGCGGAGTTTGGCTGTTGGCAGACCATTCTGGGGTGCATTTAACAAAACCAAAGGGCGAAATTGCGCTATTGGCAGACCCAGTAGAGAAAAACTATATATAGACCCCGAAGGGCACCTTTGGAGAGGATTCTAATTCTTTGGCTTCTTCCTCTTCTGGACAATTTTGGTTAGCTCCCAAGGCTCTCCAAGGTGCCAAACTTCAGCTTTTGGCTTGAGAGGGGAAGCACTCTAAAATCTTCCGGGTGTGTGGTGGGACCTCCGCGCTGCAGCCAAGGGTCGGTGTTTAGTTCTGAATCTTCGGTCAAGTTCTTCTACGGGACAAGTAAGTGCTAGTTGCCCCCTCTTAGGGGTCCGAACTCCTCGTTGAGCCGATTCTCGGTTCCAACAATGTCATACAATAAATAGTGGGTAAAATGATAGTGAGTGCACATGCGTTTATCTTGTGGATGGGCTATACAGACAACTACAAAGACAATAACCACAGCAGTATCAGGCCCGTGACCAGAGGGAGATTTAGCCGTAGGATCCATAATGTCAGTACTTTGAGCACGATCAAGGACATATTTAATGCACTTATGGTATGTGTATATGATAGTAGGCTTATTACACCTGGGTTCACTTTCTTCTGACATACTCATGATCGTAGTATGTTCAGAAATAAGAAGAGGGGGGAAACAGAGCAGGCAAAGTAGTTTCTGTAGGTCGTGTGCCCAATTCAGTGTGGTACTCTAGCGGAACATCAGAAGAGGTGGCGTGATAATAAGACGTAGATTCAAAAAAATGTGACATCCTTTTACACATATAAGCCCGTTTTCGGCTTGGGTAGTAACATTTGTACTCTTTTGAGGTGCAATGGTAGCCAAGAAAGTTACATCTAGTGAATATGAGATCAAGCTTCCAATGTCTGGGACCTAAGTTGTGGACAAAATACACACTCACAAAAAACTAGAGGAAGAGGAAACATCTCTCAATCAGCAATCAGCAATCAGCATATAACACATGGTATCCTTCCCAAGCACATCGGACGGAAGCCTATTAATGAGGTAACAAGCTTTGAGTATGTTGGAACATCTATTTGGATTATCATTGCACGACCACCTTCCAGGAGATGACAGTTATTTTGTTCCACCACTCCAGTATGTTGAGGAGTGTGAGTGCAAGATGTTTGTAAGAAGGCACCCTTCAATTGTAGGAAAGTTTGAAGTGAGTTTTATATTTGGATGCATTATCACTCTGTAAAACCATAATGAATTTACCAAACCGAGTTTGAATTTCAACACAAAAGGTACAAAAACCATTATACATGTCAGATCTTTTTCGCATTAAAAATGCCCAAGCGCATCTAGAGAATGATAAATAAAAGGTAACAAAATACTTAAATCCCTGTAATGATGTAGTTGAACACGAATCTTAAATATCACAGAGAAGAAGTTCAAAGGTATACACACGCTTACTAGCATTGGGAGCTTACAAAATACGTTTGCTAAATTGAGAATACAAACACTGTAAACGAGACAAAGAAGGATGAAGAAGCTAGTGGTGGAGCTGCAGAATCGATGGAGAGGACATCAAGTTGTGGGTAGGAGCAGGATAAGTGTTAAGGTAGTAAAGCTTTCAGATTGAGTACATGTGCCAAAAGTCCTCCCCGTGGTCTGGTCATGTACAAGACAAGATGAAGATGAAAAAGTCATAATGCAGTAAAGTTTCTTGGTTAGTTGGCTAACATATAAGAGGCTAAGCGGAAATTTAGGAACATGAAGGGTATGTTTGGTGCTCCGGATTTGACGCAGAGCAATTCCTCCGCCACCCAACTATGACCGCAAACCCTTGGTTGCGAGTCGGGGAGGCATTACCAATTCCCATGACCATGGAACTAGAAGCATCTGCAAGGGTAACAATAGACACATATTTAGGAGTGGAGAGAAGGGAGTATATATGACTGTAATGGTTTGGTTTTTTAGCAAAACCGCACACCGAACCACCCCTATGTGATTCCAAAAATTTGGAACCAAACCGAACCGTGAAAACCATTGGAACCGAACCAAACCGAATTGAATGGTTCGGTTTGGTTCGATTTGGTTTTGGTGGTTTAAAAATATAAACGTGAATACATAATCTTAGAGAAATTTTTAAAAAATATAGTTTCATACTTGCATAAATAATGTTTATCACCGTGGCTCGCATGAGAAGAGAAGTAATGCGTGACTCCAGTTAATAACTTAATGTAACACAAATTATGTTTCTATTAAACTGCTACCGTGACATCCGTGACGCCCAAATAAATTAAACATATTACAACAACAACAACAGAACCCATATAGTCCCCAATCATTGGGGGTATGGGCGGGGGAAGATTGGAAACAAACCTAACCTTTGGCACTATGCACAAAGTGGCTTCTCTCAGAGGAGAAAGACCTAACTTTTGACAATAAATGCACAGAGTGGCTGCTCACAGAGTACCACTGAAATAGTGGCCCCCTATACCGTCGCGTTTGCTGCGGAATCATGCCCTCAAATCAAAGCCAAAGACATCAGAGAGGGCCGTCAGCATGCTTACAGGTGGCATGAGAGATTGCAAGGATCTGACGTGGCTGAGGCGTGTGCAGAAGAAAGACCGTCAGGCAGAAGCTCAGGAGTTAGGAAGAGTGTGCCCAGTGAATGTAAATAGACGAGGGCGACAGAGGCCCTAAATAAAGGTGAGTTGTGGCGATCAGAAGTGGCGGCGCCGGATGGGGGGCGGTCGTCGAAATTAATGGCTAGAGACGGGCCAACGGAGCAGGTGGTCGGAGCGGAGTCTGCAAAATGGAGACAGGTGGGACGACCAGTGGCGTTAGAAATTGTTAGAGGCACCAGTGCTGGGCTGGGAGGCGATGATGCAAGTTATGTGAACTACACGACATAAATAACCGAAGGCGATGGTGGAGCGACAAGAACCGCGGAGAGCATCAGAGCTTCTTCGAGTGTAGGTGGCATCTAGGATGGATGTGGTGGGATCGGACCCCCAAAGCGATAGTCAATGCTGGCGGTAAGTTGCATAAGCACGACGTCATAGTACACCGACATCTCCAGTAACTTTTGGAGCATTGAACAGAGGGAGCCTTGCTCGCTGGAGCTTGTCATCTCCGAGATATTGATGTTGTGTGGTGGGCTCGAGGCAGGGAAAGGGCGGACTGCTGGAGTGAGGCTAGAAGGAGATGGAAGATGGCTCCATATACGCCACATACACGCTAGAGCGTTGCTCGAGAAAAGGCTGTAGGGATTGCAGGCGTATGCGAGGGGCGAAAGAAGGCAGGTGGGCACAACGACCGGTTGATAAGAGTTGAAGGAATGTCAATCGTGCGCTGGGTTCGACGTCGATGATGTCGGAATGTGGCGTCGAGAGGGAAACACCGTCCGACGCGCATAAGAGCATAAGTAGCATTCAAAGCCGAGGAAGGAGATGCTCCCCGCGATCAGAACAGATGGCGCACGCGTGCTGGGCTCACCAGAAGGACTTGCGCATGTGGACCCGCGCGAGCTAACTGCTATTGGACCGCGCGAGCTGCTGTTGGATGAAAATCGACTTCTGCTGGTATGGATGGAGCTTCGTCGGTCCGTTGATTACAACATGGAAAAGGAGGATCGGAAGCAGAGAGTTCCGTTTGCCGGAGAGGATCGAAAGTCTATGATACCAAGATGTTACATGCCTAGCCATAACGTCGTCAGAGGTGGCGGTGGAGGCGGAGATATAAGGGGAGTTGAGCTCAACCCGCGGAGAATGCGAGGGGAGAGGAAGAAGGGGAGCAATGCTCACCCTAACCCTAGAAATTGTGGGAAGAATGCGAGGGAAGAAGGCTTGAGTGTTGTTGTTGTTGTTATTCAACTCTCTTACCCCTTTTCTCCAAATTAAAATCTCGTGTCCGCGAAATATCAAATAAATTCCAAGATTTACGAAAGCCTCAAACATAAAATAAAATGATAAAACGTAAAATTCCGTTACGTCGAGACTTCAACATGCAGTGCCACTTATTTATTTTCATCATTAGAAAGTCTCATGTCTATTAACATTTATGCAGTGCCACTTATTTATTTTCATCATTAGAGTCTCATGTCTATTAACATTTTATACTTCAGAATTGTCTTAAATTTTAGCTTAAATTTTTTGAATTTCCAATTTGCCTTTTTGTGCTCATCGGTTCATCATATAAGATACCCTAATTGAATAGTTTAAGCATAATATATAAATTCTTGTCATGTGGTCACCCACGGCGAGAGAACCTTATATTCACCCGCCTTATATACTCCTTAATCAATAACTTAGTTGCTGACTCTATTTGCAACTGTAACATAGCTTGGAGTTGTAGATTTGGGGTAATGTAATGTAAAATAACAACATATACAACAACTATCTATAATTGACCATTTTTTAGTTACTCAATCACTTTGTCTAATACAGTTAGTGCGCCATCGTGCATATATCTAATAACTTTAACATACCTTTGACACATGATTTTCTTCCCTAAGGTTCAAGAATAAAATTTCATGGCACTTGATCGTATTATTTCTCTTGATCAATAAAAATCATATGAAAATCTTGTCCTTACTTCTTGTATCTTTCCTTCAATTGTCTTAACACAAAATCTCTTCCACAGTAGATCTTCGTGACCACTTCTCAATTGTCCAAATATGACATTATTTAATTTCCATTTACCCAAATCATACTAAATTGTCCTTAGATAATCAGATGCTGCTATTTTATCATTCTAACATAATTTATACAAACAATAAGGAAATTTAAAATTGTTTTCAAGTTCAAAATCCCGACCCCACATTCCATGTTTCTCCTTAATATGTATGAGTTCAATCAGACTATTTTCTTATGGTGAGTAAAACCTTGTAGTTAGTTTAGTAAGAAATTTTCATACTAAAGCATTCCGGAATGCATCTTTGTTAAGAAACTACATATATGATGCTCTTTTCTAGGACCTCCCAACACGGCCAAGGTATTTGGTAGCATTTGCAGTTGGTTTTGATCAATCGAAAAGTGTTGATGCAGCAGTTAAAAAGGTTCTTTGACCACCTTTATTTTCTTCCTTATCATCTATTATTTCACTATATCAGTTCATCCGTACTTTTTTTGTATAGTTTTCAAATGATTTTACAGTCATGCTATTTCATTATGATGGTCGAGTTAGTGAGTGGGAGCAATTCGAGTGGTCACAGCGTGCAATTCATGTCAGTGTGAGGAAGCAAGCAAAATGGTATTCTATGTTCTTTTTATGAGCACACCTAGGAAACACTTGATTTTCTTAGAAGCCTTGGGTTTTAAAAAAATATTATTTTTTATTTTGTATATATATCGTGATTCCTAAACTTTCCTAGACTTTATAATACTTAGGTGGTATGCCAAGCGCTTTTTGCATCCAGATGTCGTAGCGGCATATGATTATGTATTTGTATGGGATGAAGATCTCGGACTTAAAAACTTTGATGCAGAGAAGTAAACATCAACTATATTTTATACTTACAATCTGTAGCAGTTTCTTTATTCCTCTGTCTCATTAAGTTATATAAGCTGTTCCTGCATATGCTAGATATATTCATCTAGTTAAAAAATATGGCCTGGAAATATCACAGCCAGCTATTGAGTCTAGTAGAGGGTTAACATGGCAGATGACAGTAAGGAAATCTCACAGTGAAGTTCACAAGTAGGTTTACTTCCAGTTGTTTTAATTTTCTTGTTGACATAAAGTATAACTTTCGGTTAGTGGGCTTTTTGTAGAATTTCTCATTACTGTGATCCTGGAATGTAATTTTTTCAGAGAAACTTCAGAGAAGCCTGGTTGGTGCGTCCACCCACATTTTCCGCCATGTGCAGCGTACAAACATCTATCTCTGTCTTCTTTAGTGATATTAGCATTTAACTGAAATTCATTTTTCAGTGTTTTGTCCATTACTCTAAAATTCTTCTGCTAGAAAATATTTTTTTACCTTTTGTTTGGTGAATCATGATATTTATGAACTCTGATAAAGCATGTAAAGTGAATATCATGCTCATTCATGGGGTAGCTGATGTCATATCACCTCTTATTTCCTTGTAGCTTTGTGGAAATGATGGCTCCGGTATTTTCGAAAGCTGCTTGGCGTTGTGTGTGGCATATGCTTCAGGTATATTTAGTTCATTTAAGGAGATGATCATGGTTGTAATATTATCCTCCAGTCTGCAAAATAATGATTCCAGTGAAAAAAATTGTATTTTGTGATTTCAGAATGATTTGGTTCATGGATGGGGTCTGGACTTTGCAGTGAGAAGATGTGTAGAGGTCAGAAATAATCATTTTTTTAGTTATCACCGCCAACATGACAGTGCCATCTATTTACTTTTCTGTTGGTTTTTGTGGATAAATACAAAATATGAGGGAATAAAATAATTTCTTTTATTATTTTCTCACTTCATGTACAACTAGATACAAGAGATGTATATTTATAGGATGAGAGAAATACACAATACTTTTATTCTAAGGTGGGACTAAGGCTCTGTTTGGTTGGGCTGTTGTTGATGGAAAGCTGCTGATAGAAAATGCAGTTTCTGAAAAACACGATTTTGTTAAAAAACTGTTTGGGTGAAATGGAGTTTGTAAAATAGAGTTTTGGAAAAGTTGTTTGGGAAAAAACAGAGTTTTGGGTGGATTTGTTTTTTCATAAAATGTTAACCAACAAAAAAATACATAAAAAAGACATTTTTTGCTTCATAATACGACACCCAACAAAAAAACAATGTTTATATCATGAAAAAGTAATGTTTTTCCTTAACCAGTTACCCTCGCAATCTCGGTCTATGCTCTAGATTCATACAACTGATGTGCTATAATATCACGTAGCACAATCTTTTCGTCTACACCACCTGCAATATTAGAGCATTTTTCTCGCTGCCCTTGTGAACCTACCCCATCATCTCGACTCCCCTGCTCGCACTCACTGAAATCAATATCCACATGCGAAGGGTGCCGACGAATGAAATTATATAAAGTCATCGTGGCCATCACAATATCTGCCTGTTTGTCAAAGCGATAGATTGACATGCCCCGCAGTATGGCCCACTTCCTTTTCCAAACGCTGAACGATCGTTCTATCACACTTCTGAGTGATGAGTGCACATGATTGAACATCTCCTGACGTCCTTCTGCTGGATGACCACCACGAACAAAGTTCGGCCGATGATATCGTGTACCTTGATACGGTTTCAAATATCCTCATTGTAGATGATATCCAGAATCAACCAAGTAATATTTTCCTGGAGAATATAAGAATATGTTTAATAACGAAAAATTTGAGATGTAATAAATAGTTGAACAATTTTTTAATTAGTTACCTCGAGATGGATGAGGGAACTTATAATGGGGATTACTTATTGCATAATTGAAAATACGGCTAGCGTGCGCAGATCCCTCCCAACCGGCCATAACGAAAGTGAAGTACTTGTTGAAATCACAAGCAACCATGACATTTTGCGTTGTTTTGCCACGTCTCCCAATATAGGGTACTTGATTTCCAATTGGTATGTACGCGTTAACATGTGTTCCATCTATTGCCCCGACACAATCTTTAAAAAAAGGCATGTAATGCTAGTCATACTGAATCTCTGGCAGAGTGCTACTGAAAGATCTATCTGATGGTTGAATTACTTCCTCCGCTAACTGCAACAAAGCACGAACACCTCAGGCAAAAAATCTGCTAGTTGTCTCTATTGAGTGCTGAAAGCGCTCGCTTGTTTTTCTCATTGATTCATTATGCGACAATATATACACTGTCAATGCTAGTACTTCTCTGGATGCAGTCCTTCTTGTTCCTTGAAATCCGCACTTATCTTCTAGAGAATGCAATAGATCCATGAATATTTCTTGACTCATCATGAATGAACTATGAAATCTCACTCGAGAACCACGAAGTAGCTCTCCAACCCATTTATCACCTGTTTGCTTTGAAGTCATGCATGAGGCTGGATGGTTCAACAAAGAGGTGTGTTCGGAGACCAAACATATTGCTGCTGCCACATTTTGATGATGAGCGATATCATAATTCCTTCTAATGATCTCGTGCTCTTCTGTGGAATTCTCAGAGTCATCGCTAGACATATTCTGATAACAACATGCATTAACCATTATTTAAAAATAAGACATTAAACAATATCAGTATCACAACAACGGTACATTAGTTAGTCCCAGCGTCAAAGCAAACAACAGAAAATATGACAATAAAAGATGACAATAATGTTCATACATCGCAATGCCCACATCAGAACAAACAACATAAAAGATAACAACAAAAGAGCACAATAATGTTCATTACATCGCAGTGTCAAACTAAAGCGGCTAATAAAAGAAAAAAGATGGCCCCTACTATGCCCCATGGGTATAACGATTATGAAGCCACTCTATGTTCATGCTTTCCGGCAGGCACATGAAAGATTCTATGATTTTTGTCCATCTAATATGTGATGGCAAAATCATAGAAGTCTTCCTGAGACTGCACTTCAGAGTACGTGCTTAATTTTTCTAGTGCCTGCCAATGCTAAAAGAACGTGAAAATTTGGGTGGCTCCTGTAGATATCGACTAATTGTCTTAGAAGACTTGGCCAAATCTTCTACACCGAGCTAACTGCTTTCTTCTTTCCTTCATTTTCTTACTTGCTTCAGATGTAGCTGTGGTCTCAGGTGGAGGAGGAACTCTGCTAACCTCAATATCATCATGTTCACCCCCTGACATTGCTCTTTCATCAATAGACTCCGGGGCAAGACTTCTGGAGTCAGTGGTGCAAGCATGATGTCCTGTAGTGACGACCGAACTGAACATCATGTTCACTTTCTCCTTTAACTCCAGAGGGATTCCTGCATATCAGAATTTTTTTGCCATCGGTACAATCTATTTTAAAGGAAAAAAATTAGACATTGTAAAATAAAGAATTATGAATGTCCATTTACTTTCATAAAAGAATACCTTCAATCTTTCGTTCCACCACTCGTCTGAGACATCTATAGTCTTTCTTGATGCATTCCAACTCAAAACGGTCTTACCGTGTTTCAACTCTGTCCATAATTTCCACTCCTTCAAATGATCCAATTTATTCTTCATTTGGACTTTATCATAATTTTTTACAGTCAGTTGTTCAAATTTTTTCATAACATTACTCCACCCCTCTTTATTAAAATGTGTGCTTGGTCGATTCCCAAGCTCTATCTCTTTAATGCATATATCACTGAAGAACATGACATCCGTAGTATCCCACATAGCGGCTACCCCTACATCTTTTGTTTTGTCCATCTTTAAAAAACAAAACAATTTAAACACACAATAATGAATACACACACATACACCAAACATACACATACACATACACAATACACAATTAACACACACAAATACACAATTAACACACACATACACACAATAAACTACACACACATACACCAAACATACAGACACACAGCCACAATAAGCACACACAGACACAATAAACACACACACACACAATAAACACACGCACACACACGCACACACACGCACACACACGCACACACACACCCCACACACACACATAATCCAATTTTATCAAAATCTATCAAAAAAGGGAAAAAATGAGGATGGAGGATACCTCACGACTTGACGTGGAAGAGAAGGAGAAGCTCTGTCGGAGATCAGGATTCACTGTCGTCACTCACTGTCGGAGCTTAGGAATCGCTGTCGACGTCGTCACTGAAGGAGAAGCACTGTCGGGGAGATCAGGATTCGCCGTCATCACAAGAGTCGCTAGGGTTTCGCCGTCGTCGTTGGCTCGTTGCTAGGGTTTCACCGCCGTTGTTGCTGCAATTTCTCCTTTGCCGCCAATTAGCCGTCGTCGTTGCTAGGGCTTCACAATTATAGGAATTAGGAGGGGGAGACGGCAACAGCTGCGGTGAGACGGTGCTTCAAGCCCGCGGTTGAGGGGATATGTATAGGAGCGTTTATTAATAAACGGAGTTTCTCCTATCAGCCAACCCAAACTCGGCTTATAGCCTAAACTGCGTTTTTTCCCAACCGCACCGACGCCCATCAGCTGAACCAAACGCCACCTAAAGCTTGTGGAGGATGATGGGCTCTTGCTGGGCCTTACAGTGGGCTTTTGTACAGATTCATTTAACACTCCCCTGCAAGCTGAAGCATACCGATCGCAGGCACCAAGCTTGGACAAGAACTGATAATAGAGCAGAAGAGGTAAGTCCTTGGTAAGAATGTCAGCAAATTGCCCAGCAGCAGGAACATGTTTCAGCTCCAATTTCTTCAGTTGAACCTTCTCCCGAATGAAGTGACAATCAACTTTGATATGTTTGGTACGTTTATGGAAAACAGATTCTTGGCAATATGAATAGCAGCTTGACTATCGCAAAAGAAAGTGGTTGGAGAGGAGAGTTTGACACCCAGATCACTCATGAGGCTTTCCAACCATGTAAGCTCTGATACTACAGAGACCATAGTGTTGGATCTATAGGTGCCCTTAGAGGGGGGTGGGGGGTGAATAAGGGCAAGAAGGATATTACGAGGTTTTAAAACTTTTTTGCTGCAGGTATACGTTCTCTGTTAGCTATCGTTGGGCGGTAATGTTACCGTCGACGGTATCTCACAGAAACCGTATTCTTGTGGGTAAACTACGTTCAACCTCTGCGGTTCAGTGTGTTTTATATTATACTCTCAGAAACACAAGTTGCAATATTACTAGTGATCACAAACAATTATCAAAACATGAAAATAATAATTCATTATAAGATTTCAATGATAATACAATTACAAAATTGTTGTCTCCATGACGCTGGAGATCGAAGGCGATGAATAGAAAGTTCTTGGGTCTTCTATACCGACCCTCCCCTCGAGGATCGGTTGGCTCTCCCCTTCTCTCCGAAGGTCTTCGAGCCGGCTCTCTCCCTTCTCCCCGAAGGTCTTCGAGCCTTTGCTAGACCTCCCCGGTCTAGACGCCCTTCACAGACGATTTTCCACGGAATCCTCCCTGGATTCCGACGACCTCTCCGGTCGATTTCTCACGGACTCCTGCCCGGTCGATTTCTCACGGTCTCCTCCCCGGAATCCGATGACCTCCCCGGTCGATTTCTCTCGTTACACGATACAATCAAAACAGAAAAGAGAATACAAGAATAGATGGAAATATAAAAGAAAAACTCACCTCTAAATAGAACCCTTGATGTTGATGTCGTTTCGCTTGCCAAGGTTCGATCTTTGTGGCTTGAGAGTCTTCCTCTACGATGTTCTTTAGATCCTTGGATGTCTCCGATTGATTAGAATTGGTTGCAGCGAGAACACTCCATGTATATGTTGAGAGAAAGCTTCTTGATCGCCGTTTTGATAGCTTTCGATCCTTGCGCATGAATACCTTTTGATCTCCTCTAAAGAGCTCTCCTCTTGAATGAGTTGGGAAGACCCCTCCCTTCCCTCTAGACGGCTAGGGCGAACTCCCCTACAAATTTCGTGAAAATACGTCACCAGAAACTCAATTTTGGGCTGTTTTAAATAAAGGATGCTTTGCAGGAAGTTACAGCGCGGCGGTAGCGCGCAGTCTTCTTGTTCTTTTTTTGCCTTTTATTTCCATACCAATGACTATCACTATGTAAACAAATGTTTCCTCACGAAAATATATTAAATCATTGCCTTCAAAATGATATTGGATGCTCCTTTTGGCTCCTTAATTATGATTGATGGGGTTTCCTAAAGCTACCACGTGACGATAGAGTTAGCGCGCCGCGTTAGCTTTATACGGGCTGCGCCGTCAGATTTCTTTCTCCCTTTGCTTCTACTTTTAGTGCTGCTTGGTAGCCTTCCCATATACGACGTTTAAGTAAGCTACCGCCATCGGTAAGGTTACCGCGTGGCGGTAAGCTCCGTATACGCGATATCTCCCAGCTGTCTTGCTCCATATAAGGATGGTGACAGAGCTTTCCTAGTAGTCGTCTGTTAGCGCGGAGCGGTAGTGCAAGCGCACGACGTTAGGTCTTGCAAAACTGATCTTCAGCAGATAAAAAGGTGGTGACTCTTTCCTTGCAAACCTCGGTTACCGCGGCGTGGTATGGGCTACTGCGGGGCGATATGGGCTACCGAGGGGCGGTAGTAACATTTCCTTCTATAGAAGCCACCAAGTTCCCGCGTTGAGTAGTCAGATCGCTGACGAGGACTTCCAGGTAGCGCGACGCGTTATCAGTAGTGCCTAAGTTATTAAAGGCGCAAGGCGCACCGAGGCGCAAAGGGGCCGTGGAGCCTAGGCGCAAGGCGCAGGCGCGCGCCTGAGGCACGTGAGGCGCAAAAATGGGGAAAAATAAAATTAGTGAATTGGACGCCAAATTCATGGAAAATCAGCGAATGGGGCGCCCAATTAGCTGAATTTTAGCGAATTGGGCGCCCAATTCGCTGAATTTCTGCGAATTGGGCGCCCAATTCGCTGAAATTCAGCATTTGGGCGCCTAGGTGCGCCTTGGGCGCGCCTCGGGTGCGCCTTGGGTGCGCCTTGGCGCGCCTCAGGCGCGCCTCAGGCACATCGCCCGCCTAAGCCGTGCTGGGGCGCAACGGGGTGCGCCCGGTGCGCCCGGCGCCTCAGGCGCGCCTAGGCGCGCGCCTTGACAACTTAGAGTAGCGCGCGGCGATAGTTAAGAGGCCTGGTCTCGTCGATATGTCCTTCTAGCTGACAAGCAGTGTCAAGACGATCCTCTGCTCTTCAAGACGATATACTAGCGCCCGACGGTATCGCTATCGCCGACGTTAGGATGAGAGTCTCGACGATATGCGCTGTCTAGTTGATATAACTCTTCACGTCGATATCCGCCTTCAAGTCGATATACATCTAGTCGACATGGCTAGCGCGCGGCGTTAGTCCTTCATGTGCTGTCTCGACGATATGCGCTGTCTAGTCGATATAACTCTTCACGTCGATATCAGCCTTCCCGTCGATTTACATCTAGTCGACATGGCTAGCGCACGACATTAGGTCTAGTGCCCGACGATAGGCCTTCATGTGCTATCTTGACGATATCCCAGCCGACAAAAGCTTCAGGACAACATGCTCCTTCTAGACGATATACTCGTCTGGTCGACAAAAGCTAGCTCCATCGGTAACGTTAGCGCCCAGTGGTAACTCACACAGATTGGAGTTCTTGTACGACTTTACACCTGTAAACCTGCACACTATACCCAAAACTTGTATGATCAAATGCAACTTAGAATTTGTTATTATCAAACCCAAGAGATGCAAAATGCATGTCCCAACACATAGAACGATACACAGCTTTGGCAAATGAGCGTGCAACCACAAACTGCTTCTTGCTGCGCCAGGTGATAAGGTGTCCAACAAAGTATATACAATATACACTTGTGGAACGACGATCATCTAGAGAGACGACGTAGTCAGTATCAGAGTAAGCAACAAGAAATAGGGAAGAAGAGGGCTTGCAACCTTGCATACAAGTCCTTGTCCAGAAGCAGTCTTTAGATATCAGAGGATGCACTCAACTGCCTGGAGGTGAGAGAGCATGCATGAATCGACTGACAACTCCAACTACAAAGAATATATCAAGTCTTGCAACTGTAAGATAAATCAGCTTCCCTACAAAACGTCGATAATAATCTGGGTTTGGAAGGAGCAGATCATAGTCAGAAGCATGAGCGCAGAGCTTGTGATTGACGCCCATAGGTGTGTCAGCAGGCTTGCATCCAGAGTAGCTAGCATCATGAAGAAAGTCAAGTCAGTACTTCCGTTGAGATATGACAAGGCCATTGGGACCTCAGGCTACCTCGAGACCAAGAAAGTACCGAACATTTCCCAGATCATTAGTTTGGAAACAAAGATCAAATGTTGCTTGATCATGCGAATTCCTTTGAGGTCATCACCCGTTATCAAGATATTATCAACATAAACTAAGAGAGTTACTGTGCCTGTCGGACGATGACGAGTGAATAGAGAGAAATTGAGCTTCGATTGAAGCCAACCTCACGAACAACCCGATTAAACTTGTCAAACTATGCTCGAGATGACTGTTTGAGACCATAACGAGATTTTTTGAGGTGCCATACCAGAGATTCCCCCGTGGTCTCAAACTCGGGAGACTGTTACATGTAGACAATCTCAACTAGATTGCCATTAAGGAAAGCATTCTTGACGTCCAATTGATGTAACTGCCACTATCGATGAACAACTAGGGAGATCAGGACACGAACAGAATTTAATTTGGCGATTGGGGAGAAGGTTCCATCATAGTCGAGGCCGTGTTGTTGCGTAACCCACGGGACACAAGACGAGCTTTTAGACGTTGAACTGCCCTGTTCGGACCATGTTTATTGGTGAAAATCCACTTGCATCCCACACAAGTCTGGCTAGGAGGAAGGGAGACAAAATCCCAAGTCTGATTGACCCAAAGAGTCGTCATTTCCTCATCCATGTATGCCCGCCATCCCGGTTGCTGAAAAGCCTCATGCAGAGTGTTATGGGTGGAAATAGAAGATAAAGCGGTTGCAAATTTGTGAAGTACCGTAGAAAGGCGATGTAAGGACACAACTTTCCAAGGGGTGAGCGGTAGACACTAATGTTGGATCTGCAGTTGGAGACTGATGTTGAATCCAGACCTCGACTAAAGTTTTGGGCCGCGCAACAAAGGAGGTTAAGTCTACATCAACCCCTGAGTCGAGAGATTGAAGGTCCATGTCGATGTCAAACAGGTGTTGAAGGCTGTCCTTCCCGCAATAGAGGGAGTGCAGTTCATCCCACATTGCCTTTGCCGTTTCATGATACATGGCCATATGATAAGGTTCACTATCCATAGAGTTGAGGATCCATGATTGGACACGACCATCATCACTGAGTCATTCCTCGGTGGGCTCAGTAGGGGTGGCCTTAAAGAGATGATGCAAGAGGCCCTTTGGCTGAAGAACACGATAGACGGAGTGCACCCACTCAACAAAGTTCTTCCCACTAAGAGAAATGATGGTGATCCGAAGCTCATCACGAACATCAGGAAGAGGGGCTGCTGCACGAGCCGGAAGAGACGGGGCATCATTCAAGGCCCATTGAAACGGGAATTGAAGAGGAGAGCCCGACGATCAAGAGAAAATGCAGATGAAAGAACGTTGTGGATACCCCGTTATCAAGTGAGCAGTAGATTGCAACCAAGTTAGCAATCAGCAGAGGGCACGCTATCAGGCGATCAAGCGGCAAGCAGGAGAGGAAGAGAAACCGTCGAGCTGGCGAGCGGTTAACGAGATAGCCGAAAATCGTGGCTTCCAGCGGCTGAAAGGCTAGCGAAACTGCGAGCAGGCAAGCAGTCGAGTGGCGAGCGGCGAGCAGTAGAATGCAGCTAAGCGGGAGATCAGGCGAGCTGGCGAACATGCTAGCAGGCAGAAGAGCAGGTGTTGCGAGCAGACAGGCAGCAGAAGGGGGGGGGGGGGGGGTGGCACGCGAGATGTAGAATGCGACTGATCGCGTGCAGGCAAAGCGCGAAAGGCAAGCTGAAGACGGACGATCCTGCGAGCAGGTGCTGCAGACAGAGACGAGCGGAAAATCACGGCAAAAATTAGAGAACCGTGGGAGACGCCAAGCATGTGGGTCCCAGGAAGGCAGCGACAGAACACTATAAATGAAGCTAGGCAGGCAGGCTCCAGGAGGAAGGAGAAGGGGGTGGGGGGAGATGCGGTCTTGCAATCTCTAGCCGCCGGTCCTCCGATGTAGGAAAAAAACACGTGCGGAAGCAAGCGAAAAAAACCCTTTTATGATCGATTTGCCTCTGATACCATGTGGATAAATACAGAATATGAGAGAATAAAATAATTTCTTTTATTAATTTCTCACTTCATGTACAACTAGATAAAAGAGATGAATATTTATTGGATGAGAGAAATACAGAATACTTTCATTCTAAGGTGTGAGAAAGCTTGAGGAGGATAATGAGCTCTTGCTGGGCTTTACGGTGGGCTTTTGTATAGATTCATTTAACAATTTCGTTAACTATTGCTTCTACAGCTTTACTGCTAATATAAATTATATTTCTTTGCATGAACTTTGTACTTTTAATATTAGTTATATGGATATATATAAATTGCTCAGTTGGCATTGTCTGCTATTTTCCTGACATGATGTTTATCATCTTCTGCAGCCGGCTTATATGAAAATTGGCGTGGTTGACTCTCAATGGATTGTCCATCAAGCCATCCCATCACTTGGAAATCAAGTTAGACAATTTTCACCAGCGTTGTCAAAATTAGGCATTTTTTCTATATATATTACGGATTGCATTCTTCCTACGGAATCCGTTTTTTATGTAAACTTTAGTCATTCTCAACCGGTTTGTTTAATTTGGTGGAATGATTAGGCTGCTCTATTTTGATCTGATCATAAAATTTAAACTAAAATAACCTTTCTCCTAAGTAGCGTTAGGCTGCATGATTCCAGTTACTGATCTACCTCATTATTGGTAGGAAACTCATGTTTTCCGAATGTTTCTTTCTTTTCTGTTGAAGTTCAATGGTAAGAACGGTTATGGAGACCTACCCATTTAGCACTGGAGTCTTAAAACATTTGATGTAATTTTAATATTAGCTTCCATTTTTGTCTAATGAAAAACATTTTTTTTAATTCTCAAAAGCATACTTTGACATCCCTAAGTTATATAATTTTAACATTAGATTGAAATGTCGTTTATGGAGGGGTCTCTTAGGGGTCCCACGTCGTCAATTATCTATTATAGGTCATATTATTATGAGTCTCTAGGTGTTGAAGTCGAGTTGTATGAGTTGAGTAGTATCGAGTCGAGTCGTAGTTATGAGTATTAGAATCTTAATGTTGTAGTGTTTCACGCATCCCTTTTATATTGGGTTTAATTACGCCCATGCCATTGTATGTTTTATAAGTAGACCCCTTGGGTCATGTATGAGGCATCAATGAATTAATCAGCCTTCTATCTCTCTCTAAGTTCTCCTTCTCTCTCAAGTTTCCACTCTTTCTCTAGTTTTTCTCCTAATCTTCATCCCCATTCTAAGGTTAGCGTGAGCAAGCTCCCCTCTTCCTCCTTCTCCTTCGTCCTCCTTCAGGTGAGCAAGGCTATCCTTGTATCTCCGCCTCCAACGCCACCTTTGACGAGATATCGGAGTAGGCCCATAACAACATTGATATCAGATCTTTCGGTCCTCCCCCACTTCTACAAAGACCATTATCAACACCTCAGTTCCTCCAGCCTTTTCCTTAACGACAATTGCAAGCTCTTGCAACGACCTTTTCCTGTTAACAATGCCATCCAAGTTCACGCACATTTAAAGGGTCCCTGTGCTTTGACGTCTTCAAGCTCATCCGCCGATCACACATTTTTCGACTCCAGCTCGCTGACGCTTAGGGCAGTCAAACGAGCCGTCCAGAACCCTGCACCGACCCTTTTGACTGCTGAACCTCGTCGATCTTCTATGTCGCAAGCCTGTCCGCAAGAATTCCTGCTCATCGATCCCCTGCTCGTTCCGAGTTCGCTGTACCTCAGCAAATTCTGCGCATCGTCGTTCCCTTACCACGAGGGTCCTAGCACGCTGCTGCTGCTGCTTCACCAATGGGAGAGATCCAATCTCGCACACCCCTCTCCATTCGATGCTTGCCTTTTTTCCTCTCCTTTATCGAAAGAAGATAGCCCACACGCCACTTCAGTCAATCAGGTTGCGTCTGTCGCTGCACCGATCCCTGCGCCTTCATCCTTCGAGCTACCCACTCCTCTTTCCTTACGCCCAGTAATTGGACTACCAATATGTACTTAATTAATTGATTACTCAATTATTTCAGCATTGTAACGAACTTCGACGAGCAAATGGCCCTCCATATGTTTTGAAAGGCGCGCATGAGGCGCGTCTCAGGCGCAGGGCACACCAGGCGCAGGGCGCACCAGGCGCGAGCCGCAATGCCTAAGAAAGCAATAGGCGGGCGCTGTGCTCTAGGCCCGCTTCAGGCGCGCCTAGGCGCGCGCATGGACACATATTAAGGTGCGCCTTCTTCAACTGGGCTTAAATCCATGTAAACCGGTTTGGAAATGCCGGGTTTATAAGGGAATTAAGGTTGACGATTGCTTAGAATCTCACCTCTGCCGATAGAAGCGCGGCCTCTGCCGATAGCTCGCCTCCGCCGATAAATGTTTTTTTCTGATTATTTTAGTGCTGATTATACATATGGAAATTGAATAAAGCAATATGATAAGCTGCAAATCCATGTATGTTGATCCATGCTACATTTCCTCTATAGCTTCATGTATGAATATTCATGTTCTTGTTGTATTAATGATCTTTTATACATTTCCTATATGACTACATATATGAATATCTATTTATGTTTTATTGACTGTCTATTAAAGATTCATATTACATTTTCTATATGTGCTAATATGGTATATCAGATGTTTTTTTATATATTTGGTATTTAATAAATAATATTTAGTCATTTATTTCTTTTTTGCGCCTCACGTGTCTTAGGGGCGCTCCTGCGCCTAGGCTCCAGGACCCCTGTGCGCCTTGGTGCGCCTTGTGCCTTTCATAACATAGGGCCCTCCGTTCGATGATGCTAGCGATGGCTTCATGTCAAGCCTCAATGGCGCGACTCGCCACCAACATCGACCAATTTGTGATGTTGAGACACATCGGGGTTCTACTTCCACCAGCACAGCATTATCCCAGCTAGCACATGACGCCGCCCCTTCCATCCTGGCTTGCCTTTGTAGGATCGCACGATTCCCTTAGATGAGGGGGGGGGGGGGGGGGGGGGGGGAGGGTGAATAAGGAATTGCCAATTTTTATTAATAAGGAATTGTCAAATTTTATTTAACTTCTTTGTAGTAGTTAAATGATTATATAAATGATTGCAGTGAAAATAATATCAATAAAGTTCAGTGAAAAACATATTCATATTATATTAGCTTCCATGAAGTTTACAAAACTTGGATCTTCATAACGCCGAAGATCAGCGGGCGATGATTGTTACACTTTTTTTCTTATACCGACTCTCTTCTAGAACCGATTGGCCTTAGCCTCTCCTTCCCCGAATTGGCCTCAAGCCTCCTAGACCTACCCCTTAGTCTATTCACCACCCAAGAGGCGAATTTTCAGCACTAAGTCCTCACCTAGGCGTAGTCGCCAACAAATACCCCCTTGTCATTCAAAGCCATACACTCCTATCTCATTCAGAGGTGAACATATTAGTAAATTGACCTTTGGGTTCTGTCGCTTGAAGAATGAAAAGAAAAAAAAGGCTCGGTCGTAGTCGTTGGAACGAACTCGGTAACAATGACCAGTCATTAGTGAAGCTGGCATGGCTTATGCTTCCTTCCCTTCACCCGGATAATGACCATTTAAGCACCTCGTCCAACTACTACTTTCCCTGTGTTCTATCACTCCCCCCTATCACAACAAGGCAGGCCTGCCCAAGGAGAATTTTAACTACAAATAAAAATGGTTACCAAAATCAAAGAAGAGAATACAAAAGATAAAAGAAAAGTATTTATAATGAAAAACTCCCAAAAATGATTTCTAAAGGCGATGCCGATGGAGTGCTAGAGATCTTCGTCATTTGTGCGCTCAATCTTCGTCGTGTAAATGCTTTAATCCTCAAGCGCCTTCGAAATCTCTTTCGATTGATGTACCCGAGTGCTCGACCTTCTCTGTAGCTCTGGGACTGAAATCCTCTCCAAATATTCGTGATCACTCATGAGAAACAAAGCGAAACGTTCTTTAAATGGTTCTCCGTGAGCTATCGCTGGATGGTAGTGCAAATAGTTTGTTTTCTCGCTTCCTCAATTCTTCATTTGGAAGCCGGCACCGACACTTTAGACAACAAATAGCGCAACACGATAGAGTTATTGTCTGGCGGTAACAAATATTATCTTCGCGCACAAACAAAATTCCTCCTTCTCTATTTGTTTCTCTGATTGACGAAGTTACCAAAATGATATTGTCGGGTGATGTCGATACCGCCACGCGGTAATGTAATTTATCTCATTCCATATGTAACTCCTCGATTCTGCAAACTTCAAATTTGTTCGTTGACAGCTAGTTGTAGAACGAGTGCTACCGCGGGGCGATATCACTTGCGGTAGTTGACGTTTCTTTCCATATTTGTCAGCAGATGTTCTGAGCATGTTCCAGGTACTATATATATGCTACCACGGATGGCGATAATTGCTATCACTGGCGGTAGCTCGTGATTTTTCCTTATGAGCAATTTTCCAGCATATTTATACTTATGAACCTTGCACACTATATACACATGACAAGATAGATCAAATACAGATTATGATTTGTTATTCTCAAACCAAGAGATGTAGAACCAATGTTTTAACAATCTCCCCTTTTAATAACAATAAATCTCATGAATCAGAAGTTAATTATTTATACATGTGCTTTGTTTATAGAATAGTGTGATAAATAATAATCATGAATAAGGTATGAGAATGAACATTTTAAGGAATGCAAGTACAATAAACTCCCCTAAGTATGCGCTCCCCCTAAATCCAATGGTTTGTCTTCAAGTGATATAGGTCGAGAAAATAATGCTTTGTTAAATACATTCAAGAGAGGCCTTACATATACTTGAGTAAGGGGAAACCTAAAAAGGGAAAAAGACCAAACTACCCAAATCCTAGATTAATACAGTAAAGACGACTTGGAATGAACTAAATATATATTACAACTCTCCCCCTCAAGTCGGACGAAAGATGTCGGTCATCCCAAGCTTTTGAATATCATCGATGAACACATCACACCCCAAGCTTTTGGTAAACACATCGGCCAGTTGATCTTTGGAATGAACAAAAGGGGTGACCACTGTCTTTTTATCCAAGTGATCTTTGATAAAGTATCGATCAACCTCAACATGCTTTGTCCAATCATATTGGACGGGTTATGATCGATACTAATAGCTGCCTTATTGTCACAGAACAAGGTGAATGATGTTGTCTCAGAGAAATCAAGATCTTGTAACACAGTACGCAGCCATAGACCCTCACATAGGCCTTGAGACATAGCACGATATTCTGCCTCTACACTTGATCTAGCCACCACATTCTTCTTCTTGCCACGCCATGTCACAAGATTTCCACCAACAAAGGAACAATATCCTGATGTGGACTTTCTGTCATCACGACATCCAGCCCAATCAACATCAGTAAAAACTTCAATCTTCAAGTTGTTTTTGGAGAATAGGAGCCACGACCATGGGCTTTCTTCAGATATCGTAGCACGCGATACGCAACTTCTTGATGTCTGATCCGGGGTGAATGCATATATTTTCTATGGATACCGACCGCACACGTAATATCAGGGTGTGCGTTGGATATATATATAAGTTTCTCAACCAATCTTTGATAACCTGATACATCAGTGTGGTCACCATCACCATCTTCCTCAATCCCGTGATTTTCCTCCATAGGGGTGTTCGCAGGAACACAACCTAGCATACCAGTTTCCTTTAGGAGATCCAATATATACTTCCGTTGGGATATGAAGATACCCTGCTCAGATCTAACCACCTTGATACTCAGGAAGTATCGTAATCTTCCCAAGTCTTTCACTTCAAATTCAGTTGATAGGAGGGTTTTATGATTAGCACTCTCCTCAGTGTCATTTCCGGTAATCACAATGTCATCCACATATACAATGAGAACCACAATCCTCTGTTCATGTCTACAGATAAAACATGGTATGGTCATATTGAGCTTGCTTGTATCCAAACTTGAGCATAGTCGTGAGAAATCTCCCGAACCAGGCCCTAGGTGATTGCTCTAGGCCATATAAGAATTTCCTTAGGCGACAAACAAGCCCTTCAGCCCCTTTCTTCACAAAACTAGGAGGGAACTTCATGTACACCTCTTCATCAAGCTCATCGTGGAGGTACGCATTCTTTACGCCCAGTTGATGGAGGTCCCAGTCCAGGCAAGCATCACACGATAACAACACCCGATTGGAGTCCATCTTTGCTACAGGAGCAAAGGTCTCCTGGTAATCAAGTCCTTGAGTCTGAGTGTATCCTTTAGCAACCAGACCTGCTTTGTACCGTTCCACCTTGCCATCTTGATTCTGCTTAACAGAGAAGCCCACCGGGAACCTATAACTTTCTTTCCTGGAGGGAGAGTGGAAACATCCCATGTGTGATTTTTGTCTAAGGCAGACATCTCATTTTGCATAACCTGTGTTCAACCAGGTATCCCCAAAGCTTCCCAAACCCTAAAAGAGATCTTGGAAGCTTTCTCTCTCGAGCACGCCCCGCAAAGGCAGCCGCGGTCAAGGCTCCGTAGTATCTCCTCCTCCGTCATCTCAACCTCTGGCTACTCTTCCGGCTACCTCCGAGTCGGTCCCTAACACTTGCTCTGATAAAATCTTTGGGACGCTCATACTTGAAGCTATACTCGGAATAAGGTCTAGGCCTTTTCTTGCACCGTTTGCGCCATTGCATCATTCCTTTCAAATTCACCATTGTTTTGACATGTTGAGCCTATAACATGTTAATTTGGTTTTAGCACCACCTCTCATTTTACCGTACCTATATTACCCTTCCTAGTTTCACACTTAAGTGCTTGAGTTCATATTTATTTTCTATTATGATGGTGTGGAAGGAAGTTTATTATGAATTGAGATGGAGAAAATCATGCTGATAGGGTATGCGAGAATTCTATATCCCCATTTGGTGTTTGGTTGTGAAGAATATTGTTAAAAAAATATGTGGGGGGGTGAGAGTATAAAATTCATCACCCTCTTTCTCGAAAAAAATTAGGTAGATATTGAAATGATGCAAAACTGATGATGTAGTCTGGTGTAGCTCAATGGTGATGTAGATCCATATTTTTCATCATAAGTTGGGGGGGGGGGGGGAGGGGGAGGAGATCTACCTCACTTCTTTTGTTGGTGATTACCTTTTTGTTGAGCTCACTTTTTATTGCTTGTGTGAATTGCCTCGTTTATCCTTGACTACCCCACCTTAATCCTAAGATTTAATCCTAAGCAAGGTCTAGTGATTCTAAGTCTAGTTTTTCATTTGTGTTGTGGAGAAGGTGTAGATAGGCAAGCCTATGAGCATTATTATTGGTGGATTTCATTGTGGGCCTCCCGGGTGTGATTGAGCCAAGAATCCTGATTTGATGACCATTTAGCTTTCTCAATGTACTACAATCTGAACACGCAATTATATCTAATGAGAAGCGAAGAATGCTCTTGATTTATACTTTGAAAATCTGTAAATTCATGTTTATGTTCAATTAATGTTTCTAGGCTTGCTTTCATTACTCTATTTGCAAATGACTTCTTGTAGCACATCTTATTCATATTGCACTTGTCTATTTATCCCGGTGGGTGAGATAAGTTTGCTTGGGACAAACAAATATTTAAGCGTGGGGGTATTTAATACGTGTTTTCTATACTGTGTTTTCACCCCGCATTATGCATGGATTTCACTTTCTTTTACCCCATTTTTCGTGTGATTTTAGTAAGAATCATCCTTATGTTTGCTGCATAAAATTTGGGTGTTTTATGTGTTTAATGTAGGTGTGGTTATTTTCTAAGTTTTAATAGAGGTTATGTGAAAATTTCTTCACGCACGCCCGTGTGTCTTTATGCACACAGACATGCGTCTCTATGTGTACACACGTACGTGCACTATTCATTTATTCACATTCCAATGTTTGGCGGCCATATAATTCGATTGACAATTCCAATTCCAGCGTTCGGCGGCCATATAATTCAATTGACAATTCCAATTCCAGCGTTCGGCGGCCATATAATCACCCCGGAATTGGAATTCATTTCAATTCCCATAAGAATTGATTATAGAGGAAACATGCCTCCCTCAATTCCGACCTCACGAGGTCTTCATTTGCGATTCTCACCCTTACCAGTGCGCCCCCGACTCTCTTAAAAAGACCTCGACGCCAACTCTGTTGTTCGCCCGAGAGTGCATTTTTCGCCCGGGGTGAATTTTTTGTCAGGGCGTGCATTTTCCCCGGGGATGAATTTTTCGCCCGAGAGCGCATTTTTCGCCGGGAAACAAATTTTTGTCCCGGGCACGAATTTTTCGCTCTGGCGTGCATTTTTCTCCCGGGCCCGCATTTTCAGCAAGGGCGCGCATTTTTAGCCAGGGCGCGTATTTTTCGCCCGGGAGTGCGTATTTTTCGACCGGACGTGCATTTTTCGCCGGGCGAGCATTCTTTGCGCGGGCACGCATTCTTTGCGCTGGCGCGCATTCTTTGTGCGGGCCCGCATTCTTAGTGCGGGAGCGCATATTTCGCACGGGCGCGCATTTTCCGCCCGGGTTAGCATTTTTTCTCCCGGGCGCACATATTATGTCCGGGCGCATATTTTTCGCCCTGGAGCGTATTTTTCACACCGGGTGCATTTTTTCAACCCGGGCGAGCATTTTCCGCGCGAGCGCGTAATTTCTGCGCGGGCGCGCATTCTTCTGACTGGGCACATAATTTCTGTGCGGGCACGCATTTTTCTGACTGGGAGCGCATTTTTTCGGCCGTGCGCACAATTTTTTCCTGGGCGCACATTTTCTCGCTCGAGCACTCCCGGGCAAAAAATGTGCGCCCGGGCAGAAAATGCGTGCCCGGGCAGAAAATGCGTGCCCGAGCAGAAAAATGCACGCCACGGATGAAAAATGCATGCCCGGGCTGAAAAATGCTCGCCTGGGATGGAAAATAAGCGCTCAAGGGAAAAATGTGCGCCCGGGAGGAAAATTTTCGTCCGACGAAAAATGCACCCCCGGGCGGAATAATGCTTGCATGATCGGAAATTTAAGTTGGGGCGAAAAGTCTACACGCGGGAGAAAATGGGCACCATGGAGAAAATGCGCGCCCATGTGGAAACAATGTGCGCCCGGGCAGAAAATGTGCGCCGTGGCGAAAAATGGGCGTCGGGCAGAAAAATGCGCGCACCAACGAAATTTACGCCCCCCGGCGAAAAAATGCGCGCCGAACATAGATTTCTTCATTTCTGATGACCTTGAAGAAATCTATGTTTTAGTGTGTGTAAATATCAATTCCATCGATTGAATTTCAATATGCAGCCGAACAGTGGAATTACTAATTCCAATTCCTTTGACAAAATTCCTGCATTTAGCCGAACAACAAAATTGGAATTGACTTCAATTCCAATTCCTACGAGAATCAAAATTTGGCCAATTCTAATTCCTACATCTCATTTCCTGCCAAACGAACGAAGCCTTAGGGATTGTGTTTGGTATCTTATGATTCCCTTTGTGATGATGATAGTTTGATTCCTAGTGTAGTGAAAATCCCTCATTTCGATTAGCTTAGCTAGTCCAAGGTTTAAGACATCCTTTTATCTTCACCTGCGCTCCACGTGATTCAATACTCGGAGGGAATCCTCCATTTTATATTACTTCGACTGGTGCACTGCCGACGTTATTCCACCGTGATAACGGCCTTGTGTAGTTTAGCAGTCACTTACCCTCAAAATGAAAACTTGTTTCATTTGATACTTTAAAATTTGTAAGTATACAGCATGATAATCCACCAAAATGCATGATACATGCTAGCCGTGTCAAGATCTCAAATAACAGGAATACAAATTTGCTATGTATAATATTAAACACGAACGATACAATCGAGAGACAAGCTCTCGCCAAGCACCCGGAGGCTGGGTCCTCTAAAGCACACCTCTCCATAGAGAACTCAGGACACCAAGGCTCTAAGATGAAACATAACTCCCTAAGAGGCTCCTATATAGATGGAGGCCCCACTACAGGACAAAGACTACATCACTAAAATACTCCTCGCGTGCGTATCATTGCATCTTGACTTATGGGAAATGAAGATGTTTGAGTTTTAAGATGATGAACTTAAAATTTTTTCACCCCATGTGTTAGAATCAAACAAACTTGCATGTGAGACTGCAGTGCAGAGAGTACTCACACTTTGTGAAATTAATGCAGTCTTGTACACTAAATATAGAACATAGGGCACTCTACTTGGAACCAATTAGTTCTAGGTTGGATACTTGAGTTCTAACAATTTGTTTGGGGGTATAAATTTGCTCAGATATTATTTGGTGTAATTTTTTTTTTCAATTCTTCTTTTACCTTTTGCTTTTGATGGAGAAGGTAATTTAGACCACACACTCTTCCATAGGATATATAAAATGCGTTCTTTCATAGCTGACTACTGCTCAATATAACTTCGGAAAAATTTAATCTGTCATAAAATTTAGTTATTTATATACCCTAAAATGAAAACTTGTTTCGTTAGTCATATTATTTGATACTTGAAACTTTGTAACCATAGAACATGATAATCGAAAAAATTGCATCTTGAATTCTAGGAATGGAAGAAATAACTAGATCATAAATGGGCCTATCTTGTTGTTGTGAAACAACTCAGTTGTTTAATATCAGTACATTTCCATTTGTAACTGTTTCTATAAGATAGTTTCTTTGTGTTCTTTTTGCATCTCTTTTTCTGCTAGTTCATCAGAAGTTCTTTGTTTAATAATCCAAAAATTTTGCAGGGAGAGTCATCCAACTGGAATGCACCTTGGCTAGCGGTACTTTTTAATCTTACATTTCGTAATTGTTGAGTTTGCTTCTTTCCATGAATAACTATAACACGATTGAACCGTGACTGAATGATATTCATGCTTCATAGTTCATACTGATCATAACGATTCCTTCAGAAAACTACATACATACAAGCAAAATGGAGGGACATGGTCTTGTCAAATTCGCTTCTAGCAATTGGTTTTAGCATCCTACTGTGCATGGAACTGTAAACAAATGTCGTTGGGAATGACAAAAATTCAGAAAATAGCCACAAATCAGCCATCACTGTGATTCTTCCAAAAAAAACATTATTACTTACCTAGCTCAATTCCTGATACCAAAACATGGTCTGTTTAAGTGCATGTAAAAGATATTATTTTACACCTCCCCGTACCTAAATTATCTGTTTTAATTTACAGCATGCTAATTGTTCCTATCTGATGTGTCACTAAGTTTATTGTTACACCATTTGTCTTCTCAGAAATTTACTTTCCTATTCCAGTTCCCCAAATATTGAGTTTACTGAACAGGCCTATGCGTTTGATTTTTGCCTTCCAGGGGTCATCTGGTGTTAGTTTTTTCTTGAATAATTTTGTTATCTCCAGAAGTGAAATGTTTCGCTTTGATTTATTCTGAGCAGACCGATTTGTTTGTCCAATACTTCCAAATTCCTTTCATACTGGAACATAGCAGTGATTAAGCATGGTTGTTGTTCCTTAACATCTTAGCAGTGCATTTGTTCATTTCCTGGGCAGTGGTTTTTGGAATTGAAGATCCTGTGATTGTTGCGAAGTAGCTTTGGAGAATGGATTTGAGTAGAGTGAGTCTTCCTGCATGGTTCAACAGTTTGAATTCCAAGCAGGAAAAAATGTTTATTGTGGATGATTTTGGCTCTGCACATTTAGATGCTCATTCCTAGGTATTGAAATGTCATGTTGTGGTGTTAGAATCCAAGCATCCAACCAAAAATCAATTGGTTGAAGGTGGAGAGGCCCGAGAACCACAATGCTGTCTTACATTCCCAATGTGGAAATATTTTCAACACATGCCCTCACTTACAGTGACTTCGACCACTAACACGTGAATTACCTTTTTAACTGAGTGACGTGGAAGAAGACATTAGGCGTAACTTGCTCAGATACGATGTTAAAATCCAAATATCCAACCTAAAACCAATTTGTTGGAGCTTGAGTGACTTGAGATCTATGTTAGTTCCCCGATTTAGGAATATTTTGATTTTTGAACATGTCATTTCTATAGTATAATGAAGGATGGATCCCTTTTGTAGAATAAACTCTATTGAAGATTGAGTTTTCTCTTCCCTTTATTTATTCTTTTTCCCCGAGCACTTTTTGAGCCAGATTTTGAGGGAATGCGCTCTTTGAAGAATTTTAGAATAAGATGTTGATTGCTAGAGTTTTTGCAGTGTAGTCCCCTATTAAAGCAAAGCGATAAGATAGGAAATCTTTGAAGAATTTTAGAATAAGATGTTTATTGTCTGGAGTTTTTGCACTGTAGTCCCCTTTGAACGCAAAGCGCTAAGATAGGATATCTTTTTAGGGTAGGGATAGAAAGTCATCCATAGGAACATTTTGCAACTATGCCGAATTGTGAGGGACGAAAACTATTTTGCCTTGAGGAGGGTAAGAGGAATTTTCGGGTGTACTTGTTATGATCACTGTTAACGTGAACTGAAATATGCGGTTATGTTATTAATGTGAAGATAACCTCTTATATAAGGCGAGCAATACATGTAATTACTAAATTCTAACACTATCCCTCAAGTTGGGCATGTTATATTTCTCATACCCAACTTATCGATAAAACCACAAAAAACATTCACACATAGATTCTTAGTGAGAATATCAGCTGATTGTCCCTGTGAAGGAACAAATGGAATACAGATAATCTTCTTATCAATATTCTCCTTGATGAAGTGTTTGTCCACTTCAATGTGTTTGGTGCGATCGTGTTGTACTGGGTTGTTTTGCAATACTGATTGCAGCTTTGCTGTCACAATACAATCGGATAGGAGTAGCCTCCTTTAATCCCAGATCACATAAAAAGGAGTGTAACCACAATCCCTCACATAAGCCATGTGCCGTAACTCTAAATTTTGCCTCTGCACTAGACCTTGAGACAACATATTGTTTTATATTTCTCTAAGTAACCAGTTTCCCACCAACAAATGAGCAATACCCAAATGTAGAACGTTTGTCTTCTACGGACCCTGCCCAATCGGCGTCAGTATAAATTTCAATTTCAATTCTGTATTGGGGGTGAAGAGGTTCTCTTTTCCTGGCGAGGTCTTCAAATATCTCATGATCCTATAAGCAGCATCGAGAAGTCTCATCTTTGGGGAATGCATATATTGGCTAACGACCCCAACAACATAAACTATGTCAGGGCGAGTATGAGATAGATAGATTAACCGCCCGACAAGTCGTCGGTAACCAGTAACATCTTCATTAGGATCACCATCATCCCTTCCAAGGCTGTAGTTGACCTCCATATGAGTATCAACATGTCTACACCCACTCATACCGGATTGTTCTAGCAAATCTATGATATATTTTTTCTGAGAGATGAAAATACCCTGTTTGGATCTAGCTACCTCAATCCCTAAAAAATACTTATGTTTTTCCAGATCCTTCGCTTCAAACTCCTTTGCCAAATTCCCCTTCAAAGCTTTCACTTATTCAACATCATCTCCTGTTATGATGATGTCATCAACATAGACATTGAGGGTCATTAAAATGCTATCCCTCTATTTTATAAACAAACTATGATCGGCGTGACTGTTTGTATCCGAAAGAGATCATGATTTTGTGAAAATGACTAAATCAAGCCTTTGGTGATTGCTTCAGTCCGTAGAGAGCCTTTTTAGTTTGCACACTTTCCCTTCAGAACCGGAAGGTGAAAAACCAGGGGGAGAGACATACATACCTCTTCTAAATTTTCATGAAGGAATGCATTCTTCACGTCCAATTGGGTAAGATCCCATCTCTTGCACATGACACATGATAACAAGACTCGTATAGTGTTTATTTTCGCAATATGGGCAAAAGTTTTTGATAATCGATCCCTAGGGTTTGAGTATATTCTATTGCCACCAACCTTGCTTTGAAATGTTCAACCAAGCCTTCAGAGTTCTGCTTTACGGTAAAAACACACGCACAACCAACGATCTTCTTTTCGTGTGAGAGGTGTATTAAATCTCATGTATAAATTTTTTTCAAAGCAGTCATTTCCTCAATCACTGCCTCTTTCCACTTTTAATGCCCAAGAGCCTCCTGCCATGTGGATGGAATAGAAGACAGACACAAGAGAAGAAACAAAGGCTCTATGTGAAGGAGATAGAGTGTCATAAGAAACATAATAAGACAATGTATGTTGTGTGCAAGATCTGATACTTTTACGAAGGGCAATGATAAGTTCAGAGGAATCTGTCGACGGAGTTGGCAGACTTGTAACGTAGGATGGGCCCGTGTATTAGGAATTTTCTCCGTCTGGTATACACTGTAATGCATGTTCTTTACGGGGAGGCTCCCCCAAATTGGGTGTCTCGTCATTAGTCAATGTATGTGGAGGAATGGAGTATGGTGGAGGGATTAGTAAGGATATAGCAGGGGAGCTCACTTCTTCCGCAGGTGCAGGCTACCCTTGAAGTGAGGTCACATCATAAGGCCATGATTTATGAAATGTAATATCCGATGTAACAAAGATCCTCTTATTTGGAGGATGTTAACATTTATGCCTCTTCTGAGTAGGAGAATCTCCAAGGAATACACACTTGAGAGCATGAGAGTCAAGTTTAGACCGGTCTAGAGAGTCTGTGTGCAAAGCACACACAACCAAAATTTTTTGGTAGGAGGGTTAGGGTAACCCCTAAGTTGATAAGAGGGCTTTGATGTTCCAATACCTTAGATGGCAAGCGGTTGATAAGGTAAGCAGCCGTGAGAACATCATCACCCCAATAGAATTTAGAGAGGTTCATAGTGAATAGTAAACACCGAGGAACTTTCAAAGGGTGATGGTTTTTTTCGCTCAGCGACCCCATTTTGAGACGGGGAGTGAACACATGATGTTTGGCGAAGAATGCTATGATTGACAAGGTAGGGTTCAATGTGGGAGTTGATATACTCCCGACCATTATCACAACGTAAAATTTTGATAGTAGCAGAGAATTGAGTATAAACCATTTCATGAAATTTCTGAAAAAAATACTTAATTCTTATTTTTCATCAAATAAACTGAAGTCGTGCGAGAGAAATATTCAATAAAGGTATTAAACAAATGACATCCAGAAATTGAGGCAACGAGGCAGGACCCCCAAACATCAGTATGAATGATATGAAACATAGTAGTACTGGGTAAAGAAACATGATTAACATGAATAAAATGATGTTTCATAACAACAAATACATCAAAAACTATTTTTTTAAAACACAGAAGAGAAAATTGAAAATAAACGTTGCATGGTAGCAACAAAGGGATGGACAAGCCGACGGTGCCAGATGAGCAGTGTGGATGTCTGTGATGTGTGGAGAGATTCCAGTGATGGAGGCTCACAAGAGGAGTCAAACACGTACAGAACATCCTGCATGCTACCAGAGCCAATCACCTTCCCCGTCTTCAGATCCTGAAAAACACAGCGAGAAGGAAAGAAGGCACCTGAGCATTGAAGAGAATTAGTCAAATGACTAACAAAAAGCAAATTATGGGTAAAATTCATGAAGCTGATCTCGTGAATATGATACATAACCTGAAGCTGATCCAGTCATGTGATCAATGGATCTAGAGCCGATAATCCAATGGGTAGAAGGACGAGTAGTCGCATAGTGGGCACTTAGGTACCTGTGTGGGCAAGGGAAGAAGTTGAAGTAGTGGTTGCAGTCTCAGTAGTAAGGGCCATGCATCAACCGACGAAAGGCCTGTATCTCTTCAGTAGAGAAGGTGGACGACTGAGGAGTAGGAACAGGGCAAAAAAATCTTGGTGAACTGCTCTCCAGAATCTCAGTCAAGATCAGCAAAGTGGTAGGTTCGCCCTTGAGTTCTACCACGACCGTGGCCACAACATGATGTCGATCCGCCCTTGGGAGGAGGAAAACCATGTATGCTGAAGCACCTATCCTGAGTATGACGATGCTTTCCATAATTATCACAAGTAAGGTGATCCTTCCGTCTTTGTTGCTTAAAACTTTTGTTCGTGAAGTGTGTGAACTAGCGAAGCACCGCTGTACTTCTTTTACCCATGTGTCTTTTTCTAGTTCTATGCCTTTTCATACTATTTATATTGATGTTTGGGGTCCGTGTAAAGTCTTGTCCCTTACTGGATGCTCATGGTTTGATACTTTTATCAATTGCTATTTTCGCACTGTGTGAGTTTATTTGATGAAGCAAATGAATGACATGTTTCCTATTTTCAAAAAAATTGAAGCAAATGAATATGTTGATTCCTCCTTTGAAGATTATCTTGGGAATCATGACATCATGCACCAAACGTCATGTGTGTATTATCCTTCTCAAAATGGCGTTGCGTAGCGGAAGAATCGTCATCTCTTAGAAGTTGCTCGGTGCCTGCTCCTCACCATGCATATGCCTAAGTACTGATACAATACAGTTCTCACTGCCACTCATTTGATTAACTGCATGCCTACTCCAGGGAATAAATCTTCTCTGGCTACTCTCAACATCTCTACCACCTTTCTTCCACCCCTGATCTCCAAGTGTCTTTGCTTTCTCCATATCCATTCCATTCACCGCTCCAAGCTTGATCCTCGTTCCCTCAAGCGTGTCTTCATCGGGTATTCTCCCACCCAAAAAGAGTACTTGTGCTTCCATCGTCTTACACAGAAGAACTTTATTATTATGGATGCTACCTTCCGTGAATCCCATCCTTAATATGGGACCTCTTTTCAGGGGGAGTCTCTACTAGATAATGTAGTGAGTTCCCTTACTCTTCCGCCACCTATTCCCCTGGCCCCCTCCCACTGATACCTATGATCTAGGAGAGACTAGTCACTCGCTACCGAAATAGTTGCAAGTTTCTTCTGGGAGGATAAACGCACAAGCACAACCCACGACTACTGTGCCATTACCTGAACCGCATACAGAGCCTGCAGACTATCCTATTGTTCTCATAAAAGATATTAGATCTTGTAGCCAACACCTCGTATCTCATTATGTTTCATATGTCTCCTTCACCCCTACACATAAAGCGTTAGCATCCTCCCTAGCCTTATTTTCTATTCGCCCATCGTGGCAGGATGCACTTGGTCATCATGACTAGAACCATGCGATGATTGAGGAGATGACAACTCTAGAGAAGAACTCTACTTGGGACCTTGTTCCTCTTCTTACGGGAAAGAAGACGGTTGGGTGTAAATGAGTGTACTCTATTAAGCATAACTCACAGGGTATTGTGAAAAGATGCAAAGTTAGACTTGTTGCCAGAGGGTACACACAAACTCCTGGAATTGACTACCTAGTGATATGTAGTTTTTATATGAATTTTTAGTATAAATTTTAGTATTTATTTAATATGAATTTTTCTTTTTTATGTTAATTTTAGTTTATAAGTAGTTCTTTTATGCAATTTGAATCTAATTTAGCATATTTCTATTTTTGCAGATTTTTGGGACAAATTGGGTCAATTTTGCATGTCACGCCCTTGGTCACACCCTTCATGAGCAAGGGTCTGTAATCTTAATGCACGTCCAGAGTTGCTGCCGCGCGATTTGAAATCATTCAACCCAAGTCACGCCCGCGTTCAAGTACACGCCCTTGGTCACGCCCGTGACCAAGGGCGTGTCAACTTAAAGATCATTCCCAGCTGCTGCCGTGTCCAGGTGGAGATTCTGTGCATATTTGACTTCAGTCAGACAGTCACGCCCGTGTTCCTGCAAGTCACGGCCGTGATTCTCCCCGCGTGATCTCTGACTTCCGCCGCGCCGCCAATCACGCCCATGCCGCATTTAATGAAGCCGCCCAAGTACACGGCCGTGACCTCCAAGTCACGGGCGTGTAATTTCTGCTTTTTGCCGCGCCGTCACGCAAGCCCCACGCCGCCGTCCCAGCTGAGCAGAACAGTATTTACACGCCCTGGTTCACGGGCGTGACCGAGGGCGTGTAACTTGGAAAAATTTCCTATAAATTCCAGAGGTCTCCTTGAGTCCAGGGTTCAGAATTCTGTAGAGGGGGAAGTGCTGCTAGAGCTTTTAGTTGTTGTTTTCATGTTTTCTTCCTTATGTTCTCTCTCTCTCTCTCTCTCTTCTTTTCAAGTAAAGTTCTTTTAGATTTTTTTTATGCAATAGTTCTTTAAGCTTGCAACCTTTCTTTTTCTAGTGTTGAAATCTTCCTTAAGGCTTGTAATCACTTTTAGCTTTAATAAAATTTAACTTTTTTTTTCTTCATTTCTCTTTTTACTTTAGTTATTTTTTTCATGCAATCATATTTCTCTTTCTTTTTGCCCTCCACCATGATTAACTAAACTCTCATTAGTGCTCGATCGAGATGATTCGAGGATGAGATAAGCAAGTTATGAACTTCTAGCTCTCATTTTCCATTTACGTAAACATTTTTGATTTACCCTTGATTTTTAATTAGTAAAACCATATTTTCGATATATGGTTTTCATACTTAGCTAGCCGAGAGACTCAAAGTATGAATCGATCACTCAAGGGTAAAGAGAGTTGCACACATCCCTCGAGAGAGGATGACGTAAATCTTCTGGATTGGAGTCAAATCCAATAGCGGGGTTCACAACGTAAAACAAGTTTTAGACAATCGATTATAGAACGAGAGTTCGGTTGATTTTTCCTAAACTTAGTTGGACATTTCCCTCGAGAAAGACATGTTCAAGCTTCGGGAACCTCCACGGTCAAGTAGTTTACTTAAAAGGAATTAGAATTATTTTTATCTTCTCTTGATTATTCTCATGCCGAAGTGATTTTAGATTGAACACTAATCCTTTTAATCATTGTTTAAACCTTCCTTAATTGCAAATTGTCTCTTTTTAGTTAAGTAAAACAAACCTTAAAAATCAATAGATAAGATAATAATTTTCTCCTCGAAGTAGAAGTAATTAATTCGCCCCGAGTTAATATACCCTTGGTATTTATAAAATATCATATACTATAGATGATAAGGTACACTTGCCTTCATCGGATATATGTTTGGAGAATATCATCACTTAAACATCTTTCTTCGCTTTTCCAAAAATAACAACTCCAAATATTTTCATATCAAGTTTTTGGCGCCGTTGCTGGGGAACTTTGGTTGATTTTTTGAAAAGAGGATAGCTATTAATTTTATCATTTTCTTTTTTTAGTTTCAAAAAAATTCCTAAGGGTGTAATTTAAATCTTGGAAAGGGACGTTTGTGTTATCATCCCAACACACCTCTTAGTACCGGTGAGAACCCCTCACGGGGTATACCTCCGGAAGTCCAAGACCAACTTAATCCGCCTAAAAAGAAAAAAAATTATTTAATAATTACGTTTTTCTCTTTCTTTCGTTTTATTTTATTATTCTCTCCTCTCTATTTCTCTTTCTTTTTTCTTCTCTCCCCTTTTCTCTTTCTAGTGTATTACCCGAGATAGCTCTTTGAATATTCCTTTTGATCCAGAGATCGAGCGAACCCTTTTGCGGCGCCGCCGTTCTCGTGGTCAGGATACACACTTAGAATTCGAAGAGTTGATCGGGGACACTACGATAGAAAATATGGAGCCTAACGCGCCTAGTCCTTACGAGGCCCAGCAAAGGACCATGTCCTATTATGCACGATCGAATTTGGAAGACACACAGTCAAGTATTGTTCGCCCCGCGGTGACGAACAATAACTTTGAGATCACGTCTAACATCATACAAATGGTGCAACAATGAGTGACCTTCGATGGTCTGCCGGACGAAGATCCAAACTCTCACATTTCTAATTTTCTCAAAATTTGCGACACTTTCAAAATCAATAGCGTCACTGATGACGCCATTCAATTACGTCTTTTTCCTTTTTCCTTGCGGTCTAAGGCCAAGCAGTGGCTGGGCTCCCTTCCTAAGTAGTCCATCACTACATGTGCCGACATGGTGGAAAAATTTCTTACTAAGTATTTTTCGCATGTAAAGACCGCCAAAATGCGCACAGATATTGCCTCATTTATGCAAATCGACTCGGAGACTCTCTATGATACATGAGAGCGCTTCAAAGAGCTTTTGCGTAGATGCCCTCACCACGCACTTCCTACTTGGCAACAAGTACAAATATTTTATAATGACTTGAATTTCCAAATAAGGCAAATGATTGATGCAGCCGCCTGGGGTACTTTCAATAAAAAGACCCCGGAGGCCGCTCAAGAGTTTTTTGAGGAAATGACCATGAATGCGTATCAATGGAATTTGCGCCGAGCGCGACCTAACAAGCCAACCGGTATTTTTGAAATAGACGCTACTTCTAATTTTGCTTTACAAGTTGAGCGCTTAGCAAAGCAAGTTGTGGTGATGTCTGCTTCCTCCGCCACTCCTCCTTGGGCTAATAATGTTTTAGTCGAAGAGTAGGTTGAGTACATGGGAAATCCGCCTCGGCCTTCCTATAACCCGAACTCCGCTCCGTACAACAACACCTACAATGCGGGTTATAGGAATCATCCGAATTTCTCATGGAGCAACCAAGGAAATGCTCAGCGTCCTTTAAATATTAATCAACCTCTTAATCAACCTCTAAACTTAACCCTCCCTCTAAATTTTAATCCACCCGGTTTTCCACCGCAATAGCAAAGACCCTCTCCACTTGAAGAGGTCATAACAAAATATGTTGCTACAAATGAATCGAACATCCGGAACCTCACTGGATCGATCAAAACTTTAGAAAATCAAGTGGGCCAGCTAGCAAAAATGTTCTTCGAGCGTCAGTAAGGAGCTCTACCGGGAAATACGGAACCGAATCCAAGGGAAAGCGCGGGCGTGATTACCCTCCGCAGCGGAAAGAAGGTTGTTTCAAAACAGGACTAACCCAATGTACTTATCTCTCCTCCTATTTTATCTTCGAATTTGCCAGCTACGTTAGCTCCGCACGCTTCTAGTTAAAATATTCCGTATCCGTCTAAGCTTAAGAGCGAGTGCGCCGAGAAAAATTACAAAATGTTCTTAGAAATTTTAAAACAAATTCATATTAATGTTCCCTTCTGTGAGGCTATCTCTCAAATGCCGAAGTATGCGAAATATCACAAGAAGTTACTCTCCAATAAAAAGAAACTTGAAGATATCTCACATATTTCCCTAAATGCAGAATGCTCCGCAGTTATACTTAATAAATTGCCCCAAAAAACAAATGACCCGGGACGGTTCTCCATCCCATGTCTTTTTGGCAATTCGTTAGTAAAACACGCCTTAGCTGATCTTTGAGCAAGTATAAATCTTATGCCTTTCTCGTTATTTAAAAAGTTAGGTTTAGGAAATCCTAGCCCCACCCGAATGAGTATCCAACTCGCAGATCGTTCATTAAAATATCCAGTAGGGATAGTGGAGGACGTGCTCGTTAAGGTTGACAAGTTCATCTTTCTGGTGGACTTTGTCATTCTTGATATCGAAGAGGATGCCGAAGTACCCCTCATACTCGGCCGCCCCTTCCTTGCCACCTCCTGCGCGATTATCGACGTAAGTAACAGAAAGCTCCTCCTACGGGTTGGAGATGATGAAGTTACTTTTAGTATAAATCCCTCGATGCGAAATACCTTAAAAAATGACGATTCATGTTTCTACCTAGAAGAACGTTTTAAGAATGAATTTTATTCACCTCCCAAGTTAGTCTCCTCATCGAATAACGATTCCGGGCTAGTCGAGCTTTTCTGTTTAGAGGAAGTTTCTCGCTCCACACCACCCGAGCCACTGGAAATTGAAAATTTGAAAATCGAAACTTCGTATGAAGAACCACCCGTCTTAGAGTTGAAGCAACTCCCCCTCACCTTAAATATTTTTTTTTAGAAAAAAATTCCAAGCTACCTGTTATCGTATCATCCGAACTGAGCGATTCAGAAATTTCTGAATTGATTCTAGTGTTAAGCAATCACCGCCACGCAATTGCGTGGAAAATCTCGGATATCAAGGGGATTAACCATTCCTTCTGCACTCACAAAATTTTCATCGAAGATAATTCCCGCAACACAGTCCAGCCTCAACGACGGCTGAACCCAAATATGAAAGAAGTCGTTAAGGTTGAGGTTATCAAACTTTTAGATGAGGGAATTATCTACCCGATCTCGGATTGTACTTGGGTTAGCCCAGTACAAGTCGTTCCAAAGAAAGACGACGTAACGGTTGTTGCGAACGAAAACAATGAATTGAACCCAACCCGTACTGTTACGGGTTGGCAGATGTGCATAGATTATCGGAAACTAAATGTTGCCACCCGTAAGGATCACTTCTCGTTGCCTTTTATCGATCAAATCTTAGAACGCCTTTCAGGTCACTCCTACTATTGTTTCCTCGATGGTTTGTCAGAATACTTCCAAATCCCCATTTTGCCCGACGGCCAAGGGAAAACAACAGTCACTTGTCCCTTCGGCACCTTCGCTTATCGAAGGATGCCGTTTTGCCTTTGTAACACGCCAGCTACATTCCAAAGATGTATGCTGGCAATCTTCGACGAGTTAGTAGTGGAGGTGATGGAAGTTTTCATGGACGACTTCTCCGTATTCGAAAATTCTTTCCAAAGTTGTTTAAAAAATCTCGAGCATGTGCTTCAGCGTTGTGAGGAAACGAATCTAGTTCTCAATTGGGAGAAATGCCATTCTATGGTCAAAGTGAGACTATTCCTCGACCATAAAATATTGGGCAAAGGGATCGAGGTCGATAAGGCCAAGATCGAAGTTATCAAAAAACTCCACCTCCAACGAATGTAAAAACAATTAGAAGTTTCCTAAGCCACGCAGGGTTTTATCGGCGTTTTATACTATTTTTCTAAAATCACGAAGTCGTTAACCCATCTTCTTGTAAAAGAGTCTTCTTTCCTTTTTAACGACGAATGTCTTTTAGCCTTTAAGCTTATAAAAGAAATACTTATAAATTCCCCAATTCTAGTCGCATCGGATTTGTCACTACCCTTCGAACTTATGTGCGACGCGAGTGATATTGCGGTAGGCGCCGTGTTAGGCCAACGGCTAAACGAGTATTTCCACCCGATTTATTATGTGAGTAAGACACTCACGTTGGCACAAGCGAACTACACCACTATCGAGAAAGAGCTTCTAGCTATCGTTTTTGCTTTTGATAAGTTTAGGTCGTACATCACTCTCTCCAAAGTAATCGTCTTCACAGATCACTCTGCTCTTAGGTACCTTCTAAGTAAATCGGACGCCAAGCCCCGTTTATTGCGATGGATCCTCTTGCAGGAGTTTGATTTAGAGATCCGAGACAAGAGGGGAGCTGAAAACTTGGCGGCCGATCATCTTTCCCAATTGTATTCGTGTAATGTAGATGAAGATGATGTAGACGGGAGGGAAGTATTACTTATATTGGTTTCGGAAGAGGCAAGAGTTGAACATAATGTTCCTTTAACGTCTTCTTGACGGTCCTCTTCCAACATTAACTACACATCTTCCCTTCCGCTTGATGTGTTATCACATTCTTCCTTCAAGCACAGTTCTTCATCTGGTATTTCGCTTGGATCCACAAGAAATTGCTCAAATTCATTATCTGTAGAAGGCAGACCGTAAGCATTCTCAAGAAATTTCCAATTGTCATATGCAGTAGGTAGAGTATTAATTTGAAAATTTCTTGACCAAGTCCGCGGAACAAACTATTCATGGCCTTGGCATTATTATAACATTCATCACTATTTAGTATGCTTGGTAATTTTATAATCGTTATATCCCAAGCATTTATTTCTTGAGATATAAAGAATCTTTTCATTAATGCTTTCCACCCTAGATAGTTCACACCTGTAAACAAGGGTGGTGCTACTGTATTTTCAATATAGATATCCTCATTCCCACTCGTAGATGCGAGATCAAGAAGCACCATTATTCATGGTTGTGAGACCATTTTGGAATAACCTATCTTCTGATACCACTTGTTGCATCTTATGACCAACCTTAGAGGGGGGGGGGGGGGGGGGGGGGGGTGAATAAGGTTTTTAAGAAAGTATTGGAGATTTAAATAAAATACTGCAGGAATGCGCGCATTGGAGCTAGCGCTCGGCGGTAACCCTACCACGCGGCGTTGGCTATGGAAACAACACACTTTTTGCAGGATAATATTTCAGGAATAGCACTGCACCAACCAATATTTCATCAGGAAAAACACAGCAGGTTATATTTGTTAGAGAATATAGGAAAACCCATGTAAAGGCCCATATATTAGGCCCATTTATCTTTCTCTCTTTTAGTCCCACATCTCCTGTATATGATTTCTTCCTCCTCTCTCCCTATATATTTGTACTCATACTTGTATTTATCTCTCAAGTGAATATACTACAAGGTTTACATCATTTCTCTACATGGTATCAGAGCACTCGGTCCAAAATCTGAGGTCTCCAATTTTCTGACCGCCCCCCCTTCTGAAATCTCGGTCTCCTTTTTTTGAGACCGCTCCCTTGCTGCGTTACTCCTCTGCGTCCAGCTTTGCCCCCCCAGCTTCCGCTCCTCTCCTGGCTTTTATAGCCTGCATCCGTGGGACCCACCTCCTTCTCCTTCCCGCTTCTGCTCTGCAAAGGCTCGTAAGATCTCACGCTCTGCGGTCTTAAGTTGCGATCCCAGCCGCTTCTGCTCTGCGGTCTTCTTCCCGCACGCTCGCTGCGATCTGCCCGATCTCTGCTCGCCCGATCTTTGCTAACGATCTCCGCAATTCCGCCAGCGCGCATCCTATCTGTGCTCGCTGCGATCTCTGTGGATCTCCACAGCGCCGGTCTCGTGCGTTCTCAGCGCCGGTCTCTGCCGATCTCTGCGAGCTCAGCGCCGGTCTCTGCAAGCTCTCCTGCTCGATCTCCTGCTCTCTGCGAGCTCTCCTGCGTCGGTCTCTGCCGATCTCCTGCTCGCCAGCTGAAGTCTGCCAATCTCGTGCGATCTCTGCGATCTCTGCCGATCTCGTGCGATCTCTGCAAGCTCTCCTGTTCGTCAGCTGCGGTCTTTGTCGTGCTCGCCTTCCTCCAGCCGTGCTCGCCAACTGCGGTCTCTGCCCTGTTCGTCAGCAGCGATCTGCCTCCAGCCTTTCCAGACCGCTGCTCCTTCTGGCCGACTTCTCTTCCAATGGCTCTCGACGATTCTTCCTCCACTACCCTTCTGTCGCCTGCTCCGACTGCTGCTCCGATCCACGATGTTCGTGATGAACTTCGAATTACCACCATCTCACTTACCGGGAAGCGTAATTTTGTGGAATGGGTGCACTCGGTACGTCGAGTCTTACAGACCAAAGGGCTCCTTCCTCACTTAACCCAGGTTACTACTGAGCCTACTGCTGACTGGCTTAAGGATGATGGTCGTGTCCAAACGTGGCTTCTCAACTCCATGGACTCGGAACCGTATAGGATGACTATGTATCATGACACCGCCAAAGCCATGTGGGATGAACTTCATGCCTTCTACTCTGGACAGAACAGTCTCCAACATCTGTATGACATCATATCTGATCTTCAGAACCTTAAGCCTGGTGCGCCTGATGACATGCTTTCTCATGTCGCCAAGGCGAAGACTCTTCATGAGGCTTGGCTTCAGCATCAGCCTCCCACTCCAGATCTCGCTATTCAGCGATCACAGAAAGAGGCAGTGACCATTGCTATGCTACTCTCGAGCGTACCTCCTCATCTACATAGCGTTCGCGCTCAGATACTCTCCTCTACTATCACACTGTCTCTGTCTGCTGTCTGCTCCATGCTTATCAAGGTTACACCTCCATCTGAGGCCCCGCACAGTTCTTCTCCGGCTCTTCTCCAACAGCCGCTCCTTCCAACACCTACCCTTGGTTCCTCTGCTCGAGGTGGTCGTCCCCCGTCTCGGGGACGCGGACGTGGTGGCCGACCTCCTTTAAAGTGTACTTACTGTGGCCGTGACGGTCATCGTGAAACAACCTGCTACCGAAAGCATGGTCTCCCTCCTCACCTTGCTGCTACTTCGGCACCTCCTGCTGCATCTTCACCAGCCGATCAGCTTGGTCCTACCCGACAGGAATATGATGACCTACGCTCTCAGTTCCAACAGCTTCAAGGCAGTCTTGGCCGTTCTCCTGGCTCCGTTGCTTCTTTCTCTACTAAAGGTATAACCTGCATATCTCACTGTTCTCATTGGATCGTAGATTCTGGAGCAACGCATCACATCACCTCCCAGAAACCACCTCAGTATATACAAACGTCTCACCCTCCGTCTATTGTTGTTGCAAATGGTGCTACTACTCCGGTTGCTGGTGCTGCTGATCTGCATCTCACTCCCACTATAAAGCTCTCCTTGGTTCTTCATGTTCCGGGCTCTCCTTTCAACTTACTCTCTGTAAGTCGTTTGATACAGGATCTTGATTGCTGTGTAACTTTCTCTCCCTCTTCTTTTGTTTTTCAGGATCGCCGCACACGGAGTATCATTGGTAGCGGTCGGCTGATGAATGGGCTCTATCTCTTGGATCTCCCACCTACCACTCTCCTGACTGTCTCCACAGTTGACTGGCATCGCCGACTTGGGCATGCTCCTCTTCCAGTCCTCCGCAAAGCTCTCCCTGATGTACCTCTTCATGAGTTTACTTGCGAAGCTTGCATCTATGGCAAGCAACATCGCTCTTCTTTTTCCCCTTCATGTACCCGGAGCACGACTCCATTATCTTTAGTACATTCTGATGTATGGGGCCCTTATAAGGTCCCAAGTATTTATGGCTATCGTTATTTTGTAACTTTTATTGATGACTATTCACGTGTTACCTGGTTATATTTACTTCATGATCGCTCTGAGTTACCATCTGTATTTCGTGCCTTTGTGACTGAATCACGGGCACAATTCTCCACTACACTTAAAATAATTCGAACTGACAACGCTCGCGAGTACACTGGCCGCTCCTTTTCTACTATCTGCACAGAGTTTGGTATAATTCACCAAACGTCTTGTGCTTATACCCCCCAACAAAACGGCGTTGCCGAACGGAAAAATCGTCACCTTCTGGATGTTGCTCGGGCACTCATGGTTCAAATGCGGGTTCCTACGGAATACTGGAACTTTGCCGTCTCCACTGCTTGCCATCTCATTAACCGCATGCCTTCCTCTGTTCTTAACTTTGCCACTCCCATAAAACTCCTCTTCCCATCCACTACTCTCTTTCCTATTCCACCTCGCATTTTCGGTTGCGTCTGCTACGTCCACCTTCTCGGTCCGCCTATTGATAAACTTGCCCCACGAGCTGCCAAGTATATATTTGTCGGCTATTCTCGGACTCAAAAAGGCTACGTGTGCTACTCTCCAACCACCGACAAAACCATTGTCTCACCTGATGTTACTTTCTGTGAAGAACAATCATTCCACTCTCCCTCTGTTCCAAGCACATTACCTTCCACTACTGTTCGTCCGTTTGTACCGACGGACACTACTACCTCCCCATCTCCGCCCCCTACGGTACCTTCACTATCTCCATCTACTGAACAACCTCCTCCCATTATTCAAGTATACTCTCGTCGTAAATCTAAGGATGGTCCCCGTCAGGCGCCCTCGGCTACCGATGCCTCTCCCTCTGCGGTTGATCCGGCCTCCGCCTCTACAGCTCATCCGATGGCAAACCACGTATCTCTCCACCGGCTATCTCCACCTCTTCATCAGTTTGCTACCTCTCTCTCTTCCATTTCCCTCCCTAACTCTGTGCAGGAAGCGCTACAGCATCCGGGGTGGCGTGCTGCGATGGAAGAAGAGATGATCGCTCTCCGAGCCAATCACACATGGGAGCTAGTACCTCTTCCTCCTGGCCAACACTGCGTCAGCTGCAAATGCGTCTTCGCTGTCAAACAAAATGCTGATGGGACCCTTGACCGCTTAAAGGCCCGTCTCGTCGCACGCGGTTTCACTCAACAACAAGGCTTGGACTACGATGAAACCTTCTCCCCTGTCGCCAAGTTAAACACTGTTCGTGTGGTGATCTCCGTCGCTGTCCACCGTCGTTGGCCTCTTCTTCAGTTAGATATCAAGAACGCCTTCTTGAATGGTGATCTACAGGAGCAAGTATATATGTATCAACCTCCCGGGTTTGAGACCACGGGGGAGTCTCGTGCCGCCTATGTTTGTCGCCTTCTTAAACCTCTCTATGGCCTCAAACAATCTCCGAGAGCTTGGTTTGATAAATTCTGCAAAGTCCTGCTGGCACTTGGTTTTCGACGAAGCTCTGCTGATTTCTCACTGTTCATCCAAGAAGGACCCACAGGAACTGTGATCCTCCTTGTGTATGTTGATGATATCCTGATCACTGGGGACGACATCTCTGGGATACAACAACTCAAGGAGCATCTGAACTCGGCGTTTCAAACGAAGGATCTTGGCAATCTTAGATACTTCCTCGGAATTGAAGTCGCTCGTCGATCCGATGGGTTAGTCCTGTCCCAACGGAAATACTGCATTGACTTACTTCAAGAGGCAGGTTTCTCTGGCTGCAAACCTGCAGATACCCCTATGGATTCAAACCAAAAGTTATGTGCAGCTGGTTCTGAGACTGATCAACTCCTTGAGAATCCAGAGTACTACCGTCGTTTGGTTGGGAAGCTGATTTATCTTACAGTTACTCGACCAGATATTTCGTTTGCCGTCAGCGTTGTAAGTCGCTTCATGCACACTCCGAGGACTTCTCATCTCCAAGCTGTTGAACGCATTCTCCGATACTTGAAAACTGCTCCTGGACAAGGCCTTGTCTACAAACCATCCACCTCGCCATCTCTTCTTGCTTACTCAGATGCTGACTATGCTGGCTCTCCAGATGACAGGCGTTCCACGACTGGTTTTTGTACGTACTTTGGTGGACATCTTATAACATGGCGTAGCAAGAAACAGGTTGTGGTTGCTCGCTCCTCGGCTGAGGCTGAATATAGAGCTATGGCTGCTGTCACATCTGAATTAACCTGGCTTGAAGGACTTTTGGGAGATTTAGGTGTCAAACTCTCCTCTCCGGCAACTCTTCTTTGTGACAGTCAGGCTGCTATTCATATTGCCAAGAATCCTGTGTTTCATGAGCGGACAAAACATATTGAAGTTGATTGTCATTTCATCCGGGAAAAGGTTCAGTCAAAGAAGATAGAATTGGAACATGTCCCAGCTGCAAAACAAGTTGCTGACATCATGACTAAAGCTCTTCCTCGGCCATTATACCACCAGTTCTTATCCAAGCTGGGTGCCTACGACTTGTACTCTCCAGCTTGCGGGGGAGTGTTAGAGAATATAGGAAAACCCATGTAAAGGCCCATATATTAGGCCCATTTATCTTTCTCTCTTTTAGTCCCACATCTCCTGTATAGGATTTCTTCCTCCTCTCTCTTCCTATATATTTGTACTCATACTTGTATTTATCTCTCAAGTGAATATACTACAAGGTTTACATCATTTCTCTACAATATTATAAAATAAGCAAACAACATATCATTGAATAATAAAACATTGTTTTTACAAAAAGACTTAGATCTCCATGACGTCGGAGATCGGAGACGATGAATATGACAACCTTGGGTTTTCTATACCCACCCTAATACAAGGACCACTTGGCTCTCTCCCTTTCCTCCCTGGAAAAGTCTTCGAGCCGCTCTTCACCTTCCTCCCAGGAAGGGTCTTAGTGCCCCGCTAGATCTCCCAGATCTAGACGTCCTCCCAGGATGATTTCCTACGGAACCCTCCCCGGATTCCGACGACCTCCCCGGTCGATTTTCCTTCACACAAAAACAATGAGAAAAATGAAAGACAATGAATAAGAAAGAGATAGAAACTATTGCTCCCTAAAAAAAAACAATATCCTCCGTAGAGCGGTGAGCGATCGGTGCTTCTGAATATCGTTCCTCTTGCACTCGATCTGCAGCGGATGGTCGTTGTAGACTTTGCTCTTCAGAGATTTTCAAACTTGAGCAGGAGGGAGATAGTTCTCTTTTCCTTGCATGGGGACGGTGGTTCTCTGCACCAGAGGCGGCTGAGGAACCCTATTCTCGTAAGTGTATGTCTCCCCTTTTCAGGAAAAGAATCGAGACTTTTTATAGCTGATTCTTTTAAGTTACCTCCGGCGGTAGAGTTACCGCGCAACGGCAGTGTCTTTACGCGCTTTCGCCAGCTGTCCATCACCAAATCAGGAGGGTGTCAGAAAACATTCTTTTGCCGTCTTTGGATAGCGCGACGCTCACATCGCGGTAGTAGTCATGTCGAATTATTCTCGACGACAGCAGAGCATCAAGTCGACATAGTCTTCTCGTCGATAAGCTAGCGCGCGGCGGTAGGCTAGCGCCCGCGGTAGCAATCACGTCGATATCATCTCGACGCATTCGTCTCTACGCATCCTTCATGTCGACGCTGGTAGTCTCGTCGATATAGCTAGCGCCCGCGGTAAGTTAACGTGCGGAGGTAGTCTTCTCGACTACATCTCGACGACATAAGTCTTAACGTCGATATTTGCCTTTGCGTCGATAGCAAGTCCCGTCGATATGGCTATCGCCGGCGGTAGAACTCGCACCCAGCGGTAGGTTAGAAAGAGTAGAATTCTCGACGACTTCACACCTGTAAACCTGCACACTATACCCAAGACATGTATGATTAAATACAGTATGAGATTTGATATTGTCAAACTAAAGAGATGCAGAATGCATGTTCCAACACTGAAGATAGCCGCGGATAGAAAAAAGAGACCGCAGGAGAGGTGCAGTCACAGAATTGTTGTGGGGCTCAACTGGCAGAGAAGAGGGTATAAAAAGAGGAGGAGAGGCGGCTCAGGGAGCAGGAGAAAAAAAAACCTCCAGATGGATGGAGCAGGGGCTGTAGTCACAAGAAAAGTGACCGCAAGAAGCAGGGGCTGCCGTCACAAGAAAGGTGACCGCAGGAAATGGCGAGCCAAGGGAACCAGGAAAAAACAGGCACCGCGCGATATTCTAGGACCGATATTGCTCTGATACCATGTGGAAACATGAGAGAAAAAGTAAATATTTCCAAACTTTTATTTCTCCAACATATATATTTTACAACAAGCATTTGTACACTTATATAGGAAAAGAGGGGAGAGGAAATCTGATTCTAAGATGTGGGACTAAAGAACTACAAAGAGAGTGGGCCTAGCTGGGCCTTCATTATTGTGCCTTTTTACATGATTTCTTTAACAATATGAAATATAATAATAATACGCGCATGCGTAACAATCCATCTCAAAAGAAAATCGGCCTTGACCCCAAGTCGAAGTGTCGCCCACCATCTAGTAGTAATGTGCCCGCGGGTGGGCTGCCGCAGAGGTGCCCGGAGCTCCGCCCGGCGGTACATCCGTGAGCATAAGGGCGTCCAAGTTAGCCGTGCCGATCTCGTCCAAATCATCCCCGATGAGGGCCCGAAACTCCTTGGCAGGACAATTATGATTAGGCGAGTAGGGGTGCTTGCAGCGGTAGCACAACCCCTTGCTCCACAAGTCATTGTACTCTTGGTTGGAAAGGCAGTGAGTGGGAATATGACGGTTGTTGCGTGGGCCCATAATGGTTGGACGAGGAGGATGAGGTGGCAGTGGTGGAGGTTTAGACGGGGAGGAAAATATGGTTGGTAGGGAGGGTTGGAAGGAGGCGATGGGAAAGGAGGGTCCCCGGACGTCGCCATGAATTCAACTTCAACTAGTGGGGAGAGGTCTATGGCTTGGTTGACAGTTAACGGTTGCAGGGTGCGGAGGCGGGCTCGGATGTGGGGTTGTAAGCCGTGCATGAAATAGGCCAAGTAATGGTCGGGTGGAAGACCTGGAACATGGGTGACTAACTCTATGAATGCATCAACATACGAATCAATGATGCCGGTCTGACGGAGTCCGCAAAGGCGCTCAATCATGGAGCCGGAGTAGCGGTGATAATACCGCTGAATGAGGGACTATGTGAGAGATGTCCAGGTGAGGCCGAGAGAGAATTGGCGGAGCCAGCGGACCCAATGGAGGGCTGACCCTTCCATCCCGATAATTGCTGTGGAGACCTGCTGCGTCTGGGGAGTCTGGTGAATGTCAAAAAACTGTTCGGTGCGGGCAATCTACCCAAGGGGGTCAGTCCCGTTGAATGTGGGGATGTCGAGGCGTGGGAGCTGCGCAGGCAATCACGTCAATGCGGGATCTTCGGGGGCCAATGTGTTGTGGGATCCCAGGGCAGAGGCAGCTGCAGCCCCAAAGTTCTGGATAGGTTGCATGTTGTGGAGCATGGCCATAATCGACGTGAACTGCTCCGCTTGGGCCTCGAGATGAGAGTTGATTGTGTTGAGGGCGTACTCGAGGGCTTCCACGCGGGATTCCATCCGGGCCTTTGGCATATGAAAAAGAGTTAGCAGGAGCTGGATGGTGTAGAGGGAGCACATGAGCTGGCTGAATTTGGCAGCGAGGAGAGCCGAGAAAAAGACAGCTGGTCGAAACAATTTCGCAGGCGGCGGTGAGGTCGTCTGGATCTGTTCCTGTCGGACGGGATCTGGAAGGATGGAAGAAGATGCGCGCTGCGGATGGCTTGTATCTGACTGGGCTTGTTGTTGTCGAGCGCCGACGGAATCGATTGTAAACGAGCGCTGCAGATGGACTGGAATCGATTGCTCCCAACGTAATCGATTGCTACCGACGGAATCGATTGCTACCGACGGAATCGATTGTTGTTGTCGACCGCGGCAGACGAGCGCTGCCGACGGATCTGGCGTTGTGGTCGACCCAGTGCTGGAACGAGAGCGGAAACAGTGAAGATGGAAGGTTGCGCAAGCGAGAACCGGATCTGGCGGAGAAGTTGTGGACGGCGAGGGCTGGATCCAACGCCTATGTTGACTTCGGCGAAGGTAGCGGAGGAAACCCGACGGCACGTGATGCAGGCGGGGAGGCAAGGTCGGACCAAATGTTACAAAGGGGAAAACACTTGCACTAAACGGAATAACTGGATACAATCACCAGGTATGCTAGTGCCCAACATTAGGAGGCTGGTTCCTCCTAGAAGCTCCTTTCCAAATGAATAATCTCAAACCTAATGATCCCAAAGATAAACCTAACTCCCAAGCCACCTCCTTATATAGGAGGGAGGGCTCACATGTCAAAACTCTAACACAAATAATTTAAAATTTAAAATACAATAATAATAATACGCCCATTCGTAACATTGTGCTTATGATCTGGTGGATGTTGATGACAATGAGAAACACTTACCATCATCAATTTATCATTATCTGCTTGAACTCAATCGAAAAATATAGATGTGAGTGCTAATTTCTATGTTCAGGTGAGGGAGAGGTGCAAGTTAGAGTGGTCGTGGTTCCAAGCTCGTCTTGCAAATGCGGAAAGGAACTACTTTAGAGGCATGCAGAAGGGAGAAAAGCCGACATGATTCAAAGTATGATTATTTCGATGCATCTTGGAGAATTTCGAAACAATTTAGTACTCATTACTGCTATTCTTTCAGCAGCTTGTTGATTTATTTCCTTCCCTGCTTTGATCTGGCATCGGGTAGCAAGAAGCTTTACATTTGATTTTTCTTGACTTAATTTGTTACTGTAAAAAATGTGGTGTAATATTTCGATGGACCTTAGAAATAGCATAGGTCATGTGTAAAATTTCATTGAGATTTTGTTTTGTTATATCGATCATGTGTAATATTGTGATAGACCTTAGAAATAGCATAGATCATGTGTGAAATTTCATGGTTTCAACTATATTACAACTATGATTTCACATTAATTGGTGGTTACAGAACTAAAGCTTAAAATTCTCTTGCCCTTCTGTCCCTTTTACTTTAGCCATTATCTTCTCACGAGAAGATTATATTTACTCTCTCATTTCCGAGGCCAAACCATCATTTTGAGGAGAAGAAAGGTTGGTGGAGTTTTAGAAGTGGAGAGCAATACAGCACTCAAAATACACGAACACAATTGGGAGAAGGAATATAGAATAAATCCATTTTTTGTGATTCAAATTTAATTTTCAATGTCGTCTCTTGAACTTGATTCATGATTCCAAGAGTTTTTTGCACTTGATCTTGAAATCATGAATCAAGTTTAAGTGGGGTTCTTGAAGATCATATTTGGCTGGTGAAAAAATGGCTGAAATGGGACGAGGAAGAACTTATACCTTTTATATTAAGGGTTATTTATTAGGTCCTCTTCTCTAACTTCGTGTAAGTAGGAAACCTCCTCTCTATCTTTGAAAAGTTAATATACATGTATAAAAAAGTATTGCCGAGGCAGTCTTCAAAGTTTTTTTGTCTGTTAACAATGTATACTTAGAGGAATGCTTTGATAATTTTGAAAAATGGAGGGATGCCCTTGCAATTATGTAAAATTAGAGATTAGATGCACCTTTCACTCTTGTTAATTAGATGAAATAATAACTAAGCAAATAAAGTATACAAGTAAGAAATCAAACAATAAAGAGGTGACACATGATGCATAGTTGTTCCCCTATAAACCATGGCATTTCACTCTTCCCCAGCCTTGCAGGAATCCATTACCTATCTAGCCACAGTCTTTTTCACTGCAGACTCAAAAACTCAAAGTGCCTTTTACTCTAGAGACTCATAATCACTAGAGTCCTTTGAAGGAGGAGGGTTTAAGAGCCCATTACAGAGGAGTGATTTAAATCTTTTCCATATAGAAGGTAACTTCATAACCTTCTTTTTCTTTACCTTCTTTTTCTTCTGTAGTAGTCTTGTATCAGACAACAAATACTACTTCTCTTAGAGAGTTCTCTGTTGTTATTCCTCTGAACTTTCTTATTCTCCTTCTATGTCTCTTTCTCTATATTTTGTCTGTGTGAAATCTTATGTCTTGTGAAAAAGTTGTTTCATTTTATATTTGGATACTTTCCACTTTTATGGTTGTGCTGACTTCCAAATATGATGGGCTACAGTAATGACTCTTTTATTTTATCTAAGCAGTAATTGATCTATTTAAGTAGTCATTTGACTTAACATCAGCGGTTGTGGATTGATCACTCTCAGAAAGGGGTCAGCGATGCATGAGTAGATAATCGTGCTTTTCAGATTTGGGAGAGCTTCCACAAGAGGTCTTCAATTATCGATCCATCAACGTGGATCGTGGTCACCGATTAGCGCTCGACAAATTTCATTTCTTCTGTCTGTGAGGGGCCTGATGTGTGATTTCTTTTAAGGAGTGATCTCCAATCACTGAAAGAAGGTAGTACGTTTGACTAACATCTTTTACTTAAAATAGCTTCTTTAATGAGGGCACGATCTGGGAGCGACTTTGACATAGTTGGTGAACTATTTTAACTTCATTCTTTGAGCATCTTCTTTTAGTGCAACGTGTGATCTCTGAGGCTCGGCCAGGATAGTGAACACCATCAACTAACGATCAATCAGTGAATGATGACTCATTCAGTGAATGATGACTCATTCAGTGAATGAAGACTCATTCAGCGAATGCGTATCAGAGGGCCCACAATTTGTGACCATCGACCGACGAATTCTTCAAGCCTTCAATGTAGAAACAAGGAGTGTTGTATGTCCACTGGGTGACCAAGGATTCTTGTATTCATTAAAGTTTTTATTATTTTCACTTTTAATGATACTAGGCGATTTTGAGAAATAAATGTTGCCTTTGAGAATAATTTCTCTGGGAATGAATGTTGCCTTTGGGAAATAATCCGTACGATAATGAATGTTGCCTTCTAGAAATAATTCCCGTGGAAATGAATTTTGCCTTCGAGAAATAATTCCTACGGGGATGAATGTTGCCTTCGAGAAATAATTCCTAGGGGAATGAATGTTTCCTTCGAGAAGTAATTCCTTTGGGAATGAATGTTGCCTTCAAGAAATAATTCATACGGGAATAAATATGTCTACGATATATTATTCCTTCGGGAATATTGAAAATGTGCCTTGAAGAGAATATCGGATGAACAACGAGTTACTCTAAAGCAACCCGCCGCTGGATGGTCCGAAAGGATAACCCATGCTACACCATATAGAACTACGTGGATCTGAGGTCATATGCAAGTTGATACAGTTTATGTAGGCAGTTGTCGTGGGAAGGCCACCACAACCCAATAGAAGTCCTAAATATAACTCCCCCTTCAAATACTTTAATACACCTGCCACTATTAGTTAATTCCATTTCATATAAATTGTATTGATTATTTCATTATAAGTGCATGTGATAGGTACTAGTGGGTGATAAAGCATGAGAAATAATGGAAGCCACTGGATAAGTCATGATATCTTGTTGATAGATTCTTAACTGCTACGACACACTGGGACTTGTGTCGTTTTAGTCATTACTGTTCATGTCGTTATTAACATTGCTGTAGTTTTAGGTTTCTGTGATACAAAAATGGTGGCTACTCCCCCGCTAAGAATGATCTTCTACTAATTTAGTCTTCCGCTATTTAGCTGTCTCATACTCTTATAGGTGTAAAACGATATTCTCTTAGCACTACCGTTGATGTGTGGCATCAGAGTGACAAACGAGAGGGGTTGGAGATGGTCGTGCCTCCACTTTCATCAGTCACTTCGGTGTCTCATGTTGGCGATGGTGTGCGATATGGTCCCCCCTCTGTTAGGTCGCCGCTTTTTTGAGGGGGGGGGGGGGGGGGGGGGGTCTTACATCGCTTCCCTCTCTTGTCGAGTGACATGTGGTCGTCTCCCCACCACCCCTCGGTATTAATCCCTGCATGCCACATGATGGTCACCGGGATGCTCTTTATTATATCGAGATGCTTCATACCTCAACAAGGAGCCTCAACTTCGTCTCCAAAAAGCTATCGACTCAGTGTAAACTGTCTTAGCCCATTACTTCTGTTCTTTCCACTGCTACTCGCTCCATTCCAAAAATAAACCAATTACCATCACTACTTACAGAAGCAAATCTCCCATGTTTTAAGAAATATTTGTCCTTTTACCACACGAATCATATTTCACCCAATCTTTCCTTGATCCACCCATACATATCTTGAGCCAAGTGTCAAATCAAACTCTGACATCATACGAGTTGCCTTAGTGAATATCAAAGGGAAGTACAGTTCCCATGCACGAGGCTTTGCTAGTGGAAGACTCCACCATCACGAGACTTCACTACTGTAACAACTCCCCTGTACACATAATATAACATGGGTCCGTACGAGGCCCCACGATATACCATACACACAAGCAAGTTATTATAAGGTGATAAACAACATACCAACATCTCAGAGTGTGCAATAAACATAAGTGGAAGCTAAACAAAGTAGATTACTAGAAATGAATGTCCACATCAAAGTACTATCCATGAATATATTTATACTATTGTATATGAAAGTTTGGATGTAACAAGAAATGGGAACAACCTCCGAAAAGAGACTCGAAGGTCCTAAATATTGGCTATTCATAGAAGTACTCGAAATAAAAGCAGCAAGCTAAACCATCACGCTTATTTCTTATTTAAGCAACAAGCAAATCAAGTGCGCGCAAGTCCTTACAACCAAATACAAATGAGCAAAAAAAGAGGGTCAGGCGAAGTTGATCACCAAAAAATGTGTAACAATCACTTCCTCCCCGGGCATCCTAGTAGATCCCGGTGGCACAAACCCTATAAATCAGCACATGACAATAAACAAGAAATGGTGTAGTAAACAATCAACAAACAAGGGTCTCATAAGTATCAAACACGTCTCTACGCTGAGCAACAAGGGGGCCTACCATGTACAAGGGCGTTAGAGTATGAATGTCCTATTCATGCATTGTACTCTTAGTGGCAGACTATCATGTCCTAAGGTACCTCAATCATAACAAGCAATCGACATTCACCGCACGCAAGGTGATAACCAATCATGTGTGCAAGGGTCATACTAATAGTACTCGATATACAACCATAAGCACAACATTAACGTACACTGGTGCTCTCTTGCAAAGTAAATAATGGCATACTACAAGTTATTTTCACGTCAAACTATAAGCTGTTGGTGCGGCAAGGTATGCCTATATCAAAGGTCCCTTCAGCGTGTGCCCGCTCTCAAGTTGGGACATTCGTCCGCAGGCTAAATCAACAACCCTAACACAAACAACATGCACTCATGACACAAATTAAATATTGTATACTACTCAAAAAGTCTAAGCATTTGTCGGTCTTTATGATTACGCCTGACACAGCCTCTCCCATGATCCATCAGAATACATGAGGATTTACCTCGTGCTGAATTGCATGGTGCGGGTTTGGTTCAGTTTTTGTGTATTGCTCAAGTCACTATGACACCAACACAATAAATGCGCGGCTTTACCTCATCCCGTATTACGTTCAACAATTAAGATGTAAAGTGGCTGGATGCACTTGGTCATCATGATTAGAACCATGCGATGATTAAGGAGATGACAACTCTAGAGAAGAACTCTTTTTGGGACCTTGTTCCTCTACTTAGGGGAAAGAAGACAGTTGGGTGTAAATGCGTGTACTCTATTAAGCAGAACTCACAGAGTATTGTGAAAAGATGCAAAGTTAGATTTGTTGCCAGAGGGTACACACAAACTCCTGGAATTCACTACTTAGTGATAAGTAGTTTTATATGAATTTTTAGTATAAATTTTAGTATTTATTTAATATGAATTTTCCCTTTTTATGTTAATTTTAGTTTATAAGTATTTCTTTTATGCAATTTGAATCTAATTTAGCATATTTCTATTTTTGCAGATTTTTGGGACAATTTGGGTCAATTTTGCATGTCACGCCCTCGGTTACGCCCGTGACCAAGGGCGTGCAATCATAATGCACATCCAGAGTTGCTGCCGCGCGATTTGAAATCATTCAACCCAAGTCACGCCCGTGTTCAAGTACACGCCCTCGGTCACGCCCGTGACTAAGGGCGTCTCAACTTAAAGATCATTCCAAGCCGCTGCCGTGTCCAGCTGGAGATTCCGTGCACATTTGACTCCAGTCACGCCCGTGTTCCTACAAGTCACGGTCGTGACTCTCCCCGCGTGATCTCTGACTTCCGCCGCGCCGCCAGTCACGCCCATGCCACATTTAATGAAGCCGCCCAAGTACACGGTTGTGACCTCCAAGTCACGGGCGTGTAATTTCTGATTTTCGCCGTGCTGTCACGCAAGCCCCGCGCCACCGTCCCAGCTAAGCAGAACCGTATTTACACGCCCCGGGTCACGGGTGTGTAACTTGGAATTTTTCCTATAAATTCGAGAGGTCTCCTTGAGTGCAGGGTTCAGAATTCTGTATAGGGGGAGGCATTGCTTGAGCTTTTAGTTGTTGTTTTCATGTTTTCTTTCTTATGTTCTCTCACTCTCTTCTTTTCAAGTAAAGTTCTTTTAGATTTTTTTATGCAATAGTTCTTTAAGCTTGTAACCTTTCTTTTTCTAGTGTTGTAATCTTCCTTAAGGCTTGCAATTACTTTTAGTTTTAATAAAATATAACTTTGTTTTTCTTCACTTCTCTTTCTACGTTAGTTATTTTTTTCATGCAATCTTATTTCTCTTTCTTTTTCTCTTCCACCATGATTAACTAAACTCTTATTAGTGCTCGATCAAGATGATCCGAGGATGAGATAATCAAGTTATGAACTTCTAGCTCTCTTTTATCATTTACGTAAACACTTTTGATTTACCCTTGATTTTTAATTAATGAGATCATATTTTCGATATATGGTTTTCACTTAGGTTTTCATACTTAGCTAGCCGAGAGGCTCAAAGTATGAATTGATCACTCAAGGGTAAAGAGAGTTGCACGCACCCCTTGAGAGAGGATGACGTAAATCTCCCGGATTGGAGTCAAATCCAATAGCGGGGTTCACATTGTAAAACAAGTTTTAGATAATCGATTATAGAATGAGAGTTTGGTTGATTTTTCCTAAACTTAGTTGGGCATTTCCCTCGAGAGAGACATGTTCAAGCTTCAGGAACCTCCACGGTCAAGTAGTTTACTTAAAAGGAATTAGAATTATTTTTATCTTCTCTTGATTATTCTCATGCCGAGGTGATTTTAGATTGAACCCTAATACTTTTAATCATTGTTTAAACCTTTCCTTAATTGCAATTTTCTCTTTTTAGTTAAGTAAAACAAACCTTAAAAATCAATAGGTAAGATAATAATTTCCTCCTCGAAGTAGAAGTAATCAACTCGCCCCGAGGAATACAACCTTGGTATTTATAAAATATCATATACTATAAAAGATAAAGTACACATGCCTTCATCGGATATAGGTTTGGAGAGTATCATCACTTAAACATCTTTCTTCGCTTTTCCAAAAATCACAACTCCAAATATTTTCATATCAAGTTTATGGCACCGTTGCCAGGGAACTTGAGTTGATATTTTGAAAAGAGGATAGCTATTAATTTTATCATTTTTATTTTCTTTCTTTTTTTCTAGTTTCAAAACAATTCTTAAGGGTGTAATTTAAATCTTGGAAAGGGAAGTTTGAGTTATCATTGTTGGACATGTGTGTCACATCCCTTTGTTTGAGAATAACAAATCCCAAATTGTATTTGATCTTGCTTGTTTATAGTGTGCAGGAACTATGGGTGCAATACTCCACAGGTAGAAAGAAGCTTGGAACCAACAAACTGAACTGGAGAACTACCGCCAGCGTTAGGGGTTAATGCAGGCGCTAACGCTACCGCCAGCGCTACCACTACTGCCGGGCGCTATCTAAAGTTTGTGCAAAGTGCCGCGCCACCGACGGTTTCACAACCGCTCCACACGAGCGCTATCGCCAGTGCTAGCGCTACCGCCAACGCTATCTCAAGTTCATGCACAGCGCCACGCCGCCGACGGTTTTGCAACCGCTCCACACGAACGCTACCACAGGCGCTAGGAGCTACCACATGCGCTATCTTCAAGTTCTATAAATTGATGGGCTCTCTCTCGTTTCGGTCAGAGCTTCTAGAGAGATTAATTGTGCCAAATTTCCAGAGCTGTTACTCTGCCGGAAGCTCATCTCCCACTCAAAGCCAAAGAAGATTTCTGGAGAAGGAAGGCCCCACGCTGCATCCGAAGAACGATCGCTTCAACCTCGCTTGTGCTACAACGATCCTTCATCCTCAACTTCAGAAATCTCATAGAGGGAGTTCTTGTTATTTGCTTTATTTCATTATTGTAATTTTTGTAGTAGAATTCGCCTTGTGTTGGCGACTAGGTCCTTGCACGGCTTAGGGGGTAATTCGCCCTGTAAGTTGGCGACTAGGTCTAGGACATTAGATCTAGGGGGTGCTTGAGGCCATATCCGGGGAAGGATTGGCTAAAGCCAACCGGTTTGTGGGGATACAAGTCAGTATAGAAAAGGAAAATTTGTTTTACTTTGTACGCCTCTGATTTCTAGCGATATTGAAATCAAATTTATATAAACACCTTTTTATATAATATAATCATGACTCCATTTGTGTTTACTTGATTTATTTCATTTGTCATAAACTATAAAATTGCAAATTAAAATTGTTTCTTCCCTTAAGCTAAATTGTTATCTCGTTCTAATTTACTTTAAACAATTTAGTTAATCGTCTAAAATTTTAAAAAGAAAGTTATTCCCTTATTCACCCCCCTCTAAGGGCGCCAATCGATCCAACAAGTGGTATCAGAGGCAGGTTATTCCAAACTGTTTAAAAACCAGGAATAATGGCGTCTTATGATCTCGTTTTTTCCGAGGGTCAGGAAATTAGTAGACCTCCACTCTTAACCGGGTCAGATTATAATTATTGGAAAAATAGGATGAAATGTTTAAATATGACCCTAGATATTGAGGTATGAAATATGGTAGAAGAGGAATACTCTCCTCCTACATCTATAGTTGTAGAGATAACTATAGATAAACCAAAAGATAAATGGGATGATAGGGACAAGCTAAAATGCAAAAATAACGCCAAGGCAATGAATGCTTTATTTTGTGCGTTAAATAGAAATGAATTTAATAGAATTTCTGCATGTTCTACTGCATATGAAATTTGGAATCATTTGGAAGTTACTCATGAAGGTACATCGCAGGTTAAAGATTCAAAGCTTTTCCAACTTGAGTCGGAATATGAAAAATTCCGGATGGATGAAAGTGAAGATGTTGATGCCATGTACACACGCTTCACCAAGATCGTCAATGCCTCCAAAGCTCTTGGAAAGACCTTCTCCAACGGCGACTTGGTCCGAAAGATTCTTCGTTCCAACCCGAAGGTGACGGCCATTTCAGAATCGCACAATCTAAGGACGCTCCAAGTTGAGAGCCTCATTGGGAATCTCAAAACCCATGAGGTAGAACTCAAAATCCAACAGGATGAATACAACAAGGAGCCAAAGAAGAAGGCGTTGACATTAAAATAAAAGAAGGAGTGCCAAGAGGATGATGATGAAGATGAAGAAAGCCTTTTGGTGAAGAACTTCCGAAAGTTCATGCGAAATCCGAAAAGGAGAAACACTTTCCGGAAATTTATCCAAAAGGTTGCAAGATGGAAATGGTCATCCTCAAAGAAGGAAAAGGAGAGCGACGATGAAGAAGAAAGACCTCCACCAGAATGCTTTCATTGTAGGAAGACCGGGCACATTCGGAGCCAGTGCCCAAAGTTCTTGAAGGAGAAGAAGGAAAAGTGGCACAAAGGGAAGGAGAAGAGGAAGGTGCTAAAAGCTAGAACATGGGATGACTCCTCCTCCTCCTCTGAAGAATCAAGCGGGTCTTCATCAAGCGAAGATGAGGAAGCTAACATGTGCCTCATGGGACATGGAAACGACGACGACAACACCAGTGTTCTTAGCGACACTGAGGTAACTCCTCCCATTTATGATGAACTCTTTAATGAATTCCTTGAAACTTGCAAAGCTTTTGATAAAAATATGAAAGATAGTATTTTATTGAATCGTGAAAATGAATATCTTATTAAAGAAAATCAAAAGCTTTCCAAAAAGGTAATTATTTTAGAAAAGAGAAAGGTTTCTTGCCAAGAGTGTGATCACTCCACTAAATTGGTAAAAGATATGAAAGAGTCACTTTCTAAAGCCCCTCTCATGCCAAAACTCTTACAAAAGAGAAGGCGGAATTAGAAAGGAAATTAGAAGCCTCTCTTTTGCAAATCAAAAATAATAAAAAAGGTTTTGAAAATAGGTGTGTCATGCTTGTGAAAGAAAATTCTTCACTTAAAGCACAAGTTCATGATCTCACCATGGCCATTAAAAAATTTGGAATAGGCCAAAAATCACTGGAAATGATTTTAGGGTACTAGTGCCATGGTTCTGGAAAATTTAGGCTCGGATATCGAGGAGAGGGCTACCGCCTGGCGTTATCAACTAACGCCGGCGCTAACACCTCATACCAGAAACCTGAATTCTTTTTCCCAAAATGTTTTTCTTCTGTAATTCCAATTTCTTCCAGCAAGAAAATTTTCCAGAAAAGTGTCTCAACCCCCTTTATTTCGTGTGCAAACTGCTATAGGTTAGGCCACACGTCTAGTTCTTGCAGGAAAATAAAACAAAATACTTTAAAACAAATATGGGTACCTAAGGCTTCCACTTATTCTATGGGTGGTACCACTTGGGTATCCGGATCTTTACTCTCATCTTCTTTCTAGATGTGCAGGCAGGCTAAGGACAATGAGGACGTGTGATACTTGGATTCAGGATGCTCCAAGCACATGACGGGTAATAAAGCAAAGTTCCTTAGCCTAGAAAAGAAGAAGGGAGGGATCGTGACGTTTGGTGACAACGGAAAAGGAAGGATCATTGGAATTGGTACAGTTGGTAACAAATCCTTTACTATATCTTCTTTATGTGAAAGGATTAAAACACAATTTAATTTCTATTAGCCAATTATGTGATAAAGGATTAGATGTGTTATTTGAATCTTCCACTAACTTATGCAAAATATCTAATCCTACTACAAAAGATATTTTACTAACTGCACCAAGAATACATAATGTTTATATAGTTTCTTTTTATGATCTTTCTAAATCATCTATAAAATTTTTTATCACTAAAAATGATGAGTTTGAACTTTGACATAGAAGACTAGGGCATGCTAGCACAAAGCTAATTGTAAAACTTGCCAAAAGTAATTTAATTAGAGGATTGCCTAGGTTAAATGGAACTTTACCTTCACTTTGTTCACCATGTCAAAAAGGTAAATTTTCTAAATCCTCTTTCAAAAGTAAAAATTTCATTTCTACCACAAGGCCCTTGCAAATAATTCATATGGATCTTTTTGGTCCCGTTAGCACTGCAAGTCTCGGTGGTAGATTATATACATATATTTTAATAGATGATTTTTCAAGATATTGTTGGACATTATTTCTCTCTTCCAAATCCGATGCGTTTTGTGAATTTGCAAAATTATGTACTCGTATTCAAAATGAAAGTGATTTAAATTCGCTCGGATCATGGAGGAGAATTTGAAAATGAAAAATTTACATTCTTTTGTGATATGTTAGGCATTAAACATGAGTTCTTTGCACCACGCACACCACAACAAAATGGTGTTGTAGAAAGAAAGAATAGGACACTTCAAGAACTAGCACGCACTATGTTATGTGAATATAAATTACCTAAGTCCTTTTGGGCCGAAGCCGTAAGTACATCGTGTTATGTTTTGAATAGAATCATGCTTCGGCCATCTCTTAATCTCACACCATATGAACTCTATTTTCAAAAGAAGCCTAATGTTTCTTATTTCAAAGTTTTTGGTTGTAAATGTTTTATTTTGAATACAAAAGATAGCTTCGGAAAGTTTGATGAAAAATGTGATGAAGGAACTTTTCTTGGGTACTCTTCATCTAGTAAAGCTTATAGAATTTTTAATAAAAGAACTAGTAGAGTTGAAGAGTCAATAAATGTAAAATTTGATGAGTTTGTTCCTTGTGTAGAAAAATTTTCCGCAGGCAACGAGGATGATCTATTACCACCTTTGGAGCACGGTGACAAAGAACCTTCCAAAGAAGAAGAAGAGGAGGCGAAGGAAGATGAATATGTACCTCCAAGTGCCTTAAAATTCACAAAGGATCATCCACAGGAATTGATAATTGGTGAACCATCCATCAGGGTAAGAACTCGCTCTTCTCTTCATGAATCTTTTTCAAATATTTGTTTTGTTTTCGAAATAGAACCAAAAACCGTTTCTACTGCTTTAAATGATGAATTTTGGTTTTTGGCTATGAATGAAGAGTTAGAACAATTTGGGCGACATAATGTTTGGAAATTAGTTGAAAGACCATCTAATCACCCGGTTGTAGGTGTAAAATGGATTTTTAAAAATAAATTAGATGGTGAGTCAAGAATCTCTAGAAATAAAGCACAATTAGTAGCACAAGGATATTCTCAAATCGAGGGGATAGATTTTGATGAATCTTTTGCACCCGTTGCTAGATTAGAGTCTATAAGAATTTTTCTAGCATTTGCAAGTTTTAAAAAATAAAACTATTTCAAATGGATGTGAAAAGTGCTTTTCTAAACGGGTTTGTAAAAGAAGTTTATGTTGAACAACCCCCCGGTTTTATTAGTGAAAAATTTCCAAATCATCTTTATAAACTAGAGAAAGCGCTTTATGGTTTAAAACAAGCGCCACGTGCATGGTATGAAAGACTTACATCATTTTTATTAAAGCACGGTTATATTATGGGAAGTGCGGATAATACTCTCTTCATTAAGCACAACAATGATGATATGATTATTTTACAAATATATGTTGATGATATTATTTTTGGATCTACTAATGAAGAGATGTGAAAAGAAGTCATTTTAGTGATGAAAAATGAATTTGAAATGAGTCTTGTAGGAGAACTTTCTTATTTCCCTGGTTTTCAAATATCACAAAGAATTGATGGTATCTTTGTATGTCAAACTAAATATGTACATGATATGCTTAAACATTTTGGATTTGAAAACCATAAACATGCTTCTACACCAATGAGTGCATCACTAAAATTAGGAAAAGATGAATCAGAAATTTCTATAGATTAAACTTTATATAGAGGTATGATAGGATCTCTACTTTATCTAAGTGCAACTAGACCCGATATTATGTTTGTCGTATGCTTATGTGCTCGATTTCAAGCCAATCCAAAAGAATCTCATTTAAAAGCGGTAAAACGAATTGTTAGATATCTCATTGGGTCATCTAGATTAGGATTATGGTACCCGCACAATAATTCATTTACACTTCACGGCTACTCCGATTCGGACTACGCTGGTTGTTCACTTGATAGAAAAAGCACTAGTGGTACTTGTCATTTTCTAGGACCTTCATTAGTTGCATGGTCTAGTAGGAAACAAAATTCGGTTGCACTCTCCACCACGGAGGCCGAATACATTGCATTAGGGAGTTGTGCACAAGCTTTATGGATGAGCCAAACTTTAGAGGACTTTGGTTTCATCTAAAACTTATTGAATTAAAATGTGACAACAAAAGTGCCATTGATCTTACAAATAATCTGGTACACCACTCTAGATCCAAACATATAGATGTGCGTCATCATTTCATAAGGTATCACATTAAAAAGGAAAATGTAAGGATTAGTTTCATTGGCACGGACTCTCAACTTGCTGATATATTTACTATACCTCTTCCCGATGCAAGGTTTCAAATGTTAAGATTGGAATTAGGAGCCTTAGACATCTTAGGATGAATAACATGTAAAACGCTAATGTTTTATGCAATTTGAGCAATCAAGATATCTCTGAAAATTACAAAATTTCTGCATAAGACCATGTACTATTTCCAGCGCTAGCGATAGCGCCGACGCTAGTGTGAATGTTTGAATTTTGTGATTTTCAAAATTTCTAAAAAACCTTAAAAATACGTTAGTTTATATGTACTAAATTGTTTGTGTTTCTGACTATTTTATTTATATTATGAAAAATCACCTACAAAAATTCAAAATTCAAAAATACAAAAATACGTTTTTGTGATTTTTTCTGTTTTTATTTCATTAAAAATTTTCAAAACAACAAAAAAACTGTATGATCTTTATTGTTAATATCAAGCATGAATGAATTCTATTATTTAGAATTATTTACAATGTTAAAATTTATTCCTTCAAATTTCTATGAACATTGTTTTGTTTATCATGCTTTGATATATCTATTTAAGTGCATCAATTGTATTAAAAAATTATGTGTAGATCCAAGCTTAGCATGCCTCTAAGTATGAGTAAATGTTTTATGATTGATAATGATACATTTCACTCACTTATTTTTGATAATCAACATGTGTGTTTAAATCTAAAATGCTTGCTTGTGTATTGTATTTGTACAATGAATTAAAACTTGCATAAGTTTATTGCCTACACTACATTTGAATTGCACTTATGAAATTTAGAAAAGTGGTTAAGTTAAAAATTTGGGTTTGCAAAACTAGTGTATTTGGAGAATGTTGTCTCACAAATGTGAATAAAACAATTATATTTGTAGACAAATATAACTCCACCAAGCACTACTTGAACCTCCTGATAAGTCTTCATAAGCATTGTGAGGTTGAGAATCTTGGAAAGAATAGTAAAGTGTCTTGTGCAAACCTTGGTTACTACACCACTTTGTTAAAAATTATGTGCATTAAAGTGTGTGAAAGTTGATATACTTGTGTTTTATTGTGCACTTTACTCTACATAAGTCTTGTATTTTGTGATTTAAATCAATTGTTAACATTGCCCAAAATACACTTTTGTGCACATCATTATCTTTCATAACACTTCTTCTCATGAGTATTGGATTCTAATGCTTTATCTATACTACTCTTTATATAAAAAATGCACTAGATAACCTAGCATGATCTCTACAATGTTTTGGTATCTCTTGAACTTAAATTTAAGTAACATTGTAGTATATTCCCTTTTTAATATGTTCATCTCATGCTTGGTATCTTTATGTAAAACTATGAGATTTCCAAAAGGTTACAACATCTTTACATTTTGAATTTAAACTCCAAAATTTATACTTATGATTTTTTTTTACAAAAAGATGTTTCTTATAATCTTCCGCTTGCTTAATACTCTTATATATTTATTTGAAATCTCTTCAATATTATGCTTAAAATCTTTGTCATTTCATATACTACAAAAGCTCGATCATGATTTATAATTAGCCTAAAGAATGCCTTCTTACTACCCTCACCCTACCTTCTTTTGATAATACCAAATGGGGAAGATTGATTGAAGAAATCTATATAGGAGAAATATAGAAGATTAAGGGGAGAATAATTCATGTAATCTATCATTTAGGGGGAGTAAAACATAAATTGCATTTATGTAGGGGGAGCATTAAGACAGGGGGAGTATGCACATTTCTCATGCTTATCATATTCTATAGTTGCACTATTTATCATGCTTATCATATACTATAAACACTAATGTTGATTTCTTGCTAAGAGGATTTGTTATTATCAAAAGGGGGAGATTGTTGGACATGTGTGTCACATCCCTTTGTTTGAGAATAACAAATCCCAAATTGTATTTGATCTTGCTTGTTTATAGTGTGCAGGAACTATAGGTGCAATACTCCACAGGTAGAAAGAAGCTTGGAACCACCAAACTGAACTGGAGCACTACCGCCAGCGTTAGGGGTTAATGTAGGCGCTAACGCTATCGCCAGCGCTACCACTACCGCCTGTCGCTATCTAAAGTTCGTGCAAAGCGCCGCGCCACCGACGGTTTCGCAACCGCTCCACATGAGCTCTACCGCCAGCGCTATCTCAAGTTCGTGCACAGCGCCACGCTGCCGACGGTTTCGCATCCGCTCCACACAAACGCTACCGCAGGCGCTAGGAGCTACCGCAGGCGCTATCTTCAAGTTCTATAAATTGATGGGCTCTCTCTCGTTTCGGTCAGAGCTTCCAGAGAGATTAATTGTGCCAAACTTCCAGAGCTGTTACTCTGCCGAAAGCTCATCTCCCACTCAAAGCCAAAGAAGATTTCTGGAGAAGGAAGGCCCCACGCTGCATCCGATGAACGATCGTTTCAACCTCGCTTGTGCTACAACGATCCTTCATCCTCAACTTCAGAAATCTCATAGAGGGAGTTCTTGTTATTTGCTTTATTTCATTATTGTAATTTTTGTAGTAAAATTTGCCTTGTGTTGGAGACTAGGTCCTTGCACGGCTTAGGGGGTAATACGCCGCGTGAGTTGGCGACTAGGTCTAGGAGATTAGATCTAGGGGGTTCTTGAGGCCATATCCGGGGAAGGATTGGCTAAAGCCAACCGGTTTGTGGGGATGCCGGTATAGAAAAGGAAAATTTGTTTTACTTTGTACGCCTCCGAGTTCTAGCGATATTGAAATCAAATTTATGTGAACACCTTTTTATATAATATAATCATGACTCCATTTGTGTTTACTTGATTTTTTTCATTTGGCATAAACTATAAAATTGCAAATTAAAATTATTTCTTCCCTTAAGCTAAATTGTTATCTCGTTCTAATTTACTTTAAACAATTTAGTAAATCATCTAAAATTTTAAAAAGAAAGTTATTCCCTTATTCACCCCCCCTCTAAAGGCGCCAATCGATCCAACAAGTGGTATCAGAGGTAGGTTATTCCAAATGGTTTAAAAACCAGGAATAATGGCGTCTTATGATCTCGTTTTTTCTGAGGGTTAGGGAATTAGTAGACCTCCACTCTTTACCGGGTCAGATTCTAATTACTGGAAAAATAGGATGAGATGTTTTCTTATGACCCTAGATATTGAGGTATGGAATATGGTAGAAGAGGAATACTCTCCTCCTACATCTGTAGTTGTAGAAATAACTTTAGATAAACCAAAAGATAAATGGGATGATAGGGACAAGCTAAAATGCAAAAATAACGCCAAGGCAATGAATGCTTTATTTCGTGCGTTAGATAGAAATGAATTTAATAGAAGTTCTGCATGTTCTACTGCATATGAAATTTGGAATCATTTGGAAGTTACTCATGAAGGTACATCGTAGGTTAAAGATTCAAAGTTTTTCCAACTTGAGTCGAAATATGAAAAATTCCGGATGGATGAAAGTGAAGATGTTGATGCCATGTACACGCGCTTAACCAAGATCGGCAATGCCTCCAAAGCTCTTGGAAAGACCTTCTCCAACGGCGACTTGGTCCGAAAGATTCTTCGTTCCCTTCCACCAAAATTCAACCCGAAGGTGACGGCCATTTCAGAATCGCACAATCTAAGGACGCTCCAAGTTGAGAGCCTCATTGGGAATCTCAAATCCCATGAGGTAGAACTCAAAATCCAACATGATGAATAAAACAAGGAGCCAAAGAAGAAGGCGTTGGCATTAAAATAAAAGAAGGAGTGCCAAGAGGATGAGGATGAAGATGAAGAAAGCCTTTTGGTGAAGAACTTCCGAAAGTTCACGCGAAATCCGGAAAGGAGAAACACTTTCCGGAACTTTATCCAAAAGGATGCAAGATGGAAATGGTCATCCTCAAAGAAGGAAACGGAGAGCGACGATGAAGAAGAAAGACCACCACCAGAATGCTTTCATTGTAGGAAGACCGGGCACATTCGGAGCCAGTGCCCAAAGTTCTTGAAGGAGAAGAAGGAAAAGCGGCACAAAGGGAAGGAGAAGAGGAAGGTGCTAAAAGCTAGAACATGGGATGACTCCTCCTCCTCCTCCTCCGAAGAATCAAGCGGGTCTTCATCAAGCGAAGATGAGGAAGCTAACATGTCCCTCATGGGACAGGGAAACGACGGCGACAACACCAGTGTTCTTAGCGACACTGAGGTAACTCCTCCCACTTATGATGAACTCTTTAATGAATTCCTTGAAACTTGCAAAGCTTTTGATAAAAATATGAAAGATAGTATTTTATCGAATCGTGAAAATGAATCTCTTATTAAAGAAAATCAAAAGCTTTCCAAAAAGGTAATTATTTTAGAAAAGAGAAAGGTTTCTTGCCAAGAGTGTGATCACTCCACTAAATTGGCAAAAGATATTGAAGAGTCACTTTCTAAAGCCCCCTCTCCTGCCAAAAATCTTACAAAAGAGAAGGGGGAGTTAGAAAGGAAATTAGAAGCATCTCTTTTGCAAATCAAAAATAATAAAAAAGCTTTTGAAAATAGGTGTGTCATGCTTGTGAAAGAAAATTCTTCACTTAAAGCACAAGTTCATGATCTCACCATGGCCATTAAAAAATTTGGAATAGGCCAAAAATCACTGGAAATGATTTTAGGGTACCAGTGCCATGGTTCTGGAAAATTTGGGCTCGGATAACGAGGACAGGGCTACCGCCCGGCGTTATCCACTAACGCCGTCGCTAGCACCTCATACCAGAAACCTGAATTCTTTTTCCCAAAATGTTTTTCTTCTGTAAATCCAATTTCTTCCAGCAAGAAAATTTTCTAGAAAAGAGTCTCAACCCCCTTTATTTCGTGTGCAAACTGCTATAGGTTAGGCCACACGTCTAGTTCATGCAGGAAAATAAAAAAAAATACTTTAAAACAAATCTGGGTACCTAAGGCTTCCACTTATTCTATGGGTGGTACCACTTGGGTATCCGGATCTTTACTCTCATATTCTTTCTAGATGTGCAGGCAGGCTAAGGACAATGAAGTTGTGTGGTACTTGGATTCAGGATGCTCCAAGCACATGACGGGCATAAAGCAAAGTTCCTTAGCCTAGAAAAGAAGAAGGGAGGGATCGTGACATTTGGTGACAACGGAAAAAGGAAGGATCATGTGAATTGGTACAGTTGGTAACAAATCCTTTACTATATCTAATATTCTTTATGTGAAAGGATTAAAACACAATTTAATTTCTATTAGCCAATTATGTGATAAAGGATTAGATATGTTATTTGAATCTTCCACTAACTTATGCAAAATATCTAATCCTACTACAAAAGATATTTTACTAACTACACCAAGAATACATCTTGTTTATATAGTTTCTTTTCATGATCTTTCTAAATCATCTATAAAATGTTTTATCACTAAAAATGATGAGTTTGAACTTTGACATAGAAGACTAGGGCATGCTAGCACAAAGCTCATTGTAAAACTTGCCAAAAGTAATTTAATTAGAGGATTGCCTAGGTTAAATGGAACTTTACCTTCACTTTGTTCACTATGTCAAAAAGGTAAATTTTCTAAATCCTCTTTCAAAAGTAAAAATTTCATTTCTACTACAAGGCCCTTGCAAATAATTTATATGGATATTTTTGGTCCCGTTAGCACTGCAAGGTGGTAGATTATATACATATGTTTTAATAGATGATTTTTCAAGATATTGTTGGACATTATTTCTCTCTTCCAAATCCGATGCGTTTTGTGAATTTGCAAAATTATGTACTCGTATTCAAAATGAAAGCGATTTAAAAATTAAATGCATTCGCTCGGATCATGGAGGAGAATTTGAAAATGAAAAATTTACATTCTTTTGTGATATGTTAGGCATTAAACATGAGTTCTCTGCACCACACACACCACAACAAAATGGTGTTGTAGAAAGAAGAATAGGACACTTCAAGAACTAGCACGCACTATGTTATGTGAATATAAATTACCTAAGTCCTTTTGGACCGAAGCCGTAAGTACATCGTGTTATGTTTTGAATAGAATCATGCTTCGCCCATCTCTTAATCTCACACCATATGAACTCTATTTTCAAAAGAAGCCTAATGTTTCTAATTTCAAAGTTTTTGGTTGTAAATGTTTTATTTTGAATACAAAAGATAGCTTGGGAAAGTTTGATGAAAAATGTGATGAAGGAACTTTTCTTGGGTACTCTTCATCTAGTAAAGCTTATAGAATTTTTAATAAAAGAACTAGTAGAGTTGAAGAGTCAATAAATGTAAAATTTGATGAGTTTGTTCCTTGTGTAGAAAAACTTTCCGCAGACAACGAGGATGATCTATTACCACCTTTGGAGCATGGTGACAAAGAACCTTCCAAATAAGAAGAAGAGGAGGCGAAGGAAGATGAATATGTACCTCCAAGTGCCTTAAAATTCACAAAGGATCATCCACAGGAATTGAAAATTGGTTAACCATCCATCAGGGTAAGAACTCGCTCTTCTCTTCATGAATCTTTTTCAAATATTTGTTTTGTTTCCGAAATAGAACCAAAAACTGTTTCTACTGCTTTAAATGATGAATTTTGGTTTTTGTCTATGAATAAAGAGTTAGAACAATTTGAGCGACATAATATTTGCAAATTAGTTGAAAGACCATCTAATCACCCGGTTGTAGGTGTAAAATGGATTTTTAAAAATAAATTAGATGGTGAGTCAAGAATCTCTAGAAATAAATCACGATTAGTAGCACAAGGATATTCTCAAATCGAGGGGATAGATTTTGATGAATCTTTTGCACCCGTTGCTAGATTAGAGTCTATAAGAATTTTTCTAGCATTTGCAAGTTTTAAAAAAATAAAACTATTTCAAATGGATGTGAAAAATGCTTTTCTAAACGGGTTTGTAAAAGAAGAAGTTTATGTTGAACAACCCCCCGGTTTTATTAGTGAAAAATTTCCAAATCATGTTTATAAACTAGAGAAAGCGCTTTATGGTTTAAAACAAGCGCCACGTGCATGGTACGAAATACTTACATCATTTTTATTAAAGCACGGTTATATTATGGGAAGTGCGGATAATACTCTCTTCATTAAGCACAACAATGATGATATGATTATTTTACAAATATATGTTGATGATATTATTTTTGGATCTACTAATGAAGAGATGTGAAAAGAAGTCATTTTAGTGATGAAAAATGAATTTGAAATGAGTCTTGTAGGAGAACTTTCTTATTTCCCTGGTTTTCAAATATCACAAAGAATTGATGGTATCTTTGTATGTCAAAATAAATATGTCCATGATATGCTTAAACGTTTTGGATTTGAAAACCTTAAACATGCTTCTACACAAATGAGTGCATCACTAAAATTAGGAAAAGATGAATCAGGAATTTCTATAAATTAAACTTTATATAGAGGTATGATAGGATCTCTACTTTATCTAAGTGCAACTAGACCCGATATTATGTTTGTCGTATGCTTATGTGCTCAATTTCAAGCCAATCCGAAAGAATCTCATTTAAAAGCAGTAAAACGAATTTTTAGATATCTCATTGGGTCATCTAGATTAGGATTATGGTACCCACACAATAATTCATTTACACTTCACGGCTACTCCGATTCGGACTACGCTGGTTGTTCACTTGATAGAAAAAGCACTAGTGGTACTTGTCATTTTCTAGGACCTTCATTAGTTGCATGGTCTAGTAGGAAACAAAATTCGGTTGCACTCTCCACCACGGAGGCCGAATACATTGCATTAGGGAGTTGTTGTGCACAAGCTTTATGGATGAGCCAAACTTTAGAGGACTTTGGTTTCATCTAAAACTTATTGAATTAAAATGTGACAACAAAAGTGCCATTGATCTCACAAATAATCCGGTACACCACTCTAGATCCAAACATATAGATGTGCGTCATCATTTCATAAGGTATCACATTAAAAAGGAAAATGTAAGGATTAGTTTCATTGGCACAGACTCTCAACTTGCTGATATATTTACTAAACCTCTTCCCGATGTAAGGTTTCAAATGTTAAGGTTAGAATTAGGAGTGTTGGGAAAATGATTTCTCTTAACCCCTGAAATTAAGTTGAATATGAATTCTAAGAAAGGAAAATCAAGGTTAAGTAAATATGCGTCGAATAGTATTCAACGCAACGTCGAAGTGGTATCGACGTTCCTTTCAGAATGAGTCGAAGTAACTTTAAGAAGAATTCGATGTATCCTATGTCGACGTAGCTCTGACTTCTAGTCGACGCATCTTGAGAAGTCGACGCACCTTAGTCGACGCACCTTCCTTATTCTTCTCTCGACGTCCAGCCAGGACGAATTCGACGCTTACGTCGAATAGTAATCGACGCACGTCAATTTCTATGATTAATTCAAAAATCGCCAGATCTCTTTCCTTCTTTCATAGATCTGATTTATATGGAATCAAATTATTCTTTATAGCCGTTCTGAATTATCCTTTTCCTCTAATGAATTCTTGGCTAATTTGATTAAGTCCATTATGGACACTATTTGAAATCAGAATGAATACTTTCCTTCTATGGATATAATTGTTATGGAAATTTCTCCTTCTTTCTAATACTCTGCCTGCTAATTGATTACTCTCCTATAGTGTTATTTTAATGAACAGAGCTATAAATAACAAGGTGGTCGGAAGAGAGCAGACAGAAGTGATCCACCATTTTACATTTGAAAAAGAGGAAGAGCTCCCAAATGAAAAGAGAAAATTAAGAAATAGTGCTGCAGCAAAGATCAAGCTTCCTTCTCCTTCTCACTCTGAAGCCATACTGCTGCAATCTCTGATAGCTCTCACAAAAGAGAGAAAAGGCCTACAATCTCCTTCTCACTATAGAAGAGAGATTTTATTCACTACTTCTTGTGCTTCCAATCTTCTTGCTAGGAAGAAGATTCCTTCTTGTCTTTATATTATCTCTCTTTCTTCTTTACCTTTATTTCACTTTCAAATACTGTAAAAGAGTTTTTAGAATCTCTCTTCAAAAAATTCAGTTGTACTGGTTCTAAGAGTCTCCTTTTCAAAAGACTCAGTTGGTTCTAAGAGTCTCCTTATCAAAAGACTCAGGGTGGTTCTAAGAGTCTCCTTATCAAAAGACTCAGTGCAAGATAGTGAATTTCCTACCAAGGGGGTAGAAGAGTGGACTACCCAAAGTTTGGGGAACCACTATATTTCCTTGTGTTGTGCTGTGATTTCTTTTCTTGCATTTACTTTCTTTACTTACTTAATTCTTGTTGGTGTGTGGGAAGTCTTAATCTGTGATCACCACATATAAATATATATATATAATTGCACAAAATATTTTAAATCTCTATTCACCCCCCCTCTAGAGAATTCTAGTGAGGTTAACTGTGCACTTTCAATTAGTATCAGAGGGAGGTTGATCTAAAAAGGATAACTCCTTGATCAAAAAGATCCTACCTCTTATTTTTATATATATATATTTCTGAAAAATATTTCTTTCCACATGGAACAAATCAAAGACTATGCTTCCACCAGACCACCAATGTGCAATCTTGAGAAGTTTGCAGTTTGGAAAACAAGAATTAGGATTTATATGAATTCTATTGATGAAGATTTATTTAATGTTATCTTGACAGGTCCCCCCAAGCCTTATAGAAAAGACTCAAGTGGTGAAGTGACTCAAACACTTGTCCCAAAGGCTGAGTGGACAGTTGAAGAGAAGAAGGCAGGAACATGTGATGCAAAAGCTGTAAATATTCTGGTCTCAACCCTCTCTGATGAAATCTTTCAAAGGGTTGTTGAGTGTGAATCAGCCAAAGTAATTTGGGAGGCTCTCATAAAGATGGTTGAAGGAAGTGCTGATGAAAGAAAAGATAGGAAGGCTCTATTGATCTCTCAATATGAGAACTTCCAAAAAAAGAATGAAGAAAGCATCTCTGAGATGTATGACAGATTCAGTCTGATCATCAATCAACTAAGGGACTTGGATAGAGAAATCTCTCTCACAGAGATCAATGACAAATTGCTGATGAGTCTCCCAAGTTCATGGGACTCAAGGATATGGGCAATAAGAGACACAAGAGGACAAAGGGAAATTTCAACAGATGCTCTCTTAGGAAAACTCAGATCCTATGAGCAACTGCTGAAAACCAGAGAAGAGAAGACGAGAAAAGAAAACACTCCAACTTCTTCAAAAGACAGGAACATTGCATTAAAAGCAATAGAAGAAGGAAGCTCTATCACTGAAGAAGAACTATTCAGTTTCCTAGCCAGAAAATTTAAGAAATGGGTCAGGACAGATGGATCAAGAAGGAGAGAGTCAAAACCAAGGCATGATAAAACTCCTACTAAAGAAATTATTTGTTATTCTTGCAGGAAACCTGGACATATTGCCCCAGAATGTCCAGAAAATGCTGAGACAAAGAAAGATCTAAAAAAGAAAGATCTCAAGAAAAAGGGGAAGAAGAAAGAAAGAGGCTTTATAGCAGAAGCCTGGAGTGATACAGACTCTGAGGACAGCTCCTCTTCTAAGAGTGACAATGAAGAGCCTAAGCAAGAAGATCTATGCTTGATGGCCCTTGAAGGCTCAAAGAATGATGATGGTGCTAAATTATGGAGTGAGACAGGATCAGAAGAAAGCATATCTTCTGAAGATGAAAAAGAAGATAGCCTTATTCTCATAGAGGAATCTGAGGATAAGGATGAGGTAAGCATGTTTGATGAAATAGATTTTCAAAGTGATAATTTCAGAAATGATTTTATGGGAATGTGTCTAGATCAACTAAAAGCTACACAAGAAATTAAAGATCTAAAAGAACAAATCAATGTGGCTAAAAACTAGAGAAATAGAGAAGTTAAATGCTCTAAGAATTATGAATTAAGGGCCAACATCATAGAAAAGGAGGTAGAAAGGGCTAGAATAGAAAACCAGCTCCTTAAGGATAAGGTATCCCAGGCAAAAGCTTTTGAAGAATCAATAAAAATGAGAAGCCAAACTCTCAAGGAAATCACTGAACAACAAACAAGGAGACATAAAAATCTTGGTCTAGGGGCTGATCCCTCAACCAGCCAAGTTCCATCCAACAAACCTGCTTGGATGATCCCTATAAAATTCACAAAACCCATCAAATCAAACCAAGAAAAAGACTCACTAAATAAGGAAGAAGACTCCCTCAAGGAAATATAACAATTTGATGAAACATCATATTATTCAGCTGATGACTCTCAAACTTCATCTGAAGAAGCAACTAAGCCAAAAGAAACAATACATAAAAGATCAAAATCAGAAAAAGGGAAAAAGAAAATGTATGAAGATACAGTTGCGTCGACTTTATATCGACGCATGAATGATAGTGCGTCGACTTTTACTCAACGCAACCTCTCAGATGCCTCGACCTCTACTCGATGCTTGAATAAAAGTACATCGACTTCCAATCGACGCAACTTTTTCCATGCGTCGATATCAGATCAACGCTATCGGGAGAAAGCGCCGAATATAAATCGAAGCAACTATCAACATGCGTCGAATAGATATCGACGCACAAAAAGTCAGAGCAACTTAAATGCCTATCCTCCAAAAAATTTCTATAATTCCCATTCACGATCCATTCATCCTAACCATGATTTCCATCATAATCAACACCCCTATCCTAACCAAAATTTCTACCCTAAACTTGGTAACCAAAATTCCCATCCTAATCAAACTTTCTATCCTAATCAACCCTTCTATCCTTCTCTAAACTCAAATTATCATAAGAATAAGATAATCAAGTGCCATATATGTAACAAAACTGGCCACCTTGCCAAACAATGTTGGCACAACCAATCAAACTATTTGTAAAAATTAGTCCAAGACTGACTTAGAACTAGGAAGAGATAAAAAGAAATAAACACCTAAAATTCTTCAGGAAATCAAAAGTCACGTCGACTTCTAATCGACACACCGTCGATGACTCAACTCAATAAGTGAAATCGACGCATACGTCGACTCCAATCGACGCATACGTCGATAGGAAACCCTATCATCCCAAATTAGACTATATCGACGCTCACGTCGAATTCCACTCATCATAACGTCGACTTCATAAAAACGAGCGGCAATACTAAAATATTTTTGGTCACATCCACTGAAGTACCGAATAAGCCTCGAATTGAGTCCAGTTTTGATGCTTCACCTAACTTAAAAATACTCTTCAGTTAGAAACCTTCCCTACTCTGCATCCTTCATCCTTCTTGCTTCTTAGTCCAGCCATTTCCTCCTCTCTTTCACTGACCTAAAATGGCTCCCAAGATAAACTCTGGTTTCGACATTGACCTCGACTCCTTCCAAGCCGCTGCAGAAAATTATAAGAACATCATAGCTCTCTTCACTGAAGCTGGATTGGACAAACTCATCTCCACAAGATGCAAGCTCCTGGAAACAGAGCTCACTGAGCTGATGACTCATGTTCAGATATCTGAACAAGGAGAAATCCAGGGAACAATCTATGAGACACCAGTCTCAATCTCTGCAGAATATATTAGGACCACCTTTGATCTTCCATCAGGTATATCCTAATATTATCTTTGTTCAAATAAAATAGGGAAAGGAAATCAATTTCTAAAGAGTAACTTCATAAGTCTTCATCATTCCCTTATTAGGTGATGAATCTATAGACCTCACACCTGATGAAATCAAACATCTGCTAACCACCATGAAGTTTTCAAAGGATAAACCAATCCATCTAAAGAAAATAGACACTTTTCTGAGGAGTACAGACTGCTAGCAGATGTATTAGGAAAGATACTACTATGCAAAATTTCAGCCCATGATGCAGTACCCAAGCAGCAACTGAACATCATGGGGGCCCTTGTGCTGAAGAAGAAGGTGGACTGGGCCACATGCTTGCTCAAGATGATAGGCTCCAAATACTCACACAAAGAAAATGCATATATGAGGATTATGAGTCAAGTACTCTTCCACTCCTTCCCTGACCTCTGTAGGTCAAAAGGAATCCCCATTCCTCCAGGGAAAAGAATGTCAATAGCTCTATTCTCCAAGTGGACCAGGCAAATCCCTAAGCCTGGTTCCATTCCTGAAAGGACTCCCTCTCCTCCTAACTCTCCTGTTCATTCATCTCCTCCTCCTCCTCCTCCTCAAAGAGACAATCCTTCTCTACCACCATCATCCACTCCAATAGTATCTACCACCCTCACAACTCCTACTCTACCTACCTCTTCTCAAATATCTGCTCCTCAAACAGCAGTTTCTCCATCTCCTCCTCCTCATACTTTCTCATCCCCTTTACCTCCATTATCACCAATACCTCATACATCAACTAACCTTTCTCCACCCTCATCACCTCCTCCACCACTCTCTCCTCATCACCAACCACAACATGAACCATCTGCATCCACTGAAGCCCTCCTTACTCAGTGCATTGCATCAGCAGCTCAAACATTCCAAGCAATGCTGGATGAGCACTTCTCCCAGATTCATTCCTCCATCCTTTATAGGCACACCCAAATAGATGGGGTCAGTGCCTCTGTGCAAAATCTGAAGACCTCTCTCTCTTCCTCTAGAGTGACCAGGTCTTTCTTAACCTCCCTGGCCAGGAAGGTCAAGAAGGGGGAGAATCTAGATGAAGAGCAGCTCTCCAATCCTAAATCTCTCTCTCACAAGTCCCCTCCTTGCTCAAAAGATGATAGTCTTGCACTTCTCAAGACAATTGGAAATGAAGTTGTACCTGAGCTACACTCTGAAGAACAAGCAATAGAGGTACTTAATATAGCAAGAGAGGCTGCAAATCAAGTGATACTATTACAAGGGGAGGCATGCAGAGCAGACAATGAAGCTGAAAAGTAAAATGTGGCAGATAGTAAGAAAAATAAAGAAACTGAAACTCAGGGGGAGCTGGATACTGTTATAAATGAAGCTGAAAATGAAAAAGGACAGCCAGATGCTGTGTTGGCTGAAGTAGGAGCTAAGGAGCCAGATACATCTGGAGCTGAAGATGATAAAGAAATTGAAGAAGTAGAAGGATCAAAGGAAGTTCCATCCCAGGGGGAGAAATCTGCTCAGGGGGAGCTAGGTGAACTTCCTGCAATTGAGAAGGAGAAACCCCCCTCTCCTAAAACAGTAGTATTCAAGAGAAAGAGAAAGACTCCTCCTACCCCTCCTGAGTAATGTTTGAAAATAATACTGATATACTTTACCCTATAGTTAAATACTAACTGGTATTAACATGAAGTCTGTTTATATAATTCTGGAAAATTTGGTTATATGATCTCTCTTTCCAATTTCTTTTCTGCTTGATTGACATATTTCTTTTCTCTACAAATGCTGTGATGCTAGTACAATTTCCCTCTAAATAGGGTTAAGACAAATAGGGGGAGATTGTTGGGAAAATGATTTCTCTTAACCCCTGAAATTAAGTTGAATATGAATTCTAAGAAAGGAAAATCAAGGTTAAGTAAATATGCGTCGAATAGTATTCGACGCAACGTCGAAGTGGTATCGACGTTCCTTTCAGAATGAGTCGAAGTAACTTTAAGAAGAATTCGACGTATCCTATGTCGACGTAGCTCTGACTTCTAGTCGACGCATCTTGAGAAGTCGACGCACCTTAGTCGACGCACCTTCCTTATTCTTCTCTCGATGTCCAGCCAGGACGAATTCGATGCTTACGTCGAATAGTAATCGACGCACGTCGATTTCTTTGATTAATTCAAAAATCGCCAGATCTCTTTCCTTCTTTCATAGATCTGATTTATATGGAATCAAATTATTCTTTATAGCCGTTCTGAATTATCCTTTTCCTCTAATGAATTCTTGGCTAATTTGATTGAGTCCATTATGGACACTATTTGAAATCAGAATGAATACTTTTCTTCTATGGATATAATTGTTATGGAAATTTATCCTTCTTTCTAATATTCTGCCTGCTAATTGATTACTCTCCTATAGTGTTATTTTAATGAACAGAGCTATAAATAACAAGGTGGTCGGCAGAGAGCAGACAGAAGTGATCCACCATTTTACATTTGAAAAAGAGGAAGAGCTCCCAAGTGAAAAGAGAAAATTGAGAAATAGTGCTGCAGCAAAGATCAAGCTTCCTTCTCCTTCTCACTTTGAAGCCATACTGCTGCAAACTCTGATAGCTCTCACAAAAGAGAGAAAAGGCCTACAATCTCCTTCTCACTATAGAAGAGAGATTTTATTCACTACTTCTTGTGCTTTCAATCTTCTTGCTAGGAAGAAGATTCCTTCTTGTCTTTATATTATCTCTCTTTCTTCTTTACCTTTATTTCACTTTCAAATACTGTAAAAGAGTTTTTAGAATCTCTCTTCAAAAAATTCAGTTGTACTGGTTCTAAGAGTCTCCTTTTCAAAAGACTCAGTTGGTTCTAAGAGTCACCTTATCAAAAGACTCAGGGTGGTTCTAAGAGTCTCCTTATCAAAAGACTCAGTGCAAGATAGTGAATTTCCTACCAAGGGGGTAGAAGAGTGGACTACCCAAAGTTTGGGGAACCACTATAATTCCTTGTGTTGTGCTGTGATTTCTTTTCTTGCGTTTACTTTCTTTACTTACTTAATTCTTGTTGGTGTGTGGGAAGTCTTAATCTGTGATCACCACATATAAATATATATATAATTGCACAAAATATTTTAAATCTCTATTCACCCCTCCTCTAGAGAATTCTAGTGAGGTTAACTGTGCACTTTCAAGGAGTCTTAGACATCTTAGGATGAATAACATGTAAAACGCTAATGTTTTATGCAATTTGAGCAATCAAGATATCTCTGAAAATTACAAAATTTCTGCATAAGACTACTTTAAGACCCCTAATCAATATCAAAAATAAGATTTTTAAAATTCTTAAAAAATTGTGTACTGTTTTCAGCGCTAGCGTTAGCGCCGACGCTAGCGTGAATGTTTGAATTTTGTGATTTTCAAAATTTCTAAAAATTCTTAAAAATATGTTAGTTTATATGTACTAAATTTTTCTTGACTTTCTGACTATTTAATTTTTATTTTACTTATATTATGAAAAATCACCTACAAAAATTCAAAATTCAAAAATACAAAAATATGTTTTTGTGATTTTTTCTGTTTTTATTTAATTAATAATTTTCAAAACAACAAAAAACTGTATGATCTTTATTGTTAATATCAAGCATGAATGAATTCTATTATTTAGAATTATTTACAATGTTAAAATTTATTCCTTCAAATTTCTATGAACATTGTTTTGTTTATCATGCTTTGATATATATATTTAAGTGCATCAATTGTATTAAAAAATTATGTGTAGATCCAAGCTTAGCATGCCTCTATGTATGAGTAAATGTTTTATGATTGATAATGATACATTTCACTCACTTATTTTTGATAATCAACATGTGTGTTTAAATCTAAAATGCTTGCTTGTGTATTGTATTTGTACAATGAATTAAAACTTGCATAAGTTTATTGCCTACACTACATTTGAATTGCACTTATGAAATTTAGAAAAGTGGTTAAGTTAAAAATTTGGGTTTGCAAAACAAGTGTATTTGGAGAATGTTGTCTCACAAATGTGAACAAAAAAATTATATTTGTAGACAAATATAACTCCACCAAACACTACTTGAACCTCCTGATAAGTCTTCATAAGCATTGTGAGGTTGAGCACCTTGGAAAGAATAGTAAAGTGTCTTGTGCAAACCTTGGTTACTACACCACTTTGTTAAAAATTATGTGTATTAAAAGTGTGTGAAAGTTGATATACTTGTGTTTTATTGGGCACTTTACTCTACATAAGTCTTGTATTTTGTGATTTAAATCAATTGTTAACATTGCCCAAAATACACTTTTGTGCACATCATTATCTTTCATAACACTTCTTCTCATGAGTATTGGATTCTAATGCTTTATCTATACTACTATTTATATAAAAAATGCACTAGATAACCTAACATGATCTCTACAATGTTTTGGTATCTCTTGAACTTAAATTTAAGTAACATTGTAGTATATTCCCTTTTTAATATGTTCATCTCATGCTTGGTATCTTTATGTAAAAATATGAGATTTCCAAAAGGTTACAACATCTTTACATTTTGAACTTAAACTCCAAAATTTATACTTATGATTTTTTTTACAAAAAGATGTTTCTTATAATCTTCCGCTTGCTTAATACTCTTATCTATTTATTTGAAATCTCTTCAATATTATGCTTAAATTTTTTGTCATTTCATATACTACAAAAGCTCGATCATGATTTATAACTAGCCTAAAGAATGCCTTCTTACTACCCTCACCCTACCTTCTTTTGATAATGCCAAAAGGGGGAGATTGATTGAAGAAATCTATATAGGAGAAATATAGAAGATTAAGGAGAGAATAATTCATGTAATCTATCATTTAGGGGAGTAAAACATAAATTGCATTTATGTAGGGGGAGCATTAAGATATGGGGAGTATGCACAATTCTCATGCTTATCATATTCTATAGTTGCACTATTTATCATGCTTATCATATACTATAAACACTAATGTTGATTTCTTGCTAAGAGGATTTGTTATTATCAAAAGGGGGAGATTGTTGGACATGTGTGTCACATCCCTTTGTTTGAGAATAACAAATCCCAAATTGTATTTGATCTTGCTTGTTTATAGTGTGCAGGAACTATAGGTGCAATACTCCACAAGTAGAAAGAAGCTTGGAACCACCAAACTGAACTGGAGCACTACCGCCAGCGTTAGGGGTTAATGCAGGCGCTAACGCTACCGCCAGCGCTACCACTACCGCCTGGCGCTATCTAAAGTTTGGGAAAAGCACCGCGCCACCGACGGTCTCGCAACCGCTCCACACGAGCGCTACCGCCAGCGCTATCTCAAGTTCGTGCACAGCGCCACGCCGCCGATGGTTTCGCAACCGCTCCACACGAATGCTACCGCAGGCGCTAGGAGCTACCGCAGGCGCTATCTTCAAGTTCTATAAATTGATGGGCTCTCTCTCGTTTCGGTCAGAGCTTCTAGAGATATTAATTGTGCCAAATTTTCAGAGCTGTTACTCTGTCGAAAGCTCATCTCCCACTCAAAGCCAAAGAAGATTTTTGGAGAAGGAAGGCCCCACGCTGCATCCGAAGAACGATCGCTTCAACCTTGCTTGTGCTACAACGATCCTTCATCCTCAACTTCAGAAATCTCATAGAGGGAGTTCTTGTTATTTGCTTTATTTCATTATTGTAATTTTTGTAGTAAAATTCGCCTTGTGTTGGAGACTAGGTCCTTGCGCGGCTTAGGGGGTAATTCGCTGCGTGAGTTGGTGACTAGGTCTAGGAATTAGATCTAGGGGGTGCTTGAGGCCATATCCAGGGAAGGATTGGCTAAAGCCAACCGGTTTGTGGGGATACAAGTCGGTATAGAAAAGGAAAATTTGTTTTACTTTGTACGCCTCCGATTTCTTGCGATATTGAAATCAAATTTATGTAAACACCTTTTTATATAATATAATCATGACTCCATTTGTGTTTACTTGATTTCTTTCATTTGGCATAAACTATAAAATTGCAAATTAAAATTGTTTCTTCCCTTAAGCTAAATTGTTATCTCGTTCTAATTCACTTTAAACAATTTAGTAAATCGTCTAAAATTTTAAAAAGAAAGTTATTCACTTATTCACCCCCCTTTAAGGGCGCCAATCGATCTAATAATCATCCCAGCACACCTCCTAGTACCGGTGAGAACCCCTCGTGGGGTATACCTCGGGATGTCCAAGACTAACTTTATCCGCCTAAAAAGAAAAAATAATTTAATAATTAAGTTTTTCTTTTTCTTTCAATTTATTTTATTATTCTCTCTCCTCTCTATTTCTCTTTCTTTTTCCTTCTCTTCCCTTCTCTCTTTCTAGTGTATGACCCGAGATAGCTCTTCGAATATTTCTTTTGATCCATAGATCGAGCAAACCCTTTTGCGGCGTGACCAAATTTTGAAGGCACACGGTCAAGTATTGTTCACCCCGCGGTGGCGAACAATAACTTTGAGATCACGTCTAGCATCATACAAATGGTGCAACAATGGGTGACCTTCGATGGTCTTTCGGACGAAGATCCAAACTCTCACATATCTAATTTTCTCGAAATTTGCGACACTTTCAAAATAAATGGCGTCACTGATGACGCCATTCGATTACATTTTTTACTTTTTCTTTGCGGTCTACGACCAAGCAGTGGCGGAGCTCCCTTCCTAAGGAGTCCATCACTACATGTGCCTACATGGTGGAAAAATTTCTTACTAAGTATTTTTCGCCTGTAAAGACCGCCAAAATGCGCACATATATTGCATCATTTATGCAAATCGACTCGGAGACTCTTTATGATACATGGGAGCGCTTCAAGGAGCTTTTGCGTAGAAGCCCTCACCACGCACTTCCTACTTGGCAGCAAGAACAAATATTTTATAATGACTTGAATTTCCAAACAAGGTAAATGATTGATGCAGTCGCCTGGGGTACTTTAAACAAAAAGTCCCCGAATACCGCTCAAGAGCTTTTTGAGGAAATGACCATGAATGTGTATCAATGGAATTTGCCCCGAGTGCGACCTAACAAGCCAGCCAGTATTTTTGAAATAGACGTTACTTCGAATTTTGCTTTACAAGTTGAGCGCTTAACAATGCAAGTGGTGGAGATGCCTGCTTCCTCCGCCACTCCTCCTTGGGCTAATAATGTTTTAATCGAAGAGCAAGTTGACTACATGGTAAATCCGTCTCAGCCTTCCTATAACCCAAACTCCGCTCCGTACAACAACACCTACAATGTGGGTTATAAGAATCATCTTAATTTCTCATGGAGCAACCAAGGAAATGCTCAGTGTCCTTTAAATATTAATCAACCTCTTATTCAGCCTCTAAACTTAACTCCCCCTCTAAATTTTAATCCACTCGGTTTTCCACCGCAACAACAAAAGCCCTCTCCACTTGAAGAGGTCTTTGCAAAATATGTTACTTCAAATGAATCGAACATTCTGAAACTCACTGGATCGATCTTTTAGAGAATCAAGTGGGCTAGCTAGCAAAAATGTTCTTCGAGCATCAGCAAGGAGCTCTACCTGGAAATACGGAACCGAATCCAAAGGAAAGCGTGGACGTGATTACCCTCCGCAGCGGATAGGTGGTTTCAAAACAGGATGAACCCAAGGTACTTATCTCTCCTCCTCCTATTTTGTCTTTGAATTTGCCCGCTACGTTAGCTCCACACGCTTCCTGTTCAAATATTCTGTATCCGTCTAAGATTAGGAGTGAGTGCGCCTTGAAAAATTACAAAAAGTTTTAGAAATTTAAAACAAATTCATATTAATGTTCCCTTCCGCGAGGCTATTTCTCAAATGCCGAAGTATGCGAAATATCTCAAGGAGTTGTTCTCCAATAAATTGAAACTTAAAGATATCTCACATATTTCCCTAAACGCAGAATGCTCAGCGGTTATACTTAACAAATTGCCCCCAAAAGCAAATGATTCGGGACGGTTATCCATCCCATATCTTTTTGGCAATTCGTTAATAAAACACGTCTTAGCTGATCTTGGAGCAAGTATAAATCTTATACCTTTCTCGTTATTTAAAAAGTTAGGTTTAGGAAATCCTTGCCCCACCCGAATGAGTATCCAACACACAGATCGTTCATTAAAATATCCAGTAGGGATAGTGGAGGACGTGCTCGTTAGGGTTGACAAGTTAATCTTTCGGGTGGACTGTCATTCTTGATATCGAAGAGGATGCCGAAGTACCCCTCATACTCGGCCGCCTTCCTTGCCACCTCCCGCGCGATTATCGATGTAAATAATTGAAAGCTCCTCCTACGGGTTGGAGATGATGAAGTTACTTTTAGTGTAAATCCCTTGATGCAAAATTTCTTAGAAAATGATGATTTATGTTTCTACCTAGAAGAGTGTTTTGAGAATGAATTTTATTCACCTCCCGAGTTAGTCTCCTCATCGAATAATGATTCCGAGCTCGTTGAGATCTTCTCTTTAGAAGAAGTTTCTCACTCCACACCACCCGAGCCACTGAAAATTGAAAATTTGAAAATCAAAACTTCGTATGAAGAACCACCCATCTTAGATTTGAAGCAACTCCCCCCTCACCTTAAATATTTATTTTTAGAAAAAAATTCCATGCTACTTGTTATCGTATCATCCGAATTGAGCGATTCAAATATTTCTGAATTGACTCTAGTGTTAAGCAATCACTGCCACGCAATTGTGTGGCAAATCTCGGATATCCAGAGGATTATCCCTTCCTTCTACACTCACAAAATATTCCTCGAAGATAATTCCCGCAACACACTCCAGCCTCAATGACGGCTCAATTCAAATATGAAAGAAGTCGTTAAAGCTGAGGTTATCAAACTTTTAGATGCGAGAATCATCTATCCGTTCTCGGGTAGTACTTGGGTTAGCCCAGTACAAGTCGTTCCAAAGAAAGGAGACGTAACAGTAGTTGCGAACGAAAACAATGAATTGATCCCAACCCATACTATTACGGGTAGGCAGATGTGCATAGATTATCAGAAACTAAATGATGCCACCCGTAAGGATCACTTCCCGTTGCCTTTTATCGATCAAATCTTAGAACGCCTTTCAGGTCACTCCTACTATTGTTTCCTCGATGGTTTGTCGGGATACTTCCAAATCCCCATTTCTCCTGACGACCAAGAGAAAACAACAGTCACTTGTCCCTTCAGCACCTTCGCTTATCGAAGGATGCTGTTTGGCCTTTGTAACACGCCAACTACATTCCAAAGATGTTTGATGGAAATCTTTGACGAGTTAGTTGAGGACGCGATGAAAGTTTTCATGGATGACTTCTCCATCTTCGGAAATTCTTTCCAAAATTGTTTAAAAAAATCTCAAGCCTGTGCTTCAGCGTTGTGAGGAAACGAATCTAGCTCTCAATTGGGAGAAATGCCATTTTATGGTCAATGAGGGATTAGTCCTCGTCCATCAAATATCCGACAAAGGGATCGAGGTCGATAGGGCCAAGATCGAAATTATCGAAAAACTCCCCCTCCAATGAATGTAAAAGCAATTAGAAGTTTCCCAGGCTACGCATGGTTTTATCGGCGTTCTATACAAATTTTTTCTAAAATCACGAAGCCGTTAACCCATCTTCTCGAAAAAGAGTCTTCTTTCCTATTTAACGACGAATGTCTTTTACCCTTTAAGCTTATAAAAGAAATACTTATAAATTTCACGATTTTAGTCGCACCGGATTTGTCACTACCCTTCTAAATTATGTGCGACGCGAGTGATATTGCTGTAGGCGTCGTGTTAGGCCAACGGGTAAACAAGTATTTCCACCCGATTTATTATGTGAGCAAGACACTCGCGTTGGCATAAGCGAACTACACCACTACCGAGAAGGAGCTTCTAGCTATTATTTTATTGCTTTTGATAAATTTAGGTCGTACATCACTCTCTCCAAAGTAATCATCTTCACAGATCACTCTGCTCTTAGGTACCTTCTAAGTAAATCGGATGCCATGCCCTGTTTATTGCGATGGATCCTCCTCTTGTAGGAGTTCGATTTAGAGATCCGGGACACGAGGGGAGCTGAAAACTTGGCGGTCGATCATCTTTCCCAATTATGTTCGTGTAATTCCCAATTTTGCTTCAGAGTAATATGAGTTAATCTCTTAATTCTATGTTTAGCTAATTCTAGCACACGTAATGTAGATGGAGATGATGTAGACGGGAGGGAAGTATTACTTACATTGGTTTCGGAAGAGGCAAGAGTTGAACATAATGTTCCTTTAACGTCTTCTTGGCGGTCCTCTTCCAACACTAACTGCACATCTTCCCTTCCGCTTGATGTGTTATCACAGTCTTCCTTCAAGCACATATCTTCATTTGGTACTTCGCTTGGATCCACAGGAAATTGCTCAAATTTAGTATCTGTAGAAGGCAGATCGTAAGCATTCTCAAGAAATTTCCAAATGTCATATGCAGTAGGTAGAGTATAAATTAATTTGAAAATTTCTTAACAAAGTCCGCAGAATAAACTATTCATGGCATTGACATTATTATAACATTCATCACTATTTTGTATGCTTGGTTGTTTTATAATCGTTATATCCCAAGCATTTATTTCTTGAGGTATAAGGAATCTTTTCATTAATGCTTTCCACCCTAGATAGTTTACACATGTAAACAAGGGTGGTGTTAATGTATTTTCAATATAAATACCCTAATTCCCACTCGTAGATGCGAGATCAAGAAGCACAATTATTCCCGGTTGTGAGACCGTTTTGGAATAACCTACCCTCTGATACCACTTGTTGGATCAGGTGGCCAACCTTAGAGGGGTGTGTGTGTGTGGGGGGGGGGGGGGTGAATAAGATTTTTAAGAAAGTATTGGAGATTTAAATAAAATACTGCAGGAATGTGCGCACTGGAGCTAGCGCTGGGCGGTAACCCTTCCGCGCAACGTTGGCTATGGAAACATCACACTTACTGCAAGATAATGTTTCGGGAATAGCAGTGCAAAAACCAATATTTCACCAGGAAAATACAGCAGGTTATATTATAAAATAAGTAAACATCGTATCATTGAATAATAAAACATTGCTTTTACAAAAAGACTTAGATCTCCATGACGCCGGAGATCAGAGGCGATGAATATGATAACCTTGGGTTTTCTATACCAACCCTAATCCAAGGACCGGTTGGCTCTCTCCCTTTCCTCCCTCGAAAAGACTTCGAGCCGCTCTTCACCTTCCTCCCAGGAAGGGTCTTAGTGCCCAACTAGATCTCCCAGATCTAGACGTCCTCCCAGGACGATTTCATACGAAACCCTCTCCGGATTTCGACGACCTCCCCGGTCGATTTTCCTTCACACAATAACAAAGAGAAAAATGAAAGACAATGAATAAGAAAGAGATAGAAACTATTGATCCCTAAAAAACAACAATATCCTCCATAGAGAGGTGAGCGATCGGTGCTTCTGAATATCGTTCCTCTTGCACTCGATCAGCATTGGATGGTCGTTGTAGACATTGATCTTCAGAGATCTTCAAACTTGAGCGGGAAGGTGATTGTTCTCTTTTCCTTGCCTGGATATGGTGGCTCTCTGCATAAGAGGCAGCCGAGGAACCATATTCTCGTAAGTGTATAACACCCTCCCTGTTACATAGCATATAACAGTAGGTCCGGCCGGAACCCCACGCCATATGAAACGAACAGAAGAGCGCGGTACGAGAATTAGTGTCTAAACAGTTACAAATATAACTATCTCAGCATCAGAGTCGCATAACGGAAGCATATTTATTTTTATTTAAAACCAGTTCATAACAAGTCCACTTTACAACTAGGAATGAAATAAAACAAGAGTTATTTACATTGTTTGTTTACATCAAAAAGGTGGCTTCCAGACATCGGCACGCAGGCCGGCCACACATGAACAAAATTAAACAAAAGCTTTGGCCTTCAAGGGCCAGCATAGCACAGCAGCAGGGGCTTCAGCCCGCTATCTCCCGCTAGTCTCACCGGGACCTGTATAAGCAAATCCACCAATTGGTGGGAAAACAGGCAACTGGTCAGCTTTAGCTGACCAAGATTTATAACGACCCCGCCCCACATTCGGGGCGGCGGTGCTCCTTCCCTGCAAGTAAGAGTCAGCAGCATATATATATATATCCGCAAACAACACCAATGGAGGCAAACCAAGCCACCCGCTTCGTGCTCTCAAGGCACACTTTGGCATACTCCCTGAGTTACACCCTTACGCTAAGTCTTATTTCAACTTAGACAAGCAAATTGAGCTAGGCCGTACACACGAAGTTCCGGCACTCTTCCATAGTCCGGTGCACCAAGGGGCGACCTCTTCACCACTACTATGGGCTGGTTCGAATCAGCTAGGCCCGTGCTCAATTATCGCGATTCAACTCTGCACGATACGGGTAAGCGTCACCTTGTGCCCGACACTTAAAGCTGGGCTTTGCAAATTCCACAGCTTTATCTACTATATATCCAGTCCCCAGGACATTGGGTAACACTGAATCACACAAATTGCGTGCTGGGTGCTACCGCCGGCGCTAGCACTAGCGCTCGGCGCTAGCAACAGAACTTAGTTCTGCCCGGCACTAGTAACAGAATCTGTACTGCCACCTCTGGGAAACCACCTCTAGACATCAACACTGGTAGCTCACCTGGAGCTACCGCCGGCGCTAACGCTAGCGCCCGACGCTAGTGACAGAACTCAGTTCTGCCACCAAATTTCGGGTACAGCCTGGGAAACACCTCCAGGTCCTATTTTGTACAAAACAGTACTCATGACCCGCATCACAACACGTACAGGGAATTATTTTCGGCACTTTACACACACTAAGCATCACCAATCCGGCTCAAACTGTCCGGATGGGCTTCACACAGCATGCCTATGTCCGTAATACCGTTTCAGACTCTATATGCAATTTGTGGGGAAATCACTTCAACCCACCGGAATAGCCGATCTACTAATTAGTAGAAGTATTCCAAAACGCATGCAAATCAAAGGACGTACATGTCCAAGGATTAGGGAGGATATTCGTTACCCTTGTAGGCCGTTTCGGTGCCATAGAAGTGAGAGGGAGATGGCTGGAATCCGCGGTGGCACATGCACGCAGACGCTTCTTCACAACTCCCTCCTGGCACGACGAAAGCTCAACTCCAACGGATCTCCCTCCTTGCTCCCAAACCTCTGCCCTCATCTCTCCTCTCAGCTCTCAGATCAGGAAAAGGTAGAGAAATGGGAAAAGAGTCAGCTTTTGGAGAATATATGATTTTCCCGCTACCGCCGGTGCTAGTGGATAGCGCCTGGCGCTAGCCTGAGTCGGTACCGCTAAGAGACGCTACCGCCGGCGCTAGCGCTAGCGCCTGACGTTAGCTCATCTGTTTCAGCCTGCTCCATTTCTCGGGAGTTCTCAGAACCATTTCTCGGGATTTCTCGGGACCATTTCTCGGGAGTTCTCGAAACGCTACCGCCGGCGCTATTGAAGTATCTAGTTGCTAACCTAAATCACCTAGAGGGGGGTGAATAGGTGATAACTGCGTCTTTTGCGGAATAAAAATTATTGTAACGAAATAAGCACATAGCATGCAAATCATAAACACAGATGGCACAAAGATTTATAGTGGTTCCCCGTTCTTGGGTACTCCACTTGCCAGCCTCGCCAATCTAGCACCACAGCTAGACTTGACTACTTCACTAAATCTCGGATCAAGAAAGACCCTACAACCTCGGAGTCAAAACTCCTACAATCTCGGAGACAAATCTCCTACAATCTCGGAGAGAAAACCTCTCTTACACCTCGGAGAACAAACTCTCCTACAACTCGGAGAAAGCCTTCTCCTACTATTCAAAATAATAAGATAAAGATACAAAATAACAACAAAACTTCAGATCTGATTGACTTCCATGAAACCTTCTTCCTTCTTGATATTTGAAGAACCTTGCCTTGAGAAAATTGAGGAAGAACGAAAAGATATCAGATTTGACCTTCCTTTGATCGTATGATCCAATTGAACTTGTTGACGAGAAGATATTGATCAATCGATCCTTCAACTTAGTCGGAGATGAACGATTACGAACACCAAAATTGATCTTCGACACTTGTAGGAGGCGGCACGGCAAAATCATGATTCTTGAAGCAACGATTAGGTTTGATCGCGATTAGAAAGATGAACAGTCCTATTAATCATTAGGAGCAGGGCCTTATATAGGAAGAGGTTAAACGCCCATGAAAAGACAAGAATAACCTTAAAAGAATCGAACTAAGTCGTCAAACGGAAACAACGACCTGTCAGAATAGTTAACGAAAAAATCAGAATAAAACCGATTTCTCGAGAAATAGAAGATGACAACTCGAGAAATGAAATTCAGACAAACATAGCACTTCTCGAGATAAATGACTCTTCTCGAGAAATGATCTGGAACAACAGAGAAAAGAGATTTCTGAAATAGCAGAGAGACTTCTCGAGAAATAATCATTTCTCGAGAAATGACTTCTCGAGAAAAGGTGACTTCTCGAGAGATTGATTTTCCGAGACAAAGAGTTTCCGAGACAAAGACTTAGAACAGAGAGTCTTGGAGATAAGAGAAAATCAAATGGATTTCTCGAGATATAGAAGGAAGTTCTCGAGAAACTGACTTAACCTCTCGAGAGAGAACTTGGACCTCTCGAGACAAACTTCATAGCTCTCGAGAACTGAAGTTGACTTCTCGAGAAAAGGACTTAGGCTCTCGAAAAATTCCTAGAACACTTGGAAAAATTCTTTTCTTCAACTCATCCAACAACATCAGCTTCCTCCTAGCTCTTCCTTAGTGCTTGAATCAAAAGTACATCCCAATAGAGAGATTTCACATGAGTCAACACCTTGAACCATACAATGAGGAATTACATTGCATGGGCCTGTGTTTGGTGACCCATTGAAACCTGACACTGGTTTGTACTTACTCATTTGAAAACCTGCAAGCACCATACTAGAAAGCAATATCAAATACAAACTCAATTCAACTTAGTTTAAAGGGGACTTCTTCAAATCAAGGTAATTGTGGACATAATTCCCAACAATCTCCCCCTATTTGTAGAAGTCAGAACCCTAAAGACTAAGATGAATTGTAACAAGATAAACCAGATATGCTACAGCATATAAAAGAAAGAGAAGAGAAACAAAATGAGCAATAAAATCAAAAACTATATTAAGATTTATATTGTTCAAGGATGACTTAATATCCATACAATCTGAGTTATCAAAATAAGATGATTCAAAAAAACTTGCTTCAGAAATTGCCTCTTTTCTTCTGCTCTTGTCTAGTGAAATAGGCATAAGGCTTTGGGTGATACTTAAGAGGAGCTTCTGGGGCTGATGGATTGTTAATACCATGGGTCCTGAAATGAATCCTTCCCTTGGTACAACTAGTCACATATTTCTTCCACTCAGTTGCACTGTAAATCTCAGACACTGGCACACCACCATCTTCAACAAGTTTGAGGGAGTCAAGAATAATAACCTTAGAAGTTGGACTCCACAGCTCAGGAAGTACTTCTTCTATAACAGCTTTGCCAGAAGCAGCAGAGCTGGATGCTGGAGTGGATCTTCTAGCTGAGGGACCCTCTCCATACTTCCTCTTCCTGGAAGTCTTCTGTGCAGAGGGGCCTTCTGAATGATCAGAAGCATGTTGAAGCTGGTCATCTGGCCTTGGAGAAAATTGAGGAGGAAATTTAGAAGGAAACTAAGAAGGAGACTGAGAAGGAGGCTGATTATCTTCAAGGTCTATTCCTGGTAAGATCTCATGATGCAGCCATACTGCAGTCTTAAAAGTGTAAGAATTCACATCTGCAATCTGCCTTTGAACATAGTCATTTAACTGTTCAAGCTGATCACCAACTGCCTTTTGAAGCTGATAAGCTTGAGAATCCAAAAGCTCTGTCACTTTATCCTCCCCCTTTCTGACTTATACAGATAGGGTTTGGATGACAGATTCTTTAAACTGACCAACTTCATCAATGATTTTGAAAGCAATCTCTTCAGCTTTTTCATCCTGAGCAGCCTGCTTCTTTCTAACTTGAACTACTTCATCCAAAACAGTAACTACACCCTTAATGGTGTGTTCCATTGCCTTTCCACCCTGAATCATCTCTTCTCTGAGCTTATCAGAACTTGACTTAAGCTCAGCAAACTTTCTGTTGACGTCCTTTTCAACATCAGTTATTCTGGCATGAACTTCCCTGAAGGAATAATCTATCTTAGCACTCTGCTGAAAAATTAATCTTTCAATCTTTCCCAGAAGAGTGTCATCTGAATACTGAGGAGGAGGAGGAGGCTGAGGTTCCTCAGGAAGTTCTTCAAGAATGACAGAACTTACCTTCACAGGAGAAAATACTTGAGGATGAATATGAATATCACCAACTAGCTCCGGTTGAGCATCCTTGTCAGTGTCCATTAAGCCTTGCTCCCCCTCAATGTTTGCAGGGGAAGGAGATGAACCATGAACAGAGATGTCATCTTCTTCATTGCAGAAGTCAAAATCTGCTCTAGACTCACCTCCTTGCCCACTAGGGCTGAGTCTTTCACCATCTTGATGCTGTAAATCAGTGAGGACATCATCAATTGCCTTGTTAACATCTTCAGAAGGAGGAGGAGGAACTGCATCCTCTTGATGAGGGGAACTTGCTGAAGGAGGAGGAGATGGAATTGCACATTTTGAGGATTTTGACTGGGGTCTTCTTATATAAAATCTCTTTGAAGAAGGAATAGAATCTGCCTGAGTGGCTGGATCAACATGAGAAGAAGGAGGAGATGGAATGGCATCACCTGGAGGAACTGAAGCAACTGGAGGAACTGAGCTAACTGGAGGAGGAGGAGGTGTAACAACATCATCTTGAGGGTGTGCATCAGAGGGAGGAGCTGGAGGTGAAGTCCTTCTTGGAGAGGGAACAACCCTGGAGTGCACATCAGCATGAAGTTGAGGCTCCCCCTGGCCACTTGAACTTTCCTGACCTGGCTTCACAATTCTGATATTCCATCTCTGAATTGTGACAACATTAAGCTTCTTCAAATGATGAAGCACAACTCCGTTAGACATGACAAAAACTTGAGGGTTCAGCTGATTCAGAAATAAGGACAATATCCTTGCATAGTTGGGAGCAATAATACTAGCTTTGATGGACAAGAAGAGTCGATTTGCCCAATCACACTTCTTTCCACAGACTATTGAGGTGATCAAACAGAAGATATCCTCAGACACATGGCCTTGGCTGCCTGTCTTGCACAAAATTACCTTAGACACAATGTCTACAAGTAATTTCCCAACTAAGTTCATTTTCTGCCTTCTGATAGCACGGCCACCCTTTTCCAAACCACAGAATACCTTTGCTCTGTCCCAGTCCACATCTTCTAATTCATCCTCAGAATCAATCACTGGAAGTCTAAGGAACTTGGTTAAAGATTTAGGAGAAATCTTTACCTTCACATTTTCCACAAACGAGACGAGCATCCTCCCTTCCTTGATAGCCTTGACATTTATAAATAGTTCTTCCACTTCCTTGAACAAAATTCTACAAGGGCGCTCAAGAAGGAATGACAACCCTGTGGCATCTAGTAAGTAAAACATATTCTGAACATCGTCTGAAATCTCAATTAACCCAGACCTTTCGACTTCACAGCCAATGCCGATCTTGGCTCTAGGGCAAGGAGCCATTGATGCTTTATAGAATCGAGCTGCGATAGCTAGAGGTGAATGCGATTACTCCTGTGCTTGACGAGATTGCGAGAACTGACGGACGAAATCGCGTGAGCTGTCGTGCGAGTGACGAAGGTCGCGAGAGGGAGATGAACAGTGAGAAGGGGTTTCGAGAGGGAGGAGGGTTTTCGCGTGGATTTTAAGTCATCCTCGAGACTGATATATATAGTTTTTCGATTTTATTAAAAGAAATATCAGTAAAATAAGTACCTGGCGGTTCGACTGCTCGAAGAAGGAATTTTAAGAAATTTAAGAAGACAGACCGACTTTTCGAGAAGTTCTTGATTTCTCGAGAGGTCCTCGATTTCTCGAGAAGTCTGATGACTCGCCAAGAACTTCAATTTTTCGATAAGTTCTTCTGATTTCTCGAGGGATTTCCCATTTCTCGAGAAGTAGAGTTCAGTCTGATTTCCCGAGAAGTGGTATTCTGACTTAGAAAATTTTTCTGAATTCTTCATTTCTTCAAGCCTTCATCTATTAAGACTTAGAAATTTGTTTGCCTCCTTTAACATCTGTAGTTGAATTCTTCTTCTCTTCATGACTTTATTTCTGACTAGATTCTTACTCCATATTTAGCATACCCAGTTCTGTCTTAAAGAAAGAGAACTTGGTCTCATCCAGCGGTTTTGTGAAAATATCCGCTATTTGCTTATCCGTTGGAACATAACTGAGGTTGATGTCCCTATTCTCCACATGCTCCCGGATGAAATGATATTGTAATTCGATATGCTTTGTCCGGCTGTGCGAAACTGGATTATTAGCAATAGCAATAGCACTGGAGGATTCGCAAAACATCGGAATTTCTTTGAATTTAAGGTTGTAATCTTCTAGCTGATTCTTTATCCACAACAATTGTGCACAACAACTGGGAGGGGAGGCCTCTTAAGCAGCATCGCACTTTCGTAGGGTGTTGATGCCATCACAGCGGATGCACAAGATGTGCTCACCTCAAAGAGTTCCCGAGCATTGCTTAGAGCCTTTCTTCCAGCAGTCCAAAATGAGCTATGAATGGCAGTGTATTGGAGGATCCGCAATGCGTCTTCGGGCGTGTGGTTCATTAGAGTTCCGCCTGCAGCTGCTTCAATCATAGCCCTGAAGTTAGGCTCAATTGCAATGTAAACATTTTCTACTATGGTCCATGATGTAGGCCTAGCCTACAGTGGCGCTCGCAACGGGATAACGTCTATTCTACCCAACGTAACACGAATTGCCCAACACGCTCAAGGTAAACGCGGCAATCTCCTACACAAATTATCAATGATTACACCAACGATGGATACCTAACCCACTAGAGATTGAATAGAGGCTATATGCCAATATTCGCTCAAGCTAAATGGACCCACCCGGTCCGATCAAGCTATGCGTTGTACCAAAAGAGATCCCCCGAAAATAACGATTCGAAAAAAATGGGTGATCTCTCCCAACTAGAAGTGGGGCTCGCCAAACCCCTTCGAAAATAAAAAGAAAGGATGCAAATGCAAATCGAAATGAAGAAACCACGAAAAAATCAACGGTGATATGAAGATCATGCCACAAAGTTCCACCACAAGATCTACCAAGAAGAGAATCATATAAATGGATAGTTCGTTACCCCGCTTGAGTTTGGATTGGCCTCAAGCACACGAAAGCCCGTTCGTTCTCCCACAAATCCGGCGGAGTTGTCATCGCTGAAGTGGGGTTTGAACGCCGTCTTCGCTGTCACGCCATTACCGGTTCCCATGTAGACCACCTTTTGCACTATAGGAGGGGAGGCCGAATGTTGGATGGGGTTTTTTTCTGGAGGGAGAAGGTGAGTGGAGAAGAAGAAGGTGGCGGCTAGGTTGAGAGGGGGGGGGGGGGCGGCTCCAATGGAAGGGGGAGGCCGAGCTAGGAGGGGAGTAGGGGAGGAAGGAGAGAGGGCCGCACTAAAGTGGGGGGGGGGGGGCACCGAACCTGAGAGGGGGAAGAACGAGAGGGGGCGGCGCTAAGGAGGGCGCCGAACCAGCGAGGGGGAAGAACGAGAGGGGCGGCCACGAGGAAGGGGATTCGAGGAGAATAATTAGGGCTTAGTTCTTTTTATCATCAATAATCTGCATTCTCCAACAACATATGGCCTTATATAGGGCATTACAACAAGGAGGGATATTTGCAGCCCAAAATTAAAAAACCAAATAGATTTGGCTAAATGCAGGCCAAATCAAAATGTCAAATCTAAATGTTCATGCATAAAACTAAAAATACTAAAGTCCCAATCATTAATACATGATAAAAATAAACTAATAATTATAATCAAATTATTATAACTATTAGTTTTCAAGTCGGCGGCGCGGGCGAAGGTTGTAGCGGCGATGGCGTGAATCCTTGGATGGAAAACTGCCGTCGTCACCATCTTCATGTTGAGGGCCGTCGTCGCCATCAATCCTCCCCCGTTCAAAAGTACTCATCACCAATGAGTCGCATCGAACGTAGCGGCGGAGGAGAGTATCATCCAACAGAGCCACCTCCGACTCCGGAAGCCACGAGTAATCGGAGGCCGGTCGATCACGCCAGCGAATCAAGTAACGTTGACTGTCACCACTGGGAGAGGGGAGCACTTCGTCTCGGAGAATCCTGTCAGGCACAAAAGTGGTACGGGGAAATCTTGGGAAAGCGTTAGGCAAATCAGAAGAACAAATCCCAACATCAAACGATGTACCTCCAGTGGGGACCGTGGAAGAAGACGAACTAGGCTCCAACTTGTTGGATCGGTAGGCGCCCTTAGAGGGGGGGGGGGTGAATAAGGGTTTTAAGGATTTTAGAATTATTTTGAATATTTTAGAAAAAGCTTTGAATATGATAATAAAGAAGATCAAGACTAATCAAATAAAGTAAAAATAGAGACATGATTTTATTAACTTGAGAAACATGATTACAAAATTTGATCTCTTATGAAAGCTAGAAATCAAAGCCAAATAGAAAAGAAACCTTTTGGTTTTCTATCCCGACTCGCTTCCCCACGAACCGGTGGCCCTAGCCTTATTCTCCCCGAATTCGGCCTCAAGCCGCTCTAGCCAATCCCTCCCCGGATGTGGCCTCGAGCCCCCCTAGACCTAGCCTAGATCTAGTCGCCAACATGAGGCGATTTTCAGCCCTAAGTCTACCCCAGACCTAGTCGCCAACACGAGGCGATTTCACTAATCGTTTACAAAGAGGAATATGAAATAACAATAAAGAAATAAGAACTCCCTCAAGATGGACTTCTGAAGTTGGAGACGAAGATCCGCCGTTGAATAAGCGTTGTAGAAGCGGACTTCGATCTGATCCGGCGTGACGAGATTCTCCTTCAGAAGTTTTGCAGTGCTTCGCTAGCACATCAAATTTCGGCCAAGATAGCCTCTGGAATTCTAGCACTCAATATATCTCTCTGATGTCTCTCTGAAACGAGAGGACTTGGGTCCTTTTTATAGACTAGTGCTAGCGCCTGCGCTAGAAACTACCGCCGGCGCTATCTCATATTAGGAGACTTTTTGCGCGGCAGAATCTTCAATCTGAGGCAACAATTCCACCATGCCTTCTGTGCATCGAGCTAGCGCCGGCGCTATCCACTATCGCCTGCGCTATCTCATATTAGGAGACTTTTTGCGCGGTAGAATCTTCAATCCGAGGCAACAATTCCAGCATGCCTTCTGTGCATTGAGCTAGCGCCGGCGCTATCCACTATCGCCTGCGCTAGTGATCAGTTTGGAGTTGATGGCTCAATTTCGGGGGCAATCACCATATGTAAACCTTGAGTCATTTTGACCAGTTATCCTGCACACCTAGATCACACAAGATTAAATACACTCATAGGATTTGTTATTCTCAAACCTAGGAGATGCGGAAGACCGTGTTCCAACAAACTCCCCCTTTTGATAATAACAAATCCATTAATGATAAATCAGAGCATTAATCTAAATAAGCATGAAGAAACATATTTGTGTGTGTGTGACAAAGATGACTTAGGATAAATAATGATTATAGCATTTTAGTATCGCTCCCCCTAAATACCTAAATACATGCTCCCCCTAAGTGAATGCTCTCCTAGTATGTTCTTAACTGAATTAAGCATGTTAGATATGTTATCATGTTAGTTATCCCCCTTTTGCATTTTATCGTGTTAGTTCTCCCCCTTTGTTATTCGCAAAAGCGGGTAGAGAGACACCACTTCAAGCTGTTGTAATAAGTTTAATAGGCACGATCGAGCTTTGAGAGAAGGAAATGATAAGGAGTTGTAGAATTCTTTTCATTGAATTAGATTAGAGTTTGAGTATCTGTATTTTCATAAATCAGAGTTTTGTAGCATAATGCAAAGGTGCGGAAGACTTAAAAGAAAACATCTTGTATAAGAAGTGATAATTCAAAAAATATTGAAGTTTTAATTTCATAAAGAAGATGTTTTGTACATCAAAGGTTAAACAAGAGTTTAATTTCACCAATGAAGAAACCAAGCATGAATAAATATTATCACAAGAGAGAGAACTACAATGTTATGGTAATTCATAATTTCAAAAACAAACTAAACATTGTAGAAATCATGCTAGGTTATCTAGTGCATTTTATAAATAAAGAGTAAGTATAGAATTAGCATTAGGATCCAATACTCATGAGAAGAAGTGTTATGGAAGATAATGATGTGCACAAGTGTATTTTGAATAAAGTGAACAAGTGTGTTAACAAAAAAAATACAAGACAAATATAGAGTAAAGTGCACTATAAAGCACAAATAATTTTACTTCCACACACTTTTAAGCACAAATTAAAATGTACAACAACCAAGGTGCATTGCACACACAATGCTTATGAAGACTTACCAGGGTGCAAAGTAGTGCTTGGGGGATCACACAAGTTAATTTTTCAAGGTTGATTTTTTTTTGTTGTGATCCTGTGTACTTAAGAAGAAGTGGTTTTATTTTTAAAATGAAGAGTTTGCACAAGACACTTTACTAATCTATCCAAGGTGCTCAACCCCACAATGCTTATGAAGACTTATCAGGAGGTTCAAGTAGTGCTTGGTGGAGGTGACTTTGTCAAGGTTATGATGAGTTTTGATTTGAACAAAGTTCTCCGATTACACTTGTTTTGCAAACACTTTAAAGAAGAAATTTCAACCACTCTTCATAATATTTAATGGTGCAAATAAATGTTGTGTAGGTAAGATACTTGTGCAATTTTAATTTTATGTACAATTACAATATATTAGCAAGCATTCTTAGATTAAGAAGCACAAGCAGACTAAGTCAAAAGGTGAGTGAAATAATATCATTATCAAACATAAAACATTTTCTCATACTTAGAGGCATGCTAAGCTTAGTCCTACACAAACTTTTCTAATTATTATTGATGCACATATGAATAGATAGATCAAAGCATGAGAAAAGCAATGTTAAAGAAGTTTGAAAGAATCAATTGTAACATTATAGAGACTCTAAAGAATAGATTTAAATCATGCTTGATGTTAAAAATACAAAATTTCTGGATTGTTTTTAAGTTTTATGTTTTTGTATTTTGATTTTTGAAAAAAAACTTTAAATAAAAGCACAACATATTTTTGGTTTTTGTCTTTTGTAATTTTATATTTGATTTTGGTAAATGACAAAAGCTTTAAACAAGAGCAAAATATATTTTTGGAATTTTGTCTTTTATAGTTTTATTTTTGATTTTTCAAAATTTAAATAAAATTAGTGGTGCAGAAACAAATAGTACATATCTAGTAACATAATTTTTGGAATTTTTCAAAATTTTAAAATTGCAGAAAATCAGAAAGTCACGCTAGCGCTAGCGCGGAATACAGTACACGTTTTTCGAGGTGTTTAAAATTTTTGAATGTTGATCCTGATTAGGTTTCCCAATAGTAGTTTCATGCTGAAAGTGCAGATTTTTAGGAGATGTTTTTGATGGTTAAAAGTGAAGAAGTTTGTATTTGTGAGCATGTTTTAACTTGTAAGATCTAGCACACCTAACTCAAGTCGTAATAAACAAAATCGTGCATCGGGAAGAGGTTTAGTGAATATGTCAGCGAGTTGAGAGTCTGTCCCAATGAAGCTTACTTTTACATTTTCTTTCTTAATGTGATCCCTAATGAAATGATGACGAACGTCGATGTGTTTGGATCTAGAATGGTGTACAGGATTATATGTGAGGTCTATTGCACTTTTGTTGTCACATTTAAGATCTATGTTTTTGAGATGAAATCCAAAGTCCTCTAGTGTTTGGCTCATCCATAACGCTTGTGCACAACAACTACCAAGTGCGATATATTCGGCCTTCGTGGTGGAGAGTGCAACCGAAGATTGTTTTCTACTAGACCAAGCAACTAAAGAGGGTCCTAAAAAGTGACACGTACCGCTAGTGCTTTTTCTATCTAGTGAGCACCCGGCGTAGTCCGAATCGGAATAGCCGTGGAGTGTGAAGGAGTCATTATGTGGGTACCATAATCCTAGTTTAGATGACCCTATGAGATAACGAAAAATACATTTTACCGCTTTTAAATGAGATTCTTTTGGATCGGCTTGAAAGCGAGCACATAAACATACGACAAACATTATATCTGGTCTAGATGCACTTAAATAAAGAAGAGAACCTATCATTCCTCTATATAGCGTTTGATCAATAGAAATTCCAGAGTCATCTTTTCCTAGTTTTAAAGAAGCACTCATAGGAGTAGAAGCTTATTTAAGATTTTCAAAACCAAATCGTTTAAGCATATCGTGAACATATTTTGATTGACATAGAAAAATACCATTAGTTCTTTGTGAAATTTGAAAACCAAGAAAATATGATAGTTCTCCTACAAGACTCATTTCAAATTCATTTTTCATTATTAAAACTACTTCATTACACAACTCTTCATTTGTGGCTCCAAAAATGATGTCATCAACATATATTTGTAGAATAATTAATTCGTTATTTTTATGCTTAATGAAGAGTGTGTTGTCTGCACTTCCCATAACATAACCGTGCTCTAACAAAAACGATGTAAGACGATCATACCAGGCACGGGGCGCTTGTTTTAAACCATAAAGCGCTTTTTCTAATTTGTAAACATGATTTGGAAATCTTTCATTTATGAAACCGGGGGGTTGTTCTACATAGACTTCTTCTTTGATAAACCCGTTTAAAAAAGCACTTTTAACATCCATTTGAAATAATTTTATTCTTTTAAAACTCGCAAAGGCCAAAAATATTCGTATAGATTCTAAGCGAGCTACGGGTGCAAAAGTTTCTTCAAAATCTACCCCCTCGATTTGTGAATAGCCTTGAGCAACTAATCGTGCTTTATTTCTTACAATCCTAGATTCACCATCTAGTTTATTTTTAAAAATCCATTTTACGCCAATAATTGGATGATTAGATGGTCTTTCTACTAAATTCCAAACTTTATTTCTTTCAAATTGTCCTAACTCTTCATTCATTGCCAAAAACCAAAATTCGTCATTTAAAGCGGTGGAGACGTTTTTAGGTTCAATTTCAGATACAAAGCAAATATTTGAAAATGTTTCATGAAGAGAGGATCGAGTTCTTACCCCAGTAGAAGGTTCCCCAATGATTAGCTCCTTTGGATGATTTTTGGAGAAGTTTAGAATGCTTGGAGGTACATATTCATCTTCTTTTGACTTCTCCTCCTCCTCTTTGGATGGTTCTTCTTCGTCGTGCTCCAAGGATGGCAAAGGTTCATCATCGGTACCTGTAGGGAGCTTTTCTGCACATGGACCAAACTCATCAAATCTGACATTAATTGACTCTTGAACCTTGTTTGATCTTTTATTAAATATTCTATATGCTTTACTAGTTGAAGAATAACCAAGAAATATTCCTTCATCGCATTTTTCGTCAAATTTTCCTAAAAAGTCTTTTGTATTGAGAATGAAGCATTTACATCCAAAAACTCTAAAATACGATACGTTAGGTTTCTTTTGATAGTAGAGTTCATATGGTGTGAGAGATAATGATGGGCGAAGCATAACTCTATTCATTACATAGCATGCAGTGCTTACGGCTTCTGCCCAAAAATACTTAGGTAGTTTATATTCAGATAGCATTGTGCGTGCAAGTTCTTGTATTGTCCTATTTTTCCGTTCTACAACACCGTTTTGTTGAGGTGTGCGTGGAGCAGAGAACTCATGCTTAATACCTAACATGTCACAAAAAGATTTAAAATTTTCATTTTCAAATTCACCTCCATGATCTGAGCGAATGCATTTTATTTTTAAATCTAATTCATTTTGAATGCGACTACATAGTTTTGAAAATTCGCAAAACGCATCAGATTTGGAGGAGAGAAATAGAGTCCAGCTATATCTAGAATAATCATCTATGAGAACATAAGAGTATAATCTACCACCAAGACTCGCAGTGTTAACGGGACCAAAAAGATCCATATGAATTAATTGTAGAGGTTTTGATGTAGAAATTTCATTTTTACTTTTAAAAGATGTCTTGGTAAATTTGCCTTTCTGGCATGGAGAGCATAATGAAGATAAATTTCCATTCAACTTAGGCAATCCTCTAATCAATTCTCTTTTTGCTAGTTTTAAGATGAGCTTTATACTAGCGTGGCCTAAGAGTCTATGCCATAATTCTAATTCATCATTTTTTGTTATAAAACATTTTATAGAAGATTTAGAAAGATCATGAAATGAAACTATGTAAACATTATGAATTCTAGGTGCAGTTAATAACACATCTTTTGTTTTAGGATTAACAATCTTGCAAAGGTTAGTGGAAGATTCAAAAAGTACGTCAAAACCTTTATCACACAATTGACTTATAGATATTAGGTTGGGTTTTAATCCTTTCACATAAAGCACATTTGATATAAGAAAAGATGCGTTACCCACTGTACCAACTCCCATGATCCTTCCTTTGCCGTTGTCGCCAAACGTTACTATTCCTCCTTTCTTCTTTTCTAGGCTAAGGAATTTTGCTTTATTGCCCGTCATGTGTTTGGAGCAGCCTGAGTCCAAATACCACACGTCTTCTGTTTCCTTAGCCTTCCTGCAAATCTAGAAAGAGGATGAGAGTAAAGACCCAGATACCCAAGAGGTACCACCCATAGAGTAAGTGGATTTCTTAGGTACCCAGATTTGTTTTAATGACCGTTGATTTATTATATTCCTGCAAGAGCCAGACGTGTGTCCAAATTTAAGACAATTTGCACACGAAATAAAGGGGGTTGAGACCCTTTTCTGAGTTTCTATGTTGCCCTTGCTGAATGGTGTTTGTGTATAAGAAAAACTAGAAGAATTTTAACTTTAGAGCTACCGCTTGCTTTAGTAGTTACCGTCGGGCGGTAGTGTTCACTTTTATATCCGAGTCCGATTTTTCCAGACCCAAAACATTGATTAGCCAGAAGCATATCCAGGGATTTTTGACCAATCCCGAATTTGGTTATGGCTAAATTGAGATTTTGATTTTGTTTTTTAAGAGATGTATTTTCTTGAACAATCATAACACATTTGTTTTCAAAACCTTTTTTGTTCTTTTCAATTTGAAATATAGAAGTTTTTAATTTTCTCTCTAAGTCCCATTTTTCTTTTGTAATGATTTTGTTTTGTGAAAGGGCATTAGAGAGAGAAACTTCAAGTTCTTTTATCATAAATAAAGAGTGCTCACATTCTTGACATGAAACTTTTCTTTTTTCAAGATAGACTAAATTTTTTGTGAGCCTACGATTTTCTTTCATAATAGATTCATTTTCATGATTTAATAAAACAAATTTATCATAAAGTTCTTCAAAGGTAGGAGGATATACCTCAGTGTCGCTAAGAACACTGGTGTCGTCGTCGTCGCTTTTGGCCATCAAGCACAAGTTTGCTTCCTCCTCACTACTTGACTCAGAACTGTTTGACTCTTCAAAGGAAGAGTAATCCCAAGTAGCGGCCTTCAGCACTTTCTTCTTTTCTTTTGCTTTCATATGTTCATTCCGTTCCTTTTGGTATTTTGGGCACTGGCTCCGAATGTGCCTGGTTTTTCTGCAGTGATAGCATTCTGGAGGCGGCCTTTCTTCTTCGTCATCGCTTCCTTTTTCTTTCCTCGATGAAGAGGAAGATCCCTTTCGTCGAGTGTCCTTTTGGAAGAATTTTCTGAATGTGTTCCTTCTTTCTGGATTCCTGATGAACTTTTTGAAGTTCTTCACCAGGAGTCCTTCTTCATCATCATCGTCCTCTTCGGTGCACTCCTTCTTTGATGTTAGTGCCAACGCCTTTTTCTTCGGCTCTTTGTTGTATTCTTCATGTTGAATTTGCAGTTCTACCTCATGGGTTTTTAGATTCCCAATGAGGTTCTCGATCTAGAGCGTTCTTAAGTTGTGCGACTCCGAGATGGCTGTCACCTTCGGGTTGAACCTTGGGGGTAAGGAACGAAGGATTTTCCTCACCAAGTCCCCGTCAGAGTAGGTCTTTCCAAGTGCCTTTGATGCGTTGACAATCTTTGTGAAGCGAGTGTACATGGAGTTGATGTCCTCTTCCGTGTCCATCCTGAATTTCTCGTATTCAGATTCCAGTTGAAACAGCTTTGCATCTTTCACCTGCGATGTACCTTCGTGAGTTACTTCTAATTGATTCCAAATATCATAAGCAGTAGTGCATGCAGAAATTCTATTAAACTCAGTTCTGTTTAAAGCGCAACATAAAGCATTCATTGCTTTAGCATTGTTTTTACACCTTAGTTTATCGTTGTCATCCCATTTATCCTTAGGTTTTTCCAATGTCGCATCTCCTACTACAGTTGTAGGCGGAGAGTACCGTACTTCTACCATGTTCCATACTTCTACATCCATTGTCATAAGAAAACACATCATTCAAATTTTCCAGTAGTTAAAATCTGACCCAGTAAAGAGAGGTGGTCGACTAACCCCTTGACCCTCAGGAAAAGCGAGATCATGAGACGCCATTGTTCCAGGTTGTTAAGCCGATTGGAACAAAACCGCTCTGATACCACTTGTTGGATCGGTAGGCGCCCTTAGAGGGGGGGTGAATAAGGGTTTTAAGGATTTTAGAATTATTTTGAATATTTTAGAAAAAGCTTTGAATATGATAATAAAGAAGATCATGACTAATCAAATAAAGTAAAAATAGAGACATGATTTTATTAACTTCAGAAACATGATTACAAAATTTGATCTCTTATGAAAGCTAGAAATCAAAGCCAAATAGAAAAGAAACCTTTTGGTTTTCTATCCCGACTCGCTTCCCCACGAACCGGTGGCCCTAGCCTTATTCACCCCGAATTCGGCCTCAAGCCGCTCTAGCCAATCCCTCCCCGGATGTGGCCTCGAGCCCCCTAGACCTAGCCTAGATCTAGTCACCAACACGAGGCGATTTTCAGCCCTAAGTCTACCCCAGACCTAGTCGCCAACACGAGGCGATTTCACTAATCGTTTACAAAGAGGAATATGAAATAACAATAAAGAAATAAGAACTCCCTCAAGATGGACTTCTGAAGTTGGAGACGAAGATCCGCCGTTGAATAAGCGTTGTAGAAGCGGACTTCGATCTGATCCGGCGTGACGAGATTCTCCTTCAGAAGTTTTGCAGAGCTTCGCTAGCACATCAACTTTCGGCCAAGATAGCCTCTGGAATTCTAGCACTCAATATATCTCTCTGATGTCTCTCTGAAACGAGAGGACTTGGGTCCTTTTTATAGACTAGCGCTAGCACCTGCGCTAGACACTACCGCCGGCGCTATCTCATATTAGGAGACTTTTTGCGTGGCAGAATCTTCAATCTGAGGCAACAATTCCACCATGCCTTCTGTGCATCGAGCTAGCGCCGACACTATCCACTATCGCCTGCGCTATCTCATATTAGGAGACTTTTTGCGCGGCAGAATCTTCAATCCGAGGCAACAATTCCAGCATGCCTTCTGTGCATTGAGCAAGCGCCGGCGCTATCCACTATCGCCTGCGCTAGTGATCAGTTTGGAGTTGATGGCTCAATTTCGGGGGCAATCACCATATGTAAACCTTGAGTCATTTTGACCAGTTATCCTGCACACCTAGATCACACAAGATTAAATACACACATAGGATTTGTTATTCTCAAACCTAGGAGATGCGGAAGACCGTGTTCCAACACAACTCACCCCCCAACCCATTAGAACATGGTGTGGAATTAAACGGGCAGACAGACAAATCATGCGGTGGAGACTTAAACGGCGTTAAATCGGACACGCTGAAAACATAGGAGATTCCCCAATCAGTAGGTAGCTCCAATAGAAATGCATTATCTCCTAATCTTTTTATAATACGAAACGGGCCTGCTCGCCTATTAGCCAACTTCTTTATGGTGCCCGAAGGCATCCGTTCACGGACAAGACGAACCATAACCAAATCACCCACTTTCAAAGGGGATTCTCTACGATGGGTGTTAGCGTGCAATTGGTAAGAGGCGTATTGAGTAGCGAGCATATCCTTAACATTCTTATGCAATTCGTGAATATGAGAGGCAAAATCCAGTGCAAATTGACTCGACTTGTAGGATGAAGGTGACGGAACTAAGTCAAGTGGCACCGGCGCTTTGTATCCGTGCACAATCTCGTTTGGAGATAAACTGGTGGACCGATTTTTAGAGTTATTATAAGCTAATTGAGATCCCACGTGCCCTTATGGTCACCAATGAGACAACGTAAAAGACTACCCAAACTTCGATTCACTACCTCAGTTTGCCCATCCGTCTGTGGATGGTAGGCGGATGAAAACAAGAGCTTCGTGCCCATGATCCGCCAAAGGGTTTTCTAGAAATAACTAGTAAACTTTACATCCCGATCAGTGACTATAGACTTAGGAACGCCCCGGTGCCCCACAACTTCCTTAGAAAATAAAATAGGCCATTTTGGAAAACCGATCAACGACCACTAGAATGGAGTCATTGCGACGGAAGGTAACCGGAAGACCGAGAACAAAATCCATACTAATATCCTCCCATGGGACAGAGGGAATCGGAAGGGGGGGGGGGGGTATAAAGCCCCGTATTCGTTTTACTACCCTTAGCCAATTGGCACGTTCGACAACTACTTACGATTTTATGCACCGTGGACTTATGACTCGGCCAATAGAACTTGTCCTCCACTAATGTAATGGTCTTGTCACGCCCAAAATGACCGCCTAGACCGCCACTATGCAACTCCCACACTATGAAATTACTAAGAGATGAACGTGGGATACAAAGTTTGGCATGCCAAAATAGGTAGCCTTCACGAATATAATACGCGGAAATGGTCGTGGGCGCATCGCCTTGAGCGGAAAGATAGAGCTCTTTAAAATCTGGACAATTGACATACTCATCCTTAATGCGGTCAAATCCGATGACTTTTACGTCCAACGTGGTCAATAATAAAGAGACGCGACTAAGGGCGTCCGCCACCCGGTTGAGGGTTCCCTTAAGATGTTTGATAATAAAGGAGTACTACTGAAGATAGGAGACCCACTTGGCGTGTCGGAGGCTGACTTTGCTTTGGGAATTGACAAACCGTAAGGCCTCATGATCGGATTGGATGACGAACTCCTTCGGGAGAAGGTAGTGCCGCCAATGTTGGAGGCAACGTATCACGGCATAAAATTCGCGGTCATAATTTGAATAATTTAATTTAGGACCCGCCAATTTCTCACTAAAGTAACCAACGGGATGGCCCTCCTGACTTAAGACGCCTCCAATCCCGACTCCCGATGCGTCACATGATAACTCAAAGACTTTATTAAAATCGGGTAACCGCAATAGGGGCGCATCCGACATCCTATCTTTAATCGTTTGGAAAGCTTGGGTGGCCGACTTTGTCCAAGTAAAATCGCCTTTTTTCATGCACTCGGTGATGGGTGCCATGATGCTGCTAAAATTACGAATAAAACGACGATAAAAGGTAGCTAGACCGTGGAAGCTCCTAACGTCCCTAATGTTGGTCGGTTCCGGCCAATCGCGAATGGCTTGGACCTTTATTGGGTCCACCAAAATCCCTTTCGAACTCACAATGTACCCAAGGAACTCTACCGACGTAACATAGAAGGTGCATTTTTTATGTTAACGAATAGCCTCTCTGCACGTAACGTCTCTAGAATAGTCCTCAAATGCAATTCATGATCACTAGTTGACGTGCTAAAGATGAGGATGTCATCGAAATAAACCACTATAAATTTGCCCATGTATGGTTGGAAAACGTGAGTCATCATCCGAGAAAATGTGCTGAGGGCATTGGACAACCCAAAGGGCATCACTAACCACTCGTAAAGCCCTTCCTTAGATTTAAATGTCGTTTTCCACTCGTCATCTTCCCGAATTCTAATCTGATGGTAGCCACTCCTAAGATCCAACTTGGAAAAGATCGTGGCTCCGGCTAACATGTCCAACAAGTCGTCCAATCGCGGGATAGGAAACCGATATTTAATTGTAATTTTATTAATGGCTCGACTATCAACGCACATCCTCCACGAGCCGTCTTTCATAGGCGCGAGCAAAGCCGGCACGACACACGGGCTCTTGCTATGGCGGATAAATCCCCTTTCTAACAAATCGGAAATTTGTTTTTGTAGTTCCAAGTGGGCAGACAGATTTAAGCGATAGTGGGGTAGGTTGGGTAAAGAAGAGCCCGGGACGAAGTCTATCGCATGTTGGATGTCTCGCAATGGGGGTAGCGTAGGAGGTAACTCCTCCGGGTAGACATCCTGAAACGCTTCCAACATGTGTCGTAACATGGGGGGTAAGTTCTCAAACAACGGTGCGTCCTCCTTAATCTGAAGGCAAACTAAAGCATACAGGACACCATCCAAGAAGTATTGGCGGGCGAACTCTTTTTTGCCTAGTAAACTTAAGGTCTTCTTCTTTACGGGCACAATTGTGTCCTTCGAGGCGCTAGAGGGGTCCTTTGGTGGGGACGGTTTCAAGGTAACGGTCTTTCCCGTAAACTTGAACTCGTAAGTATTGGCTTGCCCAAAGTGGGTTACGTCATGGTCATAAAGCCACGGGCGACCAAGCAACACGTGACATGCATCCATGGGGATGACATCGCACCAAACCCTTTCCGAATAGGCTTTGATGGTGAGCGGTACCAAACAACGATGAGTAACCGGAAGGGATGTTTTGTTAACCCATGCCACCTTATATGGGTGAGGGTGCGGTTCAGTGGTCAGTTTCATCCGGACTACCGCATTCTCCGAAATGACATTCATGCAGCTTCCGCTATCAATGATGAGCTTGCACCACTTCTCTCTGCTCTTAAAATTTAACGAAAATATGTTCGTCCTATTCCAATTGTCTGCCGTATGCGGGGTGGCTAAAATACATCGCATGACCATCAGGTTAGCATCATCATCAATGTCACTCGGCACTCCTTCCGATTCGGACTCATTACCGGCCTCATATTCGAGCTCGGTTGAGTCATCCTCAGCTCCCATCAAAGCTAGGGGCTTGGCCTTAGTAGGGCATTCACTAGCGTAGTGCCCTTGAACCCCACAACTAAAACAAGAAGCATTCATTTTGCTAATCCGACCCACGGGAACGCGCTCACCGGATGGGTTACACGTATTCCTAGCGGTGATAACGACGAAGTTCGAATCGGTGGATCAAAACTTCCCCTTATCCTTCGTGACAAGTGGAGGGGCTCCTAAGATGGACTTCCCCCTTTGGAACGAAAGCAATTTGGACTTGTGGGCCAAGTGTTTTTTCGATGTCCAACGCGGCGTTATAGGTGGTGTTCAGGTCAGTGTGCCCATAACGGAGGAGCTTGCCCTGTATTTCGGGGCTAAGTCCCTTACGAAACCGAGAGAGGGTAAACTCCGGCATTTCCCTAACATCACAATGAACCATAATCTCCTTCAGGAGACCCATATATTCCGCGACCGAACGTGTACCTTGCCTAAGGGAGGCCAAATCATCAAACATTTGGGTGAGATGATAGGTCGGGATGTACTGATCAGTCAGCAAGGCCTTCATGCCCGCCCAACCGATGGGAGGTAACCCTTCCCCCGCACCTAGACGCCTTTCCTCATTCAGCCAAAAAGACTTGGCTCTACCTAAAAGTTTCATGCGCGCTACCCGCACCTTATCCCCGTCGGTCAAGTTTGCCACTGGAAGTAGCACTCGATTTCTGTGATCCAATCCAAGAAAACCTGCGGGTCGCCCAATCCATCATATGATGGTGGTTTGATCCTGACGGCTTTAGTAATGTCAAACCCGTTCCGAGCCCACGGGGCACGTTCAACGTTATTAATTCCCTCGCCTCGTGGTTGGGCTGCCGGATTCGGAGGTGCCTGATCCGGAACGTTGTGATTGGGGAAAAGTCTGTCACCCCGATGTCAGGCTGCAGGATTTTGAGCGGCCGTGATGGTGACTCTCATTTCATGTAGCATTTCCCGAATGTCCGTCAACTGATCGGTAAACTCCTAGCGGAGTTCATCAATCAGTGTTGGACCTCCACCGGTATCCGGCTCGTCCGTCATGTGGGAGGAGGACGAAGGATACTCTGTGCCAAGTCATGTACGCATGCAACTAGAACCTAAAACATCCATGATCAGAAAATTTTATGAAAGACGCCGAGGTTTCTGCCTAATAACTAGGATGGAAAGATAAATTTTTTTTTTTGATTTTCTCACAGAAAATAATATGTAGAATGTTAAAATTTTTTTTTTTTGATTTTTTGACAACGCTAACGTGGGACGGAGGTGTGTGTCGACGAACAAGAGACCTACAAGAATGTGTCAATTAAGAAATCGACGCTAACCTATCTCTGATACCAAGTTGATGTAGGCCTAGCCTACAGTGGCGCTCGCAACGGGATAACGGCTATTCTACCCAACGTAACACGAATTGCCCAACACGCTCAAGGTAAACGCGACAATCTCCTATGCAAATTATCAATGATTACGCCAACGACGGATAGCTAACCCGCTAGAGATTGAATAGAGGCTATAGGCCAATATTCGCTCAAGCTAAATGGACCCACCCGGTCCGATCGAGCTATGCGTTGTACCAAAAGATATCCCCAGAAAATAACGATTCCGAAAAAAATGGGTGATCTCTCCCAACAAGAAGCGGGGCTCGCCAAACCCCTTCGAAAATAAAAAGAAAGGATGCAAATGCAAATTGAAATGAAGAAACCATGAAAAAATCAACGGTGATACGAAGATCACGCCACAAAGTTCCACCACAAGATCTACCAAGAAGAGATTCACACAAGTGGATAGTTCGTTACCCCGCTTGAGTTTGGATTGGCCTCAAGCACACGAAAGCCTATTCGTTCTCCCACAAATCCGCTGGAGTTGTCATCGCCGAAGTGGGGTTTGAATGCCATCTTCGCTGTCACGCTGTTATCTATTCCCACGTAGACCACCTTTTGCACTATGGGAGGGGAGGCCGAATGTTGGATGGGGTTTTTTTCTGGAGGGAGAAGGTGAGTGGAGAAGAAGAAGGTGGCGGCTAGGTTGATAGGAGGGGGGCTCCAATGGAAGGGGGAGGCCGAGCTAGGAGGGGAGTAGGGGAGGAAGGAGAGAGGGTCACACTAAGGTGGGGGGGGGGGGGGGCGAACCTGAGAAGGGGAAGAATGAGAGGGGGCGGCGCTAAGGGGGGGCGCCGAACCAGCGAGGGGGAAGAACGAGAGGGGCGGCCACGAGGAAGGGGATTTGGGGAGAATAATTAGGGCTTAGTTCTTTTTATCATCAATAATCTGCATTCTCCTACAACATATGGCCTTATATAGGGCCTTACAACAAGGAGGGCTATTTGCAGCCCAAAATTAAAAAACCAAATAGATTTGGCTAAATGCAGGCCAAATCAAAATGTCAAATCTAAATGTTCATGCATGAAACTAAAAATACTAAAGTCCCAATCATTAATACATGATAAAAATAAACTAATAATTATAATCAAATTATTATAACTATTAGTTTTCAAGACGGCGGCGCGGGCGAAGGTTGTAGCGGCGATGGCGTGAATCCTTGGATGGAAAACTGCCGTCGTCACCATCTTCATGTTGAGGGCCGTCGTCGCCATCAGTTCATGGTTGCAGCTCATGCTGGGGACATTTTCGGAGAAGGTCCATGAACCTTTCCCATGCTTCTGCGAGAGTCTCCTAATCATGCTGTCAGAAGGTTGCGATCTCCCTCCTCAAGTTTACAACCTTGTCGACAGGGTGGAACTTCGCCAGAAATTTTGCTTGCAAAGCGTCCCAAGTGGTAGCTGTTCCAGGTGGTATGGTGTGGAGCCAAACTTTCGCCTTGTCACGGAGGGAGAATGGAAACAATCGGAGTTTCACTGTCTCATCAGCAATCCCGGCGTACCTAAATGTCCCGCATATTTCTGCGAATTCAACCAGGTGAAGATGGGGGTCTTCACTGGCTAACCCAGAGAATTGGGCCTGGTTGCAGATCATATTCAGGATGGTCGGCTTTATCTCAAAATTATTGTTAGTGATAGCCGGGCCGAATCCGGGGTACACACTCCCAACTGTGGGCGTAGTGTAGTCCCTCATGGTCGTAGGTCTTGGCCTAGCCACTTCATTTTCGTTAGGTGCCTAACCACCTCCTGGTGCATTTCCCACCACGGGATCGGTCTGATTTCCATTAGCATCCATGGTGACAGCAGCACGGAGATGCGCCCGCAGGGTACGCTCTATTTCAGTGTCAAATGCTGCAAAGTCACCAGGATCTCGTCTGTTCATACACACACCACAACACAAAAGAAAAAGAAGATCAAAAACAAAAATAACTTTAAACTAATTTCCCGAGAAGGATGAATCATACACGCTTGCAATCCCCAGCAGCGGCCCCAAAAACTTGACCCGCAATTTCAGCAATGCTAATTAGCAAGCACGAAATGCGGTACGATGGCAGTGCACCGGTCGTTGTCATGTAATAAAATTAGGGAGAAACTCCCCGAATATCATTCTCAAAGGACTGCAAGTTGGGTAGTACGATTTGCGTACTAGGTAAACTCTTATAAAGATTCTAAAACACTTAATAAAAATGGGGGTTTTGAAAGTGGTTTTCCTATGCTATCAACGGAGAAAGAAAATGCGGGCCTAAAGCTCCGCTTCGCTTGTCGGGATGGATGCAATGGCCGCGATGTCGTGCTTCGGTGAGCGGATGGACGAGAAGGCTGGCGGATGCTGGTCGTAGGCACCTCGTCGCGAAACATGCAACTAGTAATTGCTAGTGCGGAGCACTAAGAGCGGTGGAGTGGATGGCGGACTACGTCGCTCCTCAAATCTTATAAACCACAAAGGATCTCACAAACATGAAATCATTATAACTAAAACATATGGTTTATGAACATCATGCACAATCTCAAATACATATAAAGAGAAACTCTGAAACAAGCGTAGGGGAAAAGAGTCAACCAAAGCTCGAAGACTATGCTGAAGATTCTCGGCCGGAATCGTAGGGTTGTCAAGCCTCGTCCGTCTCGGTCTTCAGTTGCATCCGGGGTCCGGAGGAGCTCTCACCATCCTCTACTATTACCTGTCTTCTTCATGGTCTAGCTTGAGGTAGCTCTTTTTCGACACCTGGAATGCTGCGGAAGTTCTCCGTCTATGGCTTTCTTGAGCTCGAGGATGACGGAGGAGGCCAAGGAGGGAGCTTTTGCGGTAGATTTGCAAGCCAAAGGTCATCGGAGCTCTTCCTAGGTCAAAATGGTGGTGGAGCGGCGAAGTGGGCAAAAATGGCGGGCCTTGGAAGCTTTTCCCGCGGGTCTCCTCGGAATGTAGCAGATTTCCTGCTTGTAATACTAAACAGGCAGAATTATAGTCACGCACGAGCGAACGCACGACCATGTGTTGCCCGTGCATACTTTAATGATTAAAGTGGCTTGAGGAAGAAGCAGCAGTGCCTGTGCGTTTTACTCACGCATGGGCGAATCCGCGCATGCGTTAAAACGCGCGAAAAAATTCAGATTGGCTAAACATCAGGCAAAACAGGCGATCGTGCGTTTCCTTCACGCACGGGAGAATCCGCCCGTGCGTAAAAATGCACGATCAAATTCAGATCACCGGTTTTCTCCCCAGATGAAAGCGCATGACCGCAGCCGTCCGTGCGCCAAGAAAATGCACGACCGTGTGATATACACACTCATGAATTTTGGGCAAAAGGAGATGATCCAAACACCTACAAGCACAACAAATCAGCTGGGAATACACCTCCAGCACCAATCAAACAAAGAAAAAGGATTGGGGAGCACCATGTGCTGACCTCCAATAACGTGGAGCGCAAACGCACACCAAAATGGGCCTAAAAGGGGCATGAAGCACGCAAGTGCGCATGAAAGAGCATAAGAGAAATAGATGCAATAATAGCTCGATAATGACGTACAAGAGAATGAAAACTAGCCCGGATGTGTCCATAAAAGTGTATATAATTGGGACTCATCAAATACTCAGAGGCACACTGTGCACTTTCAATTGGTCTGCAAATCACTTGTGCCACTTAGCCACCACCATCGGATAATTCCTTACTTACGGCAAGTAGAGAAATCTCTATCTTCCTTGCAAATATTGATCTTAGCTTGATGCATCTTTTCTTGTCCTTATGAATTTTACATTTGAATACATGCATTGTCAAATTGATAGTTTATGTCTTGATACGCTTAGTATGGTATGGATTAGTGGTTTAGAAGTGATTTTATTTAGATACTTGCGTAGATGAATTACTTCTCATTGGATGTATAATTTGAAGACTAGTTGGTTTTTGAGCTCGAGTATTTCTTGTTATAATGATAAATGTTAAGATTTCTTGCTAGCAAATATATGATTGGTGTTTTATACCATGCTTGTATCACACACACTTTTATTTAGAAAATAATCGTGCCTAAGAAGGGTTTGGTCTAGGTAAGTGCCTGTTGTCAGAAAATGGTGCGTAATGAATCTTACACCCTTGATGTAAATTTTGTGCCAATTAGAATCGCAACTAAGAACTTTTCATTCGTTTGATAACATTGGCTATCATTGAAAGGATGTGTTTCATTGATGCAACTTATTGACTTGGGTTCCTTCTTGAATTCCTAGCAAGAACAAAGGAATGGTCATAGCAACCATGAAATCCCTGGCTCTAGGGTGAGGGTTCCCAAGAGCCGCCCCTTAGAGATCACGAGCATAATTCCAAATCCCTGATAAGTCATGAATCTGATATTGAATCCTTCAGAATGATGATTTTTGTGCATCAAATAAAAACACCTACATCTTTCATTTGTTAAAGCTTATGTCATTACATGAATGAATATATGCTGCACTCTAAATTAGACTAATAATTCTTATTATTTCCACTTGATTTACTTACTTGTTTTCTTAGCTAGTTTCGCTTCTTGAGTATCAGTATAAGTACATATTTGATCTTTTGCTAGTTATGCAATTTACTTACTTTTGTCTCTGTTCTAAGGCTTTTTCCTTATGTGTTTTTGATTTTTCCTTAGCTTCCGTGACTGGGCCGACCGCTACCTGAGCCCGATCAGTGTCAAGTTCCTGCCTCCTGGAGGTCTATCTTATTTCATGTTGTGTTAGGTTCTATGTTCTATTTCCTTTACTGTCGAAAAGATGCTTATTATGTAATAATTATTGCCGGACAATTTCTCTTGAATCATGGACAACTGCTAGGCTATTGTTATGTGTTAAAATTTCATGTTTTGTATACACATTTTCTTGTGATTGTCATTTGCATGAATCCTTATTTACATCACTAAGAGTTATTTACTTTAATGTGTTAGCCTGGAAAAATGATGAAGTCATAAGTTTTGCTGAAATGCATGTGTAATTAACTCCCCACTGCTATATTTTACAACTTCAACATAAAGATAATGTTATTTCTCCAAAGTATTTATTTAAAATCTAATAATACTATTTCTGCTCCCACCTAATAAACATGGTATTTCTTTCCCCATGTTTGTGGCATCACGACCCACCCAAAGCGCGCTCTAATTTTTTATTTTGACAGGTCATGACAGTAGATGACATGCAGGAGAGGAGTATGTGCAGGGGCCCTTATTATGGCAACATCACATCTTGAGGACTTGGACTCACTCAAGGGACAAGTAGCTGAAATGTAGGAGAGGAGCTTGTGTAAGGGCCCAGACTACAACAACTACATAGCTCGAGGACTTAGACTCACTTGAGGGGGTAGGTAGCCGGCATGTAGGAGAAGAGCTCACGCAGGAGCCCAAACAACGAAAACTACACAACACAAGGACTTGTACTCACTCGAGGGGGCAAGTTGTAACATCCCCCAAACGACTAGACCCCTAGGACGGTTTTGTCATGACAAAACCCTAGGATGCGCAAAGAGAACATAAGAGCTTAGGCTTGAAGTGAAAATCGCCATGGTCTGCGGATAGTGATTTCCAGTTCCTAAGCCTAAGGTTGGCCTTAGAGCATTGCCGTGACCCAGGACCCCACCATGACGTGTCTAACCCAGTAAAGGGGTCCCCTCGTAGTACCTCAGCTACCCAACCGTAGAGAGAAAGGGGTATATTGAATACGACACTAGCGCCGATGCTAGTGGCTAGCATTAGTAATAGTGGTGGTTTAGGTGAACCGCTGAGACGAATACTGAACCGCTGAGATGAACCAAATACCATCGAAATGCTAGCACATGCACTAGTGCTAGTGCTGGTGATAGCGGTAGTGCATGACGGTTGCCGAACCGGCATGCGTTATGCCGCCGAGGGGCTAATGCTGGCACTAGCACTAGCACCGGCGGTATTTAAATCGACGGGAGACGGTCAAGACTCGTTTTGCAGGCCAAATTCATGGCCAAGGGAGTCCAAAAGTCCTGCCAATTGATGGGGGTTCGTTCCTCTTATCAATTAGAAGAATATTAAGAGTTTTTCCAACCTTTAAGGAGGGTGAAATGAGCGACCTTTGGAGATGGCCGAAATTTTCACCATGAATGGTGTTAATGGAGGAATCCCAAGCTTCATCTCCCCCCCACCAGGATTTGGCTCTATCAAAGAGCTCAAGGGGTGGAGGGAATGAGTTTCCCCCATTTTCTAGAAGAATTCTCATACCTAGGCACCTACCGGCATGGCACCCAAGAGCTCTCGACCAACCATGGCGGACCGGCGATCGACACGACTACAAGCCGCAATTCAGGTCCTCCCTTCTCGTTTATTTCTTAGTGGGTAGATCTCATAATTTTGGCCACTATATTTGGGCCCAATTGGTCTTGAATCGGCATGGACGGAAGCTTGTAAACAAGCTTTCTTCCCTCGTTTAAATTTCTGATTCCGGCCGCCTCTGTCTGGCCAACAACCGTACATCGCCGGCCGCCACCTCAACGGAGTTGGTGGAGGCATTGGCCAACCGGGAGAGCATCTAGGTGGCCGGGAAATCACCTCTCAAGTTGCTACAAGACGGGCCAACCGTGGACGTTGGTTGATTGGAGAAGATAAAGGGATGCCCTTCTTTTGTGCTTTAGGATCTGTGCAAGTTTATGTAGTGATATATTTGATATTCCAATTTCTGTCCCGTTATTGGCAGTAGTTAGAAATAATTATAGAAAATACTTACTGCCCCTTGATGAAAAAGTGGCCAACACCAAAGTTGTAGCCCTTGGTGTGTATGTTATTTTAAAATTTGTTTCAGCCCAAAAGGAGCACTATATCTCTCAGTAGAGCCATTTTGGTAGCTTGAAATTTGAAACATAGGCTGTTTATACCTACACCCTTAAAATATCTAAAAATGGGAATTTTTGGAGAACATTTTTCTAAGTTTTTTGTAAAAAATTAATAAATCATATATTAATTAATTTTAGGGTCTAATTACATCCAATCCCCTCCAAAATTTTGTGGGAGGTCCTTAGGGTCATGATTTGACACTGGTAATAATTTCAGCCCAATTGGGACTGATTTGGTTAGCTAATTAGTTAACCCATGTTTGGTCAAACTAGGTCAAAAGTGCACATGATGGAAGTAGGTGGTCAAATCTCGTCAAGATGATGTGAATCTTTGTCCACTTGTTAAGGATCACCTAAGACACCCCATGAGTAATTTGGGGTGATGTAGGGTGGATGTGCTCTAGGACCCTTGTTCTAACCTTGGGGTTGCACTTTAAGCCTTGTGAAGTACATAGGGGCATATGTCCTTGAATGGTCATGAAACTTGGTAGATAAGGTCATAGGGTGTAAATATGCTCTAGAAAATTTAATGAGAATTTTAAGAACAATTATCCCCTCTGATTTAGGTTATAACCTTTTTGGAGAGCCTTCTTATAAAACGAATTTACATGCTCTAATTATCTTGGATGTTGATGAAACTTTGGTAGATTACATAAAATCATGATATAGACCCTGGTAATTTTTGTGTAATTATTTAATTGATTTAATTAGCACTTCGTTCACAAGTCATATATTTTATCTTTGGAATATGTTAAATAAATGAGGGCCAAATATCCTGTGGAAAATTATGAAACTTGGTGGTAGGACATTTTAGGGCAATAAAAAGCTCTGTGAATTTTTGTATAATTTTTGGAATTATTTACAGAAGGTTGCTTCACAATTTTCCCTAGTATGGGTTTACTTGGAATATTTATTTATATGACTAATTAGTTTTGATAAATTTTGAAATTTATCTAGTAGACTTTTCTGATTAATATAAAGGTCTGGTAATTTTCCCTAATTTTTGGACAAGTATTTTTGGTGGTTACTTCTTTAAAATTCTAATTTGAGATAATTATTCAATATTATAATTAGAGGCCAACCCCTTACTGCAAAATTATGATATTATGTATTTACTGTTGTTTTGACATCATAGATTTTCCATAATTTTATGGGGGCCATATTATAAGAAGACCTTACACTTCATGTTCAATTTCATACTTGGCCAATGTTGGAAAAATTATAATAAATGCAAAATAATTATGGAAAAATATGATCCTCTGGATTTAGTCTTAGTATATCATGATAGACTCATTTGGTCTACGTATAGTAAAACTGTTAAATTGTGAGGTCAGCAAAAATGAGTTTATGTGATGAGAGTGTGCTTCGTGAGTTAAGGGTTAAGTTGTGCTTGGGATTGACAAAAGATCGTCTTTCCCGTGGGGAGTCGGAAAACACTTAGGATGCTAATTCATGTGTAATGATAAGAAGGGCAATTCTAATGGGTAGTTTCCAATAACATTAAGTGCCTTGGAAAGTGGGAGCTTTGGAGTGTCATCCCATCATAGCTCCTAGTACCGCTGCGAGACCCTCACAGGGTAATCCTTGGGAAGCCCATGGTTAACACTAAATTATAGGAATAAGAAGATATTCAGGATTAACTCAATAATACACACACTCACACCCTATATTTACGGGAGGTTAGTTGGTCTAGAATCACGAGCGATAGGCTCGGTGGCTGTTGGCATGGACAGGTTAGTCTGGCGAGCCCGTGGCTCAGATAGTTATTGTGTCGGACAGGTTAGTCCGGGGAGCATATAGTTCGGGATACAAGTAGGAATTATAAATGTATGTGCATTAGGTGGTGGGTCTTTAGTGTTGACTGTCGTCGCACCGACATCGATACTTTGGCTCGGTAAGTGTGGATGGCACTTTACCAAGAAAAGTCTGGTGGACTGGCCAGCAAGAGTACGCAGGAGTTCCGTTGTTGTGTCGTTAGCGTTGAGGCGTACGATAGGTATAGGTTAGGTATTGCAGATACCAACCTAGAGCTGGGCGAGGCCCAACCCACCGCTTCCGTTTGCCACTACGGGAGTATCCTGGGAGTTTTGCTAGCTCCAAAAAGGGGGAACTAAAGGTCTGTGCGCATAGAGTCATAATGTGTGAGTTGCACTTGTATAAACATAACATCTAACTTCATACCTTGCATGACATAGCATAGACATTGCATTTCCACCCCTACCCCTATCGTATAAATTAGTTATGGGACTTTGTATACTATAGGCCCTGCTAAATGACCCCTTGGTCTATAGGTTTGTGTGGGCATCCCTATACAACCCCGATATTCGCCTAGAGGTGAACAAGGACGGAGGAATAACCAACAGGAAAAATTTACATATGTTCTCTGCGTTCGACGAACGGCTACCTGCGTTCGACGAACGGCGCTCTGCGATCGACGAAAAGATTCAAAGCTGCGTTCGACGAAACCCAAGCAACGCTCGACGATCCCGCCTCAGCTCAGCGGTCGACGAACATAGTGTTACAGCGGTCGATGCATTTACTCAAGCTCAGCGGTCGACGCTTTTACTCAAGCTCAGCGGTCGACGCTTTTTACCCCAGCTCAGCGGTCGATGAAGTCCTGAGTTCGATGAACTCCGTGGTCCGTTCGACGAATTTGCTTCTCAGTCCGACGGCCGTCTCAGCGCCTATCTCTATCCTGTCTCAGCGGAAGAATTCGCAGGAAGGCGCGCGAGTCATGTCCCTACGAGCCCAAGTTTCAAGGTCAACTCGCAAGACGCGGCGAGCGAGCCGGGCACTCGCCGGCTGCTCGCAAGAAAGGCGAGCGAGTCGGGTACTCGCCGGCTGCTCGCAAGAAGGCGAGCGAGCCGGGTACTCGCTGGCTGCTCGCAAGAAGGTTGGCGGGCCGGGTACTCGTCGGCTGTTCGCAAGAAGGCAAGCGACTCGGATCCCTTCCAAGTCTTAGGGTTCGACGAGATCCGTCCCGCGCTCGAAGAATGCCGAGCATTTGTTGAGATCGTCGAACTTAGTTCAGCGTTCGATGAATTCCTTTCCCGATCGACGAAACCCGTTCGACGAACTCATCTTTCCGTTCGACGAAACCCGTTCGACGAATTGCTCTCTCTCGCGAGTGATGCTCTCATAAACCACTCGTCCATAAACTAAAGAGGTGGAGTTACTCCTCTGCTCCTGGTGGTCTGCAAGTATCCCCTCCAAATAGCGGAGTTTGGCTGTTAGCAGGCCAAATTTGGGTGCGTTTAGTAAAACCAAAAGGCGGAATTCCGCTATTAACAGACCATGAGCAAAAAACTATAAATAGACCATAAAGGGCACCTTGGGAGAGGATTCCAATCTCAGATCTCTGAGCTTCTTCTTCTTCCCTGGTTACTTTGGTTCAGCTGTCTAGCTCTCCAAGGTGCCTAAGTCTCAGCTTTGGCTTGGGAGGGGAAGCGCTCAATGATCTTCCAGGTTTGTGGTGGGACCTCCTCGCTGCGACTAAGGTCTTGGTCTGTTTCCGAGTCTCTGGTCTGCTACTTTCAAGGGACTAACAGGGCTAGCTGCTCCTTAACTCGTTGAGGGCCCGAGCTTCATAAGAGACCGAGAAATCGGTTTCAACATTTTGGTGTGGTGAGCATGGAGCGCGGCTGGTCCAGGAAGATTCCGAGAAAGGAACATGGCAGGAGATGAAGGGCAAGGCGAGGAACTCGGTGCAGAAGATGTTCTCAGACTTCAGGCAGGAAGTCCTCGACACCCTCGAGTTCGCAATCATAGCACTACGTAGCGAGTTCTCAACCCCAGCGGCTCTAGTATCCCAACCTCTGGCAGCGGTTGGCGAAGGAGCCCCAGGAGGAAGGGCTGGAAAAGAAGTGGCTGGAGGGTCAGTGCAAGATCTGGAGGGACGAGTGCTGTTCGCCAGCCCCTCGAGCTCGGTTCCGGCGAGCTCAGTCCCGGCGAGCGCGGGACAGGAAAGCGCAAGACAGGTAGGCGCGGGGGAGGCGAGCCTGGCGCCGGCGAATGCGATTCCGGTAGGCGCGGCACCCGCGGTGGCCAGCCCGGCAACGGTGGCTCTCGCGAGCTTGGCCCCGACTAGCTCTAGTTGGGCGAGAGAGCTCGGGGGGCGAGCTGAGCAGGAAAGGTCAGCAGGGGGAAGAAGCCCCTTTTGCGATTTGGTGCTCTCTGCACCCGTCCCAGAAGGGTTCAGAGAGTGGGACAGTGTCTATTATCATGGTCCGGACAACCCGGTCCTGCACCTGCAGTCATTCGAGGACTCGGTCTCTATCAGGACGATGTCGGACGCCTTCAAGTGTCGGCTCTTCGCCGTCACCCTGAAGGAGAATTCTCGGGAGTGGTTCCCACAACTTCCCGTCGGATCGATCTACGCCTTCGAAGATCTGCGCAGAAGTTTCTTGTTATGGTTTTCAACTTCGAAGAAGAGGAAGAAGGACGCCGAGTCCCTCTTCGAAGTGAAGCAGGAGCCTAAGGAGTCGTTGGCTCATTATGCAGATCGGTTTCAGGAGGAAGTTTTGCTCACCCAGGAGATGCCTGGGTTTGATCTTCAGCTCGCCTTCACGTTGGGGATGAAATTGAGTTTCTTTAAGATGGATCTGAAAAGGAAAGCCCCCGTCTCCTACGAGGAGTTGATGGAGAGGGTGACGGAAGAAGTCGAGAGTGAGGAGGCCAATCCGGAGCTCACCAAGAGGCTAGCAAAGCTCACTAAGCCGGAGGTCAGGAAGCAAGAAGTAAGAAGAACGGAAGAGCCTCGGGCCCCGGAAGGGGGATGGAGGCAGCATGGTGGGGGGATGCAAGGTCAGGGAAAAGGCTACGCCCTAGGAGGGGGTAATTTCTATGGGGGGAAAGGAAGACCTCAACAGTTAGGGTGGAGGCAGGGTCCGAGGCAGATGCCTCCCCCGCCTAAGCAGGTTATAGCAATCAGATGAGGAAGAAGAGGAGGAGGAGGGAGAGGAAGGACAGAAGTAGTGGAAGCAGGATCGGGAAGTAGAAGAGGAAATGGGGCGGCCAAGGCCGATAGGGGGGAGGCGGCGTTGCCATATTGTGACTTCCATGATGAGGAGTGTCACACAACGACCACCTGCCCCGAAGTCTTGGAGACCAAAAGAGCCAGGGTTCCGGTGCCGCTGCAACAGCAGCAAGTGAGAATCGAGGAAGTCCTACCTCGAGAGGCTGAGGAGGAGAGATGTGAAGATAGGGTCAATTTGGGGACCTGAGGAGGGATCGGGGTGATCCACGGGGGAGTAGGGGTAGAGGCAACCCGCAAGGCAAGCCTTCATATCATCTACCATCGGAGCGTGGCTTCAACATCAACGGCCCCACCTCCAGCAGAAAAAATCACTTTCTCCCAAAGGGACATGCCGGGTCATGAGGACCCTGTTTGCGACGCATTGGTCATCCAAACTGCCATCGAGAACTTCATGGTGTCCCGAATTCTCGTGGACAACGGAAGCTCGGTCAACGTCATCTTCAATTGGGCGTTTGATGAGATGAAGGTGGAGGCCAGAAGGGTGTTGGCTTCGTATGGCCCTTTGTTTGGATTCTAAGGGGAAAGGAAGGAGGTGGAAGGCGGAGTGGGACTCCATGTGACCTTGGGGGGGCAGTCCCGGAACTTCCGCTTCGTGATAGTGGATGCCCCTAGCAGCTAAAGCGCCATCTTCGGAAGGCCTCTCATCAGCGCGTTCTAGTGCGTCCCATCCACCTTCCACCAGTGCCTCAAGTTCAGCACTGGAGAAATCCAGATTCGGGTCCGGGGAGACCCCAAGGTGGTGAGGCAGTGCTATGTGACTGCCGTCAACACCATCTCCTGGATGGAAGAAGCGGAGGAGTGGGACAATGTGATGGAAGAAGTGGCCGAGGCCGAAGGGGAGGAGAGGTTGGAGGGAAGGAGGTATGAATGAGTAGTTTATGCCCAGAAGGGGCCGCTGAGGGGCCTAGGGAGGGGAGGGGAAGGAGGAAGAGAAAGAAGAAGAGGCCTCGAGAGAAGGGGCGGAAGAGTTGATGGTGGTGGAAGAGGAAGAAATGGAAGAAGGAGCAGGGGGGCTCGCATGTGGCGGCAAGGAGAACAATACCTGGGGCGAACAATCCAGGTTGGAAGTTGTGGAGGAGGTGGTGGAGGTGGAGGTTACCACCAAGGCTAGAACAATTGAGAAGATCAAGATCGGTGGGGAGCTCAGCCCCGAGGACCGGAAGAAGATCTCGGCTTGCGTCCAAGACAATGTGGATGTCTTCGCATGGAGTTCTGCGGAGATGCCGGAGATCGACGCGGATGTGGCGTGCCATCGCCTCAACCTCGATCCCGACACTCGCCCCATCCGCCAAAAGAAGAGGCCCACTACCGATAAGCTGGAGGCACCTATTCGGGAGGAGGTGAACAAGCTCATCAAGGCCGGTTTGGTATCGAAGATCTAGTATCTCGGCCGGGTCTCCAACGTAGTGATGGTGAAAAAAGGGGATGGTAAGTGGAGAATGTGCGTAGATTTTTCCTTTCTTAATAAATCATGCCCCAAGGATTGTTACCCCTTGCCTAGAATCGATGCGCTGGTTGACTCAGCAGTCGGTTTCTCTGTGATGTCTTTTTAGATGCTTTTTCAGGTTATTATCAAATCCGCATGCACCCTCCCGACATCAAAGATGTCTCCTTCATCACGGGGGATGGATGCTATCATTATAAAATGATGCCTTTTGGGCTCAAGAATGCAGGGGATACGTACCAACGGATGATGGACCGGATCTTCTGAGAGTAAAAGGGAAGGAATCTGGAGGTCTATGTTGATGCCCTCATGGTAAAGAGCTGGGACCTCAAGTCTCACCTCTGAGATCTTGAGGAGACTTTTGGGAGTTTGTGGAAGTACAAGATGAAGCTCAACCCCCTGAAGTGTGTCTTCGGGGCTAGCAGGGGAAGATTCCTAGGCCACTTGCTCACCCCGACAGGGGTGGAGCCTAACCCCGATAAGGTTAAAGCCATCTTGGGGTTGGGGTCGCCAAGAAACACGAAGGTAGATCAGCGTCTCACGGGAAAATTTGTTGGGCTCAGAAGGTTCCTCTCCAAGGCGGGTGAGAAATGTGCCCCCTTCTTCAAAGTGCTACGGGGAAACAAGAAATTCGAATGGACCTCAGAATGTGTGGAAGCTTTCCAAGCTTTGAAAGGACAACTCACCCATGCCCCACTACTCCAGGGGCCAAGGCAAGGGGAGGACCTATCCCTATACTTAGGAGTAGGATCGGAGGCAGTCAGTTCGGTGTTGGTCCGAGAAGAGGGGAGAAGGCAGTTCCCCATCTACTACGTCAGCCGAGTGCTGAGAAAGGCGGAGCTCCAATACCCAATTCTGGAGAAGTTGACGTTCGCCTTGGTGGTATCGGACCGGAAGCTTAGGCCATACTTCCAAGCACACTCGATCAAAGTAGTGGCCGACCACCCGCTTCGCAAAGTTATGGAGGGGGTGGAGCGTTCGGGGAGGCTGGACAAATGGTCCGTGGAGCTAAGTGAGTTCGACATTGCGTTTATGCCTAGGACGTCAATCAAGGCGCAAGCGGTGGCAAGCTTCATGGTGGACACACAACGAAAGTAGGGGAGCATGAATCACCCTCCCTAGTCGCCTGGAAGATGCTAGTGGATGGTGCGTCAGGGAAGCATTCCTATGGAAGAGGAATCGTCCTGATAAGCCCCCAAGGAACGAAGATCGAGCAGGCCCTGAGCATCCATTTCCCATTACCAACAACCAAGCCGAGTATGAGGCAGTGATAGCGGGCCTGCAGATGGCTATGGAGCTAGGGGTGCAAGACGTGGAGGTCTCAACGGACTCCATGGCGGTGGCATGCCAAATCAGGGGAGAATTCGAAGCAAGGGAACCGACCCTCCAACGCTACTTAGAGAAGGTCAAGGGGGTCATCGGCCAATTTTGCACTTTTTCCATTACACATGTACCAAGGGAAGAGAGCACCCCGGCAGACCTACTAGCCAAGTTTGGTCCTCGGACAGGGGGAACAGTGTCAGAACTCTTTCAACCTTCCATTGAAGAAGGGGAGCTGATGGAGGTGGATCAACGAGCATCATGGATGGATCCCCTCATCACCTTCATAATATCGGGAAAGTTCCCCGAGGGAGATGTTGACAAGCGGCAGTTCAGGTACAAATCTGCGTACTACTCCTTACATGCAGGGTTGCTATACCGAAAAAACACTCTCGGGGCTCCTGGCTCGTTGCGTTTCTGAGGAGAAGGACCCGAGGGTCCTTGAAGAAATCCACTCGGGGGAGTGTGGCAGTCACTCCAGGAGCAGGACATTGGAAGGGAGAGTGCTGAGGCAAGGCTACTTCTGGCCTACCCTCAGCAAGGATGCAACAGAATTTGCGAAGAAGTGTTCGAAGTGCCAGCTCTATGCTCCACTCCAACTCCTTCTAGCCCAAAGGCTCCGGACCGTCACAGCTCCATGGCCCTTCGCTATATGGGGATTGGATTTGGTAGGACCCTTTCCCCAGGCAAGCGGCCAAAGGAAGTTCCCGCTGGTGATGATAGATTATTTTTCCAAATGGGTCGAGGTGAAGGCGCTGGCCAAGGTAACATCCTAGGTAGTGAGAAATTTCGTTTGAGGTGAAATAATTTGCAGGCATGGGCTACCTCTAGCCATCGTGACAGATAACGGACCCCAATTCACCAGCGAAGAATTTGTTAGTTTTTGCACCCAACTCGGCATAGATCTTAGGTTCACGTCGGTCCACTACCCAAGGAGTAACGGTCAGGTGGAGGTGGCGAACAAGATAATTGTCAATCTACTAAAGAAGAAGGTAGAGAACCTCAGGGGGAATTGGGTGGAACAGCTACCCTCCGTTCTATGGGCCATGAGGACTACCCCAAACACGACCACAGGAGAGACCCCCTTCAAACTTTCCCACGGGTCTGAAGTTGTTCTCCCGATAGAGTTCGAAGTCAAAACCCCCAGAGTGATCACCGCGGGCAAAGGAGATGGAGAATGGTTGATAGAAAATGATGCAGAGCAAAGGTTTCCCCTGGACTTGGTAGAAGAGCTCCGAGACCTCGCTACCGTCCGACAGAAGGAAGTCAAGAGACGGATGGCCAAGTACTTCGACCAGCACATCAGGATAAAGCACTTTGGAAAAGGAGATTTAGTACTAAAGAAGGTTGACGTGGCCGGAAGAGGAGCCGCGGTTGGTAAGCTAGAGCCCAATTGGGAGGGGCCTTACATTGTAAGTGAAGTGCTCAAGTTGGGGGGATATCACCTCCGGGATGTGGATGAGGTATCTCTCGGCCGAGCCAGGAGTGGGGATGATTTGAAGAGGTTTTATCCTTAGCAATTTTTGTAACTAACTTTTGAACATTTCCTACTCAAATACATGCACTTTGGAATAACTCTCTGGCAGGTTTCAAGTGATTTGGTGCTGGAATGCCACAGATCGATTCCGCTGCTGGGCTCTCATAGATGGTGGGTCAGGTTGATCTCTGGAGAGGCTAGCAATGTATCAAGTGGTTTGGTGCTGGAAAGCCCCAGATCGATTCCGCTGTCGGGATCTCATAGACGGTGGGTCAGGTTGATCTCTGGAGAGGCTGGCAATGTTTCAAGTGATTTGGTGCTGGAATATCCCAGATCGATTCCGCTGCTGGGCTCTCATAGACGGTGCGCCAGGTTGATCTCTAGAGAGGCTTTCAATGTATCAAGTGGTTTGGTGCTGGAATGCCCCAAATCGATTCTGCTGCCGGGCTCTCATAAACGGTGGGTCAGGTTGATCTCTGGAGAGGCTGGCAATGCTTCAAGTGATTTGGTGCTGGAATGCCCCAGATCGATTCCGCTGCCGGGCCCTCATAGACGGTGGGTTATGTTGATCTCTAGAGAGGCTGCCAATGTATCAAGTGGTTTGGTGCTGGAATGCCCCAGATCGATTCCGCTGCCGGGCTCTCATAGACGGTGGGTCAGGTTGATCTCTGGAGAGGCTGGCAATGTTTCAAGTGATTTGGTGCTGGAATGCCCCAGATCGATTCCGCAGTCGGGCTCTCATAGACGGTGGGTCAGGTTGATCTCTGGAGAGGCTGGCAATGTATCAAGTGGTTTGGTGCTGGAATGCCCCAGATCGATTCCGCTGCCGGGCTCTCATAGATGGTGGGTCAGGTTAATCTCTGGAGAGGCTGGCAATGCTTCAAGTGATTTGGTGTTGGAATGCCCTAGATCGATTCTGCTGTCGGGCTCTCATAGACGTGGGTCAGGTTGATCTCTGGAGAGGCTGGCAATGTATCAAGTGGTTTGGTGCTGGAATGCCCCTGATCGATTCCGCTGCCGGGATCTCATATACGGTGGGTCAGGTTGATCTCTGGAGAGGCTGACAATGTTTCTAGTGATTTGGTGCTGGAATGCCCCAGATCGATTCCACTGCCGGGCTCTCATAGACGGTGGGTCAGGTTGATCCCTGGAGAGGCTGCCAATGTATCAAGTTGTTTGGTGCTGGAATGCCCCAGATCGATTCCGCTGTCGGGCTCTCATAGACGGTGGGTCAGGTTGATCTCTAGAGAGGCTGGCAATGTTTCAAGTGATTTGGTGCTGGAATGCCCCAGATCGATTCCGCTGCCGGGCTCTCATAGACGGTGGGTCAGGTTGATCTCTGGAGAGGCTGACAATGTATCAAGTGGTTGGTGCTGGAATTCCCCAGATCGATTCTATTGTCAGGCTCTCATAGACGGTGGGTCAGGTTGATCTCTGGAGAGGCTGGCAATGTTTCAAGTGATTTGGTGCTGGAATGCCCCAAATCGATTCCGTTGTAGGGCTCTCATAGATGGTGGGTCAGGTTGATCTCTGGAGAGGCTGGCAATGTTTCAAGTGGTTTGGTGCTGGAAGGCCCCAGATCGATTCCGCCGCCGGGCTCTCATAGACGGTGGGTCAGGTTGATCTCTTGAGAAGCTGGCGAGGTTACGAGTGGTTTGGGCAGGAAAATTGGCTACTCGTAGCGAGAGATTTGCCTCACAAGCGACCTCAAATCCTGGGCGAGGCGAGACCAGGGGGCCATTCACATACAGGAATAGATCGCGTCTGAGCGACTGAGTCAGCTGTTTGCAAAGTTACTTATGAATTTCAGTGGCGCGAGTAAAGATGGCGAGCCAGAGAGGGCCCGTCTCCACGGTGGTCCATGGATAACGGTAAGAGCTCGCAATAGGCCAGTGGGAGCGAGGCAGGCTAATATTGGTCCCTCTCGCAAGGTTCCCCAACGAGGTACATCCCAAACAAGGATTAGGTCCTACAACCTGAGTCTTACCATCGCCGTAAAAGAGAAGGGAGCGAGAGCGACCTAGGTATAATACAGCAAAGGGAGAATCGTCAATTAAAGAGACGCGTGCGCGAGCATCAAACGAAAGTTTTCAAAGCACGAGCATAAGAAAATCAAGATCATGCGAGCATGAATGAAAGAGCGCATGCGAATATGAAGTAATGCAGTAACATTGGAAAGATAGACAAAATGTTTCTTTTCATTCCTCACAAAAGATTACAGTCCAACGGCGGGCTCACTGGCAAAAAGAAAAAAGATTTTACGTTATAGACAACAAAAAAAAAACTAAGGCGGCTCGCTAGGTAGCTCTTTAGTCACTCTCGTGATCCTCTACCTCGGAGATGGGCACGAACAAGTCAGGGACGACTTCTTCCGCAGTGAACTCCATGGCGTCAGGAACGATCTTGTCCGCCCCTTTGAGAGTGTCGAGGATGAGCTCCGCGATCTCCATCAACCTTTTGCGATCGGCTTCTTTCTCCTCTAGCGACTGACCGCGAGTCCCAGCTCGCGGAGGAGGGGTAGGAAGCACCGCCAATGTCAGGTCGCGGACCTGGGCCTTGAGGCAAGTGTTCTCCGTCTCCAGGTCGGCGATCCTCGCTTGAAGCTGGCTGACAGACTCGGCATCCTGCGAAAAGCGGGTTAGCAACGGAAATGCGAAGAGAGACAGAAAAAGGTTTTTTCAAAGCACTGCTTACCAGTCCGCCTTGAAGGCTGGTGAGGAGGCCCGCAGACAAGGCCTCCTTCCCTTTAAGTTTCGCGACCTCGTCAGCGGAATTCTGGAGCTCAACGTTGAGCTCTTTGATTTTCTTATCCGCGGTGAAGTTGCGGCGACCCACCATATGGGTAAGCTCCATCGCCCAGAATTGGGCCCGCATGGCCTCGTACACGAGCCCTTTCTGGGTATTGGACAGGAAGATGGAGGCGTCCTCGCGACCGTAGAGCCCGAAGGCGACGGTGAACACCTCACCCCTGATTTTGTCACCTTCCACCCAGCAAGGGAGGAGGGAGGAGCAGGCGATCTTGTTCTGATAAGGGTTCCACGCGAGCACCAGCTCGCCAACCGCGTCCGCAAGCTTCATGCCGAGCCCAAAGTTTGCATGGTTCGTCATCTTGGGCTTGGCGGCGGCCTCCCCTGGCTCGCCACCCTCTTTGGCAAGCTCCTGATTCACTGCAGGAGAAGTGGGGGAGGTCGGATTCAGAAAGGTCCACGACCTCCTTCACCTTGGCGGCGAAGGGGGCTTTCTTGGTCTTCTTCGCCGCCCCCTGCGAGGCAGGCCGACGTGGAGGAAGGGATCGCTTCTTCCCCGACGAGGAGCCCGGGACATCGCGGAAGGCCTCCATGACACGATTCAATCCTTATCCTTGGGGGACATGCGGAGGGTTGAGGGGAAGGTCACGCTCTCCTGCGAAGATAACTAAGAGCATTAGCCAATCTAAGGAGAGAGGAGTGGGGAGATTGGCGAGTGCGAGTCATACCTTCTCCTTGGGGGACAGGCGGCAACAGGTCCACCCGCTCTCGGAGGAAGGCAACCTCAAAGTTCTTTCCTTTGAGGATGCGGTACAAGCCCGCATCACCACCCCCTAGCGAGGTCGGAGGGCGATAGACGCCCTCGTCTCGCTGGGTGGGGGTATAGGAGAGGTTGCCAAAAGGGCCCTTCACCAGGACAAACTTCTGCGTCGAATAATGAGACTTATTCACCGTCTCGCAGACAGTGACATGCCGGCTCGCAAAGTGAGCCGTCTCGTCCTTATACGCGCGAATCGAGAAGACCTTGCAGAAGACGAGCAGGCTGAACTCGATCTTCTCCACCCTAAGATAATTGGCGAACGGGACCACCATGGCGATCGCGTTCGGCGTCAGCTGGCTCGGCAGAACGCCGAAGTACTTGAGCATCTGGAAAAGTCAACAAGGGTTAGAGCGTCATTCGCAAAGCGAGTCGGGGATATAAGGGTCAAGAAACAAACAAACTTGGCGCACTTCCGGCCAAAGAGGGAGTCGGAACCCATTCTCGAAATGGGCAATGGGGATAACGAGCTCGTCGGGATACAGATCGCTGATGGTGTCTCGCTCGGTGGGGCAGCGAGCCACAATCCCAGAGTGGATGTATTGATCAACGGTAGCCTGGTATTCCTCCTTTGTGAGGTTGGCGCAGAAGAAAAGGCCATCAAGGAAGGCCCCAGAGCACTTGGCCCGCCCCTCAGCTTCCGCGTCGCCGACCATGATGTCTGGAAGCTGCGAATCACAAAAGCCGCGAGAGCGAACTAGGTTTGTGAGACAGTTAGAAAGAGGGGGAGTGCGAAGGAGGAATAGTAAATGCGGTGGTTGAAAAGAAAATGGACCGACTATTTATAGAAATAAAAAAGGCGGGAAGAAGACGAAGCGCCGGTGACTGCGGATAGCGGATTCGCGTGGAATTCTTCCGCCTCTAGTGGTCCTATTCGCTCCCGGCGAGTCGGCACCTTCTCGAGCTTCCTCCCGTTAATCGTCGGCGGGCTAGCGCTGGATAATAAAATAATGCAAAACACGAGGGCAAGACGCGAGTGCGAGTAATAGAGATATAAAAGTAGCCAACGAATGAGCGAGTCAGGCATGGCGAAAGAAAAGGTATTAAACATGAGAAATAGGGGCTCGCAAGCGAGTCAAAGTATCATTATTACAGACTTTAAAAAAGTGTTCGCGACCCCTCCCTACGAAGGGGATAGGGAAGAAAAATAATAAAATACAAAGTGAGAATTCTTAGTATCTCAACCACTTCCAGCGACCGCGACCCCGAACACCAGAGCGAGGGGGTACTCGCGGGTAATGATACTCGCGAAGCGACCAGTTCGCCTGGCTCGTCAGCCGCATGTAATCGTCAATTCGAGCAATGTACACCCCGGGGGAGGTCGCGTCGCCATGATCGGTCGGCCGCACCTCGACAAGGATGCGCGCGTTCGCATCCTCCATCGCAGCAAACCATTCCTCATTAGCGAGCCGATCCAGCCTATTCTGTTCATGCAGATCCCTCAGCAGGGCGGTATGCTTCTGGAATATCTCGGTGACCTACCTCTTCATTCGCATTGGATCACTGGGGTCCCCCAGAAAATCTGCGCCCTGACTCGGCGAGGGGTGTGGAGATATCTCTAACGCTCCAGACTCCGACTCTGTGAGCGGGGTCATGTGGTCACCTGCGTAGTAGAAATCAACAAGAAGGTGGAAAATGACACTCAATAGTGACAGTCTAACCTAGTGGAGTAATTTGAGTACTGGGTCGTTGGCGAGAGGTGCCTGGCTGGCCTCGGAATGCTTCAACAAAGGCAGGGGTAAGGGCCTTACCCAGACCGGGAGCGAGCGCGGATCTAGAACCGAGCCCGGGCTCGACAATCAACGTCCCTCCAGGGCTCCTCTATCCCTGGAGGCTGAATCCAGGAGTGATGATGGTCTGGTTCGGCGGGGTAGGCGAGTCCGCCGGAGGAGGAATTTGTTCTTCCGAGGCCGCAGAAGGGGACACTGCACAAGGAGCAAGCATGATTCGGCAAGTCAAGAGGTATGAAGGAAGGAGAGGTAAGTCACTCACCTCGTGGCGAAGGCGAGCCCCGCAGGTCGAGGTCCCTCACATCCATGAGCGGAGTGCCAGCCCTGCTGGTGGATGGGATGTGGGTCTCTGTGATTGACCTCCCCAAGGCATTCTCATCCGGGGGAGCATTCTGCGAGTAGGACAAGATAGGTTGAAAGAGTAAGACATTAAACCAGCAAGCTTGACGATAGTACCTACGAGACGAGCCCGTCATGGGGCGAGTACGACGAAGGAGAGGACCCACCCTCGCCGGCCAGGCGCCGAACGACCTTTGTTGTTCTGATGGTGGGTGGAGGCAGAGAACACCTCGGAGAAGCCCAGGAGAAGATGACGGCGGCTTTCCCCTTATGGACCGCTTGCGAGGCCTTGAAGCGAGCCAACATTTCCTCTTTTTTTGACATCGCGTTGGGGCTCGCGGCGGGTAAGAAAAGGGAGAGAAGAATAAAATGTTTGAATGCTGGCCGGGAAGGGTGGTATTTATAGTGGTGGACATGGGGCCCACCGAAAGATTCTCGCCACGTCACCAAGGGACCGGCGAATACCAGGGGTTGGACGGTTATTCGCGAGCCTAAAGAGCCTCGCGAAGAGCAGGGATTATGTACAACCCCGATATTCACCTAGAGGTGAACAAGGATTGAGGAATAACCAACAGGCAAAATTTACATATGTTCTCTGCGTTCGACGAACGGCTACCTACGTTCGACGAACGGCGCTCTGCGGTCGACGAAACGATTCAAAGCTGCGTTCGACGAAACCCAAGCAGCGCTCGATAATGCCGCCTCAGCTCAGCGGTCGACGAACAAATTGTTACAGCGGTCGACGCTTTTACTCAAGCTCAGCGGTCGACGCTTTTACTCAAGCTCAGCAGTCGATGCTTTTTACCCCATCTCAGCGGTCGACGAAGTCCTGAGTTCAATGAACTCTGTGGTCCGTTCGACGAATTTGCTTCTCAGTCTGACGACCGTCTCAGCAGCTATCTCTATCCTGTCTCAGCGGAAGAATTCGCAGGATGGCTCGCGAGTCATATCCCTGCGAGCCCAAGTTTCAAGGTCAACTCGCAAGACGGCGAGCGAGCCGGGCACTCGCCGGCTGCTCACAAGAAAGGTGAGCGAGCCGGGTACTCGCCGGCTGCTCGCAAGAAGGCCAACGAGCCGGGTACTCGCCGGCTGCTCGCAAGAAGGTTGGCGAGCTAGGTACTCGCCGGCTGTTCGCAAGAAGGCAAGCGAGTCGGATCCCTTCCACATCTTAGGGTTCGACGAGATCCATCCCGCGCTCGACGAACGCCGAGCATTTGTTGAGATCGTAGAACTTAGTTCAGCTTTCGACGAATTCTGTTCCCCGATCGACGAAACCCGTTCGACGAACTCATCTTTCCGTTCAACGAAACTCGTTCGACGAATTCATCTCTCTCGCGAGTGATGCTCTCATAAACCACTCGTCCATAGACTAAAGAGGTGGAGTTACTCCTCTGTCCCTGGTGGTCTGTAGGTAGCCCCTACAAACAACGGAGTTTGGTTGTTAGTAGGCCAAATTGGGGTGCGTTTAGTAAAACCAAAATGCGGAATTCCGTTATTAACAGACCATGAGCAAAAAACTATAAATAGACCTTAAAGGGCACCTTGGGAGAGGATTCCAATCTCAGATCTCTGAGCTTCTTCTTCTTCCCTGGTTACTTTGGTTCAGCTCTCTATCTCTCCAAGGTGCCCAAGTCTCAGCTTTGGCTTGGGAGGGGAAGCGCTCAACGATCTTCCGGGTTTGTGGTGGGACCTCCTCGCTGCGACTAAGGTCTTGGTCTGTTCCCGAGTCTCTGGTCTGCTCCTTTCAAGGGACTAGTAAGGGCTAGCCGCCCCTCAACTCGTTGAGGGCCCGAGCTTCACAAGAAACTGAGAAATCGGTTTCAACAATCCCTATAAATCAAAGGTTACTTTTCTATTCTTACTTACTGTCCTTTACATGCTCTTTATTATGATTTATTTACTGCTTTAATTATATATATACACTTGTGTAATGGTAGTTGTTCCTGTAGCTAGGCCACATCATCTGCTTTGTTTTATACCCCTTCCTGTCCTCCGCTTCATCCTCCTGCTCGGTGCCTAGGGCCATTGGGGGATGGATGGGGGGGGGGGGAATGAGGCTTAGTCTTTTTGATTAACGGTCGGTGGACCATATAATTTTAGGGGACCGAGGATACGCAACAGCACCATATGTCGGTGCAGATGGAGGCAGGGCAGTCTAGCACGGGAGCACCGAGGACAGGATCCATGAGTGTTCTATTAGATTTGCTTCCACGAGAGAACTTGTAGTGAGGAATTGATGCATCAGGCATGAGCTCTTTTTATTATTGTCATCTTTTATTCAGATACTCTATGTGGACCTCTTTATTCAGTTATTATATTCATGTGATGTGGACTTGATTTTCTAGTTTAACAGATATGTTACTTTTCTTCTGCGATGATCAATATGGCCGGCAGGATCGGCGTTTTGTAGTGGCAACCTTCCCGAATGAAGGTGTCACAGCAAAGCGGCAGTTCTAGGCATAAGGTTCGGCTTTTAAAAAAAAAGGTCTCTTATAAATTGGTATCAGAGCAAACCTCGATCTGAAGAAAAGTAGTCCACAAACCCTGGGCCACCCCGCACGAGCTTAGTTTGCGGACAAACTAGCAGCGGAAGCAATAGTGTGCCTATATGGGGAATCACATGAAAAGAAATTCCACTGTTAACTGAATTATCTTTAGCTTAATCTCCTTACGAGTGTCATTTCCTTTTGTAGCCTGCGACGAGACCTACCCCGCAGCGTGGAGTTCCTCTGACTCCAAACGTCATCCCACCTCCACCGGTTCCTACTCCTTTCCAACAGACGAAGATGGGATAGACACTGACGGCCATATTGGATGCATTTTGCGCACAGCAGGCACCGGCTCCTCAGCCAAACCCTGGGGCCAACTGGTTGAGTGTCTTCCGAGGTCTCTCTCCTCCATCATACCTCAGGACGGAGGAAGTTGTGCGGATGGAGGAGTGGGTAGACATCATGGAGGAGATGCTGATAAGGATTCAGTGCCCGATAGAGATGGAGGTGCCACTGGTGGTCTCATGCTTGGAGTCCCATGAGAAGAGATGGTAGAAGTCGCTGCTGGACACCACTTATGCTAGATTAGAGGTTGCAGATGTTTCCTGGGATGACTTCAAGGCAACACTTTTTGAGCATTTTGTGCCGCAGTCTGCAAGAGACGAGTTGGAGGATAGATTCCTGCAGTTGAAGCAGGGGAGTAGGACAGTTCTGGAGTACCAACGGGAGTTTACCCACCTGGCCCGGTTTGTAGACTCGTATCAGTGATAATGCTAAATCTAGTTAGTTTAATTAGGTTATTTTTAGGTTATTTACTCTTACTTTTTGCTTATTGTTGTTTACCTAAATGCAATTTTGGTTCATTTTCCTATTTTTAGTGCTAACTTAAGTTTTCTGAATTTTTAGGTCAAAAATGCAAAATTTCCTAAGTCACGCCCTAGGTCACGCCCGTGACCTAGGGCGTGTAAGTTGATGTTTCCAGTTAAGCTGCTGCCACCATAATTCAGAAGATCTGGTCAGACACGCCCAAAGTACACGGCCATGACACACAAGTCACGCCCGTGACACACAAGTCACGCCCGTGACACACAAGTCACGCCCGTGACACGCAAGTCACGCCCGTGACCAGCCCGTGAACAACTCAGATTCGTCCAGCTGACCATCGAATTGGTCACGCCACTGTTACACGGGCGTGCTTCCAGTTACGCCCGTGACTGCCATGTCAGCCAGCCGCAGGCGCCCATGACCGGACGAACCACCGAAATGGTCACGCCCTCAGTCACGGGCGTGACCTAGGGCGTGACCCATCAAATCGCGTCAGAATCGTGCGCCGAACGTGATCCAAGCCGCAGAATTGATTAAAGAATGTCACGCCCCTAGTCACGGGCGTGACTGAGGGCATGACCGAGGCAGAAAAATTTCTATAAATTGAAATGACCTCCAAGCTTTCCCCATTCAGTTTTTGGCAGAGAGAACTGGTGCTACAACTCTATTTTCAGTGATTTTCATGTTATTTTATTCTCTTTCTCTCTCTCTTATTTCAATGCATTTCCTTTTCTAGTTTTCATATGAATGTTGTAATGCCTTTGTAATTTCCTTTCATAGTGTATTACTAATGCTTAGTAGGCTTTCGATGCAAATGTAATCTTAGTTGAACTTTTGTTTAATAAAAATTGTATGTTTTTGTTCTCTTAAAATCTTCATCATTTCTCTCTCCTACCCCTCCACCATGAGTAACTAAATCCTCATAGTACTCGATCTTGATGATCTGAGGTTGAGTTGATCAAGTTATGATCCTTTAGTCTTCTTTCACTTTCTAAAGTATTGGGCCTTAGATTTATTCTTAATTAAAATTTAGTGGAGCTATATTATCGATATATAATCCCCACCTTTGCTTTCATTCTTGGCTAGCCGAGAGGCCGATAGTCTGAAGTGAGCACTTAAGAGTAAAGAGAGTTACACACATTTCTCGAGAGAGAATGACGTAAATCTCCTGGATTGGAGTCAAACCCAATAGCGGGGTTCACCACTTAAAGCGAGTTTTAGGTATTCGAATACGGGACGAGAGTTCGGTCGGATTTTCCTAAACTCAGTTGGGCATATCTTCGAGAGAAGCATGTTCAAACTATAGGAACCCCCACGGTCAAGCTACCCTTACTTTATTAAGTTTTAAGTTTGCTTTTGAATTTTGATCAACTTAAGCCGAAAATTTTGATCAACTTAAGCCGAAGTAAGTCAAGATCGAGTGCTATTTCTTAATCATCGTTTAGCCGTACTTTTATCCAGCTTTTATTTCAACTTAGCAGACAAAACCTTCCAAAAAATAATTAAGATAAAATAATTGTAATTCGTTTGAGTATAAGTAATCAACGGTTCTCGGATTTTAATACGACACTTGTGTTCCTATACTATAGTTCGATAGGTATACTTGCCTTCTCGGATTGCTAGTTCGGATTTTATTTCGTGCAAGCGGAATTTTAATCACCAAGTTTTTGGCGCCGTTGCCAGGGACTCGCATTTTGTTGATATTTTGAAAGAATGAATCTATTACTTTTATCACCTTTTTTTCTCTCCTCTTTCTTGAAAAACAAAATTAATTCAAAAAAAAAGAGAGACCTTTTCTTTTTCGAATTTCTCAATCTTATTTTCCCTTCTCTCTTTCTAGTTTATGACCCGAGCGAATCCGTCATAACTTGTAGACTTAGACCAAGAACTTGAGCGTACTCTTCGGAGAAAATCGCAATTTCAAGATCCTACATTACAAGAACTGGCTGAGGATTCGGAGTCGGTTGTTAATATTGGCGAACCTAACCTAAATGAAGTCCCCAACATGGTTGCGGCCCCTGAATGGAATATGTCCCATTATGCAAGGCCTAACCTGGAAGGGACGGAAACTAGTATAGTCTGCCCTGCCATAAATAATAATAATTTCGAATTAAAGCCCAGCATAATTCACATGGTGCAGCAATACGTGCAGTTCGACGGATTACAAGATGAAGATCCGAACGCACATATTGCTAGCTTCCTTGAAATCTGTGACACCTTCAAAATAAATGGTGTTACGGATGATGCAATTAGGCTAAGACTCTTCCCATTTTCTTTAAGAACAAAGGCTAAGCAGTGGTTGTCGACTCTACCTAGAGGTTCTATCAGCACTTGGGCCCAGTTAACTGAAAAATTTCTAATTAAGTATTTTCCACCTGCGAAAACTGCTAAGCTTAGAAATGATATTTCTTCTTTTTGCCAAATAGATTATGAAACGCTATATGATACCTGGGAAAGGTATAAAGAATTCTTAAGACGTTGCCCTCATCACGCTCTGCCTGTATGGTTACAAGTGCAGACGTTTTATAACTGGCTAAATCAACATACTAAGCAAATGATAGACGCCGCTTCCGGTGGTACCTTAAATAACAAAACCCCAAAAGCCACTCTTGAACTATTTGAGGATATGGCCATGAACACCTATCAGTGGAATGTGCCAAGATCCCCCCCAAACAAACCTGCAGGTATGTACGAAGTGGATAACGTCTCCCAGCTGGCACTACAAGTGGAAATGCTTAGCAAAAAGATATCTGAAATGAATGCTCCTTCCGCACCTCAGGTTTGGGAATTCGCAAAAGCCACCTCCGAACAAGCTGATTACGTAGGCAATAGAAATGCTTATAATAATTATTCTGCTTCTAATTTTCATGCACCTGGTTTTCAATTACCGAATAATTATAATCCTGCGCTGCGTAATCACCCGAACTTTTCTTGGAGTAATCCTGCAAACACAACTCGCCCGCCTCTACAAAATGAATTTACACCACCTCCACCCCCTGTTAACTTTCAAAAACCTCCATCTTTGGAGGAGATGTTTTCAAAATATATAAGTACGAACGAAGCAACCGTCCGGAACTTAGCCGGATCCGTTAAAAATCTAGAAAACCAAATCGGGCAGCTCGCCAAAATAATATCCGAGCGACCGCCCGGGACTCTTCCCGCTAACACCGAGCCCAACCCGAGAGAGCAAGCGAAAGCTGTAACTCTTCGGAGTGGGAAGCAAGTATCCGGTCCGGTTAGCGAAGAGCCCGAGGCAAGATCCGCCCCTATTTTAAAAACACCACTCACTCAAACAGATTTTATCACTCCACCTCATATTTTCAAAAACAACCCCGCCCCGCCTTATCCTTTTCAACTCAACAAGGAAAAATTAGATGATCAATATCATCGTTTCCTGGAAATGTTTAAGCAAATACACATCAATTTGCCCTTCCATGAAACGATATCACAAATGCTCAAGTACGCTAAGTACCTGAAGGATCTTCTAACTAATAAGAAAAAGCTAGAAAATCTATCGCACGTAACTTTAAATGCTGAGTGTTCCGCCGTCCTAACAAATAAATTACCGAAAAAGGCTAACGATCCGGGTAGTTTTTCTATCCCGTGCCTCTTTGGTGATCTATTTGTAAAGAACGCGTTGGCCGACTTAGGAGCAAGCATCAACTTAATGCCATTCTCCTTAATTAAGAAGTTAGGAGTGGGCACCCTTAGCCCCACACGTATGAGTATACAACTAGCAGATAGGACGATAAAATATCCGCTGGGAATTATGGAGGACGTGCTCGTAAAGGTAGACAAATTCATCTTCCCGGTGGATTTTCTCATTTTGGACATTGAAGAGGATGTCGAGGTTCCCCTAATCCTTGGCCGCCCCTTCCTTGCCACCTCCCGTGCTATCATTGATGTGAGTAATGGTAAGCTATTCGTCCGAGTTGGAGATGATGAAGTAACCTTCTCCATAACACCCTCTATGAAAAATACCCTAGAAAATGACGATTCGTGTTTTTTCTTAGATGTGTTAAGTGAAGACCCTTCTTTTTGTATTTCTGAAAATGGTTCTTCTTCTTTTTGTTCATCTTCAAACACCTCCACTGAAATATTACAAGAAATGAAAAGGGCCATTGCTCCCGCCCCCTCAAATTTTCAAATTAAATCAAAATTTTTTGAAGAAATTACTTTTGAAAAAGAAAAGTCTTTCAAATCTTCATACGAGGAACCTCCCACATTAGAACTTAAAGAACTACCCAATCATTTAAAATATGAATTTTTAAAAAAAGACTATAAGTTACCAGTAATAGTGTCGGCCCATTTAAGTGGATCTGAAAATGCCAAATTGCTAAAAGTTTTAAAAAGCACCGCCAAGCAATTGCTTGGCAGATTTCTGATATTAAGGGCATAAGTCCATCTTTCTGCATGCACAAAATTCTAATGGAAGATAATTCACATAATTCTATTCAACCTCAACGTCGATTAAACCCAAACATGAAAGAAGTAGTAAAGGGTGAGGTCGTGAAATTATTAGACGCAGGAATTATCTATCTAATTTCAGATAGCAAATGGGTAAGCCCCGTTCAAGTAGTTCCTAAAAAGGGAGGGATCACGGTAGTGTTAAATGACAATAATGACTTAATCCCAACACGGACGGTGACTGGGTGGCGTATGTATATTGATTATCGCAAATTGAACGACGCCACCCGCAAGGACCATTTCCCCTTGCCATTCATCGATCAAATCTTAGAATGATTATCCGGCCATAGCTTTTATTGTTTTCTCGATGGTCTCTCGGGCTACTTCCAAATTCCCATCTCGCCCGAGGACCAGGAGAAAACGACGTTTACTTGTCCTTTCGGCACCTTCGCCTATCGAAGAATGCCGTTTGGCTTATGTAATGCGTCGGCAACATTTCAATGGTGTATGTTGGCCATTTTCGACAAGTACTTAGAAAGTATTATGGAGGTATTTATGGATGACTTTTCCGTGTTTGGTGATTCCTTCGATTTTTGTTTAGAAAATTTATAAAAAGTGTTAGAACGGTGTGAGGAGACCAATCTCGCCCTGAACAGGGAAAAATGCCATTTCATGGTACGGGAGGGATTGGTTTTAGGTCATAAGATATCAGCAAGAGGAATTGAGGTCGATGAAGCAAAAATAGAAGTGATCGAAAAACTGCCACCGCCAGCCAACGTTAAGGCCATAAGAAGCTTTCTAGGACATGCCAGTTTTTACCGGCGATTTGTAAAAGATTTTTCGAAAATTACCAAACCCCTCACTCATCTTTTAGAAAAAGACACTCCATTTATTTTTGATGATACCTGCTTATCTGCTTTTCAATTAATCAAAAATAAGCTAATAAATGCGCCAATTATGATAGCTCCAATCTGGGACCTTCCATTCGAAATCATGTGCGATGCAAGTAGCTTTGCGGTGGGAGCCATTTTAGGACAACGTATATCTAAAACTTCCACCCTATTTTCTACGCAAGTAAAACACTTACATCCGCGCAAGAGAACTATACCACAACGGAGAAAGAATTATTAGCAGTTATTTTTGCATTCGACAAATTTCGACCTTATATTACGCTTTCAAAAATTATTGTTTTTACGGACCACTCGGCCCTCAAATATTTACTTTCTAAACCGGATGCCAAACCATGCTTACTTCGCTGGGTCTTACTCCTCCAGGAGTTCGACTTGGAAATCCGAGATAAAAAGGGGGCTGAGAATTTGGCCGCGGACCATCTTTCACGATTAGATAACCCATTTATTGAAGATTTAAATGAACAAACTTTTAATGATTATTTTCGCGACGAGAAGTTATTATCAATCAACACTACTCCTTCTCCTTGGTTTGCAAACTTTGCCAACTACTTAGTAGCTCGAGTCCTCCCAAAAGAATTTTCCTATCAGCAAAAGAAGAAATTCTTTTCTGACCTGAAGAATTATTTTTGGGAGGACCCGTATCTGTTTCGAGTTTGTGCAGACCATGTAGTAAGGAGATGTGTTTCTTTCGAAGAAGGACAAAATATTTTCAAACACTTACACGAAGGACCGACTGGTGGGCATTATCAAGCCAATCGGACCGCTCACAAAGTGCTAAGTGCAGGCTTTTATTGGCCTAGCCTTTTTAAAGATGCCCAATCTTTTGTGAGACGGTGCGATAGCTGCCAACGGGCCGGAAATATCTCAAATAAAAATGAAATGTTGCAAAATTATTTCCTCGAGTGCGAAGTTTTCGACCTTTGGGGAATTGATTTTGTAGGTCCTCTTCCTTCTAGCCATGGTAATAAATACATTTTAGTTGCGGTAGACTACGTGTCTCGATGGGCAGAGGCCCAAGCTCTTCCTACCAATGACTCCCGAGTCGTTATTATTTTCTTAAAAAAATTATTTTCTCGATTCGGTACTCCTAGGGCCATAGTTAGCGATAGGGGTTCACACTTTTGTAACGCGCAATTTGCAAAAACACTTTTAAAATATGGCGTTACACATAAGCTTTCAACTGCTTACCACCCCCAAACTAACGGCCAGGTCGAGGTAGTGAATAGAGAAATCAAACGTATTTTAGAAAAAAATGTTTCCACCTCACGTAAGGACTGGTCACATAAATTAGACGATGCTCTATGGGCTTACCGAACAGCGTACAATGTTGGATCTTACGGTGCCCTTAGAGGGGGGGGGGGTGAATAAGGGAATAAAATTCTTTCTATAATTTTCAAGATAATTACTAAATTGTTTTATAATGAAGGAGATTGAAATAAACAATTTAGATTTAGAATTGAAAACTTAGAACACAATATAATAGAGATTACGCCAAATGATACAAATCATGTAAACACAAAAGAGACATGATTATATATATGAAAAAGTGTTTACATAAATTTGATTTCTATATCGCTAGAAATCGGAGGCGTATAAATGTAAATTTCTTTTTGTTTACCAATCCTTCTCCCAAGGATCGGAAGGCTATCACTTGTCTCTCCCTAGACCAAGCCCAAGCCTATCCTCTAGATCTTCCCAAGATCTAGACGTAGCACACAAGGCCACGATTTCCCACCAAGCCACGCAAGGACTTGGACGCTCCGCACAAGGAAGCGATTTTCCCCTAAGCCACGCAAGGACTTAGACGCTCCGCACAAGGAAGCGATTTTCCCTACCAATACAAAGTAAAATGTATATAAATGAAAATACAAGATAAAATAAGAACTCCCTAGAAATTCAGATCTCTGAAAGGAAGGTTGAAGCCTCGAGATGATTCTTGATGTAGAAGCGCGTCCGATCTCGTCTTCAATTTCAAACCTTCTCAGCATAAATGGGAGTTCATGAGGTTCTGGAGCTCTCTGGATGGAATGCACTCAGGAAGGGACTTAGAATCTTTAGTGGTTGAAATGCACGAACACAAGGTGTCAATTTATAAAAAATCACTGTCGCCTGGGCGACAGTGACTGTCGGAATTTTCCGACAGCGCTAAACTGCCGCTGGAGTGCCGTCGTGGGTGGAGTCGTGGGCAGTTGCTGTAACCGTCGAGCTGTCGCCTGGGCGACATCGATGTCGGATTTCTGACAGTGCAAAACTACCGGTCGTGGGTGGAGACGTGGGCAGTTGTTGTAATAGCCGAGCTGTCGCCTGGGTGACATCGCTGTCGGATTTCCCACAGCGCAAAACTGTCTTTCGTCGATCTGCCGTGGAGGGAAGTAGTTGTAACTTCTCTGCTGTCGCCTGGGCGACAGTGGCTGTCGGAATTTTCCGACAGTGAAATTTTCCCACATTCAATTTTAGCTCCAGCAGAAATGTGAACATCTCATACCTGTTATCTGCACACCATTGATAAAAATAGAATCAAATACAAACGGGACTTTGTTATTATCAAACCGGAGGAGTGCGAAACGCATGCTCCAACAATCTCCCCCTTTTGATAATAACAAATCCGTATAAAAAGAAATCATGTCTATTTAGATTGTTGATTTTAACCTTTGGTGTGTGCACAAAATTAACATGATATATATTTCTTGAAAATAAATGATCTACCTTTAGATGAAAGCACCCCCTAAATGAAAGCTCCCCCTACATATATGCTCCCCCTAAATATATGCTCCCCCTAAATATATGATGTATTGTGTAGGTGGAATATTTAGGTGTAATAGATTTGTGATTGTTCTTTTTATACTTTTAATTCTCCCCCTTTTGATATTAGCAAAAGTTAATATTAGATAAAAGAGTAGTTCTTGATGGAATGGACATAGGATATAGAAAGAAAGAGTAAGCGGAAGCACTTTAGGTGAAATAATAGGAATATGCCATAGTATGAATAAACTCATGAAGTGACGGTATAGCCATATGAAGTAATGAAAGAAAATAACTTAAACATGAGTAAGATCATTTGAAAGTATCATAGAAAGACACAATAGTGTATAGAATAATGGAATATTTTCGGTCCAATTCTCATGAGATGAATATTTATTTAACATAATGATGTGTACATGTGATACTTAGATCAAACATATGAAGCTATTTAATTTACATGATCATTGAAATGTAGAACATAATAAAAGCACAAGATGAATAGAAAACCATGTTTCTTTTGCACAAGACACTTTACAATTCTGTCCAAGGTGCTTAACCTCACAATGCTCATTAAGACTTATCAGGAGGGTAAGTAGTGCTTGGTGGAGTATCCTTGTTTTTATTTTAATTTTTTTTTATCACAGATGTTGTGATATCTTAATTTTGATATTTTGTAGTTGATTTTTCATAATATAAATAAAACAAAAATAACAAAAGTCAGAAACACAACAAATAAGTAGAAAATATGAACCAACATATTTTTATGGATTTTCAGAAATTTTAAAAATCAGAAAATTCCAACACCCACGCTAGCGCTGGAAACAGTACTCGATTTTTTGAGAATTTTAAAAATCTGATTTTTTATTTTGATTAAGTGTCCTTAGAGTAGTTCCATGCTGAAATTTCAGAATTTTCAGAGATGTCTTGATTGCTCAAATTTGCATAAAACTTTAGCTTTTTCAAATACATGTGTTTTACAAAAACATTTAAGCTCAAAAAGATAAATTATGCAAACACATGAGGACATTTTTATTAAACAACCCAAAATATGCATGATTTAAGTGATAAGTAAATAAAATATTCATGCAGTACGTAATATAGCTATGTCCTAAGATTAGAAACTACCCCGACTAAATGTCTACACCCTAGCCCCGTACTAAGTGACGGATGGGCATGAGGAGCTGCACGCATGCCGTAGGTTGGGGTGTTAGTCTTATATGCACACACTAGAGAACACTCAACCTAGCACTCTTTCCCCCCAGTGCCTCGCAAGGCCCCACTGGAACCCTCCCTGGTTAAGGACAAGACATAACTTAGAGGTTAGGTCTCTAATGCATACAACCCTACGCCCCCGCTATTGTGAGATATAAAGTCATAGGTGAAATAATCTTTTGGACAACCTATGCTTTTAAATCTAAGGGTTGATATAAAAACTATGGGTTTTGTTTAATGTGATGAGTTATATAAATCCGCATTGCTTTTCTACTTTTTATGAGATGACGAAATGAGATAACTAGCACAATTACTAATATTCAATAAGTGACAATGCTAGTATGATGAGTTTTGGGTTTCATGTCATGTTATAAGATTAATATTAATATTGCATGTATTTCAAAATAGAATTTCAAATTATAGATCTAGAATGGAGTGATGATTTAGTTTGATTTATACTTTCATTACAAAGTTGATTCTAGAGTCTACAAATATGAGAGATACATGCAATCACTAACAAAGCAAATCAATACATCAAATAATGTAAAGAAAACATTATTCATAATTTTTATCATAAGATTCATAATTCCTATTATCGATTTGAGATATGTCTTGATAGAACATGAATTATGATTTATGATTATAGACAAATTGGCATAGAATATATCTCAGATCATCATGATGTATGTAAATTCTAATTCTTCTAGACTTGTGATATAGTGATATAGTGATCTTCTTTGAATAAGCATGTTTGATTTTTAAGCCTAGAAATGATGATCATGTAAACATATTAAAGACAAAGATCACATATAGAATGTTTTGAAATTTATAATAAAATTTGCATTCAATAATTGAATCTATTGATCTTTGGTTTTGCATGATAATATATGATTTATGATATAATATTCATATATATATTCTAATGATTAATCCATAAACTATGTGTTTGTTGGAATTTTAATATTCTATATAATTTCAAATCACATAGTTATCATGAAAGTTGAATAACATTGTAAGTGTTCTACCCAGCATAAATATATAAGCATAGACCAAGAAGCAATGCTAGGATGATGAGTTTGAATGCAATGTTATTACATAGGATTAATGGAGATTATGTTGCATGAAATATGAGAAGTTTTCAAATTAATTTTCTTTAGACCTAGAATGAAATGATTAAACTTTTGATTTGATCTTAATGATACAAGATGATTCTAAGGTCTAAGTTACATGCAAACATAGGTGACACACATCACACACATAATATAAAATATGAAACAATTATTCTAAGGATAGCGTGTGATGAAAAAATTCATAAACACAGAAATTTCCAAATCAAGCAAACTAAGATAACTTTTAAAAACGGAGTTGTAATTGGGAAAGTTGACAGCACCAAGAGAACTCAAATGAACAAGCCTAGATTGCCATTGGATGGAGATTTTTGTGCTCTTTCCAAAAATATATTAAACGCAAAAATCAGGCGAGCGGATCAAACGATATGGATGTTTGAAGTGTTGGAACACGGTCTTCCGCATCTCCTAGGTTTGAGAATAACAAATCCTATGTATTTGATCTTGTGTGTTCAAGTGTGCAGGTTAATTAGGTCCAAATGACTCAAGGTTTACATATGGTGGTTGCCCCCGAAATTGAGTCATCAACTCCAAACTGATCACTAGCGCAGGCGATAGTGGATAGCGCCGGCGCTAGCTCGATGCACAGAAGGCATGGTGAAATTGTTGCCTCGGATTGAAGATCTTGCCGCGCAAAGAGTTTCCTAACCAGGGATAGCGCTGGCGATAGCGGATAGCGCCAGCGGTAGCGGAGCGCACAGAAGGAATAGAACAACGGGTTGCCACGGATTGGAGATTCAGGCGCACAAATTGTTTCTTAATCCGGGCTAGCGCCGGCGGTAGCGCTAGCGCCGGCGGTAGCGCTTGGGCTATAAAAGGACCCCATCTCCTCGTGTTCTAGACACCAATTGTATACACCTCAGAGAGAGAGATTGCTCGAGTTCCAGAGGCCCATCTTGGCCGAATCTTGAAGACCCACCGAAGCTCTGCCGATTTCTGAAGGAGGATTCCATCAAGCCGAACCCGAGCGAAGTCCGCTTCGACAAACGCTGATTCTCCAGCGGATCTTCGTCACCACTTCAGAAGTTCATCATAAGGGAGTTTTTTAATTATTGTTATTTCTTTTTCATCTTGTAAACGGTAGTGAAATCGCCTCGTGTTGGCGACTAGGTCTGGGTAGGACTTAGGGGGAAATTCGCCTCGTGTTGGCGACTAGATCTAGGCTAGGTCTAGGGGGGCTTGAGGCCACATCTGGGGTGGGATTGGCTAGAGCGGCTTGAGGCCGAATCCGGGGAGGACAAGGCTAGGGCCACCGGTTCGTGGGGAAGCGAGTCGGGATAGAAAACCAAAAGTTGTCTTTTCTATTTAGCTTTGATTTCTAGCTTTCATAAGAGATCAAGTTTTGTAATCATGTCTCTCAAGTTAATACAATCTTGTCTCTATTTTCTCTTTACTTGATTGTCTTGATTGTCATATTCAAAGCTTTTTTCTAAAATAATCAAAAATAGTTCTAAAATTCTTAAAACCCTTATTCACCCCCCCTCTAAGGACGCCTACCGATCCAACAAGTGGTATCAGAGCGGTTTTGTTCCAATCGGCTTAACAACCGGGAACAATGGCGTCTCATGATCTCGCTTTTCCTGAGGGTCAAGGGGTTAGTCGACCACCTCTCTTTACTGGGTCAGATTTTAACTACTGGAAAAATCGAATGATGTGTTTTCTTATGACCATGGATGTAGAAGTATGGAACATGGTAGAAGTGCGATACTCTCCGCCTACAACTGTAGTAGGAGAGGCGACATTAGCAAAACCTAAGGATAAATGGGATGACAACGATAAACTAAAGTGTAAAAATAATGCTAAAGCAATTAACGCTTTATATTGCGCCTTAAATAGGACTGAGTTTAATAGAATTTCTGCATGCACTACTGCTTATGATATTTGGAATCAATTAGAAGTAACTCACGAAGGTACATCGCAGGTGAAAGATGCAAAGCTGTTTCAACTGGAATCTGAATACGAGAAATTCAGGATGGACACGGAAGAGGACATCAACTCCATGTACACTCGCTTCACAAAGATTGTCAACGCATCAAAGGCACTTGGAAAGACCTACTCCGACGGGGACTTGGTGAGGAAAATCCTTCGTTCCTTACCCCCAAGGTTCAACCCGAAGGTGACAGCCATCTCGGAGTCGCACAACTTAAGAACACTCCAGATCGAGAACCTCATTGGGAATCTCAAAACCCATGAGGTAGAACTGCAAATTCAACATGAAGAATACAACAAAGAGCCGAAGAAAAAGGCGTTGGCACTAACATCAAAGAAGGAGTGCACCGAAGAGGACGATGATGATGAAGAAGGACTCCTGGTGAAGAACTTCAAAAAGTTCATCAGGAATCCAGAAAGAAGGAACACATTCAGAAAATTCTTCCAAAAGGACACTCGACGAAAGGGATCTTCCTCTTCATCAAGGAAAGAAAAAGGAAGCGATGACGAAGAAGAAAGGCCGCCTCCAGAATGCTATCACTGCAGAAAAACCGGGCACATTCAGAGCCAGTGCCCAAAATACCAAAAGGAACGGAAAGAACAAATGAAAGCAAAAGAAAAGAAGAAAGTGCTGAAGGCCGCTACTTGGGATGACTCTTCCTCTGAAGAGTCAAACGGTTCTGAGTCAAGTAGTGAGGAGGAAGCAAACTTGTGCTTGATGGCCAAAAGCGACGACGACGACACCAGTGTTCTTAGCGACACTGAGGTATATCCTCCTACCTTTGAAGAACTTTATGATAAATTTGTTTTATTAAATCATGAAAATGAATCTATTATGAAAGAAAATCGTAGGCTCACAAAAAATTTAGTCTCTCTTGAAAAACGAAAGGTTTCATGTCAAGAATGTGAGCACTCTCTATTTAAGACAAAAGAACTTGAAATTTCTCTCTCTAATGCCCTCTCACAAAACAAAATCATTGCAAAAGAAAAGGGGGACTTAGAGAGGAAATTGAAAATTTCTATGTTAGAAATAGAAAAGAACAAAAAGGGATTTGAAAATAAATGTGTTATGATTGTGAAAGAAAACACATCTCTTAAAGAACAAAATCATAACCTCAATTTAGCCATAAACAAATTCGGGATTGGACAAAAATCCCTGGATATGCTTCTGGGTAATCAATGCTTTGGGTCTAGAAAATTCGGACTTGGATATAAAAATGATCACTACCGCCCGGCGATAGCTACTAACGCCGGCGGTAGCTCTTATGTTAAAAAATCTTCTATTTTTTCTAACACTCGAACTTCATCCTGCAAGAGCAACATAGAAACTCCGAAAAGGGTCTCAACCCCCTTCATTTCGTGTGCAAATTGTCTAAAATTTGGACACACGTCTGACTCTTGTAGGAATATTGCACAACGAACTGTAAAACAAATCTGGGTACCTAAGAAAACCACTTACTCTATGGGTGGTACCTCTTGGGTATCCGGGTCTTTACTCTCATCTTCTTTCTAGATATGCAGGAAGGCTAAGGAAACAGAAGACGTGTGGTACTTGGACTCAGGCTGCTCCAAGCACATGACGGGCAATAAAGCAAAATTCCTTAGCCTAGAAATAAAGAAAGGAGGGATCGTGACATTTGGAGATAACGGTAAAGGAAGGATCATGGGTATTGGTACAGTAGGTAACACATCTTTTCTTATATCAAATGTACTCTATGTGAAAGGATTAAAACATAACCTAATATCTATAAGCCAACTGTGTGACAAAGGTTTAGACGTACTATTTGAATCATCTACTAACCTTTGCAAAATTGTTAATCCTAAAACAAAAGATGTATTATTAACTGCACCTAGAATTCATAATGTTTATATAGTTTCATTTCATGATCTTTCTAAATCTTCTATAAAATGTTTTATAACCAAAAATGATGAATTGGAATTATGGCACAGACGTTTAGGCCACGCTAGTTCAAAGCTCATCTTAAAACTAGCAAAAAGAGAATTGATTAGAGGATTTCCTAAACTAAATGGAAATTTATCTTCATTATGCTCTCCATGCCAAAAAGGCAAATTTACAAAGTCATCATTTAAAAACAAAAACAAAATTTCTACATCAAAACCATTACAATTAATTAATATGGATCTCTTTGGTCCCGTTAACACTGCAAGTCTTGGTGGTAGATTATACACTTATGTTCTTATAGATGACTATTCTAGATACTGTTGGACTTTATTTCTCTCCTCCAAATCTGATGCGTTTTGCGAATTTTCAAAATTATGTACTCGTATTCAAAATGAATTAGATTTAAAAATAAAATGCATTCGCTCAGATCATGGAGGTGAATTTGAAAATGAAAATTTTAAATGTTTTTGTGATATGCTAGGTATTAAACATGAGTTCTCCGCTCCACGCACACCTCAACAAAACGGTGTTGTGGAACGGAAAAATAGGACAATTCAAGAACTTGCACGCACCATGTTATCTGAATACAAATTACCCAAGTATTTTTGGGCAGAAGCCATAAGCACTGCTTGTTATGTAATGAATAGAGTTATGCTTCGCCCATCCTTAAATCTCACACCATATGAACTCTATTTTCAAAAGAAACCTAACGTATCGTATTTTAAAGTATTCGGATGTAATTGTTTCATTCTTAACACAAAAGACTCTTTAGGAAAATTTGATGAAAAATGCGATGAAGGAATATTTCTTGGTTATTCTTCAACTAGTAAAGCATATAGAATATTTAATAAAAAATCAAGTAAGGTTGAAGAATCAATTAATGTTAGATTTGATGAGTTTGTTCCATGTGCAGAGAGGCTCTCTATAGGTACCGATGATGAACCCTTGCCATCCTTGGAGCACGACGAAGAAGAGCTGTCCAAAGAAGAAGAAGAAAAGTCTAATGAAGATACACTCGTACCTCCAAGCGTGTTAAACTTCTCCAAAAATCATCCAAAAGAACTCATCATTGGAGAACCTTCCACCGGGGTGAGAACTCGTTCCTCTCTTCATGAAACGTTTTCTAATATTTGCTTTATTTCTGAAATCGAACCTAAAAACGTTTCCACCGCTTTAAATGACGAATTTTGGTTTCTGGCTATGAATGAAGAGTTAGGACAATTTGAAAGAAATAAAGTTTGGAATTTAGTTGAAAGACCATCTGATCATCCAATTATAGGAGTAAAATGGATCTTTAAAAATAAATTAGATGGTGAATCTAGGATTGTAAGAAATAAAGCACGCTTAGTTGCTCAAGGTTATTCACAAATCGAGGGGGTAGATTTTGAAGAAACTTTTGCACCCGTTGCTCGCTTAGAATCTATACGAATATTTTTGGCCTTTGCGAGTTTTAAACGAATAAAATTATTTCAAATGGATGTTAAAAGTGCTTTTTTAAATGGGTATATTAAGGAAGAAGTCTATGTAGAGCAACCCCCGGTTTCATAAATGAAAAATATCCAAAACATGTTTACAAATTAGAAAAAGCGCTTTATGGTTTAAAACAAGCGCCCCGTGCATGGTATGATCGTCTTACATCGTTTTTGTTAGAGCACGGTTATGTTATGGGAAGTGCAGACAACACACTCTTCATTAAGCATTAAAACAATGAATTAATCATTTTACAAATATATGTTGATGACATAATTTTTGGAGCCACTAATGAAGAGTTGTGTAATGAAGTAGTTGAAATAATGAAAAATGAATTTGAAATGAGTCTTGTAGGAGAACTATCATTTTTTCTTGGCTTTCAAATCTCACAACGAAATGATGGTATTTTTATTTGCCAATCAAAATATGTTCAAGATATGCTTAAACGCTTTGGCTTTGAAAACCTTAAACAAGCTTCAACTCCTATGAGTGCTTCTTTAAAATTAGGAAAAGATGAATCTGGTATTTCTATCGATCAAACACTATATAGAGGAATGATAGACTCTCTTCTTTATTTAAGTGCATCTAGACCAGATATAATGTTTGCCGTTTGTTTATGTGCTCACTTTCAAGCCGATCCAAAAGAATCTCATTTAAAAGCGGTAAAACGTATCTTTCGTTATCTAATAGGGTCATCTAAGTTAGGATTATGGTACCCACACAATGATTCTTTCACACTCCATGGCTATTCAGATTCAGACTACGCAGGGTGTTCACTAGATAGAAAAAGCACTAGCGGTACTTGTCATTTTTTAGGACCCTCTTTAGTTGCTTGGTCTAGTAGAAAACAATCTTCGGTTGCACTGTCCACCACGGAGGCCGAATATATCGCACTTGGTAGTTGTTGTGCACAAGCATTATGGATGAGTCAAACATTAGAGGACTTTGGTTTTCACCTCAAACACATAGATCTTAAATGTGTCAACAAAAGTGCAATAGACCTCACATATAATCCAGTACATCATGCTAGATCCAAACACATAGATGTTCGTCATCATTTCATTAGGGATCACATTAAGAAAGAGAATGTAAAAGTAAGCTTCATTGGGACGGACTCACAACTCGCTGACATATTTACTAAACCTCTTCCCGATGCACGATTTCGTTTATTACGACTTGAATTAGGGGTTCTAGATCTTTCTTGTTAAAACATGTTTACAAATATAATTTTCTTCATTTTTCACCATCAAAAACTTTTTCAAAAATTCTGCAAATTCAGCATGAAACTACTAATGGGACGCCTAATCAAGATCAAACATCAAAATTTTCAAAACCCTAAAAAACCACTTACTGTTTCCCGCGCTAGCGCTAGTGCCGGCGCTAGCATCAAGTTTCAAATTTCTGTGATTTTAAATTTTCTAAAAAATCTTAAAAATATGTAAATCTATTTGTACTATTTAGTTTTGCACATTTGTTTTTCTTCTATTTTAGAAAAATCAAACAAAACTACAAAAGACAAAATTCCAAAAATATGCTTTTCGTTTAACTTTTGTCATTTACCAAAATCAAATATAAAATTACAAAAAAAAAACAAAAATATGTTTTACTTTTATTTAAAGTTATGGTACAAAACTCAAAACACAAAAACATAAAACTTGCAAAACCCAAATTTTTTTAATGATAATCAAGCATGAGTTACGCTATTATTTCGAATTTCTATAATGTTGCAATTTATGTTTCAAAATTCTTTGAACATTGTCTTTACCATGCTTTGATTTATCTATTTCTATGTGCATCAATTATATTAAAGGTTATGTAGAATCAAGCTTAGCATGCCTCTAAGTATGAGTAAATGGTTTATGTTAGATAATGATATGAATTCACTCACTTTTTGGCATTGTCTACATATGGTTTCACTTAAAAATGCTTGTGTATGTTTTGTAATTGTACAATGAATTAAAATTGCACAAGTATCTTACCTACACTCCCTTCTTTTGCACTATGAAAAAGTTAAGAAGAGTGGTTATATTTTTTAAAAAAATTCTATTGGTTTGCAAAACAAGTGTATTCGGAGAACTTTGTACAAAACAAAATCATAAAATAAATAACAAAGATAACTCCACCAAGCACTTCTTGAACCTCCTGATAAGTCTTAATGAGCATTGTGAGGTTGAGCACCTTGGAAAGAATAATAAAGTGTCTTGTGCAAACCATACTTTTCAAAATAAGACAAACAACTTATTCTTAAGTACACCGGATCACAAGTCTCAAAACAGTCAAAATAAAATCTGTGATCCCCCAAGCACTACGTTGCACCCTGATAAGTCTTAATGAGCATTGTGTGTGCAAAGCACCTTGGTAGTTGTACATTTTTTTTGTGCATTAAAATGTGTGGAAGTAAACATATTTGTGTTTTCTTGTGCTTTCTACTTTACATAGTACTTGTATTTTTGATTAAAACACCTGTATACTCTACTCAAAAAATACACTTATGTGCACATCATTATCTTCCATAACACTTCTTCTCATAAGTATTGGACCCTAATGCTATTCTATACAATTTTTTTGTTATGAAATGTACTAGATAACCTAGCATGTTTTCTATAATGTTTGGTATGTTTTGAAATTATAAATTGGAATAACATTGTAGTACTTTCTCTTGAATAACATTATTTCATGCTTGGTTACTCTTATTATTAATTAAAAATGATTCACAACAACATCCTTTTTGCAATATAACTCATATCTTTTTTGGATCATCTTGCTTATGATGTTTTTGTATTTCTACAAGTCTTCCGCATCACTCTCATATTATGGCTTTACCTTGCATGCTTACTTAAAAAGTCTGGTTTCTTTTTACCAATCCTTTAGTTGTTTTATCAAATATTTTCCTTGCATGGTAAACCGTCTATTAGTTACTATTAACAGATTATTTATACTCACACTCTGATATTTCTCTAAAGGGGATCAATTAAAGCTATAAACTCCCTATCATTCACCTTTTAATCTTCAAAGCTCGATCATGCTGCTATCTTATTATCGCTAATGTGGTGCCTTCTAACCCACTTTTGCTAATAACAAAAGGGGGAGAACTAATATGATAAATAAACTCCGCTATCAAACTAAAATTCACATGAATAAGTATAGTGATAGTCAACATATTAGGGGAGCATTCACATAGGGGGAGCACATATTTAGGGGGAGCAACTCTAAAAATACTAATCATTTATATTTATCCTAAGTCATCATTCTCACACTCACACAAATAGGATTTCAACATGCTTATCTTTTAATGCTCTGATTTATCATTAATGGATTTGTTATTATCAAAAGGGGGAGTTTGTTGGAACACGGTCTTCCGCATCTCCTAGGTTTGAGAATAACAAATCCTATGTATTTGATCTTGTGTGTTCAAGTGTGCAGGTTAATTAGGTCCAAATGACTCAAGGTTTACATATGGTGGTTGCCCCCGAAATTGAGTCATCAACTCCAAACTGATCACTAGCGCAGGCGATAGTGGATAGCGCCGGCGCTAGCTCGATGCACAGAAGGCATGGTGAAATTGTTGCCTCGGATTGAAGATCTTGCCGCGCAAAGAGTTTCCTAACCAGGGATAGCGCTGGCGATAGCGGATAGCGCCGGCGGTAGCGGAGCGCACAGAAGGAATAGAACAACGGGTTGCCATGGATTGGAGATTCGGGCGCACAAATTGTTTCTTAATCCGGGCTAGCGCCGGCAGTAGCGCTTGGGCTATAAAAGGACCCCATCTCCTCGTGTTCTAGACACCAATTGTATACACCTCAGAGAGAGAGATTGCTCGAGTTCCAGAGGCCCATCTTGGCCGAATCTTGAAGACCCACCGAAGCTCTGCCGATTTCTGAAGGAGGATTCCATCAAGCCGAACCCGAGCGAAGTCCGCTTCGACAAACGCTGATTCTCCAGCGGATCTTCGTCACCACTTCAGAAGTTCATCATAAGGGAGTTTTTTAATTATTGTTATTTCTTTTTCATCTTGTAAACGGTAGTGAAATCGCCTCGTGTTGGCGACTAGGTCTGGGTAGGACTTAGGGGGAAATTCGCCTCGTGTTGGCGACTAGATCTAGGCTAGGTCTAGGGGGGCTTGAGGCCACATCTGGGGTGGGATTGGCTAGAGCGGCTTGAGGCCGAATCCGGGGAGGACAAGGCTAGGGCCACCGGTTCGTGGGGAAGCGAGTCGGGATAGAAAACCAAAAGTTGTCTTTTCTATTTAGCTTTGATTTCTAGCTTTCATAAGAGATCAAGTTTTGTAATCATGTCTCTCAAGTTAATACAATCTTGTCTCTATTTTCTCTTTACTTGATTGTCTTGATTGTCATATTCACAGCTTTTTTCTAAAATAATCAAAATAGTTCTAAAATTCTTAAAACCCTTATTCACCCCCCCCCCCCTCTAAGGACGCCTACCGATCCAACATGAAGTTTTGATCGTAAACTCGCATTTTTCAAAGATTTAAACATGCGTTTAGATGAATTTTTGTTTTCAATTTTTCTAGATAATATTCTTCATTATAAGGGCTATCATATGCAGCAAATAAAATAGAAGATTATCATAACATTGCGCATTTTAATTTTTAGCTTAAGCCCTTTAATAAACCATTTAAATCCATTAAAAAATAATTCATTAGTCTTAAAATTTTTTTTTTCAATATTCAAATGATAATGTTAATTCAAGACATAGATGGATAAAGGATTTAAAAAGGATAAAGAACAATCAAAGATGAGATATAGATCACTTTGAAAAATATATGACTTAATGTTATATGTTAGGCTTAAAATGTAAAAGTCATATTTCATAATATATCTAAGTGACCTTAGCGTGTTGGCTCAACAATAAGAAAAACAAATAAAAGAAAAAGCAATTAAGCATATCATGAAGTAGAGTAATGTTATTTCATATTTAATTTATTTCTACTTCATGCAATACGATAATTCTAATGAATAAGAGATTTAGGTATCCAAAGGGGACCAAGTGGGATGGTTCCTTTGGGTACCCAAATACATCGAGTAGGCTTTTGGAGAGAAAGTGATGAATGGGCCTTTACAAGTGGAGTTAGTGTTTCGTTTTTAATTTTGGGCCTCCATTCATACTTTGGTTGTTTTTCTTTTAAATTCATATTATGATTATATGACATCTTTACATGATTATATTTGTTTGAAAAATAATTCATTTGTGATTTATGTTTATTCAAATTATTTTTCAAAATAGATTGATGATGATAATCATAATGAATTTTATTATATGGATTCTTTGAAAGTTTATAAGAGTGATTGTCTTTCTTTAGAAGTGATTGTTGAAAGAGTGGGTTACAATATGTTTTAAAAGATTGATTCTTATTTTGATGATTTTCATTTCCACTCTTTCTTATAGACATACTCTTATAATATGAAGGATTATATTTTATAGTTTGATTTTCATGAAAAGGAGTTTTTAAATTTGAGTCATGATTGAAAATATATTGAGACTTATAATAATGACTCTTATGAATTTTGTGAGGATCATAATTCTTTTTGAAACTAAACTCCTTTTGATTTAAAGTATGAAAATGATCCTTTTTAGAAATGATTTTGTAAGTTAATTTATCCTTGTTATTCAAAATCTTATGATGAAATTCCTTACATGACATTTGAAATTTTTCAACAAAAGATTTTAATTGTATTAACTTGCAAGATAAAACATCATTTTCAATTATCAATTTTTCATTATGCCTTTTAGAAATTAAGAGCCCTTTTTCAATTTCCTTGAATTTTTCTTTTAATAAATTGCAATTAAGACAAGGAATAGGAATTTTAACTAAAGAGCGCGAAAGAGAATTTAACACATCAATATTTGATTCTATGTTATCGTTTGCTTTTAAAGATTTATTTTCTAAACGTAATTTTGAATTAGCAATTTTTAACTTTAAAATTTTGCGTTTAGCAATTTTAAGCATACGAGATGTAGAAATAGAATTTTTTACAAAAAGAGAAGATTTAGATTTTCTTACCTTGCAATAGTTTCCGTCTTCTCTTTTGCTTGATGTGTTGCCATCAACTGAGTCCAATATTGTGACGTTGTCTTCTTCATCTTCCTCTTCTAAACAAGAGTGTCCATCATCCTTTCCGCTTGATGAGCATTCTATGGATCCATCCTTTGTGTAGCTTTCTTGAATATTTGCATAGGCTTGCATATTTTCCGGTTCTTGTGAATGTTTCGTACCTGTAGAAGGAGAATCATAAGTTCTTTCAAGAAAACTCCAAATTTCATATGCGGTAGGTAAAGTATAAATAAGTTTGAAAATATTTTGGTCTAACGCACAAAATATACTATTCATAGATTTTGCATTTAAAATAATTTCATTTCTAGTTAGTACGCTAGATGGCTTTTTAATAGTAATATTCCAAACTTTTTCATCTGAGGCCTTAAGAAAAATTTTCATTAATATTTTCCACCCATTATAATTTTCACCCATAAATAATGGTGGTGATAATACTTTTTCATTTATATTAAAATTTTCCCCACTAGTAGAAGCGAGATCATGATCAAGAGGCGCCATTATTCCCGGTTGTTAAGCCGATTTGGAATAACCTTCCTCTGATACCAATTGTTGGATCTTACGGCGCCCTTAGAGGGGGGGTGAATAAGGGAATAAAATTCTTTCTATAATTTTCAAGATAATTACTAAATTGTTTTATAATGAAGGAGATTGAAATAAACAATTTAGATTTAGAACACAATATAATAGAGATTACGCCAAATGATACAAATCAAGCAAACACAAAAGAGACATGATTATATATATGAAGAAGTGTTTACATAAATTTGATTTCTATATCGCTAGAAATCGGAGGTGTACAAATGTAAATTTCTTTTTGTTTACCAATCCTTCTCCCAAGGATCGGAAGGCTATCACTTGTCTCTCCCTAGACCAAGCCCAAGCCTATCCTCTAGATCTTCCCAAGATCTAGACGTAGCACACAAGGCCATGATTTCCCACCAAGCCACGCAAGGACTTGGACGCTCCGCACAAGGAAGCGATATTCCCCTAAGCCACGTAAGGACTTAGACGCTCCGCACAAGGAAGCGATTTTCCCTACCAATACAAAGTAAAATGTATATAAATGAAAATACAAGATAAAATAAGAACTCCCTAGAAATTCAGATCTCTGAAAGGAAGGTTGAAGCCTCGAGATGATTCTTGATGTAGAAGCGCGCCCGATCTCGTCTTCAATTTCAAAGCTTCTCAGCATAAATGGGAGTTCATGAGGTTCTGGAGCTCTCTGGATGGAATGCACTCAGGAAGGGACTTAGAATCTTTAGTGGTTGAAATGCACGAACACAAGGTGTCAATTTATAAAAAATCACTGTCGCCTGGGCGACAGTGACTGTCAGAATTTTCCGACAGCGCTAAACTGCCGCTGGAGTGCCGTCGTGGGTGGAGTCGTGGGCAGTTGCTGTAACCGTCGAGCTGTCGCCTGGGCGACATCGATGTCGGATTTCCGACAGTGCAAAACTGCCGGTCGTGGGTGGAGACATGGGCAGTTGTTGTAACAGCCGAGCTGTCGCTTGGGCGACATCGCTGTCGGATTTCCGACAGCGCAAAACTGTCTTTCGTCGATCTGCCGTGGAGGGAAGTAGTTGTAACTTCTCTGCTGTCGCCTGGGCGACAGTGGCTGTCGGAATTTTCCGACAGTGAAATTTTCCCACATTCAATTTTAGCTCCAGCAGAAATGTGAACATCTCATACCTGTTATCTGCACACCATTGATAAAAATAGAATCAAATACAAACGGGACTTTGTTATTATCAAACCGGAGGAGTGCGAAATGCATGCTCCAACATACAAGACCGCCATCGGTTGTACACCGTATCGGTTAGTATATGGGAAATCGTGCCATTTACCGGTCGAATTAGAACATCGTGCTTTTTGGGCCCTTAAATTTCTAAAATTTGATCCCCACTCCACCGCCGATCTTCGAAAATTCCAACTCAACGAACTCGATGAGTGGCGCTCCAATGCGTATGAAAATAATAAATTATATAAGGAACGAACGAAATGCTTTCACGATAAAAATTTAAAGCACCCGAAAACATTTAAACCAGGCGACCAAGTATTACTTTATAATTCTCGTTTACGTTTATTTCCTGGAAAGTTAAAATCTAGATGGTCAGGTCCTTTTAATGTAAAATAAGCTTATCCGTATGGAACTGTTTTGATATCACACCCAGATAAGGGTGATTTCAAGGTTAATGGGCAGCGTCTAAAACTTTATTTTTCTGGTGACAATGTTGACATGGACAGTGAAAAACTTCTTTTGTCTGGACTGTAATAATTTGGATTAACTTTTGAACTACATTCTTTTAGTCGAGCTCAAATGACATTAAACAGAGGGCGCTCTTGGGAGGCAACCCAAGGTTTTTAAAATTTGTTGTTTTAATTTTTCTTTGGCCCTGGGCGGCTCTGATACTCTCAACTTCGGCGATCGCCTGCTTCAACATTGCTGGTTTCAAAAAAAATTCAAGATGATATTTCATGAAGATTCAAAGCGCCAACAAGGGGGAGCGGCATCACACATCCTTTCAAGCCCATAAATTCAGGGAAGTGCCTGTTTCAGTTTTTCAGTTTTAATTTCTTTTCTTAGTTACCCCTTCCTTCACTCTCCTTTTCCATTGAGGACAATGTCTATCGTAAGCTTGGGGGAGAATGTCTTCTTTTCATTTCTTTTGTTTTAGTAGTCTAAATTAGATTTTGGTAAAATCAATAGTACCCCTTGCTTTATGTTTTGTTTTTCCCAAAATATTTTATATGGCCTTAGTTAATTTCAAAATTTCTAATCCTACTTTTTAATTATGTTTCACAAGTAAATTGTTGACTCATGTAGTGTTCTAATTCTAGGTAGCATGTTAATGTGAAAAGTTTTTTCTAAAATCTTGTACTTTCCTTATCGTTTTCTCTTTTATCTTCTTTACTTTCGTAAAAATTCTTCATCCACTATTTTCCTCTTCATTTTTAGATATATTTTGCAAGGTTAACTTTTGATTTGTGTAGTAAATGTGAATAATCCTAGACGCTTATTATTCTTATTTTCAGGATAAGTTCATTAGTCTTTATTTAATATCTAGGGCTTACTTTTTGAAATCCTTCAAAACTCATGCTTTAAATAAATTTAGAGAGCAATGAAAATGACATTTTTTTTTTAAGTTTGAGCCTTCATGCCAACCCTTAAAAAGAAACCCTTTGTTAGCCTCTTTTGAGCCTTTCCCATGTTTTATTGTCACCTCCACTTATCAATTTTTTCACCAAAGCCAAAATTTCCAAACATATTTGAATCACACTAACACTTTGAGTTTTATTTAAATTTCTAAAAGAGTGTGATTGGTTTATTGCATGGAGAGCTTCAAAGAAAAGAATTTGCTCAAAAAGAAGATATTTTAGGCATATTTGTATTAGTTATCTTTGCCAAAATTTCAAAATAAATAAAAAATGGCTATGAAAGAGAAAGAAAGAAAATATGCTATATGCTTAAAATGAAGGATTGCCTCTTATCATTCATATCAAAAATTTTACAAAACTCATGTTTATGGTTTAGTGTGATTATAGCAATCACTTTTATCTTCGATTTCCATTCCAAATCATATGCCTAAACCAAACATTTCGGTCCTAATAAAGTCCTCTTGATTCATGCTCCTAAATTTGCTTTAGCTAAGTAAAGAAGAAAAGTAGAATAGTTAAGTCTTGGGTATGAATTTAGATCCCTGTTCTTAGAATGATATAATTATAATTTGTCTCTTAGGGTTTAGTAACAATTCAATGCACTATCTCACTTGTTACTTTGCTCAATTTTATTTTAAAACTTTTTAGTTAAAATTTTGGATGATTAATTTTTGTTAGTAAAGGGTATAAAAATTAAGCTTAAATAAAGTACTTATTTTAGGTTTCCTTTTCACTATTCTCCCTACTTGGAATTTCGCAAGGTACTCGTGTTTAGCATAATTAAATCTTTTTGATTAGTCATTTTGTTTTATAGGCTAAGCATATTTCTTTGCTTGGGGACAAGCAAAGTGTAAGCTTGGGGGAATTTGATAATGCTAAATCTAGTTAGTTTAATTAGGTTATTTTTAGGTTATTTACTCTTACTTTTTGCTTATTGTTGTTTACCTAAATGCAATTTTGGTTCATTTTCCTATTTTTAGTGCTAACTTATGTTTTCTGAATTTTCAGGTCAAAAATGCAAAATTTCCTAAGTCACGCCCTAGGTCATGCCCGTGACCTAGGGCGTGTAAGTTGCTGTTTCCAGTTAAGCTGCTGCCACCATAATTCAGAAGATCTGGTCAGACACGCCCAAAGTACACGGCCGTGACACACAAGTCACGCCCGTGACACACAAGTCACGCCCGTGACACACAAGTCACGCCCGTGACACGCAAGTCACGCCCGTGACCAGCCCGTGAACAGCTCAGATTCGACCAACTGACCACCGAATTGGTCACGCCACTGTTACACGGGCGTGCTTCCAGTCACGCCCGTGACTGCCACGTCAGCCAGCCGCCAGCGCCCTTGATCGCCGCCAGCGCCCATGACCGGACTAACCACCGAAATGGTCACGCCCTCAGTCATGGGCGTGACCCATCAAATCGCGTCAGAATCGTGCGCCGAACCTGATCCAAGCCGCAGAATTGATTAAAGAATGTCACGCCCTAGTCACGGGCGTGACTGAGGGCGTGACCGAGGCAGAAAAATTTCTATAAATTGAAATGACCTCCAAGCTTTCCCCATTCAGTTTTTGGCAGAGAGAACTGGTGCTACTACTCTATTTTAAGTGATTTTCATGTTATTTTATTGTCTTTCTCTCTCTCTCTCTTATTTCAATGCATTTCCTTTTCTAGTTTTCATATGAATGTTGTAATGCCTTTGTAATTTCCTTTCATAGTGTATTACTAATGCTTAGTAGGCTTTCCATAAAAATGTAATCTCAGTTGAACTTTTGTTTAATAAAAATTGTATGTTTTTGTTCTCTTAAAATCTTCATCATTTCTCTCTTCTACCCCTCCACCATGAGTAACTAAATCCTCATAGTACTCGATCTTGATGATCTGAGGATGAGTTGATCAAGTTATGATCCTTTAATCTTCTTTCACTTTCTAAAGTGTTGGGCCTTAGATTTACTCTTAATTAAAATTTAGTGGAGCTATATTATCGATATATAATCCCCACCTTTGCTTTCATTCTTGGCTAGCCGAGAGGCCGATAGTCTGAAGTGAGCACTTAAGAGTAAAGAGAGTTACACACATTTCTCGAGAGAGAATGACGTAAATCTCCTGGATTGGAGTCAAACCCAATAGCGGGGTTCACCACTTAAAGTGAGTTTTAGGTATTCGAATACGGGACGAGAGTTCGGTTAGATTTTCCTAAACTCAGTTGGGCATATCTTCGAGAGAAGCATGTTCAAACTATAGGAACCCCCACGGTCAAGCTACCCTTACTTTATTAAGTTTTAAGGTTGCTTTTGAATTTTGATCAACTTACGCCGAAGTAAGTCAAGATCGAGTGCTATTTCTTAATCATCGTTTAGTCGTACTTTTATCCAGCTTTTATTTCAACATAGCAGACAAAACCTTCCAAAAAATTATTAAGATAAAATAATAGTAATTCGTTTGAGTATATGTAATCAACGATTCTCGGATTTTAATACGACACTTGTGTTCCTATACTACAGTTCGATAGGTATACTTGCCTTCTCGGATTGCTAGTTCAGATTTTATTTCGTGCAAGCGGAATTTTAATCACCAATCAGCTGGATGACGCAGGATATGCATAGAGGTTATACAAGGGCCTTCGTGATGAGCTGAGACAGGCCATCCTCTTCGTCTCCGACGGAAGTATGACCAAGATTTTGTACATGGCCAAGAAGGTGGAAGAAGACCAGCACACCGTTCGTGGAAGGAACGGACCGATGGAGGATCAGGGGCGGAGTGGCAGGAGGGACCAGCAGAGAAGCCCAGATGCTGGGGAAAGAAGGACAGAAAACCGACCCCGCCAAAAGGAGAGGCAGGAGTAGAGGGAGTTAGTTGTGTTGGCTCCTCAACCTCTATAGATGTGGGAGATGTCGAGAATTGGAGTAGCTGGGCCACCTCCTCCATCAGAGTGCTACCACTGCCACAAGACTGGACACATCTGGAGGAACTGCCCTCAGAGGAATGCACCACCAGCACTACAGGCTGCCCCACCGGCCCAGCATTTCGGGGGCCGAGAACGTGGATGAGGCCGTGGATTTCAGGGTGGAGACCGGAGACAGAACAGGGACCAGATGTACGCTCTGGACCTAGCTCAGCCACGGGACCCCGCAAGGGTCATTACAGGTACTTTTAATGTCTTTTTAGTTTACGTTCATTAGTACCTAGCAAAATTTAGCTTTACCTTAGCATTGAACCAAACAAACAAAAATCACCCAGGTATAGTACTCGTTTGCGGCAAGCCCGCATACACCTTATTCGATATGGTTGCCTCACACTCGTTCGACTCGAAATAATTCGTGGATGATCTGACCAAGTCCAACACTTTGAGGGCATATATAGGAGGGTGTGGTTCCTAAGCGGATCAGAGATAATAACGAGTGCAAAGTGCAACATGAATGTGGAGATTGGAGGGAAGCTGTTCGAAGCACCGACGACGCTTTTGAAGATGAAGGACTTTGATCTGATCCTAGGCATGAACTGGCTGCATGGGAACCAGGAAAGGATTGACTGCCCGGCGAGAAGGATTGTCCTGAAGCATGAGGACACGTAAGTAGTAGTCGAAGGTATCAAACTCCCCTTCCATCCCTCCCATCTCTTATTATCATATGTTTAGGCCGTCAAGGCCCACCTACAGGGAGATGAGATATACCAGGTGTTGTTTGAGGCGATTGAGGCGAAGGATTCTGTGGCCAACATCCTGGTAGTACGAGATTTTGCCGATGTATTCCCGGAGAAGTTGTCGGGGCTGCCACCACACCATGAGAAGGACTTTCAGATCCAATTGGTGTCGGGGGCTAAGTCGGTATCTAGAGCTCCTTATCGGATGGCCCCCAAGGAGCTAGCGAAGTTTCAGAGCTAGCTGCAGGAGCTGGTGGAAGATGGGTTCGTTAGACTGAGTTCCTCACCTTGGGGAGCTCCGGTGCTGTTCATAAAGAAGAAGGATGAGATGCTCTGATTGTCCATTGATTACAGAGCACTGAATAGGTTGACGGTTTGGAATACGTATCCTATACCAAGGATCGACGAGCTATTTGACCAGCTAGAAGGTGCCAACTACTTCTCAAAGCTAGATTTGAGGTCAGGGTATTATCAAATGCAGATTCAGGAGGACGACATCCCGAAGACCGCTTTCAGCTGCTGATACGGACTATATGAGTTCACTGTGATGTCGTTCAGGCTCACGAATGCACCATCAGCATTTATGAGCTCGATGATCCGGGTGTTCGATCCGTATCTCGACATCTTTGTCATCGTGTTCATCAACGACATCCTTATCTATTGGTGGACAGAGGAGGAGCATGCACGACATCTGGCACTGACATTGGAGAAGCTTCGGGAGCACTGCCTGTATGTGAAGTTCAGCAAGTGTCATTTTTGGCTGAAAGAGGTGGCCTTCCCGGGCCACATTATCAGTGGAGCTAGTCTAGCAGTAGATCCAGCAAAGATCCAGGCAGTACGGGAATGGCCACCGCTGAAGACGGCCACTGACGTGCGGAGCCTCCTAGGACTTGCTGGTTATTACCGAAAGTTTGTACATGAGTTTTCCTAGATAACCCTCCCACTCACTTCCCTGACGAAGAAGGAAACTGCTTTCATTTGGACTCCGCGGTGCGAGGCGCTCCTTGCTAAAGGGTCAGCTTACGACGGCGCCCATCCTTGCCCTTCCACCAGGAAAGGAAGGATTCCAGGTATACACAAATGCATCATACCAGGGGATGGGTGTTGTTCTGATGCAGAACGGGCACGTGATAGCATAAGCCTCCCTCCTGTTGAAGAACCATGAGCGTAATTACCCGGTGTACGACTTAGAGATGGGAGCGGTTGTATTCGCTCTGAAGATCTGGCGGCACTATCTCTATGGCGTCCACTGCGACATATTTTCAGATCACAAGAATCTGAAGTACGTGGATACGCAGAAGGAGTTGAACATCCGACAGAGACGCTGGGTAGAGTTCTTATCGGACTATCAGTACACCATGCACTACTACCCGGGGAAGGCGAATGTGGTGGCAGACGCACTGAGAAGGTGAGCTATCACGTCGGGAGCGGAGCCCCAGTTGATGGCCATGGAGCTAGTACGGATGTTCGAGGACAAGCAGATCTCCTTAGTATCCGAGGATGATCCGGAGCTTTATGAGGAGTAGCTGGTGGCGATGAGTACCATATATGACATCCGAGAGCGCATCAGGGATGGGCAGAGGTAGGATGCCAAGCTAGAGCCGATATTCATAGCCTTGGTGGCAGGCTCCGCTGGAGACTATTCGCTGAAGGACGGTCTGTTGAGCTTTAGAGGCCGAGTATACATTCTGGCAGGGGGCCGAATTCAGGATGACTTTATGGCAGAGGCTCACAGTAGTTAGTATTCGGTGCATCTGGGGATCAACAAGATGACGGTGGACTTAATGAGGACCATGTATTGGTTGGGCATGAAGAGGGATATGATCTATGTTGGGAAAATGATTTCTCTTAACCCCTGAAAATGAGTTAAATATGAATTCCAAGAAAGGAAAATCAAGGTAAGTAAATATGCATCGAATAGTATTAGACGCAACGTCGAAGTTGTATCGACGTTCCTTTCAGAATGAGTCGAAGTACCTTTAAGAAGAATTTGACATTGTGAAAATTTTCCGGACCTTGTGAGAGTAAGCAGGAATAACAACTAGAGATGCAAGCCAAACAACCAGAGACAATCTTAGGCAAACAAACGATCTTTATTGATAGCAACACTTCAATTACAGGGCAAGACATGCTCGACGAGACATGATTTCGTCAGCACAAAACTTCAAAGAGAAAGAACAGAGACTGAAGATAACTGAGACCGCACGGTCTCTTGCCGAACTCAGCAGCTCGCCAGACCGCTGCTGCCAGACCGCAACCGCTCCCGATCTCGAAACACCACCAAACCGCTGCACCAGACCGCTCCTTTGCCGATCTCCTGATTCCCGAACTCCAGCACCACAACTCCAAGCCGCAAACCGCCCGAACACTTTCAGAGGAAGAGGTGATCGCTGCTGCCTGCACTATCCGCAGAAGCTGCACAAAGAAGAATTCAATCAGAGACCGCTCGGTCAGATAAACACAGACCGCAGGAACTAGGCAAACTCGGCTTACACTTGGTGTGTTCTATTTTGTTGCTGCAGTGGCTCCCTATTTATAGGCGTGAGACCTGATCCAGTCACCACCCCATGAGATAGAGTCACCACCCATCAGACCGCGCGACCTTACCGGTCAACCCGCGCAATCACTGCAACCCTCCTGCTTCATTTTGGTGAGCGCCGACTTCACTCCAGACCGCGGGAGATCGCTACTCCCTTGATCTGAACACGACTCCACACGGAGATCGCCAGACCGCCTAGAAGTCACCCACCACCTGTGTTCGCCTGAGACCGCAAACACAGCCAGCTCGCCCTCCTGGTCTCCTCCTGAGACCGCGAACTGAGACCGCGCGACTAAGATGACTTTGTCCGCGAACTCCTTCAGAACCCTCTGGAAAGCCACCAGACTGGATTCAAGAGCCAACCCGTGCGGTCACGCCAGACCGGCACGTCTTTGAAGAGAACAACTTGTCACGCGGTCAGAGACAGACCGCGCGACCCTGAGGATGATCAGCCGTCATGCGGTCACAGCCAGACCGCACGACCTCCACCTTCAGCAGCCCTTGGACCAGACCAGCGGTCAACCCTGGAAGCCGCAGCTGACCAATAGAACGGATCGCCATTGTCAGACCGCCAGACCGTGCGGTCACGTCAGACCGCCCGGTCTCTTCCCAGACCGCCCAGGTCCAAAAGCCTCCTCCACTTCCACTTCAATAATTTCAACACTCCCCCTTGAAGTGGGAAGTGGAAACTAGCCCAAGTAGCTCCCTTAGCCGTGTGAACGGCCCCTTTGCCAGCGCCTTTGTGAAGATGTCTGCGACATTGTCCGCACTCCGCACATGCTCGACCGAAAGAGATCCCTCCAGCACCTTCTCCCGTATGAAGTGATGCTCGATCTCAATATGCTTGGTCCTCGCATGACAAACTGGATTGGTTACCAGTTTGAGAGCACTCTCGTTGTCACCGCGTAGCAGAGTCGGCTCCCGAACCTCCTTGTGGACGTCTCCTACCAACCTCCTAAGCCAGATGGCTTCCTGAGCTGCCAAGGCCGAAGCCTTGTATTCCGCTTCCGTGGTAGAGACTGACACGGAATCCTGCTTCTTGCTGCACCATGATATAGCAGTAGGGCCCGCCATGAAGACGAATCCAGATGTCGACTTCCGATCATCCGAATCTCCCCCGTAGTCAGCATCCATGTATCCATGCACCTCGAAGCCCGCATCCCTCCTGTATAGGAGACCCATGTCGGAGGTCGCCTTGACATACTTCAGAATGTTCTTGGCCGCTAGCAGATGAGGTACTCGTGGCTCCGCCATAAACCGACTCACCCTGCCCACTGCATATGCAATGTCTGGCCTCGTGATCGTCAGATAGATTAAGCTCCCAACCAGAGCTCGGAACACCAACGGATCTTGCATGATCCTCCCCTTATCCTTCCGAAGCTTCATAGCCTTCTCCAGAGGTGTGGAAGTGCACTTCCCTTCCTTCATGCCGAATCGCTCCATGATCCGCTCCGCATATCCGGCTTGGGTCACCAGCACTCCACCTTCCTTCCTCTGCACCTCAAGTCCAAGGAAATGGTGAAGCTCACCAAGATCCTTCATCTCGAACCTGATAGACAGCTCGGCCCGAAGCTGCGCTACCTCCTCCTTCGAGTTCCCCGTCACGATCATATCGTCGACGTATAGAAGCACGATGACCTGAAGCTCCCCGCTCTTCTTGACGAACAAGCTCGAGTCTGAGTCTGAAGCAACAAATCCACAGAATAGGAGATATTCTGCGATCTTCCCGTACCACGCCCTCGGCGCATGCTTCAACCCATACAGGGCCTTCTTCAGCTTGCAGACATGCTCCGGAAGATCTTCAGACACAAAACCTGGTGGCTGGACCATGAAGATGTCCTTGTCAATCTCGCCGTACAAGAAAGCGTTCTTGACGTCGAGCTGCCAAATCTCCCATCCACTGAACGCCGCCAAGGCAATGATGAACCGAACTGAAGTCATTTTTGCCACCGGACTGAATGTCTCATCATAATCTTCACCGTATTGCTGCGAGAACCCCCGAGCTACAAGTCGAGCCTTGTAACGCTCGATACTGCCGTCAGCTTTCTTCTTCAGCTTGTAGACCCACTTGCATGTCACAGGAGCGATGCCCTTAGGCTTGGGCACAAGAGACCAGGTCTCGTTCTTCTCAAGAGCTGCCATCTCTTCTTGCATCGCAACGTCCCACTCCTTCACGCCTTGGGCCTTCTCAAAGCTCGACGGCTCCCTCTCATCCAAGGGACCAGCGAAGAAACATGAGACGAAGCTCACTGCGTTTCCTCCTGTATAGCGATCAGGGGCAATGATAGATTGCTTCGATCTCCTCAGCTCCTTCCCCTGAACTGCTTCATCTCCAGCTGCTTCTACCCTAGCTCCTCTTTCAGACGTGCTAGGAGCATTGCTCCCCCTGCTCCCTGAACCAGAAGCCCCCGTCTCGGAACTAGAAGGAGATGGACCACCTGGTGACACAGGTAGCTCCACCTGAAGATTCTCCACAGCTTTCTCTGGCATCTCCACCCTGCTCTCTGGTAACTCCACATCAGAAGACCCCTTGTAAGATGTCACCTCATCGAACACGACGTCGCGAGATACAACAAATCTCCGCGTCTCCGGGTCCATGCACTTCCACCCTTTCTTCCGCTCATCGTATCCCACGAAGACTAGCTTCCTTGCTTTCGCATCTAGCTTCGTCCGAAGAGCATCTGGAACATGCACGTAGCAGGTGGAACCAAACACCCTAAGGTGTGCCACACTCGGCTTCTCCTTGAACATCATCTCATGTGGGGTCAGCATGTTGATGGGGCTCAGAGGCATCCTGTTGATGACGTAGGCAGCACAAGACATTCCCTCCGCCCAAAAGGACTTTGGGATACTCTTGGCATGAAGCCAACACTTGCAGGTCTCCGTCAGATGACGAATCTTCCGCTCTGCAACCCCGTTCTGTTGTGGAGTATGAGCACAAGTGAGCTCCCTCCGGATGCCCGCCTTCCTGCAAAAACTGGAGAACTCAGCAGAGGTGAACTCCCCTCCGTTGTCAGTCCTCAGCTTCTTGATCCGCAGATTCAGCCGACCCTCCACGAGCTCCTTGAACTCCACAAACCGGGCAAATGCCTCCGCCTTCTCCTTCAGAAAAAAAACCCAGACATATCTGGTGTAATCATCGATTAGCACCAGCATATATCTACTGCCTCCGAGGCTTGGGGTAGCAGTAGGTCCCATCAGGTCACCGTGGATGCACTCCAACGGCACACAACTCCTTGTCTGCGACTTGTCAAACGGTAGTCGATGAGACTTGCCGAACTGACATCCCGCGCAAACATGACCTTCTCCGTAGGAAGATAAACTTGGCAGGCCCTTGACCAGACCTCTCACCGCCATAGCTTTCAGCTTGTCCATACCTACGTGCCCCAACCTCTCATGCCATATAACGGCACCATCATTCGTCTTCATCTTGTCAACGTAGGAACTTGTCGACAAAACGAACAAGTCCTTCGCCCTTCTCCCGACATGGACGACCTCGGCCTTCACGGCTTCTACATTTCGTAGAAATTTCACTTCTGTCGGGCCGAACAGAACGTGATACCCAGCGTCAACAGCGTTGGTCACGGAGAAGAGGTTTTTCTTCATTCCGGGCACATGATAGACACTCTTCAAAGTAAGTGGCCCTCTATCACTGCCCAAAGAAACAACCCCCACCTTCTCGACTGCATGCACAGTATTATCTGCAGTAATAATAACATTGTTACCAATGTACGGCTCTGCTGAAGAAAGCTTCGACTCATCCCCGGTGAGGTGATGACCACACCCCAAGTCCACGATCCAGTCCTCCTGATAGTTGATAGGAGCCGAGGCTCCAATAGAAGCCGAGAAGGCTCCTCCCCATCCTCCATCAAAGTGCCTGGCCGGTGCTTCCTCCTTCTCAGCAGCATGCCCTGGCTGAGTATTCAGCCTGCAGTCCTTCTTGAAGTGCCCAACCTTTCCGCACTTGAAGCATTTGAGACCTTCCTTCTTCTTCTTCCCGTCAGCCTTGGGAGCATACCCCCTTTCCTGCTGCCCAGAAGTTGAAGGCCCATGGCCTTCCGTGGTCTTCTTCTTCTTCTCCCACTTCTTCTTCCCTGAGAAGAGAACCTCGCCATCTCCCCCAGTCACTGACACCCCCGCCATCTGCCTTGCCAGACTTTCCTGCGAAGCTAGCAGATTCTCCAGCTCTAGCAGAGACGGCTGATTTGCCCATCCCTGTACCGACGTCACAAAGGCCACATATTCCTTCCGCAAGCCGCGGATGATGTGCCTCTTCAGCTTCGCCTCAGAAATTGGCTCATCAGGATCCAGTGCTGATATCTCAGCGCAGAGATTCTTCATCTTCAAGAAAAAGTTCGAGATAGAAAGATCACCTTGAGCTGACCTCGCCAGCTCATTCTCTAAGAACTGTAGCCTTGCTATATTCTTTTTGTTAAACAGCCCATCCAGGGCTCTCCAGATCTCAGCAGCTGATCCACACCCCACGATGTGATCAAAGAGATCAGGTGAAATGGCACGCTTCAAGGTGAACTCGGCCTTGGCGTTGGTCTTCCTCCATGCCCTCACGGCCGGTCCATTATCACCTCCTTCTACTGCTTTCACCTCTTCTGTTTCATCTCCTCCTACCACCTCCCAGAGGTCCTCACCCAGAAGATAGCTCTGCATACACGACTTCCACTTCTTGAAGTTAGTCGATGTAAGCATCTCAATACCAAGACCTCTTGCAAAACCACCTTCCATTGCTCTTCCTCTGGTTCCTTCTTCACAAAGGCGATGGCTACTCTAAGTTATTCACTGCTCTTTCAACTCCAACCTGCCTCTGATACCATGTGAAAATTTTCCGGACCTTGTGAGAGTAAGCAGGAATAACAACTAGAGATGCAAGCCAAACAACCAGAGACAATCTTAGGCAAACAAACGATCTTTATTGATAGCAACACTTCAATTACAGGGCAAGACATGCTCGACGAGACATGATTTCGTCAGCACAAAACTTCAAAGAGAAAGAACAGAGACTGAAGATAACTGAGACCGCACGGTCTCTTGCCGAACTCAGCAGCTCGCCAGACCGCTGCTGCCAGACCGCAACCGCTCCCGATCTCGAAACACCACCAAACCGCTGCACCAGACCGCTCCTTTGCCGATCTCCTGATTCCCGAACTCCAGCACCACAACTCCAAGCCGCAAACCGCCCGAACACTTTCAGAGGAAGAGGTGATCGCTGCTGCCTGCACTATCCGCAGAAGCTGCACAAAGAAGAATTCAATCAGAGACCGCTCGGTCAGATAAACACAGACCGCAGGAACTAGGCAAACTCGGCTTACACTTGGTGTGTTCTATTTTGTTGCTGCAGTGGCTCTCTATTTATAGGCGTGAGACCTGATCCAGTCACCACCCCATGAGATAGAGTCACCACCCATCAGACCGCGCGACCTTACCGGTCAACCCGCGCAATCACTGCAACCCTCCTGCTTCATTTTGGTGAGCGCCGACTTCACTCCAGACCGCGGGAGATCGCTACTCCCTTGATCTGAACACGACTCCACACGGAGATCGCCAGACCGCCTAGAAGTCACCCACCACCTGTGTTCGCCTGAGACCGCAAACACAGCCAGCTCGCCCTCCTGGTCTCCTCCTGAGACCGCGAACTGAGACCGCGCGACTAAGATGACTTAGTCCGCGAACTCCTTCAGAACCCTCTGGAAAGCCACCAGACTGGATTCAAGAGCCAACCCGTGCGGTCACGCCAGACCGGCACGTCTTTGAAGAGAACAACTTGTCACGCGGTCAGAGACAGACCGCGCGACCCTGAGGATGATCAGCCGTCATGCGGTCACAGCCAGACCGCACGACCTCCACCTTCAGCAGCCCTTGGACCAGACCAGCGGTCAACCCTGGAAGCCGCAGCTGACCAATAGAACGGATCGCCATTGTCAGACCGCCAGACCGTGCGGTCACGTCAGACCGCCCGGTCTCTTCCCAGACCGCCCAGGTCCAAAAGCCTCCTCCACTTCCACTTCAATAATTTCAACAGACGTATCCTATGTCGACGTAGCTCTGACTTCTAGTCGATGCATCTTGAGAATTCGACGCACCGTAGTCGACGCACCTTCCTTATTCTCCTCTCGACGTCCAGCCAGGATGAATTCGACGCTTACATCAAATAGTAATCGACGCACGTCGATTACTATGATTAATTCAAAAATCGCCAGATCTCTTTCCTTCTTTTATAGATCTGATTTATATGGAATCAATTTATTCTTTATAGCCGTTCTGAATCATTCTTTCCTCTAATAGATTCTTGGCTAAATTGATTAAATCCTTTATGGACATTATTTGAAATCAGATTGAATACATTCCTTCTATGGATATAACTGTTATGGAAATTTCTCTTTCTTTCTAATACTCTGCCTGCTAATTGATTGCTCTCCTATAGTGTTATTTTAATGAACAGAGCTATAAATAACAAGGTGGTCAGCAGAGAGCAATAAGAAGTGATCCACCATTTTACATTTGAAAAAGAGGAAAAGCTCCCAAGTGAAAAGAGAAAATTGAGAAATAGTGCTGCAGCAAAGAACAAGCTTCCTTCTCCTTCTCACTCTGAAGCCATACTGCTGCAAACTCTGATAGCTCTCACAAAAGAGAGAAAAGCGCTACAATCTCCTTCTCACTATAGAAGAGAGATTTCATTCACTACTTCTTGTGCTTCCAATCTTCTTGCTAGGAAGAAGATTCCTTCTTGTCTTTATATTATCTCTCTTTCTTCTTTACCTTTATTTTCACATATTGTAAAAGAGTTTTTAGAATCTCTCTTCAAAAAATTCAGTTGTACTGGTTCTAAGAGTCTCCTTTTCAAAAGACTCAGTTGGTTCTAAGAGTCTCCTTGTCAAAAGACTCAGGGTGATTCTAAGAGTCTCCTTATCAAAAGGCTCAGTGCAAGATAGTGAATTTCCTACCAAGGGGGTAGAAGAGTGGACTACCCAAAGTTTGGGGAACCACTATATTTCTTTGTGTTGTGCTGTGATTTATTTTCTTGCATTTATTTTCTTTACTTGTTTAATTTTTGTTGGTGTGTGGGAAGCCTTAATCTATGATCACCACATATAAATATATATATTTGCACAAAATATTTTAAATCTCTATTCACCCCCCCCCCCCCCCCCCCCCCTCTAGAGAATTCTAGTGAGGTTAACTGTGCACTTTCAATTGGTATCAGAGGGAGGTTGATCTAAAAAGGTTAACTCCTTGATCAAAAAATCCTACCCCTTATTTATATATATATTTTTCTAACAATTATTTTTCACATGGCACAAATCAAAGATTATGCTTCCACCAGACCACCAATTTGCAACCTTGAAAAGTTTCCACTTTGGAAAACAAGAATCAGAATTTATTTAAACTCTATTGATGATGAATTGTTTAATGCTATCTTGACAGGTCCCCCCAAGCCATTCAGAAAGGACTCAAGTGGAAAAGTGACTGAAACACTTGCTCCAAAAGCTGAGTGGACAGAGGAAGAAAAGAAAGCCCAAGGATATGATGCCAAGGCTATGAATATCCTAGTCTCAACCCTCTCAGATGAAATCTTCCGAAAGATTGCTGATTGTGAGTCAGCTAAGGAAGTATGGGAAGCTCTCACCAAAATGGTAGAGGGAAGTGCTGATGAGAAAAAGGACAGAAAGGCACTTCTCATCTCTCAATATGAAAACTTTCAGAAGAAAGAAGGTGAAAGTGTTGCTGACATGTATGCCAGATTCAGCCTGATAGTGAATGAGTTGAGAACACTTGAAAAGGACATATCTCTCACTGAGATAAATGACAAACTACTAACTTGCTTCCCTAGCTCTTGGGATTCAAGAATCTGGCCAATTAGAGACTCCAGAAGTCAAAGAGAAATCTCAACAGATGTCCTGTTGGGCAAATTAAAATCTTATGAACATCTGTTAAAAACAAGAGCTGAGAAAGAAGAGAAAGAAAAGGCTCCTTCACTCTCAAAAGAAAAGAGTATTGCATTAAAGGCTGTTGAAGGTGAACCCTCTACAAGTGATGAGGAGCTGATCAGCCTACTAGCCAGAAGGTTAAAGAAGTGGATCAAAACAGAAGGATCCAGAGGAAGAGACTCAAAAATCAGGTATAATAAAACACCTACTAAAGAGATTATATGTTACTCTTGCTGGAAACCTGGACATATTGCACCTGAATGTCCTAAGGAGATCAGCAAAAAGAAAGATCTGAAAAGAACAGATCTACAGAAGAAAAAGAAGAAAGAGAAAAGTCTCATTGCTCAATCATGGAGTGATTCAGAATCTGAAGAAAGCACCTCATCTGACAATGATCAAGAAGAGGCCAAGCTGGAGGAAACCTGTTTGATGGCCACTGAGAAGCCTAATGATACATCTATGGTAAATATACTTGATGATATAGATTTCTCTTCCACTGATTTCAAAAACAATTTCAAAGAATTCTGTTTAAATCTAATCAAATCTGAAAAAGAAATTAAAGAACTAAGAAATGAATTAAACAATCTCAAACAAGTAAATACACAGTATAATAACTATGAGCTTAGCCTAAAGGAATTAGACAAAATCTATACAGAAAATCTAACACTGAAAAATGAGGTAGCAAAGGCAAAGGTCTTTGAAGACTCTCTAAATGGGAGAAGTCAGAAGCTCAAGAACATCTCTAGAAATCTTACTGAAAGACTTAGACAACTAGAAGATTATACTGACTTAGAACCAAAAACTCAATCACCTAGGAAATCTGTTTGGAGACATCCCATTCACTTCACTAGGGAAGGACATTTGACAGGAGAAAGATCACAGGAAAATCCAGAAACAACCACTGTCTTTAATAAAACTAATCTCATTATATATGAAGAAATCCTGGGAAGATATCCTCAGAAAAAATTTAAACTTGGGTCGAATACTTATCAACGTGCGTCGACTTCTAATCGACGCATACACCAACGTGCATCGACTCCTACCCGACGCAACCTCTCTCATGCTTCGACTGAAAGTAAACGCAGAATGGAGAAAGCGTCGACTTCATATCGACGCAACCATAAACCTACGTCGAATACATATCGACGCAACCAATCAGACAGACATCTCACCTCTACCAAACAGATGTCTCAATCCATCTCCTTTTACTATGACCACTACTTCTGTAACATCAATAAAGAAAATTGGTATGATAAACCAATGCCCCTAAAGGAGGAAGGATATTCAGAAAAACCCACTTACTCTTTTATTAAATTTTACACTGATGGGAGAAAGGGACCCCAGCTCAGCAGGTTTCAAACTAATGTTTAAAATTTTATGTGCAGATGTATCATATCTCCAGGCTGGTGTGGTACTTGGACAGTGGATGCTCCATGCACATGACAGGATGCAAAAACCTATTAATCAACTTTGAGGATAGACTTGGACCATCAGTAACTTTTAGAGACTCTAGCTGTGGCCAAACCAAGGGCTTTGGAGATTTCAAAGAAGGGAAAGTCACCTTCAAGAATGTGGCAGTAGTCAAAGGACTGAAGCATAATCTGATAAGTATAAGTCAGATATGTGAAAATGGTAAGTATGAGGTAAAATTCACCACACTATTCTGCCATATTATTGATATCAAGACTGGTGCCACGGTACTCAATGGAATTAGAAAAGGAAAAGTATATGTAGTGGACTTTAGCTCCTCACCCACAGAAGTCTGTTTATTCAACAATATTATTGATAAAAGTGAATTATGGCATAGGAGACTAGGTCACCTAAACTACAAAACAATTAGTAAACTAGCAAAGAATAACCTAGTCATAGGCTTACCAAAGGGTAGGTACTCTAAGGATTCTCCATGCAGACCTTGCCAACTAGGAAAACAAACCAAATCATCCTTCAAACCAATTGGTAAGGATGACTCTCCCAGGGTCCTTTACTTACTACACATGGATCTCTTTGGTCCCATATCCACTCAGAGCTTAGGTGGAAAATCCTATACCCTAGTCATTATGGATGACTATTCCAGATTCAGCTGGGTATTCTTTCTAAGGGCTAAGTTTGAAACCCACAAGACTCTCTCAAGATTCATAAAACAAATTCAATCTGAACTCAATAGTCAGGTTTCCATAATCAGAAGTGATCATGGGACTAAATTTGAAAAACAGTTTATGAGTAGCTTCTGTGAAGATATATGTATCAAACAAAGTTTTTCAGCCCCTAGAACCCCTCAGCAAAATGGAGTTGCTGAAAGAAAGAATAGAACTTTAATAGAATCAGGAAGGACCTTACTAGTAGAATCAGGTTTACCAAAAACTTTCTGGGATGAAGCAGTCAACATTGCCAACTATGTTCTAAATAGAAGCCTAATACACAAAACTAAATCAAAAACTCCATATGAGCTCCTGAAAGGAAAAACACCCATAGTTAAATATTTTAAGATCTTTGGATGTGCTTGTTTTATCCTAAATAATGGAAAAGATCATCTTGCCAAGTTTGACAAGAAATCTGATGATGGAATATTTCTGGGATACTCAGCATCTAGTAAAGCCTATACGTGCTATAACAAGAGAACTCTTAAAATTGAAGAGTCTATGCACATTATATTTGATGAAACTAACATGCTGTTTAAGGGGGAGGGAACTCCCACCAGCTCTTTTCCACAGGAAAGCAGCAGCATAGAAACACAGCTTGAACAACTGGTTCTAGAGAACACAAATAATGGAAAAGAAAACAAGATAAAGGAATCAAGTGAGGAATCTGAACAAGAACATGAAGAAGATTCAGAAAAGAACATTCAAAACCAACTCCCACAATAGAACATGGTTCAGGAAGGCCAGGTGGACAATGATCCTATCACCAATGAGGAAGAAGAAAACATGACAAGTCCAGGCAGGACAAGGGTCAATTTGAAAGATCATCCACAAACTCAAGTAATTGGAGACCCCAATACGAGAGTAAGAATAAGACACCAGGTCTCCAATGGGATGATGCTCCAATTCTTCCTATCACAAGTTGAACCAAAGAAGTTTGAGGAAGCAAATTTTGATCCTCACTGGATTATGGCCATGCAAGAAGAACTAGGCCAATTTGAGAGAAACAAAGTGTGGAACCTAGTTGAAAGACCAAGAAACTACCCTGTGATTGGTACAAAATGGGTATACAGGAACAAACTAGATTCCACTGGAGTAATTGTCAGGAACAAGGCAAGACTTGTAGCACAAGGATATAGACAAGAAAAAGGGATAGACTACAACCAGACCTTTGCTCCAGTAGCCAGATTAGAGGAAATCAGGCTCTTTCTTGCCTATGCAGCCTTCATGAAGATGAAAGTCTACCAAATGGATGTCAAGAGTGGTTTTCTGAATGGTGATCTTCAAGAATAGGTATATGTGGAGCAACCACCAGGTTTTGTTAATCCCTCTTCTCCTAACTTTGTTTATAGACTTAACAAAGCACTATATGGTCTTAAGCAAGCACCTAGAGCTTGGTATGAAACTCTCTCTAATTTCCTTTTAGAAAATTCCTTTGAAAGAGGAAAAGTAGACAAGACACTCTTTACTAGAACCCATAAAAACCAACTCCTCCTTGTTCAAATATATGTAGATGAAATCATCTTTAGCTCAACTCATCCTAAACTGTGTAAAAGATTTGCTAATCTAATGCAATCTAAATTTTAAATGAGTAGTATGGGAGAACTCTCATATTTCATAGGATTACAAGTAAAACAAAGTAGTGAGGGAATCTTCATCTCACAATCCAAATATACTAAAGAGCTAATCCAAAAGTTTGGTATGGAATCAACATCTACCATGAAAACACCCATGGCAACCAATGCCATTATAGAAAAAGATGATAAAGGAAAATCAGTAGATCAAAAGACTTATATGGCCATCATAGGATCCCTTCTATATTTAACAGCTAGCAGACCTGACATCATGTTTGCCACTTGCATATGTGCTAGATTTCAGGTTGATCCAAAGGAATCCCATCTCACCTTTGTAAAAAGGATTCTTAGATACCTAAAGGGAACCCCTGAACTAGGTCTATGGTACTCAGCAGAAACCAACTTTGAATTAATAGGTTTCTCAGATGCAGATTATGCTGGATGTAGGGTTGATAGAAAAAGCACATTTGGCACCTGCCAATTACTAGGTGACAGATTGATATCATGGTTTAGTAAGAAACAAACCTCAGTCTCAACCTCAACAGCTGAAGCTGAATACATAGCTGCTGGGAGCTGTTGTTCACAAATCCTGTGGATGCAAAATCAGCTTCTTGACTACAAATTGGAAATACATAACTCTAAGATCTATTGTGATAGCTCTAGTGCTATATCCATAGCATCCAACCCAGTCCTTCATAGTTGGAACAAACATATAGAAATCAGACATCACATCCTTAGAGACAATGTAGAAAAAGGTAAGATAACCCTAGAATATATTCCCACAGACAATCAAAGAGCAGACATCTTCACAAAACCATTAGATGAAACTAAGCATAATTATTTCATCAACACCTTAGGAATGCTTGATGGTTGTCTGTAACCACCATTGTTGTGAAATCTAAAAGAAATCAGGAAATCTAAGACAGTATTTGAAGATGCGTCGAATACATATCGACGCACCGTCGAAACGAACTCGACGCTGGCGTTGATTTCTTCCGGGAAAAGTTACGTTGATAACGTATCGACGCACCGTCGAACTTATATCGACGCAGGGCTATGAACACGTCGACAAAACAGTAAGTGGACAAATCTCCATGGAGCGTCGACTCCATATCGACGCATATGTCGACATCCATTCGACGTAACGTCGACATCTGGTTACAATTAGAATCAAATCCTTACTTCCTCTTTTGACGATTGGATTACCGTGATTTCTGTTTCCTTTCTCGACGTTTCATCTTCTTTAAATAATACCTCCTATTTCATAACATATACTCTCCTCAACCGCCAAAACTTCGTCTTCTACCTCTCTCTCTCTCTCTCTCTACATCAATGGAACCAACCTCTGATCAATCGTCCCTCATCAAAGAGATGAACGATGCTCTCGAACACCTCGTAAATGACTTCCAGATTCGACTAAATCACTTCGCCAATGAATGTGCTGCCATGATCATCACCTGTGCAGCTAAACTGGCAACCCTCTCTGCTTCTCTTCCTGAGCTTCATGCTCTGATTCAAGAACGGCCTCTGGCGCCAGAAAGGGTTAAATCCTTTATGCAGGATATAAACCAGGGGGAGAATGGCTCCAGAAACCCACCTTGTCAGGTTCTCTATCTCTCTTAAAAGCTCATGATTAATTTCCTTTTCAACTCTAAACATTATCTCTAAAGAATTACACCAACCTCTTCTCTTATAATAGGCTCCAATCCTCTCCAATCACTCTGACTACACATTCAACAAATACTTTGGAGAGACCTCCTCTTATCACACTAAACGAGATCATGCTGTGGATTCAGCATTTAGAACTGATGCCCCATATACTCAGGGGGAGCTTCCTGTGGTAAAGAACTCAGGAGTTCAGGGGGAGGAAGAAGCAGCCACCTCTGATGACAGGAAGGGACAGATGTGGACTGATGCACACCTATGTGAAGAAGAATTTCAGCATCACTCTCCTGGCTTCTCTGCCAGTTACATCAAACTGAAGACACCTCTACTTGAGGACATCCCTTCAGAAGAGCCTGGAAGAGACAAAACTCCCTCAACAGAGATTACTCTACCAGAGGTCATTCTGCCTTCTATTGCAGAACAAACTCTTTTTCTTGAGAAAGTTCCTTCTCCACCTAAAGAGAAACCTCCATCTCCCTCTCCTTCTCTACCTCTACCTCCACCTCAACTTCCTTCTCTACCTTCATCTCCACCTCTACCTCTACCTCCACCTCTACCTCCACCTCAACCTTCTTCTCTACCTCCACTGCTACCTTTACCTCCTCCAATAGCAAAACTCACTAAGCAGATTCTACCTAGGAAAAGTCCAGAAGGACAAATGAAAAGGAAAAGAGAAGCCATCCCTCACTGGCAAAACTTCTCCAAAGAAGAAAGGAAAGAGTATGCTAAAGAAAAGAAGTATAAAAAAACCTGTGAGGAGATAAAAAGGTTTGAAAAAATGCCTGTCAGCATTCCTACCAGCCCTGTAAAGGAATACCATGACCCTGACATGGAAAAGAGGCATGAGGAAATAAGAGAAAGAGAGCTGTATGAATATGAAGCAGCTAGGAAGGAAGTAGAAGATAAGATGAATGCCTGGATGGAAAAGATCAACAGGGGAATGACCAAGGAACAAATTCTTGCTGAATCTTCTGTCAAAATTCCAAAGAAGTTGTTTGATATTGAAGCTTATCAAAAGAAAAACCCTCAGGCAGGGGTCATCCCAGAGAAAGGCCAAAAGCACAAGAGGGGTGTAGGGTGTACAGAAGATACTTACATTCCCTACAAGAAGCCCAACAGACCTGTAAAATTAGACAAGTGGCATGCCTCACCCTGGAAAGGGAAAGGAAAAATGGCTGAGATTCCTGAGAAGCAGCAATCAGAAAAGAAAACAAAATATAGGCCCAAGGTTGATAGCAAGGGACCACCTGAGATCAAGCCTACTGAAAAGAAAATTCAAAACAATACAATTGAGATGATTGATGAAAAGGCAGCAATCATCATCAGCAAAGTCTACTCCATAAATGACACTATCCCTGATGGTGATAAACTCTTGGAAAAACTGCATACAATCGTCAGGAATGTCCAGGAACGACCTGATAGAGCCAGGGGCTACATTTTTTATGCTATTGAAAACTTATCTAGGAAACTTTATTCTGCTTTTGTCAACTTCATGTACAAAAAGAAGTTTCTGGTTTAATTCTTGGGAAAGACAAATGCTTGTCATATGCTTTCTTATTCTAATTTCTCTTCTGATTGTTTTGACATATTTCTGTTCTATATAATTGCCTTGCTGAGTTGATTAAATGCTAGTACAATTTCCCTCTAAATAGGGTTAAGACAAATAGGGGGAGATTGTTGGGAAAATGATTTCTCTTAACCCCTAAAAATGAGTTAAATATGAATTCCAAGAAAGGAAAATCAAGGTAAGTAAATATGCGTCGAATAGTATTCGACGCAACGTCGAAATTGTATCGACGTTCCTTTCAGAATGAGTCGAAGTACCTTTAAGAAGAATTCGACGTATCCTATGTCGACGTAGCTCTGACTTCTAGTCGACGCATCTTGAGAAGTCGACGCACCGTAGTCGACGCACCTTCCTTATTCTCCTCTCGACGTCCAACCAGGATGAATTCGACGCTTACGTCGAATAGTAATCGACGCACGTCGAATACTATGATTAATTCAAAAATCGCCAGATCTCTTTCCTTCTTTTATAGATCTGATTTATATGGAATCAATTTATTCTGTATAGCCGCTCTGAATCATTCTTTCCTCTAATAGATTCTTGGCTAAATTGATTAAATCCTTTATGGATATTATTTGAAATCAGATTGAATACTTTCCTTCTATGGATATAACTGTTATGGAAATTTCTCTTTCTTTCTAATACTCTGCCTGCTAATTGATTACTCTCCTATAGTGTTATTTTAATGAACAGAGCTATAAATAACAAGGTGGTCGGCAGAGAGTAATAAGAAGTGATCCACCACTTTACATTTGAAAAAGAGGAAAAACTCCCAAGTGAAAAGAGAAAATTGAGAAATAGTACTGCAGCAAAGAACAAGCTTCCTTCTCCTTCTCACTCTGAAGCCATATTGCTGCAAACTCTGATAGCTCTCACAAAAGAGAGAAAAGGGCTACAATCTCCTTCTCACTATAGAAGAGAGATTTCATTCACTAATTCTTGTGCTTCCAATCTTCTTGCTAGGAAGAAGATTCCTTCTTGTCTTTATATTATCTCTCTTTCTTCTTTACCTTTATTTTCACATATTGTAAAAGAGTTTTTAGAATCTCTCTTCAAAAAATTCAGTTGTACTGGTTCTAAGAGTCTCCTTTTCAAAAGACTCAGTTGGTTCTAAGAGTCTCCTTGTCAAAAGACTCAGGGTGGTTCTAAGAGTCTCCTTATCAAAAGACTCAGTGCAGGATAGTGAATTTCCTACCAAGGGGGTAGAAGTGTGGACTACCCAAAGTTTGGGGAACCACTATATTTCTTTGTGTTGTGCTGTGATTTCTTTTCTTGCATTTATTTTCTTTACTTGTTTAATTCTTGTTGGTGTGTGGGAAGCCTTAATCTGTGATCACCACATATAAATATATATATATTTGCACAAAATATTTTAAATCTCTATTCACCCCCCTCTAGAGAATTCTAGTGAGGTTAAATGTGCACTTTCAATCTATTTTGTGAACCACTGCGAGTCCTGCCAGCTCGTGAAGGAGGAATGCAAGAACCCGACCGGATTATTGCAGCCACTCCTAGTGCTAGAGTGGAAGTTCGACGACATCACGATGGACTTTATACACTGTCTTCCCCGATCACATGCAGGGAACAACTCGATATGGGTGATCGTCGATAGGTGGTCGAAGGTGGCCAGATTCATTCCCGTCACAAAGGACGCCCCGGTCAGTGTTTTGGTACAGAGGTTCGTGGAGCAGTTTGTTCGGTACCATGGCGTGCCTAGGACGATCGTGTCAGACCGGGATGGATGATTTACATAGAGGGAGTGGAGAGCAGTGCAGGCCTACATAGGAACCCGACTGACATTTAACACTGCATTTCACCCTCACACAGATGGGAAAATAGAGCATACCAATCTGACCTTGGAAAATGTTCTACGTCTATGTATTCTAGACTGCGGAGAACTGTGGGAGAGACTGTTGCCGATGTCTGAGTTCTCGTACAATAATAGCCACCAGGCTAGCATAGGCATGACACCCTACGAGGCATTATACGGACGAAGGTGCATGACCCCATTGTCTTGGATCCAGGATGAGGATCTCAAGGCACTCGGCTCAGAGTTCGTGGTGGGCACTGAAGCTCAGGTACGGCTGATTCAAGATAGGATGCTGGAGGCCCAGAGCAGGCAGGACAAGTATTACGATGCGCGACATTATATGGTAGAGTTCCAGGTGGGAGATCGAGTATTCTTGAAGATACGTCCAATGCACAGAGTTTCGCGAGTACGCGAGCAGAAGAAGCTCAGTCCGAGATATATGGGGCCCTATAGGATCCTAGAGCAAATCGGCCCCTTGGCATACAAACTGGAGCTGCCGCCGGAGCTAGCGGGATTGCACGACGTCTTCAATGTCTCCTCCCTTAGGAGGGTACTACTACGGCCAGAGCAGCAGATATCTACTATTCAGGCGCCAGTAGCGACTGATCGATCAGTCCACCTGGAGTCGGTCCGGATAGACCACACTGAGATGCGGGTCTTACGATGCAAGAATTTCCCGCTGGTCAAAGTCCAATTGCAGAATCATGGACAAGAGGAGCACACCTGGGAGCCACTAGTCTTGATGTAGCAAAAGTATCCGGAGCTCTTTACGATAAGTATAACTTAATTTTGTTTGGGATGTTTCATTTAATCACTTGCTATAGGAACACCACAGGCCTAACCTGAATTTCAAGGACAAAATTTTCATTTTTATGTATTGGGATTTGTAACATCCCCCAAACGACTAGACCCCTATGACGGTTTTGTCATGACTAGGTCATGACAAAACCCTAGGATGCGCAAAGAGAACATAAGAGCTTAGGCTTGAGGCAAAAATCATCATGGTCTGCGGATAATGATTTCCAGTTACCAAGCCTAAGGTTGTCCTTAGGGCATCGCCATGACCCATGACCCCACCATGACGTGTCTAACCCAGTAATGGGGTCCCTTAGTAGTACCTCTGCTACCCAACCGTAGAAAGAAAGGGGTATATCGAATACGGTGCTAGCGCCAGCTCTAGTGGCTAGCGCTGGCGGTAGTGGTGGTTTAGGTGAACCACTGAGATGAATACTGAACCGCAGAGACAAACCAGATACCATCGAAATGCTGGCGCAGGCGCTAGTGCTAGCACAGGCGCAAGTGCCAGCGCTGGCGGTAGCGGTAGCACCTGACGGTTGCCGAACCGGCAAGCATTACGCCACCGAGGGGCTAACGCTGGTGCTAGCACTAGCGCCGACGGTAGCTAAATCGATGGGAGACGGTCAGGACTCTTTTAGCTGGCCAAATTTATGGCCAAGGGAGTCCAAAAGTCCTCCCAATTGATGGGGGTTCATTTCCCTTATCAATTAGAAGAATATTAAGAGTTTTTCCAACCTTTAATGATGTAGCGCGTTCCTACGAGCCTACACGGGTGACGTTTAGGATAACCTCGACACCTTACACTCTCTCGACTCCGCACAATAACTAAACGCAGCAGCACAATTAGGTTATTTATTTTCTCGCGCTAACGTGCGGATAGCCAACCCGCTAGAGATCGTATCCTGGCTAGAGGCCAAGATCCGATCAAGCTAAAAGGACGAATATTTGCGTCCGAACGAGCGTTGTTGTACCAAAGAAAGATCCACCAAAATAAATCCGATTTGCAAACGGTTGATCTTTCCCCAACAAGAAAATAACAAGGTTCGCCAATCCTTTCGATAGTATCCGGAAGATCAAACAAAAAAAACAAATCTATCAAAGAAAACACCGCGAGAAATTTTCTTGCTTCGAGAAATCACGCTAAAATCGTCCACCACAAAAACGATCCAATAAAGGAGATCTCTTGAGTAGAAATTTCGTTACCCCTCTCGGAAACGTAGATCCGAGATATTGGATCCACTAAAAATGATCGCTCTCCTTTGGAACACGGAAGGGGCTCCAAATGATGAAGAAACTCGTTCGTCTTCCTCGCCTTTGCACCGGAGAGATTCACCAAACCGTTGGCCCTTGCACTTGATATCTTCTCCTCCAATAGTGGTTGGCTAGAGAAAATCCGTTGAAGAAGATTTCGTAGTGAGGATTGGGTATGAAGTGGGAGAAGAGGTAACGGAAGAGAGTTGGAGAGAAAGAGAGATTGAGAGAGGGAGAGAGAGGGAGGCCGAACTTGGGAAGACCCAAGAAGGGGGGCGGCGACAAGATGAGAGGGAGAGGAGAGGAGAGGAGAGAAATTAGGTTTAGGCAATTCTTCAAGAAAATAATATTCTACCTTTTTAATTCAAGTCTTAGCCTTATATAGGCCTTACAACACAAGTGCTAATAGCACACCAAACATAGTGCTAAACGCACACCAATAGTTCAAAATAAAAATAATAAGATGCAAGCCATAGTTAAATTAAGACATAACTTAGCAAATATAATAATAATTAATTCTTGCGGCGTGGACGAAGATTGTAGCCGTGGCCGCCACGGCGCCGCATGTCTTTAGCCGGTGGGCCGTCATCATTATCTTCCGTCGCAATTCCATGACCAACCACGCCATGTTCGTCATCTTCGTCTTCAAGTTGGCCGTCTTGGTGGCAGTCGCCATCATTTAAGGAGGGTGAAATGAGTGACTTTTAGAGATGGCCGAAATTTTCACCATGAATGGTATTAATGGAGGAATCCCAAGCTTCATCTCCCCCACCAGGATTTGGCTCTATAAAAGAGCTCAAGGGGTGGAGGGAATGAGTTTCCCCCATTTTCTAGAAGAATTCTCATACCTAGGCACCTACCGGCATGACACCCAAGAGCTCTCGACCAATCATGGCGGACCGGCGATCGACACGACTACAAGCAACAATTCAGGTCCTCCCCTCTCATCTATTTCTTAGTAGGTAGATCACATCATTTTGGCGACTAGATTTGGGGCCAATTGGTCTTGAATCGGCATGGCCGGAAGCTTGAAATCAAGCTTTCTTCTCTCGTTTAAAATTTCTGATTCTGGCCGCCAACAACCGTACATCATCGGCCGCCACCTCAACGGAGGTGGTGGAGGCATTGGACGGCAGGGAGAGCGTCTAGGTGGCTAGGAAATCACCTCCCAAGTTGCTACAGGACGGGCCAACCGTGGCCGTTAGTTGATTGGAGAAGATAAAGGGGTTCCCTTCGTTTGTGCTTTAAGATCTGTGCAAGTTTATGTAGTGATATATTTGATATTCCTATTTCTGTCCCTTTATAGGCAGTAGTTAGAAATAATTATAGAAAATACTTACTGCCCCCTGATGAAAAAGTGGGCAACCCCAAAGTTGCAGCCCTTGGTGTGTACTTTAATTTAAAATTTGTTTCAGTCAAAAGGAGCACTGTAGCTCCCTGTAGAGCCATTTTGGTGGGGCTGGTCTTTAGGGTGGGACAACCACTATTTCTTAAATTACTTTTGATGTGATAGTGATATTGGCTTGAAATTTGAAACATAGGCTATTTATACCTACACCCTTAACATATCCAAAAATGGGAATTTTTGGAGAACATTTTTCTAAGGTTTTTGTAAAATTTAATAAATCATGTATTAATTAATTTTAGGGTCTAATGACATCCAATCCCCTCCAAATTTTTGTGGGAGGTCCTTAGGGTCATGATATGACACTGGTAATCCAAGTTTGGTCAAACTAGGCCAGACTAGGTCAAAAGTGCACATGATGGAATTAGGTGGTCAAATCTCATCAAGATGTTGTGAATCTTTGGCCACTGGTTTAGGATCACCTAAGACACCCCCATGAGTAATTTGGGGTGATGTGGGGTGGATGTGCCCTAGGACCCTAGTTCTAACCTTAGGGTTGCACTTTAAGCCTTGTGAAGGACATATGTGCATATTTCTTTGAATGGTCATGAAACTTGGTAGATAAGTTCATAGGGTGTAAATATGCTCTAGGAAATTTTATGAGAATTTTAAGAACCCCTATCCCCTTTGATTTAGGCTATAACCTTTTTGGGTAGCTTTCTTATAAAATGAATTTACATGCTCCAATTATCTTGGATGTTGATGAAACTTTGGTAGATTACATAAAATCATGATATAGACCTCTGGTAATTTTTTGTAATTATTGAATTCATTTAATTAGCACTTCATTCACAAGTCATCTATTTTGTCTTAGGAATATGTTAAATAAATGAGGGCAAAATATCCTATGGAAAATTATGAAACTTGGTGGTAGGACATTTAGGGCATTGGAGAGCTCTGTGAATTTTTGTATAATTTTTAGAATTATTTATTAGTAGGTTGCTTCACAGTGTTCCCTAGTATGGGTTTATTTGAAATATTTATTTATGTGACTATTTAGTTTTGCTAAATTCTGACATTTTGCCAGTAGACTTTTCTGATTAATATAAAGGTCTGGTAATTTTGCCATAATTTTTGGAAAAGTATTTTTGGTGGTTCCTTCTTTAAAATTCTAATTTGCGGTAATTATTCAATATTATAATTAGAGGCCAACCCCTTACTGCAAAATTGTGATATTATGTATTTACTATTGTTTTGAGATAATAGATTTTCCATAATTTTATGGGTGTCATATAATAAGAAGACCTTACACTTCATGTTCAATTTCATACTTGGCCAATGTTGGAAAAATTATAATAAATGACAAATAATTATGGAAAAATATGATCCTCTCGATTTAGTCTTAGAATATCATGATAGACTCCCAGTAATAATCTTGAGTCAGTTGGATGAATATTTGAGGTACCTCCTCTTATGCAACTCATATAACTCATTTGGTTCACGTATAGAAAAACTGTAAAACTTGGGTAAATTGAAGACCAGTAGGTGGGAATGGAAGGTAGAAGGTGTACCTAGTCTGGTTGAGAAGATGTGAGGTCACCAAAAAGGAGTTTTTGTGATGAGAGTGTGCTTCATGAGTTAAGGGTTAAGTTGTGCTCGGGATTGATGAAAGATCGTCTTTCCCGTGGGGAGTCGGAAAACACTTAGGAGGTTAATTCAAGTGTAATGATAAGAAGGATAATTCTAATGGGTAGTTACCAATAACATTAAGTGCCTTGTAAAGAGGGAGCTTTGGGGTGTCATCCCATCATAACTCCTAGTACCGCTGCGAGCCCCTCACAGGGAAATCCTCGAGAAGCCCATGGTTAACTCTAAATTATAGGAATATGATGATATTCAAGATTAACTCAATAATACACACACCCACACCCCATGTTTACGGGAGGTTAGTTGGTCTAGAATCACGAGCGGTAGGCTCGGTGGCTGTCGGCACGGACGGGTTAGTCCTACGAGCAAGTGGTTCGAAAGGTTACTGTGTCGGACAAGTTAGTCCGGGGAGCTTATGGTTCGGGATACAAGTAGGGCACATAAATGTATGTGCATAAGGTGGTGGGTCTTTAGTGTTGACTGTCGTCGCACCGACATTGATACGTTGGCTCGGTAAGTGTGGATGGCCATTTACCAAGAAAAGTCTGGTGGACTGGCCAGCAATAGTACGCAGGAGCTCCGCTATTGTGTCCTTAGCATTGAGGCGTATGATAGGTCTAGGTTAGGTAGTGCAGATACCAACCTAGAGGTGGGCGAAGCCCAACCCACCGCTTTCGTTTTCTACTACGGGAGTATCCAGGGAGTTTTGCTAGCTCCAAAAAGGGGGAACTAAAGGTCTGTGCGCATAGAGTCATAGTGTGTGAGTTGGACTTGTATGAACATAACATCTAACTTCATACCTTGCATGACATAGCATAAACATTGCATTTCCACCCCTACCCATATCGTATAAATTGGTTATGGGACTTTTATACGACATGCCCTACTAAACGACCCCTTGGTCTATAGGTTTGTGTGGGCACCCCTATAAATCAAAGGCTACTTTTCTAATCTTACTTACTGTCCTTTACATGCCCTTTATTATGCTTTATTTACTACTTTAATTATATATATACACTTGTGTAGTGGTAGTTGTTCCTGTAGATAGGCCACGTCATCTGCTTTGTTTTATACCCCTTGCTGTCCTCCGCTTCGTCCTTCCGCTCGGTGCCTAGGGCCACTGGGGGATGGATTGGGGAGGGGGGGGGGGGGGGGGGAATGAGGCTTAGTCCTGTTGACTAATGGTCGGTGGACCATATAATTTTAGGGGACCGAGGAGACGTAGCAGCACCAGAGGTTGGTGCAGATGGAGGCGGGGCAGTCTAGCACGGGAGCACCGATGACAGGATCTGTGAGTGTTCTATTAGATTTGCTTCCGCGAGAGAACATGTAGTGAGGAATTAATGTATCGGGCAGGAGCCCTTTTTATTATTGTCATCTTTTATTCAGCTACTCTATGTGGACCTCTTTATTCAGTTATTATATTCATTTGATGTGAACTTGATTTTCTAGTTTAACAGATAGGTTACTTTTCTTCTGCGGTGATCGATATGGCTGGCAGGATCAGCATTTTGTAGTGGCGACCTTCCCGAGTGAAGGTGTCACCACAAATCGGAGGTTCTGGGCGTAAGACCCAGCTTTTCGAAAAAAGGGGGTCTTACACAAGTAGCCTACATGCAATAAAGGAGCTCGTGTGGGGCCCAGACAACAACAACAACAACATAGATTGAGGACTTGGACTCACTTGAGGGGGAATGTAGCCATCTTGCAAGAGAGGAGCTCGTGTAGTGGCCCGAACTACAAAAACTACATAGCTCTAGGACTTTGACTCACTCGAGGATGCAAGTAGCCGCCATGTAGGAGAGGAGCTCATGTAGGGGACCAGACTATGACGATAGATCAGCTCAAGGAATTGGACTCACTCGAGGGGGCATGTAGCCGACATGCAGGAGAGGAGCTCATACAGAAGCCCGAAATACGACAACAACTCAGTTCAAAGACTTGGACTCACTCGAGGTGTTAAGTCATTATCATGCAAGAGAGGAGCTCGTGTAGGGGCCTAAATTACGACAACAACTCAACTCGAGGAATTGTACTCACTCCAGGGGGAAAGTAGCCGACATACAGTAGAGGAGCTCATGTAGGGGCCCAGACTACATCAACAACTCAGCTTGAGGACTTGGACTCACACGAAGGGGAAAGTAGCCGGAATATTCACTCGAGGGGGCAAGTAGCCAACATGCAGGAGAGGAGCTCGTGCAAGTGCCCGGACTATAAAAACTACACAGCTAAAGGACTTGGACTCAATCAAGGGGGCAAGCAGATATCTTGTAGGAGAGGAGCTCGTGCAGGGGCCCAGACTATGACAACAACTCAGCTCGAGGACTTAGACTCACCCTTCTCAGGGATTTTATTCTCGCGGGCCATGTTTAAACACATAAGAAGGATCAAACATCATATAGTGTAAGTGACTATTTCTATGGAGCTTACAAAGTTGTCGCAAAATAGAAGGAAGCTAGGGGTAGAAGCGCTTCAAGTCGTCTCCAGTCCAGGTGTTGCTGAGGGACTATCCTTCAGAGTTTTATAACTGATATCCTCCGATTTTTAACGCCTTCACTATCATAAAGGGACCCTCCCAATTTGGGTAGAGCTTGCCTACGAATATAGATCTTACCACATTGTCCACCTTTTTGAGGACTCCTCTTTCAAATTGTTTGATCCAGACATGCTTGTAATAATACCTGCGTTTGACCTCCTTTTGACAGATCATGGCCATCTCTTATTTCCACCACTCTCAGGCTCTTGACTTCAATCTCCACCGAGATCAATGCCTTTGAGCCATTTTAAATGTAGTCTCTCACGTGGCCATGCTGTGTATCGTCCTCAAGGCCCAGCGGACCGAGGTGAGATGCTCCACCTAGTTCCCCTTCAAGTTCTCTACTTTTTTCCTCAAAAGGTTGACAATGACCTTGTTGGCCGCTTCAACCTGCCCATTGCTTTGAGGGTGGTGTACCGATGCGAAGCGGAGGTCAATTCCTAATTGACTGCAAAAACTCGTGCGCTCCAAGTTAACAAAGTGCGGTTTGTTATCAGTGACGATGGAGAAAGGAAACCCGTACCTGCAAAAAATCTCACTTCAAATAAAATTTTTAACTACTTGGGAGGTTGTCTTCACCAATGCCTTCACCTCCATACATTTGGAGAAGTAGTCGATCATCACTAAGAGGAACTTCCTCTACCCACTTTCCTGAGGGAATGCCCCTATGAGGTCCATTCCTCGAATGCAAAGGGCCACAGAGCCGTGATCGGCTTGAGTCGTTGAGTAGGCTGCAGTTGAAGAGGGGCGTGGAGTTGGAACTTATGACATCTCTTGCTGAATTGCTCAACATCCTTCTTGATGGTAGGCCCGAAATTGCCTTGCCTCAACACCCTCTTCTCCAATGTTCTTCCTCCCGAATGACTTCCACACTCTCCTGAGTGAATTTCACCCAACACCTGAGGCACCTCTGCCTCCGAGATGCACCTCGCCAATGGACTTAACAATGTCTTTCGATATAAATTTCCCTCATGAAGTAGGTAATAAGCCAACTTGTACCAAAACTGTCTTTTATCATGAATCTCTGAAGGGAGAGTACCCGTGGTCAAGAAGGTGACAAACAAATCCACCCATGAGAGTTGTTGATCGATCTTCATCAACTCCCCTTCCTCGATGTACGGTTGAAACAACTCGGTCACTATTCCTCCTGTCATATGGCCATACTTGGCCAAATGATCTGCCTGTGAATTTTCCTCCCTCGGAACATGCCGAATCAAAAACGATCAGAATATGTCTACTAACCCTTTCACTTTTACCAGGTAGCGTTGCAATATCAGTTCTCGCAACTCAAACTCCCCTCAAATCTATGAGGTTACCACCATATAATCTGTATCATCCTTGATGTCTTGTATCCCCAACTCACAAGAGAGGCAAAGCCCAATAATCAAGACTTCATACTCTGCCTGATTATTGGTGACCGGAAAATGGATGTCGATGGCCTGCTCAATCTTTGTACCCTGGGGGCTCATGAGAACGACACTTGATTCCGCTGAGCCTCTCCCCTAAGATCCATCCAAAAACATCTCCCAAGCTATCCACTCCAACGCTTTTGAATTGCTTTCCTCCACTATTGAGTCGATACAGAATCCCGAGCCTTCATTGCTAATCGAGAGATGAAAGATATGTCAAATTCACTAAGCTCCACTGACCACTTAGCCAGCCTTCTTGAATGCTCCACTCCCTCCATGATGTTGTGAAGTGGGTGATCAGTCACCACCTTAATTGAATGGACCTGGAAGTAAGGCTGGAGTTTCCGAGCTAAGGCGATGAGAGCGAACACCAACTTCTCCAGAATGGGGTAGCATAGCTCAGCCTTTCGATGAAATCAACTCACATAATAGATGCGGAGTTACTTCCCCCCCCCCCCTCGCGAACACGAACTGAGCTCACTACCTCGAATCCCACTCCTATGTAGAGTAAAAGGTCTTCACCCTCTCAAGGCTCTTGCAACAGAGATTCTTGCGTCAGTTGATTCTTTAGGCTTTTGAAAGCCTCTTCGCACTCCGTCGTCCATTCAAACTTTTTGTTGTTGGCCAGCATCCTGAAGAAGGGTGAGCATTTTGCTCCGGCTCTTGAGGGAAATCTACTCAACCCTGCTAGTCTATCAGTTAAATGATGAACCTCCTTCACCTTTCTAGGAGCCTCCATCTCCATAATTTCCTTCACCTTGTTCGGATTTGTCTAAACACCTGCTAGGGTCAAGAGGTGGCAAAGGAACTTTTCTTTCCCTCCTTGAATACACACTTCACCAAGTTAAGCCTCATCTTGAACTTTTGGTGGGTGGAAAAAGTCTTTGCCAAGTCCCACAAGTGCTCCTCTACACTCTTGCTCTTCACCATGAGGTCGTCGACATACACTTCAAGGTTCCGCTCCTTTTGCTCTCTGAACACATGGACCATCATCGTCTAGTACGTTACTCTGACATTTTTATGCCCGAAAGACATCATTTATAGCAGTAGTACCCATCGTTGTTGATGAAGGAGACGTTCTTCATCTCTGGTGGGTGCATGCAAATTTGATGATAACCAGAAAAAGCATCCAAAAAACTCATGACATGGAATCTGACGACCGAGTCTACTTGCGCGTAGATTCGAGGCAAGGGGAAACAATCCTCGGGGCAAGCTTTATTAAGAAGATAAAATTCAATACACATTCTCCACTTCCCATCTCCCTTCTTCTCCATTAAAACATAGAAAACCCAACCTAGATACTAGATCTCCGACACAAAACCCGCCTCCATCAGTTTCTTCACCTCCTCTCAGATGGGCTCTGCCAAAGAAGTGGCTATCACCCTCTTCTTCTGTTGGATGGTACAGACCCCCTGGTCGAGGTTAAGATGGTGTCACACCACATCGCCATTAATGCCCGACATGTCTTTATTATCCTGGATGCTAGCCATGATCTTCTCCTTTTCTTCCTCCTCCAGCTCCCCGCTGATCTTCACTTTCCCGAGATTCCCACCCTCAGCTTGAATCTCCTTCTCTTCCACTTCCTTAGCGACCTACAGCCTCAATGAAAGTCTAGGGATAGTCTAAATTAACCTAGAGGAGGGGGTGAATATGTGTTTATGCTTCTTAGACTTTAGTAGCTAATTAAAAGATTGAGCACAAAAAATAAACATAGCACAAAGGACAAAACAATTTGTAGTGGTTTTCTAGTATGGGTACTTCACATTCCCTCTCCACCTATCTAGCAGTATGCTAGCCTAGGAATACTCCACCAAAACTCAGATCTTACAAATAAGAGTCCAAGACTCCTATCTCAGGAATACAAACTGATTCCTTACCTCGGATCCTCTTCCTCAGGATCCTACAACTCAGGTCTTGTCCCAGAATCCTACCTCAGGTTTTTATAATAAAATCCTACATTAGGTTTTTATAATAAAATCCTACATTAGGTTTATACAAAACCCTACCTCAGATTTCAAGGAAATCCTACAACAAACTTGATTACAAGGTTTGTTTACAATAGATCTAGACTCAAGAAGATGTATCTTGTAAAATATTGAGTCTTCTTGGGCTTTGATGAAAACAACCTTCACTAGATCAGCAACAGATCTTGATATTATCTTCACTGGAGAAATGGATCTGACTGAACCTTTGAGTCTAAGAAATTCTTTGCTCTTTTAGATATTGAAAGAGAAATGATCTTGAGCAAACTTAAGAGCACTGGATGATTCACTGTTAAACTTGTCTCCTTCTGAAAGTTGTTCTCTGAAAAAGATTGTCTGTCGGTTGCACTTAGGTATTCTGAGAGAATATTGTTCGACTGATTGGAATTCTTGGATTGGGATTTTCCCTTCACATCTCATTAGTATTTATATGATTGAGGTCATTAACGATCGAATCCAAGAAACTTTATGTCAAAAATATCTTTCCTTAAAGGACTGATCTGATTGGCGCAATCGACGACGGTAGAGATTTGAATATATGTAACTTGAACTGTCTCGACGATATACAAGCTATCTTGATGATACTTGAGGTCTTAAAGACGATATCTACAAATCAACACGATCACTATCTTCAAGCCGATTATGAGCTTATCAAAATGATATTTCAACTTGTTTAGACGATAAGACTTATACTTCACATTAAGCTTTGGACTATCATGAGGGGGTCATATATAAACGATAATAACTCAAGCATTCATCATTTCAATATGTTTCTTGAAATATCATAGATACTTCTTGGTGATATTTTAACTGGTCTCGATGATAATTTACTTATACAGTTTTAACTCCACCCAAGGCTTCTAAATGATACCACAACTTCAAAACAATTTTACTTAGCACTTGAGATCTTTTACTTGAATTATTTAATTAGTTGAACCTCTTCAAGACGATATTTATCTGTCTGAGCTTCGTCAAGACGATATTCTGATGAAGGAGCTGTATATCTTCAAAATGACATTCCTTGAAGCTTAAGGTTATCAAGCTGATATTTCATGATTCTATGAATATTATCAAGATGATATTTCACTTCGAATGATTTTATGAATTCTTCAAATATCCCCTGGATTTGTATTGATTTCATGAGTTATTATGAGTGATTTAACTTTATTTTAAATAATCATCCTAAAACAATAAAACTAAGCCATGCATCAAATACAAAATGAGTTTATCTTTATCCCGAGGACTTCTTCAAATCAGGATAATTGTGGGCAATTTTTCCAACAATCATCTCTATTTTAAGAAGTCAAAACCTCAAGTAAAGATGAACTTCACGCAATAAAAATATCAAAACTAATCATGTACATCATATAAGGTGGTTCTAAAAAATGAAAACTAATATCAATTGTTAACTCACATTGTTACCTTCTCCCCTTTCTGACTTTTCAATTTCTGCTATTTTGGGGGATAGGAAACACTTGTAATATTCTCCCCCTGACTTCTTCATAAGTGGATTGAAGAATATTATCCTTGCACATGATCATGTAGGGATAATGACTCTAGACGTGTCTCTAAATTTCTTTTGAAAGACTTTTCTTCCAACCTGACATCTTTATCCATTGAATCTGGTGTTGGAGTTTCTTTGGTGATCCGGAAGGAATAAACAATTAGTCTGGCTGTGTTAGAACCTTAGCTTTTGATTTGAGTTAGGATCCATCCTTTTGTTAATAAGTCATCTAATAATTTAGATCAATCTAAGTGAACATAAATTAAATATGATGCGATCGAATTGGAGAAAATTAAATAAACAAAAATATTTATTCTCGGCTTTCGGCGAACGGAGCTCGACATTTGTTGAGCGACGTTAGACGAATCTGTCATTTCATTAACCACTCACCAGACAGCCTGTCTCAGCGGTCAACAAATTATTCTCTGAACGACGCTCGACAAAAAGTGGAAGAGCTCGACAAAGCCTCAGAAAGGCGCTCGACGAATCACGAAATGTGAAGAGCTCGACAAACCTTCAGAAAGGCGCTCGACAAATGTCGTTCAGCGCTCGACAAATTCTAGCCAGAAGCTCGACAAATATTATTTTATTCTGCTCTCTTTCTTTATGATATTTAACTTAGCCGTTGCAGATCAATAAATATTATATCCCATTGAGGATCAGCTTTAATGAAGAGTAACGGCAGGTTATCTTCTCGAAGAGTCAAATCAATGATAGAGACTTTAGCTCTTCTCTTCTTCCCGAGAAGAGAATTCAAATTAAGAGCAAGGGTCCTCAGATTATAAAGGGAACCTACAGAAGAGTACAAAGGATGAGAACACATGGAGAGTAGCACACACAAATACAAAGAAAGGAAGAGCTATTCTTGTATATCATTTTTCTTTTGCTAACATCTTCTTGCAGATCACATAAATCCTGAGACACCAATCACAACCATTTGCTCAGGATCATCTCTGCTTAGGAAGAAAGAAGTGTTTGTACAATCAAGAGAAGAGGACTCCAGAACTGTCATCAACTCTCATCAGACAGGGGGAGCTCTTCAAACATCTTCATCAAGATCCATTCAACTTCAAACCAGGATCTACAAGAGTCTTCTTATACAGAAAAGAACAATATAATTTCTGCTTTTATTCTTACTTACTTTACCCCTTCCTGTACAGGGTTATAACTCCCTTCAAAAGTTAACTCCCGGTGATAGGGCACCTTAGCAAAAACCTACAGTTTGGTTAGAGCACCTTATCAACAGCTCACCTGGTGTGAGGGCACCTTATCAACAACCTCATAGTGGATTCCTACCAGTGGGTAGAAGAGTAGATGTACCCAGTTGAGGGGAGCTACTATACATCTTGTGTCATTTGGATTGTGCTTCTTGTTTGCTTGTTTATTTCTATTTTTATTTGTGTTGTTATTTATATGCACTCTAACTGTTTGATTTTATTGCTCATACAGAAATCAGCAAACTCACTCATATAAATAGATATATCACTTACTTTGAATGTAAACCCAAACAAGATCTTTTAATAAGATGGAGATTGGTTTGTGTTGTTCTTACTCATATTGGATATGGGTGGAGAACCAAACCTATGGTTATTTGGAATACAGTTAGTACAGGAAGACTGCTCCTAGATATTATGAATATTTTATGGAGCATGTCTGGAAGTTTTCGAGATAATATTGTGAATATTGACTTGTAAACAATGTCGTCGAGATTGTCTCGATTACATGCGTTGACAGGAACTTGTCGAATTGAGCCTTGGAGATTTCGTTGAAATTGTTTCGACGAAATCGTCAAAAGGTTGTTGACGAATCCGTCGATATTGTATCGACGAATTCATCGAATACTGATTCGACGGAATGCCTGGTCAAGCGCTGCGACCGTCTCGCGGGCTGACTGGAGTCGTTGATACTAACTCGATGAATTCGTCGAAATTGTTTTGACGAATCCGTCGAATAGGTATTGACGAATTCTGTTTCGACGAAAACCTGTAGCTTCTATTTTATTCTGGTTTGCGGATAGCCGACGCCGTGGTCTTTCTTTTCTCGGGGTATAAAAGGCTAAACCTTTTAGGGTTTAGCATTTGTTCGACAGATCTTCTTTTGGGGAAAAACCCGAGCGAAGAACGGAAGAGGACGACTATCAACGACTTGCGATTTTCGACGGCGTGCCCTTACTCATGCGTGAAATCTCTCGCCGACCGGTAGATCAAGAGGAATCGTTCCTTTGGGATCTATTCGTTGCTTCTGGAGATCGAAGGGAATCGTTCCCGCAAGATCGTGTCGCTACTTTAGATCGACGGGAAGCGTTCCCATTCGGTTCTAGCCGTAACCTTGGAGTCGCCTCCTCTCCTTCAACAAATCTAGCAATCTGTGGAGACGTAGAGGGCATTCCTTCTCCGACCTAGCACTTGTTTGACAAGAGGATATGGGTTCTCCATTCTCGTGTGTACTTCTATAGAGGTGTGGACACAATTCTACACTAACTCCTCCGACGAGCAGTTCGACATTGACCAGAGCCGAAGGAAGTGCAAAGCAAGGACTTGGAATAGGATTCTGAATCCTAGAAGACTTTTCTACTTGGAGCTTTTGATTGAGTATCGACTCAATCCCTATAAGGTAATTTTATTATTTCCGCAATTTCTTGATTCATGGTTTTAGCATGATCCACATGTCTCATTGGGTTGTTCTTGATATATTCCACTGCGCACATCTGATGTTTATACCTTTAAGGAAAACCCAACAGTGGTATCAGAGCTAGATTTCTGCTAATTCCATGTTTCAGAAATTGTTCCCTTCGCAGTAACCGTCTGTTTCTATGATAGTTTGTGAAACTAAAGACTAGAGAGACGAGCTTGTCTACTGCAATAAGGGTGTTTTCTTTTGCTAGCATCCGGTACATGTAAATCCGAAGGTCTAGAAATGTTCTAAATACTCAGATTTAATCCATATCATCAAGTGTTGATGGTTTTGTGCATCTGGAATGTATCCGGGTTATGTTGGTCTATTTGTGTATTGTGTGCACATTTATTAAATGTTAATCATGATTAAATGTTAATCACGATGAAATGTTCATCGACTGTATCTCAAAATCCCTTAATCTAATATTAAGTATTCAGATGCCTTCCAGTGGATGACACTTTTCCTGCCTCGATCGATGAAGTGTGGGCTTGCCAAAGCAAGGTGCATTAATCTATCTTGGTAAGGGTGCGAGCAGATAATTGTGATATCCCACTATCGACATCGGGTCCAACTTAACTAAGTGACCTCAAAGGTTGAGTGCTTAGAGGCATAGGGTTGGCATGCACCATATGATGGATGCGAATAAAGATTTATTCACCAACCATACAAGAGTTGCATAGTGATGCAATTGGCAAGTGTTGTCTACCTAAATAACCACATCGTGAGAGAAACACCAAAGCGGACTCATTGTGTTGGTGAAATACGGATCTTGTCCACTAAGAGAGTAGCTCGCATAAACTCTCCGAATCGAAACTAAGGGTTATTGAATTGATTAAAGTAGTGGGAGTATTTAATTAAAGTCCTTATTAAAATAAAATTTATTTTGAAATATAGTACTGAAAATCTTTTGCAAATTTATTGTAGAATTTCCATGGAAAATACATCTCACCCCCACGTTGTCCCTGAGAGCCATCCTTGAGAAGGACAGGCTCAATGGGACGAACTTCCTCGACTGGTATAGGAACCTGAGAATTGTTCTCAGGCAAGAGCGCAAGCTCTATGTCTTGGAAGGGGAGGCCCCACAGAGTTGGCCAGAAATGCTCCGAGAGCAGATAAAGATGCTTACAAGATGCATCAGGATGATACCTTGGATGTGGAATGCCTCATGCTTGCTACCATGTCCTCTGAGCTTCAGAAGCAACACAAGAGCATGTGTGGTTATGAGATAATCGGGCACCTCAAGAAAATGTTCGAGGGGCAAGCCCGATAAGAGAGGTTTGACATATCCAAGGCATTGTTTCAGTGCAAAATGGGAGCTCGTGACTCAGTAGGGACTCACGTACTCAAGATGATTGGGTATATCGAGAACCTTGAAAGACTGGGTTTTCCCTTGGGTCAAGAGTTGGCCACAGATCTGATCCTGCATTCGTTGCCAAATAGTTATGAGTAGTTCATCTTGAATTATAACATGAATGAAATAGAAAAGACACTACCCGAGCTCCTTGGCATGTTGAGAACCGCCGAGAACAACATGAAGAAGGCCAAGCCTGCCAGCCCCATACTGATGGTGCATAAGAGCAAGGGCAAGGCCTAGGGATCTAAGAAGACGAAGATTGGATCTAAGTCTCCTCTTGATCCAAGTCTTCTGCACTGAAAAGGAAAGGTCTGGCGAAGGAAGGAAAGTGACACCACTGCGGTAAGGAAGGGCATTGGAGGAGGAACTGTCCCCTCTATATTGAGGATCTGCAGTAAAAGAAGGGAGGTATGAATTCCGCTTCAGGTATCTACGTTATAGAGATAAACCTTTCTGCTCCTTCATCTTCGGTATTGGATACCGGATGTGGTTCTCACATTTGTACAAATGTGCAGGAACTGAAAAGGAGAAGAATGTTGGGTAAAGGGGAGGTAGACCTGCACGTCAGAAATGGAGCAAGAGTTGTTGTCGTCGCCGTTGGTGTCTACTGTCTTTCTTTGCCCACTGGGCTTGTAATAGAACTAGATAATTGTCATTATGTTCCAGCCATAACTAGAAACATTATATCCATTTTATGTCTTGACATGAAAGGTTTTTCATTTATAATTAAGAACAATTGTTGAACGATTTTTATGAATGATGTTTGTTATGGTGTAGCCCAATTGTTTAATGGTTTATATGTTTTGAAATTAGACCATCCGATCTATAATGTTGAAAATAATAAAAGACTAAGAACAAATGACTCGAATCCTACATACCTTTGGCATTGTCGTTTGGGCCATATAAATGATAAACACATATTCAAGCTCCATAGAGATGGACTACTGGACTCATTTGATTATGAATCATTTGAGAGATGCGAGTCTTGCTTATTAGGCAAAATGACTAAATCCCCTTTCACTGGTCATACTGAGAAGGCAGATGATCTCTTGGGTGTCATATATAGTGATGTATGCGGACCAATGAGTTATATGGCTAGAGGTGGGTTCCACTACATCATTACATTTACTAATGATTTCAGTATATACGGATACATGTTTCTTATGAAGAACAAATCCGAGACCTTTGAAAAGTTTAAAGAGTTTAAGAATAAAGTGGAGAACTAACTAAGAAAAAGGAAAAAAGCACTCCGATCTGATCAAGGTGGCGAATATTTGAGTCAGGAGTTCCGTGATCATCTGAAAGAGTGTGGTATCGTATCACAGCTCACCCCACCTAGAACACCGCAACATAATGGTGTTTCTGAGAGGAGGAATCGTACCCTGTTAGACATAGTGTGGTCGATGAGGAGTCATGCAGATATGCCCATTTCTTTTTGGGGTTTTGCTCTAGAGACTGCTGCTTTTACGCTAAATCATGTTCCGACGAAGACCGTTCAAAAGACACCATATGAGATATGGGCTGGGAAGCGTCCTAGTATGTATTTCATTAAGATTTGGGGCTGTGAGGCATACGCACGACGTCAAATGTCTGACAAGCTGGAACCCAAATTAGATAAGTGTTATCTTGTGGGATATCCTAGGGAAACTAAAGGGTATTACTTCTACCTACCATCCGAGGGAAAAGTGTTTGTCGCAAGGACTTGTGTATTTTTGGAGAAAGAGTTTTTATCCAGAAAGACTGCAAAGGTGGAACTTGAAGAGGTTCAATAACCACAAACAATGAATGAACGTTAATTGGAACCTGAGCAAGGTCTACAATCTGTTGTAGCTAGAGAACCTGCTAAAGAAACACAAGTCCTACGCAGATCTGATAGGCCAAGATTTGAGCCTGAGAGATATGGATTTCTCGTGTCTCAAATAGGTAATGTGTTGCTTATGGATCATGATGATGAGCCTGCAACCTATCAAGAGGCTGTGTGGACCTGACTCTGAGAAGTGGCTTGAGGCCATGAAATCTAAAATGGACTCCATGTATACAAACCAAGTTTGGGCCTTGGTGGAACCACCTGAAGGCGTACGACCCATAGGGTGCAAGTGGGTCTTCAAGAAGAAGACTGACATGGATGGGAATGTACAGACATTCAAAGGCCGGCTGGTGGCTAATGGTTTCAGGCAAATTCATGGTGTTAACTATGATGAGACCTTTCCCCTGTAGCCATGGTCAAGTCCATCAGAATTCTACTTGTTATTGCTGCATATTATGACTACGAGATCTGGCAAATGGATGTCAAAAAGGCTTTCCTTAATGGAAACCTACTTGAGGAAGTGTACATGACATAACTCGAGGGTTTTGCATCTCCAAATGAAGCCACTAAAATATGCAAGTTGAATCGATCCATCTATGGATTGAAACAAGCTTCTCGAAGTTGGAATCTGCGTTTTGATGAGAAAATCAAAGAGTCTGGTTTCATCAAGAACGAAGATGAGCCCTGTGTTTACAAGAAGATTAGTGGGAGCATTGTTGTCTTCCTGATAATGTATGTAGATGACATATGTTGATCGGGAACGACATTCCGACACTACAAGTTGTTAAGAACAACCTAGGGAACTGCTTTTCTATGAAAGACTTGGGTGAAGCGACTTACATACTTGGTATTAAGATCTATAGAGATAGCTCGAAGAAGTTGCTGGGTTTGACCCAGAGTACATACATTAACAAGGGGTTGAAACAGTTCAACATGCTTGAGTCCAAGAAAGGATTCTTACCCATGTCACATGGTGTGAGTCTCTCTAAGGACCAGTGTCCTAAATCTTTGGAAGATAAGGACCGCATGAAGTTGGTTCCATATGCCTCGGCAATTGGATCAATCATGTATGCAATGTTGTGTACTCGACCCGATATATCTTACGCTTTGAGCATGACGAGCAGGTATCAGTCTGATCCTGGCGATGGTCACTGGATTGCTGTCAAGAATATCCTAAAGTACTTGAGAAGGACTAAAGATACGTTCTTGGTGTATGGTGGAGAGGAAGAGCTTGTTGTAAGTGGTTACATAGATGCTAGCTTCCAAACTGATAAGGACGATTCAAAGTCCCAATCAGGTTTTGTATTTTGCCGATTCTACGACAGTTGCTGATTCTACGACAGAAGCCGAGTATATTACTGCCGCAAATGCGGCAAAGGAGGCTGTGTGGATTAGGAAATTCATCGGCGAGCTACATGTAGTTCCTAGCATTGTTGATCCCGTAGTCCTCTACTGTGATAACTACGGTGCCATTGCCCAAGCTAAGGAACCTAGATCTCATCAGCGCTCCAAGCACATACTTCGGCGATTCCATCTTATTTAAGAGTTTGTCGATCGAGGAGATGTGAGCATTTGCAGAGTATGGACTAAAGATTACATAGCGGATCCACTGACAAAGCCTCTTGCACAAAGGAAGCATGATGGTCATGTTAGATCAATGGGTATTAGATACCTGAATGATCATCTTTAGTTGGAGCTCATTCAGTTATCTAATACCCATTGATCTAACATGATGGTCATGTTAGATCAATGGGTATTAGATACCAGAATGATCATCTTTAGTGGGAGCCTTGTGGATTGCATGTTTGTCGGTTGTTTTTCATTTGATGAATTGTGTTATGTACTGTATTCTTCATTTTATATTTATGGCAAGTTCTTTTATTATGTCAACTATTTCTATATGATAGAATAATTAACATAATGAACGCCCTTAGAATGTTTTCTTCCATAGGAATTCAAGTACGTGACTTGAATGTGAGGGCCTATGTTTAAATGAAGCTTCATTCTTAAATGGTCCCTGGTCCAGGTATCATCCTAGAAATTAGGGCGAGGATGAGACCATAAGACTAGCATGTGCGTTGACTGATGACCGGTTTTCACAGGTCATGATATTGTGATATCAACTCATCATATGGGTACTTGTTAGGAACAAGTTGTACTAGACAGACCCACCGTGAGACTACATTGTGGATTGTTATATGAACGTGTCACAAGTAGGTCTCAAGTGACAATGGTGTTTGTGGTCCTTTAACCTGAAGTCACAGCATTCATCAAGTGAGGAAGAGCATACTTTGATGCCATCTAAAGTCTTCTCTTGAGAAAGGTTGACGATAAGGGTGGTTATTGGGTATGTTATTAATCATTTGGATGTTTGTGTGTGAGCAGATATGGAATTTGTCCTCCTTTATGACAAGAGTTACATCCATGGGCCCCTTGATGGAATGAGACTGAGAAATGCGTGGCCATGCTTGGTTGAGTCAATATATGATATTGAGCTCACCAATTTCAATAGTCTATTCTAGATCAGGAAACAAGGATTGAACGATCATGAGGGTGACACGGTCCATGCCTCTAATTCTATCCTGATGTAAGGGACAAAGGGACATGACAACACTGATACATTGGTCATGACAGGCTTGTTGAGTTATGAACTCTTATTGCTTGGGTAGCAATGATGCATTAGTAGGTGCCGCTCATTATTTGTGAGACTTCTGTTGATACCTTCTAGATCAAGTGGGAGACTATTGGGGTTTCTTTGGTGATCCAGAAGGAATCAACAATTAGTCTTACTGCCAACGTGATGTGAGCATATAGGGTCGCACATAAGAGTATTGGAGAAGTTGGAGATTGGTTTGTGTTGGTCTTACTCATATTGGATATGGGTGGAGAACCAAACCTATGGCTATTTGAAATATAGTTAGTACAGGAAGACTGCTCCTAGATATTATGAATATTATATAGAGCATGTCTGGAAGTTTTCGAGATAATATTGTGAATATTGACTCGTAAACATTGTCGTCGAGATTGTCTCAATTACATGCGTTGACAGGAACTTGTCGAATTGAGCCTTGGAGATTTTGTCGAAATTGTTTCGACGAAATCGTCAAAAGGTTGTTGACGAATCCGTCGATATTGTATGAACGAATTCGTCGAATACTGATTCGACGGAATGGCTGGTTGAGCCGCTAAGACCATCTCGCGGGCTGACTGGAGACGTCGATACTAACTCGACGAATTCATCGAAATTGTTTTGACGAATCCGTCGAATAGGTATTGACGAATTCTATTTCGACGAAAACCTGTAGCTTCTGTTTTAATCTGGTTTGCGGATAGCCGACACCGTGGTATTTCTTTTCTCGGGGTATAAAAGGCTAAACCTTTTAGGGTTTAGTAGTTGTTCGACAGATCTTCTTTTGGAGAAAAACCCGAGCGAAGAACGGAAGCAGACGACGATCGGCGACTTGCAATTTCCGACAGCGTGCCCTTACCCGTGCGTGAAATCTCTCGCCGACCGGTAGATCAAGAGGAATCGTTCCTTTGGGATCTATTCGTTGCTTCTGGAGATCGAAGGGAATCGTTCCCGCAAGATCGTGTCGCTACTTTAGATCGACGGGAAGCGTTCCCATTCGGTTCTAGCCGCATCCTTGGAGTCGCCTCCTCTCCTTTAATAGATCTAGTCATCTGTAGAGACGTAGAGGGCATTCCTTCTCCGACCTAGCTCTTGTTTGACAAGAGGCTATGGGTTCTCCATTCTCGTGTGGACTTCTATAGAGGTGTGGACACAATTCTACACTAACTCCTCCGACGAGCAGTTTGACGTTGACCAGAGCCGAAGGAAGTGCAAAGCAAGGACTTGGAGTAGGATTCCGAATTTTAGAAAACTTTTCTTGGAGCTTTTGATTGAGTATCGACTCAATCCCTATAAGGTAATTTTATTATTGCCGCAATTTCTTGATTCATGGTTTTAGAACGATCCACGTGTCTCTTTGGGTTGTTCTTGATATATTCCGCTGCGCACATCTGATGTGTATACCTTTAAGGAAAACCCAACGTCTGGGACTAGATCCCCCTTAATGTCTTTAGGGGGGTTAGAGCAATAATAGTTTCTGTAGATTGCTCCACCAAATAAGTCCTGTAGATGGTTACCAATCAATGTTTGTAGGGGGTTGATCAATACCAATTGATATAGCCCATAACCTTTTGTAATTTTCCTATCAAATCCTCCAAAGTTTACTTTGGGTCCATCTTCAACAAGAGTAATACCTTTAAGAAGGCTTCTTGTTCCAGTCATATGCCTGGAACATTCACTGTCCAAATACCAGATAGGATTTTTGTTTGCCTTTGGTCTATCATACCAAACATATTAGTTTACCTTAGGAACCCAAACTATCTTGGGTCATAGGTTCTTGTTAATTCTAATCATTGGATGTTTCATTATATGTTCAAAGCTAGCTTTAGATTATTTGCCCTTGACACTGTTGGATTGAACCAACAGTCTATGGCAAAATGACCAATTTTTCCACAACACCCGCAATCAAACTTGTTATATCTTATCTTCTGGTTTACCTTAGGAATTGGATGAGGGTGCAGGTGACCATAAGAGCAGTTCCCTGAAATGTTCACTATTCTAAAATTTGTATTATGGTTGTGTGAAATGTTGGAATGGGTAAGCACAATCACATGACTCTTTCTGGTAGTAGGCTTTTGAATTTCAACCTTCTCCGTACCTTTTCTTGTTGGCGTTGTTGAACCAATTACAAATGGTCCGTGACTTTTCATTTGGATTTCTTCATGAGGTTCTTTAAGTGCCCAAAATCTAAAGTCTGCTCCATTCCTAGAATTTTGTGGCTGTTTTGTTCCACTTGTAGAGCATTCATTAGAAAAGTATCTATAAAAATGGTCTAGATCTTATGTATTTATTGGCAACATGACCTTCTTAAATATAGTCTGATCTTCTGAGGTCTTGCCTTTGTCATTCTCTATAGAATATCCTACACCACCTCTATATGGTGCAAATAAAATATGTCAATGATGGGCAATATGGTCTGTGGCTTAGAAAACTGAGCCACCAACTTTCTCTCAATGAGAAGCTTATCCTCAAGATCTTTTATTAATTTGTTCTTCTGATTTAATGCCTTGGCTTGATCCTTAGGAAAATTCTTACTTCTTTTTAAAGCATCTAGAAGAGCTCCAAATTTTTCTACCATATCAAGTTCAACTCACTAGATGATGAACAGGATTCATATATAGAACTTGTGGTAGATGGGGGGTGCTTTAATGCATAACTGAGAAGGAGGATATGATTCATCCTGACTCTCATCATCAGATAAAGCCATCAACCCAAAATAGACTTCTTCTTCAGATTCAGAAGAGCTTAAGTCACTGCCACTCAAGGTCTTTGTCTTCTTTGCTATGAAGCTTCTCTCTTTCTTCTTGTCTTTGTGAGATATTCTCTCATCCGATTTGGCATTTGCCTTTCTTTTAGTTGGACAGTCATCTATAACATGACATGTCTTCTTATAGCAGTAACACACAATGTCAGAAGAAAACTATTTTTTATGTTTAGAGTCATACATGTCCTCCTTAGACTTGTGCTTTGGTCTGTCATAGCTGTGACCAGACTATCTAGAATTGGAGGAGAAGAGCTTGTATTTGTCATGTCTCCTCTTTGACAATTGTTTCCTGAAATGCTTGCAGAATAAAGAGAGTTCTTCATCTGTCAGCTCAGAACCTAAGTTGTTGGCCTCAGAATCCTCATGTTCAACATTTCTCTTATGAGGAGCTGAAGAGTCCTCTATGATCCTCCTTGAGCTTTCTGCCTTGAAGGTCACAATATTTTCATTGGAGTAGGATTTACTCCCCTCTTCTTCTATTTTTCTTGTGTTGAGCTGCAACTCATGTGACAACGGCTTTCCAAACAAGTTTTGGGGTTCCATTCTTGTAAGGTTCCCCATATCTATTATGACACATATATTTATGTCCTACTCTTTGTTGAGGGATCTCAGATATTTGTCTTTCAATTCATAGTTTGAGAATTCCCTCCCATAGGTTGTGAGACGATTCACAATTTTAAAGAACTTTTCAGAGCAATCAGATATGGAGTCATTCTTTGTAACACCCGCCCCGTCATATAGAATATAATAGTAGGTCTGGCCGGGACCCCACACCATATTAAATGGACAGTAACGTGCGTTACGTAATTAGCAGTTCAATAGTTTCAAATAAAACCATCTCAGTATACACAGAGTCATACACAACATAAGCATTTATTAAAGGTAAAACCAGATTACATAATTTGTCCACTTGTTCACTAGAAATGAACATACATAAAGTTAATTACAAGACTTATTTACATCACAGATGGCTTCCAAACATCAGCATGCATGCCGACCAGACATGAAAACTAGTAAACAAAACATGTTGGCCTTCGAGGGCCAGCAAAGCACAGCAGCTGGGGTTCCAACCCGCTATTTTCCGCTCATCTCACCAGGACCTGTCAAACACAATCCACCAAGCAGTGGGAAAACAGGTAAGCGGTTAGCTTTAGCTAACCAAGATTTATAACAACCCCACCCCATGCCCGGGGCGGTGGTACTCCTTCCCTGCAAGCAAGCAATAACAACATATATTTCACAGGTGCGTCTAAGCAACGCATAGAAATAATCACCACATAGGTCGACTCTAGGACACATGTATTGTGCTCTCAGGGCACACTCCATCCACAAGTCCTTTCTCAACTTGGATGGTCTTTTGAGCTAGGCCGTACAAACAAAGTTCTGGCTGGCCGTACACACGAAGTCCCGACTCTCTTCCATAAGATGGTGCACCGAGGGGTGACCTCTTCACCGACCACTATGGACGGGTTTAGATCCAGCTAGACCCGACTCAATCATTGTAACACGATGCAGGTAAATTTCACCTCATCCCGATCATATGATAACCTCCACCGGGTCATCATCACAGCCCCTAGGGCCGTTCAAAATCACACCACGTGATCTCAAGGACCACTGGCGGTAGCGCCGACGCTAGAACTAGCGCTGGCGCTAGCTAACAAAACAAATTTCTATCTTTTCTTTCAGGCATGTTCTGGAGATCACCTCCATAACTCCCTGTAGCACATCACATCACCTAGAACCAAAAAAAAAAGCATACATACACGAAGTCTTCACCGGAGTGCAATATTGACGCGCAAAACTAGCACACCGCTATAGGAGGTAGCAAGACTATGACACGAAATGGCAGTGTACCGATCGTTCAAGTAATATAAAATGGGCGTAATTCCCAAGTATAGATCTTGAAGGAACACAGTAAGGTGAAGTTTAGTTTTGAGGAAGGACTTGAGATTGAAGTCCTTGGGTCGAATGGGTTGCGGACGGATTGGATTGGATTGTGGAAAGCAAAGAAAAACTAAAATACTAAACTACTACTATGCAGGCCGCTATGCACTGCTTCGCTTGGCGGATGGAAACTATGCAAGCTGCTATGCACTGCTTCGCTAGGCGGATGGATGAGAAGGCACCCGTGTTGGGCTGCGATTAGCAATTACCCCGGTGTTGCGGTGCTAGTTGAAGCTGAAGGGCGTGTCGCCCGCGGGCCTAACTGGCTGCCACGTGGATCCTGCTCGGGTGACCGACTCTATTAAGGATAGATTGCGCCTTCACCAACAGTCCGGGCTTTTGGTCGAGTTGGTTGCGTCGAGTCCCCAATAAGTGGTATCAGAGGGGGTCGCGTGTTCGAAACCCCGGGTCGTTGATGGGGGGGATTGTTGGGCTGTGGTCAGCAATTGCCCCGGTGCTGCGGTGCTAGTCGAAGCAGAAGGGCGTGTCCCCCACGGGCCTAACTGTCTGCCACGTGGATCCTGCTCGTGTGACCGGCCCTATTAAAGATAAATTGCGCCTTCACCAACAGTTCAGGCTTTTGGTCGATTAGGTTGTGTCGAGTCCCCAATAGGCCGTTAGCACCGCTTCGCTGCGCGAATGGAAGAGTAGGCTTGCAGATGAAATGGTTCGCACCGGCGGAGTCGAGGTGCATTATACGGGTCGTTAGCACTGCTTAGTTTGGCGGATGGAAGAGTAGGAACACGGAATGAGCGACTAGTTAGGCGGAATGGAAGAGTAGGCTTACGTAATGGAATGAGGGTAATGGCATATGGATGATGGAATGAGGCGCTCCTCACTTACATAAACAATAGGATAATTTCACATAGACATGAAATAAACTTAAATGCAATAATAAGATTTAGCGATCATCGTTCATATACACAAATAATCAAGAAATTTAGTACTGCAAAATGAAGGGGGTGAGATTACAACCAAAGGGCAGAGACTCATCAGAGGTTCACGATCAGAATCTAGGGTTGTCAAGCCTTGTCCGAGCTCGGGCTCCAATTGCCGTCCCGAGTCCAGAAGAGTTGTCTCCTTCTTCTAATGTTCCCGTCTTCTTCGTCAATAATCTTCGAGTCTGATCTCGCCGGAGAACTTCACTTATGCAATGAGAAATCCCTCAAAATGGAGCTTTGGTGTATACAAACGATGGAGGAGGCCGATAGGATACTCCGGCTTGAGATTGGGGTGAAGAATATGCCCAGAGCACCTCCCAATGATGGCTGGTGAAGGAGAGGCGAAAAAGGCGGACTGGAGATCGAAAAATCAGCGGTGACGAGCTGAATAGAAATGATTAAATGTGTCTAAAAACGAGCTGAATACAAGGGTAGGATAAAACCACACCAAAACAGGCTTAAATGTGCGTTCTTGTACGTAAATGATATTGCGTAAATAGAAACGATTATGATCCAAAAGTGAAGTGCAAGTGCGTGAAAACCAGCCCAGATGAGTCTAAAAAACCCTATATAAATCAGACTCATCACACCCCAGACTTACCTATGTGCGCATCCCGAGCAGACAAATCCTAAGCAGGCGGGAAAAAATGAAATATTACTACTACTTAAAATTACAAAATGGAGTACCATGCGAAGTCACATGCTCAAGTGTATAGAAAAATAGTAGAGAAGATTTCTAATTATACACATAGTTTATAAATTTCTAATAGAGTAAATAAATATTACTACTACTCAAAAATGAATAATGGTGAATCATCCGGTCACGCATAAGGAGAAAGTAGAATAATCGCTAAGATGAGCATTGACCAAGTTGGGATTCGTGAAAAAATACACCAAAATCCATCGTTGTCGCAGACCATAAGCTCTCCCGGTCATATTCTCTCCACGACACTAGATTGGTTCATAGCGTAAGTTTGTAGAACTTTAGGTTTTAAATGGGGCTTGGGTTATGGTGAGGTAAACAAAGATAAACACGAAGGATATAGTACACCTAAACCCAAATGAGCTTTATTAAAACTACCCGCTCACCAAATTCGAATGCAAGTGCACCACACCCCCAGACTTGGACTTTTGCAACATGGGTGTGTGCACCACCTATTCCCAATATTTCAAATAATTTTCAATTTAGTCTTTTTCTCATTCATTTTTCAAAGCAAAAATATTTTCTTTTTCTTTTTCTCTTTCTTCATTTTTTCATTTTTTTCTTTCAGCAAATTTTGAAATGAGCACATCCACATAATCACAACGAATTTATCAAAATCACCACCCCAAAAAGTAAAACTCGAGCTCATAATTTGGGCGTGCAATTAGGATTGGCTTTGAGGCTTTGGTGAGGTATATGTCGAGCTGAATCAAATGGACTGGATAGGATCAAAGGGGCTAGCAAAGGTAGACGATAGGCATGATACAAAAGCTTAATTGGGCCAAAATAACGGCCTACTTCACTCTCACGCAAAAGGACTATCCTATGCCCATGCTTCAAGAATCGCTTGGGGCAAGTTCTTAGCCCCGAGAAAGATTCTCCTTTCTCCTGACTCAAACAATACTAGTCTAATGATAATTTACACACCATCCCTATGCTACCATTTGATTCACACCAGATTCACCATTTGAGTAGAGTAAATAGTATTTACACTAATAGAAATGTATAAAACTAAAAGTATAAGAAGAAATCTAATCTACACAAATCTCTACACTCACATGAGTACTTGACTAGGAACACCAGAGTCAACATTTTACTCCACTACATAATTTAAACGACAACACAATGATTTTCCCAATCACACAAAGGAATAAGTTCAACACATGATGCGCCAACAGCTAAGTACAAGCTCAAGTGGATGTTGTGTTGTGCTGTGCAAGAAAATGAATAATACATCTTAAATAATAGCTTTTAGCATGCTATGCAATAGTGCACGTGAGTGGGTACATAAAATGACCCCCCTCCAGATTTAAACTAAACAATCCAACACAATACATGGCTATGAAATTCAAAATAAAGCTAAGGGAAGAGAGTACCCAATGCTCAGAGAGTGAGCATACCAGAAGATGCGTATAAATCCAGGGCAAAGCAGTCATACGAAGAATCACAACCACCGCCTTCACAAATAGAAAATGCATGCAGGGGTGAGCTCCGCCAAAAACAAAAGAAAATATACAAAATAAAATGAAATACAACTAACTAAACTAAACAAGATGAAATAAAAAATGCAGGAAAATAAGACAACTACTGGGGTTATTGTTCTCCTAGCACGACCTATTTAGCATTTTAACAGTTCTAGCTAATGAGAGTATGAAAAGAGAAATTCATAGGTAACTGGCCTAATATCCGTGTCGGTAGCGGGTGCTGATACGACGATAGAACATTTACTCCTCTACCTAAATAATAATACCTGCTCGTCCCAGGTAGAGGGAAGAGAATGTAAGAGGAGGATGAGGAGTACTCCTCACACAACTAACCAAAAACATCCTTGCCCAGCAAGGTGTCATCTTCAGGGAGGTGGCAGGAGGAGAAGGTAATGAGTGAGGCTTCCACTATGGAAGAGCAGTCAACCTCCTCACATATGAGGATACGCTCATCATTGACTTGAGAAAATTTCTCCAAGTCCTCCTGAGGTACCTGTGAAGACTCAACCTGCACAGGCTCAGATGAAGAAGGGGGGTCAAGATTTAAAAGAGAAGAAAAACTTAAATAAACATCAATCGGGGGAGTGGTCCTGATCTCACTCCCGATAGGTTGAAGCAAAAGGATACTGTTGGCATCGTCGACATTGCTGCAGGGCTCAGTAGGATCATTAGTGGCCTCCTCCACGATTTGGACTTCCTCCACCGGTGCTGAAGTAGAATCCTCGTCATCTTGGAAAATATCCTCCTCCATAAGAATCAGCACAACACACAAATCACTCGCCTTATCCTTCAAAACATCCGCAATAATGTCATCAGAGACGAATGTAGTAGTATGCACAACATGGGGAGGAATAGTGCTTGGATAAAAGTCAAGCACCGATTCCTCACAAAGAATCGAATGCATGCAAGGTGATGTATGTCCAGGGGAGATAGACTCGGCTATGTTGGAACATACATCTGCTACAACTATGATGAGCGTGTCTGCATCATTCCTTTCAAAACTTGAAGGTGACACAACAACGTAATCAGAGGTAGAAGGTGTGCTTCCAGAGTTAGGAGTCGGGATGATCCAGATATCGGTTCGTCATCCTCGTCTAATTGGCGAAGATAAGAAGCACAATCCTTCAAGGCATGATCCGTGCTCTGACAAAACAAGCACTGCCATGCTGGCTTCTTTGGCACAACAGGTGCTGAAGCCGCAAAGAAGTATGTCAATAAAGGCTTAGAAGAATAGCCATAGAACTTACGCACACCATATTGAGTACTAGACAAAGTTAGTGCTCCATATACTGGGCCTTGAGTGCTAGGGATATTATCTCCCTTTGGACATCTATCAATAGCATGAGAGATATCTCGACACCAACGACAACGAATATTAAGTGAGGCCCAAATTGTGTGAAGATAACAAGATTCAAAATAAAAACACTATTGTGCAAAATACTACACCCAACAATAATCCACTAAAGCAACCTATATTAAAAGAAAGAAAACCAGAATACGAAGAATTAAATAAAAAAAATGCAGTTTACAAATGGAAGGACTTCTACCTCTCGTCTCCCTCTCCAGAAAACTCACACGACTGTGTTCGCCGGCAACAGCGCCAAAAACTTGATGCGCAGAACTAGCACACCGCTATAGGCGGTAGCAAGACTGCGACACAAAACTGCAGTGTCCCGATCATTCAAGTAATATAAAATGGGCGAGTAATTCCCAAGTATTGATCTCGAAGGAACACAGTAAGGTAGAGTTTACTTTTGAGGAAGGACTTGAGATTGAAGTCCTTAGGTCGGATGGGTTGCGAACAGATTGGATTGGATTGTGGAAAGCAAAGAAAAACTAAAATACTAAACTACTACTATGTAGGCTGCTATGCACTGCTTCGCTGGGTGGATGGAAACTATGCAGGCCACTATGCACTGCTAATTCGCTAGGCGGATGGACGAGAAGGAAAGCGGATGAGGTGAGTGTAACTGCAGAAGGTTTTGAGCGTCGTTAGCACCTCTTGGCTAGGCAGATGGATTACACGGGCCGTTGGCACTGCTTCGCTGCGCGGATGGAAGAGTAGGCTTGCGGATGGAATGGTTCATACCGGCAGAGACGAGGTCGATTATACGAGCCGTTAGCACCACTTATCTTGGAGGATGGAAGAGTAGGCACACAGAATGGGCTTGTAGTCAGGCGGAATGGAAGAGTAGGCTTATGTAATGGAATGGAGGGTATTGGCGGATGGACGATGGAATGAGGCGCTCCTCACTTGCATAAACCACAAGATAATTTCACATAAACATGAAATATACTTAAATGCAATAATAGGATTTAGCAATCATCGTTCATATACACAAATAATCAAGAAAATCAGGACAACAAAATGAAGGGGGTGAGATTACAACTAAAGTGCGGAGACTCATCAGAGGTTCACGGTCGGAATATAGGGTTGTCAAGCCTTCTCCGAGCTCGGGCTCCAACTGTCGTCTGGGGTCCGGAAGAGCTGTCACCTTCTTCTAATATACCCGTCTTCTCCGTCAATAATCTTCGATTCTGATCTCGCCGGAGAACTTCACTTATGTAGCGAGAAATCCCTCAAAAAGGAGCTTCGGTGCATGCAAATGATGGAGGAGGCCGAGAGGATACTTCGACTCGAGATTGGCGTGAAGAATATGCCCGGAGCACCTCCCAATGGTGGCTGGTGAAGGAGAGGTGAAAGAGGAGGATTGGAGATCGAAAAATCGGCGATGACGACGCTGGTCTCTGACCTAAAATTGCAAAGCAGGCTATATATAGGCGTCAAATAAAACCGCGTGCACGATCAGTGGCACAAGACCAGTGGTCGTGCGTGAACAAATGCCACTAATCGTGTGCGAACAACCTATAACAGAATATGGAATGCCAAAATAGTGCACGTGCAGTGGCGCACGACCGTGGTCGTGCGAGAAGGAATCCAGTGATCATGTGAACCGCTCGGGTGAAAATGAAGGAATGCGCACGACCAGTGGTCGTGCGCCTGATCGTGCGCGAACAAAAACACACGACCAGTGGCCATTTAGGCTAAAAATTCCCAAACCAACTCCGAGCTTCCACACAACCCCTGTACCTACAGGAAAACATCTAGGACCACTGAAAAAGGCAAAATAATTTCCAATCCAAGCATTCACAAAGATCTATATAACTATAAAAATGAGCTGAATAAAAAGGTTGGATAAAACCACACCAAAGCAGGCTTAAATGTGCACTTCGTGTACGTAAATGATATTGCGTAAATAGAAACGATTATGATTCAAAAGTGAAGTGCAAGTGCGTGAAAACTAGCCCAGATGAGTTTGAAAAAACATATATAAATCGGACTCATCAAATATCAACATCACCAATCAAGACCAACTTGTCCAGATGGGCTTCACATAGTATTCCTATGTCCGTACATCGATCTGGACTCAATATACAATTTCTACGGGGATAATCCATATCGACCCGTCGGAAGAAACCTATCCACTAATTAGTGGAAATCTTCCTTCTACTATGCAAATCAAAGGACTAGCATGTCCGGAGATTAAGGAGGAGAATCGTTACCCTTGATGTTCATTTTGGTGCCATCGGACCAGGATTCCTCTCCACAGATTTGAAGACCGGACAAACACGCAAGAGATCTCCTACCCGGACTTGCCAAAAGGATCTCCTTCCTTTGACTTCTACTTCCTTGCCCTCGGAGAGAGTCCAAGTGAGAACTTGAGAAGAATCCACGATTTGGTGGCTTATATATATCAAAGCGCTACCGCCGATGCTACCCACTAATGCAGGCGCTAGCCCAAAGGCGGTACGACCGAACCAATCCACAGCCGCCTAAGGAATTCATCGAAATTGCTAGCACTGGCGCTAGCGCTACCACCTGCGCTATCGTTTGTTCAACACGATTCGTCAGAATACACTCGACGGGACACAAATTCTTCGTAACCTCTACCACCGACGCTATCACTACCGCTGGCACTAGCACGCGATGAATCATCTTGATGTTTTTGATGATACACACAAGTCCTTTCGTTGACACTCACCCAATTCGATGATATGAGCTACCGCCAGCGGTAGCCCTAGCGCCAGAACTAGATCCGTAGCTTAGGACTCCGTGAACTCGTTGCACAAGAAAACTGGGGCCTTACAATCCTCCCTCCTTAAGCAGAATTTCATCTTGAAATTCAAACAACGCAAATAACTACAAAGATACAAAATGTAACTTGTACCTCAACGGAACAATTCGGTGAACACGTCACGCATGGTCTGCTCACTCTCCCATGAAAGCTCCTCACGACTGCAATTGTCCTAGCAGCCTTTGACCATTTTGATCATTTTATTCTGTAACTGCTTGACATCAGTGTCCTCGATGTGAATAGGCGTGACCCTTTCCTTTAGCCCATCATTGACTGGCACTTGATTCGCCACAAGCACTTGACTAGGCTCTGGGACAGCCTTCCTTAGCACAGATTTGTGAAACACATAGTGTGAGCCGATCAACTCTGTCGAAAAAGCGAGCCAATAGGAAGCTTTACCAACACGTTCAAGTATCTCTAATGGTCCAAGGTATCTTGGACTCAGCGTTTTCAAGCATCGAATCTTGGACACACCCTTGAACTATTTGATTTTGAGATAAACCCATTCGCCCACGACGAACTCAATGTTTCTGTCCTTGGCGTTGTAGTATTTTGCCTGCCTATCTTACGCAATCAACAATCTCTCCTAGATTGTTCGATTTGTCGAATTGGCATCATCGACTTCCTTTCGCTTAAATAACTTAGTTTCGCCTGTCTTCGCCCACGCCAAGGGTGTACGAAACTTTCTACCATAAAGTGCCTCAAAGTGCGCCATTTTTATACTGGCCTGGTAGCTGTTATTATAAGCGAACTCAATCATAATGAGATGATATTCCCACCACTTTCCGAAATCCATGGGGCACATTTGGAGCATATCCTCCAATGTCCTATTGGTCCGTTCAGTCTGCCCATCCGCTTGAGGGTGGAAGGCAGTCCTAAATTTCAGCTTGGTACCCAATAGTTGGTGGATTAGCCTCCAATCATTCGATGTGAAGCACCCATCTCGGTCACTTACGATGCTACGGGGCACACCGTGCAATCGTACAATGCTATCCACATATTGCTTTGCCAACTTCTCCACTAAATCGTTCCTCCGATTTGTATTAATGTGGGATACCTTTGTCAAGCAATCAACGATCAGCCAAATAGCATCATTCCCATTTTGCGACCTCGGCAAACCATGCACGAAATCCATAGAAATATCATCGAATTTCCATTCCGGAATAGGTAACGACTTCAGGAACCCACCATGTTTCTGACATTCTGCCTTCACAAGTGCGCAAGTTTTGCAGTTTGCCACGTAAAGGGCTATGTACTTCTTTAAACCTGGCCACCAAAACAAAGTTTTCATGTCTTGGTACATTTTTGTTCTCCCCGGGTGGATTGAGTGCTTCGTAAAATGTGCCTTGTACATTAATTACTCATACAACTTGCCAACATATGGGATGCACAACTTACTGTCTTTCCACAAAAGACCGTCGTCCAACAAAAACTCGGCAGCAGACCCATCCCCATTCTCCGCCAAGTAGCGCTTCATGCCGCATCAAGCTCCAAGGGTTCGCGTATTCTGTCCGCGAGGTCATATTGCACCTTCGTCTTGTTCAAGCACGCACTCATGCTAGTACTTCTATCCACATAGTAAATCTCCAAGGCTTCCAAGTCGCTGATCAGAGACGGATCATGAATCTGAATCCAGCTGGCTTGTGTAGAAGCCCTCCGGCTCAAAGCATTTGCAACAACATTTCGCTTCCCAGGAGTATAGTGAATCTCGAAAGTGTAGTGCCCAAGGAACTCCATCCACCTTCGTTGTCGCATATTTAGCTCCTTCTGATTTAACAAATACTTCAGGCTCTTATGGCCAGTAAAGATATTAATCTTCACACCATATAAATAATGCCGCCACAATTTTAGTGTGAATATCACGGCCACCAACTCGTAGTCGTGGACCAAATAGTTCCTCTCACACACTTTCAATTGGCGCGAGCAATAAGCAATCACCGAACTATTCTGAAGCAGAACACAGCCTAAGCCTCTCCCTAAGGCGTCGCTATAAACTTCGTAGCCCTCTGTCCCACATGGCAAACACAAGATTGGTGTCGTGGTCTGATGATGCGCAATTTCAGCACAGCTAATTAGCAAGCGCAAAATGCGGTACGACGGCAGTGCACCGGTCGTTGTCAAGTAATAAAAGTAGGGAGAAACTCCCTGAATATCATTCTCAAAGGACTGCAAGTTGGGTAGTATGATTTGCCTATTAGGAAAACTCTTATAAAGATTCTAAAACACTTAATAAAAAGGGGGGTTTTGAAAGTGGTTTTCCTATGCTATCAACAGAGAAAGAAAATGCGTGCCTAAAGCTCCGCTTCGCAAGGCGGGATGGATGCAACGGCCGCGATGCCGTGCTTCGGTGAGTGGGTGGAAGAGAAGGCTAGCGGATGAGGGTTGTAGGCACCTCGTCGTGAAACACGCAACTAATAATTGCTAGTGCAGAGCACTACCAAGCGGTGGAGTGGATGGCGGACTACGACGTTCCTCAAATCTCATAAACAACACAAGATCTCAACAACATGAAATCATAATAATCAAAGCATAAGGTTTATGAACATCATCCATGATACAAACACAAATAAAGAGAAATATCTGAAGTAAGCGTAGGGGAAAAGAGTCAACCACAGCTCGAAGACTATGCTGAAGATTCTCGGCTGGAATCGTAGGGTTGTCAAGCCTCATCCGTCTCGGTCTTCAGTTGCGTCCGGGGTCCGGAGGAGCTGTCACCTTCCTCTACAATTACCCGTCTTCTTCGTGGTCTAGCTTGAGGTAGCTCTTGTTCGACACCTGGAATGCTGTGGAAGTTTTCCGTCTATGGCTTTCTTGAGCTCGAGGATGATGGAGGAGGCCAAGGAGGGAGATTTGGCGGTAGATTTGCAAGCCAAAAGTCACCGGAGCTCCTCCTAGGTCAAAATGGTGGTGGAGCGGCGAAGTGGGGGAAAATGGCAGGGCTTGGAAGCCTTTCCTGCGGGTCTCCCCGAATGAAGCAGATTTCCTGCTTTAATTACTAAACAGGCAGAATTTTAGTCACGCATGGGCGAACGCATGACCGTGCGTTGCCTGTGCGTTATTTAACGATTAAAATGGCTTGAGGAAGAAGCAGCAGTGCCCGTGCGTTTTACTCACGCACGAGAGAATCCTCCCGTGCGTAAAAATACATGGGTAAATTCAGATTGGCTAAAAATCAGTCAAAACAGGCGATCGTGCATTTCCTTCGCGCATGGGCGAATCCGCCCGTGCGTAAAAATGCACGACCAAATTCAGATCACCGGTTTGCTCCCCAGATGAAAGCGTGATGTAGGGGTACCGTGACGACGTGTACGTTACGCTAACGGAAACATGTTCATCACAAAAAAAGTAAAACAACATAGGATGGCTCCGACCAAGAGCGAACGAAAGGGGGTCGGTTGGCTCCCAAATCCGATTGAAAATAAATATGCGGGACTCGATACAACGTCCTTAGGACCTACCTCTCCAACAAGCACACAACTCGCCGTAAGCCGGACTCGATACAACGTCCTTAAGACCTACCTCTCCAACAAGTACACAACTCACCGCACCTACACAAGCATCTATTCCATCAATCGATTCATTTCAAAACGCAGCGGCAATTTTGTTGGAGCGGTGGTGAACTTTCAAGCGGCGGTAAAACGTTAGTTGAGACTAACTCCTTTGTTAGCGCTAAATGCGCCAATCTTGGAGAGCAAACCAAGGCTAGGCCGAGTTTCGCTCCCGCACCGGATCTACCCGATCCGAACAACAAGAGATTCAATAACAACACTTAGATCTCAGATTTTTGCAAGCGAAGAAATTAAAGCTGCGGATAAAACGATTCGACAAAAACCTCCACAAATTAAAGAGTAGCAAGAATCACTAACAAAGAGAGGGGTTACCCAACCAAGAAGATGAACACACAAGATAATGGTGGGAGAATCTCTCTCTCCACGATTCCACTGGCGTCGCACCGAACGGAGTAGCAGCCTTTCTTCCTTGGAGTCACACCGCGGAAGTCTCGCCGGAGTCGCACCGAAGAGGATGGAAGGAGGCGGCCTTGGAGTCACACCAAGAGAGAGGGGGGGGGGGGGGGGGTGGCAAGAAGGAGGCTCCTTGCTTGGCCGAAATCTCCAAGGAGGGATTTAGGGTTTAAAATCTTCAAAATCTTATTCCTTCATAAAGACTCCCTTAAATAGGAGTTTACACAAAATCATAACCATCCATGATGGAGATGAAATCTCATCCACCCGCATGGTTAAATACACACCAAATGAAATTAATAGTTCAAAATTAAAAATAACAACCATTTTAATAAATATAAAATTATCATCTAGCTTGAAATAATTTTATATTTATTTAATATAAGATAAAAGTGCATGAATAAAATACTAATTGTTCATGGCGGTTTTGGCACGCCGCGGGCGGAGATTATAACGCGGTCGTCCATCAGCATCATCATGGCGCCTCAGATCTTTGTGGCGCAGCGCCTCGGCAGCCGGGTCATCATCATCAAGGAGTGTCGGAGGGGACGCGCCATCAATCCTCCCCCACTCAAAATTAAGCATCTCCGATGCATGGTCCGAAATGTAACGGCGGAGAAGATCAGCATCCAGTCGTTGAAGCTCTATCGCGAGGACCCAAGAATCATCTGAAGGAGGGCGATCACGCCAACGGATGAGGAAGCGGTAAGTAGCACCCTCAAAGGTAGTAAGTGGCTCCGCAGACAGTATCATGTCCGGAGTGAGAAAAGTCTTCGGAAACCTGGGAAACATATCAGCAGTAGGAATAAAAGTATGCGACTTACCATCCGGTGAAATACCTGTGGGAACCGATAGAGAGAGGTCATCCGTACTACCACTCCCCAACCCATAAGAAGATTTGGTGGAAGGAGAAGACGTCAAAGAACTCAACTCATGTGGAGGCGATACGAACATTGTTAAATCCAAGACGTTAAAAATAGGGGAGATTCCCCATTCGGCAGGCAAATCCAAAACAAAAGCGTTGTCACCTATTTTCTTGATGATCCGAAAAGGGCCGGCGCGCTTAGGTTCTAACTTTCTAACGGTGCCAGATGGCAATCGTTCGGGAACTAATCGTACTAAGACCAAATCGCCAACTTGGAAGTGTGACACTCTCCGATGTATATTGGCGTGTGATGCGCAAATCCTACACACCACTATAGATGGTGGCTAGACTGCGGCACGACACGGCAGTGTACCGATCGTTCAAGTAATATAAAACGAGCAGTTAATCCCCGAGTATCGAATCTCAAAGGAACACAGTAAGGTGGAGTTTATTATCGAGGAAGGACTTGAGATTGAAGTCCTTTCGAGAGGATGGATGCGGAAACGGGGGATTTGGTTTTTGGAAAATAAAATAAAACATTACAACTACTCCTATGCAGGCCGCTATGCAATGCTTCGCTTGGCGGAATGGAGACTAGGCAGGCCTTGAACGCGCTGCGTCGCAAGGGCGGATGGACGAGTAGGCAAACGGATCGAACTATGCAGGCCTTGAGCGCGCTGCTTCGTTAGGCGGGATGGAATACACGGGCCGCTATGCCACGCTTCGGTGGGAGGATGGGCGAGTAGGCTAACGGAATGAGGGTCGTCGACACCTCTTCGACAAGCACGCCACTAGCAATTGCTAGTGCGGCACCGGGCACGGTGGAGGAGTGGAAAATGGATGGGGGCGCACCTCAATAACACAAATGAACTAAATAATTCCATAAACATGAAATAAACAATAATAAACATGGTTCATAGCATTCATCATCTAAATAAAGAGATTACAACAAATATAACCACACAAGTAGAAGAAAAAGGCAAGAGATAAGACCGAATCCGGAGTCTTGTTGTAGATTCACGGTAGGAAGCACCGGGTTGTCAATCCGCGTCCTAACTCGGTCCCAACTGTCGTCCGGGGTAGAGGAGGGCTGTCACACCTCCCAATGGACCCGTATTCTCCAGCGATTTACAATCCGGCCCCGTCGGATGCGAAGAACTTCTTCCTTGGCGATCAATGTAAGTGTAGAATCCTTTCCTTTAAGCCCTTGGATGATGGAGGAGGCCTAGGGGGTGAAAAACTGTGAAAAGGGCGAAAAATGGCGGACTGAACGACGTTCCAATGCGTGATCCCCGACCTAATTCGCGAGCAGGTCATTTTATAGGCGCTGGAATAAACAGTGCGCACGATCAGTGGCGCACGACCAGTGGTCGTGCGCACTAGAATTCTGCGATCGTGCGCGCTGCCTGCGCGGAGCCTGCAAGGTCAGAAATTATAAAATACAATGTTCGCACGACCAGTGGCGCACGACCAGTGGTCGTGCGCACTATCGTAAGTGGTCGTGCGATAAGCCAGACAGAACTCATAAAAAGGGCGTTAAGTGCGCACGATCACTGGCTCCATCGCGCACGACCAATGCGGGCTCCCCGGTAACGGCGCCAAAAACTTGATGCGATAATTTCGGCAAGTGCACCGGTCGCGCAAGTAATAATAATGGGGAAAATCCCCGAGTATCGGTCTCTTGAGGAACACAGTAAGGTGGAGTTAGGTTTCAAGGAAAGACTTGAGATCGAAGTCCTAGATCGGGGTTAAAATGGATGGTTGGTTTGGAATGTGAATAATTAAAATAAAATATTACAACTACTCCTATGCAGTGCCGCTATGCAGTGCTTCGCTTGGTGGAGTGGAGACTAGGCAGGCCTTGAGCGCGCTGCATCGCAAGGGCGGATGGGCGAGTAGGCAAGCGGAATCGAACAATGCAGGCCTTGAGCGCGCTGCTTCGTTAAGCGAATGGAGTACGGGCCGCGATGCCACGCTTTGGTAGGCGGATGGACGGGTAGGCTTACGGATTGAGGGTCGCAAGCATCTCTTCGACAAGCATGCCACTAGCAACTGCTAGTGCGGCACACGAACATGACGACGGGATGGAGGATGGAATGGGGCGCACCTCAAGCACACAAATAAACAAAAAGGGTACTTCACATAGACATGAAATAACTTTAAATAGCAAGGTCTATAGTGTTCTTCATCAAAATACAAAAGATCTAACTATTACAATAATCAATAAGAGGAGAACAAGACAAGAAATCGACCGAATCCAAAGGCTCGTTGGAGATTCACGGTTGGAATCGCCGGGTAGTCAATCCGCGTCCAAGCTCGGTCCGCAACTACGTCCGGGGTAGAGAGAGCTGTCACGACTCTCCAATGAACCCGTCTTCTTCGTCTCACGATCCGGTAGAGGTTGCAAACTTCCCCTTGCTCCCCGGCAACGGCGCCAAAAACTTGATGCGCAAATCCTGCACACCGCTATAGGCGGTAGCGAGACTGCGATCCGAACGGCAGTGAACCGGTCGCTGTCAAGTAATAATATGAGGAAGTAAATCCCCAAGTATCGAATCTCTCAAGGAACACAGTAAGGTGGAGTTTACTATTGAGGCAGGACTTGAGATTGAAGTCCTTTAGTCGGATGGAACGCGAAGGGGGGTTGTTTGGGTTATGGAAAATAAAAGTAACAAAATTAAACTACTCCTATGCAGGCCTTGAGCGCACTGCTTCGCTAGGCGGGATGGAGACTACGTAGGCCTTGAACGCACTACTTCGAAAGGGCGGATGGACGAGTAGGCTAGCGGATGGAATGGTTCGCACCGGCGGAGTCGTGGTGGATTACACGGGCCGTTAGCACCGCTTAGCTTGGCGGAAGAAAGAGTAGGCTCACGTAGTGGAAGAGAAGTTAAGCGGAATGGAATGGAGGGTAATGGAGGATGGAAGATGAATGACAATAGCGCACCTCATACACTTGAATAAATCAAAAGTAATTTCATAAACATGAAATAAAAGTTACATATATGGATTTATCGAGCTCTTCATCCAAAAAATAGAGAGTTTAGCATACAAACATCATTTCAAAAGAATAAAGAGTAAGAGATTCGACCGACTCCGAAGCCTTGCTGGGATTCATGGTTGGAATCGCTGGGTTGTCAATCCGCGTCCAAGCTCGGTCCTCAACTGCGTCCGGGGTAAAGGAGGGCTGTCACTTCCTCCCAATGGCCCGTCTTCTTCGTGTCACGACCCGACGATGTCCAAATGCTCTTTAAACCTTCCTTGATGATGAAAGTAAGATCCAATCTCTTCCTTGAAGTCCCTATAAGAATAGAGTAGGCTTAGAATGAAAAAACGCAAAAAACGGCGCTCAAAAAGACCTAGAAATGAAGAAGTTGCGGCTGTTTTCGCGGAGCAGCTATTTATAGACAGGTGCAGGTTTTCAATGCGCACGATCAGTGGCGCACGACCAGTGGTCGTGCGCACTATGTCCAGTGGTCGTGCGATAAGCCAGTCAGGCCACTTTTTAGGTGGGAATTAATGTACGATCACTAGCGCACGACTAGTGGTCGTGCGCACTATGTCCAATGGTCGTGCGCAGTGTTCCTCTGCAGTTTTTGCGCCCCGGAACACTCGCACAACCCCCGTATCAACATTAAAGATCATTGGGCCACTGAAATGGGCATTCCACACATTCTCAAATATAGAAATTAAATTGCAACATAAAGCATGAGTAAGATAGACATGAAAATACACCGAAACTGGCCTAGAAGTGCACATAACATGGAATGTCAAATATGCATGAAAACATGCCTAAAGTGTAGTGCAAAGACTAGAAAATCGGCCCAAATGAGTCCGAAAATATGTATATAATTGGGACTCATCAGCGTGTGCCTGATAGGAATCATACTGAGCAGTCAAGGTAGCTCGTATACGTGCATGAAGGTCGTGAATATGTTGGGCGAAGGATTGTGCAAATTGACTTGCCTTGTATGTTGGGGGCAAGGGAACCAAGTCAAGAGGCACAGGGGCCTTGTACCCGTGGACAATCTCATTTGGCGACAAACCGGTGGACCGAGTTTTGGAATTGTTGTAGGCTAACTGAGCGTGGGGAAGAATAAGATCCCATGTGCCCTTATGATCATTCACGAGACATCTAAGAAGGTTCCCTAGGCTCCGGTTAACCACCTCAGTTTGCCCATCGGTTTGAGGATGATAGGCGGAGGAAAACAATAGTTTGGTACCCATTAGGATCCAAAGTGTCTTCCAGAAGTAGCTTGTATACTTAACATCCCTATCCGAGACAATTGTCTTCGGCACTCCTCGGTGACTAACAACTTCCTTAAAATAAAGCTTTGCGACATGAGATGCGTCGTCGGTTCTAGTACACGGTATAAAATAGGCCATTTTAGAGAACCTATCCATAACTACGAAGATAGAATCGTGACGACGAAAAGTGGTGGGTAGGCCTAAGACAAAGTCCATGCTCACATCCTCCCAAGGTACGGATGGGATAGGCAACAGAGTATATAACCCGACGTTGGTTTTGGTGCCTTTGGAAATTTGGTAAGTACGGCAACTACTCACTACTCGTCCTACCATTGCCTTCAACTTTGGCCAATAAAATTTTTCCTCAACCAGGGTGATAGTCTTATCTCTACCGAAATGGCCACTCAACCCGCCACTATGCAGTTCCCAGATGATATGGAGACGTAGGGATGACTGCGGAATACATAATTTCCCATGCCTAAAGAGGTAACCATCCTTGATAACGAACGCAGTAATAGTGGTGGGGGAACTATCCTGGGCAGATAGGTAAGAATCCTGAAAATCCGGGCATGTAGCGTACTCATCTTTGATTCGCTCGAATCTGACAACGTTAACCTCCATAGTGGTGACTAAAAGGGCTAGGCGACTAAGAGCGTCCGCAACCCGATTGTCCGCTACCTTAAGATGTTTGAGATTAAACGTGTAACCCTGTAGGAAGGATACCCACTTGGCGTGACGCGGGCTGATTTTATGTTGGCCATTGATAAATCGTAAAGCTTCATGATCGGAGAGGATCACGAACTCCTTAGAGAGGAGATAATGCCGCCAGAGGTGCAAGCATCTAATGACCGCATAAAATTCCCTATCATAGTTGGAATAATTCAATTTAGCGCCCGCCAGCTTTTCACTAAAGAAACTCACCGGGTGCCCTTCCTGGCTCAAGACACCTCCTATTCCCACGCCCGAAGCGTCACAAGTAAGCTCAAAGACTTTCGAGAAGTCAGGTAGACGTAAGATGGGTGCCTCAGTTATAAGCTCTTTGATGCGTTGGAAAGCGAAGGTGGCGGACTTCGTCCAAGTAAATTCACCTTTTTTCATGCAGTCACTAATGGGGGCCATGATACTGCTAAAGTCTTTGATGAAACGACGATAGAAAGTTGCCAACCCATGGAAGCTCCTCACGTCACGTATCGTGGTCGGCACGGGCCAGCCCTTAATCACCTTAACCTTGCTAGGATCGACTCTAATGCCCTCCGTTCCAACGATGTAGCCTAAAAACTCCACCTCCGTAACATGGAAAGTGCATTTCTTGAGGTTCAGAAATAAAGTTTCCTTCCGTAGGGTGGAAAGAACCACTCTCATGTGGGAGATGTGCTCGGTGGTAGTAGTGCTGTAAACCAAAATGTCATCGAAGTAGACAACTACGAACTTTTCCATGAATGGCTGAAAGACATGCGTCATCATCCGGGAGAATGTGCTGGGGGCATTGGATAGCCCGAAGGGCATCACAAGCCACTCGTATAACCCGTCCTTAGATTTGAACGCAGTTTTCCACTCATCTCCCTCGCGGATCCTTATCTGGTGATAGCCACTCCGTAAATCTAACTTAGAAAATATTGTGGCGCCAGACAAGACATCTAGAAGGTCATCTAAGCGCGGTATAGGAAATCGGTACTTGATGGTTATTTTGTTGATAGCGCGGCTATCAACACACATCTGCCACGTACCATCCTTCTTGGGGGCAAGAAGGGCCGGCACCGCACAAGGACTCATGCTAGTCCTGATGAATCCTTTTTTCTTCAAATCCTCGATCTGAGTCTGCAGCTCTTTGTGGGCCGCGGGATGAAGCCTATAGTGGGGTTGGTTCGGCAGGGACGAACCCGGAATAAGATCTATCGCATGTTGTATGTTCCTCAATGGAGGTAACACAGAAGGCAACTCGTCTGGGTACACGTCCTTATATTCGTCTAAAAGTACCTGTAACTCCTTAGGCAAATCATTCAACGCCTCCGATTCACCCTTCGCACTTATAAGAACTAATGCGTACATAACTCCCTCAAGAAAAGGATCTCTCACGAACTCTCTCCTACTAACTAGGCTCAAAGCCTTCCTCTCGGCCGGGACAGTAGTGTCCTTAGCCAAAGCTATCGGCTCCTTCGGAACGGTCGGTCTCAATGTGATGGTCTTACCGTTGAATTTGAATTCATAAGTATTGGCTCGACCGAAATGTGTGACGTCACGGTCATAAAGCTAAGGGCGGCCTAATAACACGTGCCACGCGTCCATGGGAAGGACGTCACACCAGACCTCATCCGTGTAAGATTTAAAGGTAAGAGGGACCAGGCAACGCTTGCTAACCGGGACGGTAACCTTGCTAATCCAAGCTACCTGGTAGGGTGTGGGGTGTGGTTCCGTGGTCAGATTCATACGCTTAACGGCGTTCTCAGAGATAACATTCACACAGCTACCAATGGGAACACGCTCACTCGTGGGGTTCCGGGTGTTCCTAGCGGTGATCACGACTGATTTAGACTCGGTGGTTCTAGACTTTCCCCTGTCCGGATAGGTGGAAGAAGACGCTCCAATGGTGGTCTTATTCCTCATGTGGGAATAACGAGAGTGATCCTTGGCGGCTAAGTGTTTTTCAATGTCTTGAGCGGCATTGAAAGTCGTGTTCAGATCTTTGTGCCCATAACGCAAGAGCTTCCGCTGGATATCGGGTTGAAGCCCCTTGCGAAACCTGGATAATGTGACCTCTGGGGGTTCCCTAAGCTCGCAACGCACCATACGATCCTTCAACTCTCCCATATACTCGGCCACCGATTTTGAACCTTGCCGCAGGGTGGCTAGTTCATCGAACATTTGGGTTCGGTGGTAAGCGGGAACGTATTGATCGGTGAGCAAATTTTTCATCACCGCCCATCCGATAGGTGGGACTTCCTGTCCGGCTCCGAACCTCCTTTCCTCATTCAGCCAAAAGGTTTTCGCTCGATCTGTCAACTTCATGCGTGTGACTTGCACCTTTTGGAGGTCTGTGAGATTGTGCCATTGATAGTAACACTCCATGTCAACTACCCAGCTAAGGAAGACATGGGGGTCTCCCATGCCATCGTAGGTGGGGGCATCAATCTTGATGGCATTAGTGATATCGAAACCACGCTCGGGGCGGCGCTCTCGAGGAGGCACTCGGGGATAGCCCCCATCAGAATCCGAATCAGTGACCGGTTGGTGCCGGTTGAGCCCTTCAACATCATCGGGTGGTGGTGGTGGTCCTCCTTGATTCCGTAAGATTTGTTCTAACATCGTCCTAAGGTCAGTCAGCTCGGTGCGTAGGCCTGCTATGGCCTCGGTGTTGGGATCATTGGGCTGATTCGCAGCCATCCTAGACGTAGACGGTAACGTGTACTCCGTTCCTAGCCTAGTGGGCATTCAGGGTCAGGACAATTAGGAAGGTGATTTTTTTCTAGGGCCGTTGATAGATTGACATAAGAATTTTTTTTTATAGATTCCTGATATGCGTAACACGTGGCTCGTTAAATTTTTTTTTTTTGAATTTTGACAAAAATTTCAGATTTCAGACCGCTATTCGCACACCACCTAGATAGAATTACGATGCTTCCAATTTTTAGGCCGACCTAACGAGGACGAATCGAAAAAGTTTCAGTTTTAATGTTGCTGGAAATACGTGCAGGAAGCTACAGAAAAAATTTCAGAATTTTCTGACAAGTTTTAATTTTCTGAGATTTTGCTAAACGCAGACCAATCCGAAAATTTTCAGATTTTCCTATTGATTAGGACGACCAACAAGGATCGCAGCGAGGATGTTTGCAACGTGGGAGTTGAAACGACCGGCTTTGATACCAAATTGATGTAGGGGTACCGTGACGACGTGTACGTTACGCTAACGGAAACATGTTCATCACAAAAAAAGTAAACAACATAGGAGGGCTCCGACCAAGAGTGAACGAAAGGGGGTCGGTTGGCTCCCAAATCCGATTGAAAATAAATATGCGGGACTCGATACAACGTCCTTAGGACCTACCTCTCCAACAAGCACACAACTCGCCGTAAGCCGGACTCGATACAACGTCCTAAAGACCTACCTCTCCAACAAGCACACAACTCACCGCACCTACACAAGCATCTATTCCATCAATCGATTCATTTCAAAACGCAGCGGCAATTTTCTTGGAGCGGTGGTGAACTTTCAAGCGACGGTAAAACGTTAGTTGAGATTAACTCCCTTGTTAGCGCTAAGTGCGCCAATCTTGGAGAGCAAACCAAGGCTAGGCCGAGTTTCGCTCCCGCACCGGATCTACCCGATCCGAACAACAAGAGATTCAATAACAACACTTAGATCTCAGATTTTTGCAAGCGAAGAAATTAAAGCCGCGGATAAAACGATTCGACAAAAACCTCCACAAATTAAAGAGTAGCAAGAATCACTAACAAAGAGAGGGGTTACCCAACCAAGAAGATGAACACACAAGATAATGGTGGGATAATCTCTCTCTCCACGATTCCACCGGCGTTGCACCGAATGGAGTAGCACCCTTTCTTCCTTGGAGTCACACCGCGGAAGTCTCGCCGGAGTCGCACCGAAGAGGATGGAAGGAGGCGGCCTTGGAGTCACACCAAGAGAGTGGGGGGTGGGGGGGGGGGGGGGGGGGGGGGGGGGGGCGGCAAGAAGGAGGCTCCTTGCTTGGCCGAAATCTCCAAGGAGGGATTTAGGGTTTAAAATCTTCAAAATCTTATTACTTCATAACGACTCCCTTAAATAGGAGTTTACACAAAATCATAACCATCCATGATGGAGATGAAATCTCATCCACCCGCATGGTTAAATACACACCAAATCTAATTAAAAGTTCAAAATTAAAAATAACAACCATTTTAATAAATATAAAATCATCATCTAGCATGAAATAATTTTATATTTATTTAATATAAGATAAAAGTGCATGAATAAAATACTACTTGTTCATGGCGGTTTTGGCACGCCGCGGGCGGAGATTATAACGCGGTCGTCCATCAGCATCATCATGGCGCCTCAGATCTTTGTGGCGCAGCGCCTCGGCAGCCGGGTCATCATCATCAAGGAGTGTCGGAGGGGACGCGCCATCAAAGCGCACGACCGCATCCGTCCGTGCGTCAAGAAAACCCACGACCGTGTGATATGCACACTCATGAATTCTGGGCTAAAGGAGATGATCCAAACACCTGCAAGCTCATCAAATCAGCTGGGAATACACCTCCAGCACTAATCAAACATAGAGAAAAAAGATTGGGGAGCACCATGTGCTTACCCCAAATAACGTGGAGCGCAAACGCACACCAAAACGGGCCTAAAAGGAGCATGAAGCACGCAAGTGCGCATGAAAGAGCATAAGACAAATAGATGCAGTAATAGCTCGATAATGGCGCACAAGAGAATGAAAACTAGCCCGGATGAGTCCATAAAAGTGTATATAATTGGGACTCATCACACCCCCAGACTTAACCATTTGCACGTCTCGGGCAAACTATTCAGCTCTCCGTCTAAACAATTGGGTGTTAGAGTGAGTTTGAGCGGTGGAGACCCATGCGAAGTCGCATGCTCACGTGCGTAGAAAAACGTTAGAATAGAATTTAACTCAAGATTATATTTAACTATTTCTAGAACAGTAATTTGAAATCTACTTTACTCGGATGGTGAATCCCGGTGAATCATTCAGTCGCGCACAAGGGAAAATAGCGTGACTAATGAGTAGAGTATTATTCGAATCAAAGCTCGGGACAATCTCCTAAGAAATCCATCAAAGTCGGTGTCCAAAGGCTTGCACATTCGCACTCTCTCCACTGCATGAGATGACTCTTATCTAAAATCAATAGGACTTATAGATTAAGATTGGGCTTAGGATGAGCTTAGGTTAGATAAGTAGAAGAACGATGGCCATCGCACTCAACATAACCTGAGCACATGAGAGCATAAATCACCAATACAGGAAAATTAAGAACCACACAACACCCCCAGACTTCAACTGGACACTAGGTTTGTGCTAAGCTGACCACACATTGTTTTGTCGAGAGATTGCATTTGAAAGTTCTTTTTGCACAATTAATTTTATTTTTTTCTTCTCGACAAATATATCTCTTTTTTTAAGCAAATTATAAGCTTCTCTTTTAGATTTCTGAAAGCTACCATACACATCAAAGATAACACCAAACGTGATAGATATATAAATTTCATTCAAACACATATGTTGGTTCGAATATAGGTTTGACCGTATGGCTTTGGTGAAATTTAAGTGGAGCTAAACAAGAAGGATAGGTAGGCTCAAGTGGGCTTGCAAGGGTGATTACATTGGCTAGGATTTCAAAAGCACGATCGGATCAAGAAACGACCTAAATCACGCTTTATAACTAGTTATTCAACGCAATCGTTTCAAGAGTCGCCTAGTGCAAGTTCTAGCCACCGAGAAAGGTTATCCGTCCTTCCGATCCTAGTAATAAGCTACTACTAATCTTGATACATTCGACCCTGTGCCACCATTGGATTCACCGGATTCACCACTAGAGTAAAATAAATTGCAACTACTATAATAGAAATAATTAAATATAACATTGAGTTTTATTCCACTATAATTGAATTTCTAGGCGTGACAGGAGCACTCGACTAGAGCACTACTCGAGTCGACATTTTTCTCCACCACTCACTCCTATACTAACAATCCAATTCTTATAAGCGGGGAACCTTGCAGCAATACCTAATAAGTGCGCGTGAACTAGGTGCAAATGTGTGCAACAAAATTAAAAATCCTAACTCAGCACATTCTAACATGTTATGCAAAGTGCGTGCACGTGCATAACCGATCTCTCCTCCAGAATTGATCAAAACCAAATAAAATAGAGAATTCATGAATAAAGATGATATGGGTAGAGTGAACCTATGCTCATGAATGAGCATGCCAGAAGTGCGGTAATTCCTTCTTTAAAGTGTTCTTTCCTCATCTCCCAAGCGAGAGCTTAAACCTGCGATGTTAGCAAAAAGCCCAAGACAACACATAATAGACAAAAGATCTGAACGAAAGGATGGAACCGAATGGTTCCCCCATGGGTTGTCTCCCAAGAAGCCCTTTTGTTTACTGTCCTTAAGGTGGACTAAATACCTGTATTAAAGCATAGTTCATAAAGCAGAAATTTTGAAGAAGAGTTCACACACACAAAGATCACAGAACAAGAAAAATTAAATCAGCTATACGCACTTTTGTAGTGCACATCTCCAGTAGCTAGTAGTCTGGAGGTGAAAGCTTTAGGGCCAAAATTGGTATCACCCAATTTTTCCCTAGCCTCCGCTATCTTGCAATTTTGGAGAGCAGCAGAGCGTGCACCACGCAATAGTCTTTCCTGTTTATGCTTCTCCACTATTGGAGAGCGCCAGCGTTGATAGTCATTAGAATTTCCCGCCTTGGTGGTGGGTGGCATCACTTCCGTTGCCGCAGTGGCAACTGGATCATCCCACGAGATAGAGCGTTTAAGTAGTTTATTACACAGTTTATTGCAAAATAGAAATGGGACGTTGTCCCGAGTTGTATTTGGCTTGACAGGTTCAGAAATGACGCTCTCCTCCCTCTCGGAGTCATCTTCTTTCCGAGAATCAACTTCATCTTCTTGTCCACTCGACAGCTTCTCTTCCTTTCCTCCATCCAACGATCTTTTTTCTGCATTACTAAGTTGTTCATTAATAATAAAGTCGGGAGGGTGAATCAATGTTTTAGTTGCAATCTTGGGGCAAATAGGGGGTGTTACCTTACAAGGTAAGATGACACACCATGCAGAGAAATCCAAAGTGGTGCCGCTCTCTTTTAAGAACGGCACTCCCAAGATGGGAATAGATTGAATCTCAAGAGGTCCCAATACTTGGAAATCGGCGATCACCACCATCCCCTTGATTACAACTTCAACATTTCTCACTTCTTCCTCCGCCTGAATGACGGTCCCATTCGCTAGCACTAAGGACTTCCAGTCATCCGTGTTCATTTCAAGATGCATTTTAGCAACGTCCTGCAGTGCAAGGACGTTGCGGGATGAACCGGAGTCACACAGGGCAGCAGTTTCGACATTATTTATGGAGCAAGTGATTACCAACTCACTTGGGTTACTCAATTCCGCATCGGTGAGACTCTTCCCTTGATTGATTGGGTTCTTTTCAGTGTTGTTGGGAAGGGTCCCTTGCGAACGCTCGGTTAGCAGTTGAGCCAATTGGCCCAATTGCATCTCTAAGTTTCGCAAGGACGCAGCTTGGTCAACCATATTCGAGTTAGAGGCCTGCATAAACCTCTCCATCATTTCTTCTAAGTTGCTCTTCTTAGGAGCTGGAGCACCTTGATTATAACTCGGTTGACGTGTCCGCGGTTGGCTACCAGAGGCTTGAGCATCAAATTGATGCGAGCCTCCCTGTCATCGTTGGCCAGGAACGTTTTGTTTCCAAGAGAAGTTTGGATGACTCCTCACACCCGGGTTATTAACATTATTAAAAGGGGCTCCGCGATTTCCATTAGCATCCATGGTGACAGCAGCACGGAGACACGCCCGCAGGGTACGCTCTATTTCAGGGTCAAATGCTGCAAAGTCACCGAGATCTCGTCTCTTCATACACACACCACAACACAAAAGAAGAAGATCAAAAACAAAAATAACTTTAAACTCATTTCCCGAGAAGGGCGAATCATACACTCTTGCAATCCCCGAAAGCGGCGCCAAAAACTTGACGCGCGATTTTAGCACTGCTAATTAGCAAGCGCAAAATGCGGTATGATGGCAGTGCACCGGTCGTTGTCAAGTAATAAAAGTAGGGAGAAACTCCCTGAATATCATTCTCAAAGGACTGCAAGTTGGGTGGTATGATTTGCCTACTAGGGAAACTCTTATATTGATTCTAAAACACTTAATAAAAAGGGGGGTTTTGAAAGTGGTTTTCCTATGTATCAACGGAGAAAGAAACTGCGGGCCTAAAGCTCCGCTTCGCAAGGCGGGATGGATGCAACGGCCGCGATGCCGTGCTTAGGTGAGCGAGTGGACGAGAAGGCTAGCGGATGAGGGTCGTAGGCACCTCGTTGCGAAACACGCAACTAGCAATTGCTAGGGCGGAGCACTACTGATGAGTCCCAAATATATACACATTTTTGGACTCATCTGGGCCGATTTTCTACTCTTTGCACTTCACTTTAGACATGTTTTCATTCCTATTTAATACTCCATGCTAAGTGCACTTCTAGGCCCGTTTTGATGTTATTTCTTGTTCATCTTCGTATTCTAGTTTTCATGCAGTGTTAAGTGCCACCTTCAGTGGCTAGACTGGTGTTGTATGCTGGAACAGGAGTCGTGCAGGTGTTCCCGATACAATTCTGTATAGGAACACTGCGCACGATCACTGGCTCTATCGCGCACGACCACTGGTCGTGCGCCATTGATCGTGCGCACTTAACGCCTATTTTATGAGTTCTGTTTGGCTTATCGCACGACCATTGACGATAGTGCGCACGACCACTGGTCATGCGCAACTGGTCGTGCGAACTTGTATTTTATAAAAACCTTTCATTTCAGGCTCCGCCCAGGCAGCGCGCATGATCGCAGAACTCCAGTGCGCACGACCACTGGTCGTGCGCCAATGACCCGGCGCAGTATTCGTTTCAGCGCCTATATATATCCTGTTCGCGAATTAGGGCGGGATCGGGCTTTCGAGAGCGGGTTTTTCAGTCCGTACGCCGCCGATTTCCATCCCTGGACGCCTCCACTTCATCTCCTACGCAAGGGGAAGTCCTCTCCAACCATTCCAAGCATTTCTCCATTATCCGGAAGCATTCTCCACCATCCGCAAGCTCTCAAGCAGCTGTTTTCCACTCCAGTCCGGTGAGAAGAAGAGGAATCCTGAGGTAGAATACGACGGAACCACGTAGAGAGATCGTGACAGTTTCTCTACACCGGAAGCACAGTCCACCCGAGTCCGGAGGTAGCTTGACAAACTACCATTCCGGCCATGAACGGCCGCTAGTCTTCATCCATTGGTTATCTCTTTCCTCTCTCCTTCGTTGTAATGCTTGAATCTTTTAAACTTGACTCTCATGATATTTGGTTTAAATGAAATGAATGTTTCTCCTCTTTTCATCATTACTTGCTTGTGAATCGCTTCGCCTCCACTCATCCACTCACTCACTCACGCACTCAAGGTGTTCGATCCGCGTTAGCAAGAGCTAACAACGTTTATAAAGAGGTGTTTGCGACCCTCACCTTCCCGCACTAGAGCGCGCTCCATCCGCCTCACGAAGCACGGCATCGCGGCCGTTGCATCCATCTTGCCTTGCGAAGCGGTGCTTTCGACCCGCATTTCCTTCCTTGTTGTTAAGAGTAGGAAAAACCCAACCAAAACCCACCTCTTTTTGTGTGTTTGTTCACGCTTGTGTAACAATAGTCACACAATGCGATTCGTTCACCCAACCTCTGTTGTCTTTGCTTATTAATTCTCTTGGTTTACCTCTGTTGTCTTTGCTTATTTTTGATACGCACATTTCTTTACCTTCGTTCTTTCCATCGTGCGCTAATCTTTTGGGTTTCAAGTATTCCTAGCATGACCTACATTCAGGAATACATCTATCAAGGAAGTTTAAATGATCTAAAGGTTCAAGCACAAAGGAACGAACATGACTTCGGGATTTCCTCCGACATCATTGAGTATATGACTGGGAACTGCAAGTTCAGTGGGGATAAACATGAAGATGCGGTACAACACGTGCAGAACTTCTTAGAAATTTACTACACATGTATATTCAGTGGAGTTGAAAATGACCCGCAAAAGATCTTAGCATTTTCATTTTCCCTACATAATAAAGCCAAAAGCTGGTACTGGGATTTCCGGAAAAAAGAGGCGACCTCATGGAAGCAGCTCGAGGGGAGATTTTTGCATGAGTTTCAACACCGTACCCGAGTGTTGGACAAGTACAGGGAACTCATAACCTTCGGTCAGGGAAAGGAGGAGACGCTAGTTGATGCTTGGGAGCGTTTTCAATCCCTGCATCGGGGATGCTACCGTGAAGATCTATTAGAAGTTTTTCTAATTCAGATTTTCTATTTCGGCGTGTTGGACAAATTCCGTCTGTTCTTCGATGTGGTAGCCGGAGGGGCCCTGTTTAATAAATCGGGGAAGGACGCGTGGGAAGTGGTCGTGAATATTGTTCACACCAGCCAGCACTAGAGTCATGTCATTCTTTCCCCCAGTACTGCTGAAGTGAACGCAGTAACATTCCACGGAGCAGCGGGTCACGTGCCGTCAGGGCAAACAGAGCCGTTAGTAGCTTTGGTGGTTGGGATGCTGGATAAAATGAATGACCAATCTTCCGCAATTCAACAGCTTCACTCCACTATAGGGATTCTTACCAATGTTGTTTCTGGGCTTGCAAGTCAGCATCCGGAGTCTGTGAATACCATGCGATTGAGAAGCGGTAGAGGTGTTGACAATCCTCCTCGACAGGAACCACTTGTGAGGCCCACTGACAAGTGTAATTCAGACATGGCCGAGAAGCAGACTCAGATTCATGTTGAGCCAGACCTCGTGAGCGAGGCACAACCCTCGGGAAGTGTTGTTCACCCCCCATTCCCCCACAGGTTGCGAAATGAGAAATCCGAGAAGCAGTTCCGCAAATTCCTGGAAATAATGAAAGGAGTGCAAGTGAGCATCCCTCTGATTGAAGCCATTTCTCAAATGTCGGGCTACTCCAAGTTCTTGAAAGACTTGATTTCGAAGCAGAGACTGTTGGAGGATTTCAAGACTATCGACCTCACTGAGGAGTGCTCCGCCATCATCTCCAATATGCCCACAAAGTGCAAAGATCCGGGCAGCTTCACTATTCCGTGCAGGATCGGTCATCACCGTTTCAGCCAGGCGCTCTGTGATTTGGGAGCATCAATCAACTTGATGCCGCTCTCTATCTTTCGTGAACTAGGTGCAGGGACCTTGAAGCCGACACGGGTAATGCTACAGCTAGCTGATCGGTCAATCAAAAAACCGTCTGGAATTGTCGAGGACCTCACAATAGTAGTAAACGGCCTCGCATTTCCAACCGATTTTGTCATCCTCGACATGAAGGTTGATACTTTGGTGCCCATTATCTTGGGGCGGCCCTTTCTCGCTACAGCTCATGCTATCATTAATGTGGAGCAGGGGGAGCTCACGCTCAGATTGGGGGAGGACGCTATATCCTTTAACGTCCACAACCCGTCGCAACTCTTCCAAATCACGGAATGCGAACCGACTGAGCTGCTTGAAGAATTCGATGACCAGATCGATGTGGATTTGGATGACTGCGAAATGTGTTGGTGGCGCGAGGACTTGGGCAATGACAGTGCTCATTCGAACCAGCCCGATAGTCCACATTCAATCGGTGGGCCATCCAGTGATTCTGCTGATCCAAACATTTTTCCGGCTCTCAAACAACTACCGGATTCTCTAAAGTACGTTTTTCTTAGAGAAAATGCCACGCATCCAGTGATTATTTTCGCAGCTCTTTCCGCCGCCAACGAAACCGCATTAGTGGGTGTGCTGAGAAAGTACCATAAAGTCTTCGGACGATCTCTTGCAGACATTAAGGGAATCAACCCCACTGTCTGTATGCATAAGATCCTTCTTGAAGATCAGTACAAACCCTCAGCACAGCCCCAAAGGCGTTTGAACCCAAAAATGCAAGAGGTAGTGAAGGCAGAAGTGATAAAGCTCTTAGACGCTGGCATCATTTACCCAATCAGCGACAGCAAATGGGTCAGCCCAGTTCAGGTGGTACCGAAAAAGGGAGGGATCACCGTTGTTGCCAATGAAAAGAATGAGTTGCTACCTACCCGAATGATCACCGGGTGGAGAGTCTGCATCGATTACCGCAAGCTAAATGATGCTACACGAAAGGATCATTTCCCACTCCCCTTCATTGATCAGATGTTAGAAAAGTTAGCGGGGCAGGACTACTACTGTTTCTTGGACGGGTACTCAGGTTACAATCAAATCTTAATAGACCCGTCTAATCAAGACAAAACAACATTTACATGTCCCTCAGGTACCTTTGCATGTCACTACAACAAACTGCACTTATAGTAAGGACCTAATTCGTTACAATAAGTGCCAAAATTCGTTATAAAAACTCTTTGGTAACGAAAAAAACTTTAAGTAACGGTCCTCCTCTAAAGCTCGACGCTAAAGGTTATTGTAACGAATGTATGCATGTCGTTACAAATAAAGTAATTGTAACAAATGATACTTTCTCACCAAAAAGAGATTCTTCCTCACAATAAATTGGTCACAATAAATATTTTTTCGTTACGAATGTTTTTTTTCCTCACAAAAAAATAGTTACGATTAAAACTATTTCGTTACAAATGTTTTATTTTTTCCTCACTAAAAATAAACTAACTTCGTTACAATAAAGTATAATAAACATTATTTCGTTACAATAGATTAAACAATAGTAACGATAAAATCGTTACATTTGTTTTCCATTCTTCTTACTACAACCAATTCATTTATATATCAAAAATATTCCATTTCTATTTTTTGTGTGCCTGAGATTTTATTACAAATAATAATCTTGAAAACACACATATTTAATATTTCATAACAAGATCAAAATATATTTTTATTCACACCAAAAAATTTTACATAGAGTACAAGTTATCATCATCTCTTCTAAAATAATACAATATTACATTACAAGATCAACATGTTTCTAATAAATCTTCCGTCATTTTTCGAAAAATGAATCATCCATCACTTTCTGACTAATGAATCTTTCGTCACTTGCCGGTCAATGCTCGAGCACCCTACAAATAAAAGAGAGCAATTAAGATCACCCTACAATTAAATGAGAGCAAAAACATCCATACAAACTCACATCCATACATACATAAAAAGATGCAGAATCAACATGCACAGTTTAGCCAGTAATCACCTGAAACAGCATGTGATAAGCTTCAATACAATATTTGAATGAGAATAAAATCAACAACTCTTACCAAGACTTATCGAAAATCTAACAATAAAGATGCCCCATGTTTGATAAATGAAGAACTTACTGATTCTATGAACATAAGAATGAAGAAAATGCTTATTAACGATGATGATGATATTATTAGCATGTATGCCAATTTTTCAATCCCAATTATACATGTTATGCTTTTTTAAATTGAAAAATAATTTGAAACACCAAAACACCTTATCTTGTTCAGTATACAAATCTCAGACCTACAAGTGTAATTGAATTCAACTAACTCGAGAAAGGCTGAAGTAAACAATATCAAGGCCTGAAACTAGTCAGTCTATAGAATAGTTAAATAATTTAAGGACTAGTTATTGCCATGAAAAATCAGTAAACAATCACATATGAAAAGAACAAGGACACTTTGAGTTTTGACCATACTGCTGCTAGAAGTAATCATAAGCATCAAGTTATCATTTAGCATGCAAACTCCTAAAAGTAGCACAGGCTGAAAAACTTCTAGAAGAATCAAAAGATTCATGAAATAGTAATTGACATTCATACCATTCCAGGGCCCTCTATGCATGGCCCTCCAACCAAAGCTATAATTCTAGCTCCAGTGCCAGGCAAGCATGCGCCCAACAATCCAGCAGCAACACTCAAAGCAACACCAGTGCACCTCCGAGCTCTGTTCCCAAGATCCACAGGCCACTGATCACTCTGCACCTCATCTAACAGCTACAGAAAAAAGAAAATGAAGGCTTGCAAACATATATGTATATATATGATTTAATATAATAAGAAAATGCTGATGTGGTAGATGGTCACTAACCTGGATGAAGGGCAGTCACAGTACATGATCATATTGTACATAAATGCTCAAGGATGCAGCAAACCATGCTCTAAATTTCATAATAGAAAAGTGATGGAGGAAATGAAGTCAATACAATTTTCCACCAATATGAAATCAATACAAATTTTATACTAATATCTGGATTCAATATTGGAATTTTATACTAATATCTGGATTCAATATACAAATTTTAACCATGCTCAAGGATGCAGCAAACCATGCAGCAAACCATACAAATTTTATACTAATATGGATTCAAAAACTAGAAGGGCAATAGCAATTAGCAAAAATCTGGATTCAATATTGGAAGAACCTATAAAAACAGTTGCTGCCTTGCTGGATCGGAAACAGCAGCTCCACAACAACAAAACCTAGGGGATCTGGGAGGTCAGATTTGCAATGGAGGAAGAGATAATTTGATGCAGGCTTGCAAACATGTCATAATTGCAGAAGTTATGTGCTTAAAAGAACTAAATGCAAATGAATGTTCAAAATCAATGAGGTTCTCCAAAATCTACAAAATTTCAGCCAACCACCATAGAAACATAAAAGCCTAGAATAAATTGTAACTCTACATTGTTCAGGAGTTAGGAATACCAGTCAATGACTAGTCTACTTGAATATATGTGATGTAAGTTCTCCGAAATCTACAATGCACAGGAAAATAGATGAATGATAAGAACCTGGTTCCTGCATAATGGCGTGATCTTCTGGCAATGAGTGTCAACATAAAATCTTTCCCTGATACTGACAGCTTAGCCTGGAATATATTACTTTACTTCATTAGAGCATGACCATCAACATATAGGTAAAACCATGGGGAAGGACATCACTATGCCTCCACATGATTCTAGGCAAGAAATTAAACACTAAACTGACTCTACCAACAAATTGTCTACGTACGGAAATGTTGCCACAAAACATCACGAATTTAAAAGCAGCTTAAGTTGTAAAAGCTGCATGAATAAACATAATAAGGCAGTGAGCACCTAATGCAAGCAGCCTTGTAGGTAAACTATCTTATGACAGATGTGTGTTGCTTTTAATTTTGCAGTTTACAGAATGGGGAATTGCGACATCATGATGGAATGTAGTTCTATGAAAATGTGAATGCATTTGCCCGTGCAAACTGTAAAAATAAATCCACGCCTCTAGTATAGGTAGAACTGAATCTATCTGGTTCATAAATCCAGCTTTTATCCATAGCTAACAAAAAAGAATGGGATAAGACAATATCAGCAAAGTATGCTATGCTAAATACACTGCACATATAAATTAGACAAATTGAAAATTAATGATATTATTAATTACTCACTATTCTTTTAGATATTTTAAAAAGATTTTTTGAATTCTTATACATTAGTAAGATCTAATCACATCCAACCAAGCAATAAATTTAACAAATTATATAAGCTTGTGTTACATATTTTCTAAGCCCTAAGATGGGATGCACATATTGATGTATGAATCACAATCTCAACACAATTTTGACAGGAATCATAGCAATAGTGAGTATGAATAAATTATAGACCGACAATCACTCTCTAAGTTTTGTAGATTTGTTATGCTTTGATCTCTCATGCCTATTTATTACTTAATGCACAGCATTTTTAAATTTTTAATATAGAATGCACAGGGGAAGATAAGTCCTTCTGGCTTAACCCACCACCGCACTTCTACAACCAAATAGATAAGACTGCTTCGCAGTTTGTAATTGCACTAAAAACACAGATCATCCTGTTAGAAAAGAAATCCAAACAGTTAACTGCATACGTCACCATTGTTTCTCACCATTGCGTTCATGACTATAATTTCTCACAATTGCATTCATGATCATGGTTACACAACATTGCGTTCATAACAGCCATTATCAGGCTAAACATGGCCATAATTTATATATGTATTTGCTTCTAACATATTCTGATTTCTACAGAACATAATTAATCAAGAGTATAGTTTTATATGCACTATATTAATAAGTAAAACATAAGATATAACTGAGAGCCTGTGTAGCATCCATCACTAAAAAATAATCGAGACATAACACAAAACATCAAAACTAATCAATAAATAATCGAAGATAATTCTAGAATTTAATGATTTCCGAAAAGTAGAGTAAACAAAAAAAACTTTACTTGAGAAATATTTTGTACTACAATAAAAAAGATAAATTAAGGAATGATTATGTTGAAATAGTGGGAGTGAAATTTATCAAAGAACAGATTATAGAAAATAGACTTTAGATAGTTTGGACACGTATAATGAAGTTTGGTAACATAATAGTCACATAATGATTTTCAATCCCCCCATATAAAAAACCCTACCGCGTTCTACTTTCGTATTCTATACGGAAATGGTGACGGAGTTTTCCGATGAGTTCTACGGAGAAAGAAAAACGCATATTCGCACCCCTAATCCATATATCGGCACTCCTAATCCATGCGTTCAGTGACTGAAGAACGCTGGAGTTTAGGTATACCTCAAGTTTACGAGGGTTTAGGTATACTCAAGGAGATGATGAAGAACGCTGGATCAAGAACACTGCTGGATCAAGAAAAACGCATGAGAAGAGATGCCGGAGAGGGTATCGTGAGGAGTCGTGCCGATTCGCCGGAGGAAGAAGCGAGCCGCGATCAAGGATGGGATGGGGGTCGAGGGTTTCGAGAATATGCTTCAGGATGGACGGGATGGGGTTTACGAGGGTTTCGAGAAAATATGTTTATGGAGGGAAATTTCCCTCCAATAGGCAATTGTTATTAGCACACCAGTTTTGGCTATTCGCACACCAATTTCAATGAGTTATTACGCGTCTTTTGAAAATACGTTTTGTACATGCATTTTTAGGAAAAATGTTCAACACGAAAATTGTAGATCTCGTCGAGATCTACAAGTTTCGTGTTAAACACTTTTCCTAAAAATGCTTGTACAAGGCGTATTTTCAAAAATTTGTCAAAAATTTGCTATAGTTTTGTGTTTGGATTTTTTGCTCGATCTCGAGAGATGGCTCGCGCGCCATCATGATCAAAAATATCTGAGCTGAAGCGCGAGTAGTAATCGAGCTCCTGCTCAACGAACTCGAGCTCGACTCAAAATCGAGATTGAGCTCATTGAACTCGAGTTCGAGATTGAGCTCATTGAACTCGAGCTCGACTCAAAATCGAGATTGTGCATATGTGTGTGTGTGTGCATGTTGCATGGGGTCTGTGTCTGTGCGTAATCTATATTTGCTTATGCATGTGTGTCTGTATCTGTATGTATGTGTGTCTGTGTGTTTACGTGTATCTGCATGTGTCTGTGTCTGTGTGTGTCTTTGTTTGTGTGTTTGTGTGTGTTTGTGTGTGTTTGTGTGTGTTTGTGTGTGTTTGTGTGTGTTTGTGTGTGTGTGTACACAAATGTCTGTGTGTGTTTGTCTTTGGTGTTTGTGTGTGTGTGTGTGTGTCGTGGCGTAATTGTGTGTGTGTGTGTGTGTGTGTGTCTGTGACTGTCAGTGTCAGTGTCAGTGTCTGTGTATTTGAATGCCTGTGTACGTATATGTGTCGTCAGTCCATGTGTCTGTGTTTGTGTCCATGCATGTGTTTGTGTCTGTATGTGTCTGTGTCTGTGTACGTACGTATGTGTGTCGGTCCATGTGTTTTGTGTCTGTATGTGTCTGTGTCTGTGTACGTACGTATGTGTGTCGGTCCATGTGTCTGTGTATGTGTCCATGTCTCTATACAAGTCTGTGTATGTGTCCATGTGTTTGTGTGTATGTATCTATGTTTGTATGTACACGTGCTTGTCTGTGTCTGTGTATTTGGGTTGTGTGTGAGTGTTTGTCTGTCTATGCATGTTTGTCTGTGCTTGTGTGTGTCTGTGTTTGCGTATCTATGTGTGTTACACCCCAGTCTGTGTCTGTGTCTGTGTGTTTGTGCGTGTTTGTGTCTTTGCTTGCGTGTCTATGCGTGTTTGTGTTTGTGTTTGTGTTTGACTATATGTCTGTGTCTATGTCAGTCTGTATCTATGTCTGTGACTGTGTTTGTGTCTGTGTGTCTGTGTTTGTATGTGTCTGTGTATGTGTGTGTGTGTGTGTGTTTGTGTCCGGTGAGAAAATTAAATTAATATTCAATTATTTTTTATTCAGTTGATCGAGCTTCTGAGAGCGGATGAAATTGAGCGGGGTACGTAATTCTTACTTTTAAAAAATACATAAACGGATAAACCTTATTTAAAAATACATAAATCTTATTTAAAGCTCATGTGCACTGTCGGGCAATGTCGAGGCGGGGGTATTGTCGAGCGGGGAACATGGGCCTCATGTGCACTGTCAGTTGATCGAGCTCCTGAGAGCGGACAAATTAAATTGAGCGGGGGTAATTCTTATTTAAAAAAAACATAAATCTTATGTAAAGAGTAAATTTTATTGAACAACGCGTTGTATTTATGAATTGATTTGACATGTATTTATGAATTTCATTACACATTTATTTTCATTAAATTAAAGGGCGTGTCATCCATCAATAAAAAAGGCAATTGTTAACCGCACCCCAGTTTTGGCTATCCGCAACTTATGATTTATATGAATTATTACGCGTTTTTTGTATATACGCCTTGTACAAGCATTTTTAGGAAAAGTGTTCAACACGAAAGTTGTAGATATCGTCGAGATCTACAACTTTTGTGTTGCACATTTTTCCTAAAAATGCATGCACAATGCGTATTTCCAAAAAATCGTTATATATATATTATATATAGTTACACCCATGTTTCAATTCGGGGGGGGGGGGGGGGGGGGGGGCAATACGCGCGTCTTGTGCGTGCATTTTTAGCAAAAGTGTTCAACACAAAAGTTGTAGATCTCGACGATACATGCACTCAACGCAACTGCACATATATTTGCGTGCGCGCGAGAGTGCATTTGCGTGCGCGCAAGAGTGCATTTGCGTGCGCGCGAGAGTGCATTTGCGTGCGCGCGAGAGTGCATTTGCGTGCACGCGGGTTCGTGCGTGATTTTATTTTAATTCCAAAATTATATTAAAAAAATAATGTTATATTAATTTGCATTCATTTTTACATTTAATATATTTTTAATTTTTAGTTTGGTTTTGTTCAAAATTTTATGGAGGGAAATTTTCATCCGTATATTTCATTCATTCATGTGAGAGAGAGATAGAGCTGCATGGGAGAGAGGCAGAAAAACTTTTATAAAAAGTTAACGATTTATAAAAACCTCAGTACGCGCAAAAATACATGTCGCAATAGTACCACATATCTGCGACAGCCGCGCACGAATGTTTGCGAGCTGTAGGAGTAATGTCGTCGCGTTAGAGCACTATCGAGGCGGGGTACTGTCGCGCGCATACAATATTTAAAAAAAAAATAATAATAATTCAAAACTTTGATAATAAAATTGTACAAAAATTGAAAATAAAATATGATATATTTTTTGTAACAAAACTTTAAAAACTTCCATGATGTGGTTACAATTGATACTTATTGTGAGAAAAGTTTTCTATTTGTAACGTAACATTAGTGTTGTTACAAATACTTATAGTTATAGTAACGAATTAATTATTATTGTAACAAAGTTTAAAATATTCGTTACAAAAAAGTTCTTTTTTGTAACAACAAAAAAACATTGTTACTAAATATAACTATTAGTAACAAACTGTGTTTCAGTTACATTCCAGTCCTTACAACAGGTGCAGTTTGTTGTAGTGGCATTTAAAAGAATGCCATTCAGACTGTGTAATGCCCCCGCAACCTTCCAACGCTGTATGCTCGCTATTTTCGCTGACATGGTGGGAGACTTCCTCGAAGTTTTCATGGATGACTTTACTCTCTTTGGCAGCAGCTTCGATTCTTGCCTCGCGAATTTGGCCAAGACTTTGAAGCGGTGTGAGGACACCAATCTTGTCTTGAACTGGGAGAAATGCCAATTTATGGTGCGCGAAGGAATTGTGTTGGGGCATAAGGTTTCCTGCCAAGGGCTCGAGGTGGATCAAGCGAAGGTAAGTGTTATTAGAAACCTCGCTCCGCCTACGTCAGTGAAAGGTATCCGAAGTTTTCTTGGTCATGTGGGATTTTATCGAAGGTTTATTAAGGACTTTTCATCCATTTCGAAGCCTTTATCTCGCTTACTCGTTAAGGATGTCCCCTTCCACTTCGACGATGCATGCATGCAGGCCTTTGAAACTCTACGGGGACAACTCATCTCGGCTCCAATTTTGGTGGCACCCGACTGGAATTTACCCTTTATTATTATGTGTGACGCCTGTGATGTGGCCGTAGGTGCTGTACTCGGTCAAAAAAAAAATAAGACTTTTCACACCATTGCGTACGCCAGTCGAACTCTCAACAGCGCGCAAGCAAACTATACCACCACGGAGAAAGAAATGCTAGCCGTGGTCTTCGCCTTTGAAAAATTTCACTCATACTTGGTACTTTCCGAAGTAATCGTGTACACGGACCACGCTGCACTCAGGTATCTTTTCAGCAAAAAAGAATCCAAATCGCGTCTGATTCGTTGGATTTTACTTTTGCAGGAATACAATTTTGTAATCAAAGACAAGAAAGGGGTGGAGAACGTGATAGCTGATCATCTTTCGCGGTTGGAGTACGACATGACGGCCGACATCCCCAACAGCTTTATGGAGGAAACGAACGATTATTTCCCGGATGAAAAGTTATTCGCAATCACTACGCCTCCTCCAACAGCCCCATGGTATGCTGATATTGCTAACTACTTGGCTTGTAAAACCCTTTCTCCGAATCTGTCCCCTCAGCAAAGACGGAAGCTTGCCTCTGATTCAAAATACTATTTTTGGGAAGACCCGCTCTTATTCCATACGTGCAGTGATGGAATTATCAGACGCTGCATCCCTGAAGCTGAGTTTCAGTCTATACTGCAGCACTGCCATGACAGAGAAGCTGGCGGGCACTTCGGGGCCGTTCGAACAGCGCGAAAAATCTTGCAATGCGGATTATTTTGGCCAACCCTCTTCAGGGACGCCCATGCTTATGTCACCAAGTGTGACGAATGCCAAAGGACCGGAAATATCTCCCGGCGTAACGAGATGCCCCTCAATAACATGCTGGTCTGCGAACCATTTGATGTCTGGGGGATAGACTTTATGGGTCCTTTCCCAATGTCTCATGGTAAGCATTATATCATTGTTGCAGTTGATTATGTCTCAAAATGGGTGGAGGCCGAGGCGGTTGCCACGAATGATGCCAGCACGGTGCCACATTTTATCCACAAGAATATCTTCTCCAGGTTTGGGACGCCGAGAACTATTATCAGCGACGGCGGTAGTCATTTTTGTAATAAGCAGTTTGTGCAGCTCATGAAAAAGTTTGGGGTCCATCATAAAATTTCCTTAGCATACCACCCCCAAACATGTGGACAAGTAGAAGTATCCAACCGCGAGCTCAAGCGAATAATCGAGAAATCAATACATTCAAATAGGAAGGAGTGGTCTAAAAAGGTCGACGACGCATTATGGCCTTACCGGACCGCTTTCAAAACACCTATCGGCATGACTCCGTTTCAATTAGTTTATGGCAAGGCATGCCACCTTCCTGTGGAGCTGGAGCATAAAGCATTATGGGCAACCAAACTGTTGAACATGGACATTGGAGCCGCGGCCAAGGCGCGTCGTTCACAACTCAACAAATTGGAAGAGCTCCGGCATTTCGCTTACGAAAACGCTCGCATCTACAAAGAGAAAACAAAAAAATGGCATGATCGACACATCATCCCTAAGGAGTTCAAAATTGGGGACCAAGTGCTGCTTTACAACTCCCGTCTCCGCCTCTTTCCAGGAAAGTTAAAATCGAGGTGGAGCGGTCCTTTCTCAGTGACCGACGTCACTCCCTTTGGTGCCATCGAAATATCAGGGGATAAGGGAGACAAATTTAAGGTCAATGGGCATCGACTGAAGTTATACGATGGCACAATTATAAACAAGGAGTGTCAGTTGGTGACATTGGGAGACGAGCACCATAAAAGTGCTTATAGTTGATGTTCTGTATTTCTCTTATTTTGTGAAACTTTCTCTTATGCACTTTTATTTAATTTCTGTGCTCTTTAAACATTTATAATACAGGTATTTGGTCCAGCTTAAGGACATAAAACAAAAGCGCTGCTGGGAGACAACCCAGATTTGCTGTTTTTGTTTTTCTAACCTGTTTCAATTCAGTTTTTATCTATTTTTGCTGCTTTTAGTTGTACCGTTTGCAGGTGTGCTTTGTACTTCGTGTTGGCGGATGCTGCGGATCGTGCATGAAATTAACGCCAATCTTCCGGTAATGTGTAGATTAAGTCTGGGGGAGAGCATGTGTTATCCACTTTGCGCACGAGTTGCACCGCATGCTAGACGTGTTTTAAATCTTTCATTGTCATTATCATTATTCCACGCATCATGCACCACTTCACCCACATGAGTGCGCGCTTACCTATTTGTTGTAGTTCCGGATAAACTATTTTGGTTAGGAGTGTGAAACAGGATGTTAGCTTAGGAATTACTATTTGGAGTGCGATGTTGACTCGAGCAGTGTTCTAGTCGCATCCGCATGCTACAATAGAATTCGAGTAAAACTAGATTATCTCTATGCATTTAATTTATGATTAGTATTCCTGCGTAGTTTTAGATTTATTATACTCAAATGGTGAATGTGAATGAAATTGGCAATAACCCGGTGTTGTGTGTGTACGAGCACTAGTTGTGTGTTGCTCGAGTCGGGAGGAAGGTTTACCTTTCTCGTGGGCTAAGAACTTGCCCCAAGCGACTCTCGAAGCATGGGCGAGAGCGACTCGTCGAGTTAAACGTGATGTAGGCCACCTTTTGGCTAGTTTGAGCCTTGTCGTTCCATGACCTTTTCGCTCACCCTTGCAAGCCAAAATTGTGCCTACCACTCTTTTGTTCAGCCCCTCTTCATTCACCAAGGCCTTAAGCTTTTCCCACTTTCGCAACTAAATAGATGTTTATCTGCACTCATGTTCTTGATTTGGTGTGATTTTTGGAATCTTTGTGATGTGATGAAGAAATAAATTTTATTTCCTGATTATGAACCAACCGGAGGATAAGAAAAAAAATATATATATGTTGTTGAAATGAAAATCTGAAAAAAATTTGTATTGAAAAGAAATCCTTCCGAGCTAAATAGAAAATCTGTTGGTAATTGTGAAGTAGGCCGTGTGCACACCTAGTTTTCATGATAAGCCTGGGGGTGTGTCACACGAGCATTGTTTTTGGTTTTGTGCGGTGCAGCGTTCCGTTAGCTCATTTGGGTTGCGTAGCCATCGTGTTTAAATTTGAATATCATACCGCAACCTAAGCCCCAATATAATCCTAAAAGTCCTATTGATTTAACTTGTGAGTTTGCTAACGCTGCGGAGAGAGTGTGACCGGGCGAGCGTATGGTTCACGACGTTGATGGATTTCAGCGGAGTTATTCCTAAACCCCGACCTTGTGCAACACCCGCCTTAGTGTCTTGTTACTTTCACACCGAGCATGATCGTTCGAATTCTTCATAATTCACCAACTGAGTATAACTAAATCTCTACTTACGCTCTAACACTTTCGTAAATTAGTTAGCATAGTTAGAATCTCTTTTTACTAAATTTCTATTTGCATGTTTTTGCTACTTCGCATTGTACTCCTTTGTGTAATTTTCTTTGTTAACTACCATTTTCACACTCCACCGAATTCGTTTGCTCCGGACGCGCAAACAGGTAAGTCTGGGGGTGTGATGAGTCCCAATTATATACACATTTTTGGACTCATCTGGGCTGATTTTCTAGTCTTTGCACTTCACTTTAGACATGTTTTCATTCCTATTTAATACTCCATGCTAAGTGCACTTCTAGGCCCGTTTTGATGTTTTTTCTTGTTCATCTTCGTATTCTAGTTTTCATGCAGTGTTAAGTGCCACCTTCAGTGGGTAGACTGGTGTTGTATGCTGGAGCAGGAGTCGTGCAGGTGTTCCCGGTACAATTCTGTACAGGAACACTGCGCACGATCACTGGCTCTATCGCGCACGACCACTGGTCGTGCGCCATTGATCGTGCGCACTTAACGCCTATTTTATGAGTTCTGTTTGGCTTATCGCACGACCATTGACGATAGTGCGCACGACCACTGGTCGTGCGCAACTGGTCGTGCGAACTTGTATTTTATAAAAACCTTTCATTTCAGGCTCCGCCCAGGCAGCGCGCACGATCGCAGAACTCCAGTGTGCACGACCACTGGTCGTGCGCCAATGACCGTGCGCAGTATTCATTTCAGCGCCTATATATATCCTGTTCGCGAATTTGGGCGGGATCGGGCTTCCGAGAGCGGGTTTTTCAGTCCGTACGCCGCCGATTTCCATCCCTGGACGCCTCCACTTCATCTCCTACGCAAGGGGAAGTCCTCTCCAACCATTCCAAGCATTTCTCCATTGTCCGGAAGCATTCTCCACCATCCGCAAGCTCTCAAGCAGCTGTTTTCCACTCCAGTCCGGTGAGAAGAAGAGGAATCCTGAGGTAGAAGACGACGGAACCACGTAGAGAGATCGTGACAGTTTCTCTACACCGGAAGCACAGTCCGCCCGAGTCCAGAGGTAGCTTGACAAACTACCATTCCGGCCGTGAACGGACGCTAGTCTTCATCCATTGGTTATCTCTTTCCTCTCTCCTTCGTTGTAATGCTTGAATCTTTTAAACTTGACTCTCATGATATTTGGTTTAAATGAAATGAATGTTTCTCCTCTTTTCATCATTACTTGCTTGTGAATCGCTTCGCCTCCACTCATCCACTCACTCACTCACGCACTCAAGGTGTTCGATACGCGTTAGCAAGAGCTAACGGCGTTTGTAAAGAGGTGTTTGCGACCCTCACCTTCCCGCACTAGAGCACGCTCCATCCCCCTCACGAAGCATGGTATCGCGGCCGTTGCATCCATCTCGCCTTGCGAAGCGGTGCTTTCGACCCGCATTTCCTTCATTGTTGTTAAGAGTAGGAAAAATCCAACCAAAACCAACCTCTTTTTGTGTGTTTGTTCACGCTTGTGTAACAATAGTCACACAACGCGATTCGTTCACCCAACCTGCATTCCTCAAGAGACCGACACTCGGGGATCATATTCCCATACTTTATTACTTGCGCGACCGGTGCACTTGCCGAAATTATCGCATCAACTACCAAGCGGTGGAGTGGATGGAGGACTACGGTGCTCCTCAAATCTCATAAACAACACAAGATCTCAACAACATGAAATCATAATAATCAAAGCATAACGTTTATGAACATCATTCATGACACAAACACAAATAAAGAGAAATCTCTGAAGCAAGCATAGTGGAAAAGAATCAACCACAGCTCGAAGACTATGCTGAAGATTCTCGGCCGGAATCGTAGGGTTGTCAAGCCTCGTCCATCTCGGTCTTCAGTTGCGTCCGGGGTCCGGAGGAGCTGTCACCTTCCTCTACTATTACCCATCTTCTTCGTGGTGTATCTTGAGGTAGATCTTATTCGACACCTGGAATGTTGCGGAAGTTCTCCGTCTATGGCTTTCTTGAGCTCGAGAATGATGGAGGAGGCCAAGGAGGGTGCTTTGGCGGTAGATTTGAAAGCCAAAGGTCACCGGAGCTCCTCCTAGGTCAAAATGGTGGTGGAGCGGCGAAGCTGGCGAAAATGGCGGGGCTTGGAAGCATTTCCCGCGGGTCTCCCCGAATGAAGCAGATTTCCTGCTTTAAATACTAAACAGGTAGAATTTTAGTCATGCAGGGGCGAACGCATGACCGTGCATTGCCCGTGTGTTATTTAATGATTAAAATGGCTTGAGGAAGAAGCAGCAGCGCCCATGCATTTTACTCACGCACGGGTAAATTCAGATTGGCTAAAAATCAGTCAAAATAGGCGATCGTGCGTTTCCTTCGCGCACGGGCGAATCCGCCCCTGCGTAAAAACGCAGAACCAAATTCAGATCACCGATTTTCTCCCTAGATGAAAGCGCATGACCGCAGCCGTCCATGCATCAAGATAACGCACGAGTGTGCGATATGCACACTCATGAATTCTGGGCTAAAGGAGATGATCCAAACAACTGCAAGCACATCAAATCAGCTGGTAATACACCTCCAGCACCAATCAAACATAGAAAAAAAGATTGGGGAGCACCATGTGCTTACCCCCAATAACGTGGAGCGCAAACGCACACCAAAACGGGCCTAAAAGGAGCATGAAGCACGCAAGTGCACATGAAAGAGCATAAGACAAATAGATGCAATAATAGCTCGATAATGACGCACAAGAGAATGAAAACTAGCCCGGATGAGTCCATAAAAGTGTATATAATTGGGACTCATCATCTGACGACTCTTTAACTCTTCAAAAGATTGTCCACATGCTGGTGACCATACGAACTTCTGATCTTTCCTTGTCAAAGTTGTGAGAGGAAGAGCGATCCACGAAAAGTTCTCCATGAAGCGTCGATTAAAGCCGACAAGTCCAAGGAAACTCCTGACTTCCGCTACTGTTGCCAAAACAAGACACTCCTGGATTGCCTTTATCTTTGCTGGATCCACTGCAAAACCCTCTCCACTAACTGTATGACCAAGGAATGCCACCGAGGCTAGCCAATATTCACACTTGGAGAATTTGGCATAAAACTGACTCCTTCGTAGGGTTTCCATAACTAAGCGCAAATGCATCGCATGTTCTTCTTCAGATTGTGAGTACATCAGTATATCATCAATAAAGATGATTACAAACCGATCTAGGCACTCTCTAAAAGTTCTGTTCATTAGATCCATGAATGCTGATGGCACATTCATCATGCCAAACAGCATCACGGTGAACTTGCCCATAATGGGTACTAAACACTATCTTGGGAATATCACATTCCTGAATCCGCAACTAGTAATACTTGGATTTCCAATCCAACTTCGAATACACAGTTGATATGACCAACTTAGCGAACAGGTCATCGATTCGTGGAATTGAATACTTGTTCTTTTCTGTTAACTTGTTCAGTTTACGATAGTCGATATACAGACGCAGGCTTCCATCCTTCATCTTCACAAAGAGGGCCGGTGCACCCCAAGGGGATGAACTTGGGTGTATATAGCATTGCTCTAGCAACTCCTGCAACTGATTCTGTAACTCTGCCATCTCCTTTGGCGCTATTCGGTATGGGGAGCGTGACACAGGCTTGACACCTGGCACCAACTCTATCGTGAAGTCGATCTCCCGCTGAGGTGGCACCCTAGGGAGATAATTGGGAAACACCTCTGGATACTCTGATATGACAGCAATGTCACTTAAACTGGTCTGAGGCTTTGCAACCCCCATTAGCATGAAGCACAACTCCGCGCCCTGTCGAGCTGCTTTGACTACTTTGACCGCAGATATCAACATCTTGCTTGATCTACGCAAACCAGCAAAAGCCTTCATACGTTCAGTATTACGTCCCAGTGTGACCTCCTTCAAAGTGCAATCAATGTAGGCATGCTGCTCCGACAGCCAGTCCATTTCAAAGATAACATCAAACTCTGAGATCGATAGTATCGATGCTTCCAAATCAAAGTCCTGACTTCCACTCCGCACCTCAACAACACAATGCAATCCGCACACATTGAGCAGCCATTTGGCAGCACTACATCCAACCTTTCCTTTGCTAAGGACGAAGTCACTCCCTCTGTTGTATGAAGGCCTCCGATAGAAAGGAATGCGAGACTCCAATATCAAACAATGCTCTTGCCGGGCAGTTAAAGATTAGGACAAAGCCTAAGACACAGATTTAACAAGCAATGCGCAAGGTATGAAGTATAGAAAGCAACAAAAGCTAACACATACCTATCACCACATCACTTTGCTTAATGGCCTCCTGCTGGCCAAGATTGTAAACTCGGGGATGAAATGGATCATGATGGGATGCAGTCGATTCCACTGTCTTCTCTTTCTCTGCCGCATATGCCGCAACTGCCTTCTTGCTGCTGCGACATTCCTGAGCATAATGGCCCACTTTTCCACAATTATAACACGTGAGTGGAACTCGTCCAGTAGTCATTCCTATCACATAAGAATGAGCTGTCCTCGAAGGTCTAGCTCTCTTTCTCCACTTACCCTGCCCAAACTTTGCAGAGTCCGATACTTTGAACTCTGGCTTCTGTACCGCCAAGTAATTCTTACTTTGTACTCACTTTATATCCTTCTCCAAGGAGTGAGCAGCATTGACCAAGGTCATAAAACCTTGCTTCATTGGCCTATACAGAAGTAACCGCAGGTCATCCCGCAGACCCTCATAAAATTGATTGGTCTTATGTTCTTCATCTGCAAATGTGGCGCTTGAAAAATGTCCCAACCTCATAAACTCGTGCAGATAGTCGTCCACCATACTATCACCTTGATTCAATCGGTTGAACTAGTTTTCCATCTCAATTCGCTGAGCAAAAGGGAGATACCTTGCCAAAAATAGTCTCGAAAATTCCTCAAATGACACATCAACTAGTTGCCTTCCCACCAACTGGTGCAACTCCATCTCCTCCCACCAATGTTGCGCCTCACCATCCAGAAGGAAGGTTGCTAAGGTGACTTTCAGTCCTTCCTTCATTTTCGTGGCTGTCAAGGTCTTTCTAATTCTCGAGTGCCAGTCCTCAACCTGAGTTGGGGTTCCTGCTCCCGCAAATGTCAGAGGGTAGAAACTCAAAAAATGTTGCAGTTGTTGGTCTGAAGCTCGTCTTGCCCTTACTAGCACTGGTCTTTCGACCACCGGTTCAACTGCAACAACCGGCACCGGGGCCACCCCGAGGGTCAAAGGCTGTACAAGTACAGGCCTTCTGGGTTGTGTATTGAACATATCAAATACCGCCTCAACTATTAACCCCACTGTCTCAACAGAAGGAGGAGTAGGCACATCAGTTGGTGCACTACTCGCCATAGAGAGTGGTGGTCAAGATTGTCCCGCTCCACTCCTAGTCGTCTATACATGTGCAACAGAACACAATTATCGACTAACGTGTAGCATAAACAACAAAGGAACACTCAGCCAGTCCTCATCCTGAGTTGGGGTTCGTGCTCCCACAAACGTCGGAAGGTGGAAACTAGGAATATGCTGTAGTTGTTGGTCCGAAGCTCGTCTTGCCCTTACTGGCACTGGTCTTTCGACCACTAGTTCAACTGCAACAATCGGCATCGGGGCCACCCCGAAGGTCGGAGGCTGTACAGGTACATGCCTTTCGAGTTGTGCATTGAACATAGCGAATACCACCTCGGCTATTAACTGCACTGTCTCAACAAAAGGAGGAGTAGGCACATCAACTGGTGCACTACTTGTCGTAGAGCGCAAATGTCAAGATTGCCTCACTCCACTCCTAATCGCCCATACATGTGAAACAGAACACAATTAGCGACTAACATGTAGCACAACAACAAAGGAACACTCAGGTTTCAACACTTTGCTACAAACATACATGTATTTCATTCCTACAGTGGACATTGTCTGGTTATTTAAAATATTTCATGGCGACGCACACACGTGTTCACCACCCCTTAAAAGAATTCAACCACGAATTTGGATAGAAATGGAATGAGACCTGTCTCTGATACAAATATGTAACACCCGCACTGTCACATAGAATATAACAGTAGGTCGGGCCGGGACCCCACGCCATATTTAATGGACAGTAACGTGTGCTACGTAATTAGCAGTTCAATAGTTTCAAATTAAACCATCTCAGCATACAAAAAGTCATACACAACAGAAGCACTTATTGAAGGTAAAACCAGATTACATAATTTATCCACTTGTTCACTAGGAATGAACATACATAAAGTTAATTACAAGACTTGTTTATATCACAGGTGGCTTTCAAATATCGGCACGCAGGCCGGCCACACATGAAAAGTAGTAAACAAAACACTTTGGCCTTCGAGGGCCAGCAAAGCGCAGCAGTTGGGGTTCCAACCGCTATTTCCCGCTCATCTCGCCAGGACCTGTCAAACATAATCCACCAAGTAGTGGGAAAATAGGTAACCGGTCAGCTTTAGATGACCAGGATTTATTATGACCCCACCCCATGCCCGGGGCGGTGGTACTCATTCCCTGCAAGGAAGCAATAGCAGCATATATTTCACAGGTGCGTCTAAGCACAACATAGAAACAATCATCGCATACGTCGACTCTAGGCCGCACGTATTATGCTCTCAAGGCACACTCCATCCACAATTCCTTTTTCAACTTGGATGGTCTTTTGAGCTAGGTCGTACACACAAAGTTCTATCTGGCCGTAAACACGAAGTTCTGACTCTCTTCCATAAGACGGTGCACTGAGGGGCGACCTCTTCACCGACCACTATGGACGGGTTCATATCCAGCTAGATGTGGCTCAATCATCATAACACGATGCGGGTACACCTTTACCTTATCCTGATCATAGGATAACTTCCACCGGGGCATCATCACATCCCCCAGGGCCATTCTCAATCACACCACGTAATCTGAAGGACCACTAGTGGTAGCATTGACGCTAGGACTAGCACTGGTGCCAGCTAACAGAACAGATTTCTATCTTTTCTTTTGGGCATTTTCTGGAGATCACCTCCAGAACTCCCTACAGCACATCATAGCACCCAGAACCCGAAAAGAAGCATACATACTCAGAGTCTTCTCTGAAGTGCAATATCAACATCACCAATCCAAACCACCCTATCCATATGGGCTTTACATAGTATGCATATGTCTGTACAGCGATCCGGACTCTATATGCAAATCCTATGGGGATAATCCATATAGACCCATCGGAAGAAACTTATCCACTAATTAATGGAAATCTTCCTGCTACTATGCAAATCAAAGTACTAGCATGTCCGGAGATTAAAGAGGAGAATCGTTACCCTTGATGCTCATTTTGGTGCCATCGGATCAGGATTCCTCTCCACAAATTCGAAGATGACACAAGTATGCAAGAGATCTCCTACCCAGACTTGCCAAAAGGATCTCCTTCCTCTGACTTCTACTTCATTGCCCTTGGAGAGAGTCAAAGTGAGAACTTGAGGAGAATCCATGATTTGGTGGCTTATATATATCAAAGCGCTACCACTGGCGCTACCCACTAACGTAGGCGCTAGCCCATTGGCGGTATGGCCGAACCAATCCACAGCCGCGTAAGGAATTCATCAAAAATGCTAGCGCTACCGCCTGTGCTATCGATCGACGTATGCTCAACACGATTCATCAGAATACATTCGACAGGACACAAATTATTGGGAACAGTGCCCTGCAATGTTCCTGATTTGAAGAAGTGCTCAGCTCAATGATGAATGCAAGTTGTATTTAACATTCCATCTAGTTTATGCTTGCAGGAATCGACAACATGTCATGTACTCTAGTTATTTTACTAAGTACTATATCGTCGAGAAATTAAAGTGATGTCGTCGACAAAGAATGCTTATCGTCATAATGACGGACAGAGCAGCAGCCGCTGAGAAGCAAAGTGATCGTCGACCGCTAAGACATGGCGAGATCGGCGAACACAGAATGCTGTTCATCGAACGAAGAGAAGACACAGGACATCGTCGTGTAGAACTCATGTCGTCGAGAGAACAGATGATTACGACGACATGAGGTAGAAGGAAGATCGCGACGACAAAGTCAGAGACAGTTTACCGTCGTAATGATGCAAATATCCTGAAGACAGAATTCAAATCTTGCGGACGTGATGTCAGCAATTAATGCCACCGCCTGATTGTCCAATCAACGCGTGCTCTTATGGAATAGGCGTCTGACATTAAAGGACAACAGATGTTACCGTTATCTGGCTTATCTGTCCTTTAAAAGGGATCAGTATTGCCCTAGAAAAACAAAAACAAAGGGCTTGCAGTGCAAGAAAAAGAACGAGAAAATGAATCCCGCCGCACTTCAATAGAACAGTATTTTTCAGCGGAGAAGAAAGAGAACAAGATTCAAGAGTTCTCATAAGAATCAGTCATCTCCATTGACTGAGAAGTCGCCGTTCAACATTAGGCTAAAGAAGAAGATTGAAGAAGGAGCTGAGCCATAAAGATCAAATCTAAAGCATCCTCTTCAATAGTAAGAAGCCAATCTTCAGCGGGCAAAGTTGTCGATCACCATCCGACAGAAGAAGAAGTTTTATTTACTGTAATCTCTTGTAAGGCTTTAGGGACACCTTGTATAGCTTGAGGGCTGGAGAGCTGTGAGGCTTGAGGGCCAGGGAAGTGGACTTGCGGGTCCGACTTTGTCTAGCTTGAGGGTTGGAGAGCTGTGAGGCTTGAGGGCCAGGGCAGTGCACTTGCGGGTGCGTCTTGTCGAGCTTGCGGGCTCGGGGGTAGTAGGGGCTTGCGGGACTAAGCTGTTGGGACTTGCGGGTCTGTGTGGTAGGGCTTGAGGGCCTGAGTGTCGAGCTTGCGAGCTCGGTGGCAGTAGGGGCTTGAGGGCCTAAGCTGTTGGGACTTGCAGGTCCGTGTTGTAAGGCTTGAGGGCCTGAAGATTTTGGCGGAGTTTGCCGAGCCCAGCGAACTACTGGGTAGGCGCAGAGGGAGAGAGGACTACTCAAGACACTCGGTCTTGAGGAACCTCTATAGATCGTTGTGTGCTTTCTGTGGCTTGCTCTTTATTTCTTAGATCTATTAACTAGAAAAGGAAGAAAAACCTAAAGGGGGCTTATATATAAAGAAAAACCTATTCACCCCCCCCCCCTCTAGGTGATTAAGTAGACACCCCATAAACAACAAGTGGTATCAGAGGGAGGTTGTTCAAAGCAGCTTAACAACTTGAACAGAACTGCCAGCGGGTGTCTAAGCATCATTAGTATGGAGTCAAGAATTGCCAGGTGCAGTAGAGAAAACTTTCCCCTGTGGAAAGTTAGAGCTAGAATATTTATGGAAGCTTTGGATCCCAGGATGTTTCAAGTTACTCAAGAAGGGCCATATGCTCCCAAGACCACATCCAAGACAATGACTGAGGATGATATGATTCTGGTTAACTTAGACAAAATAGTTAGAGACATCTTAGCTGCTGCAGTTGATACTTTTGTACTCCAGAAATTGATCCACTACACAATAGCTAAAGAAATGTGGGACTCTCTGACAGTTCTCATGGAAGGATTCCCAGAAATTGGAGATATTGCAGATGAGAGGAATAATAAGACCCAGAGTGATAGTGAATCAAGCAACTCAGATGCAGAGGAGGAAGCTCAGTTTGGACTAATTATACTATCTGAACCAGAGGAAGAAATACAGGATGAGACAACACCAGAACAGGTAGGAATAAGGGCTCCATTATCTAATACTGATTCAGATTCAGAAATATGTCTCTCCGAAAATTATGAGGGTCTCCTAGAAGAACTCAGAAGGAGCAAGGAACTCTGCAGGAAACAAGCCGATGAGATCTCAATTATCCAAACCAGAAACTCCGATCTTTTGGAAAAGGCTAATAGGCTGACTTTGGAGAACGCGGATTTCTGTCAGCTCAAAAGAGATTATAATGCTAGCTCAAACATGGACTTGATAACCAAGTTTGGGAATACCATGAAAGCTCTGGTTGACAGCAGAGAACTATGCTACTCTCTAACCAAAGAAATTATGCTTCTAAAGAAAGACAGGAATCTGGCTGGACCGGCGAAACTCAAAGTCAATCATGTCAGTGAGGTGAAGAATAAATCCTCCACAAAAAGGAGAAAGATGTTACCTGTCACCTCCAAAGTAAGTCACGAAAGAGGAATCACAAGGGAACAGGAGCTTAGTTGGTCCAAGAGAACGAAGGGACCTTTGCAAAGGACTGACTTTCACAAAAGAAGCAGGAGTGGGGAAAATCACACCTCTGATCAATGCAATTCTACTTCCTACAGGCACTCCTTCCGCACATGGAAGAATCATACACTAACCGACAACAAGAGGATAGGGCACGACATATTTAACTGTTGGTGCTGCGGTAAGACGGGGTACTTTACAAGCAATTATTGGCACACTCCAGTTGCTCCAAGGGTAACAAATGCTAAACCTATAAATAATTTATTTCACAATCATTATGTATATCCGAGGGCAGTGAAATCCAGTATACCCTTCAGAACTAATAATTTCCCAGGACCCAAGTTCGCTTGGGTTCCTAAGGGCTTGTAACCATATTTTGCAGGGAGTCCTAGTGCCCACCAGAAGCAAATCTGGGCCCTGGACATAGTAGTTATTCTGACATATTGTCAGAACAACAAAGTTTTCTTTGTGCAGATTATTTTGAAAAACAAGGAGCCCAACATGTGGGTTGATCCAGATATCTAGAATTTTCGATCGTTACGACGATATATGTGCTAAGACATAAAAAAATTCGAGATCAGAAAATGCATATCCAAGGAACATATCGACGTCGTACGCACTTTGTGATAATTAAGCTATTTGTCTCGGGATTAGATGGGTCCATCGGAGCCGTCTGATCGCCTTTGAAAGGTACGCGCCTCTTCACATACCGACACTATAAATAGAGTGAATGTTCAAAAATAAAAATTACGCTATCATTTGCCCTAAGCCACTCCGTCGACAAACCCTCGCCTCCGTTGACGTGCTGCCTTCTCACTCACTCTGAATCAATGGCTCCAAAGAAAGAAGAAGTGATCTCAGGCTGTGAACTTCAGCGCGGAGGATTCAATGCCTGCTCTGAGGAAATTAGGTCAATAATAGGGCTGCTGGAGGCATCGGGACTGGAATATGTTCTATGTGAACCTTCTGTTCTTCTCCACCGAGAATTAGGCGAACTCTTCGCCAACGCAAAACTCAATCACAATGAATCACGGATAAAGTCCCTTGTGGGAGGCAAGAAAGTTAAGATATCTGCGATTAGCCTTGGTAAATCTCTGAATCTGCCAAGAATCGAAGGGGGAGAGGAATAAGATGAACTGACCTCCAAAGAAATGTCTGCTAGCTACAAATGGTGTGGGCACACAGGGAAGTCCTATGGGTCTATCAAAAGAGCTGAATTCAATCAGAAGGGGAAGCTGCTGGCCAACATTGTTGGCAAAGTGTTAATATGCAAGCCTGGTTCACACGACCGCATATCCAAAGACATGTTTGCTGTCATGGCCTGAATCATGCACTCTAAGAAAACCGACTGGAGTGAGTTCCTCTTCCAGAGAGTAAAGAACTCCCTGAAGACCCCCTCCTATGGGAGAATATTGTCCCTTTTCTTTATAAACATCCAGGGTGATGTGTTGCAAAAGAGAATGGGAGAACCCCTTCACTACTCCAAGAAATTAGATGCAAAGATGCTAGACCGATAGGACAGGTTCATCCCCAAACAATCCTCCGATGTACAGCCAGCTCCAAAGAAGCAGAAGAAACCTGCAGCCCAAAGAAACCCCTCCTCCGAAGAAGAGTCATCAAGCAGCTCTGATGACATCCGACCACACCCACACCATTCAGCTCAATCCAGAAGTGAACCTGTTGGGAAAATGATTTCTCTTAACCCCTGAATATAAGTTGAATAAGAATTCTAAGAATGAAAAATAAGGCTAAGTAAATATGCGTTGAATAGTATTCGACGCAACGTCGAGATAAAGTCGATGTTTCTATCAGAATGAGTCGAAGTAGCTCCAAGCAGAAGTTGACATATCCTATGTTGACGTAGCTCTGACTTCTAGTCGATGTATCTTGAGAAGTTGACGCACCCTAGTCGACGCACCTTCCTTATTCTCCTCTCGACGTCCAGACATGATGTATTTGACGCTTGTGTCGAATAGTAATCGACGCACGTCGATCTTTATGACAAAATTCAAAATTGCCAGATCACTTTCCTTATCTTATAGATCTGATTTATATGGAATCAATTTATGTCTTATAGCCGTTCTGAATCTTTCTTTTCCTCTACTAGATTCTTGGCTAAATTGATTAAATCCTTTATGGACATTATTTGAAATCAGATTGAATACTTTCCTTCTATGGATATAACTGTTATGTAAATTTCTCTTTCTTTCTAATACTCTGCCTGCTAATTGATTACTCTCCTATAGTGTTATTTGAATGAACAGAGCTATATATATATATATATGAAGGAGGTCGACAGAAAGCAAGAGGAGGGATCCACCATTTTACTCATTGAAAAAGAGGAAAAGCTCCCAAGTGATAAAGAGAGAATCGAGAAATAGCCATGCAGCAATATTCAAGCATTCTTCTTCTCCTGCTTCTGAAATCACTCTGCTGCAAATTCTGATAGCTCTCACATAAGAGGTAAAAGCTTACAATCTCCTTCTCACTATAGAATGGAGATTTAATTCACTACTTCTTGTGCTTCCAATCTTCTTGCTAGGAAGAAGATTCATTCTTGTTTTAAATACTTCTTTTCCTTTTTTCTTATTTTCATTCTCACATATTGTAAAAGAGCTTTTAGAATCACTCTTCAAAAAATTCAGTTGTACTGGTTCTAAGAGTCTCCTTGTCTAAAGACTCAGTTGGTTCTAAGAGTCTCCTTATCAAAAGACTCGGGGTGGTTCTAAGAGTCTCCTTATCAAAAGACTCAGTGCAAGATAGTGAATTCCTACCAAGGGGGTAGAAGAGTGGACTACCCAAAGTTTGGGGAACCACTATATTTTCTTGTGTTGTGCTGTGATTTCTTTTCTTGCATTTACTTTCTTTATTTGTTTAATTCTTGTTGGTGTGTGTGGGAAGCTCTAATCTGTGATCATACACATATATATATTTACTTTGCACAAAATATTTTAAATCTCTATTCACCCCCCTCTAGAGAATTCTAGCGAGGTTAACTGTGCACTTTCAATTGGTATCAGAGATAGGTTGATCTAAAAAGGATAACTCCTTGATTAAAAAGGTCCTACCTTTCATATATATATATATATTTTTTTTTTCTAACAATTATTTTTCACATGGCACAAATCAAAGATTATGCTTCCACCAGACCACCAATTTGCAACCTTGAAAAGTTTGCACTTTGGAAAACAAGAATTAGAATTTATTTAAACTCTATTGATGATGAATTGTTTAATGTTATCTTGACAGGTCCCCCCAAGCAATTCAGAAAGGACTCAAGTTGAAAAGTGACTGAAACACTTGCTCCAAAAGCTGAGTCGACAGAGGAAGAAAAGAAAGCCCAAGGATATGATGCCAAGGCTATGAATATCCTAGTCTCAACCCTCTCAGATGAAATCTTCCAAAAGATTGCTGATTGTGAGTCAGCTAAGGAAGTATGGGAAGCTCTCACCAAAATGGTAGAGGGAAGTGCTGATGATAAAAAGGATAGAAAGGCACTACTCATCTCTCAATATGAAAACTTTCAGAAGAAAGAAGGTGAAAGTGTTGCTGACATGTATGCCAGATTCAGCCTCATAGTGAATGAGTTGAAGACACTTGAAAAGGACATATCTCTCACTGAGATAAATGACAAACTGCTTACTTGCTTCCCTAGCTCTTGGGATTCAAGAATCTGGCCAATTAGAGACTCCAGAAGTCAAAGAGAAATTTCAACAGATGTCCTGTTGGGCAAATTAAAATCCTATGACCATCTGTTGAAGACAAGAGCTGAGAAAGAAGAGAAAGAGAAAGCTCCCTCACTCTCAAAAGAAAAGAGTATTGCATTGAAGGCTGTTGAAGGTGAACCCTCTACAAGTGATGAGGAGCTGATCGTCTGCTAGCCAGAAGGTTTAAGAAGTGGATTAAGTCAGAAGGATCCAGATGAAGAGACTCAAAAACCAGGTATAATAAAACACCTACTAAAGAGATTATATGTTACTCTTGCAAGAAACCTGGACATATTGCACCTGAATGTCCTAAGGAGATCAGCAAAAAGAAATATCTGAAAAGAACAGATCTACAGAAGAAAAAGAAGAAAGAGAAAGGACTCATTGCTCAATCATGGAGTGATTCAGAAACTGAAGAAAGCACCTCATTTGACAATGATCAAGAAGAGACCAAGCTGGAGGAAACCTGTTTGATGGCCACTGAGAAGCATGATGACACATCTATGGTAAATATACTTGATGATGTAGATTTATCTTCCACTGACTTCAAAAACAATTTCAAAGAATTCTGTTTAAATTTAATCAAATCTGAAAAAGAAAAAGATGAACTAAGAAATGAATTAAAAACTCTCAAACAAGTGAACACACAGTATAATAACTATGAGCTCAGTCTAGGACTCTTAGAAAAGGAATTAAACAAAATCTGTACAGAAAACCAAACACTAAGAAATGAGCTAGCAAAAGCAAAGTCCTTTGAAGATTCTCTAAATGGGAGAAGTCAGAAGCTCAAGAACATCTCTAAAAATCTTACTAATAGATTTAGACAACTAGAAGATAATACTAACTTAGAACCAAAATCTCAATCACCTAGGAAATCTGTTTGGAGACATCCCATTCACTCCACTAGGGAAGGACACTTGACAGGAGAAAGATCACAGGAAAATCTAGAAACAACCACTGTCTTTAATAAAATTAATTTCATTATATATGAAGGAATCCTAGGAAGATATCCTCAGAAAAAAATCTAATCATACATCGAATTCTTATCAACGTGCGTCGACTTGTAATCGACGCTTACACCAAAGTGCGTCGACTTCTACCCGACGCAACTTCTCTCATGCTTCGACTGAAAGAAAACGCAGAATGGAGAAAGCGTCGACTTCATATCGACGCAACCATACACCTACGTCGAATACATATCGACGCAACCAATCAGACAAACATCTCTCCTCTACCAAACAATAATCTCAATCCATCTCCTTTTACTATGATCACTACTTCTGTAACATCACCAAAGAAAATTGGTATGATAAACCAATGCCCCTAAAGGAGGAAGGATATTCAGAAAAACCCACTTACTCTCTTATTAAATTTCACACTGATGGGAGAAAGGGACCCCAGCTCATCAGGGTTCAAACTAATGTTTAAAAGTTTATGTGCAGATGTATCACATCTCCAGGCTGGTGTGGTTCTTGGACAGTGGATGCTCCATGCACATGACAGGATGCAAAAACCTGTTAATCAACTTTGAGGACAGACTTGGACCATCAGTAACTTTTGGAGACTCTGGCTGTGGCTAAACCAAGGGCTTTGGAGATTTCAAAGAAGGGAAAGTCACCTTCAAGAATGTGGCAGTAGTCAAAGGACTGAAGCACAATCTGATAAGTATAAGTCAGATATGTGAAAATGGTAAATATGAGGTAAAATTCACCACACTATTCTGCCATATTATTGATATCAAGACTGGTGCCACAGTACTCAATGGAATTAGAAAAGGAAAAGTATATGTAGTGGACTTTAGTTCCTCACCCACAGAAGTCTGTTTATTCAACAATATTATTGATAAAAGTGAACTATGGCATATGAGACTAGGTCATCTAAACTACAAAACAATTAGTAAACTAGCAAAGAATAACCTAGTTAGAGGCTTACCAAAAGGTAGGTACTCTAAGGATTCTCCATGCAGACCTTGCCAACTAGGAAAACAAACCAAATCATCCTTCAAACCAATTGGTAAGGATGACTCTCCCAGGGTCCTTTACTTACTACACATGGATCTCTTTGGTCCCATCTCCACTCAGAGCTTAGGTGGAAAATCCTATACCCTAGTCATTGTGGATGACTACTCTAGATTCAGCTGGGTATTCTTTCTAAGGGATAAGTCTGAAACCCACAAGTCTCTCTCAAGATTCATAAAACAAATTCAATCTGAACTCAATAGTCAGGTTTCCATAATCAGAAGTGATCATGGGACTGAATTTGAAAATCAGTTTATGAGTAGTTTCTGTGAAGATATAGGTATCAAACAAAGTTTTTCAGCCCCTAGAACTCCTCAGCAAAATGGAGTTGCTGAAAGAAAGAATAGGACTTTAATAGAATCAGGAAGGACCTTACTTGTAGAATCAGGTTTGCCAAAAACTTTCTGGGCTGAAGCAGTCAACACTGCCAACTATGTTCTAAATAGAAGCCTAATACACAAAACTAAATCAAAAACTCCATATGAGCTCCTGAAAGGAAAAACACCCATAGTTAAATATTTTAAGATCTTTGGATGTGCTTGTTTTATCCTAAATAATGGAAAGGATCATCTTGCCAAGTTTGACCAGAAATCTGATGATGGAATATTTCTGGGATATTCAGCATCTAGTAAAGCCTATAGGTGCTATAACAAGAGAACTCTTAAAATTGAAGAGTCTATGCACATTATTTTTGATGAAACTAACATGCTGTTTAAGGGGGGGGGGGGGGGGGGGGGAACTCCCACCAGCTCTTTTCCACAGGAAAGCAGCAGCATAGAAACACAGCTTGAACAACTGGTTCTAGAGAACACAGATAATGGAAAAGAAAACAAGATAAATGTAAGACCCCCCCCCCTCCGGAACACAAAACACGGCCGAGGGAAGTCTTATGCCCAGGACAGCCGCCTTGCCGAAGCGCCAGCTCACGGGCTAGCCTTCTCCACAAGACGTCTATCCTGCCGGCTAACAAATATCACCAATGCCAACCCATCATATAAAATAAAACAAGAAGCCACCAGATAGATATATCCGCATAAGTACAGTCCAAATACACACCAAACGGGTGTATAATATCAGAGTAACAAAAGAAGAGGCCTCAAGGGCTACAACAAAACTCGCTCACATCTGTCACTGACGGCTGCGATGGTATCGTGGTATCCTTCCCTGTTGTCCCGGCCAGACTATCCGTCTCCAGCGCCGTGCGCTGCTGCTCCAGGGTGCGCCGCTGCTCCAGGTTGCGCTGCCGCTCCAGGATGTGCTCCTAAAAAGGGGACATAGCAACCGTTAGTCATAAAGACTAAGTGGCTTCACATCCGCTCCCCCGACGACTCCAAGGCACCGGGCAGAAAGAAAGAAAAGGAGCTGCAATATTAGCAATAATAAACAAGCGGGTGACAGGTAATAGTTGTTCATATGTGTCAGTTGTTTAAGTGCCCACGCACTTTCCATATCACTATCCAATAAGTTCGTAAGCATAAAAGTAGCAGTGGTTATATATATTTGCAAGTATAAGTAGCAACAGACATAAGCAGAGTATTAGAGAACTGAATTGAACTTAACTTATAAGGATGCCCATACAAGCTTATAAGTCAAGGGTCTGCGTAAAAAGGTAACTCATCATATAAGGATGCCCATACAAGTTTATATGATGAGGTTCCAATGCGGTGCAATGCATTGATTATGATATGAATGCGGTGCAATGCAATGATTATGATATGAGGACTGACTCATATACGATTGCTATGTCGACATAGACATTTAGTTCCCACTTTTCGAGGGTAGCTAACCACTCAGGCGCCCCCAGTCGTGTCCAGACGGTGGCAGTGGCACGGGCTTCGCCACTACTAGGAGGGTATGAACACTACCGGTTCTAGGCCTATGTACGCCTCGACGCTCTTGCTCATAGCGGAGTCCCTGCATACTACCCGCAATCATGCGGGGTCTTCAAGACGCGGAGGGGATAAATTGGGTAGATGGACACCAAGACATTCCAACCCAACCGGTCTGAGTCTAACTGCCGGCTTCTGTCGATGTCACGACTAGCGAGCCCGTAGACCCGCCATAACCTATCCTCCCACGAGGATCTATACCACCATGCGCAATTATGTTTACCTACGTAGTTTGAACACACCATGCGTGCTATCGAGCACCAAGGACTCGCTCCATGAGCCTTACCACCTTCCGCCTCGCGCGGCAACAATCAATGCTAATTAGCATCCAAGGCGCCCAACAACTGGGTCCTTTCCTTTTTACCACCGGCTATAACTATAACTTGTGACCCACACTAAGTTAACCGTGCCGCCCGTTCCGAGTTGATTACTCGTGTGCAGTGGTGTGCATATAACATGGACATTATTAAACCAACTCATAGGACTGTGGACTACTTGCGCACATGAGGGCATAACATATTATTTAACTATGGAATCTATTCAAGCCAAGCTACTGGACTTCCACCATTGGTCATAATTAATTAACAATCCTATACAGAGGATTATTTATCATCTTATGCAAGTTATGATTAACAAATCCTATAACAGGAAAATATTTCTCAATTCTCAAACCTTTAATGACATATATATATATATGTACACATAATTTGAAATCCATAACAGGAACTATTTCTGAATTCCCCTAAATCCATAACAGGAACTATATATATATATATATATATATATATATATATATATATATATATATATATATACAAGGCAAAGGCCACCTTCTTCATCCTGGTTGAACATATTTATATAACAGAGGATTCTTCATCCTTGTTGAATATATATATAAATGTATATAATTGAAATCCTATTGACAGGGAACGTACATATATATATATATAGCAAAGCAAATGCCACCTTCTTCATCCTTGTTGAACACATATATATATATATAAATGAAATCCCATTTACAGGGAATTATTCATCATCTTCCCAAATGGAATTTAGGGCAAAGCACCTTCTCTCCTCCCATGCTCCCTCACAAGGCCACCACATCTCACGAAACCAACGTCCCACGTTCGTATTGTAGCGGGGAGTCGATTGGGGGCATTTTCGCGGCGAACGACGCCCTACGGAGAAAACCCTAACGCGGCCTCAACCTACAGAACTTCATTTCGCTCCCAAATCGACTCAATTGAGTTCGATATCTGATATTTAATTTGGTATTTTTTGAAATTTAGTGAAAGGTTGAGATTTTCTCCAAAACTATATCCGATAAAGGCAAGTGTACCTTATCGTCTATAGTATAGGATATTTAGGAATATCAAGGTCATATTCCACGGGGCGCGTTGATTACTTCTACTTCGAGGAAAATCACTATTATTTTATCGACGAAAATTTGAGGTGGTTTGTTTTCGCTTAACTAAAATTAAAACTAAATTCAAACTAAATGAAAAGCTTGAACATTGCATGAAAAGAAAGAGAAATTGACATTGCATAAAAAAAAGAACATTACTAAGGAGAGAAAAATTTAACCTTGCATAAAAAGGAAGAAATTACTTAAGGAGAAAAAGAACATGAAAGAGAAAACTAATTTTATTGAAAATCAAAGAACTATTACAAGCCTTAAATTAAGAGTGCAAGGCTAAGGAAAATGAAAATTGCAAGCTTAAGAAAACTAGTACACGAAAGTTACACTACAACATTGCATGAAAAAGGGAAGGAGGAGAACATGAAAGCCTTAAGAAACATGAACATTAACTTGAAAAACTCACTCTCAGCTCTAACAGCACCTCCACATCTCCAAATTTCTGAACCCTGGACTCAAGGAGAGCCTCTGAATTTATAGGCAAAATTTTCAAGTTACACGCCCTCGGTCACGGGCGTGTCCAAGGGCGTGTAATCACTGTAACATTGGATCCGACAGCGGCGTGGGCTTGGCGTGACGGCGGGAGAAAATCGGACATGTCACGGGCGTGACATATGGGTCACGGGCGTGACTTAGGACGGCTTCATTTAATGCGGCATGGGCTAGGCAGACCGCGCGGCGGCGTGCTTGGATCACGCGGGAAGGTCACGGGCGTGACTTTGGGTCACGGGCGTGACTTTGGTTGACTTCTCAACGGCAACTTCTCGTCTCGACGGCAGCTCCACGCGACAGATTCTAATATTACACGCCCATGGTCACGGGCGTGACTTTGGGTCACGGGCGTGACCTGGGGCGTGACTGGGTGTGGACTAGCTCAACAGCACGACATCGACCTGGACTGGTCTACAAGTTACACGCCCTTGGTCACGGGCGTGACCGAGGGCGTGTAATGCAATATTTTCCCAATTTGTCCAAAAATCTGCAAATATTAAAATTAGGCTAAGTTAGAATCAAAATTACAAAAAGAACTACTTATAACCTAAATTTGACATAAAATAGAGAATTCATATTAAATATTTACAAGATTTTCTATTAAAAAGTTATAAAAATACTAATCAATATCTCGCCTAGGGGGTCTAAGATACTAGCACCAAGGGAGAGGGGTCGGAAGACACCTGAATCCAGGCCGATGATCGCGGCGGCATGACGACGCTTGGACGAACTCAACTCTTTCCAAGCTAGCTCTTCTTCCAACGGACGTACGAGCTTCTCCATGAATTTTCTTGGCCAAAACCCTAAGTGGGGTGGGGGAGAGGTGGAGACAGAGAATGAGAAAGAGAGAGAGAAAGATCGAGTTCTGGGAAGAAGATGATGAAGAAGAAGAGGAGAAAATGAGATGGCTCGGCCCTTTCATTTTGGTTTGCATTAATAGGCCTTGGGACTCCAAACATAGGTGTCATCTCCTTATTGGACTTTATTCCACTGGCTCCCCAAGATAAAATAAACAAATAGCAGCCAGGCCTCCCCCCCTTTTTTTCTCAGGAATGTGTTAAGCTTTCCCGTTCGACGATCGTCGAACGGGAGCAGCTCCCCGTTCGTCGATCGTTGAACGGGAGCTTTCCTAGCTTAGCGCTCCCCGTTCGACATTCGTCGAACGGGAGCAGCTCCCCGTTCGTCGATCGACGAATGGGAGCTGCTCTAGCTGAGCGCTCCCCGTTCGACATTCGTCGAACCGGAGCAGCTCCCCGTTCGTCGATCGACGAACGGGAGCTTCTCTAGCTGAGCGCTCCCCGTTCGACATTCGTCGAACGGGAGCAGCTCCCCGTTCGACATTCGTCGAACGGGAGCAGCTCCCCGTTCGACATTCGTCGAACGGGAGCAGCTCCCCGTTCGACATTCGTCGAATGGGAGCAGCTCTCCGTTCGTCGAACGACGAACGGGATGAATTCTAGCAGAGCGCTCCCCATTCGACATTCGTCGAACGGGAGCAGCTCCCCGTTCGTCGAACGACGAACGGGAGCAGCTTGCGTTCGACGAATTCGACGAATTCGTCGAACGGAAGCTGCTAGCCGAGAATTCTAAATTTCTAATCAGCGACATCAATATATGCTCCTCTAGGATTGGGATGTTACAAATCCTATAAACGAAAAAAAAAAAATTTCGTCCCCGAAATTTAGGTTGGGGGTCACGAGGGTCACATAAAGTCATAAACCATAGCAGCAGGTCTATTCTGAACACAAAATAAAATGCTAGCCTAACTTTCCTGGAGTGCAAACCCTCAAACAGCACTATAATGGGGTTACTAATAACCACAGATTTCCTAGTTTATAAACCAAAACTTTTCCTGGGGCATAACCTCAAAACAGCCCCATCAGTAAAGTTAATAAGAAAGAAAAGAAAAACCCAATCCTTCCCTGGAGCATAACCTCAACACACAATACCATTTTGAAAATCAATAAAAGAGAGAGAGCCCAGGTAATAAGATTTCACGGGTATATGTGTTTATGTACACATGTGTATGCTCCAAACCCATCCATCCAACCCAGCATAACTACAGAAGAAATTAGCATTTACAACTAATAACCTTTACCTATATGTGTATAGAAATGTTTTAATCCCAAACCTGTAGGGGCATAACAAAACCAAGAAGGGGATGGATAAGCCTACAAGGCTTCTACCTGGGTTTAGCGCATATTTACATGATACTAAGTTTAGGCTATGGTATTAAATCAAGGTATGACAAACAAGTTTAGGCCATACCTGGGGAAAACAATCCCGGGTAATGTTGCCGCATAAGGTCCATCGGCTCCCAAGTGTATTCCTCCCGTCCATGGTTGGACCACAACACTTTCACCAACGGAACCCTCTTTCTCCGCAGCACTCTGGTCTCGGTGTCTACTATCCGCAAAGGCTCCAACCAGACAGACCTGTCGGTCTCCACAGGACCAGACGTAGCTACCACATGCTGATCAGGGCGAAGCAAGGCCCTCGGAAGGGAGGACACATGGAAGACGTCGTGTAAATTCTCCAATTCTGGCGGTAACATCAATCGATAAGCTAAGGGGCCAATCCGCTCCAGGATGGTATAAGGCCCCATATAACGAGGGCTGAGCTTTTTCCTTCCCCGAACCCGAGACACACCATGCATCGGCCTGATCTTCAAGAACACTTTGTCCCCAACATGGAACTCCACGGCCCTGTGCTTTTTGTCATAATATTTTGCCTGTCGGCTCTGCGCTTCAAGCATGCGGTCTCGTATCAGTCTGACCATCTCATCGGTATCATCGATGAATTTCACCCCTAGCGCCTTCGGGTCCTCATCTTGGACCCAAGACAAAGGTGTCCTACACCTTCTTCCATACAATGCCGCATAAGGAGCCATGCCAATGCTCGCCTGGTGACTGTTATTATACGAGAACTCCACCAAGGGCAGGAGTCTCTCCCATGGCTCTCCTCGATCTAAAACACAAAGGCGCAACAAATCTTCAAGGGTCCTGATCGTCCGCTCTGACTGACCATCCGTCTGAGGGTGGAAGGCCGTGCTAAAGGTCAAACGGGAACCCAAATAAGCTTGCACTGCCTTCCACTCCCTGCGGTAAAGCGACTGTCACGGTCCAAAACGATCGTTTTGGGCACCCCATGATAGCGAACAAACTGCTCGACGAAGAGTCTTACCAACACATCAACATGCGAATCCTTCCTCATCGGTATAAACCTTGCGACCTTCGTCAGACGGTCCACGATCACCCAAACAGAGTCACTCCCGGAGCGGGAACGACGCAGCCCGTGAACGAAATCCATGGATATGTCTTCAAACTTCCACTCGGGAATGGACAACGGCTGCAGCAACCCCGTCGGTCTCCTACACTCTGCCTTTACCTTCTGGCACGCCTCGCAGTGAGTGATGAAATAAGTGACATCCTTCTTCATCCCAGGCCAAAACATCGTCCTTCGCAGATCAGTGTACATCTTGACAATCCCGGGGTGCACCGAGTATTTTGTGCAGTGAGCTTCATTCATAATGTCCTCTCGAATTCCTCCACCTGCGGGTATGTATAACCTGCCACGGAAGTGAACCAGATCCTCTTGCATGGTGTATTCCTCCGCAGAACCAGCCTCCACTGCTCGAAGAATAGGTTCCAGGGCAACATCCTTCCTCTGCTCTGCTCGAATGCGATCTCGGATATCACAAACTATGCTCATCGCGGATAGGTACTCGGCGAAAACCTCTGGATCGGCTTTAGACACGAGCGTGATCTGCATTTCCTTGAGCATCCTTACCAACTCCATGGCCATCAGCCGTGACTCCGGACTGGATGTCCTCCTGCTCAAAGCATCGGCCACCGAATTTGCCTTCCCTGGGTGATAGTTTAGCGTGTAATCATAATCACACAGGAACTCGATCCACCGCAGCTGCCTCAAATTCAGATCCTTCTAGGTGTGTATGTACTTCAAATTCTTGTGGTTGGTGAATATCTCGCAGTGGACCCCATATAGATAGTGTCTCCAAATCTTCAAAGCAAATATCACTGCACCCAGCTCCAGATCATGCACCGGATAGTTTACCTCGTGCTTCTTAAGTTGCCTCGACGCATAAGCAATCACGTGGTCGTACTGCATCTGTACGACACCCATCCCCTGCAAGGACGCATCCTTGTAAATTTGAAATCCTTCTTTACCAGACGGAAGAGTAAGGACCGGGGCTGAGGTGAGGCGATCCTTCAGCTCCTGAAATGCGGCCTCACACTCAGGCGACCACACAAACGGCACCTCCTTTCTGGTCAGCTTAGTGAGCGGGAGAGCAATCTTCAAGAAACCCTCGACAAATTTGCGGTAGTACCCGGCAAGCCCCAAAAAGCTGCGCACATCTGCGGCTGACTTCAACGGCTGCCATTCCTTCACAGCACGAACCTTAGCAGGATCTACGGCCAATCCCGCACCGCTTATAACATGACCCAAGAAAGCCACCTTGCGGAGCCAGAACTCGCACATGCCAAATTTTGCGAATAACTGATGCTCCCTCAGCTTTGCCAACACCAGCTCTAGATGCTTCCAATGGTCCAGTAATGACTTCGAATAAACCAAGATGTCGTCGATGAATACGATCACGAAGTCGTCCAAATAAGGCGCAAACACCCTGTTCATCAGGCTCATGAACGCAGAGGGTGCATTAGTGAGCCCAAAGGGCATAACCGTAAATTCATACAACCCGTACCTCGAGCTGAAAGCAGTCTTCTGGATATCCTCCTCCTGAATCCTCAACTGATAATAGCCAGAGCGCAAGTCGAGCTTGGAGAACCATTGCGCTCCTTCCAACTGATCAAAGAGTTCGTCGATTTGCGGCAGAGGATAAGTGTTCCGAACCGTCAGTCGGTTGAGCTCCCGATAATCTATGCACAAGCGGAGCGAACCGTCCTTCTTCTTCACGAACAGAACCGGGGCTCCCCAGGGTGACAAGCTAGGACGAACTAACCCTGAGTCCACCAATTCTTGCAGTTGTACACGGAACTCTGCTAGCTCCTTGGGCGCCATTCTATACGGGGCCCGTGAAACAGGCTTAGCTCCCGGTACCAGCTTAATTTGGAAGTCTACCTCCCTAGGTGGGGGTAATCCGGGTAGTTTTTCGGGGAAAACATCCGGAAACTCCCGGACTACCGGTACATCCTTCATTTCAGGCCCTATCTCCTTCATCTCAAAACAGATCACGAACACCTCATCGCCTTGCTCGTGAGCCTTCACAACCTGTATAGAAGACAACAAGTTTCGTGATACGGATCTTATACCTTGAATTACCACCTCTGAGTCATCATGCCTCAGGGTGATCCACTTCGCCACACAGTCAATCTTCGCGTGATTCCAGTGCAACCACGTCATGCCCAATATTAGATCAAGGTTGGGCATCCGCAACACAGTTGCCGGTGTCTCAAATTGCTTCCCACCGATGGATATTACCAAGCTGCACCTGGAGGTAGATCGTATCTCCGAGCCATCCGGAAGGCGCACCCTCCTAGGGGCTCCCCTGAAGCACTGTACTGCATCCAGTTCATTCACAAATTCTTCTGATACGAATGAATGAGTGACACCCGTGTCAAAAAGAGTAAGAGCGGGTTTACCACAAACGAGCACGGTACCTGGGGTTAAAATCATTCGAACTTAAGCACCTTAGTTATGAAACGAGGAAAATACAAACATAATTACCTGTGATGACCTCCTGCGGGTCTCGCTCCTGAGCTAGATCCAAAGCGTATACCTGCTCCCGAGCAGGTCTGGGGTTCCTACCCTGCTGACCCTGGCCTCGACCTCGGCCTCTTCCTCGCTGCGCTGCCGGAGGAGCCATGGGGCGATTCGGAGCGTTTCCTTGCAGCTGCGGGCAGTATCTCCGAATGTGGCCGGGCTGGTTGAAATGATAACACACCACTCGAAAGTGCTCTCTCGGCGGCTGAAGCGCCTGACCCTGATGTGGTGGGGGCAATGGTAGCGGTCGCGCTGGAAGCTCCAACCTGAAGTTTGGGCGAGGACGCCCGCCATCTCTCTGCTGGCCTCTGTCTCTGCCCCTGGTGTTCTGCCTCCTCGTGAAGCTGGGCCCCGCCTCCATCACTTCCTCTGCGGGCCTCTTATTCCTGGCCTGGACCCCCAAGTGGTCCGCCTCCAACTTCTGTGCCGTCTTTATAATCTGCGCGAGGCTCGAATCGGCGACGAAGAGGAGAGCCTGCCTCAGAGGATCTCGCAGGCCCTTGTAGAACCGCTTCGCATACCCGCGATCATCTAAATCATAAGAGTCTGCGAATCTGGCTAAGTGCTGAAATTCCCGCTGGTACTCGACCACCGATCTCGATCCCTGCTTCAGCTGCAGAAATCTCTCCTTAAGCTCGTCCCTGGCCGTAGAAGAGACAAAGTGCTCCAGGAACGCGTCCGCAAACTCGTCCCAGCTTATGTCCAGGTGGTTGCGTCCTTCGAAGGTGGAGCCCATCAATGACTTCCACCACCTCTTCGCATGTAGATCCAATGCCGTGACTGCAAATGTGACTGCCATGTTGCTCGGGCAACGGATCCCTGCCAGTAACTCCTGCACTGTATCCAACCACTCCTCCGTCTGAACTGCGGACTCCTTCCCATGGTAGGTGGGAGGGGAGAGAGCACGGAAGGTGCTCAACCAATTGGAGCTTGGGGCCTGCGGCTGCACCGGCATCTGCTGAGACCTGAAGGCATCCAGGATTGCCGTCAGAGTCTGGCCTAGCTCTGATTGTTGAAAAGGAGTAGGTACTGGAGGCACGGGAGTGGCCGTCGCCGGTTCTGAATGTACCAGAATCTACATGCAAGATAGATGTTGGGTTTAGGTTGGCTATTCGAAAGAAGGTAATAGACATACTTAATGCGAATTACACATGGGCACACCACTGCTTCCGCTCATTCAGTTTGTCCTCAAACTGAAGAGGTAAGAGGGGTGCACCATGCGGAAGTGGACTTCTTGACCTCAGGATCGTTGCAAGCTGATACCATTTGTAAGACCCCCCCCCCCCCCTCCGGAACACAAAACACGGCCGAGGGAAGTCTTATGCCCAGGACAGCCGCCTTGCCGAAGCGCCAGCTCACGGGCTAGCCTTCTCCACAAGACGCCTATCCTGCCGGCTAACAAATATCACCAATGCCAACCCATCATATAAAAAAAAACAACAAGCCACCAGATAGATATATCCGCATAAGTACAGTCCAAATACACACCAAACAGGTGTATAATATCAGAGTAACAAAAGAAGAGGCCTCAAGGGCTACAACAAAACTCGCTCACATTTGTCACTGACGGCTGCGATGGTATCGTGGTATCCTGCCCTGTTGTCCCGGCCGGACTATCCGTCTCCAGCGTCGTGCGCTGCTGCTCCAGGGTGCGCCGCTGCTCCAGGTTGCGCTGCCGCTCCAGGATGCGCTCCTAAAAAGGGGACGTAGCAACCGTTAGTCATAAAGACTAAGTGGCTTCACATCTGCACCCCCGACGACTCCAAGGCACCGGGCGGAAAGAAAGAAAAGGAGCTGCAATATTAGCAATAATAGACAAGCGGGTGACATGTAATAGTTGTTCATATGTGCCGGCTGTTTAAGTGCCCATGCACTTTCCATATCACTATCCAATAAGTTCGTAAGCATAAAAGTAGCAGTGGTTATATATATTTGCAAGTATAAGTAGCAACAGACATAAGCAGAGTATTAGAGAACTGAATTGAACTTAACTTATAAGGATGCCCATACAAGCTTATAAGTCAAGGGTCTGCGTAAAAAGGTAACTCATCATATAAGGATGCCCATACAAGTTTATATGATGAGGTTCCAATGCGGTGCAATGCAATGATTATGATATGAATGCGGTGCAATACAATGATTATGATATGAGGACTGACTCATACACGATTGCTATGTCGACATAGACATTTAGTTCCCACTTTTCGAGGGTAGCTAACCACTCAGGCGCCCCCCCGTCGTGGCCAGACGGTGGCAGTGACACGGGCTTCGCCACTACTAGGAGGGTATGAACACTACCGGTCCTAGGCCTATGTACGCCTTGACGCTCTTGCTCATAGCGGAGTCCCTGCGTACTACCCGCAATCATGCGGGGTCTTCAAGACGCGGAGGGGATCTATTGGGTAGATGGACACCAAGACATTCCAACCCAACCGGTCTGAGTCTAACTGCCGGCTTCTGTCGGTGTCACGACTAGCGAGCCCGTAGACCCGCCACAACCTATCCTGCCACGAGGATCTATACCACCATGCGCAATTATGTTTACCTACGTAGTTTGAACACACCATGCGTGCTATCGAGCACCAAGGACTCGCTCCATGAGCCTTTCCACCTTCCGCCTCGCGCGACAACAATCGATGCTAATTAGCATCCAAGGCCCCCAACAACTGGGTCCTTTCCTTTTTATCACCGGCTATAACTATAACTTGTGACCCGCACTAAGTTAACCGTGCCGCCCGTTCCGAGTTGATTACTCGTGTGCAGTGGTGTGCGTATAACATGGACATTATTAAACCAACTCATAGGACTGTGGACTACTTGCGCACATGAGGGCATAACATATTATTTAACTATGGAATCTATTCAAGCCAAGCTACTGGACTTCCACCATTGGTCATAATTAATTATCAATCCTATACAGAGGATTATTTATCATCTTATGCAAGTTATGATTAACAAATCCTATAACAGGAAAATATTTCTCAATTCTCAAACCTTTAATGACATATATATATGTGTACATATAATTTTAAATCCATAACAGGAAATATTTCTGAATTCCCCTAAATCCATAACAGGAACTATATATATATATATATATATATATATATATATATATATATATATATATATACAAGGCAAAGGCCACCTTCTTCATCCTGGATGAACATATTTATATAACAGAGGATTCTTCATCCTTGTTGAATATATATATAAATGTATATAATTGAAATCCTATTGACAGGGAACGTACATATATATAGCAAAGCAAAGGCCACCTTCTTCATCCTTGTTGAACACATATATATATATATAAATGAAATCCCATTTACAGGGAATTATTCATCATCTTCCCAAATGGAATTTAGGTCAAAGCACTTTCTCTCCTCCCATGCTCCCTCACAAGGCCACCACGACTCACGAAACCAACGTCCCACGTTCGTATTGAAGCGGGGAGTCGATTGGGGGCATTTTCGCGGCGAACGACGCCCTACGGCGAAAACGCTTACGCAGCCTCAACCTACAGAACTTCATTTCGCTCCCAAATCGACTCAATTGAGTTCGATATCTCGCCTAGGGGGTCAAAGATACTAGCACCAAGGGAGAGGGGTCGGAAGTCACCTGAATCCGGGCCGATGATCGCGGCGGCATGACGGCGCTTGGACGAACTCAACTCTTTCCAAGCTAGCTCTTCTTCCAACGGACGTACGAGCTTCTCCACGAATTTTCTTGGCCAAAACCCTAAGTGGGGTGGGGGAGAGGTGGAGACAGAGAATGAGAAAGAGAGAGAGAAAGATCGAGTTCTGGGAAGAAGATGATGAAGAAGAAGAGGAGAAAATGAGATGGCTCAGCCCTTTCATTTTGGTTTGCATTAATAGGCCTTGGGACTCCAAACATAGGTGTCATCTCCTTATTGGACTTTATTCCACTGTCTCCCCAAGATAAAATAAACAAATAGCAGCCAGGCCTCCCCCCCCTTTTTTTCTCGGGAATGTGTTAAGCTTTCCCGTTCGACGATCGTCGAACGGGAGCAGCTCCCCGTTCGTCGATCGTGGAACGGGAGCTTTCCTATCTTAGCGCTCCCCGTTTGACATTCATCGAACGGGAGCAGCTCCACGTTCGTCGATCGACGAACGGGAGCTGCTCTAGCTGAGCGCTCCCCGTTCGACATTCGTCGAACGGGAGCAGCTCCCCGTTCGTCGATCGACGAACGGGAGCTTCTCTAGCTGAGCGCTCCCTGTTCGACATTCGTCGAACGGGAGCAGCTCCCCGTTCGTCGAACGACGAACGGGATGAATTCTAGCAGAGCGCTCCCCGTTCGACATTCGTTGAACGGGAGCAGCTCCCCGTTCGTCGAACGACGAACGGGAGCAGCTTGCGTTCGACGAATTCAACGAATTCGTCGAACGAAAGTTGCTAGCCGAGAATTCTAAATTTCTAATCAGCGAAAGCAATATCTGCTCCTCTAGGATTGGGATGTTACAATAAAGGAATCAAGTGAGGAATCTGAACAAGAACATGAAGAAGATTCAGAAAAGAGCATGCAAAACCAACTCCCACAAGAGAACATGGTTCAGGAAGGCCAGGTGGACATTGACCCTATCACCAATGAGGAAGAAGAAAATCTGACAAGTCCAGGCAGGACAAGGGTCAATTTAAAAGATCATCCACAAACTCAAGTAATTGGAGACCCCAATACAGGAGTATGAACAAGACACCAGGTCTCCACTGGGATGATGTTCCAATGCTTCCTATCACAAGTTGAACCAAAGAAGTTTGAGGAAGCAAATTGTGATCCTCACTGGATTATGGCCATGCAAGAAGAACTAGGCCAATTTGAGAGAAATAAAGTATGGAATTTAGTGGAAAGACCAAGAAACTACCCAGTGATTGGCACAAAATGGGTATATAGAAACAAATTAGATTCCACTGGAGTAATTGTCAGGAACAAGGCAAGACTTGTAGCACAAGGATATAAACAAGAAGAAGGAATAGACTACAATCAAACCTTTGCTCCAGTAGCCAGACTGGAAGCAATTAGGCTCTTTCTTGCCTATGCAGCTTTCATGAAGATGAAAGTATATCAGATGGATGTCAAGAGTGCTTTTCTGAATGGTGACCTTCAAGAAGAGGTATATGTGGAGCAACCACCAGGTTTTGTTAATCCCTCCTCTCCTAACTTTGTTTATAAACTCAACAAAGCACTATATGGTCTTAAGCAAGCTCCTAGAGCTTGGTATGAAACTCTCTCTAACTTTCTTTTGGAAAATTCCTTTGAAAGAGGAAAAGTAGACAAAACACTCTTTACTAGAACCCATAAAAACCAACTTCTTCTTGTTCAAATATATGTAGATAATATAATCTTTAGCTCAACTCATCCTAAACTGTGTAAAAGATTTGCTAATCTCATGCAATCTAAATTTGAAATGAGTAGTATGGGAGAACTCTCACATTTCTTAAGATTACAAGTAAAACAAAGTAGTGAAGGAATCTTTATCTCACAATCAAAGTACACTAAAGAGCTAATCAAAAAGTTTGGTATGGAATCAGCGTCCTCTATGAAAACCCCCATGGCAACAAATGCCATTATAGAAAAGGATGACAAGGGAAAATCAATAGATCAAAAGACATATAGGGCAATCATAGGATCCCTTCTATATCTCACTGCTAGCAGACCTGACATTATGTTTGCAACTTGCATATGTGCTAGATTTCAGGTTGATCCAAAGGAATCCCATCTCACCTCTGTAAAAAGGATTCTTAGATACCTAAAGGGAACTCCTGAACTAGGTCTATGGTATTCAGCAGAAACCAACTTTGAATTAATAGGTTTCTCAGATGCAGACTATGCTGGATGTAGGGTTGATATAAAAATCACATCTGGCACTTGCCAATTCCTAGGTGACAGATTAATCTCATGGTTTAGTAAGAAACAAACCTCAGTCTCAACCTCAACAGCTGAAGCTGAATATATAGTTGCTGGGAGCTGTTGTTCACAAATCTTGTGGATGCAAAATCAGCTTCTTGACTACAAACTGGAAGTCAATAACTCTAAGATTTATTGTGATAGCTCTAGTGCTATATCTATAGCATCTAAACCAGTCCTTCATAGTAGAACCAAACACATAGAGATCAGACATCACTTCCTTAGAGACAATGTAGAAAGAGGTAAGATAACCTTAGAATATATACCCACAGAAAGTCAAAGAGCAGACATTTTTACAAAACCCTTGGATGAAACCAAGCACAACTACTTCATAAACACCTTAGGAATGCTTGATGGAAGCTTGTAAACACCATTGTTAGGGAACTCTAAAGAAATCAGACAATCTAAGAAAATTTCCTGCAGATACGTCGAATACATATCGACGCTCCGTCGAGACAAACTTGACGCTGACACCGATTTCCATCAGACAAAGTTACGTCAATCCTTTATCGACGCACCGCCGAATTCATATCGACGCAAGACTATGATCACGTCGATAGAACTACAGGCTGGCCAATCTCCACGGAGTGCCAACTCTATATCGACGCAAACGTCGACATCCATTCGACGTAACGACGACTTCAGGTTAAAATTAGAATCAAATCCTTACTTCCTCTTCTGACGATTGGATTACCTTGATTTTTGTTTCCTTTCTCGACGTTTCATCTTCTTTAAATAATACTTCTTATTTCATAACATATACCTTTCTGAACCCGCCAAAACTTTGTCTTCTACCTCTCTCTCTTTCTGCTTCAATGTCGCCCACTCCTGGTCAATCTGCCCTTATCAAAGCGATGAACGATGCTCTGGAAAATCTTCTCAATGACTTCCAGACACGTCTAACCAACTTCTCTAATGAATGTGCCAATATGATCACCACCTGTGAAGCCAAATTGGCCACCCTATCTGCCTCTCTTCCTGAGCTTCATGCTCTTCTTCGAGAAGAACCTCTGTCGCCACAAAGGTTTACATCCTTCCTGAAAGATATAAACCAGGGGGAGAGTTGCTCCAGAAACCCCTCTTCCCAGGTCCTTGATCTCACTTAAAGCTCAGGTTTAACTCTCTTCTCCCCGACTCTAAGTATTCTCTCTAACTGTTACTCCAATTCCATTATAGGCTCCACTCCTCTCAAATCACTCTAACTACACCTTCATCAAACATTTTGGTGAATCCTCCTCTTACAACACTGAAGGGGAGCATGCTGTGGATTCAGCATTCAGAATTGATGACCCATATAACCAGGGGGAGATTCCTGTAGTAAAGAACCCAGAAATCCAGGGGGAGGAAGAAGCAGTCACCTCTGATGATTGGAATGGACAGATGTGGATTGATGCACCCTTATGTGAGGAGGAACTTCAACATCACTCCCCTAGCTTCTCTGCCAGTTGCATCAAGCTGAAGACACATATACTTGAGGACATCCCTACAAAAGAGCTTGGAGGAGACGATCATCCCTCAACAGAGATCATTCTACCTGAAGTCATTCTGCCTTCTATTGCAGAACAGACTCCTCTTCTTGATATAGTTCCCTCTCCACCCAAAGAGAAAACTCATTCTCCTTCATCTCCACCTCTACCTCTACCTCCACTTCAACCTACTTATCTACCTCCTCTGCTACCTCTACCTCCACAAGTAGCAAACCTCTCTAAACAGATCCTACCTAGGCAAAGTCCAGGAGGACAGATGAAAAGGAAAAGAGAAGCCATTCTCTACTGGCAAAACTTCTCCAAAGAAGAAAGGAGAGAGTATGCAAAAGAAAGGAAGTATAGAAAAGCATGTGAGGAAATAAAAAGATTTGAAAAGATGCCTATTATCACTCCTAACAGCCCTGTGAAGGAGTACCATGACCCTGACATGGAAAAGAGGCATGAAGAGATACGAGAAAGAGAACTGTATGAATATGAAGCAGCTAGGAAAGAAGTGGAAGATAAAAGGAATGCCTGGATAGAAAAGATCAACAAGTGAATGACTAAAGAACAAATTCTTACTGAATCTTCTATCAGAATTCCAAAGAAGTTGTTTGATATTGAAGCTTATCAAAAGAAAAACCCTCAGGCAGGGATCATTCTAGAAAAAGGTCAAAAACACAAGAAGGGTGTAGGGTGTACAGAAGATACTTACATTCCCTACAAGAAGCCCAACAGACCTGTAAAATTAGACAAATGGCATGCCTCACCCTGGAAAGGGAAAGGAAAAATGGCTGACATTCCTGAGAAGTAGCAATCAGAAAAGAAAACAAAATATAGGCCCAGGGTTGATAACAAGGGACCACCTGAGATCAAGCCTACTGAAAAGAAAGTTCAAAACCTTACAATTGAGATGATTGATGAAAAGGCAGCAATCATCATCAGCAAAGGCTACTCCATAAATGACACAATCCCTGATGGTGATAAACTATTGGAAAAACTGCATACAATCATCAGGAATGTCCAGGAACGACCTGATACAGCCAGGGGCTACATTTTTGATGCTATTGAAAACTTATCTAGGAAACTTTATTCTGCTTTTGTCAACTTCATGTACAGAAAGAAGTTTCTGGTTTAATTCTTGTGAAAAACAAATGCTTGTCATATGCTTTCTTATTCCAATTTCTCTTCTGATTGTTTAATATATTTCTTATATTTACAAATGCTGTGAAGTATTAATTATATGCTTTCTCTCCTATAGGGTTTAGACAGATAGGGGGAGATTGTTGGGAAAATGATTTCTCTTAACCCTGAACATAAGTTGAATAAGAATTCTAAGAATGAAAAATAAGGCTAAGTAAATATGCGTCGACTAGTATTCGACGCAACGTCGAGATAAAGTCGACGTTTCTATCAGAATGAGTCGAAGTAGCTCCAAGCAGAAGTCGACGTATCCTATGTCGACGTAGCTCTGACTTCTAGTCAACGCATCTTGAGAAGTTGACGCACCCTAGTCGACGCACCTTCCTTATTCTCCTCTTGACGTCCAGACAGGATGTATTCGACGCTTGCGTCGAATAGTAATCGACACACGTCGATCTTTATGACAGAATTCAAAATCGCCAGATCTCTTTCCTTATTTTATAGATCTGATTTATATGGAATCAATTTTTGTCTTATAGCCGTTCTGAATCTTTCTTTTCCTCTATTAGATTCTTGGCTAAATTGATTAAATCCTTTATGGACATTATTTGAAATCAGATTGAATACTTTCCTTCTATGGATATAACTGTTATGTAAATTTCTCTTTCTTTCTAATACTCTGCCTGCTAATTGATTACTCTCCTATAATGTTATTTGAATGAACAGAGCTATATATATATATATATATATATATATATATATGAAGGAGGTTGACAGAAAGCAAGAGGAGGGATCCACCATTTTACTCATTGAAAAAGAGGAAAAGCTCCCAAGTGATAAAGAGAGAATTGAGAAATAGCCCTGCAGCAATATTCAAGCATTCTTCTTCTCCTGCTTCTGAAATCACTCTGCTGCAAATTCTGAGAACTCTCACATAAGAGGGAAAAGCTTACAATCTCCTTCTCACTATAGAAGGGAGATTTAATTCACTACTTCTTGTGCTTCCAATCTTCTTTCTAGGAAGAAGATTCATTCTTGTTTTAAATACTTCTTTTCCTTTTTCTTATTTTCATTCTCACATATTGTAAAAGAGTTTTTAGAATCACTCTTCAAAAAATTCAGTTGTACTGGTTCTAAGAGTCTCCTTGTCAAAAGACTCAGTTGGTTCTAAGAGTCTCCTTATCAAAAGACCCAGGGTGGTTCTAAGAGTATCCTTATCAAAAGACTCAGTGCAAGATAGTGAATTCCTACCAAGGGGGTAGAAGAGTGGACTACCCAAAGTTTGGGGAACCACTATATTTTCTTGTGTTGTGCTGTGATTTCTTTTCTTGCATTTACTTTGTTTATTTGTTTAATTCTTGTTGGTGTGTGTGGGAAGCTCTAATCTGTGATCATACACATATATATATATTTACTTTGCACAAAATATTTTAAATCTCTATTCACCCCCCCCCCCCCCCCTCTAGAGAATTCTAGTGAGGTTAACTGTGCACTTTCAGAACCATCCACTGGTATCAAAGAACATATCCCTGTCTCAACTCTTGAACCTGCTTCCACAGAGATTGGTGAAAATACGCATGGAGGAAATGACCCCGTTGAGTGGGAGCCTCAATTAGGGGGCTCAACCTAAAATGATGACATGATCCCCAAGAATGCTAGAGTTGAGGGGGAGATTGATCTGGAACACTCTGGCCCAGAAGATCGAAATACAATACCTGACCCAACAAAAGACATCACTCTCTCCAATTGCCGAGAGTTAGCTGTTGCGAGCAAAATTGTGCCCATAGATCCAAGTGAGCCCCTGCCAGAAGTCCCTAAAGGGAAGGCCAAAGTTACAGCGCATATCAGTGAAGAATCATCTGAAGATGTCAGTAAAGTAGACTCGCAAGGACGAGGATATCAGGAGGGACAAACTGCTGAGCCATCTTCGGCTCAGACAGGTTCGCTATTCCACATGATATCAGCTTTACTTAATGCTCAGCGACAACATCTAGAGCAATTTATAGCAAAAACCGTGAATAGTTTAAGAGAGGAAGTGAAGGGAGAAATTAAGAAGGTAAAAAGCGACATACACGACCTGAACACTCAATGCGCTCAATTCTATTCTATGTCAGCTCCTGCTATAGATAAGATGAATGAGGAGGTTAATAAAGTGGGACATCAAACCCATAAAATCTTGACCAGTCAAGAAACCTTCTCGAATAATGTATATTATTGTTTTGAGCAGATGGAGACAGGTGCTGCAAATAACAGAGATCAAATTCTGACCAGGGTGAATGAGAATGCTCACACCCTAGATGCTCATCTGCTTGAAGTAAGCAATAATCTGGATGTAACTGAGCAGACCCTAGTTGAACAGCTTAATCTAGTCAAAGACAACCTGGAAGAGCACATATTTGAACAAGCCATAAAGGGGGAGAATAAAATAATAAATGCCAGTTCACATCAAGCGATGTGGATCACAAATCAGATAAAGCAGACAATGGATCAACCTCCATCAGTATATGTAACTACCGCTCCTTTTGCAAGCACGGACTCTGATGAGTATGGGATAGAATTTGAAGAATCAGTCACCTCCAGAAAAAGAAAGAGAATTCACAGCAACCAGTATAGGGAAAAGAGACTGAGGGAAATTGAGCTGGATCCCCAATCTGGAAGATGGAGTCCAGTATCAAGAGAAATAATAACAGAGTCGTGGATTCAATTTGGACACTCACAGGAGGATTATCAGAGAGTATACCACTCTGTTGACTGGGATAGACATTTAAAGCAGCTGGAAAGGAGGAAGAACCACAAGCTAGCATTCCCACAAGGTCCTCCTCCTTCTCCTAAGAAGATTCCGCTACCCATCAACTACCATCAAAGGCGGAGGCAGAAAGCCAAAGGTGCAAGCGGCAGCAGCAGACGCTTATGGGCAACAAACTAAAATCCTAAATTATCTTGTTAGGGCAAAATGAATGCGCATGATTATTCTTGAACATTTAATCTATTTTGAAGAACACTCAACCTATTTATATGATTGTTGCTATAGTGTGATTTCATTATCTGAAATGTTATATCTTTTCATAGACGGCATTTATCATTGAGTGGGTTATGAATTCTTCAAATAGGGGGAGATTGTTGGGAACAGTGCCCTGCAATCTTCCTGATTTGAAGAAGTGCTCAGCTCAATGATGAATGCAAGTTGTATTTAACATTCCATCTAGTTTATGCTTGCAGGAATCGACAACATGTCATGTACTCTAGTTATTTTACTAAGTACTATATCGTCGAGAAATTAAAGTGATGTTGTCGACAAAGAATGCTTATCGTAGTAATGACGGACAGAGCAGCAGCCACTGAGAAGCAAAGTGCTCGTCGACCGCTGAGACACGGCGAGATCGGCGAACGCAGAATGCTGTTCGTGAATAAAGAGAAGATACAGGACATCGTCGTGTGGAACTCATGTCGTCGAGAGAATAGATGATTATGACGACATGAGGCAGAAGGAAGATCGCGATGACAAAGTCAGAGACAGTTTGCCATCGTAATGATGCAAATATCCTGAAGACAGAATTCAAATCTTGCGGACGTGATGTCAGCAATTAATGTCGCCGCCTGATTTTCCAATAAGCGCATGCTCTTATGGAATGGGCATCTGACATTAAAGGACAACATATGTTACCATTATGCGGCTTATCTGTCCTTTAAAAGGGATCAGTATTGCCCTAGAAAAACAAAAACAAAGGGCTTGCAGTGCAAGAAAAAGAACGAGAAAAAGAATCCCGGCGCTCTTCAATAGAACAATATTTTTCAGCGGAGAAGAAAGAGAACAAGACTCAAGAGTTCTCAAAAGAATCAGTCATCTCCATTGACTGAGAAGTCGCCGTTCAACATCAGGCTAAAGAAGAAGATTGAAGAAGGAGCTGAGCCATAAAGATCGAATCTAAAGCGTCCTCTTCAACAGTAAGAAGCCAATCTTCATCAGGCAAAGTTACCGATCACCATTCGGCAGAAGAAGCAGTTTTATTTACTGTAATCTCTTGTAAGGCTTGCGGGCCACCTTGTCTAGCTTGAGGGCTGGAGAATGTGAGGCTTGAGGGCCAGGGCAGTGGACTTGCAGGTCCGTCTTTGTCTAGCTTGAGGGCTGGAGAGCTGTGAGGCTTGAGGGCCAGGGCAGTGCACTTGTGGGTGCGTCTTGTCGAGCTTGCGGGCTCGGGGGCAGTAGGGGCTTGCAGGCCTAGGCTCTTGGGACTTGCGGGTCCGTGTGGTAGGGCTTGAGGGCCTGAGTGTCGAGTGTTGGAACTACCCTATTACTAATCTGGGCTAGGATCACTATATGTTGATTAGGATTTGTATTGACCCCAATGTATAGTCTTAGGGTCAAGCTTTAGGCTGATTTGATTTGAAGAACTTGGAAAATTCAAGGTCAACACATGGCAAATGATGCTCGACAAATGACTAGCAGCGATCGATGAATTCTAAGCCAGCGCTCGACAAATGACTAGCAACGGTCGACGAATTCTAAGCCAGCGCTCGACAAATGACTAGCAGCGGTCGACGAATTCTAAGCCAGCGCTCGACAAATGACTAGCTGCGGTCGATGAATTCTAGCCAGCGCTCGTCAAATTGCTTTCTGACGTTCAAATTTATATTCTCAGTGGATGTCAGTTCTCTGAACTCAAATCAGCAAAATAATGGATATATTTATTTCTCCTTGGACGTATTCAGACAGCCAAGTAAGAATATCTTTCTCATTTATTATATCCTTATATTCCTTCTATTCCAAGAAGAAGAATAGCCATTGACATTGAATGCCAAAGGCATCTTTCTCGACAAAAGGAATTAAAAGGACCTGCCAAAATCATTTTGGGTGGCTGCCTGGTTCCAAGAAGGATTTAAGTCAGAAAAAGTCATTCTTTAAAGAGACAAAAAGATTTGAATTTGAACAGATATATACATACAGTCATCAGAAGAGAAAAGAGATATAGAGAATAGCAAGAACTGAGATAGTGGTCTTCTGGGAGAAACATAAAGAAAAACTTGACTATCACTTTCTCTAATCTGTGATCATAGAACAAGGAGGATAGAAGAAGTCTTTCAGAAGAAGAAGAAGCAAATACACTATTCTTTCTCAGTTTTCTTCTTCATCGAGATCATCTGCTACAAAGACTTCTACTTGAGAAAGCTCTGTCCAAAAAAAAATCTGTCATTAACTCTCATCAGACAGGGGGAGCTTTCTGCTTCAACATCTTTTGCCTTCTCTCAGATCATTGACAGAGAAGAACACTCTATACTTTTTTATCTCATTCTGTACAGGGTTAATACTCCCTTCAAAAGTTTACCCAGTGGTGGCAAGACACCATATCAAAAAATCCTAGTGTGGTTTTTTAAGCACCTTATCAAAAGCTTATTGGTGTGTGGACACCTTATCAAAATCCCTTGGTGCCTGGGCACCTTATCAACCCTCCTAGTTGATTCCTACCAAAGGTGGTAGAAGAGTAGACGTACCCAAATTTATTGGGGAACTACTATAGCTCCTTGTGTCTTCTGTGCTTGATTATTTCTGTGTGCTTATGCTTGTGCTATGTGTCCTTTTTATTAATTCTGTAGTTGTCTATAACTCACACTAAATACACATATACCTAAACAGTAGTTTAATTTCTGCTATAAAACGTATTAAAAAATTTAATACTCTATTCACCCCCCCCCCCCCTAGAGTAATTTAAGATCTGACCTCCACTTTCATCGAGCTTGCGGGCTCGGGGGCAGTAGGGGCTTGAGGGCCTAGGATGTTGGGACTTGCGGGTCCGTGTTGTAAGGCTTGAGGGCCTGAAGCTTTTGACGAAGTTTGCCGAGCCCAGCGAACTGCTGGGTAGGCGCAGAGGGAGAGAGGACTACTCAAGATACCCAGTCTTGAGGAACCTCTATAGATCGTTGTGTTTTCTGTGGCTTGCTCTTTATTTCCTATATCTATTAACTAGAAAAGGAAGAAAAACCTAAAGGGGGCTTTTATAGAAAGAAAAACCTATTCACCCCCCCTCCAGGTGATTAAGTAGACACCCCATAAGCAACACAAATTCATCGTAATCACTACTGCTAGCGCTAGCACTCGATGAATCATCTTGATATTTTTGACGATACACACAAGTCCTTTCGTCGACACTCACCCAATTCGACGATATGAGCTACCGCCGACACTAGCCCTAGCGCCAACGCTAGCTCCTTAGCTTAGGACTCCATGAACTCATTGCACATGAAAACTGGGCCTTACATTCTTTTCCTGTTTGAAGGCTTCACACACTTGGTTAAGAAGAGTCTTTCTATCATCTCTTACCTCTTCTATCCCTTCCATGAACATAATCAGAGAATCCCACATCTATTTGGCAGTCCTGCAATGAATAAGATTTTGAAATGTTGAATCATTAATTGCATTAGCCAAGATGCTCTTGGATCTCTTATCCATGGATTACAAAGTGAATTCATCCTTGGACATGTTAGAGTATTTTCTTGACACTTGCTTGGTAGGATCAATGTTTGGCAGTCCTTCTTATATGACTATGAAAATCCTTGGATCAGAAGCTTCCATGAATAGCATAATTCCTTCTTTCCAAATGGGAAAATTTTCTTTTGTGCATATGGGTAACTTCATGGAGCTGAGCTATTTATAGATTTCTCCAGCAGTCATGGTGGAAAGACTTAGAACCCTTAGGTAGATCTTGTTCAAGATGGAATGCTCCTTAAAGAACAACCTAGCTCTGATACTAATTGAAAGTCTAGGGATAATCTAAATCAACCTAGAGGGGGGGGGGGTGTTGAATACGTGTTTATGATTTTTAGACTTTAGTAGTTAATTGAAAGATTGAGCACAAAAAATAAACACAGTATAGAGTGTTGGAACATACTTTCCACATCTCTTGGTTTGATAATAACAAATCTCATTGTATTTGATCATACTTTCCATGTGTTTATAGTGTGCAAGAACATCAACTTTTAAGCCCCTATAAGTATGGAAAAGAAAGTCCGCGAATTCCCTACCAGGTCAAAACACTGATGCTAGCGTGGCGCGCTAACGCTACCGCTAGCGGTAGCTTCTGCATTTTTAGAAGCATCGGCGAGAAGGAAATATTCGTCGAAAAATGAATGTTATTCGGACTTAATATCGCATGTTCTACCATAGGGCGTTAAGGATAACGCCCGATGGTAACTTATGGAAGTCCCACGATCATGATGCTGATTGAGGAGAAAAAGAGGAAGGAGATCTGACCGCTGGGAAAGATATAATGCTAACGCGGCGCGCTAACCTTACCATGTCGCGGTAGGAGGGGATGCCAAATTTGGAGCCAGAATGTTCACAAAGATGACTCAATTCGCGTGCCAGCTTGTTGCCTAAAAAGGCTACCACCCGACGGTAGCACTACCGCTTGCGCTAGGATCCAGGTCTATTTAAAGAGTGGCCTGCCTCTGAAAGTGAGGTTAGATCTTAAAGTTACTCTAGGGGGGGGGGGGGGGGGGGTAAATAGAGTATTAAAAAGTTTTTCACTTATTTTTATAGCGGAATTAAAATAGTGAGATATATATATATATACTGAGTGAGTTATAAAAACAAATAAAGAAAACAGCACATCACAGTAAAAGTATACACAATCACAGAGGACACTAAGATTTATAGTAGTTCCCCAATCAACCTGGGTACATCTACTCTTCTACCACCCTTGTTAGGATTCCACTAGGTTTTTGTTCAAGTGCCCTATCACCAATGGGTTTTTGATCAGGTGCCCAAACACCACTGAGTTTTTGATCAGGTGCTCAAACCAAACTACAGGTTTTTGATCAGGTGCCCTGCCACCAATGGTTTAACTTTTGAAGGGAGTTATAACCCTGTACAAGAAGGGATAAAGAGGGTTATGAAGTTCTTCTCTGTCAATAATCTGAGAGAAGACTAGTGGATTTGTTGTTGTAAAGCTCCCCCTGTCTGATAGAAAATAGTTGACAGTTGAGGATGGATCTTTCTCTTGAATGTAGATCTTCTTTGATAGCTGATGAATCTGAGAGACAAAGGTTTCTCAGATTATTATTGCTCTTGAAGATTTTGAACTTGCAGCAGAATACTGAGAGAATAATGTTGATGTTCTCAGAGATTGAGAGGTGCTGCTTGATGAGCAAATCTCGCACACCGCTATAGGCGGTAGCTAGACTGCGACACGAAAAGGCAGTGTACCGATCATTCAAGTAATATAAAATGGGCATGAATCCCCAAGTATCGATCTCAAAGGAACACAGTAAGGTGGAGCTATCTATCAAGGAAGGACTTAAGATTGAAGTCCTTTAGTCGGATGGATGCGGAAACGGGGGTTTTGGATTGTGAAAAATAAAGAGAAAATACTATAACTACTCCTATGCAATGCCTCTATGCAATGCTTCGCCAGGCGGGATGAAAACTACGTAGGCCTTGAGCGCGCTACTTCGTAAGTGCGGATGGACGAGTAGGCAAACGGAATGAGGGTCGCAAGCACCTCTTCGACAAACACGCCACTAGCAATTGCTAGTGCGGCAGACAAACGCGACGGTGGGATGGAGGATGGAATGGGGCGCACCTCAAGTAACTTAAACACCAAAGCATTTCACATAGACATGAAATATATAGAAATACAAACTAGTTTAAGTGCTACTTCATCATAATAATAAAGATCTACAACATATACACATCAATAAGAGAAGAACAAGGCTAGAAATCGACCGAATCCGAAGGCTCGTTGTAGATTCACGATTGGAATCGCTGGGTTGTCAATCCGCGTCCAAGCTCGGTCTGCAACTACGTCCGGGGTAGAGAGAGCTGTCACGACTCTCCAATGAGCCCGTCTTCTTCGTATCACGATCTGGTAAAGGTTGCAAACTTCCTCTTGCTTGAAGGTAATGGCGGCTAAATCTTCCTTTGAAGCTATAGGATGAAGGAGGAGGCCGAGATGATCTTCGGGCTCAAGATTGGCATGAAGAACAAGCCCGGAGCACCTCCTGAAAGTGGGCGGCGATGGACGATGAAAAGGGCGTGGAACTGGAGCTCTGGGAGTGGGGAAAAACGATCGATCCAGAATAGGGCAAGACCTGCGGCTTAAATAGAAATTTTGTCAGAAAATGGTCACGCACAGTCGAACGCACGACCGTGCGCAGACCGTGCATTATTAAATGATAAAACTTGACTTGGGGTAGACGCTGTGCCGCCCGTGCGAATTGCTCACGCACGATCAACACCGCCCATGCGTACAAACGCACGGGCAAAATCCGACGCTCTGAAATCACGAATACACAGGTCGACCGTGCGTTTTACTCACGCACGGGTAAACCGCCCGTGCGTAAAAACGCACGAGTAGACTCCGACGCTCTGTTTTTTGCCCAGGCACAAACGCACGACCGCAACCGACCGTGTGTCAAGGAAACGCACGACCGTGCGATATGCACAGACATGAATTCTGGGGAAAATAGGACGATCAGGTCACCTGCATACAAAGCAACCCAGCTGGGAATAGCTCCAGCACCCAATTAACACATAAAATAGATTGGGAAGCACCAAGTGCTTGCCCCCAACAGCAAAGCGTGCAATTGCACAACAAAACGGCCTAAGAATGCACCTAACAGGGAATAACAAATATAAATGTAAATATGTACGAAAACATGCCTAAAGTGTGGTGCAAAGACTATAAAATCGGCCCTGATGAGTCCATAAAAGTGTATATAATTGCGACTCATCACTGCTTGAGGAAGATGAACACTGAAAGCTTTTTCTTTTTCTTCCTGTACCTCTTTTTCCCGACTGTTTCTTCCTCTTTTCTTATCTTGATGTACTGTAATAATGTAAATCTTCTTCTTCCTTATTCCTTGTTGAATTCTGACTGATTTGAACATCAAATCTTTAATTAAGGAATATAATATTCTGAAAAGATTTTCTTGGAAATGTAACCTTTAATTCTTTTCCTTTTCAATGAAAGTGTCCTTTTCCAAAATGTGTCAACGGCCACTTTCTCGAAATAAGAGAATAATAAAAGGAAAGTTAATATCCTTGACTTATCTGATAGGAATAGATCCGTTGCTGATAATCGATCTGAAATCAGAGAATAGAATAAAACTGATCTGTCTGAAATAATGAACTGAGGAGAAACTTCGTCGATCTGAGAATTGAATTTGTCGACCTGAATGTTGATTTCGTCGAACTAAACTTTTGTTGCTGATTCGGCGAACACAGACTGGAGTTTGTCGAGCTCAAGTTGAAGATCTTCGAACTGAAAGATAAACTGCTTAATCAGCCTGGAAGAACTGAGTTCGTCGATCTGAGCATCTTGTTACTTATTCTTCGAGCGCAGAGCTGAGTTCGTCGAACGCTAAGACTTGGGAGGTTTGTCGAACGCTGAGACGCTGAGACTTGGCAAGTTCGTCGAACGCAGGAGCATGTCGTTCGTCGAACGCAGGAGCATGTCGTTCGTCGAACGCAGGATGTAGTTCATCGAACGTAGAATGGAGTTCATCAAATGTAGAAACTTGATCTTTTCCTAAGTTCTAATCAGCCTAAAACCTTGACCCTTAGACTATACATTGGGGTCAACTTAGTCCTAGTCAGCAGATAGTGATCCTAGCCCAAATTAGTAATAGGGTTGTTCCAACAATCTCCCCCTATTTGGGTTAGGACACTATTTGACAAAATTGAATAAAAAAAAATAAACAACAAAACAACAGAGCATATATATCTGACAGATTTTAAACATTTCAGCAGATATAAAATATGATACTCCGAGGTTTGAAATTTTACATTAAAAATAGAAATAATAAAAACAAATAATCAGAACCCTTTGTCTTTCTCTGAAGGAGGCTTGAATGTGATTTGCCTTTCAAATTCTTGCTTTCTGAATTCTGACATTATAGAGAACTGAAAGAAATCCTTGCCTTCAGCTTTTGCTTTGATTATTGATGAGTACTTTTTGTACTCATCTTTTAATATAAGTTTAATATATTTTTAATATGAAATTATATAGTTTTTATGCTTTTCTTATTAAAATTATTATCTTTTCAATTTTATAAACTAACTTAAGCTTTTTTGTGTATTTCAGGTTTTTTTGGACGCATTGGACAAAAACTTCAAGTACACGCCCAAGGTCACGGGCGTGACCATGGGCGTGTAACCTTCGCGGTGTTCCAGACCTGTTTCCGCCACCACGGGTGCGTTCCGTGAATAATTCGCCAAGTACACGCCCCAGGTCACAGGCGTGACCAAGGGCGTGACCCAATGGCACGGCCGTGACTCGCCGCAAGCATCCAGAATCATCCTGCCACGTTAATTAAATTTACACACCCCAGGTCACGGGCGTGACCAGGGGCGTGACTCAATGTCACGGGCGTGACTCATCCCGCGCCACTCCCCGCTCCTTCCCACCAAAGATTCCCGCCAGCAGCACGTTTTGAAGGTTACACGCCCTAGGTCACGGGCGTGACCTAGGGCGTGACACACAAATTTTGTCAGCATTAAAGCCAGACTGCGCCCTTTCCGCTCCGAGATGATCGCGCGCCTTACACGCCCTTAGTCACGGGTGTGACCGAGGGCGTGTACCCAGAATTTTCAGCTATAAAAAGGCAGCTCCTCTAGATTATTTGGACACATTGTATTGGAGTCCAAGCCTCCATTTTCTTGCTTTATTTCCGAGTTTTTAAGTATTCTAGCTTTACTTTTCTTTGCACTTGTAATTTCTCTTTCAATAGTTGTAATCCTTTTTCTTGAAGTAATAAAATTATTATTGTTTTATTCATCCATTCTTCCATATCTCTTTTCATTAGTTATAATCTTCTAGTTGAGTTCCTTTTCTTATTGCAACCGAATCAAAAGTACTTTTTGATAGAACAATAGAGATCGTCTTGAGTAAGAGTAATCAACACGCCCAGATTTTTATATGACCTGGGTTTTTTTATAAGCCTATACTACATTTGACACGGTACACTTCCCGTTGTTGTTTGCAAGCATAGTTTTGCTCATCAAGTTTTTGGCGCCGTTGCCGGGGATCTGAGTTGATATTTCGAAAGAGAATATCTATTGATTTTATCGTTTCCTTTCTTCTCTAATTATTATTTTTGTTTTTTTTTATTACAACTTGGTGCAACTAAATTCCTAGAAAGGACGCTTTGGGCTTGAATTCCCATCACAGCCTCTAGTACCTTGCGAGCCCTTCACCGGGTTGACCTTGGGAAGTCCAGGACTAATTTTAATTCGCCTAAATTAAAAAAAAAATCTTCATAAGAAAATTATATTTATATTAAAAAAAATTTATCATAAAAAAATCTAATAAAAATATTTATCTGAAATTTTATTTTATTTATCCACATCCTTTCCTCTTTTCTTTTTGGTTTATGACCCGAGGAAACTCTTCAAATATTTTTGAATTTTGTTTTGATCCGGAAATCGAGCGCACCTTGCGGCGGCATCTCCGATTTAGCGATCTACCTATAATTAAAGAAGAGTCAATCGAAGAGACTAACGAAGGCTTAATGAATAACCTCGACCATAATGAAGCCCCGCTACGGACTATGTCCTATTATGCGAGGCCCAATTGGGAGGGAACACAATCTAGCAGTATTCGCCCGGCGGTGGCGAATAATAATTTTGAAATTAAAATGAGCAACATTCAAATGGTACAGCAAACCGTCATATTTGATGGCTTACCAGATGAAGATCCTAATAGGCATTTGTTAAATTTTTTGGAAATTTACGATACGTTTAAAATCAATGGCGTCACCGATGACGCCATTCGTTTGCATTTATTTCCTTTATCTTTGCGGACTAAGGCCAAGCAGTGGTTGGGATCTCTTCCTAGAGGTTCCATCACTACATGGGCCGAAATGACGGAGAAATTTTTAACGAAATATTTTCCTCCGGCAAATTCCGCTAAATTATGTACGGACATTCTCTCTTTTACGCAAATAGACTCGGAGTCTCTCTACGACACATGGGAGCGCTTCAAGGAATTATTGCAGAGATGTCCTCATCATGCCCTTCCTTTGTGGCAACAAATTCAAACTTTCTACAATGGTTTGAATCTCCAAACAAGGCAAATGATTGATGCGGCAGCAGGGGAACTCTTAATAACAAAACCCCCGAAGCCGCTCAAGAGCTTTTTAAAGAGATGGCCATGAACGCATATCAGTGGAATGCTCCACGGACGCGCCCTAACAAGCCGGCCGGACTTTATGAAGTCGAGGCAACCACTAATTTAGTGTTACAAGTAGAAAGATTAACTAAGCAAGTGGCGGAGATGTCTGCTTCCTCCGCCACCAATTGGGCTAATCATAATAATAACGAACATAATAATAATTTCATTCAAGAGCAAGTTGATTATATGGGGAACTCTTATCGTCCTCCCTATACCCCAAATATTAACATTCCATTTAATAATTCATTTAATCCAGGTTATAGAAGCCACCCTAATTTTTCATGGAGCAACCCCAATAATGCTCAGCGACCACCACAAGTGAATACCCCCAGATTTGCTCCACCACCACCACACAAGCCCTCTCCGCTTGAAGAGCTCTTCACTAAGTACATTGCGTCCAATGAGTCCAATATCCAGAATCTCACCGGATCGGTCAAAAAATTGGAAAATCAAATTGGACATCTCGCAAAAATGTTCTCCGAATGCCAGCAAGGAGCACTTCCGGGCAACACTGAGCCCAATCCGCGGGAGAGCGCTAAAGCAATCAAACTCCGCAACGGAAAGGAGGTAACTTCTTCAAAATTGGTCGATCCCGAGGTAAATGTTTCATCTTCTTCCCCGTAAATTATTTCTTCACCTACTTTACCGTCTGCTGCTTTAGCTCCGCGCATATTTAAAAATCTTTCTATTCCTTATCCTTCGAAATTTAAAGATGAGCGCAATGAGGAGCAATATAAAAAATTTATTGAAATTTTAAAACAAATCCAAATAAATGTACCATTCTGCGAAGCAATTGCTCAAATGCCAAAGTACGCTAAATTTTTAAAAGGGTTACTTTCAAATAAAAAGAAACTTGAAATTTTTTTGCGTATTTCTTTAAACACAGAGTGTTTGGCGGTTTTATTAAATAAATTACCACAAAAATTAAACGACCCGGGATGGTTTTCCATCCCGTGTATGTTTGGTAATTTATCAATCAAGCAAGCCTTGGCCGATCTAGGAGCTAGTATAAATTTAATGCCTTTTGGGTTATTTCAAAAACTTGGTTTGGGCAACCCAAGCCCAATTAATATAAGCATCCAACTAGCGGATCGGTCAGTTAAATACCCAATAGAGGTCATTGAAGATGTGCTAGTAAAGGTTGATAAGTTTATCTTCCCGGTAGACATTATCATCCTCGATATTGAAGAAGATGCCGAAGTACCCCTAACACTTGGCCGACCTTTCCTAGCCACCGCTCGAGCTATAATAGATGTAAGTAACGGAAAACTTCTCCTGCGAGTTGGAGAAGAGGAAGTTATTTTCAATGTTACTCAATCAATGATAAATGCAATTACTAACGATGATTCTTGTTTTATTTTAGAATCAAATTTTGAAGAAGACTTATCAACTTTTGCGGAAATAAATTCCCCTTTTTATAAAAATCCGGAGTTACAAACTTTATTGTCTTGAAGAAACGACCCGACAGGAAAATTTTGAACAAACAAATTTAAATATTTTTAAAATCAAAACATCTTATGAAGAGCCGCCGAGTCTAGAATTAAAACAACTACCAGATCATCTAAAATATGTATTTTTAGAAGAAAATTCAAAATTACCCGTAATTATTTCTTCTGCGCTTAATGATCGGAAATTTCCGAATTAAATAAAATTTTAAATAACCACCGTCACGAAATTACGTGGCAAGATATAAAGGATATAAATCCCCCATTCTGCACGCATAAAATAAATCTTGAAAATAATTCTCGCGGCACTATTCAGCCTCAACGATGCTTAAATCCTAATATGAAGGACGTCGTTAAGGCCGAAATTACAAAATTATTAGAGGCGGGGATTATTTATCCAATTTCTGATAGCACTTGGGTTAGCCCGGTGCAAGTCGTGCCTAAGAAGGGCGGAATCACAGTAGTTGAAAACAAAAATAACGAGTTAATCCCAACCCGTACTGTTACGGGTTGGCGGGTATGCATCGATTATAGGAAATTAAATGATGCTACCCGCAAGGATCATTTTCCGTTGCCCTTCATTGACCAAATTTTAGAACGTTTATCCGGTCACTCGCACTATTGTTTTCTTGATGGTCTTTCGGGATATTTCCAAATCCCAATTGCGCCCGAAGACCAAGAGAAAACCACCTTCACTTGTCCGTTCGGCACCTTCGCAAATCGAAGAATGCCATTTGGGCTTTGTAACCCGCCAACTACATTTCAAAGATGTATGCTGGCAATTTTTAATGAATTAGTTGAGGACGTCATGGAAGTTTTCATGGATGATTTTTCAGTCTATGGCGATTCCTTTAAAAATTATCTACAAAATCTTGATCGTGTTCTTCAACGCTGCGAAGACACAAATCTGGCACTCAACTGGGAGAAGTGCCATTTTATGGTCCGTGAGGGATTAGTCCTCGGACATAAGGTTTCTAGTAAAGGGATCGAGGTCGATAGGGCCAAGATCGAAGTTATAGAAAAACTCCCCCCGCCTACTAATATTAAATCTATTAGGAGTTTTTTAGGACATGCGGGATTCTATAGACGGTTTATTAAAGATTTTTCAAAAATTACAAAACCGTTAACGCATCTTTTAGAAAAAGAAACCACGTTTATCTTTGATGAAGAATGTTCTAAGGCGTTCATAAAAAATAAAAACAAACTTATCAAATCACCTATTTTAATTTCACCAGATTGGTCTCTTCTGTTCGAAATCATGTGCGATGCAAGCGATTTTGCCGTAGGTGCGGTCTTGGGCCAAATGGTGAATAAATACTTTCACCCAATTTATTACGCAAGCAAAATGCTTACATCCGCCCAAGATAATTATACAACGACAGAAAAAGAACTTATCGCGATCGTTTTTGCTTTTGATTAATTTCATTCATACATAACGCTATCAAAAATTATTGTTTTTACAGATCACTCCGCACTCCGGTACTTGCAAGATAAAGGGGACGCCAAGCCCTGACTATTGAGATGGATCCTACTCTTGCAAGAATTCGATTTGGAGATCCGAGACAAGAAAGGAGCGGAGAACTTGGCGGCCGACCACCTCTCAAGACTGGAGAACCCGGCAGCAGGAGCACTAGTGGAGGCCGAGATAGATGATAAATTCCCTAAAGAGCGCCTACTCACCATCGAAAAGGTAACGACTTCTTCCACACCTTGGTATGCGGATTTGGCCAACTATTTAGTGGCCCGGGTCCTACCAAAAGATTTTTCAAGTCAGCAAAAGAAGAAATTCTTTTCGGACTTGAAAAATTATTTTTGGGAGGACCCCTTTTTATTTCGTGTCTGCCCGGACCAAGTGGTAAGAAGGTGCATTTCGGGCGAAGAAGGCGTCCAAATTTTGCGGCACTGCCACGAAGGACCAAACGGTGGTCACTATCAAGCAAACCGGACCGCAAGGAAGGTGATATATGTGGGCTTCTACTGGCCCACCTTATTCAAAGATGCTCACACCATTGTGAGTAAATGCGATAGCTGTCAGTGGTCAGGTAATATTTCTAACCGGGACGAAATGCCCCAAATTATATTTTTAGAATGAGAAATTTTTAATTTATGGGGAATAGATTTCGTAGGTCCTTTACCCTCCTCCTTCAATAATAAATATATTCTTGTTGCACTCGATTACGTGTCAAGGTGGGCGGAAGCACAAGCTTTTCCCACCAACGACACGAGAGTCATCGTACATTTTAAAAAAAAAATATTTTCACGATTTGGCACACCCCGAGCACTAATTAGTGATCGGGGCACACACTTTTGTAACAACCAGCTTGCTAAAATTTTAGCAAAGTATGGAGTTACACATAAACTTTCTATCGCCTATCACCCACAAGCGAATGAACAAGTTGACGTAGTAAATCGTGAATTAAAAAGAATTTTAGAAAAAACTGTGTCCGTTAATAGGAAGGATTGGTCGTTAAAATTGGACGACGCACTATGGGCTTATCGGACAACGTACAAAACTGCCATCGGATGTACACCGTACCGACTAGTCTATGGAAAAGCGTGTCATTTACCAGTAGAATTAGAGCACCGCGCATTCTGGGCGCTTAAATTTTTAAATCTAGATTTAAACTTAGTCTCCGATCAACGAAAGTTTCAAATTAACGAATTATACGAATGGCGCGCAAACGCCTATGAAATAAATAAATTTTACAAGGAGCGCACTAAGTTTTACCATGACAAAAAAATAAAATTTCCAAAATCTTTTTCACCGGGAGACTTAGTCCTTTTATATAATTCTAGATTAAAACTTTTCCGGGCAATTTAAAATCCCGATGGTCCAGCCCTTTTGTTGTAAAAGATGTTTGGCCATATGGAACCGTGCTAATAGAACACCCGGATCAAGGCCTTTTGAAAGTTAACAGACACCGATTGAAATTATATCATTCCGGCGACCCAGCGCCCGGTAAAATTGAAACGCTTAACCTCACAAACTTGTAGTACGCCACTTAGTCAAGCTACGCGACGGTAAACAAAGCACTTTCGGGAGGCAACCCAACATTATTTTTTTTTGTTTGTTTTGTTTAACTTAATTTTGCAGGTTTTATTTTCTGTCCGACAACATCGTCTACCGATCAGGGAAGCCCTCTTCACCCTTTAGTCACTTATCTATTTTTCTTTCTTTTTCTTATTTAATTTATTTCATTTTCTTAAAAAATAAAAATAAAAATAAAATAAAATAAAATAAAAAGTGTAATTCCTATTTTTATCTTGGAAAGGACGCTTTGGGCTTGAATTTCTATTTATTTGAAAAAATAAAAAATATATATAAATATTTTCTATCTAATAAAAATAAAATTTCTTGGAAAGGACGCTTTGGGCTTGAATTCTCATCATAGTCTCTAGTACCTTACGAGCCCTTCACCGGGTTGACCTTGGGAAGTCCAAGAAGAAAAAAATTATATAAATATTTTTTGCTGAATTTTTATACTTACTCATTTGCAAAATCCTTAGTAGATTTTCTTTTGTTTAGTGTAGTAGGGAATTTTTATACTTCATTAGATTTTGAATTTTGGAATAAAATTGTTGACTCATGCAGTGTTCCTAGTTAAACGCACGTGTTTGTAGAATTCTATGTCAAATTAACTATTCAGCAAAAAATTAGATTTATGTTTTTCTAACTTCGAAAAAACAATTCTTGTTTTACTTTTACCTTGAATCCGGTAGAATTTGTGAATAAATTCAAGTGAGTATGTAGAAGCTTACTAGAGAAATATTACACATTTTTGAACGGAAGGGTATTCTTTCTCGACGGCTAGAACTTGCCTCTAGCGATTCTCGAAGCATTTACATAGGTTTGTCATAGTTTTTAGAAGTGATTTAGGCCACCTTTTGATCGTTTGTGCCTGTTTGCCCACCTTTTTAAATTTTTCATTGCTTAAACACTTTGGGCCTTACCTTATTTCCTTTGCTACCTCCACCTTTCATTTTCACCAAAGCCAAAACATCCAGCCCATGATCACACTAAATATTTGAGATTTATTAAAATTCTGCAATGGGTTCAATTGTGAAAATAAGGAAAATACAACTTCTTATTCAGAGCTATTATGAAAAGAAAAAAAGGGATATAAAAAATATGAAAAATTATTGGCCAACTGTGAAAAAAATATAAAAAAGTATTCATGGCCTCATTTTTGAAAAATATGAGAGTTTTGCTTCATAACAACTCTTATGCGAGGTTTAAATTTTTGATAATTTTGGGAAACTCTCACCTTGGTTTAGTGTGATCCTTAGCCGTCATATTCTATCTTTTTGATTTCCAAATCCAAATCTTATACCTAAGCCAAATTTCACTCCTAATGAAAGCCCTTTTGATCTTTAAGCTATAACATTATACTTGTGTAGTGGAGAGAGTGCAACCGGGCAAGCCTATGGCCATCGTAATTGATGGATTTCTTTGGAGGCTATCCCGAAACTCAATTTTGGGTAATATTGATCTTAGAAAACACGCTACCCGCTCCCTGAATAGCATTTGAGAATTTGCCGAACTTTCAATTTAAAAGTACAAGCAATTTGTTAATTCGCATTACTGAAAATTATAAGCTAATCATTATGCTGAATAGATCTTTCAACTAGGATCTCTACACGTAGGCGTAAGACTTCGCATTTTTATTCCTTGAGTTCAAGTTTCTTTTCTAGTATTTAAATTTTTCTACTCCTATGAAAAGTTGTTTGCTCGGGACTAGCAAACGAGTAAGTATGGGGGTGTTTGATGAGTACTTTTTGTACTCATCTTATAATATAAGTTTAATATATTTTTAATATGAAATTATATAGTTTGTATGCTTTTCTTATTAAAATTATTATCTTTTCAATTTTATAAACTAACTTAACCTTTTTTGTGTATTTTAGGTTTTTTTGGACGCATTGGACAAAAACTTCAAGTACACGCCCAAGGTCACGGGCGTGACCATGGGCGTGTAACCTGCGCGGTGTTCCAGACCTGTTTCCGCCACCATGGGTGAGTTCTATGAAGAATTCGCCAAGTACACGCCCCAGGTCGCGGGCATGACCAAGGGCATGACCCAATGTCACTGCCGCGACTCGCCGCAAGCATCTAGAATCAGCCTGCCACGTCAATTAAATTTACATGCCCCAGGTCACAGGCGTAACCAGGGGCGTGACTCAATGTTACGGGCGTGACTCATCCCGCACCACTCCCCGCTTCTTCCCGCCGAAGATTCCCGCCAGCAGCACATTTTGAAGGTTACACGCCCTACGTCACGGGCATGACCTAGGGCGTGACACGCAAATTTCATCAGCATTAAAGCCAGACTGCGCCCTTCCCACTCCGAGATGATCACGCACCTTACATGCCCTTGGTCACTGGCGTGACCGAGGGTGTGTACCCAGAATTTTCAGCTATAAAAAGGCAGCTCCTCCAGATTATTTGGACACATTGTATTGGAGTCCAAGCCTCCATTTTCTTGCTTTATTTCCGAGTTTTTAAGTATTCTAGCTTTACTTTTCTTTGCACTTGTAATTTCTCTTTCAATAGTTGTAATCCTTTTTCTTGAAGTAATAAAATTATTATTGTTTTATTCATCCATTCTTCCATCTCTCTTTTCATTAGTTATAATCTTCTAGTTGAGTTCCTTTTCTTATTGCACCGAATCAAAAGTACTTTTGGATAGAACAATAAAGATCGTCTTGAGTAAGAGTAATCAACACGCCTGGATTTTTATACGACCTTGGTTTTTTTATAAGCCTATACAATATCCGACACGGTACACTTGCCGTTGTTGTTTGCAAGCATAGTTTTGCTCATGAATTATCTGACAATGTAGAGAACTGAATTGTTTTGTTGAATCTATCATATCTAAATTATTTCTGAATCTGGAGCTGCTTCTACATAACAATCCATAACTAAATCTGCATTTGAATCTGTCATATCTCAAACTTTCATATCTGGATCTGAAACAAAAACTGATGTGAGCTTCTTCATCAAGAGCTGATTTTTGCTTCTTCATACAGCATCTCCCCCTAAAACTTGAGCATCTTCAGAAAGCATCTCCCCTATCTAAAAGGAAAATATCTCCCCCTATCAAAAAGGAGCTTCTTCAAAACATCTCCCCCTGCCTAGTTTAGGGAAGACCTGGCGCTAGGCCCCTAGAAGAAGAGATATTTGAAGAGGAGGCTGGGAAGGATGCAATTTCAGAAGAAATATTGCCATTGTTCCTGCAAAACAAAATAGAGATCAAGTGCAAAGGAACTGGAAGGAGAAGCAGATTCTGTAGGCATAAGGATAAAATAAAATAAAAGATTGATTATAATGATATGCCATACAATGGAATAGGTTCAGAGGTGTGCTAAATAATCAGCTGGAAAAGTTGCCCTGTCTCAGCTGAACCATTGAGAAAACAGTTGCTCAACCGTTGAGAAGAAAATTGTCCAACCGCTGAGACTGAAAGCTATCTCAGCTCAACCGCTGAGAAGACAGCTGCTCAACCGCTGAGAATACGAGCTTGTCTCAACTGTTTCAGTTGAGACTGAGAGCTTGTCTCAGTTGTTCATTTGAGACTGAGAGCATGTCTCAGCTGCTTAGACAGCAAACAAACTGAACATAATTCACACAGGAGGGATAAAAGATATAAATTTTTTAATTGATTGAATCTCCATCTATCATACCTAGCTGATTATAAAGAAGATACGTTTCTTTTCATCCAAGGGTTTGGTGAAAATATCAGCCCTTTGCAAATCAGTAGAAAAGAATTGTAGGCAAATTTTATTTTTATCCACATTATCTTTGATAAAGTGGTGCCTAATTTCTATGTGTTTAGTCCTACTATGGAGTACTAGATTTTGTGCTATAGATATTGTTGAAAATGTTGATGTGTGAAGTTGGCGGTCTGGGAGGTTAGCGCGCGGTCTGATCTAACCGCGCGATCTCGCGGTCTCCTCTGTGGTCTGACCTATTCGGTCTAGCCACAGGTCTATTCGGCCTGACCATCGTTCTCTCTGTCTAAGGCTACCGAGGTGAAGCCGCGCGGTCTGGTTCGTGGGACCGCGTGGCGAGCTGTTATTCAGTACTGTGCGGGTTAAGCTGTTAACCGCACAGGTTTGTTGTTCTGGTATCCGGCAGTCCGGTCTGATGATTGTCCGGGTTCTTGATGGTGCACGCCGACTAAGGTTTTCTTAGTCGCGCGGTCTCCCTCTTCTGTTCGCATAAGCTGGTCCCATGGCGATCTGCTGATGTATGCGGACACTGGTGTTGGTCGACTTGGCGGGCTGTTGCCTTAGTCGACTTGGCTATGTTCGGGGTCTCTGGAGGAGTCCTCGTATATGCGAACATTGTTGGTGGGCGTCATGACCATGCCAGATGTCATGATCGCGCGGCTTCTTGGAGGAGTGGCTATCTCCTGGTCAGGTTTGAAGTCGGCGAGTTCACTAAGTGCAGAGCGATCTTCTGCTGACCGCGGGGGTAGACCGATCTTGGTTGCGCGATCAGGGCGGTGACTCTATCTCATAGGGTGGTGACTGTATCTGGTCCCATGCCTATAAATAGGTGTCGCTGTAGCAGCAATTTTATCGCATCAAGTGTTAGCTGAACTCGTGCCTAGAACTTGCGGTCTCTTTTTGGTGACCGCCCAGTTTGCTGATTGAACATCTTTTGTGCAGCTTCTGCGGATTGTGCTGACCGCATCAGTCACCTCTTCTTCTAAAGTGTCCGAGCGGTCTTGCGGCTTGCAGTGTGGGTTGCTGGAGTTCAGGAGAATCAGTGGAGTTTGGGAGGTTGCGGAGCTTCAGTGGTGTTGTTCAAGTTGTCGGCAGACTGTTCGCGCGGTCTCCTCTTCTAGTCATGCGAACACCCTTGCCGCGCGGTTTGGCGGCTTCAGTGTTCTGACCGCCAGTTATCTTTCTTCAGCATTGTATTTTTCCTTTTGGTTGTGTACTGGCGAAATCATGTCTCGCCATGTATACCTCGCTCTGTAATGAAGATTCCTGCTGTTATCAATAAAGATTGTTTTGCTTCATGTGCTTCTGGTTGTTGGCTATAACTTAAAGTTGTACGATTCCTGCTCACTCCTAGATCTACAAAACATTTCACATGGTATCAGAGCTAGGTTTTAGTGGATAGAGCAGTGAACAACTTAAAGTTGCCATCACCTTTGTGAAGAAGGAACCAGTGGTAGAGCCATGGATGCAGGTTTTGTAAGAGGTCTTGGAATTGAGATGCTCACGTCGACTAACATCAAGAAGTGAAAGTCGTGCATGCAGATTTATCTTCTGGGCGAGGACCTCTGGGAGGTTGTTGGACGAGATAGTATGTAGGAAGTTGTCCCAGTTGGGGATAATGGTCATGAGGTGAGGAATTGGAGGAGGATTAATGCGAAAGTAGAGCTCACTCTGAAAAGGGCAATATCACCTGACCTATTCGATCACATCTTAGGGTGTGGAACAGCTGCCGAGATCTGGAGAGCCCTGGACGGGCTGTTTAACAAGAAGAATGTAGTGAGGCTACAGTTCCTAGAAAATGAGCTGGCTAGGTCGGCTCAGGGAGATCTTTCTATCTCTATGTTCTTCCTGGAGATGAAGAACCTGTGCACCGAGATTTCAGCACTGGATCCTGATGAGCCAATTTCTGAGGCGAAGCTGAAGAGACACATCATCCGCGGCTTGCGGAAGGAGTATGTGGCCTTTGTGACGTAGGTGCAAGGTTGGGCAAATCAGCCGTCTCTGCTGGAGCTGGAGAATCTGCTTGCGTCGTAGGAGAGCCTGGCAAGGTAGATGGCGGGTGTGTCAGTGTCTGGGGGAGAAGGCGAGGTACTCTTCACAGGGAAGAAGAAGAGATGGGATAAGAAGAAGAAGACCGCTGGAGGCAATGGGCCTTCAACTTCTGGACAGCAGGAGAGGGACTATGCTCCTAAGGCTGAAGGGAAGAAGAAGGGAGAAGGACCCAAATGCTTTAAGTGCGAAAAGCTTGGTCGCATCAGGAAGGATTGCCGGGTGAATTGTCAGCCAGGGCATGCTGCTGCAGGGAAGGAGGAAACTAAGGCCAGACCAAATGATGGATGATGGGGAGGAGCCTTCTCGGCTTCTATCAGAGCTGTGGCTCCTATCAACTATCAGTAGGACTGGATCATGGACTCGGGGTGTGGTCATCACCTCACCGGGGACGAGTCGAAGCTTTCTTCAGCGCAGCCTTGCTCAGGTAATGATGCTATTATAACTGCTGATGATACTGTGCATACTGTAGAGAAGGTGGGGGTTGTTTCCTTGGGCAGTGATAGGGGGCCACTAACGTTGAAGAGTGTCTATCATGTGCCCGGAATGAGGAAAAACCTCTTCTCCATGACCAATGCTATAGACGATGGGTATCACGTTCTGTTCGGTCCAACAGATGTAAGGTTTCTACGAAACGTTGAGGCGGTAAAGGCCGATGTCGTTCATGTCGGGAGAAGGGAAAAAAACTTGTTTGTTTTATCGACAAATTCCTATGTTGACAAGATGAGGACAAATAATAGTGCTATTATATGGCATGAGAGGTTAGGGCATGTAGGGATGGATAAGATGAAGGCTATGGCGATAAAAGGTCTAGTCAAGGGCCTGCCTAGTCTATCTTCCTACAGTGACGATCATGTTTGCACAGGATGTCAGTTCGGCAAGTCTCATTGACTACCGTTTGATAAGTCGTAGGCAAGGAGTAGTGTGCCGTTGGAGTGTATCCACGGTGACTTGATGGGACCGACTGCTACCCCAAGCCTCGGAGGCAGCAGGTATATGCTTGTGTTGATCGACGATTACACCAGATATGTCTGGGTCTATTTTTTGAAGGAGAAGGCGGAGGCGTTTGCCAAGTTTGTGGAGTTCAAGGAGCTAGTGGAGGGTCGGCTAGGCCTGCGGTTAAAGAAGCTGAGAACTGATAACGGGGGGAGTTCACCTCTGGCGAGTTCTCTAGTTTTTGCAGGAAGGCGGGCATCCGGAGGAAGATTACTTTTGCGCATACTCCACAACAAAACGGAGTTGCAGAGCGAAAGATTCGTCATCTGACGGAGACCTGCAAGTGTTGGCTGCATGCCAAGAGTATCCCAAGATCCTTCTGGGCGGAGGGAATGTCTTGTGCCGCCTACGCCATCAACAGGATGACTCTTAGTCCCATCAACATGTTGACCCCGCATGAGATGTTGTTCAAGGAAAAGCCAAGCGTTGCACACCTTCGGGTGTTTGGTTCCACCTGCTATGTGCACGTTCCAGATGCGCTTCGGACGAAGCTAGATGCAAAAGCAAGGAAGCTAGTCTTCATGGGATATGATGATCGGAAGAAGGGCTGGAAGTGCATGGACCAGGAGACGCGAAGATTTGTTGTATCTCGCGACGTCGTGTTTGACGAGGTGACGTCATACAAGGGAAGTTCTCGTGTTGAGTTACCATAAAGCAGGGTGGAGGAGCTAGAGAGAGCTGTGGAAAATCTTTAGGTGGAGCTGCCTTTGTCACCAGGTGGTCCATCAATTTCTAGTTCTGAGACGGAGGCTTCTGGATCAGGAAGCAGGGGGAGAGATGCTCCTAGTACGTCTGGAAGGGGAGCTAGAGAAGAAGAAGTTGAAGATAATGCGAGTCAGGGGAAGGTGTTGAGGAGATCGAAGCGAACAATCATTTCCCCTAATCGCTATACATGAGGAAACATGGTGAGCTTTGTCTCGTGTTTCTTCGCTGGTCCCCTGGATGAGCGGGAACCAGTGAGCTTTGAAAAGGCCAAAGGCGTGAAATAATGGAATTTGGCTATGGAAGAAGAGATGGCAGCTCTTGAGAAGAATGAGACCTGGTCTTTGGTGCCCAAGCCCAAGGGTATCACCCCTGTGACATGCAAATGGGTCTATAAGCTCAAGAAGAAGGCAGACGGATGTATCGAGCGATACAAGGTTCTCCGTGTGGCTCGTGGATTCTCGCAGCAATACGGTGAAGATTATGAAGAGACATTTAGTCCGGTGGCGAAGATGACTTAAGTACGGTTCATTATTGCCTTGGCGGCATTCTATGGGTGGGAGATTTGGCAACTCGACGTAAATAATGCTTTCTCGTACGACGAGATTGACAAGGATATTTTCATGATCCAGCCACCAGGCTTCGTATTTAAAGATTTTCCAGACTATGTCTGTAAGCTGAAGAAGGCCCTGTATGGGTTGAAGCAAGCGTCGAGGGCGTGGTACGGGAAGATCGCAGAATATCTCCTATTCTGTGTATTCGGTGCTTCAGACTCTGACTCAAGCTTGTTTGTCAAGAAGGATGGGGAGCTTCAAGTCATCGTGCTGCTTTACGTCGACGATATCATCGTGATGGGGAATTTGAAGGAGGAGGTAGCAAAGCTTCGGGCTGAGCTATCTATCAGATTTGAGATGAAGGACTTGGGTGAACTCCACCATTTCCTTGGACTCGAAGTGCAGAGGAAGGAAAGTGGAGTGTTGGTGTCCCAGGCTGGATATGCGGAGCGAATCGTGGAGCGATTCGGCATGAAGGAAGGGAAATGCATTTCTACACCTCTGGAGAATGCCATGAAACTTCGGAAGGATGAGGGGAGGATTCTGGAAGATCCAATTGTGTTCCGAGTTCTGGTTGGGAGCTTGATTTATCTGACGATCACTAGGCCGGATATTGCGTATGCAGTTGGTAGTGTGAGTCGTTATATGGCCGAACCACGGATGCCTCATCTACTAGCGACCAAGAATATTTTGAAGTATGTCAAAGCGACATCGGATATGGGTCTCCTATACAGGAGGGATGCGAGCTTCGAGGTGCATGGGAACATGGATGCTGATTACGGGGGAGATTCGGATGATCGGAAGTCGATGTCTGGATTCATCTTCATGGCGGGCCCTACGGCTATATCATGGTGCATCAAGAAGCAGGATTCCGTGTCTGTCTCTACCACGGAAGCAGATTACAAGGCTTCGGCCTTGGAAGCTCAAGAAGCCATCTGGCTTAGGAGGTTGGTGGGAGATGTCCTTAAGGAGGTTCGGGGTCCGACTCTGCTCCATGACGACAATGAGAGTGCACTCAAACTGGTTACTAATCCAGTGTGTCACGCGAGGACCAAACATATCAAGATCGAGCATCATTTCATTCGTGAGAAGGTGCTGGAGGGGTCTCTTTCGGTCGAGCATGTTTGGAGTCTGGACAACGTTACTAAAATATTTACAAAGGTGCTGGCGAAGGGACCGTTCACTCAGCTGAGGAGTTTACTTGGGCTGTTTTCAACTTCCCACTTCAAGGGGGAGTGTTGAAAATGTTGATGTGTGAAGTTGGCGGTCTGGGAGGTTGTCGCGCGGTTTGATCTAACCGCGCGATCTTACGGTCTCCTCTGCGGTCTGACCTATTCGGTCTAGCCGCAGGTCTATTCGGCCTGACCGCCGTTCTCTCTGTCCAAGGCTGCCGAGGTGAGGCCGCACGGTCTGGTTCGTGTGACCGCGTGGCGAGCTGTTATTTAGTACTATGCGGGTTAAGCTGTTAACCGCACAGGGTTGTTGTTCTGGTATCCGGCAGTCTGGTATGATGACTGTCCGGGTTCTTGATGGTGCGCGCCGACTAAGGTTTTCTTAGTCGCGCGGTCTCCCTCTTGTGTTCGCATAAGCTGGTCCCTTGGCGATCTGCTGATGTATGCAGACATTGGTGTTGGTCGACTTGGCGGGCTGTTGCCTTACTCGACTTGGCTGTGTTCGCAGTCTCTGGAGGAGGTCTCGTATATGTGAACATTGTTGGTGGGCATCATGACCATGCGGGATGTCATGATCGCGCAGCTTCTTGGAGGAGTGGCGATCTCCTGGTTAGGTTAGAACTCGGCGAGCTCACTAAGCGCAGAGCGATCTTCTGCTGACTGCGCGGGTAGACCGATCTTGGTCGCCCGATCAGTGCGGTGACACTATCTCATAGGGTGGTGACTAGATCTGGTCCCACGCCTATAATTAGGTGTCGCTGTAGCTGCAATTTTATCGCACCAAGTGTAAGATGAGCTCGTGGCTAGAACTTGCGGTCTCTTTTTGGTGACCGCCCAGTTTGCTGATTGAACTTCTTTTGTGCAGCTTCTGCGGATTGTGCTGAGCGCAGCGGTCACCTCTTCTTCTAAAGTGTCCAAGCGGTCTTGCGGCTTGTAGTGCGGGTTGCTGGAGTTTAAGAGAATCAGTGGAGTTAGGGAGGTCGCAGAGCTTCAGTGGTGTTGTTCAAGTTGCCGGCAGACTGTTCGCGTGGTCTCCTCTTCTAGTCGCGCGAACACCCTTACCGCGCGGTTTGGTGGCTTCTATGTTCAGACCGCCAGTTATCTTTCTTCAGCAATGTATTTTTCCTTTTGGTTTTGTGTACTGGTGAAATCATGTCTCGCCATGTATACCTCGCTCTGTAATGAAGATTCCTGTCGTTAACAATAAAGATTGTTTTGCTTCATGTGATTCTGGTTGTTGGCTGTAACTTTAAGTTGTACGATTCCTGCTCACTCCTAGATCGACGGAAAATTTCACAGATATTGCACTAGTATTGTCATAAAATATAATTGAATTATTTAAGTTGATACCATAGTCTAGAAGTTGATTTTGTATCCACAATATTTGTGAGCAGCAACTGCCAGCAGAAATATATTCTGCTTCAGCTGTAGATGTAGACACAGATGTTTGTTTCTTACAAAACCAAGACACAATCCTATCCCCAAGAAACTGGCAAGTTCCTGATGTGCTTTTCCTGTCTACTCTGCATCCAGCATAATCAAAATCTGAGAATCTAGTTAATTCAAATTCTGATGTTGTTGGATACCAGAGTCCTAGATTTTGACAACCCTTTATATATCTCAAAATTCTTTTTAATAAAATAAGGTGAGATTCTTTGGGATTAACTTGGAACCTAGCACAAATACATGTAGCAAACATTATGTCAGACCTAATGGCTGTTAAGTAAAGTAATGAGCCAAAATTGCTCTATATACTTTCTGATCAACAGGTTCCCCTGATTCATCATTGTCAACAACAACATTGGAGGGCATGGGTGTTTTCATGGTGGAAGCATCAGACATACCAAATCTTTTCATTAATTCCTTAGCATACTTGGATTGTGATATGAATATGCCATTTGGAGTTTGCTTCACTTGAAGACCAAGGAAGTAAGATAACTCACCCATACTACCATTTCAAATTTAGATTGCATTAGGTTAGAAAACCTTTTGCATAGATTTGAATCAGTAGAGCCAAATATGATATCATCTACATATATTTGAACTAGTAATGTTTTATTTTTATGTATCCTGAAAAATAAGGTTTTATCAACAATACCTCTACAGAATTTGTTCTCCAAAAAAAAATTAGCTAAGGTCTCATACCATGCTCTGGTAGCTTGTTTGAGACCATAGAGAGCTTTATTAAGCTTAAATACATAAGAAGAGTGAGTTAGAGAGATGAAACCTGGTGGTTGTTTCACATAGACTTCTTCTTTGATATCTCCATTAAGAAAATCACTCTTCACATCCATCCGATAGACTTTGAACTTCTTGAATGCAACAAAGGCATGAAAAATCCTTATAGCTTCAAGTCTAGCAACAAGAGAAAAGGTTTGATCAAAATCAATTCCTTCTTCCTGAGAATATCCTTGGGCTACTAATCTTGCTTTATTTCTGATGATTATTCCTTGATCATCTAGCTTGTTCCTGAAGACCCACTTGGTGCCAATGACTGGATCGCCCTTTGGTCTTGAAACCAAATACCAAACCTTGTTCCTTTCAAATTGGTTGAGCTCCTCTTGCATTGTAAGAATCCATTTTAGATCTTGTTATGCATCTTTTATGGATTGAGGTTCAACTTGTGATAGGAAACAAATGTGCATCTGATTTTGGTGTAGTTGATGCCTTGTGTAACACCCCAAAAATCGTAAATTATCAGAGTAGGCTGAATTTTCCCTACCTGCTCCTCGCGCACGATCAGTGGCTTTCTTCGCGCACGACCAGTGGTCGTGCGCCATCGATCGTGCGTTAATTCACAAGAAATCAGAATTCTGTTGCGGTAAGCGCGCACGATCAGTGGGGTCTTCGCGCACGACCAGTGACCGTGCGCCGATGATCGTGCGCCCTGTTCGTTCTACTCCGCGATTTTGAGCGGAGAAGGAGATCGGTCCGATCGAATCTCTTGGAAACCGATCCGACGGCTAGGATGGAATGCTGGAGGCTATTAGGGCTTATGAGAGGGTGTAACCCTCATTATTTTCTTAGCCTTCTCTCTCCTCCCTCTCGATCCGACCCGACCTCTCCCTCTCTCGATCGCTCTTCCGTCACCTGGAGCAAGGAGCCGATCTCTCTCGTCGCCGCCTGGAGCAAGGAGCCGCTCCGACTCCCTTCCTCCCTCTTCTTCCTTTCCCGTCGGCAAGGAGGAGCAGCCCCGTCTCCCTCCTCCTCTCTTTGTCCCGGCCGCCGCCGGCTAGCAGAGGGCCGACCGTAGGGTTGGGTGTAGCCGTGGTGCTTGAGCTCAGCCGGCGAAGTGCGAGGAAGATATCTCGTTCTCCATGGTTCAGAAACGACGCCTAAGGGTAACGATTCTCTTTACCCTCTTTTGGACACGTTCTAGTCCGTTCCTTGCATCGTTGAGGCCCCTACCCAAAAGGGTGAGGTCGTGGCCTCCGACGGGTCGATTCATGTTATCCCCGTCAAATCTTGCATTCATGTAGAGTCCATGCGTGAAATGGACGTAGGCGCGCTGTGTGAAGCCCATTCGAGACGGTTCGTCCGGATTGGTGATGCTTTTGATATTATGCGTGCCGGGGGAAAACCCCGTGTTGATATCCTGCTTCGTAGGACTAGAGGGTGCTACTGCATGCGTAGCAACGCCTGGGGGTGTGCCCAGGGAAGCACTCGAAGTGAGAAACAGAAATGGGGTTTTTGTTCACTACCGTCAGCATTAGCGTTATCGCCGCACGGTAGCTCCCAGACTGAGTTCTGGTGATGTTGTTGTGCCCACCTGTTGAGAGGACCTGAGGCCTTGTGCCCGACCCGTGATGGTGTCCTGGTGGATGACTTAGCGGCCTGTAGAGCCGGCTAATTGAGAATACCTGGGCTGAGGGAACGCCATACCCGCTCTTCGTGTTGTACAACGAGAGCTGTGAACAACGGGCATTTGGCGAACCTGAACCCGCACCATTGCAGCACCTGACTAGTAAGGCTTGTACAGCACGTCTGGAGGCATTGGGAAAGAGTCTTCGGACTACGGTATGTTCACAATTAAAGTACGGGGGTGCCCTGGTATTCGGGCCACCGTCTTAGCCTCGAAAGGCAAAGCCATCAAGAGTGGATGGTGGTGGAAGGCGGAGTACACCAAAGGGTGCCTGAGAGAACGGGACGTGGGGGCCATTCCCCCGTTTGTGATTGTTGCATATGTATGAACTGCTGTGGGCTTTGCTAGTCGCACTCTTATATATATATATATATATATATATATATATGCTGCGGAGACTATTTTGCAGGGATGGTTAGAACTGCCACCCCCTCGAAGGGGTGAGGTCGGTACAATTTGGTCAGCTTTACCTGACCGTTGCCCTGTTTTGCCACCATTTTTGGTGGGCTTGTTGTACAGGTGCTGGACCGAGCGGAACATAGCGGGCTCTTAGCGGGCTGAAGCCCTTGTGCTGCTGCGGCCCTTGAAGGCCCTTTTGTTGTCCTTTGCTTTTCATGTATGGCCGGCCTGCGCGCCGATGTTGGTAAACTATAAGGCCGTCGTGCCTCTATTGTTATGTAAACATATTTTATTCCTATTAGTAGAAGTGGACATACCCGGGTTCGGGTTTTGGTGGTTTATATATTTTGTCTCGTTCTTTTGCTTCCGCAGAGAATGCTCTGAGTTAGGTTCGCTCTTTAGTGTCATTTGGTATTTCAATTAAGTGACGTTCCCGTTTGTTTGGTAGTATATGGCGTGGGGCCCCGACCGGACCTTCTGTCATATATTTTTAAACGGATGGGGGTGTTACAAATGGGTATCAGCTTCTAAGGTTTCCGTATCCTTCTAAGGAATTCGAGGATGAATTTTTTTAAGGGGTGGTGAGCACGTGTGTGCGCTACCGTCGAGACGTAAAATAAACCCAAAAATGTCCACTTAGGAATAAAATGTAACAACAAACCAACAATTATTGCATGATTTTGGAACCTGAGTGTTCCTTTTGTTGTTAGTTGCGACTGTGCTGTCTGATGCGATGATTCGGCAAGTGCACCGGTCGCGCAAGTAATAATAATGGGGAAAATCCCCGAGTGTCGGTCTCTTGAGGAACACAGTAAGGTGGAGTTAGGTTTCGAGGAAGGACTTGAGATTGAAGTCCTTAAATCGGATGGAATGCGGGGGAGTTGTGTTGGCTTTTGGAAAATAAAATAAAAGCTATCAACTACTCCTATGCAATGCCGCTGTGCAATGCTTCGCTTGGCGGGATGGAGACTAGGCAGGCCTTGAGCGCGCTGCGTCGAAAGGGCGGATGGGCGAGTAGGCAAGCGGAATCGAACAGTGCAGGCCTTGAGCGCACTGCTTCGTTAGGCGGGATGGAATACGGGCCGCGATGCCACGCTTCGGTAGGCGGATGGACGAGTAGGCTAGCGGAGTGAGGGTCGCAAGCACCTCTTCGACAGGCACGCCACTAGCAATTGCTAGTTCGGCATACGAACGTGACGGCGGGATGGAGGATGGAATGGGGCGCACCTCAAGCACACAAATAAACAAAAAGGGTATTTCACATAGACATGAAATAACTTTAAATAGCAAGGTTTATAGTGTTCTTCATCAAAATACAAAAGATCTAACTATTACAACAATCAATAAGAAGAGAACAAGGCAAGAAATCGACCGAATCCTAAGGCTCGTTGGAGATTCACGGTTGGAATCGCCGGGTTGTCAATCCGCGTCCAAGCTCGGTCCGCAACTACGTCCGGGGTAGAGAGAGCTGTCACGACTCTCCAATGGACCCGTCTTCTTCGTGTCACGATCCGGTAGAGGTTGCAAACTTCCTCTTGCTTGATGGTAATGGCGGCTAGGTCTTCCTTTGGAGCTCTTGGATGAAGGAGGAGGCCGAGAGGAAACTCCGGCTCAAGATTGGCGTGAAGAGCAAGCCCGGAGCACCTCCATATGGTGGGCGACGGTGGAGGGGCGAATCTGGGCGGAACCGGGCGGAAAACGGCGGCTAAAATTCGGGATCCGACCTAAAATCGCGAGCAGGACAATTTATAGGCGCTGGAATAAACAGTGCGCACGGTCATTGGTGCACGACCAGTGGTCGTGCGCACTAGAATCCTGTGATCGTGCGCTCTGCCTGGACGGAGCCTGCAAAGACAGAAATTATAAAAAAACATGTTCGCACGACCAGTGGCGCACGACCGGTGGTCGTGCGCACTATCGTAGGTGGTCGTGCGCACTGGTTGAAACAGAACTCATGAAATTGATGATAAGTGCGCACGAACAGTGGCGCACGACCGGTGGTCGTGCGCACTATCGTAGATGGTCGTGCGCACTGCACCAAACAGAACTCATAAAAAAGGGTTAAGTGCACACGATCAGTGGCGCACGACCAGTGGTCGTGCGCAATAGAACCGGTGATCGTGCGCAATGTTCCTGTGCAGAATTGCACCGGAAACACCTGCACAACTCCTATTCCAGCACAACCACGAATCTAGCCACAGAAAGTGGCACCTAACGGAGCATGAAAACTACTAAAGAAGAAAAGCATGAAATCACACCAAAATGGGCCTAGAGGTGCGCATAGCAAGTGATAATAAATATAAGCTAAAACGAGGCTAAAGTGCAGTGGAATGACTAGATAAACGGCCTAGATGAGTCCATATATGTGTATATAATCGGGACTCATCACACCCCCAGACTTACCTGTTTGCGCGTCCCGAGCAAACAAATTCTAAGCGAACGGGGAAAGAAAAGTAGATGGCTTAAAACTACAATATAGAGTACCATGCGAAGTCGCATGCTCACGTGCATAAGAAGAATAGTAGAGAAGATTTCTGATTATATAAACAGTCTATATATTTCTAAAAGAGTAAAAGCATATTACAACTACTCAAAATGGTGAAAAGCGGTGAATCGTTCGGTCATGCATACGGAGAAAGTAAACTAAACGCTGAGATGAGCATTGCTCAAGATTGGGATGTCGGACAAACTCCACCGAAATCCATTGGTGTCGGTGACCATAGGCTTGCCCGGTCACATTCTCTCCACGGCACTGGTTTGACTCAAATGCGTGAATCAATAGGACTTTAGGTTTTAAATGAGGCTTGGGTTTAGGTGAGGAAAAACAAAGATAAAAACGACGGCTAAAGCACTAAACCCAAATGAGCTAATGCAGGAAACTATCCTCATCCACCACACAAACATGCGGGTACACAACACCCCCAGACTTGGACTTAACAGCATGGATGCGTGCACCGCCTACTCCCAAACATAAATCTATACATAAAGATTTTCAAGTAAACATTCCTTCTCTTTCCTTTCTTTTTAACTTCTTTTCTTTTTCTCATTTTTTTTTCTTTTCTTATCATTTTCAGCAAATAAACAAAAGGACACATCCACATCTTCACAAACATATTACCACATCAACAACCCAACTCATGAAAATAATAAACAGCTAAAGCTCAAATTTTGGGTGTGCGACTAGGATTGGCTTTTGGGCTTTGCTGAAATAAAAGTGGGGCTGAATCAAAGAACGGGTAGGCACAACTGGGCTAGCGAGGATATAGCGGTAGGGATAGGCACAAAGGCTCAACCGGGCCAAAATGATGCCCTATATCACATTCACACAATTGACTAACCGTATACCCATGCTTCAAGAATCGCTTGGGGCAAGTTCTAGCCACTGAGAAAGATTCTCCTTTCTCCCGACTCAAGCAATACGAATCTAGCGATCGTTTACACACATCCCTATGCTACCGTTTGATTCACACCGGATTCACCATTTGAGTAGAGTAAACAACAATTTACACTAATAGAGAAAAATATAAAACCATAGTATAAAAAGAGATCTAACCTACACAAATTCCTATGCAACCGAGCACTCGACTAGGAGCACTACGGGAGTCAACATTTTACTCTGCTACATAGTCCTAAGCCACCACCTAGACTTCCCCAAATAAGCAGAAGAATTAAATTCATAACGGAGCAAGCAAACAGATGAGTACGCGCTCAAGAGGGTGATGTGGTGTGCAATGAAAATGAACAAAATATTTTAAATGAAATCTTCTAGTATGCAGTGCAATATTGCACGTGAGTGGGCACAAAAACTGCTCTACCCCAGACTTAAACTAAGCAATCCACAAAACATATGACATGAAAATCCGAATAGGGCTAGGGGAAGAGAGTACCCAATGCTCAGCAAGTGAGCATACCAGAAGATTGGCGTTTAAACCCAGACTAAGCTGCAGCATCCGCCATCCAGAAGAAGTACCTGCAGGGGTCAGCTCCGCAAAAACAAAAGACAAAAGAAAACTGAAAAGAAAATACTACTAACTAAACATGATTAGAGGAAATAAAAATGCAAAAAAGAAAGATAACTACTGGGGTTATTGTCCTCCCAGCACGACTTATTCAAACTTTAAGAGTTCTAGCTAATGGGCCTATGGAAGGAAAAGTGGACAGGTAACTGGCCTAATATCCGTGTCGGTAGCGGGTACCGATACGGTGATAGAACAGTCACCCCTGTACCTAAATATAGATACCTGCTCCTCACAGGTAGAGGGTAGAGAATGTAAGAAAAGGAGGAGGCCTGGTCCTCACTCATCTCACAAAACACATCCTTGCCTAGCAAGGTATCGTCAACAGGGAGGCAGCAGGAGGAAAAGGCAATGAGTGGAGCTTCCTCAACGGAGGGGGAATAAACCTCCTCACATGAGAGGATACTCTCATCATTGACTTGAGCAAAAAGCTCCAAGTCCTCCTGGGATACCTGTGAAGACTCAACCTGCACAGGCTCGGATGAAGAAAGGGGATCAAGAAATAAAGAAGACGAAGAACATAAATAAACAAAAATCGGGGGAGTGGTCCCGGTCTCACTCCCAGCAAGATCCAAGGGTAGATCACTATCATCATCGTAAATATCATAGCAAGGGGGACTTGAGAACTCAGGAGCCTCAGTGGTGATTTGGACCTCCTCGTCCCATGAAGAAGTGCAAACCTCCTTATCAGAGAGAGTATCCTCCTCATCCCACCGAGGTGCATCATCGTGTTCAAAGTATTCATTCTCCCCCTCAGGGAAAATGACATCCTCATCCCACTTTGGAGCACCCTCTGAGTTAGAAGCATCACCCAGCTCCTTTACTTTAATAGGATCATAAAGAATATGTGTAGAAAAATCTTGCAAAGAAACTGGAGGGACAAAAATATTCGGTTCCTCCACAAAAAGATCTGCTAAAGCCTCCCCGATGGAAAGAATACTTTCCTCATCATACTCAGGTGCATCTAGGAGCTCCCATTCCTCTCCTTGTTGGCTAACAGATGAGTGATCATCATCACTGAGAGTGAAGCCATCAACAGGGAGTGAGGAGTCCGTGCACGAGACAAGCTCAGGGGTAGAGGGCACAATTGCCTCCATGGGTAAAGAATGAGCGATAGGGACAATGTTGTCCTGAGTGGAGGAGTGGCGGTCAGGCTTGAAAAGACTAGGACAGTCCTTCAATTCATGACCCTCTCCTCGACACAACAAGCAAACAATGTTCCTACACTGCCTAGCATTCAACTCATTCATTTGGTCTATATAATAAACCATCTTATCATTAAAGCTAGGTGAAATATCCCATGACGACATTATCAATAAAAGAGCAGATACAATGAAGCTGAAATTCTTTGCAAGGGAATCTACACAACTAAAAAAAAACTCCTTGAATAAAACTTGCCTAAAACTTCAAAATAGGGGGGAAAGAAATAAAAACAAACAACAGAAGATTAAAAGGCAAACAAAAATAATAATGCGGCTATGCACAAAGAAAGAACCTCTATCTCTTGTCTCCCTCTCAAGAAAACTCACACGACTGTGTTCCCCGGCAACAGCGCCAAAAACTTGATGCGATGATTCAGCAAGTGCACCGGTCGCGCAAGTAATAATAATGGGGAAAATCCCTGAGTGTCGGTCTCTTGAGGAACACAGTAAGGTGGAGTTAGGTTTCGAGGAAGGACTTGAGATTGAAGTCCTTAAATCGGATGGAATGCGGGGGAGTTGGGTTGGCTTTTGGAAAATAAAATAAAAGCTATCAACTACTCCTATGCAATGCCGCTGTACAATGCTTCGCTTGGCGGGATGGAGACTAGGCAGGCCTTGAGCGCGCTGCGTCGAAAGGGCGGATGGGCGAGTAGGCAAGCGGAATCGAACAGTGCAGGCCTTGAGCGCACTGCTTCGTTAGGCGGGATGGAATACGGGCCGCGATGCCACGCTTCGGTAGGCGGATGGACGAGTAGGCTAGCGGAGTGAGGGTCGCAAGCACCTCTTCGACAAGCACGCCACTAGCAATTGCTAGTGCGGCATACGAACGTGACGGCGGGATGGAGGATGGAATGGGGCGCACCTCAAGCACACAAATAAACAAAAAGGGTATTTCACATAGACATGAAATAACTTTAAATAGCAAGGTTTATAGTGTTCTTCATCAAAATACAAAAGATCTAACTATTACAACAATCAATAAGAAGAGAACAAGGCAAGAAATCGACCGAATCCGAAGGCTCGTTGGAGATTCACGGTTGGAATCGCCGGGTTGTCAATCCGCGTCCAAGCTCGGTCCGCAACTACGTCCGGGGTAGAGAGAGCTGTCACGACTCTCCAATGGACCCGTCTTCTTCGTGTCACGATCCGGTAGAGGTTGCAAACTTCCTCTTGCTTGATGGTAATGGCGGATAGGTCTTCCTTTGGAGCTCTTGGATGAAGGAGGAGGCCGAGAGGAAACTCTGGCTCAAGATTGGCGTGAAGAGCAAGCCCGGAGCACCTCCATATGGTGGGCGACGGTGGAGGGGCGAATCTGGGCGGAACCGGGTGGAAAACGGCGGCTGAAATTCGGGATTCGACCTAAAATCGCGAGCAGAACAATTTATAGGCACTGGAATAAATAGTGCGCACGGTCATTGGCGCACGACCAGTGGTCGTGCGCACTAGAATCCTGTGATCGTGCGCTCTGCCTTGACGGAGCCTGCAAAGACAGAAATTATAAAATAACATGTTCGCACGACCAGTGGCGCACGACCGGTGGTCGTGCGCACTATCGTAGGTGGTCGTGCGCACTGGTTGAAACAGAACTCATGAAATTGATGATAAGTGCGCACGAACAGTGGTGCACGACCGGTGGTCGTGCGCACTATCGTAGATGGTCGTGCGCACTGCACCAAACAGAACTCATAAAAAGGGTTAAGTGCACACGATCAGTGGCGCACGACCAGTGGTCGTGCGCAATAGAACCGGTGATCGTGCACAATGTTCCTATGTAGAATTGCACCGGAAACACCTGCACGACTCCTATTCCAGCACAACCACGAATCTAGCCACTGAAAGTGGCACCTAACGGAGCATGAAAACTACTAAAGAAGAAAAGCATGAAATCACACCAAAATGGGCCTAGAGGTGCGCATAGCAAGTGATAATAAATATAAGCTAAAACGAGGCTAAAGTGCAGTGGAATGACTAGATAGACGGCCTAGAGGAGTCCATATATGTGTATATAATCGGGACTCATCACTGTCGCCTAACTGTGTGTTGCACTTGTATAGGGTACTCAAAGTGCAGCGGGACCGTCGCATTCCCGTGACTTGGCAGAGAGTAGCGGGTCTGCTGAGGTTCTTACTGTTGGGTTTTTCTTGAACCATACATCGAATGTAGGGGCAGCGGAAATAAAGAGAAACAACCCAAAAGACTTTGATCGGGCCATGAATATTGAATCAAGAAGTTAACTAAATGCATAAATTACCTTAGTGGAGTTGGATCAAATCCAACCTAGATGCTCCACGAAGAAGATTCCTGTTGGCGGCAAAGAGAGTTCTCACATAGAATTATGTCTACGTCTCTACAGCAGTCCACACGAGCCGGGAGAGGAATACTGCACCTTGCACTTCCACGAACTGCTAGGTTCACTCCAGGAAGAACATCCACGGCGACGATCGCCGGAAGGGGGGTCGGCGGAGGCGAACGGGGCGGCGGAACACTTCCGTCTAGGGTTCGGGCGGAACACTTCCGTCGGCCGAATCTTCTATTCGCATAAGCGTTGTGAACCCTTAAGATTAAGTTCTATTTATAGACGAAGTATAAACAGACCTAAAAGATTCGCTATCCGCAGTCCATACAGAAAAAGAACTCTTTCTGTAACAATTCGTCGGGATTACACGAATCAGCATTCATCGAGTTTACACGGGATAATCCGACGAATTCCGACGAATCATATCAGACGGCAACATTTGCCGAGTTAAGGATCTCTGTAACAATTCATCGGGATTCCACGAAATGACCCGACGAATTCCGACGAATCCGACGAATTCCGACGAATCTGACGAATCATATCAGACGGCAACATTTGCTGAGTTAAGGATCTCTGTAACAATTCGTCGGGATTCCACGAAACGACCAGACGAATTCCGACGAATCCGACGAATCATATCAGACGGCAACATTTGCCTAGTTAAGGATCTCTGTAACAATTCGTCGGGATTCCACGAAACGATCCGACGAATCCGACGAATCATATCAGACGAATTCCGACGAATTCCGACAGCAACATGTGCTACACTTCCCCGATTCTATATGGTGATTGGTAACCTTTACCAACACAGACAATCTTCCAACTTCTCCACATGGTCTTATGTGCGACCCTGCAGGCTCATATCGCGTTGGAAGTGATATTACATGTTTGACCACTTCTAGATCACAATGATAACTCCAACACCTACACCTCCGTCTGCTGAGATGGTGCGGCTAGTTACAGAAGCCGTTCTAGCTGCGTTGAATGGCCAACCTGGAAGGCATGGTCAACCGCTGGTAAAGGAAGTGGCCCCAGAGCCACTAAGAGCGGAGCAGGTCCCCGCGAGGCGTGCTGCTGACCAGCAACTGAAGCACTTCCTTGGATTTCGACCTCCTCCGTTTACCGGGGTTGAATCCCCAGCTGAGGCCGAGGACTGGCTGTCGCATGTGGAGCGAATCCTGACAGCAACACAGTCGGACGCAGCGCAGAAAGTGACCTTCGCTACCTTCTTGTTGGAAAAGGAAGCCAGGAGGTGGTGGGATGAAGTTGAGAGGCGCCAGTTTGCGGGGAGGCAACTGGTTGATGTGCCGATGGAAGAGTTCTCGAGAATCTTCCTGGCAAGGTATGTGCCTCCGTCGCAGCTGATCGCGATGGAGAACCAGTTCTTGGCTCTGACGCAGGGTAATAGACTGGTTGACGACTACCTGTACGAGTTCACCCGCCTCGGGCGTTACGCTGGGACTTCTTTAGATGATGAGGGAAGAAGGGTGAACAGGTTCTACGGTGGCTTGCGTAGTGAGTTGTGGTACCTTCTGACAGGGCCGTTAACGCAGGGTTTCACGACCCTCGTTGGTTCAGCCCGAGCGCTGGAGCAGGACATGCTCAGGGAGAAGGGCAAGGTGGCTGTGGCTGAGACAGTGCCGGAGAGCAAGGCGCTGAGTGCGGCGAAGTTGCAGAGGTAAAATCGCTGGAAGAAGGCTCGATTATCTGGGCCAGCTCCCTCTGCTTCGGGCGCGTCGTCTGGACGTGGCCCTCTTACTTGTTTTACTTGTGGCAAGCCTGGTCATTTCTCTCGAGACTGCCACAGTGGACTTCCAAGGTCGTAGAAGAAGACTGGGCCACCTTATTCTGAGAAGGGGAAGGCGGCTGAGTCCACTGCCTCCCGTATGGCTCCCCCGCAGCCCAGAGTCTTCAATCTTGGTCAGTAGGAGCCTATCAAAGCCAAGGACGTCGTGACAGGTATAATTTAAGATACAGTCCTTACTATTTTAGTATACCTGTTTTAGTATTCATGCTAATCTTGTTAGCGGCGTAGGCTTTGTAAATGTTTTAGGCGTTCCGGCGAGAGCGCTTTTCGATACTGGAGCTTCGCACTCCTTCTTATCGTCGGACTTTGTCCAACGTATTGGTGCGCCGTCGATTGCTTCTGCAGATGGACTGGAGGTCCTACTGCCGAATGGATATTCGATGCGTGTAGAGAGGAGTTGCCGCGTAAAGGTTCTGGTTGGAAGTCAGGAGTATGACCTGAAAGCATCGTTACTCCCCCTGGTTGAGTTCGATGTAATCTTAGGCATGGACTGGCTGTCGGAACAGTGTGCGTGCATCGATTGCACCACCAAGGAGGTGAGGTTTGGGCAGTGTGCCGATCGTGAGACGGTTTTTGCAGGCATGCGTGGATTGAGCAAGATGCTGATGTCTGCTCTCCAGGTGTCCAAGGCAGTGCGACAGGGAGCAGAGTTATTCTTTGCTCTAGTGGAGGCTGCAATGCCGAAGCCCAGCCTAGCGGATGTTATGGTAGTTTCAGAGTTCCCCGATGTGTTCCCGAGCGATCTCCCCGGTGCTCCACCGCAGCGGGAGATAGATTTCACGATTGAGTTGGTACCGGGCGCTAAGCCTGTGGCCGCTCGCCGTATCATATGGCTCCGAAGGAGTTGTCCGAGTTGAAGCTGCAGTTGCAGGAGCTGCTTGAGCAGGGCTACGTGCGTCCGAGTTCCTCACCTTGGAGTTCACCTGTCCTCTTTGTCAAAAAGAAGGACGGTAGCCTGCGGCTTTGCATCGATTATCGGGAGCTGAACAAGCTGACCGAGAAGAACAAGTATCCTCTTCCGAGGATAGACGACTTGTTCGACCAGCTCGTTGGTTCGACAGTATACTCGAAGCTGGACTTGAAGTCCGGCTATTATCAGGTGCGGATCAGGGAGTGCGACATCCCGAAGACTGCCTTCAGTACAAGGTACGGGCAGTATGAGTTCACCGTGATGCCGTTTGGGCTGTCTAACGCGCCTTCGGTGTTTATGGACTTGATGCACCGGACTTTCCGAGAGTACCTCGACCGGTTTGTGGTCGTCTTCCTTGACGACATATTGGTCTACTCTCAGTCCGAGGAGGAGCACGGTGATCACCTGCGAGTAGTCTTGGAGGTTCTGAGGAGGAACCAGCTGTATGCCAAGTTCTCGAAGTGCGAGTTCTGGCTTCCTTCAGTGGCGTTCTTAGGCCATGTGGTCAGTGGAGCAGGTGTAGCGGTAGATCCGGTGAAGGTTGCGGCCATCAGGGAGTGGCCTGTTCTTTCTACTGTAGCGGAAGTCCATAGCTTTCTCGGGCTGGCTGGCTATTACAGACGCTTCATGGAGAACTTCTCACGGATCGCGTTGCCTCTTACGACGCTGACACGGAAAGACCAGAAGTTTATTTGGACGCCCGCGTGTGCGCAGGCTTTCGAGGAGTTGAAGCGGCGGCTTAACTCGGCCCCGATCTTATGTTTGCCTTGCGGCACAGAGGGCTACGAGATCTACACCGACGCTTCTGGGAGAGGCCTTGGTTGTGTTCTGCAGCAGCATGGCAAGGTTATAGCGTATGGCTCTCGCCAGCTGAAGGTGCACGAGCGGAACTATCCGGTCCACGACTTGGAGTTGGCGGTCGTGATATTTGCCCTGAAGCTCTGGCGGCATTATGTGTATAGCCTGAAGATTGACATCTTCACAGACCATAAGAGCCTGAAGTACCTTCTGACGCAGAAAGGGCTGAATATGCGGCAGCAGAGGTGGATGGAATTCCTTGGGGACTACACCTTCGAGATCCGCTACACTCCCGGGAAGGGAAATGTTGTCGCAGATGCACTCAGTCGTAGGGCTCTAGCGCAGGCCAACTGGATTCAGATGCATGATGAGCACTTGATACGAGACCTGGAGGCCTTGGGTATTTCTTGCGTAGAGAAGAGAAGCAGTGTCGGTGCCTGTTTGAGTTGGACTGAAGTACAGTACGACCTCGCAGATAGAGTCCGCCAGGCTTTGGAACTCGATCCGAGTTTAAAGCGCTATGCGGAGGAGGCTGGTGGTGGGCCGGATGCCCAGTTTCAGGTGCGTGACGGGTTGCTATGGAGGGGCGACCGTTTGTGCGTCCCCAAGGTGGGTGAGCTGCGCGATGAGTTGATGTACGAGGCGCATCGTACCAGATATTCAGTTCATCCGGGGAGCACGAAGATGTACAAGGACATGAAGGTCCTTTTCTGGTGGCCGGGTATGAAGAGGGACATCGCTCACTACGTGGCCAAGTGCCACACTTGTGCGCTAGTGAAGGCGGAATGTCAGAAGCCCGGTGGCTTTTTGAAGTCATTACCGGTTCCAGAGTGGAAATTCGATGATATTTCCATGGATTTCGTGCATGGGCTGCCGAGATCGCAGAGCGGGAACGATGCCATCTGGGTAGTCGTAGACCGGCTGACGAAGGTGGCGCACTTTATCCTCAACCGGAGGGATGACTCGGTGGAAAAGTTAGCGAAGCTGTATGTTGATACGATAGTGCGACTGCACGGTGTGCCCCGTAGCATCGTCAGTGATCTAGATGGACGCTTTACTTCGAGCGACTAGGGGCTAGTCAACCGTCTATTGGGTATGAAGCTGCAGTTTAGCACGACCTTTCATCCTCAGACGGATGGCCAAACTGAGCGTACCAACAGGACGATGGAGGACATGCTCCGGATGTGTGTCTTGGATTTCGGCAAGGGGTGGGAAGATCACCTCTTCCTTGTTGAGTTCGCATACAACAACAGATACCAGGAGAGTATTCATATGGCGCCTTTCGAGGCCCTCTATGGCAGGAAGTGCCGTACTCCCTTAGCTTGGACGGAAACGGGCGAGACAAAGCTCTTCAAGAGGAAAGACGTCGAAGAGGCGACTTCGACGGTACGTATGATCATGGGAGAGGTTTTTAGTTGCGTAGGATAGGCAGGTGAAGTACTATAATGCGAAGCACCACGACGTCCAGTTCGCCGTTGGCGATTGGGTTTACTTGAAGATCAAGCCGTTCAAGGGTGTATCCAGGATTCGACGCTTGAAAAAGCTGAGTCCGAGATATCTTGGACCGTTTGAGATCATCGAGCGCGTCGGCGAGGCGGCTTATAGGCTTGCACTATCGGCGGAACTGAGCGGGCTACACGATGTTTTTCACATCTCCGTGTTGCGGAAGGCGGTGCAAGAGCCTACGCAGGTGGTCGCGGCGGATCAGGTGCCCGTGGATAGTGGGCTTAAGACAGCGGTCAGGCCCGTTAGCATCGAGGATGCTGAGGTGCGTCAGTTGCAGAACAGGGCGATCCGTATGGTAAAGGTCCATTGGGACAACTGCGGTCGCGAAGAGATCTCATGGGAGCGTGAGCAGACCATGATGGAGGAGTTCCCCGAGCTGTTTCGGTGACGTTCATCTTTTTCCCTTTATGAAAAGACCTTTTTGGATATATATATGTTTATATGCCCGATTCTACAAATTTCGGGACGAAATTCTTTTAAGGGGGGTGGAGTTGTAACACCCCAAAAATCGTAATTTATCGGAGTAGGCTGAATTTTCCCTACCTGCTCCTCGCGCACGATCAGTGGATTTCTTCGCGCACGACCAGTGGACGTGCGCCAGCGATCGTGCGTTAATTCGCAGGAAATCAGAGTTCTGTTATGGTAAGCGCGCACGATCAGTGGGGTCTTCGCGCACGACCAGTGACCATGCGCCGATGATCGTGCGCCCTGTTCATTCTGCTCCGCGATTTTGAGCGGAGAAGGAGATCGGTCCGATCGAATCTCTTGGAAACCGATCCGACGGCTAGGATGGAATGATGGAGGCTATTAGGGCTTATGAGAGGGTGTAACCCTCATTATTTTCTTAGCCTTCTCTCTCCTCCCTCTCGATCCGACCCGACCTCTCCCTCTCTCAATCGCTCTTCCGTCACCTGGAGCAAGGAGCCGATCTCTCTCTCGTCGCCTCCTGGAGCAAGGAGCCGCTCCGACTCCGTTCCTCCCTCTTCTTCCTTTCCCGTCTGCAAGGAGGAGGAGCCCCGTCTCCCTCCTCCTCTCTTTGTCCCAGCCGCCGCCGGCTAGGAGAGGGCCGACCGTAGGGTTGGGTGTAGCCGTGGTGCTTGAGCTCAGCCGGCGAAGTGCGAGGAAGATATCTCGTTCTCCATGGTTCAGAAATGACTCCTAAGGGTAACGATTCTCTTTACCCTCTTTTGGACACGTTCTAGTCCGTTCCTTGCATCGTTGAGGCCCCTACCCAAAAGGGTGAGGTCGTGGCCTCCGACGGGTCGATTCATGTTATCCCCGTCAAATCTTGCATTCATGTAGAGTCCATGCGTGAAATGGACGTAGGCGCGCTGTGTGAAGCCCATCCGAGACGGTTCGTCCGGATTTGTGATGCTTTTGATATTATGCGTGCCGGGGGAAAACCCCGTTTTGATATCCTGCTTCATAGGACTAGATGGTGCTACTGCATGCGCAACAATGCCTGGGGGTGTGCCCCGGGAAGCACCCGAAGTGAGAAACAGAAATGGGGTTTCTGTTCACTACCGTCGGCGTTAGCGTTATCGCCGCACGGTAGCTCCCAGACTGAGTTCTGGTGATGTTGTTGTGCCCACCTGTTGAGAGGACCTGAGGCCTTGTGCCTGACCCGTGAGGGTGTCCTGGTGGATGATTTAGCGGCCTGTAGAGCCAGCTAATTGAGAATACCTGGGCTGAGGGAACGCCATACCCGCTCTTCGTGTTGTACAACGAGAGCTGTGAACAACGGGCATTTGGCGAACCTGAACCCGCACCATTGCAGCACCTGACTAGTAAGGCTTGTACAGCACGTCGGGAGGCATTGGGAAAGAGTCTTCGGACTACGGTATGTTCACAATTAAAGTACGGGGGTGCCCTGGTATTCGGGCCACCGTCATAGCCTCGAAAGGCAAAGCCATCAAGAGTGGATGGTGGTGGAAGGCGGAGTACACCAAAGGGTGCCTGAGAGCATGGGACGTGGTGGCCATTCCCCCGTTTATGATTGTTGCATATGTATGAACTGTTGTGGGCTTTGCTAGTCACACTCTTACAATTTGGTCAGTTTAGCTGACCGTTGCCCTGTTTTGACACCATTTTTGGTGGGCTTGTTGTACAGGTGCTGGACCGTGCGGAACATAGCGGGCTCTTAGCGGGCTGAAGCCCTTGTGCTGCTGCGGCCCTTGAAGGCCCTTTTGTTGTCCTTTGCTTTTCATGTATGGCCGGCCTGCGCGCCGATGTTGGTAAACTATAAGGTCGTCGTGCCTCTATTGTTATGTAAAAACATTTTATTCCTATTAGTAGAAGTGGACATACCCGGGTTCGGGTTTTGGTGGTTTATATATTTTGTCTCATTCTTTTGCTTCCGCATAGAATGCTCTGAGTTAGGTTCGCTCTTTAGTGTCATTTGGTATTTCAATTAAGTGACGTTCCCATTTGTTTGGTAGTATATGGAGTGGGGCCCCGGCCGGACCTTCTGTCATATACTTCTAAACGGATGGGGGTGTTACACCTTGTTTGAGCACCTGCTGAAACATCTCCAATGATTTGGGATATTGGATGATCTCTAACTGTGATGTGATCAGCAGTTGGAGTGGGTTCAGCAATGGTTTCCACTTGAGGGACTTGTTCAGCTGTCACTTGATTTGAATGATCTGCAAGATCTGGATTATCCTCTTCTTCACTGTCCTCAATAATTTCATTTGATGGAAGTAGATATTCTTTATTCTGTAGATCTAATCCATTGAGTTCTTCACATAAAGCTTGTACCTGCAAAGTATGTTTGGTAGAGGTAGTGTTCCTCTCCTCATTTAACATATTAGATTCATGAAAGGATACATGCATGGACTCTTCTATCTTAAGAGTAGATTTGTTGTAAACTCTGTATGCTTTACTAGAAAGAGAATATCCAAGGAATATACCTTCAACAGATTTTGCGTCAAATTTCCTTAGATACTTCTTATTATTGTTATGCACATAGCATTTACAGCCAAATATCATAAAATAGTTAACCTTAGGTTTTTTATTCTTAAGTAATTCATAGGGAGTTTTACCCTTAAGCTTATGTACCAGGCTTCTGTTCAACACATAATTTGTTGTGTTCACTACCTCTGCCCAAAAAGAGAGTGGCAAGTGAGCATCAGCAAGCAATGTAGTTGCTGATTCAATAAGTGTTCATTTTTTAGATTCAGCTACCCCATTTTGTTGAGGAGTTCTAGGAGCAGAGAACCATTGCCTGATCCCTTATTTTCCACAGAATTCTTTCATCAGAAGATATTCAAACTTAGTGCCATGATCACTTCTGATCAATGCAACTAGAGTAGAGTACTCAATCTTGATGGACCTGAGAAAGTCTGTCAGAACACTGAAGGTGTCAGACTTGTTCCTAAGAAAGAACACCCAAGTGAATCTTGAGAAGTCATCTACAATAACTAAAGAATATTGCTTCCCTCCTAGACTTTGTATTGCAGTGGGTCCAAAAAGATCCAAATGCAGTAAGTACAAAATCCTAGGTGAATCACTCTTGGATAAAGATTTAAAACTACTCTTAGTCTGCTTACCTAATTGACAAGCCCTGCAGAGTCCTTCCTTCTTGTATGAACCAGAAGGTAGTTTTCTAACAAGATTGTACTTAGAAAGCTTATATATTGTTCTAAGGTTAATATGTCAAAGACTTTTATGCCATAATTCATTTGTTTTACTTATAGAATTAAATAATCAAATATCTGAATTGGCAGAGTCAAAATTGACTAAATAAATGTTTCCATGTCTAATACCAGATAATACATTTATGTTTTTATTATTGGTAATAAGACATAAGGAGTGGTTAAAAGTTACCTGATAACCTTCATCATATAACTGGCTTATGCTGATGAGGTTGTGCTTCAGACCCTTGACATAAGCTACCACTTTGAAGGTGACTGCTTCAACTTTGATTTGTCCATAACCTTTGGTTTGCCCATAGTTGGAGTCTCCAAAGATCATTTTGGGTCCAAGCCTTGCCTTGTAGTTGCTTAGGTTGGCCTTGTTTCCTGTCATATACTTTGAGCATCCACTATCCAAGTACCATTGTTCTTTTATTTTTGGATAGCCCTGTACCTGCAAAACAGAAAACATTCTAGTTGTTCTTGACCCAGACTACCTTGGGTCCTTTTGTTTTTCCACAAAAATCTGAAATATAAGATATCTCAGGCTGATCCTTATGGCCTTGTGGATGATATCTCCTTGGAGGAATTATCCACTTAGTAAAAGGATTCTTAGTATATTGAGAATAAGAATTCTTCAGATTTTCTGAATATTTTCCGTTCGACTAATTTGGGTGAATTCGTCGATCGTCGTTCGACGAATGGACGTGATTTTGTCGATCGTCGTTCGATGGATAGATATACTGGAACTCTGAGTTCAGCTTTCATTGAGCTCAGTTCGATGAATTCGTGTGATTTCGTCGCGCTCCGTTCGACAAATTCTATTGAATTCCTTTTTTCTTAATATTTTTGCTTGAAATATTCTTACTAGCATCTACAACCTCTTTGTCCTTGGCAGAAATGAATTTTACTGTTGTAGAAAGAATGTTTTTCTTAATAAGATGTGGCTCACTTGATGATACACCCAAGCCCAGTTTGCCACTACGTCTGGCATTCACTGTGCTTGTGATGTCCATCAGTTTCATACTTCTCCCATTTAGGGATTCTTCAAATTTCTTAGCTTCAAATAACTTGTTCTCAATGAGAACAATGTGTTCTCTAGAGGCAGCCAATTCTTTCTTAAGATTGACATTATCTTCACTTAGTTGGTTCATTTCAGCCAACTTATTTCTGAGAGAGATTATCTCTTTCTCAGATTTAATTAACTCTATACAAAGCGCTTTGAATTTATCCTTGAATTCATTTGAATTAAAGTCAAAGTTAGATATTACTTGATCAACATCAGTTTCAGATTCTGATTCTTCTGAATTACTTCCTGAGGCATTGATATCCATCATATAGAAACTTCTTTCATCTGCATCATCTTCATCATCACTGGAGCTGGATGATGATGCATGTTCTGACTCACTGCTTGAGTCATAGATAGCCATCAAGCATTGATCTTTGTCATTTGATTCATTCTCATCTTCAGATGAGCTGGATGAAGTCTCTTACTCTTCTGCAGAACCTTCAACCATGTTGTTGAAGGAAATCCAAATATCCCTGGATGAGGTGCATTCCACAACCTTTTGGAAAATGTCATCAAACATTGTTTGTGCCAATATATTCATTGCTTTGGCATCAGCACTTCTCTGTTTCTTTTGAGCATCTGTCCACTCAGGAGGTGGAACAACATAATTGTTTGTTGTTGTTTCAGCACTTATTGTTGCTGTAGGAGTAGGAGGTCCTGTCAAAATAACATTAAAGATATCCTCATCAATAGTGTTAATATATAATCTGATCCTTGCCTTCCATAGTGCAAACTTATATAGATTGCACATAGGAGGTCTTGTGCTTGAGTATTCTTTGTTCCGTGCCATGGATTTTTAGCAAAAGAAACACTAGAAGAAATTTTAAGATCTAATTGATCTTTTGATTCAGGTGTTAGCCTGTAAAGAATCAACCAACCTCTGATACCAATTGAAAGTGAGGTTAGATCTTAAAGTTACTCTAGAGGGAGGGGGGGGGGGGGGGGGGGGGGGGTGAATAGAATATTAAAAAGTTTTTCACTTATTTTTATAGCGGAATTAAAATAGTGATATATACATATGTGTGTACTCAGTGAGTTATAAAAAGAAATAAAGAAAACAGCACATCACAGTAAAAATAAACACAATCATAGAGGACACAAGGATTTATAGTAGTTCCCCAATCAACCTGGGTACATCTACTCTTCTACCACCCTTGGTAGGATTCCACTAGGTTTTTGTTCAGGTGCCCTATCACCAATGGGTTTTTGATCAGGTGCCCAAACACCACTGAGCTTTTGATCAGGTGCTCACACCAAACTACAGGTTTTTGATCAGGTGCCCTGCCACCAATGGTTTAACTTTTGAAGGGAGTTATAACCCTGTACAAGATGGGATAAAGAGGGTTATGAAGTTCTTCTCTGTCAATAATCTGAGAGAAGACTAGTGGATTTGTTGTTGTAAAGCTCCCCCTGTCAGATAGAAAATAGTTGACAGTTGAGGATGGAGCTTTCTCTTGAATGTAGATCTTCCTTGATAGCTGATGAATCTGAGAGACAAAGGTTTCTCAGATTATTGTTGATCTTGAAGATTTTGAACTTGCAGCAGAATACTGAGAGAATAATGTTGATGTTCTCATAGATTGAGAGGTGTTGCTTGAAGAAGATGAACACTGAAAGCTTTTTCTTTTTCTTCCTGAATCTCTTTTTCCCGACTGTTTCTTCCTCTTTTCTTATCTTGATGTACTGTAATAATGTAAATCTTCTTCTTCCTTATTCCTTTTTGAATTCTGACTGATTTAAAAATCAAATCTTTAATTAATGAATATAATATTCTGAAAATATTTTCTTGGAACTGTAACCTTTAATTCTTTTCCTTTTCCATGAAAGTGTCCTTTTCCAAAATGTGTCAACGGCCACTTTCTTGAAATAAGAGAATAATAAAAGGAAAGGTATTATCCTTGACTTATCTAATTGGAATAGATCTGTTGCTGATTGTCGATCTGAAATCAGAGAATAGAATAAAACTGATATGTCTGAAATAATGAACTGAGGAGAAATTTCGTCGATCTGAGAATTGAATTCGTCGACCGGAATGTTGATTTCGTCGAGCTGAACTTTTGTTGCTGATTCATCAAACTCAGACTGGAGTTCATTGAGCTCAAGTTGAAGATCGTCGAACTGAAAGATAAACTGCTTAATCTGCCTGGAAGAACTGAGTTCGTCGATCTGAGCATCTTGTTACTTATTCTTCGAGCGCAGAGCTGAGTTCGTCGAACGCTGAGACATGGGAGGTTCGTTGAACGCTAAGACATGGGAGGTTCGTCGAACGCTGAGACGATGAGACTTGGTAAGTTCGTCGAACGCAGGAGCATGCCATTCATCGAACGCAGGATGGAGTTCATCGAACGTAGAATGGAGTTCATCGAACGCAGAAACTTGATCTTTTCCTAAGTTCTAATCAGCCTAAAACCTTGACCCTTAGACTATACATTGGGGTCAACTTAGTCCTAGTCAGCAGATAGTGATCCTAGCCCAAATCAGTAATTGGGTTGTTCCAACAGCCTCCATTTTGATTTGCTGATTTGGACAACGCAACAATGCCACAACTCCTGTATTCGTGAGAGACTCCTTTTTGCAGCCAAGAGAACTCCATTAACGTTCGTGACCGCTAAGGACTTGAAGAAAGATTAATCACACCGACTTCATCTTCAAGCTCAACCTTTGAGGGAGTTTCTTTGATGTTTTAGTTTTTGTTATTTGTAACACTTTTCATTATCAGTAGAGAATTCGCCTTGTGGTTGGCGACTAGGGCCTTGCGAGGACTAGGGGGAATTCGCCACACGGCGACTAGGTCTTGGGATTAGATCTAGGGGTTGCTCGAGGCCTGTCTGGGGATAGAGAGGCTAAAGCAGCTTGGGGCCGTATCTGGGGATAGATCTGTTGGAACATGCTTTCCGCATCTCTTGGTTTGACAATAACAAATTCTGTTGTATTTGATCATACTTGTTTTGTGTTTATAGTATGCAGGATTCTGTGCTTGTAAATCTCCATGGAAATATGTTTTTGTTACTACCGCGCAGCGTTAAGACTACCGTTGGCGCTAACAACCGCTGAGAAGAAACCGTTGAGAAGGAAACCTGCGTTCGACAAAATGGATGTTGCGTTCGACGAACTAGAGCTCGACGAAATTAAAACTGCGTTCGACGAACTGCATGCTCTACCACGGCGCTCGACGAATTGTATGCTTTACCGCGGCGCGCTATCACTAACGCTGGCGCTAGCGTTCGACGAAAATTCGATCGATGAATTTTGAGGCCGGTTCGACGAAGATGCGCGTGAAGAAAAGAACTATGCTCTACCGCGGAGCGTCAGCACTATCATTGGCGCTAGCATAAATGGAAACATTTGACGAGAAGAAAACAGTGGAGAAAATGGAATGTTGACGGGACGCTGTGTTTGGCAAGTACTATCGCGGTGCGTTAGGTCTAACGCCCGGCGGTAGCTTTTGGAAACATCCTGTCTGCAATTAATTGAGGAGCAGATTTGGAAGATGATATTGGCTGAAGGAAGGAAATCTCGCTAATGCAGGGAGTTAGCGGTACCGTGGCGCGCTAGTGTCTGGCGCTCAGAATGTTGCCTAAACTACCACAATCCGTGTGCTTCATTGCCTTATGTGGATACCGCGGGGCGGTAGTACTACCGCAGGCGATAGTGGCTGAATCTATAAAAAGACACGTGCCTCCTCCGTTGTTGCTGGTTGATACCGAAGGAATAGGAGCCATATATTCAGATCACTCGTGAGAGCCTTCTTCATGCAGCCCAAAGAACTCCGTAAACGTTCGTGAACACAAAGAACTTGAAGACCAATACGATCGCATCTACATCGACATCAAGTTCTACTTTTGAGGGAGTCTTTAGTTTGTGTTTTGTTTTACTTTCAAATTGTAACTTTTATATCTTTTGTTTGGTAGAGGAACTCGCCACACGACGACTAGGGCCTTGCGGGGACTAGGGGGAATTCACCACACGGCGACTAGGTCTAGGTAGGACTTAGGGAGGAATTCGCCACATGGAGACTGGGTCTACGGAGTAGATCTAGGGGGTGCTCGAGGCCTTTCTGGTGATAGATTGGCTAGAGCGGCTTGAGGCCGTATCTGGGGAGAGATCGGCTAAAGCCAACCGCTTCGTGGAGATACGAGTCGGTATAGAAAACAAAAAGGGTTTTCATATTATTCGCTTCGATTTCTAGCGTAATTGAAATCAGATTTTGTAATCAATTTTATAAATGATAATCATGTCTTTTCTTGTTCAATAAAATTGATTTCATTTCTAATTTCATTATCTCTTTACTTTTGATTTAACTGCGACCAAAATATCAAAAGTTTTTTGCTAAAGCTTAATGTTTTTAAAACCCTTATTCACCCCCCCTCTAAGGGCGCCTACAGATCCAACAAGTTGTACCAGAGGGAGGATATTCCAAATAGGCTTAACAACCGGGAATAATGGCGTCTCTTGATCATGATCTCGCTTCTACTAGTGGGGAAAATTTTAATATAAATGAAAAAGTATTATCACCACCTTTATTTATGGGCAAAAATTACAAAGGGTGGAAAATATTAATGAAAAATTTTCTTAAGGCCTTAGATGAAAAAGTTTGGAATATTACTATTGAAAAGCCACCTAGTGTACTAACTAGAAATGAAATTGTTTTAAATGCAAAATCAATGAATAGTTTATTTTGTGAGTTAGATCAAAATATTTTCAAACTTATTTATACTTTACCTACCGCTTATGAGATTTGGAATTTTCTTGAAAGAACTTATGATTCTCCTTCTACAGGTATAGAACAATCACAAGAACCAGAGAATATGCAAGCTTGCACAAGTCTTCAAGAATGCTCCTCTCATGACGGATCCATGAAGTGCACATCAAGTGAATGAGAAGAAGAAATACTATCTTCGGAAGAGGAGTGCAAAAAAGATGTCAAAGAAACGATATGTTCAAATCGTGCCTCTCCCGAAAGCAATGTAAGGAAATCAAATTCCATTTTTTGTACTTCTATCTCTACATTACAATTGCTTCAAACTTGATGCGCAAATCTTAGCACACCTCTATAGGCGGTAGCAAGACTGCGACACGAAACGGCAGTGTACCGATCGTTCAAGTAATATAAAATGTGGGAGTGAATCCCCAAGTATCGATCTCGAAGGAACACAGTAAGGTGGAGTTTATTATTGAGGAAGGACTTGAGATTGAAGTCCTTTAGTCGGATGTAACGCGGAGGGGAATGATTTGGTTTTGGAAAATAAAGGAAAGCAACTTAAACTACTCCTATGCAGGCCTTGAGCGCCCTGCTTCGCCAGGCGGGATGGAAACTACGTAGGCCTTGAATGCACTACTTCGCAAGGGCGGATGGATGAGAAGGCTTGTGGATGGAATGGTTCGCACCGGCGGAGTCGGGGTGGATTACACGGGCCGTTAGCACCGCTTAGCTTGGCGGATGGAAGGGTAGGCTCACGGAATGAAATCGATAAAATGAATGACAATAGCGCACCTCATACACATGAATAAATCAAAAGGAATTTCATAAAGATGAAATAAACGTTACAGGTCTAGATTAATCATGCTCTTCATCGACAAAATATAAAGTTTAGCATACAAACATCATTTCGAAAGAATAAAGAGTAATAGATTCGACCAACTTTGAAGCCTTGCTGGGATTCATGGTTGGAATCGCTGGGTTGTCAATCCGCGTCCAAGCTCGGTCCTCAACTGCGTCTGGGGTAAAGGAGGGCTGTCACTTCCTCCCAATGGCCCGTCTTCTTCGTGTCACGACCCGGTGATGTCCAATGCACTTAAAACCTTCCTTGATGATGAAAGTAAGATCCAATCTCTTCCTTGGAGTCCCTAGATGAATATAGGAGGCTTAGAACGAAAAAAACGCAAAAAATGGCGCTAGAAAAGACCTAGAAACGAAGAAGTTCCGACTGTTTTCGCGGAGCAGCTATTTATAGACAGGTGCAGTTTTTTGTTCATGCACGACCAAACGCACGACCGTGCGTAAAAATGCACGATCAAATCCAGAATGCTGTTTTGGGCCATAAATGAACGCGCACGATCGCAGCCGACCGTGCGTCAAGAAAACGCACGACCGTGTGATTCATGCAGGCATGAAATCTGGGCAATATGGATGTTCTACCCACCTGCCACCAAATAACAATCACATAGCTGGGAAAACACCTCCAGCAACATCATAATATCATAAAAAGAATGGGGAGCACAATGTGCTTACCCCCAACCATAAAGCGTGCAATTGCACATCAAAACGGGCCTAAAAGTGCACATAGCATGGAATATCAAATATGAACGAAAACTTGCCTAAAGTGTAGTGCAAAGACTAGATAATCGGCCTAGATGAGTCAATAAATGTGTATATAATTGGGACTCATCACACCCCCAGACTTACCTGTTTGCGCGTCCCGAGCAAACCATCTCTTACGCGGACAAGAAAACATAAGCTGACATAGAAATTGTAAAGCGGAGTACAATGTGAAGTCGCATGCTAATGCGCGTAGAAATACAGTAGACAAAATTCCTAATTATACATATTAGTTTATACTTTTCTAGGGGCGTATTTATATATTACATTTACTCAAAAAGTGAATCACGGTGAATCATAAGGTCGTACATAGGAAGAAAGTAAACTGAACGCTGAGGTGAGCATTGCCAAAGATCGGGGCTCGAGACAACCTCCATTGAAATCCATCAATGTTGATGACCATAAGCTTGCCCGTTCGCACTGCCTCCACGTCACAGGTTTGACTCAAATGCGTGAATCAATAGGACTTTAGGTTTTAGATGAGGCTTGGGTTTAGGTGAGGTATACAATGATAAAAACGACGGCTCAAGCACAAAACCCAAATGAGCTAGCACAGAAAACTATCCTCAAGCACAACAAAAAGACACACGGGTACACCACACCCCCAGACTTGGACTTGACTACATGGGTGTGTGCACCGCCTACTCCCAATCATAAATTTATACAAAAAGATTTTTCACTTAAGCTCATCTCTTTTCCTTTTCTTCTCACTCTTTTTTTTTTCTTTTTCTTATTTTCTTTTTCTTTTCTTTCCAAAACATATTCAGCAAAATGAGCGATGAAGCGCATCCATATTTTCACAAAAATATCACAACATCAACACCCCAATCATGAAAATAATAAACAACTAAAGCTCAAATTTGGGTGTGCGACTAGGATTGGCTTTTAGGCTTTGGTGAGATAAAAGTGGGGCTGAATCAAAGAAAGGGTAGGCACAACTGGGCTAACGAGGATAAGAGTAGGAATGGCTCAAAAGCTCAACCGGGCCAAAATGATGGCCTATATCACATTCACGCAATTGACTAACCATATACCCATGCTTTAAAAGTCACTTGGGGCAAGTTCTTAGCCACAGAGAAAGATAATCCTTTCTCTCGACTTGGCCAATACAAGGCTAACGAACGTCTACACACATTCCTATGCTACCATTTGATTCACACCGGATTCACCAATTTTTGAGTAAAGTAAACAATGTCTACGCAAATAGAAAGATATAAACTAAAAGCATAAAAAGAAATTGAATCTACACAAATTTCTATGCGAGACATGAGTACTTGACTAGGAGCACTCCAGTAGTCAACATTTTACTCCGCCTCATAATCCTAAGCCAGCACAATGATTTTTAAAATCACACGAAGAGACAAATTTGACTCACTACGTGCTAACGGATAAGTGCGCGCTCATGTGGGTGTTGTGGTGTGCAATGAGCTATATTAAATATATGAAATAGAAATACTTCTAGCATGCAGTGCAATAGTGCACGTGAGCGGGTAAACAAAACTACTCTCCCCCAGACTTAAACTAAACAATCTAATGCAAAATATGACTATAAAATTCAGAATAAAGCTAGGGAAAGAGAGTACCCAATGCTCGGCAAATGAGCATACCAGAAGATTGGCATTTAAATCTAGACCTAGCTGCAACATCCATCCAGATGAACACCTGCAGGGGTCAGCTCCACAAAAACAAAAGAAAATATACAAACTAAAATAAAGTAAAACTAACTAAACAAACTAGATAAACTGAAATTGCAAGAAAAGTAAGATAACTACTGGGGTTATTGTCCTCCCAACATGACTTATTCAACTTTAAAGCAGTTCTAGCTAATGGGTCTATGAAAATGGAAATGTACAGGTAACTGTTCTAATATGCGTGTCGGTAGCGGGTACCGATACGGAGATAGAGCAGTTACTCTGTAACACCCTGCCAGTACGAAAAGTATAACAGCGAGTCCGGCCGGGACCCCACGCCATACAAACCACACTAGCTAGGAGTTAAAAGGTGATAAACAGAAAAGAATACAACTACACGAGAGTACAAAACGTAAGCGGAAGCATTTGATTAAAACATTTCAAAAAGAACTAACCACTATCATAGGAATGAAACCAAAATATAGAGTTACGGCCTTAAGGCCTTACATTTACCAAATGTGATAAAACTCCAAACATACATCGGCACGCAGGCCGAAAATACAAGGAAAACAGAAAAGAGGCTGGCCTTCGAGGGCCAACTCAGCATAAGGGCCACCGCCCGCTATTTTCCGCTAGGCTCACCTGCACCTGCATAAGAACATTCCACCAAGCGGTGGCAAAAAAGGTAACGGTCAGCAAAGCTGACCAAATTATAACGACCCCACCCCTTTCCCAGGGTGGCGGAGCTTCTACCCTGCAAGCAAGCCATACTAGCACAAGTACTAATATAAAGAAGGTGCAACTACACAAGGTGAGGTTTCAAGCACATTCAATCTTCTAGGTTGAGCATCAAAAAGGAGGGAACCTAGGTATGCACATGATGTTGGTTGGGTTCACCCGAAGGTTCCCCACAACCGCCTAAACAACCACATGAGGCTAACAACATCAATTCATCACAAACGTGGGTACACACAACCGCACGCTTCATGCTCACAAGGCATGCACCAAAGATACTTCTTCCCGAGCACCAAAACCATCATGAGTCCGGAAACTCTAGATGGAAAAAGAGCTTTTGGTCGGTCTAGGCAAGACGCCCTTCCCAACCTCTCCCAAGGTCGTTCGGGTTTACAAGAGATAAATCCCCCTACCGCCGCGCCTGGAAACGGGTTCAGTTCAGCTAATTTCCGTGCTCTTGTCATCGATTGAACACACGATGCGGGTATGACATCACCTCGGCCCGTAAGGGTTTAGCACTCGCTAGTGCTACACAAAACATAAGTTACAACACCCAAGCCTTAAAAGTTTACTTTGTAATGGCTCAACACCCGACTCCGCCTTTCGGCCGGAGGGTATGATGGATCGTTAGGGCTTTACACGTAACCAAAAGGAGGTACAAGACCACTCCTCAACAATTCTAGTGGTGAAGGTTTGCATTCAACCACTCGCAAAGCATGGGGCTTCCGTTAGGATCTTCACAAGACGCCTACGCTTAAATCCCGCAATACTATCGCATATATCACGGAGTCATTCTCCGGCACACATTCTAGGCTTAACCTAAATGCAACGTCGCAAATCAAGCATCACCGATTCGGGCTCACGGCCACGAATAGGCTTCACACACAATGCCTAAATCCGCACGACTACCGGATTTTCTACATGCAATATGCCGGGGACGGACACAATCAACCCGGAGTTCCGAAGAACTTGAGGAAATCCTACACTTCACCCATTTGGTGAAAGGGATTCCTCATGCAAGCATAGAGAAATGAAGGAGAGGACAAATGACAAGTCCAAATAATCGAGAGGAAGAATCGTTACCCTAGGAGCGTTCTTCTTCGCCATGGATCCAAGATTCTAGACGGAGGGAAACGACCGCACCGGGCTGCACTCTCCAGATCTGGAAACGGCTCGTGAAACGGAGCTCCGGAGCTCCGTCAATGGCGGGATCTCTCCATCTTCTTCCTTACCTCCTTCTTCTTCCTCTAGCCTAGGAGAGAGAAACACCTCAAAAGAATGAGGATTAATCTCCTCTCACAAGCCCTAAGACCCCTCCAGCATTTAATCCTAGCCATTGGATCGGATCCCAAAAGATTTGGACGGCCGGATCGTCTTCTCCGCTCAAAATCGCGGAGCAGAATAAACAGGGCGCACGATCACAGGCGCACGATCACTGGTCGTGCGCGAAGAGGAGAATGGTCGTGCGATAAGCTGGGGCAGAACTCCGATTCCTAGCGAATGAACGCACGATCATTGGCGCACGATCACTGGTCGTGCGCGAAGAGGACAATGGTCGTGCGCGAAGAGAACTGTTGTGGAATTTTTTAGCCTATCCCGAGCGCAGCACTACCATTCTGCCTACCTCGCTGAACTACGATTTTTGGGGTGTTACATACTCCCCTACCTAAATAAAAATACTTGTTGGACACAGGTAGCGGGAATAGAAAGTAAGAAGAGGAGGAGAGCTGGTCCTCACTCGTCTCACCACAAAATAAATCCTTGCCCAGCAAGGTGTCATCTCCTGGGAGGTAGCAGGAGGAGAAGGCAATGAATGAGGCTTCCTCTATGGAGGGGGAATCAACCTCCTCACCTAAGAGGATGCTCTCATCATTGACTTGAGCATCATGCTCCAAGTCCTCTTGGGGTACCTGTGAAGACTCAACCTGCACAGGCTCAGATGAAGAAGGGGGTTAGGAAATAAAAAAGAAGAAAAACTTAAATGAACATCAATCGGGGGAGTGGTCCCGATCTCACTCCCAAGAGGTTGGGTAAATAAGATATTATCGGCATCATCGACAATGCTGCAGGGCTCAGTAGGATCATCAGTGACCTCCTCCACGATTTGGACATCCTCCACCGGTGCTGAGGTAGAATACTCGTCACCTTGGAAAATATCCTCCTCCATAGGAATAGGCACAACACATAAATCACCTGCCTTATCCTGCGAAACATCCTCAATATTGTCGTCAGAGACAAATGTAGTAAAATGCATAATAGGGCGAGGAATAGTGCTTGGATAAAAGTCAATCACCAATTCATCACAAAGAATCGAATCTATACACGGTGATATATGCACAGGGGAGATGGGCTCAGTCGTGTCAGAGCCTAGATCAGCCACACATCTAGTGATTGTGTCCATGCCATACCCTTCAAAGCATGAAGGTGATACGGGCACATAACCAGATGTTGAAGGTGTGCTGCCAGAAGTAGGAGTCGGGACGATCCGGATATCCGGCTCGTCATTCTCATCCAATTGGCGATGGAATGCAACACAATCCTTCAAGGCATGATCCATACTCTGACAAAACAAGCACTGCCTTGCGGGCTTCTTTGGCACAGCAGGAGATGAAGCCGAAAAGAAGTGTGAAGGTAAAGGCTCAGCAGAATAGCCATAGGACTTACGCGCACCATATGGAGTACCAGACGAAGTTGGTGCTCCATATACTGGCCTTGACTGCTAGGGCTATTATCTCCCTTTGGACATCTATCACTAGCATGAGAGATATCTCCACACAAACGGCAACGAATATTAAATGAAGCCCACATTGTGTGAAAATAACAAGATTCAAAAGAAAAACACTATTGTGCAAAATGCTACACCCAACAATAATTTACTAAGCAACCTTATATAAAACAGGAAAAAGGAATAACAAGAAATAAAATAAAGAAAGGAAGCAATTTACAAATGGAAGGGCTTCTCTCTCAGATTTTCCCTCTCCAGAAAACTCACACGTCTGTGTTCCCCAGCAACGGCGCCAAAAACTTGATGCGCAAATCTTAGCACACCGCTATAGGCGGTAGCAAGACTGCGGCACAAAACGGCAGTGTACCGATCGTTCAAGTAATATAAAATATGGGAGTGAATCCCCAAGTATCGATCTCAAAGGAATATAGTAAGGTGGAGTTTACTATTGAGGAAGGACTTGAGATTGAAGTCCTTTAGTCGGATGTAACGCGGAGGGGAATCATTTGGTTTTGGAAAATAAAGTAAAGCAACTTAAACTACTCCTATGCAGGCCTTGAGCGCACTGCTTCGCTAGGCGGGATGGAAACTACGTAGGCCTTGAACGCACTACTTCGCAAGGGAGGATGGACGAGAAGGCTTGCTGATGGAATGGTTCGCACCGACAGAGTCGGGGTGGATTACATGGGCCATTAGCCGCTTAGCTTGGCGGATGGAAGAGTAGGCTCACGGAATGAAATCGATTTAATGAATGACAATTGCGCACCTCATACACATGAATAAATCAAAAGGAATTTCATAAAGATGAAATAAACATTACAGATCTAGATTTATCATGCTCTTTATCCACAAAATATATAGTTTAGCATACAAACATCATTTCGAAAGAATAAAGAGTAAGTGATTCGACCGACTCCGAAGCCTTGCTGGGATTTACGATTGGAATCGCTGGGTTGTCAATCAGCGTCCAAGCTCGGTCCTCAACTGCGTTCGGGGTAAAGGAGGGCTGTCACTTCCTCCCAATGGCCCGTCGTGTCACGACCCGGTGATGTCCAATGCTCGTTAAACCTTCCTTGATGATGAATGTAAGATCCAATCTCTTCCTTGAAGTCCCAAGATGAAGAGAGGAGGCTTAGAACGAAAAAACGCAAAAAATGGCGCTGGAAAAGACCTTGAAATGAAGAAGTTCCGACTGTTTTTGAGGAGCAGCTATTTATAGATAGGTGCAGATTTTTGTTCATGCACGACCAAACGCACGCTCGTGCGTAAAAATGCACGATCAAATTCAGAATGCTGTTTTGGGCCATAAATGAACGCGCATGATCGCAGCCGACCGTGCGTCAAGAAAACGCACGACCGTGCGATTCATGCAGGCATGAAATCTGGGCAATATGGATGTTCTACCCACCTGCACAACACCAAATAGCAATCACACAGATGGGAAAACACCTCCAGCAACATCATAATATCATAAAAAGAATGGGGAGCACAATGTGCTTACCCCCAACCATAAAGCGTGCAATTGCACATCGAAACGGGCCTAAAAGTGCACATAGCATAGAATATCAAATAACATGCCTAAAGTGTAGTGCAAAGACTAGATAATCGGCCTAGATGAGTCCATAAATGTGTATATAATTGGGACTCATCAAAACTACAAAGCAAAAATTTAAGAAATTAAAAAATGCTAATAAACATTTGCGCTTAGAAAATAAAATTTTAAAGGCAAAATGTAGCACCCCAAAACTTTGATGCAGAATTGGGCTGCTGGGAGCTAGCGCAAGCGGTAATGCTACCGCCTAGCGCTAACCATCCCGACGGTTGCTAGCCTTTATTGTTTGCCTGCAGGGAAGGAGTACCACAACCCCAGCTTTAGGGGTGGGGTCATTATAATTTTGGTCAGCTTTAGCTGACCAGTTACCTGTTTGCCACGTTTTGGTGGATCGTTGTTGCAGGTGCAGATGAGCCAAGCGGGAAATAGCGGGCGGTGGCCTTTTTGCTGTGTTGGCCCTTGAAGGCCAGCCTCTTTTCTGCTTCTCATGCATTGCCGGCTTGCGTGCCGAAGTATGTTTTTGGAGTTTTGTACTTTTTGGAATGTAAGGCCTTAAGGCCGTAACTCTACACTTTATTGTTTCAATCCTGTGATAGTGGACTATTCTAAAAGAAATGTTTAATCTTTATGCTTCCGCACATGTTTAGTATACTCTAGTGTAGTTCTTTTCTGTATATCTCCTTTTAACGCCTAGCTAGTGTCATTAGTATAGCGTGGGGTCCCGGCCGGACCTACTGTTATATTATTCGTACTAGAAGGGTGTTACACAAAAATTAATGAAGAATCAAATTCTAATTTATCTAGTTCTACCCATGGCTCCTTAGTTGAAAACATTACACCTTGTGTAGAATTTAATGATTTAAAAGAAAAATGCAAGGAACTTGAAAAGGAACTTCTTTTATTAAAAAACAAAATGAAAGATAATGTTTAGAAAATTCATCTTTGAAAAATGATTGTGCTAAGGGTAAAGACTATTAAATTGAAATTAAAGAGATGGGGAAACATTTGATGAATATAGAAATAACTATCAAAATCATATTGATTCAATTGTTTCCACTCTTAAAAATAGCACAATCACTTATAATAACGCTACACATAATTTAAAGATCAAGAATGATGAATTAAAATCAAAAATCAACTTGCTTATGAAAATTGTAAATACAAATTCACAATATGAAACTATATCTAAAAACAAGTTGAATTTGAATATGAACATCTTAACTAAGTTTAATAATGGGAGTAAGGAACATAAAGGATTTGTGAATCAAAATCAAAATCACCATTAGTTACAAAATCATGTTTCTCCCAACCTAAAATTAAATGCAAACAAATTTCCTTTAAATTATAAATTCATAAATCATTTTGATCCAAATATTCAAGTAAATGATTATGGAAATTTGAAAACTAAAAATAATTTTTGTCCATGGTTTGAGTGGAGGCCCAAAGTTAAAGATGAAACACTAACTCCACTCAAAAGGGCTCATTCATCACTATCTCCCCAAAAGCAAACACGATGTATTTGGGTACCCAAAGGAACCGTCACACCGGGTCCTCTTTGGATACCTAAATCTCTCATTCATTAGTATCCAATCATTTGCATGAAGTAGAAATCAACTAAAAATGAAATATCATCAATCTACTTCATGATATGCTTAACCTATTTTTTTTTGTTTATTTTCCTTTTTGTTGAACCATCATGATATGATCACTTTATATAACTTGTGATAAGACTTTCACATATTAAACCAAAATTCATAAATAAATCAAATTGAATAAAGTTGAATAAAAAGTCATGTCATTTTTCAAGTGATCTACTTATCCTTTTTATTTTTATCCTTTTAAATCCATTTCCTAAAAGTCTTATAAAATTTGAAAAACTAAATCTGTCATATGATATTATTAAGACTAAAATGAAATAAGTGTCAAAATGGATTCAAAAGGTGTTTTTAGGGGTATTAGGCTAAATTTATAAAATGCGCAAGTTTTTGCTTAGGTACTTAATATATTTGCGTCATTTTTGATTACACCTAGTATGTTAAATCATAATCATGTCAAACTGAAATTGAAAAATTGCATGAATATTATTTCATTTATTTATGATCATTTCACTCATGCATATGTTGTGCAAAACTCAAGAATTAAGCTTTAATGAATGTGAAACCCATGTACTAAAATTTTAACTTCCGCAACTCTTTTGCGATTTCTTCTCATCTCTTCACTTCATTAGACAGGCCTTACATTGCACAACATAATTAAGAAAAATCGGAAGAAAAATCGAAGAAAAGCTACGCTATATAATTAAAATAAGCACTCTCTATGAGCTAACACAGGCGCTAGTACCTAACGTCGGTGCTAGTTCAAGTATCCGATTTTCTGTAATTTTAATATTCTGAAAAATCACTAAATAAATATTATTGTATATGTACTACTCATTTTTGCAATTCTGCCTGTAATTTTTTTTTAAAAATTAAAATACAAAATTACAAAAGCAAAATTACAAAAAACATTTTTTTTCTTTCTTTGGTTATTTAATTGATTTCTATTCTTATATGCAAAAATCAAATACAAAAATATAAAACAAAAACTAGTATCAAAAATTATTGTTTTGAACTTAACTATTTTATGTATCTTGCGAAAGGGAGATTTAGGCTATCATCCCATCACATCTCCTAATACCGGGCGAAACTCTCACAGGGTAGACCTCGGGAAGTCCAAGATCAAATTATATGAGTTCAAACTTTAAATTAAAATTATTTTTCAAAAATATCAAAAATACTATATGGACTTTATTGTGAAAATCAAGCATGATTTAACCCATCTTTTAGACCTTCTACAATGTTACAATTCATTCCTTCAAACTACGTTGAACATTATGTTTATCATGCTTTGATATATCTACTCATTTGTGCATAAAATTGTTTTGTAAAAGTTGTGTAGAACTAAGCTTAGCATGCCTCTATGTATGAGTAACTGTTTTATGTTTGATAATGATATTTATTCACTCACTTATTTTGGCATTGTCTACATATGTTTTTAATCTAAGAATGCTTTTTGTATTTTTGTAATAGTACAATGAATTAAAATTGCACAAGTATCTTACTTACACTACCATTATTTGCACTTTTAAAGTTAAGAAAAGTGGTTATGTTTTCATAAACTATATTGGTTTGTAAAATAAGTGTATTCGGAGAACTTTGTACAAAACAAAAATCATAAAATAAAGTGACAAAGATAACTCAACCAAGCACTACTTGAACCTCCTGATAAGTCTTAATAAGCGTTGTGAGGTTGAGCACCTTGGAAAGAATAGTAAAGTGTCTTGTGCAAACCTTATCTTTCGTTCAAAATAAAAACTACTTACTCTTAAGTACACCAGATCACTAGTCTCAATATTAAAATAAAATAAAATATGTGATCCCCCAAGCACTACTTTGCACCCTGATAAGTCTTAATGAGCATTGTGTGTGTAAAGCACCTTGGTAGTTGTACATTTTTTTTGCATTGAAGTGTGTGAAAGTAAAACTATTTGTGTTTTATTGTGTTCTTTACTTTACATATTACTTGTATTTTTGACTACAACATTTGTTTACTCTATTCAAAATACACTTTTGTGCACATCATTATCTTACATAACACTTCTTCTCATGAGTTTTGGATCCTAATGCTAATTCTATACTACTCTTTATTTATGAAATGCACTAGATAACCTAGCATGCTCTCTACAATGTTTTGTATGTTTTGAATTTGTGAATTAATATAACATTGTAGTAATTTCTTTTTGAAAACATTATTTTATGTTTTGTTACTTTATTGTCTAACTTAATGACTTTAAATGCAAATTGATTTACAAAAACATCTTCATTTTTGGAATTTAACTCATATAACTTCTTATGAATCGTCATGTTTATAAAAAGATGTTTTCTTGTATTTCTATAAGTCTTCCACATCATCTCCATATATTTTTACCTTGCGCTTTCATGCTTATATCAAGTCTTAAATATCAAAATTCCTTTTTCAACAAATGGTAGACTTGCTTGGTAAAATTCATATTGGTTATTCTAACACATATATCACTTTTGTGCTAAAAACTCTGATCTATTTCAATGAAAATTTGTATGCTAAAAACACTCCTCTACACATGAAAATATTGCAATGCTAAAACTCAGAGTTACTAATGGATTTCAAATTAGCTGTGTGACCTTTTCTAAAAAAATTCAAATAAAAATAAAAATCCATAGGCTATGTACCTATCATTAGATTTAAAACGCTTAAATGTTTCCAATAATAATTATCCATAACTTCATATCTCACCATAGCCGGGGCGCAGGGTTGCAGACATTAGATTACCTGACCTCTAATTCATGTCTTGTCCTTAACCGGGGATGGTTCCAGTGGGGCCTTGCGAGGCACTGTGGGGGAAAGAGTGCTAGGTTAAGTTTTGTCTAGTGTTTGCATATGGGACTAACACCCCTATCTACGGCATGTATGCAGCTCCTCATGCCCATCCGTCACTTAGTATGGGGCTAGGGTGAAGACATATTGTCTGGGTAGATTGGTTACTTGGAAATCATTATCTTTTTTTATGCTTAAAACCTTTATAAAGCAAAATCCTTTGTGAACTTAAATTGCTACATCTAATTTTTTTATATCTAAAACTCTTAATCATCTACTATGCTTCACCATTCTTATATAGATATTCTCTTCAAAAATATATTTCTTCATGCTTTCCACCTCTTTACTACTTGTACGCTCGATTATGAATATGTTTGTCCCAACAAGTGGCTTCTTTATGTCAAATTCTTCACATTCCTTGTTTTCTCTCTCCTATCTATTGTATTTTTTCTTAAGCGTTTCACTCATTATCATGAGCATTCCCTCTCTACACAGTTATTGCACACTTTTTGTTGGACTACCTCTCCACCCTCTTTTGATAATACCAAAAGGGTGAGAATAACTTTGAAAGAAATTAACATGTTTTGGGGAGTTGAAAGTGCACAGTTAACCTCACTAGAATTCTCTAAGGGGGGGGGGGGGGTGAATAGAGATTAAAAATATTTTGTGCAAAGTTAATATATATGTGTATGATCACAGATTAGAGCTTCCCACACACACCAACAGGAATTAAACAAATAAAGAAAGTAAATGCAAGAAAAGAAATCACAGCACAACACAAAGATATATAGTGGTTCCCCAAACTTTGGGTAGTCCACTCTTCTACCCCCTTGGTAGGAAATTCACTATCTTGTACTGAGTCTTTTGATAAGGAGACTCTTAGAACCACCCTGAGTCTTTTGTCAAGGAGACTCTTAGAACCAACTGAGTCTTTTGAAAAGGAGACTCTTAGAACCAGTACACTGAATTTTTTTGAAGAGAGATTCTAAAAACTCTTTTACAATGTTTAAGTAAGAATAAGAAAGAAGAAAGAAATAAGAACAAGAATGAATCTTCTTCCTAGCAAGAAGATTGGAAGCACAAGAAGTGAATTAAATCTTTCTTCTATAGAGAGAAGAAGATTGTAGCCCTTTTCAGAATTTTGCAGCAGTATGGCTTCTGAATGAGAAGGAGAAGGAAGCTTGTTCTTTGCTGCAGCACTATTTCTCAATTTACTCCTTTCACTTGGGAGCTCTTCCTCTTTTTCAAATGTAAAAATGGTGAATCACTTACTGTACAACCCCGATATTCGCCGGATAAAGAAATCAAGCGAGACGGGAGTGGCGAGATCCAGACCTCGCTAAGATCAACCCCCAGCCGACGAGACCTCAGCAGACCACCACCATGGGCTGGCACGGTCCTCGCAAGGCAACCCTCCAAAGGGGATGCCGCTGGCGGCACTCGCGAGAGAGCTCGCGAGAGCTCCTTCAACGGGGTTCTCGCAATGCAACCCCCGCGAGGAGGGGTCGCGGACAGGATCCGCGAGAAGGCAGGCGAGAGCTCCGATCGTAACGGTCTCAAGCAGCGGAGCTTGGTTGTTAGCAGACCCACCTGGGGTACAGTTAGCCATTTTGGGGTACAGTTAGCCATTTTGGGGTGCGGACAGCCACTTTGGGGCTTGGCCGGGTCGCAATTGGCGAGCCCAACCAATTGAGGAAGGAGTTCGCTAGGCGAGCCCGCCTAGAGTTAGAGCGGATAGCCATCCTGGGACTCGCCGAGGAGGTGCAGGCGAGCGAGCCATGTAAGGTGTCGATAATACCTCTGGGATTCGCTGACCCAGAGGCTCGCGAGCTCCACTCGCGAGGGAGGTCGCGAAGCGGGCTGGCTCGGAGGTCTGCGTTTAGCCTCTCCAAACAGCGGAGTTTGGCTGTTAGCAGACCAATCCGGTGTGCGAATAGTGAGAATGGATAGCGGGTTTGGTTATTGACAGGCCACAAAACTAAAATCTATAAATAGACCTCAAAGGGCACCTTGGAAGGAGACCGGTTCATTTATTTTTGAGCTCTTCTCTTCCTAGGTCGCTTTGGTTTGAGCTCTCTAGCTCTCCAAGGTGCCCGAGTCTTAGCTTTGGCTTGGGAGGGGAAGCGCTCAACGATCTTCCGGGTTAGTGGAGGGACCTCCTCGCTGAGACTAGGGTCTTCGTTCTTAGCTCGAGTCATCAACCTTACCTCTCCCGAGGGACCGGTAAGGGCTAGCTGCCCCTCATTTCGGTGAGGGCCCCGAGCTCCACTCGAGACCGAGAAATCGGTTTCAACATTTTGGTGCGGTGAGCGTGGAGCGCGGCTGGTTCAAGAAAGTCCCAGAGAAGAGTTATGGCTGGAGATGAAGAGCAGGGCGAGGAGTTCGGCGAGACCCCTCAGGAGGCCATGGCTAGGATGTTCGCGGACTTCAGGAAGGAGGTGCTCGACACTTTGGGGTTCACGGTCACGGCTCTGCGGAGCGAATTCGCGACCCCGGCACCTCAGGCGACCACTCCCCCAACAACAGTCGGCGAGAAGGCACCAGGAGGAAGGGCTGGAAAAGAAGTTGCCATTGAACCAGGACATGACAGGGAAGGGCGAGTGTTGTTCGCCAGTCCGGCGAGCCCGGTGTTAGCGAGCTCCGCGCCGGCGAATTCGGTGCCGGCGAGCTCTGCCCCAGCGAGCACGACACAGGCGAGCGCACGCCAGGAAAACGCGACGACAGCCGGGGTGGTTCAGGCGAGCGTCGCCCTCGCGAGTGCGATCCCGAGCTTGGCGAGCGAGCTGGGTCCGCGAGCCGAGCGAGAGAAAATGGTAGGAGGGGGAAGCCCCTTCTGCGAGTTAGTGTTGTCTGCGCCCGTTCCGACGGGATTCGGAGAATGGGATAGAGTGTACTACAATGGCAGAGATGACCCGGTTCAGCATCTGCAGTCTTTCGAGGACTCGGTCTCCATTAGGCCGATGTCCGATGCCTTCAAGTGTCGGCTCTTCGCCGTCACTCTCAAGGAGAAGGCCAGGGACTGGTTTCATTCGCTTCCGGCAGGCTCTATCTACGCGTTCGAGGACCTGCGCCGAAGTTTTCTGTTAAGGTTTTCGACTTCAAAGAGGAGGAAGAAGGACGCTGACTCTCTTTTCGCGGTGAAGCAGGAGTCCCGGGAGACATTGGCTCAGTATGCGGATCGGTTCCAAGAGGAAGTGCAGCTCACTCAGGAGGTGCCTGGGTTTGCACTTCAACTCGCTTTCACGGTCGGGTTGAAGGAAAGTTTCTTCAAGATGGCGTTGAAGAGGAAGGCCCCCGTCTCCTATGAGGAGTTGATGGAGAGGGTGGCGGAGGAAGTAGCGAGCGAAGAAGCTAACCCCGAGCTCACCAAGAGGCTTGCAAAGCTCAGTGAGCCGGAGTTGAGGCAGCAAGAGGTCAGAAGAAGGGAAGAGCCCCGGGCCCCGGAAGGGGGATGGAGGCCGCAAGGTGAAGGAATGCAGGGGCAGGGAAGGGGTTACGGCCCAGGAAGGGGTAACCGTTTCGAGGGTCAGTGGAGGCCCCCCCAGTTGGGGTGGAGGCAAGGCCCGATGCAGCTACCTCCCCCACCTCGACAGACCATGGCGATTGGCCGGGGGAGAGGAAGAGGGAGGGGAGGAGAAGCGGAAACGGCGGCCGCTAGGAGAAGGAGAAATAGGGTGGCGGAGGCCGAGGCCAGGGAAACGGCGGTGCCCTACTGCATCTTCCACGATGTGGAAGGCCACTCCACGGACACCTGCCCGGAGTTCCTGGAGGTGAAGAGGGGTCGAGCACCCGCGCCGCCACCGCAACAGCCATTAAGAATCGTGGAGGTGGAACCTCGGGAGGAGGAGGAAAGATGTGAGGATAGAGCAGATTTGGGGAATAGAGGAGGGATCGGAGTGATCCATGGGGGGGTAGGGGTGGAGGCAACCCGCAAGGCTAGCCTCCATACCATCTACCGCCGGAGCGTAGCGTCAACATCCACCGCTCCACCCCCGACCGAAAAAATTATTTTCACCCAAAAGGACATGCCGAGCTACGAAGACCCGTTCTGCGACGCGCTGGTCATCCAGACGGCGATCGAGAACTTCACCGTCTCCCGAATCCTAGTGGACAATGGGAGTTCGGTCAATGTCATCTTCAAGAAAGCATTCGACAAAATGGAGGTGGAGCCCAGAAGGGTGTTGGCCTCGGATGGCCCTCTGTTCGGATTTTCGGGGGAGAGGAAGGAAGTAGAAGGAGGGGTGGGGCTCCATGTGACCCTGGGTGGACAGTCTCGGAACTGTCGCTTCGTCATAGTGGACGCCCCGAGCAGTTACAGCGCCATCTTCGGACGGCCACTCATCAGCGCATTCCGTTGCGTCCCTTCCACTTTCCATCAGTGCCTCAAGTTCAACGACGGAGGGGTCCAGGTGCGGGTCAGGGGGGATCCCAAGGTGGCAAGACAGTGCTACGTGACGGCTGTCAACACCATCTCCTGGATGGGAGAGGCCGAGGAGTGGGACAAGGTGATGGAAGAGGTAGCCGAAGTCGGAGGTCTGGAGGTGGCTGAAGAGAAGAAGGGAGGTGAAGTTCATGCCCAGGAAGGGGTGGCTGAGATACCCCGGGCGGAGAGAAAGGAAGAAGAGGAGAAGGCCCAGGAGGAAAGGGCGGAAGGGCGGATGATGATAGGAAAGGAGGCCGAGGAAGAGACTCAAGCTCCCGCTTGTGCCGGGGAAGAGAAGGCTTGGGGGGAGCAGTCCCGGTTGGAGGCCGTGGACGAGGTCGTGGAGCTCGAGGTCGTCACCCGGCTGGGGGTGGTGGAAAAAGTCCGGGTCAGCGGAGGACTCAGCCCAGGAGATCAGGCGGAGATTCTAGCCTGCGTGCAACAGAACGTGGACGTCTTCGCTTGGAGCGCCGCCGAAATGCCCGGGATCGATGCAGATGTGGCGTGCCATCGCCTCAACCTCGACCCCGGTGCCCGTCCCATCCGCCAGAAGAGGAGAGCCGTCGCAGACAAGCTAGAAGGGCCCATCCGCGAGGAGGTGGGCAAACTCCTGCAGGCCGGATTTATATCGGAGATCCAGTATCCAGGCTGGGTCTCCAACGTCGTTATGGTAAAGAAGGGCGGAGGTAAGTGGCGTATGTGTATCGATTTTTCACTTCTTAATAAAGCATGCCCGAAAGATTGCTACCCCTTGCCTAGAATCGACGCGCTGGTTGACTCAGCCGTCGGTTTTACTGTAATGTCCTTCTTAGATGCTTTTTCAGGTTACCATCAAATCCGCATGCATCCCCCGGACATTAAGGACGTTTCCTTCATCACGGGGGATGGATGTTATTGCTATAAGATGATGCCCTTCGGGCTCAAGAACGCCGGGGCAACATACCAAAGGATGATGGATAGGGTCTTCCGCGAACAGAAAGGAAGAAATTTAGAGGTCTATGTCGACGACCTCATGGTTAAGAGCCGAGACCTCGGGACCCACCTCCGAGACCTCGAAGAGACATTCGGGACCCTGCGGCGGTACAAGATGAAGCTCAATCCCTTGAAGTGTGTCTTCGGGGCAAGCCGAGGGAAGTTCCTGGGCCATTTGCTCACCCCCACGGGAGTGGAGCCCAACCCGGACAAAGTTAAAGCGGTAATGGAGTTAGAGTCGCCGAAGAACCCGAAGGAGGTCCAGAGCCTTACAGGGAAATTGGCTGGGCTCAGTAGATTCCTCTCCAAGGCGGGAGAGAAATGTGCACCTTTTTTCAAAGTACTGCGGGGAAACAAGAAGTTCGAATGGACCCCGGAGTGCGAGAGGGCCTTCCAAGCCCTGAAAGAACAGCTCACTAAAACCCCTCTACTCCAGGGACCGAGACCGGGGGAGGACCTATCTCTATACCTAGGGGTAGGATCCGAGGCAGTAAGTTCCGTGCTAATCCGAGAGGAGGGGAAGAAACAGTTCCCGATCTACTATGTTAGTCGAGTGCTGAAGAAGGCGGAACTCCGATACCAAATCCTAGAAAAGTTAGCCTTCGCCTTGGTGGTATCGGCCCGGAGGCTCCGGCCTTACTTTCAAGCCCATTCAATTAAAGTGGTGACCGACCATCCGCTCCGCAAAATCATGGAAGGGGTGGAACACTCAGGAAGGTTGGCAAAGTGGTCCGTGGAATTAAGCGAGTTCAATATCACCTTCGTACCCAGGACATCCGTCAGGGCTCAAGCAGTGGCAGACTTCATGGCCGACTACGCGGCCGAAGTGGAGGAGCACGAGCCACCTTCCCCGGAAGCGTGGAAGATGTTGGTGGACGGAGCGTCGGGAAAACACTCCTTCGGGGGGGGAATAGTCCTAGTGAGTCCTCAGGGGACTCGGATTGAGCAAGCCTTGAACATCCATTTTCCAATTACCAACAACCAGGCGGAGTACGAAGCAGTGATAGCGGGCCTTCGATTGGCCCAAGAACTGGGTGTGCAGGACGTGGAGGTCTCCACGGATTCCATGGTGGTAGCGTGCCAGATCAAAGGAGAGTTCGAGGCAAAGGACCCAACCCTCGTGCTATACCTGGAAAAGGTTAAGGGGGTCATCGGACAGTTCCGCACCTTCTCGATTAAACATGTGCCGAGGGAGGAGAGCACCCAGGCGGACCTCCTAGCCAAGTTCGGTCCTCGGGCAGGGGGTACTACCTCGGAACTCTTCCGGCCCTCTATCGAAGAGGGAGAGTCGATGGAAGTGGATCAGCAGGCCTCATGGATGGATCCATTCATCACCTTCCTATCCTCCGGACAGTTCCCAGGAAAGGAAGTGGACAAGAGGCGCTTCAGGTATAAATCTGCATATTACTCTTTGCATGCAGGGGGGCTACATAGAAAAACTCTCTCGGGACTCCTGGCTCGCTGTGTCTCCGAGAAGGAGGTCCCGAGGGTGCTGGAAGAAATCCACTCCGGGGAATGCGGCAGTCACTCCGGGAGTCGGACCCTGGAAGGGAGGGTGTTGAGACAAGGCTATTTCTGGCCCACTCTCAGCAAGGACGCAGCAGAGTTCACAAGAAAGTGTCAGAAGTGCCAACTCTACGCTCCGCTCCAACTCCTCCCCGCTCAGAGACTCCGGACCATCACGGCTCCCTGGCCTTTCGCCATATGGGGGTTAGACCTGGTCGGCCCCTTCCCCCAAGCCAGCGGTCAGAGGAAGTTCCTGCTAGTCATGATTGACTACTTCTCCAAGTGGGTAGAGGTGAAGGCGCTAGCTAAGGTAACCTCTCAGGTTGTAAGGAATTTTGTGTGGGGGGAAATAATCTGCAGGCACGGGCTCCCACTAGCCATAGTAACAGACAATGGGCCACAGTTTGCAAGTGAAGAATTTGTTAGCTTTTGCACCCAGCTCGGCATTGACCTCAGGTTCGCTTCGGTCCACCACCCAAGGAGCAATGGGCAAGTGGAGGCCGCGAACAAGATAATCGTCAACCTGCTCAAAAAGAAAGTGGAAAACCTACGAGGAAGTTGGGTAGAACAACTGCCCTCCGTCCTCTGGGCCATTAGGACTACTCCGAATACCGCCACCGGGGAGACTCCATTCAAGCTCTCTCACGGGTCAGAGGCCGTCCTCCCCATAGAGTTTGAAGTGAAGACCCCCCGGGTGACCGCTGCGAGCGAAGGGGATGAAGAGTGGCTAGAGGGTAATAATGCAGAACAGAGGCTGTCCTTGGACCTGGTGGAGGAACTCCGGGACTTGGCCACCATCAGGCAGGAAGAGGTCAAGCGGCGGATGGCCCGATATTTTGACAAACATGTCCGGATCAAGCACTTCCAGAAAGGGGACCTAGTCCTGAAAAAGGTCGATGCGGCCGGAAGAGGGGCCGCAGTGGGTAAGCTTAACCCAAACTGGGAAGGCCCGTATATTATAAGCGAGGTGCTCAAGTCGGGGGGGTATCACCTCCAGGATGTGGAAGGGATGTCCCTTGACCGAGCTCGAAGTGGGGATGATTTGAAACGATTCTACCCTTAAAAACTTTATTATGTCAATTCAATCATTATCTTACTTTCGTTCGTTGTGTTTCTGACTGCTGCTGTGTCAAGATTGGATATGTTGGTGCTGGAATGCCCCAGATCGATTCCGCTCCCGGGCTCTCATCTAGACGGGGGGTTCTGGTTGATCTCTGGAGAGGCTGGCAAAGTTGGATATGTTGGTGCTGGAATGCCCCAGATCGATTCCGCTCCCGGGCTCTCATCTAGACGGGGGGTTCTGGTTGATCTCTGGAGAGGCTGGCAAAGTTGGATATGTTGGTGCTGGAATGCCCCAGATCGATTCCGCTCCCGGGCTCTCATCTAGACGGGGGGTTCTGGTTGATCTCTGGAGAGGCTGGCAAAGTTGGATATGTTGGTGCTGGAATGCCCCAGATCGATTCCGCTCCCGGGCTCTCATCTAGACGGGGGGTTCTGGTTGATCTCTGGAGAGGCTGGCAAGGTTGGATATGTTGGTGCTGGAATGCCCCAGATCGATTCCGCTCCCGGGCTCTCATTTAGACGGGGGGTTCTGGTTGATCTCTGGAGAGGCTGGCAAAGTTGGATATGTTGGTGCTGGAATGCCCCAGATCGATTCCGCTCCCGGGCTCTCATCTAGACGGGGGGTTCTGGTTGATCTCTGGAGAGGCTGGCAAGGTTGGATATGTTGGTGCTGGAATGCCCCAGATCGATTCCGCTCCCGGGCTCTCATCTAGACGGGGGGTTCTGGTTGATCTCTGGAGAGGCTGGCAAGGTTGGATATGTTGGTGCTGGAATGCCCCAGATCGATTCCGCTCCCGGGCTCTCATTTAGACGGGGGGTTCTGGTTGATCTCTGGAGAGGCTGGCAAGGTTGGATATGTTGGTGCTGGAATGCCCCAGATCGATTCCGCTCCCGGGCTCTCATCTAGACGGGGGGTTCTGGTTGATCTCTGGAGAGGCTGGCAAGGTTGGATATGTTGGTGCTGGAATGCCCCAGATCGATTCCGCTCCCGGGCTCTCATCTAGACGGGGGGTTCTGGTTGATCTCTGGAGAGGCTGGCAAGGTTGGATATGTTGGTGCTGGAATGCCCCAGATCGATTCCGCTCCCGGGCTCTCATCTAGACGGGGGGTTCTGGTTGATCTCTGGAGAGGCTGGCAAGGTTGGATACTTTGGAGCTGGAATGCTCCAGATCGATCCCGCTCCCGGGCTCTCATCTAGACGGGGGGTTCCGGGCGGTTTCGGGAGAAATGGTAAGCTGACGTCTTTTGTCGGCAAACCGTCTCGCTCGTCGGACATGCTCGCTCGGCCAAGAAAGGCGTATAATACTACGCAAGTAGCGAGGATCAATCTCATACGATCCCAAACATCTAGTCCTCGGCAGAAAGGTCGCCTGCACTAGGTAAGAGGCGAGTTCTCGCCAAGAGAAAAAATACCCTACGAGACATACCCAAAAGCGCAACAAGCCTAAGGCAAACGGCGAGAGATCCAAGCAGCCGGAGCGTCCGGAGCGCACCTACCCAATAGCGTGCGGCGCGAGAATGACCTCCGCGAAAGCGAAGGATGAGATAAACAATAGCGGGACATTCAACACATAAAAATAACAATACAAAAAAAAGAGAGGGGGCGAGACGATGAGCAAAGCAAAAATTTATATTCAACACTTTAGCGTTTGGTTACAACTTCTTGGCAACCTCGCCAATCAAAAATTACAACACAAAATGAGAAAGTCGGCGAGCCTCAGGAATCGCCTGCGGATCCTTCTTCATCATCGCTGTCCTTCACTGGCGGGAGGGGGAGGAAGAGCTCTGGAACGATATCTTCCAGGGTCATGTCAGCTGCGTCGTCCGCCAAGAGGCCAATCGCCTTCGCCACCGAGAAAATGTAGCGAGCCGACTCTATCGACCCCACGCGGATTTCTTCGTCTCGCGCTCGCCGGTCTTCCTTTACACGACGAGGCGAGGGGGGGACAACGGCACGGGTAAGGTCGCTGTTCAAAGCCTTCAACCCGGTCACCTCGCTCTCCAGATCCTTGATGCGAGCGTTGGCCCTCCCGGCGTCCTCGACATCCTGCTAGCAGGTCCGGTTAGAGAGATGAAAGGGCTAAGAGAAAAAGGAAGTTAAGGTATAGATAACTCACCACCCCACCCTCCGCGGCGAGGAGCTTCTCCTTCAGCTGCGTGTTCTCGGCAAGGATTCCCTGGTAGGCCCTCGCGAGCTCCACGTTCTGAAGCTCAAGCTGTAGACAGCGCCTCCCCGTCATGTGGGCGAGCTCAGCAGAGCGCAGTTGGGACCTCGCGCTCTCATAGGCGAGAGTCCTCGCAGTCTCATCCTTGTAGGACCCCGCGTCTTCGCGACCGTAGAGAGCGAATGAGAAATCGAAGGCGTGGCCACTGACGGTCTCCTTCTCCACCCAGGAGGGGAGGATAGAAGAAATGTCCACCCGGTTGGTCTCTGGTTTCCAAGTCACAAGGGGCTCGCCAGTCTCGTCTCGGCGCCTCTGGCCGAGCCCGAAATTGTAATGATTCACCGGGATAGGGAGGACCGAGGTCCTGGTCGGCTCCTGGCCAGGCTCTTCGTCCTCGCCCACCGAGAGACCAGTAAGGTCAAACTCATCAAAGGCAGCCTCGCGAGGCTCCTTACCTTTCGGTGCAGCAAGCGAGCCTGCGCTTTTCTTACTCCTCTTTTTTGGCGGAGACTTTGGGGGCGCGCCGTGACCACCGGAAGCTCCCTGCCTCTTGCGAGAGGGGTGCTCGGCCGGGATGGCTTCGCCTCGGCAAGCTTCGGCCCCCATGGTAGCGAGGGACATGAGAGCATCAGGTTTCCGGTTGCTCGCGTAAGGGGGACGGAGGGGGAGATCTCGCTCGCCTATAAACAGGTGCATTAATATGACAAACTTGCGAATTGAGGCGGACATATTAGGCAAAAATCCATACCTTCTCCGGCGAGAACCGGGAGCAACGTGTCCAGGTTTTGGCGGAGGTAGGCGACTTCGAAGTTCTTCTTGTTTAGGAATTGATGGAGGAGGGCTTCATGCCCGCCCAGGGCGGTGGGCCGATAGGTGGTCTCGCCATGTTGGACCGGCGAAAAGGGAACGTTGCCGAAGTTCCCCCTGACGATGACGAACTTTTGGGCCCAGAAGTGGGCCTTGTTGACAGTCTCGACCACTTTCGGGCCCGTACCCACAAAATACGCGGTCCCATCCTTGTAGGCGCGGAAGGAGAACGCCTTCCTGAAGACGGGAAGGCTGAACTCTATTCGCTCTTCGCGGAGGTAACAAGCGAAGGCAGTAATCACCGCCATGGCGTTGGGTGTGAGCTGGCCGGGAACTACGCCGTAGTGCTTGAGCACCTGACAGAGAGCGAGATTAATTAACGCGGCGAGCGAGACTAGAGTATCAAAATGAGTAAGAAGTAAGCGAGAGCGAGGATTACCTGGCGAACCTCCGGCCACAAGGGAAGGCGCAAACCAACCGCAAAGTGGGCGATGGGGATGGCCAACTCGTCGACCAACGGATCGTTGATCGTGTCATCCTCGCTGGGGCGGCGCGCCTCGAATGGGGGGGTGACGTAATCAGCGACCGCGCTGAAATACTCCTCGTCTGTTAGGTTGCAGTTAAAGAATCCGTGCTCGGCGAAGGCCTTCGCAATCCTTCGCCGTCCCTCCGATTCCGCATCACCACCCATCTTGCGAACCTGCGAGAAGCGAAAAAAGGCGAGAACGAGAAATAGCGAGAGCTCTGCAAAAGGAGAAGAAGAGGATCAAGAATAAATGCGGTGGTTGGCTCGATAAACACCGCTTATTTATAGCAAAAGCAAAAAGGCGGGAAGAAGTCCAAGCGCCGGCGAGCACGCATATCAACAAGAAACATCGGGTCATGTCCGCGAAGGATAAATACCTGCAGGGTTAGCGTAATCAACACTTTCAAGACATATCTTTGGCAAAAATAGAGGGTTCGCACGAGCAATGTAATGTGAAATAAAGCAGACTAGCCAGCAGCCGAGCGAGAAGTCATAAAGAACAGATACAACTTATTATCAATAGAAATAAAGCCAATATATATAAATGGCAATTACGCAAGTCACCCACAGTAGCGAGATATTCTAACAACAAGCGACATCCATTGCAATTAAATCCATGACATAACAACTAGCGGGAATCGTGGGGGAGCCATTTCCACCGACCACCACCCCGCGACCCTGACCTCGGCGGAGCCCTAGAGTTATAATATTCCTCCGCCAAACGACCCTCCCGATCCGTGAGAAAGGCGTAGTCCCTCATCCTCGCTATGTGTACCTCCGGCGTCGAGGCGATCTCATCCTGATCACGGTGTCTCGCTTGACGAAGCCTCGCACATTCCTCCATCAGGACCGCATGTCTATCCTCGGCAGCTTCCCTGTCCCGTCTTGCCTGCATGTTGAGATCCATCAACATTCGCCCGTGCTTTCGCAAAAGCTCCGCGGCCCGCCGTTTCATCATCTCAGGATCTCGTGGATCCCCTAAGAAATCTTCCACCTGATCAGGAAGGGGGGACATTTCGTCGTCGCCCAGTTCAGAATCGGTGTGCGGGTTCTCGGCAGGATCTGCGAGATCTCCAAAGGTCAGGTAATGAGCGAAAGATCACGTAAACTGTCGGCGAGGTCATAGCACTTACCTAGAGGGGGGCGAGAACCCGAAGGACGGCCCTGAAACACGTTTCCATAATGGGGGTAGAGGGATTTGCCCAGTCCGGCAGGATAAGCTGTACTGTTGGTCGGGGGAATCTTTGGCGGTGCGGGGCCACCCGTCTCCTCGCTCGTGAGGAGCTGGAACCCGGGCTTCTCTACGATTTTATCTGGAGGCGGCGGAGATGGAGGTCGCGACGACGGGCGGATCGGGGACTTCAGAGGCGGGACTGTAAGAAAATAGTAACAGAGATCATATGTTTAGACATAAATATTACAGCATGCAAGATCCAGATCGTACCAGTGATGTCTTTTCCTGCGAGATTCATGTCCACCTGAGGGCTTTTCCGAGACACCTCAGCACGTTCCTCACAAATCTCGCTCGGCAAGGTATCCTGCGGGTGAAAACGAATGAAGAGCAATTTATAGACGTGAATTCGAACAACTCATACCTTCGCGGGGCGGCGATCATCCGGGGAGGAATCCAGCGTCGCGGAGTCGTCTCCAGAGAGGCGAACCGCCTTCGCCTTCTTGGTTTTTGGCGACTGGGCAGGAGGCTGCCGGTTCATCCAGGCGGGTACCCTGGTCGTGGGAGGTAGCCCGCCGGCTCTCATCGCCCTCAGGCGAGCCTCTGCCTCTTCGGAAATCGGCATCTCCCGGCAGCTAGAACGGCAAAAGAAGGAAAAGAAGCGACGCGCACCCATGGGGGTTCGTGATGATATTTATAGCCTGCATGGTGGGTCCCACAAAAGATTAATGACAGGTCATCCAGGAGCGGTCGAATATCAGGGGTTGGACGATTCTTCGCGAAGACATTAGTCCTCGCGAAGAGCGGGGATTGTGTACAACCCCGATATTCGCCGGATAAAGAAATCAAGCGAGACGGGAGTGGCGAGATCCAGACCTCGCTAAGATCAACCCCCAGCCGACGAGACCTCAGCAGACCACCACCATGGGCTGGCACGGTCCTCGCAAGGCAACCCTCCAAAGGGGATGCCGCTGGCGGCACTCGCGAGAGAGCTCGCGAGAGCTCCTTCAACGGGGTTCTCGCAATGCAACCCCCGCGAGGAGGGGTCGCGGACAGGATCCGCGAGAAGGCAGGCGAGAGCTCCGATCGTAACGGTCTCAAGCAGCGGAGCTTGGTTGTTAGCAGACCCACCTGGGGTACAGTTAGCCATTTTGGGGTACAGTTAGCCATTTTGGGGTGCGGACAGCCACTTTGGGGCTTGGCCGGGTCGCAATTGGCGAGCCCAACCAATTGAGGAAGGAGTTCGCTAGGCGAGCCCGCCTAGAGTTAGAGCGGATAGCCATCCTGGGACTCGCCGAGGAGGTGCAGGCGAGCGAGCCATGTAAGGTGTCGATAATACCTCTGGGATTCGCTGACCCAGAGGCTCGCGAGCTCCACTCGCGAGGGAGGTCGCGAAGCGGGCTGGCTCGGAGGTCTGCGTTTAGCCTCTCCAAACAGCGGAGTTTGGCTGTTAGCAGACCAATCCGGTGTGCGAATAGTGAGAATGGATAGCGGGTTTGGTTATTGACAGGCCACAAAACTAAAATCTATAAATAGACCTCAAAGGGCACCTTGGAAGGAGACCGGTTCATTTATTTTTGAGCTCTTCTCTTCCTAGGTCGCTTTGGTTTGAGCTCTCTAGCTCTCCAAGGTGCCCGAGTCTTAGCTTTGGCTTGGGAGGGGAAGCGCTCAACGATCTTCCGGGTTAGTGGAGGGACCTCCTCGCTGAGACTAGGGTCTTCGTTCTTAGCTCGAGTCATCAACCTTACCTCTCCCGAGGGACCGGTAAGGGCTAGCTGCCCCTCATTTCGGTGAGGGCCCCGAGCTCCACTCGAGACCGAGAAATCGGTTTCAACACTTACTGTCTTTCTCTGTCGACCTCCTTAGTTATTTATAGCTCTGTTCATTAAAATAACACTATAGGAGACTAATCAATTAGCAGGTAGAGTATTAGAAAGAAAGAGAAATTTCCATAACAGTTATATCCATAGAAGGAAAGTATTCAATCTGATTTCAAATAATGTCCATAAAGGATTTAATCAATTTAGCCAAGAATCTATTAGAGGTAAGAATGATTCAGAACGGCTATAAAGAATAAATTGATTCCATATAAATCAGATCTATAAAAGAAGGAAAGAGATCTGGCGATTTTTGAATTAATCATATAAATCGACGTGCGTCGATTACCATTCGACGTAGGCGTCGAATTCATCCTGGCAGAGCATTGAGAAGAGAATAAGGAAGGTGCGTCGACTAGGGTGCGTCGACTTCTCAAGATACGTCGACTAGAATTCAGAGCTACGTCGACATAGGATACGTCGAATTCTGCTTGGAGCTACTTCGACTCATTCTGAAAGGAACGTCGATATAACTTCGACGTTGCGTCGAATACTATTCAACGCATATTGACTTAACCTTGATTTTCCTTTCATAGAATTCATATTTAACTCTTTTGCAGGGGTTAAGAGAAATCATTTTCTCAACAGGAGTCAAGTTCATAGGAAGTTTTGTTGTGGGGGGGGGGGAGCATTCACTTAGGGGGTGAATTCATTTAGGGGGAGCATTTGAACTTGCCTAATTTTCATGCTATCTATGTTGTCTATCTATTATAAACACAAATTCCTATCAATTGAATTATTTCTTTCTAAGCGGATTTGTTATTATCAAAAGGGGGAGGTTGTTGGAACATGCTTTCCGCATCTCTTTCTTTGACAATAACAAATCCTATTGTATTTGATCATACTTGTTTTGTGTTTATAGTATGCAGGATTCTGTGATTTCAAATCTCCATGTAAATATGTTTTTGTTACTACCGCGCAGCGTTAAGACTACCGCTAGCGCTAACAACCGCTGAGAAGAAACCACTGAGAAGGAAACCTGCGTTCGACGAAATGGATGCTGCGTTTGACGAACTAGAGCTCGACGAAATGAAAACTGCGTTCGACAAACTGCATGCTCTACCACGGCGCTCGACGAATTGCATGCTTTACCGCGGTGTGCTAGCACTACCGCTGGCGCTAGCGTTCGATGAAAATTTGATCGGCGAATTTTGAGGCCGGTTTGACAAAGATGCGCCCGAACAAAAGAAATGTGCTCTACCGCGGAGCGTCAGCACTATCGCTGGCGCTAGCATAAATGGAAACATTTGACGAGAACAAAATACTGGAGAAAATGGAATGTCGATGGGACGCTGTGTTTGGCAAGTACTATCGCGGTGCGTTAGGTCTAACGCCCGACGGTAGCTTTTGGAAACATCCTGTCTGCAATTAATTGAGGAGCAGATTTGGAAGATGATATTGGCTAAAGGAAGGAAATCTCGCTAACACGGGGCGTTAGCGGTACCGCGGCGCGCTAGTGTTTGGCGCTCAGAATGTTGCCTAAACTACCACAATCCATGTGCTTCATTGCCTTATGTGGATATCGCGGGGCCGTAGTACTACCGCAGGCGGTAGTGGCTGAATCTTTAAAAGATGCATGCCTCCTCCGTTGTTGCTGGCAGATACCGAAGGAATAGGAGCCAGATATTCAGATCACTCGTGAGAGCCTTCTTCATGTAGCCCTAAGAACTCCGTAAATGTTCGTGAATGCAAAGAACTTGAAGACCAATACGATCGCATCTACATCGACATCAAGTTCTACTTTTGAGGGAGTCTTTAGTTTGTGTTTTGTTGTACTTTCAAATTGTAACTTTTATATCTTTTGTTCGGTAGAGGAACTCACCACACGGCGACTAGGGCCTTGCGGCGACTAGGGGGAATTCGCCACTCGGCGACTAGGCCTAGGTAGGACTTATTGAGGAATTTGCCACACGGCGACTGGGTCTAAGGAGTAGATCTAGGGGGTGCTCGAGGATTTTCTGGTGATAGATTGGCTAGAGCGGCTTGAGGCCGTATCTGGGGAGAGATCGGCTAAAGCCAACCGGTTCGTGGGGATACGAGTCGGTATAGAAAACAAAAAGGGTTTTCATATTATTTGCTTCGATTTCTAGCGTCATTGAAATCAGATTTTGTAATCAATTTTATAAATGATAATCATGTCTTTTCTTGTTCAATAAAATTGATTTCAATTCTAATTTCATTATCTCTTTACTTTTGATTTAACTGCGACCAAAATATCAAAAGTTTTTCTGCTAAAGCTTAAAGTTTTTAAAACCCTTATTCACCCCCCCCCCCTCTAAGGGCGCCTACAGATCCAACAAGATCGGCTAAAGCCAACCGGTTCTTAGGGAGAAGAGTCGGTATAGAAAACCAAACGGTTTTTATGCTTCGCCTTAATCCCAAGCAACATTGGGATAATATTTTGTAATCATTTCTAAATGAATAATACTATCTGTATTTATCTAATATTGTCTTGCTATCTTTGAGCGTTGAAATCTAAACGAAAATGTATTCTCTGTCACTAATGCCGAGTAGTAACGCTACCACTGGCGTTAATAATAGAGTGCTTATCTCTCGTTCCTAGTGCAACCCAGTTTCTGATAAAGCTTACTGCAGTATTTTAACCGAGATATTTTTATAAATACTATCAACTTACTTGAATAAACTGAATTAAGTCTTAAGAGTTTTAAAACCCTTATTCATCCCCTCTAAGGGCGCCTACTGATCCAACAAGTGGTATCCGAGCTAGGTTATTCCAATATGGTCTAACAACCGGGAATAATGGCGCTCCATGATCTCACTTTTCATGAGGGGCAAGGAATATCTAGATCTCCACTTTTCACAGGAACAGAGTATAACTACAGGAGAATGTGAATGCGTTGTTTTCTAATTAATTTAGATCTATACGTCTGGGTTTGTGTTGAACAACCGTATATTACTCCTATATATGTTGTTGGAGAAGTAACCATGGAAAAGCCTAGAGATAGGTGGGATGATGGAGATAAAAATAAATACAAAAACAATGCAAAAGCAATGAACGTCTTATTTTATGCTTTTGATAAAACTGAATTTAATTGAGTTAGTGCTTGCGAAACCGCTTTTGATATTTGGAATCTATTGGAAATAATGCATGAAGGTACTTCACAGGTTAAAGACTCAAATATATTCCAACTGGAGTCAGAGTTTGAAAGGTTCAGAATGGATACAAATGAGGACGTAGACTCGATGTAGACTCGCTTCACCAAGATCATCAATGCCTCAAAGATACTTGGAAAAACTTTCTCAAATGGTGACTTAGTGAGGAAAATCCTTTGGTCTCTCCCTCCAAAGTTCAATCCAAAGGTGACAGCTATTTCCAAATCACATGATCTAAGACAGCTCCATATTGAGAGCCTCATTATGAATCTGAAAACCCATGAGGTTGAACTCAAAATCCAAGAAGAAGGATACAACAAAGAGCCAAAGAAGAAAGACTTGGTACTGAAGTTAAGGAATGAGGACGAGGAGGAGGAGGAGGATGAAGAGAGCCTTTTTGTGAAGAATTTCACAAAATTCATGAAGAAATCGGAAAGGAGGAACACTGACCGTAAGTATTTTCGAAAAGGCTCATCATCAAAAAGAGAGAAAAAGGAGAAATCAAGCGATGACGATGACGAGCGGCCTTTGCCCGAGTGCTTCCATTGCAGGAAGACCGGGCATATACGAAGCCAGTGCCTGATGTACTTGAAAGAACAAAAGGAAAAGCAACACAAAGGAAAAGAAAAGAAAAAGGTTATGAAGGCAGCAACATGGGATGACTCTTCATCCGAAGGTTCAAGAGGTTCTACTTCAAGCGACGGTGATGAGGCAATTTTGTGGCTCAGGGTAGAAGCCATGAATCATCAGATGATGATTGTAGTGTCCAAAGCGACACTGAGGTACTTCCTACTACTTTTGATGATCTTTATATTGAATATATGAAAACTTGCAAATATTTTAATAAGAGTATAAATGATTTTGATCTTCTAAAAACTGAAAATAAAATTCTTTTAAAATAAAATCAAAAGTTAAATAAGGAAGTCAAAGCGTTGGGAAAAGAAATTGGGTCTTGCCTAGAGAATGATCATTACTTGGCAAGGGTAAAAGATCTAGAAAATGTTCTTTCTAAGGCCCTCTCAAATAGTGAATCTCTTGCAAAACAAAAGGGAGACTTAGAAAGAAGTTAAAAAAAATCTCTTTCTCAAATTGAAGATGGAAAGAAAATTTTTGCAAATAGGTGCGGAAACCTAATAAATGAAAACACCCTCTTAAAAGCCCAAATCCATGACCTGAAAATGTCCATAGAAAATTCGGAATTGGCAAGAAGACCCTTGATATGATTTTGGCCAACCAAAGTCATGGAAGTGCTAAATATGGGCTTGGATATGGTTCTGGGAGTTACTGCCCGATGGTACTTATTACCACTAGCGCTAGTAACATGATGAATATTTCTTGGAATAATAAATCTAAAATGTTTTCTGCTGGTTCATCTTCCTCCAGCAAGAGTCCAAAGAAAAATTTAAAAAATGTCTCAACCCCTTTTGTGTCTTGTGGCGAGTGTTTTCACATTGGACACACCATGGACTCTTATAGGATGAAGGGACGATGTGTTGTCAAGCAAATATGGGTACCTGAGGTTTCCAACTACTCTTTGGGAGGAACCTCTTGGGTATGCAGATCTTTACTCTCATCTTCTTTTTAGGTGTGTTGGTAGGCTAAGGAAAAGAATGACATGTGGTACTTGGACTCAGGGTGTAAGACCCACCCTCCCGGAACACAAAACACGGCCGAGGGGAGTCCATTTCCCAGGACAGCCGCCTTACGGAAGTGCCAAGACACAGGCTAGTCCCCTCCACAAGACGCCTATCCTGTCGGCTATCCTCACATTGTTCAACCCCGATATTCGCCAAGAGGTAGGTGTTGGGTATATTGCCCTCAATATTACCTTGATTTCAAGAGGCATCACTCTCAATGCTAAGGACATATTGTATTTAACAAAGCTATACTTGTGTAGGATATACAGGCACAGGTGACTCAAAAGGAAGGGCCAAACATGGCCTTAGATAAGAAGAAATCATCTACAAGAAGATGAAGATCTGTCTCAGTAGAACCGCTGAGACGAAGGGTCAGAACTGCTGAGACGAGTAGCCACCTCAGCGGATCCACTGAGAAGGAGACAGGAGCAACCGCTAAGAAGGGGACTGAAGCTGCCTCTGAGACTGGAAGCTGTCTCAGCCCAATCGCTGAGACTGGAAGCTGTCTCAGCCCAACCGCTGAGACAGATCCAAATGTGCTGACGGGATCTGCTTTTGGCGCAAACGATAATAGAAAGGGAAAAGCAACTCCAATCTGCACCATACTGTGTCAGGAGGATCGATATAGCCATTGAAGCCTTCTGAAGGTATAAAAGAAGAAGCTAGGGCACAACAACTAGAACTGTTCCATTGAAAAGCTTTTGCTGCACGCCGCAATCGAACATTCACGTTTCAACCAGTTGAAGTTGTTCTCTGAAGCTGAAGTTAATCTTCTAAGGGAGATTAGTTAGATCTTCTTGTACAAACTCAAGAAGGGCAAGTTGATCTTTTGCTTTGCTGAAGGAGAAGATCAAGGTGATACAACCTGAAGCTGCTATTTTTTTCATATCTTAAGAAAGAATTCAGAAGACCAAAGAGTAAACCTTTTGTCTTATGTATTTAGCTCAAACTCTATTATATCTTTGTAAGGCATTGTTGCCTGAGTGAAAGGCTGTTGAGCCTGTGTGTAAAGCTGTGTTGATAGCTTGAGTGGTAGGACTTCTTGATAGGTCTGAGGTAGGAAATCTGTGGGATTTCTGAGTGGTAGGAGTTACATAACTCTGAGCTGTAGGGCTGCTGTGCCTGAGGTGTTGGGCTATTGAGCCTGAGGTGTAGGGCTGTTGAGCCTGAGGTATAAGGCTGTTGAGCCTGAGGTGTAGGGCTGTTGAGCCTGAGTGTAGGGTTGTTGTGCCTGAGGTAGGATCTCTCTTGATCTGAGAAGTTATGAGGAACTTGTGGTGTAAGCTCAAGGAGCTGAGATTGGAGTTTGTGGCCTTGTCTAACTCACTGTTAGAAAGGTGAAGGGGGAAAGAGGACTACTCAAGACACCCTGTCTTAAGGAACCTCTATAAATCCTTGTGTGCTTTCTGTGTTTGAGTTTTCTGCAGCTAGATACATTAGGATTATATATAGAAAATAAGTAAAACCTATTCACCCCCCCCCCCCCTCTAGGTATTATTGACTACACCTATATAAACTATCAATTGGTATCAGAGCGAGGTTGATCAAAAGGACTTAACAGTCTGATCAGATCCTATACAGGAGTAGTCAAATCTGAAATCCAATGGCCAACAGTGGAATGAAGAAAGAGTTGGGGTCAATGAAGTTGCCCATATGCTCCAAAGAAAACTTTGGTATATGAAAGCAAAGGGTAAGGCTATTCATGGAAGCCTCAGACACAAGGATCTTTTTGATTGTCAAAAATGGTCCTTATACCTTTGAGAAAGTCTCCACTATTGACCCTACTAGAAAAGTACTTAAGGTATTTTCTGAGCTGACCAATGATGAGATAGCAGTGTACACTATGGACAAGAGAGCCCAAAACATAATAGTAAATGCCATTGATGACACTACATTTCAGAACTTGGTACACTGCCAAACTGCCAAGGAAATGTGGGACACATTGGTTGTTTATATGGAGGGAACAGCTGAAGTAAGGGATGATAGAAAGTCACTCCTCAATCAGGAGTATGAAGCCTTCAGACAGCTGAGCCAGGAGAATATCTCCATGTGCTATGAAAGGTTCTTTAGGATTGTAAATGAACTAAGAACCTATGGAAGGGTGTTCACAGATTATAAACTTAATGACAAGTTTCTTAGATCTCTAACTAGAGATTGGGACACTAAAATATGTGCAATCAGAGAAGGGGCAAGGCTTGGAGAAACCCCTACCCATACACTGTTTGGGAAACTGCTCTCATATGAGATGCAACTCTCTGCAAGAAAGGAGGAGGACACTTCCTCCAGGGCTCACACAAGGGAGAGATCTGTTCCTCTCAAAGCTGAAAGCTCTAAGAAGAACAAGGTTAGAGTGCAGTCACCTCCAAGAAAGGCTGCTGAATCTGAGAAATCTGAGAGCTGCAATTCCGACAGCTCCTCTTCAGATGAGGAGTTTGCTGCCTTCACAAGGCAGTTCAAGAAGATGATCAGGAGAAAACAATGGAAGAATAAACCTTCCTCCTCTTCTCATCCCAAGAAGGATCATTACAGATCCAAGAGGCAACATCCCAAAGGGGACAGGTATGAATCTAAATATAGTAAACATGTTTCAACTAACATAATTTGATATTGCTGTACTAAGCCTGGACATGTCATTGCTGACTGTCCAGTCAAGAGAAAGGAAAGAGGTGACAAGAAACCTCATCACCAGAAGGGGAGGAAGGGAGAAAAATCCTTCCTAGCTAAGAAAGGCAAAAGATGGAGTGAATCTGAATCTTCATCTTCAGATTCAGATGGTGAGGAGGAAGCCTACTTGGGGCTGTTTGCTGATCCGGAGGAAGAAGACTGTCCTGCTGCCAGGATAGAAATCAGGGCCCCTCTATCACATTCAGATAGTGATGTAGAGGAGGATGGGGACACTCTAGAAGACCATGGGCTGATGGCTATAACAGAAAATGAGGACAACCACAGCAATTCAGAACATGAGCAGGTATTGATACACTGCATTTCTTCTTCTTCTTCTGATTATGAAACAGGTCTAGAATTTGAATCTCCTCCATCTAAAGTTGGAAGTGAATCAGATTATGAGGAGGATGTCAATCAATTGATTGATAGGTATGGTGCACTCCTGGAAGCTCTGAAAAAGAGCAAAAAGCTAGCCAAGAGGCAAGCCCAAGAAATTACTTCCCTAAAGCAATCAAAATCTGAGTGCATTGAGCATGCTACCCAGCTTGCTCTAATGAGCAAGGAGATTGGCAAGCTAAAGGGAATGTCAATCATCCATGTGGGCACCAAAAGCCACAAGAGCAAGATCATTAAGGATCTTGAAGAAAAGCTCCTCAAGGAGAGGATGCTGGTGGCTCAATTCTCCAAGCCCAAATCTGTGCTACCTATTATTGACACCTTCTCCTTTCAAACCAATAGGAGAGAATTAGGGTTCAATAAAATGGAAGTAGGAGAAGGGAGTGGAGTAAAGAGCAAGGAGAAGTCTAAGCCTCAACCCACCTTTCAAAAGGTAATACATCCCTCCAACAGGTATGACTATGAAAGCATTTATGGTCACTGGAAGAATGAGAGGTGATATAGGAAGGAAAATGCTCCTTCATATAGTGGAAGAAAGGGAATGGGATTGAGTGCCATGAAGGCTCCCCATGAGGAAATTCAAATGGCCCAACATGGACCATTTGTTTTTGGTACTTCAGCCACATCATTCATGAATAAGAAGGCAAGCCCTTCTAAGGTTGAATCAGTCAAGAAAATGGATGCTGCCAGATCTGTAAACATGTCTGAGTGCTCAGTGTCAGATGCCATCACATCTTGTATGGATGCCAAGCCATTGCAAGCTGATGCCATCAGGACAAAGAGCATCAAGACAGCACACAGAATGACATTCAGTCAAATCATTGCTGCGTGGAACATGAAGAATGCTGTTGTATCTATTCCTGGACATAAGGACTGTGCTGCACAATCCTCAAGAAATGCTCAGAAGAGAAGATACAACATTCGTGAGTGTTGGTGCTGTGGCAAAGTGGGACACTTTGCAATTGATTGTTGGCACAACCCCAATGTGCTAAAGGCAAAGATTGAACCTCAAGCCAAACCAGCCCTTTCTAGGAATATCCCCTATGGTGTTAACATGAACCTAGGACCCAAAGTCAGTTGGGATCCTAAGGTACATTAAATTTTGTGTTGCAGGTTAGTTCAAGTACAAGTCTCAACCAAATATGGTACTTGGACAGTGGGTGCTCAAGGCACATGACAGGAACTAAGGATCTTCTAAAGGATTATCATCCAGTGAAGAATGGACCCAAAGTTATCTTTAGTGGATCTGAAAAGGGAGTCACCAAAGGATATGGTATGATTTCAGATGGCATAGTCTCAATCACAAGGGTAGCTTATGCTGAAGGGTTGCAACACAACCTTGTAAGCATAAGCCAACTATGTGACTTAGGCTATGTCATTGAATTCCACAATGACAAGTCCTTGATCAAAAAGTCTCATGACTTGGAGACCATTCTCTCAGGCACTAGGAGTGGAAATGTTTATTGCTTAAGACTTCATTTGCAATTATTCAATCTCTTCTGTGTGCCTTGTAGCTAATGAAAGTGAGTCACTTTGTGTCCAATGGCACAAGAGACTTGCCCACATTAACTATAAGACAATTTATATATTATTTTCTAAAAACCTTGTTAGAAATAGTCCTAAACTAAAATGTGTTAAAAGTGGTCCCTGTCATGCTTGCCAAATGGGTAAGCAAACTAGGATCACCTTTAAAAGTATTGGATCCAAGGATACTGAAAGGTGTTTATACCTATTGCACATGGACTTGTTTGGTCCTTTGCCAATTCAGAGCCTAGGTGGGAAGTTGTATACCTTGGTAATTATAGATGATCATTCAAAGTATACATGGGTATTCTTCCTTAAGAAGAAGTCAGATACCTTACATGTCTTTATAAATTATGTCAAGGCTATTCAGAATGATCTACTATGTACTGTGGTCAGGACAAGAACTGACCATGGCACAGAATTTCAATCTGAAGCCATGACAAAATTTTGTCAAGAATTTGGTATCACCCAAGAGTTCTCCTCCCCAAGGACTCCACAGCAAAATGGTGTGGCTGAGAGGGGGAATAGAACCTTGATAGAAGCTGGGAGAACATTGCTTAGTGACTCCTCACTCCCAGAATACTTCTGGGCTGAGGCAGTCAATACAGCCTGTTATGTTCTCAATAGAGCCTCCATCAATAAGGTCCTTGGGAAAATCCCTTATGAGATTCTGAAAGGCAAACAACCTATAATTTCTTACTTTATAATCTTTGGTTGCAAATGCTACATTCTAAATAATGGAAAATCTCAATTAACAAAGTTTGCAGAAAAATGCAATGTGGGGGTTCTTGTTGGGTATAGCTCACATAGTAGAGCTTATAGAGTTTATAACAAGAAAACCCATGTTGTAGAAGAATCTATGCATGTTGTGTTTGATGAGACCATCCTTCTCTACAAAGAATGGTCTAGTTCTTCTATTTTGATAGGAAATGAAGAAGGGATGCATGAGCTGACTGTCCAAGACAGGCCCAGCAGCAGCAAAACACAAACAGCTGCTGCAATTCCTGAAGAAGAAGAGGTACAAGAGGGTGGAGTCATAACTGAACCAGTGGAACAACCACAACCTCCAGAGGACCCTCTTCCAGCTGCTGCAAGGCACCTGAGAGGTCATCCAAGGGATCTAATAATTGGAGATCATACCCAAGGCATATTGACAAGAAGAAGAGCTCATAATGAAGCACTATTCTTGATCTTCCTTTCTCAAATGGAGCCCAAGAAGTTTGAAGAGGCCAATCAAGACACCTTTTGGATTGAAGCCATGCAAGAAGAGCTCCTACAATTCAAGAGATGCAAAGTATGGAAGCTGGTGCCAAGAACTCAGGGACACAATGTGATTGGCACCAAATGGGTATACAGGAACAAGCTTGATGAGAATGGTACAATCATCAAGAACAAGGCCAGATTAGTAGCCAAAGGATACATGCAAGAGGAAGGTATAGACTTTGATCAGACCTTTGCACCAGTTGCAAGGTTGGAAGCAATTAGGCTATTCCTTGCCTATGCTGCCCACAAGGGGTTCAAAGTCTACCAAATGGATGTCAAATCAGCCTTCCTCAATGGAGCTTTGAAGGAAGAGGTATATGTTGAACAGCCTTCAGGTTTTGTGCATCCAACTCTAACTTCTCATGTTTACCTTCATAGGAAAGCATTATTTGGTCTCAAGCAAGCTCCAAGAGCTTGGTATGAGACTTTGTCCAACTTTCTCCTCAAGAACAAGTTCATGAGGGGAAAGATTGATAGCACATTGTTTCTTAGGGAAACAAGGGGCAAGTGTCTCTTAGTCCAAATTTATGTTGATGACATAATCTTTGGGTCTACTGATGACAACCTCTGCAAGAGATTTGCGAATCTAATGAAGGGGGAGTTTGAAATGAGCAGTATGGTTGAGCTCAAATATTTCCTTGGGCTCCAAGTGAAACAGTCTGATGATGGAATTTTTATCTCCCAGACCAAGTACACTAAGGAGCTCATCAAGAAATTTTGGATGGAATCAACCTCCACCATGAGAACACCCATGGGGTCTAATGTATCATTAGACCAGGATGAAAAGGGAAAGGCCTTTGATGAGTCCATGTACAGATGCATCATTGGATCCCTATTATTCTTGACTGCTAGTAGGCCAGACATTATGTATTCTACATGTGTTTGTGCTAGGTATCAAGCATGTCCTAAGGAATCTCACTACACCTCTGTGAAGAGGATTTTAAGATACCTTAAGGGCAGCTTGCATCTTGGCCTTTGGTACCCTAAGAACACTGACTTTGAACTAACAGGCTTTTTAGATGCAGATTTTGCAGGTTGCAAAGAAGACAGGAAGAGTATAAGTGGTACCTGTCAATTCCTAGGGAGAAGATTGATATATTGGAGCAGCAAGAAACAAACCAGTGTGGCAATATCCACAGCTGAGTCTGAATACATTGCTGCAGGTAGCTGTTGTGCACAACTCCTTTGGACACAGCATCAATTGGAGGATTACAACCTCAAGGCAAGGGAATCTCCTTTGTATTGTGATTCATCTAGTGCAATATCTATTGCTAAAAATCCTGTCTCTCATAGCAGGACTAAGCACATAGAGATTAAACATCATTTTATTAGAGAACATGTAGAGTGTAAAGACATCTGTCTTGAATTTGTCCCCACTGACAAACAAGTAGCTGATATCTTTACAAAGCCACTGGATGAATATAAATTCAATGCTTTCAAAATTGATCTTTGCATGCTTAGTATAGAATAGTCCTAATTGTATGAGTAGTAGTTGTCACTGTTGTTGATTATGAATGGTGAATTATCAAACTTTACATTATTGTACACTACAACTTAGTGACATGACTAGGACACATCTTCAGCCAAAATATCTACATTAGGTCTAGACCCTATGATCAGCTAAACTGCAGGAGTATGTTCAGCTGAATCAGCTGAGAAAAATCCCAGCTGAACCGCTGAGATGAGCAAACTGTCCCAGCGGTTGACAGTTCAATGTCCCAGCTGAACCGCTGAGATAAGCAAAATGTCCCAGCGGTTGACAGTTCACTATCCCAGCGGCCTAGGTCTCCGTCTCAGCTGAACCGCTGAGACGGGGTATGTTCAATATGAAATCTGATAATTAACCCAAAACTCCTTAACATAATAAGGTAATTAAGTCTAAAAGCCTAGGGTTAATAAAAATGAAACAGAAATTCTATAAATAGATACACTGTAACTTAAAACACACCACAAAGCCAAACCCTTAGCCGCCAAGACAATTCATCTTCTCTCCCGTCTCAGCGCCTCGAGTTTCTGCTTTCATGGCGCCAAAAAGCTCAAAAGATCTCCTGGAGGGCTATGAAATCATCATAGATGGATTCTCTCATGCCTCAGAACAAATAAGACACGTGATTCATCTAATGGAAGCTCAAGGTCTGGAGCATATGCTGTCTGAATCCTGCTGCATTCTCAGAACTGAAGTTCTGGAATGGTTCAACCATGTCAAATTATCTCCCTCCAAAACCATCCTGAAGTCCAAGATAGGAAATAAGAAGATAAAGATTACAGCTAAAAGGTTGGAGAAGGGACTGAAATTAACTCCCTGCAGAAAACCTGAAGAGGAGGAGATATCTGAAAAGGATAAGCAGACTGCCCTAAAGTGGACAGGATACAGTGATACTAAAACCAATAGTCTAAGGAGGAAGTTCTTCAATCAACAGGGGAAGCTGTTGTCTGATATAGTGGGCAAAGCTATCCTATGCAAGCCAGGTTCACATGATACTGTCTCACAGTTCATGTTTGAACAAATGACTAGGATAATTCTGTCCAAGAAAACCTCATGGGGAGAAGTTATTTTTCAAAGGATAAAGGAATCTCTACAAGCCCCCAATATGGGAAGAATACAATCTCTGTACCTACAGAATAGTCATTCAGAGACCTTTGCAAACTCCAAGGGGTCAAATATCCATTATCTCAAAAGATGGACATTAAGACTCTGCATAGATTCTCCAGAGTGCTCCCTATGAGCCAGCCATCTGTGGCAAAGGAAAAGAAGAAAGAGTCATCCCAGCAGAAATCAGATTCATCCTCAAAGTCAGATGGGTCTGACAATGAGGACATTCATGGGTCTGACCTTAGATCTGGCAGCAACCCAATGAACCTAGATAATGAAGATGTCCCCAGGACAAGAAGGGATGAGTAGCCCCAAGGAAGAGTTGAGCCCAATCGTGAGCCAACTCAGATGAATGCTGATCCAGCTGTTCCTCAAGCTGAAGATGAATTTCCCAACTCACCTAGCCATGGTAAATTAGGATTTCAGTTAGGTCTCTCTTCTCTATCAATAGTATAGTCTAGGTGTCTAATTTATCAATCATTTTTCAGGTGACCTTAGACAAAATTCTCCTCCTATGGATGCCCCAAGTGAGGGGGAGCATAGCCCAGCCTATGAAGGAGGAGGTGGGTATGCTAGTGGGGGAGAACATCAACAGGAATCAACCCCTCCAAATCTACAAGGTACACCTAATGCCCCATATGAGGGGGAGCAGATCTCTGATGATGGAAGGGCTAATGCTCAAAGTGGAGCTGAAAAGCTGGTTGAAAAGGATTTGACCCAGGCAAAACCAGCAGCTGTTCTAGACACATCTGACCTGTTAAACTCAATAGAAACCATGATTGAGGGTCAGATATTGTCTATGAAAGAGATTGTTGCTGAAAAGGTCCATGATGTCTCTGCTCAGATAAGGGATGAATTGTATGCAACAAGAGCTGCATTGACTCAGGAGATCCAGGCCAGTGAGCAAAGAATGGAGTCAAGAGTGGCTGCAGTAAGAACTGAGCTGAATTCCCAGGTTAATGATGTCAAAACTGCATCAGGTCATATCCTTCTGCAGATGACAAGATGGTTTGAAATGGCCAAAAATACTGTTGCTGCCCAGCACACAGTTCTGAAGAATATTGCAGACCATCAAGGGGATTCCACAAAGGACATCACATATGTAAAGAATCAGCTCTACAAAAATGAAAATGTCTGGGAAAAAGTTGTTGCCAGAATGGCACAAGTGGTCAACAGATCAAGCAGCCAAGTCAAGTCCCACATTGACAAGGCAAAGGAATACATTTTAGATGATGTGGACAACACCTTTCAAACTCTCTCTCAATCCATATAGAATCAATATTCTGAAATAGAGAAGAAGATATTGGAAAATAGCAAAGAAGGGGAGGAGAAAATTCTCAATCTACATGCTAAGCTGAAAGGAGCTTACACACAGTTGTATAACAACATGGAGTCCTCCCATAAACTGATACTCTCCAGTCAAGAAGAAGCCAGCAAGCAAGTGGTGGAAGTGGTCAATAATGCTTCCAGTGTTATTCAAGAAAATATCCTTACCATGGTCAGAAAGGTCACTGATAATCAATGGGACTCAAGCTTAAAAGTGCTGCAAGGAACAAGAATTGCTTTGAATCTTACAGTCTTGAACCCTAACAGAGATGAAGACTTTGAATTCCAGGGTCAATCAAATCTGATTGCTGATGAGAGAGCAGCAAAGAGGCGAAGGGTAGAGGGTATTCAAACTGCTGAAGAATACATGGCACAGAAAAGAATGGAAAGAGTAGAGGCTCCACTCCATGAAGATGACAATCTGGAGTTGGACACAATTGTTGTCAATACCTGGGTGAGCCATGACAATCCAATGAAGGACATTGACCATGTCTATTCAGCTGCTGAGTGGATCAAACACCTTGAAAGGGAATCTTTAAGGGAAAGGATTCTCAAAGAAAACATGGTAAGAAGGGAAACTCCTTTAAGGATTCCCACAAGATATCTTCCCAAGCCACTTCTGTACTTCAAAGTAAAGGAGAAGATCAAGGCTGCTGCTGAAGCTAGAAAAGAAAGTCTACAGATTGAGAAAGCTCTTCCCAGGGTCCATCTTAGAAGAACCAGCCTTGAAATTTCTTTTTGGATTGAATGTACAACTATAAGTTGAATTTTTTTTAATATCTGTACTGAACATTTAAAGTGAAATGATATTTCATATTCTGATCATAATATTGTGTTTGTAACTATTGATATATGTACTATGTATTTATTATATTTAGTATTCAGTGGCTTAAATGGAATGTTCAAATTGAAATGGATCAACTATTACAGAAAATAGCTCTCCAATTGAGGGGGAGTAAATTCCCTGCTCAGGTTGAGGGGAAGTTGGCAAATGCTAAGAGTGTATAGGTTAGCCTATAGGTTGATCCAAAGGGATCTATAGATGTTGTCCCTCTATCCATAGAAGGTTAAGGTTGAAGAAACCAGAAAGGGGGAGATATGGCTAGTACCAATACTGGAGAAAGGGGAGAAAGGGGGAGAAAGGGCCAGTGCAAATGCCTAGGGTGTTAGGGCATTTGCTATAGATCAAGATATGTTTTTGATGTTTATGTACCTTAGCATTGGGGATGTTCTGCCTTCTTCAAATAGGGGGAGATTGTTGGGTATATTGCCCTCAATATTACCTTGATTTGAAGAGGCATCACTCTCAATGCTAAGGACATATTGTATTTAACAAATCTATACTTGTGTAGGATATACATGCACAGGTGGCTCAAAATGAAGGGCCAAACATGGCCTTAGATAAGAAGAAATCATCTACAAGAAGATGAAAATCTATCTCAGCAGAACTGCTGAGACGAGGAGCCGTCTCAGCGGATCCACTGAGAAGGAGACTGGAGCAACCTCTGAGAAGGGGACTGAAGCTGCCGCTGAGACTGGAAGCTGTCTCAGCCCAACCACTGAGACTGGAAGCTGTCTCAGCCCAATCGCTGAGACAGATCCAAATGTGCTGACGGGATCTGCTTTTGGCGCAAACGACAATAGAAAGGGAAAAGCAACTCCAATCTGCCCCATACTGTGTCAGGAGGATCGATATAGCCGTTGAAGCCTTCTGAAGGAATAAAAGAAGAAGCTAGGGCACAATAACTAGAACTGTTCCATTGAAAAGCTTTTGATGCACGCCGCAATCGAACATTCACGTTTCAGTCAGTTGAAGTTGTTCTCTGAAGCTGAAGTTAATCTTCTAAGGGAGATTAGTTAGCTCTTCCTGTACAAACTCAAGAAGGGCAAGTTGATCTTCTGCTTTGCTGAAGGAGAAGATCAAGGTGATACAAATCTGAAGCTGCTTGTTTTTTTCAGATCTGAAGAAAGAATTCAGAAGACCAAAGAGTAAACCTTTTGTCTTCTGTATTTAGCTCAAACTCTATTATATCTTTGTAAGGCATTATTGCCTGAGTGAAAGGCTGTTGAGCCTGTGTGTAAAGCTGTGTTAACAGCTTGAGTGGTAGGACTTCTTCATAGGTCTGAGGTAGGAAATCTGTGGGATTTCTTAGTGGTAGGAGTTACATAACTCTGAGATGTAGGGCTGCTGTGCCTGAGGTGTAGGGCTGTTGAGCCTGAGGTGTAGGGCTGTTGAGCCTGAGGTATAGGGCTGTTGAGCCTTAGGTGTGGGGATGTTGAGCCTGAGTGTAGGGCTGATGTGCCCGAGGTAGGATCTCTCTTGATCTGAGAAGTTCTGAGGAACTTGTGGTGTAAGCTCAAGGAGCTGAGATTGGAGTTTGTGGCCTTGTCTAACTCACTGTTAGAAAGGTGAAGGGGGAAAGAAGACTACTCAAGACACCCTGTCTTGAGGAACCTCTATAAATCCTTATGTGCTTTCTGTGTTTGAATTTTCTGCAGCTAGATACATTAGGATTATATATAGAAAATAAGTAAAACCTATTCACCCCCCTCTAGGTATTATTGACTACACCTATATAAACTATCAGTAGGAAAAGGTGCAGGAAATCAGTAGGCGGAGGAAGTGATAGGAAAAGCGAGCTGGGACCTCGAAGGTAGCTCGCAGGGAGGGGGGCAAGCCGAAGCAGGCGAGCCAGGTTATCGCGGCCCGTTCATAGGAGGACGGGCGAGCCAGAACTTTGCGATCAGTGAACTCGTCGTTCAGTTCGAAGAGCTCCCATTGAGACCGACGAATTCCGATTTGAGTTCGACGAAAGCTGTTCTTAGTTCAACGAACGCTACGCTTCAGCCTCGGTGAAATCATCTCAGCGGCTGGGCTGGGAGGGTCGGCCATCTCAGCAGCTATCTCTGTCCTATCCCAGTGGACCCGCCGGGACAAGCAATTGTCTCAGCGGACTCGAGCACCTTCTCAGCAGCTCTCGGCCCTGTCTCAGCAGGAGAACTCGCAGGAGGAAGTGCAAGACCCGACATCGGTGGATATTGTCGGTAGAAGTGCGAGCGGGGTCTTCACAGGCCGCTCGCCTAAGAGGGGTTTCAGATCCAATAGGTGGAAGAGGTAACAAAGAAGGCGAGCCAGAGCTGCAAGGGTCACTCGCAAAAAGGCGCGCGAGTCATGTCCCTGCGAGCCCGAGTTTTAAGATCAGCTCGCAAGAAGGTGGGCGAGCCTAGTACTCGCCGACTACTCGCGAGAAGACGGGCGAGCCAGATTTATTCCAAATCTTCGTGTTCGACGAACTTCAAATGGCGTTCGACGAAATCAGTTCTCCATTCGACGAACGGGCTCCTTAGTTCGATGAACTTGCATCACGTCTTAGTTCGAGGAACGGGCTTCTCAGCTTGGCTAACTCAACCATCTAGCCGGTTCAGCAGATTTACACAAGGCCAAGGGGAGCTCGCAGGAAGGCGTGCGAGATCAGGCCTCGGTGGCCGTCACCATAAAAGGCGCGAGCGGGGCCTCCGCGGAGCGCTCGCCTATAAGGTGTTTTTTGCGAGCCATCCTCGTGAGGAGACTCGCAGGGGCTCTCGCGAATGGTGTCCTCATAGGCCATTTACCCATAGGCTAAAGAGGTGAAATTATCCCTCTGCCCCTGGTGGTCTGCAGGTAGCCCCTCCAAACAGCAGAGTTTGGCTATTAGCAGGCCAAATTGGGGTGCGTTTAGTAAGACCAAAAGGCAGAATCCCGCTATTGACAGACCATGAGCAAGAAAACTATAAATAGACCTCAAAGGGCACCTTGGGAGAGGATTCCGATCTTAGTTCTCTGAGCATCTTCTTCCATCGGTTACTTTGTTTGAACTCTCTAGCTCTCCAAGGTGCCCAATTCTCAGCTTTGGCTGGGGAGGGGAAGCGCTCAATGATCTTCCGGGTTTGTGGAGGGACCTCCTCGCTGCGACTAAGGTCTTAGTCTGTTTCCGAGTCCCCGGTCTGCTCCTTTCGAGGGACTAGTAAGGGCTAGCTTCCCCTTAAATTGTTGAGGGCCCGAGCTTCACAAGAGACCGAGAAATCAATTTGAACATTTTGGTGCGGTGAGCGTGGAGCGCAGCTAGTCCAGGAAGATTCCAAGAAATGAATATAGCAGGAGATGAAGAGCAAGGCGAGGATTTCTGCGGGTCGCCCCCAGCGGCGGTGCAGAAGATGTTCTTGGACTTCAGGCGAGATGTCCTCGACACCCTCGGGTTCGCGGTCGCAGCGCTACGTAGCGAGCTCGCGACCCTAGCGGCTCAAGCATCCCATCCTCCGGCAGCGGCTGGTGAGGGTGCCCCGGGAGGAAGGCCTGGAAAGGAGGTGGGCGGAGGGTCAGTGCCAGACCTGGAGGGGCGAGTGATGTTCTCCAATATGGCAACCTCGGTGCCAGCGCGCACGACGCAGGTCGGTGCAGCGCAGACGAGTGCGATGCAGATGAGCCTGAACCTGGCGGGCGTGGCACCCGTATGGGCGGCTCCGGCGATGGTGGCTCTCGCGAGCAGTGCCCCAGCGAGCTCAAACTAGGTGAGGGAGCTCGGGGGGGGGGGGGGGGGGGGGCGAGGAGAGCAGGAGAAGACAACAGGTAGGGGAATCCCCTTCTGCGAGTTGGTGCTTTCCGCACCCATTCCGGAGGGGTTCGGGGAGTGGGACAGGGTCTACTACCAGGGTCGGGACGACCCAGTCTAGCACCTGCAGTCGTTCGAGGACTCGGTCTCTATCAGGCCGATGTCTCGGACACCTTCAAGTGTCGGCTCTTCATCGTCACCCTGAAGGAGAAAGCTCGGGAGTGGTTCCACCAACTTCCCGTCAGATCGATCTATGCATTCGAGGATTTGCGTAGAAGTTTCTTGTTGCGGTTTTCAACTTTGAAGAAGAGGAAGAAGGATGCCGAGTCTCTCTTCAAAGTGAAGCAGGAGCCCAAGGAGTCGTTGGCTCATTATGCAGATTAGTTTCAGGAAGAAGTTTTGCTCACCCAAGAGATGCCCGGGTTTGCTCTTCAGCTCGCCTTCATGTTGGGGTTGAAGGAGAGTTTATTCAAGATGTATCTGAAGAGGAAAGCCCCCGTCTCCTACGAGGAGTTGATGGAGAGGGTGGCGGAGGAGGTCGAGAGTGAAGAGGCCAATCCGGAGCTCACCAAGAGTCTAGCAAAGCTCAGTGAGCCGGAGGACAAGCAGCAGGAGGTAAGGAGAAGGGAAGATCCCAGAGCCCCGGAGGGGGGATGGAGGCAGCATGGCGGGGGGATGCAAGGTCTGGGAAGAGGCTACGCCCCAGGAGGGGGTAACTTCTATGGGGGGAAAAGAAGACCCCAACAGTTAGGATGGAGGCAGGGTCCGAGGCAGATGCCTCCCCCGCCTCAGTAGGCTATGGCGATCAGACGAGGAAGAGGAGGAAGAGGAAGGAGAGAAGGAGTGGAAGCCGGGGCAGGGAGGAGAAGAGGAAATAGAGCGGCAGAGGCTAAGAGGGGGGGGGGGGAGGTGGCATTGTCGTACTGTGACTTCCATGATGAGGAAGGCCACGCAACGGCCGCCTGCCCCGAATTCTTAGAGACAAAAAGAGCTAGAGTGTCGGTGCCGCGGCAGCAACAGCAGGTGAGGATCAAGGAAGTCTTGCATCGGGAGGACGAGGAGGAGAGGTGTGAGGACAGGGTCGATTTGGGGACCCATGGAGGGATCGGGGTAATCCATTGGGGAGTACGGGTAGATGCAACCCGCAAGGCGAGCCTTCATACCATCTACCGTCGGAGCGTGGCTTCGACATCCACGGCTCCACCCCCAGCAGAAAAGATTACTTTCTCCCTAAGGGATATGCCGGATCATGAGGACCCTTTCTGCGACGTATTGGTCATCCAAACCGCCATCGAGAACTTCATGGTGTCCCGAATTCTCATGGACAAATGGAGCTTGGTCAACGTCATCATCAAGAGGGCGTTCGACGAGATGAAGGTGGAGGCCAGAAGGGTGTTGGCTTCGGATGGCCCTCTGTTTGGGTTCTCAGGAGAGAGGAAGGAAGTGGAGGGCGGAGTGGGACTCCATATGACCTTGGGGGGGGGGGGGGGGGGGGGGGGGGGCAGTCCCGGAACTGCCGCATCATGATAGTGGATGCCCCTAGCAGCTACAGCGCCATCTTCGGATGGCCTCTCATCAGCGCATTCTGATGTGTCCCGTCCACCTTCCACCAGTGCCTCAAGTTCAGTACAGGTGGAATCCATAACCGGGTCCAGGGCGACCCCAAGGTGGCGAGGCAGTGCTATATGACTGTCGTCAACATCGTCTCTTGGATGGAAGAAGCAGAGGAGTGTGATAAGGTGATGGGAGAGGTGGCCGAGGCCAAAGAGAAGGAGAGGTTGGAAGGAAGGATGGATGAAAGAGTAGTTCATGCCTAGGAAGGGGTCGTTGAGGGACCCAGGGCGGAGAAGGGGAAAGAGGGAGAGAAAGAAGAAGAGGCCCCGGGAGGAGGGGTGGAAGAATTGATGGTGGTGGAAGAGGAAGAGATGGGGGAAGGAGCCAGAGCGCTCGCTTGTGGCAGAGAGGAGGACAGTGCCTGGGGGGAGCGATCCAGGTTGGAATCTTTGGAGGAGGTGGTAGAGGTGGAGGTGACCACTGATGAGTCCCAATTATAAACACATTTATGGACTCATCTGGGTCAATTATCTAGTCCTTGCACTACACTTTAGGCATGTTTTCATTCATATTTGGTATTCCATGCTATGTGCACTTTTAGGCCCGTTTCGGTGTATTTTTATGTTTATCTTACTCATGCTTTATGTTGCAATTTAATTTCTATATTTGAGAATGTGTGGAATGCCCATTTGCGTGGCCCGATGATCTTTCATGTTGATACGGGGGTTGTGCGAGTGTTCCGGGGCGCAAAAACTGCATAGGAACACTACGCACGATCACTGGACATTAGTGCGCACGACCACTTACATTCTCTACCCTCTACCTGTGAGGAGCAGGTATCTATATTTAGGTAGAGGGGTTACTGTTCTATCACCTTATCGGTACCCGCTACCGACACGGATATTGGGCCAGTTACCTGTCCACTTTTCTTTTCATAGGCCTATAAGCTAGAACTGTATAAAATCCGAATAAGTCGTGCTGGGATGACAATAACCCCAGTTGTTATCTTACTTTTATTGCATTTTCATTTTCCTAGTTAGAGTAGTTAGTTAATTTCTGTTCAGTTTTAGCATTTCTGCTTTATTTTGTTTTTGTGGAGCTCACCCCTGCTGGTACTCATTGCAAATTCTGAATGGCGGGTTTGCTTCAGATTTTCATGCATCTTCTGGTATGCTCACTTGCTGAGCATTGGGTAACTTCTTCCCTAGCTTTCGACTTTGATTTTCACTGTCATATCATTATGATGTATTGCTTAGATTAAGTCTGGGGGGAGAACCGCGCTTCGTTACCCACTCTCGGCCACACATCTTTTGCATACTAGAAGCTTTTATTATGATATTTGGTTTTGTTCATTTGCATCGCGCACCGCATCACCCACTTGAGAACGTGCTTAAATTTTTGCACGTGCCGAGCATTTTTTTTTATCACTTGTGCGCAAAGCGAAGAATTCTGTGTTGGCTTAGTATTGTATGGCGGAGTAAACTGTTGACTCCAGGAGTGCTCCTAGTCGTACAATCATGTTCACTTAGAGTTTGTGTAGATTAAAATCCTTTATATGCTTTTAGTTTCTATTTTTTCTATTAGCGTAAATTTTGTTTACTGTACTCTAGTTGTGAATCCGGTCATGAATCAAACGGTGACGTAGAATTGTGTGTAGGCGTTCAGTAGCCTCGTATTGCTCGAGTCAGGAGGAAGGTTAATCTTTCTCGGTGGCTAAGAACTTGCCCCAAGCGACTCTCGAAGCATGGGTATACGGTTAGTCAAGCACGCAAATATGATGTAGGCCCTCATTTTGGCCCGGTTGAGCCTTGTACCCGTTCCTACCACATTACCCTCGCTACCCAGTTGTGCCTACCCCTCCTTTTGATTCAGCTCCACTATACATCACCAAAGCCCAATAGCCAACCCTATTAGCACACCCATGATTGAGCTTTATTATTTATATTTTGAATGTGGGGTGTTGAAGTGGTGTTCATATCGTGATATATGGTTGTGCCTAAATGGTATTTATGCTGGATTTATTATGTGTAAAAAAAAATGAATGCAATGTTTAAAAAAAAAGGAGACGAAAAAGAAAAGAAAAAAAATGGAAAATTTATAGAAATGTTTTGTATTTTGGAGTAGGCGGTGCACACACCGACGTTATCAAATCTAAGCCTGTTGGTGTGTGCACCCATTTGATTGTGTTTGGGCATATGGTGATTTATCTGTGTTTGTACTTGTTCATTTGAGTTTGGTGTGCTTAGCCTTCTTGTTTACCGTTGTTATACCCCACCTAAACCCAAGCCCTGTTTTATCCTAAAGTCCTATTGATTTGCGCGCTCGAGTCAAACAGTGCCGTAGAGAGAGTGTGAACGGGCAAGTGTATGGTCATCGACATTGGTGGATTCCTTTGGAGATCCTCCCGAGACCCGATCTTTGGCAATGCTCACCTCACTGTCCGTCTACTTTCGTTCTACGCGTAACCGGATGATTCACTGTGATTCACATTAGGAGTATGAGTAATATGTCTTCTACATTTCTAGAAAATAAAAATTACTGTGCATACGTAGAATTGTTTTCTACTATTTATCTTTGTGCATGAGGATGCGACTTCGCATGGTACTTCGTTCGTACAACTGCCTAGCCAACTAGTTCTCTTTTTCTTCGCCCTGAGATGATTTGCTCGGGACGAGCAAACGTTTAAGTCTGGGGGTGTGATGAGTCCCAATTATATACACATTTATGGACTCATCTGGGTCAATTATCTAGTCTTTGCACTACACTTTAGGCATATTTTCATTCATATTTGATATTTCATGCTATGTGCACTTTTAGGCCCGTTTCGGTGTATTTTTATGTTTATCTTACTCATGCTTTATGTTGCAATTTAATTTCTATATTTGAGAATGTGTGGAATGCCCATTTGCGTGGCCTGATGATCTTTCATGTTGATATGGGGGTTGTGCGAGTGTTCCGGGGCGCAAAAACTGCATAAGAACACTGCGCACGATCACTGGACATTAGTGCGCACGACCACTGGTCGTGCACCACTGATCGTGCATTAATTCTCACTTAAAATGGGCCTATCCGGCACTTCGCACGACCACTGGACATAGTGCGCACGACCACTGGTCGTGCGCCACTGATCGTGCATTAATTCTCACTTAAAATGGGCCTGCCAGGCACTTTGCACGACCACTGGACATAGTGCGCACGACCAATGGTCGTGCGCTACTGATCGTGCGCATTGAAAATCTGCACCTGTCTATAAATAGCTGCTTTGCGAAAACAGTCGCAACTTCTACGTTTCTAGGTCTTTTCCTGTGCCGTTTTTTGCGTTTTTTCATTCTAAGCCTCCCTATTCATCTAGGGACTTCAAGGAAGAGATTGGATCTTACTTACATCATCAAGGAAGGTTTGAAGAGCATTGGACATCGCCGGGTCGTGACACGAAGAAGACGGGCCATTGGGAGGAAGTGACAACCCTCCTTTACCCCGGACGCAGTTGAGGACTGAGCTTGGATGCGGATTGACAACCCAGCGATTCCAATTGTGAATCCTAGCAAGGCTTCAGAGTCGGTCGAATCTCTTACTCTTTTTTATTTCGAAATGATGTTTGTATGCTAAACTCTCTATTTTGTGGATGAAGAACATGATAAATCTAGATTTGTAACTTTTATTTCATCTTTATGAAATTCCTTTTGATTTATTCATGTGTATGAGGTGCGCTATTGTCATTAATTTTATCGATTTCATTCTGTGAGCCTACTCTTCCATCCGCCAAGCTAAACGGTGCTAACGGCCCGTGTAATCCACCTCGACTCCGCCGGTGCGAACCATTCCATCCGCTAGCCTACTCGTCCATCCGCCCTTTCGTAGTAGTGCGTTCAAGGCCTACGTAGTCTCCAACCCGCCTAGCGAAGCAGTGCGCTCAAGGCCTGCATAGGAGTAGTTATAGCATTTTCTCTTTATTTTCCAAACCAAAACCCCCGTTTCCGCAACCAATCCGACATAAAGGACTTTAATATCAAGTCCTTCCTCGATAGATAGCTCCACCTTACTGTGTTCCTTTGAGATCGATACTTGGGGATTCATTCCCATTTTATATTACTTGAACATTCGGTACACTGCCGTTTCGTGCCGCAGTCTAGCCACCATCTATAGCGGTGTGCGAGATTTGTGCATCAACCACCAAGGCCGGAACAATCGAGAAGATCAGGATCAGTGGGGAGCTCAGCCCGGAAGACCGGAGGAAGATCTCGGCCTGCGTCCAAGACAACGTGGATATCTTTACATGGAGTGCTGCAGAGATGCCGGGCATCGACGCGGATGTGGCATGCCGGGCATCGATCCCGGCACTCTCCCCATTCGCCAAAAGAAGAGGTCCACCGCTGACAAGCTGGAGGCACCTATCCGGGAGGAGGTGAACAAGCTCATCAAGGCCAGTTTTGTATCGGAGATCCAGTACCCTGGCTGGGTCTCCAACGTAGTGATGGTGAAGAATGGGGATGGCAAGTGGAGAATGTGCGTTGATTTCTCCTTGCTTAATAAATCATGCCCCAAGGATTGTTACCCCTTGCCTAGAATCAACACGCTGGTTGACTCAGCCGTCGGTTTCTCTGTGTTGTCTTTTTTAGATGCTTTTTCAGGTTATCACCAAATTTTCATGCACCTTCCCGACATCAAGGGTGTATCCTTCATCACCGGGGATGGGTGATATTGTTATAGAATGATGTCGTTCGGCCTGAAGAACGCAAGGGCGACATACCAGCGAATGATGGATAGAGTGTTCCGCGAACAGAAGGGCAGGAACCTAGAGGTCTACGTAGATGACCTGATGATCAAAAGTCGGGACCTCGAATCCCACCTCAGGGACCTCGAGGAAACCTTTGGGACATTGAGAAAATTTAAAATTAGGCTTAACCCCTTAAAATGTGTCTTCGGGGCCAGCCGAGGGAAATTCTTGGGTCATTTGCTCACCCCCCCTCGGGGTGGAGCCTAACCCGGACAAGGTGAGGGCGATCCTCGAGTTGGGATCTCCAAGGAATGCAAAGGAGGTTCAGCGTCTGACAGGGAAGCTTGCCGGGTTAAGTAGGTTCCTTTCCAAGGCCGGAGAAAAATGTTCTTCTTTCTTTAGAGTATTGAGGGGCACCAGAAATTCGAGTGGACCCCCGAGTGCGAGAAAGCTTTTCAAGCGCTAAAGGAACAATTGACCCAGGCCCCACTGCTGCAAGGACCAAGACAAGGGGAGGACCTATAACTATACTTAGGGGTGGGGTCGGAAGCGGTCAGCTCGGTGTGGTTTGAGAAGATGGAAAGAAACAACTCCCCATCTACTATGTTAGCAGGGTATTAAGGAAGGCCAAGCTCAGATACCCCATCTTGGAGAAGTTAGCATTTGCCTTGGATGTGTCGGCTAGGAAGCTCCGACTCTACTTCCAGGCACACTCAATCAAAGTAGAGATCGACCATCCCCTTCGCGACATCATGGAGGGGGTGGAGCACTCCGGGAGATTGGCCAAGTGGTCAGTAGAGCTGAGTGAGTTCAATATCTCCTACATTCCCAGGGTATCCATAAAGGCGCAAGTAGTGGCGGATTTCATGGATGATTATGTGGCTGAGTTAGAGGAGCCTGAACTACCCCACCTAGTGGCCTGGAATATGCTAGTGGATGGCGCGTCAGGAAAGCACTCCTTCGGGGGAGGGGTGGTATTGGTAAGTCCCCAGGGCACCAGGATCGAGAAAGCCATCAACATTCATTTCCCCCTCACCAACAACCAGGCAGAGTATGAGGACGTGATAGTAGGTCTCCGCTTAGCTCGAAAGATGGGAGTGCAGGACGTGGAGGTCTCGACGGACTCCATGGTAGTGGCTTGGAAGATCAAGGGGGAGTTTGAGGTCAAAGAGCCGACTCTCCAACGGTACCTAGAGAAGGTCAAGGGGGTTGTCGGGCAATTTCGCACTTTCTCCATCAAGCACGCCCCAAGAGAGGAGAGCACCCAGGCAGACCTCTTGGCCATGTTTGGTCCCCGGGCAGGGGGGACAGTGTCGGAACTCTTTTAGCCTTCCATTGAAGAGGGGGAGCTGATGGAGGTGGATCAGCGAGCAGCGTGGATGGATCCCTTCATCACCTTCCTAGCATCGGGAAAGTTACCCGAAGGAGACATTGACAAGCGGCGGTTCCGGTACAAATCGGCATATTACTCTTTACATGCAAGGTTGCTATACCGAAAAACACTTTCGGGGCTCCTGGCTCGTTGCGTGTCTAAGTAGGAGGTCCCGAGAGTCCTGGAAGAGATCCACTCGAGGGAGTGTGGCAGTCACTCTGGGAGCCGGACTTTGGAGGGGAGAGTGCTGAGGCAAGGCTACTTCTGGCCTACTCTCAGCAAGGATGCAGCAGAATTCGCAAGGAAGTGTTCAAAGTGCCAGCTCTATGCTCCACTCCAACTCCTCCCATCCCAAAGGCTCCGGACCATCATAGCTCAGTGGCCCTTCGCTATATGGGGATTGGATTTGGTGGGACCCTTCCCCCAGGAAAGAGGCCAAAGGAAGTTCCTACTGATGATGATAGACTACTTTTCCAAATGGGTCGAGGTGAAGGCGCTGTCCAAGGTAACATCCCAGGTAGTGAGGAATTTTGTTTGGGGTGAAATAATTTGCATGCATCGGCTCCCTCTAGCCATCGTGACGGATAACGGACCCCAATTCGCCAGCGAAGAGTTTGTTAGTTTCTGCACCCAACTCGGCATATACCTCATATTCGCGTCGGTCCACCACCCAAGGAGCAACGGTCAGGTGGAGGCGGCGAACAAGATAATTGTCAACCTACTAAAGAAGAAGGTAGAGAATCTCAAAGGCAATTGGGTGGAGCAGCTATCTTCGGTCCTATGGGCTTTGAGAACTACTCCAAACACGGCCACAGGAGAAACCCCCTTCAAACTGTCTCATGGGTCCGTGGCCATCCTCCCGATAGAGTTTGAAGTCAAAACCCCCAGGGTGATCACCGCGGGTGAAGGAGATGGAGAATGGTTAATAGAAAATGAGGCCGAACAGAGGTTGTGCCTGGACCTGGTAGAAGAGCTCCGGGACCTTGCCACCGTCCGACAGGAGGAAGACAAGAGGGGCATGGCCCGGTAATTTGATTGTACAACCCCGATGTTCGCCAGGAAGCAACCAAAGCTCGCGCTCAAGGAGGAGAGCCAAAAGGGGCGAACCCTGAACTCCGGCGAGGCAGGCCAAGGAAGAGCAAGAGACTGCGCAGGCGAGCGAGCCCAGCGGAGGGAAGGTAACCGGCTCCTTCGAAGCTCGGCGTGGGCAGTGCATGCGAGCCCGACCAGTTGAGGAGGGAGCTCGCTAGGCGAGCCCGGAACCTCGGGGTACAGTTAGCCACTTTTGGGGTACAGTTAGCCATTTTGGGGTGCGGATAGCCATCCTGGGGTTCGCCGACCCAGAGGCTCGCGAGCTCCACTCGCGAGGGAAGTCGGCTTGGCCGGGTCGCTATGGGCGAGCCCAACCATTCGAGGAAGGGGTCCGCTAGGCGAGCCCGCCTAGAGTGAGTGCGGATAGTCATCCTGGGGCTCGCCGAGGTAGTACAGGCGAGCGAGCCATGCAATGTGCCAGTAATAACTCTGGGGCTCGCCGATCCAGAGGCTCGTGAGCTTCACTCGCGAGGGAGGCCGCGAAGCGGGCTGACTCGCCCAGTAAAAGTCCAGGAAGGGATTTTTACCAAGAGGCCCCCGGTGGTCTGCATTTAGCCTCTCCGAACAGCGGAGTTTGGCTGTTAGCAGACCAATCTGGGGTGCGGATAGTAAGAATGGACAGCGGGATTTGGTTATTGACAGACCACAAAACTAAAATCTATAAGTAGACCTCAAAGGGCACCTTGGAGGAGAGCGGTTCATTATCTTTGAGCTCTTCTCTCCCTAGGTCGCTTTGGTTTGGGCTCTCTAGCTCTCCAAGGTGCCCGAGTCTTTGCTTTGGCGTGGGAGGGGAAGCGCTCAACGATCTTCCGGGTTAGTGGAGGGACCTCCTCGCTGAGACTAGGGTCTTTGTTCTTTGCTCGAATCGTCGACCTTACCTCTCCCGAGGGACCGGTAAGGGCTAGCTGCCTCTCATTTCGGTGAGGGCCCCGAGCTCCACTAGAGATCGAGAAATCGGTTTCAACATTTTGGTGCGGTGAGCGTGGAGCGCGGCTGGTTCAAGAAAGTCCCAGAGAAGAGTTATGGCTGGGGATGAAGAGCAGGGCGAGGAGTTCGGCGAGACCCCTCAGGAAGCAATGGCTAGGATGTTCGCAGATTTCAGGAAGGAGGTGCTCGACACCTTGGGGTTCACGGTCACGGCTCTGCGAAGTGAGTTTGCGACCCCGGCACCTCAGGCGACCACTCCCCCAACAGCAGTCGGCGAGAGGGCACCAGGAGGAAGGGCTGGAAAAGAAGTTGCCGTTGAACCAGGACATGACAGGGAAGGGCGAGTGCTGTTCGCCAGTCCGGCGAGCCCGGTGTTAGCGAGCTCCGCACCGGCGAGTTCGGTGCCGACAAGCTCTGCCCCAGCGAGCGCGGCGCAGGCGAGCGCGCGCCAGGAAGATGCGGCGACAGTCGGGGTGGTTCAGGCGAGCGTCGCCCTCGCGAGTGCGATCCCAAGCTTGGCGAGCGAGCTAGGTTCGCGAGCCGAGCGAGAGAAGATGGTAGGAGGGGGAAGCCCCTTCTGCGAATTAGTGTTGTCTGCACCCGTTCCAGCGGGATTCGGGGAATGGGATAGAGTGTACTACAATGGCAGAGATGACCCAGTTCAGCATCTGCAGTCTTTCGAGGACTCGGTCTCCATCAGGCCGATGTCCGATGCCTTCAAGTGTCGGCTCTTCGCCGTCACTCTCAAGGAGAAGGCCAGGGACTGGTTTCATTCACTTCCGGCAGGCTCCATCTACGCGTTCGAGGACCTGCGCCGAAGTTTTTTGTTGAGATTTTCAACTTCAAAAAGGAGGAAGAAGGACGCTGATTCCCTCTTCGCGGTGAAACAGGAGTCCAGGGAGACGTTGGCTCAGTATGCGGATCGGTTCCAGGAGGAAGTGCAGCTCACTCAGGAGGTGCCCGGGTTTGCACTTCAACTCGCCTTCACGGTCGGGTTGAAGGAAAGTTTCTTCAAGATGGCGTTGAAAAGGAAGGCCCCCGTCTCCTATGAGGAGCTGATGGAGAGGGTGGCGGAGGAAGTAGCAAGCGAAGAAGCCAACCCAGAGCTCACCAAGAGGCTGGCAAAGCTCAGTGAGCCGGAGATGAGGCAGCAAGAGGTCAGAAGAAGGGAAGAGCCCCGGGCCCCGGAGGGGGGAAAGAGGCCGCAAGGTGGAGGAATGCAGGGGCAGGGAAGGGGTTACGACCCAGGAAGGGGTAACCGCTTCGAAGGTCAATGGAGACCCCCCCAGTTGGGGTGGAGGCAGGGCCCGATGCAGTTGCCTCGCCCACCTCAACAGGCCATGGCAATTGGCCGAGGAAGAGGAAGGGGAAGGGGAGGAGAAGCGGAGACAGCGGCCGCTAGGAGAAGAAGGAACAGGATAGCAGAGACCGGGGCAAGGGAAGTGGCGGTGCCATATTGCATCTTCCACGATGTGGAAGGCCACTCCACGGACACCTGTCCGGAGTTCCTGGAGGTGAAGAGGGGCAGAGCACCCGCGCCACCACAGCAGTAGCCATTAAGGATCGTGGAGGTGGAACCTCGAGAGGAAGAGGAGGAAAGGTGTGAGGATAGAGCAGATCTGGGGAATAGAGGAGGGATCAGAGTGATCCATGGGGGGGTAGGGGTGGATGCAACCCGCAAGGAAAGTCTCCATACCATCTACCGCCGGAGCGTAGCATCAACATCCACCGCTCCACCCCCGGCCGAAAAAATTATTTTCACCCAGAAAGACATGCCGAGCTACGAAGACCCGTTCTGCGACGCGCTGGTCATCCAGACGGCGATCGAGAACTTCACCGTCTCCCGAATCCTAGTGGACAATGGGAGTTCGGTCAATGTCATCTTCAAGAAGGCATTCGACAAGATGGAGGTGGAACCCAGAAGGGTGTTGGCCTCGGATGGCCCTCTGTTAAGATTTTCGGGGGAGAGGAAGGAAGTAGAAGGAGGGGTAGGGCTCCATGTGACCCTGGGTGGGCAGTCTCGGAACTGTCGCTTTGTCATAGTGGACGCCCCGAGCAGTTACAGCGCCATCTTCGGACGGCCACTCATCAGCGCGTTCCGCTGCGTCCCTTCCACTTTTCATCAGTGCCTCAAGTTCAATGACGGAGGGGTCCAGGTGCGGATCAGGGGGGATCCCAAAGTGGCAAGACAGTGCTACGTGACGGCTGTCAACACCATCTCCTGGATGGGAGAAGCTGAGGAGTGGGATAAGGTGATGGAGGAGGTGGCCGAAGCCGGAGGTCTGGAGTTGGCTGAAGAGAAGAAGGGAGGTGAAGTTCATGCCCAGGAAGGGGTGGCTGAGATACCCCGGGCGGAGAGAAAGGAAGAAGAGGAGAAGGCCCAGGAGGAAAGGGCGGAAGAGCTGATGGTGTTAGGGGAGGGAGTCGAGGAAGAGATCCCAGCCCCCGCTTGTGCCGAAGAAGAAAGGGCTTAGGGGGAACAGTCCCGGTTGGATGCCGTGGACGAGGTCGTGGAGCTCGAGGTCATCACCCGGCTGGGGGTGGTGGAAAAAGTCCGGGTCAGCGGAGGACTCAGCCCAGGAGATCAAGCGGAGATTCTGGCTTGCGTGCAACAGAACGTGGACGTCTTCGCTTGGAGCGCCGCAGAAATGCCCGGGATCGACGCGGATGTGGCGTGCCATCGCCTCAACCTCGACCCCGGTGCCCGACCTATCCGTCAGAAGAGGAGGGCCGTCGCGGACAAGCTAGAGGGACCTATCCGCGAAGAGGTGGGCAAACTCCTGCAAGCCGGGTTTGTATCGGAGATCCAGTATCCAGGCTGGGTCTCCAACGTCGTTATGGTGAAGAAGGGAGGAGGTAAGTGGCGTATGTGTATCGATTTTTCACTTCTTAATAAAGCATGCCCGAAAGATTGCTACCCCCTGCCCAGAATCGACGCGCTGGTTGACTCAGCCATCGGTTTTTCTGTAATGTCTTTCTTAGATGCTTTTTCAGGTTACCATCAAATCCGCATGCATCCCCCGGACATCAAGGAGGTTTCCTTCATCACGGGGGATGGATGTTATTGCTATAAGATGATGCCCTTCGGCTCAAGAACGCAGGGGCAACGTACCAAAGGATGATGGATAGGGTCTTCCGCGAGCAGAAAGGAAGAAATTTAGAGGTCTATGTCGACGACCTCATGGTTAAGAGCCGAGACCTCGGGACCCACCTCCGAGACCTCGAAGAGACATTTAGGACCCTGCGGCGGTACAAGATGAAGCTCAATCCCTTGAAGTGTGTCTTCGGGGCAAGCCGAGGGAAGTTCCTGGGCCATTTGCTCACCCCCACGGGAGTGGAGCCCAACCCGGACAAAGTTAAAGCGGTGATGGAGTTGGAGTCGCCGAGAAGTCCGAAGGAGGTCCAGAGCCTCACAGGGAAATTGGCTGGGCTCAGCAGATTCCTCTCCAAGGCGGGAGAAAAATGTGCACCTTTTTTCAAAGTACTGCGGGGAAACAAGAAGTTCGAATGGACCCCGGAATGCGAGAGGGCCTTCCAAGCCCTGAAAGAACAGCTCACTCAAACCCCCCTGCTCCAGGGACCGAGACCAGGGGAGGACCTATCTCTATACCTAGGGGTAGGATCCGAGGCAGTAAGTTCCGTGCTAGTCCGGGAGGAGGGGAAGAAACAGTTCCCAATCTACTATGTTAGCCGAGTGCTGAAGAAGGCGGAACTCCGATACCCAATCCTAGAAAAGTTAGCCTTCGCATTGGTGGTGTCGGCCCGGAGGCTCCGGCCTTACTTTCAAGCCCATTCAATTAAAGTAGTGACCGACCATCCGCTCCGCAAAATCATGGAAGGGGTGGAACACTCAGGAAGGTTGGCAAAGTGGTCCGTGGAGTTAAGCGAGTTCAATATCACCTTCGTACCCAGGACATCCTTCAAGGCTCAAGCAGTGGCAGACTTCATGGCCAACTACGCGGCCGAAGTGGGGGAGCACGAGCCACCTCCCCCAGAATCATGGAAGATGTTGGTGGACGGAGCGTCGGGAAAACACTCCTTCGGGGGGGGGGGGGGGAATAGTCCTGGTGAGTCCTCAGGGGACTCGGATTGAGCAAGCCTTAAACATCCGTTTCCCGATCACCAATAACCAGGCGGAGTACGAAGCAGTGATACCGGGCCTTCGGCTGGCCCGGGAATTGGGTGTGCAGGACGTGGAGGTCTCCACAGACTCCATGGTGGTGGCATGCCAGATCAAAGGAGAGTTTGAAGCAAAGGATCCAACCCTCCTACTATACCTGGAGAAGGTTAAGGGAGTCATCGGGCAGTTCCGCACCTTCTCAATCAAACATGTGCCGAGGGAGGAGAGCACCCAGGCGGACCTCCTAGCCAAGTTCGGTCCTCGAGCGGGGGGAACGACTTCGGAACTCTTCCGGCCCTCCATCGAGGAGGGAGAGTCGATGGAAGTGGATCAGCAGGCCTCGTGGATGGATCCATTCATCACCTTCCTATCCTCCGGACAGTTCCCTGGAGAGGATGTGGACAAGAGGCGCTTCAGGTATAAGTCCGCATATTACTCTTTGCATGCAGGGGGGCTATATAGAAAGACTCTCTCGGGACTCCTGGCTCGTTGTGTCTTCGAGAAGGAGGTCCCGAGGGTGCTGGAAGAAATCCACTCCGGGGAGTGCGGCAGTCACTCCGGGTGTCGGACCCTGGAAGGGAGGGTGTTGAGACAAGGCTACTTCTGGCCCACTCTCAGCAAGGATGCAACAGAGTTCACAAGAAAGTGTCAGAAGTGCCAACTCTATGCTCCGCTCCAACTCCTCCCCGCTCAAAGGCTCCGGACCATCACGGCCCCCTGGCCCTTCGCCATATGGGGGTTGGACCTGGTCGGCCCCTTTCCCCAAGCCAGCGGCCAGAGGAAGTTCCTGCTGGTCATGATCGACTACTTCTCCAAGTGGGTAGAGGTGAAGGCACTAGCTAAGGTAACCTCTCAGGTTGTAAGGAATTTTGTGTGGGGGGAAATAATCTGCAGACATGGACTCCCTCTAGCCATAGTAACGGACAATGGGCCACAGTTTGCGAGTGAAGAGTTTGTCGGCTTTTGCACTCAGCTCGGCATTGACCTCAGGTTTGCTTCAGTCCACCACCCGAGGAGCAATGGGCAAGTGGAGGCGGCGAACAAGATAATCGTCAACCTGCTAAAAAAGAAAGTGGAAAACCTACGAGGAAGTTGGGTGGAACAACTACCCTCCGTCCTCTGGGCCATGAGGACTACTCCGAATACCGCCACCGGGGAGACTCCGTTCAAGCTCTCCCACGGGTCCGAGGCCATTCTCCCCATAGAGTTCGAGGTAAAGACCCCCCGGGTGACCGCTGCATGCATGGGGGATGAAGAGTGGCTAGAAGGTAACAATGCCGAGCAGAGGCTATCCTTGGACCTGGTGGAAGAACTCCGGGACTTGGCCACCATCAGGCAGGAAGAGGTCAAGAGGCGGATGGCTCGATATTTTGACAAACATATCCGGATCAAGCACTTTCAGAAAGGGGACCTAGTCCTGAAGAAGGTCGATGCGGCCGGCAGAGGGGCCACAGTGGGTAAGCTTAACCCCAACTGGGAAGGCCCATATATTGTAAGCGAGGTGCTCAAGTCGGGGGGGTATCACCTCCAGGATGTGGAAGGGATGCCCCTTGACCGGGCTCGGAGTGGGGATGATTTGAAACGATTCTACCCTTGAAAACTTTATTTTGTTATCCAATCAACATCTTACTTTCATTTGTTATGCTTTCAACTGCTGCGGTACTAAGGTTGGAAATATTGGTGCTGGATTGCCCCAGATCGATTCCGCTCCCGGGCTCTCACCTAGACGGGGGGTTCTGGTTGATCTCTGGAAAGGCTGGCAAGGTTGGAAATATTGGTGCTGGATTGCCCCAGATCGATTCCGCTCCCGGGCTCTCACCTAGACGGGGGGTTCTGGTTGATCTCTGGAGAGGCTGGCAAGGTTGGAAATATTGGTGCTGGATTGCCCCAGATCGATTCCACTCCCGGGCTCTCACCTAGACGGGGGGTTTTGGTTGATCTCTAGAGAGGCTACTAACAAGGGTCAAGGGCTATGCTGATAGGTTGAGGTGTTAGAGCCAGAAGGGTTTGAGTCGAGGCAGGTGAAGCCTAAGGTAGCGGGTTGAAATGCTATAACCGGAGAAGTTCAGCTCGCGGGATGCCTGTGTCCATCCTCGCCAAGGTTAGGTTCACCGGGCAGTGTCCGCGGGCAACGACAACCCGGGTTCGCGTAATCCGTGAAAAGGAAACCTTGGCGAGGCGAGCCCAGACATGCCTGTTCGCGAGCCCTCCGAGAACACTACTGCGTAACAATTAGCCAAGAGAGGTTGAAAAGAAACCCAATGTGAGGAAAGAAATGAACACAAGCATGATCATAAATGTTAACAAAAGAAAAACTATCACGAGGTCCTTCTATGTTCGGCGGCGATCTCGCCAGCCCAAAAAGAATATACATTCACAAGAGGGGAAGGAAAAAGGGAAGTCATTCTGGAAGGTCCTCGCCATCTTTGCGAGCCCCCAACCAGGGAGCCAAGGCGAAGAGGTCCGGGCAGACGTCTTCCGCTGTGAACTCCATCGCGTCTTCGGCCAGCAGGCTCGCATCCTTAAGGGTCGTGAAGACAAGGTTGGCGACCTCCTGTGCATCTCGCCGCCTCTGCTCCTCACTTTCGGCAGCCTTCTGTTGGGGGCCGACTCGCCCAGGAGAGGGGGGGTAGCACGCTGCGAACCAGCTCATCCACTCGAGCCTTCAACATCGTATTCTCCAACTCCAGCTCGCCGTTGCGAGCGAGAAGCTTGGTGGCTACGTCGGCATCCTGAGCGTCAAACGAGTTAGGAGAAAGCTAGAGGTCGTGAACGGCAAGGAAAAGAGACCCAAGGATCACTTACCATCTTGCCCTGCATCCCGGCGAGAAGGCTTTCCGTCACCTCCTCCTTCTCTTTAAGACCTTTGATCTCTTCGCGAGCTCTCTTGAGCTCCTCCCGGTACGCGCGGATATCCCTATCTGCCTGCAGATAGCGGCGCCTCGCCATGTGCGCGAGTTCCGTCGAACGGAACTGGGCTCGCATTTCTTCATAAACCAGCTGCCGTGGTCCCATGTCTTTGTAGGCAGCGGCGTCCTCGCGGCCATATAAGCCGAAGGAGAGAGAGAACGCCTCCTCCCCGGCCTTACCGAGCTCCACCCAGGAGGGGTGAAGGGTGGAGCAGGAAATCCGGTTGGCATTGGGGTCCCAAGCGAGTAGGGGTTCGCCGAGGACGTCGGAAACTTTCTCGCCCAGACCGAAGTTTCTGTGGCCTTTGGGTTGGGGGGTCACGGAAGAACTCCCAACACCCTGGTCCGCCGGGGGGTCAGGTTTTTTCGCAGGGGAAGGAGGCGAGCCGTCGGTCTCGCTTAGATAAACGACCGCGCTCTGATGCGCGTCGGCAAGTGCACCGGTCGCTGTCAAGTAATAATTGTGGAGAATAAATTCCCCGGATGTCGGTCTCTTGAGGAATGCAGGATGGGTGATCGAATCGTGCAGTGAATATTGTTACACAAGCGTTTCACAAACACAATAAGGGGTTTTTGGTTGGTTTTCCTAATTTTAACAACAATAAAAGAGATGCGGGTCGAGAACACCGCTTCGCAACGTGAGGTGGATGCAACGGCCGCGATGCCGTGCTTCGTGAGGCGAATGAGGTGGACTCAGGCGCGAGAGAGTGAGGGTCGCAAACACCTCTTCACAACCGTCGTTAGCTCTTGCCAACACGGAGCAAACACCTTGCGTGCGTGTGTGAGTGAGTGCGCTTGAACGTGGTGAATCACAAACAACCCATGAATAAGAACACAGAAACATTCATTCTCATCAAGTAGATATCACAATATTCATTTAGTGAAAGCTTCACAGGGGTACAATCAAGGAAAGAGGGAAGGAGATAACCGGCGGTGAAGACTAGCGGCCGTTCACGGCCGGAATGGTAGGTTGTCGGGCTACCTCCGGACTCGGGCGGACGATGCTTCCGGCGTAGAGGGCTGTCACAATCTCCCTACGTGCTCCGTCGTCTTCGACTCAAGGTCTCTTCTTCTTCTCACCGGGCGGAAAGCGAAAATGATTGCTTGGAGGCTTGCGGATGATGGAGAACACTCACGGACGATGGAGGATGTCTAGGAATGGACCGAGGAAGCTTCCCCTTGCGTAGGAGATGAAGTAGGGGCGATCCAAGGGGGCGGTCGGTGGCGTGCGGAGCAGAAATCCCGCTCCCGGAATGATGATCCGCCCTAAAATCGCAAAAGGCGCTTAAATAGGCGCTGGATTAAACACTGCGCACGATCATTGGCGCACGACCAGTGGTCGTGCGCACTGGAATCCTGCGATCGTGCGCACTGCCTGGACAGAACCTGCACGAGATGAAATCATGAAATACAATGTTCGCACGACCAGTGGCGCACGACCGGTGGTCGTGCGCACTGGAGTTGATGGTCGTGCGCACTACAGCAAACAGAACTCAGAAATTTAATGGTCAATGCGCACGAGCAGTGGCGCACGACCGATGGTCGTGCGCACTGGAGTTGATGGTCGTGCGCACTACACCAGACAGAACTCGTGAAAAAGGGTTAAGTGCGCACGATTAGTGGCGCACGACCGGTGGTCGTGCGCACTAGAACAAGTGATCGTGCGCAGTGTTCCTGTGCAGAATTGCACCGGAAGCACTTGCACGCCTCCTATTCCAGCACAAACACAGATCTAGCCACCAAAAGTGGCACTTAACAACATATGAGTACTATGAAAGGAAATAAACACGAAAACACACCCAAGTGGGCCAAAATGTGCACCTAGCATGGGTTATCAATTATAAACTATAATAAGGCTAAAGTGCGTGATATTGACTAAATAATGGCCCGGATGAGTCCATGAAGGTGTATATAATCAGGACTCATCACACCCCCAGACTTAACTGTTTGTGCGTCCCGAGCAAACTAATCCAGCGGAAGTTGAAAACGATAGTTAACATAGAGAATTACACAAGGGAGTACGGTGCGAAGTAACATACGCATGCGAGTAGAAATTCTAGTAGAAAGAGATTCTAACTATGCTAACTAATTTACGTAAGTATTAAAGCGTAAGTAGAGATTTAATTATACTCAGTTGGTGAATTATGACGAATTTGGCGATCATGCCCGGTATGAAAGCGACGAGACACTGAGGCGGGTGTTGCAAAAGATCGGGGCTTAGGAATAACTCCGCTGAAATCCATCAACGTCGTGAACCATACGCTCGCCCGGTCACACTCTCTCCACGGCGCTAGCAAACTCGCAAATCAAATCAGTAGGACTTATAGGATTAAAACGAGGCTTAGGTTACGGTATGATATTCAAAGTTAAACACGATGGCTGCGCAACCCAAGTGAGCTATCGGAACGCTGCACCCCACAAAACCAAACAACTATGCTCGTGTGACACACCCCCAGACTTATCATGAAAACCAGGTGTGCACACGGCCTACTTCACAAATTCCAACAGATTTTCTGTTTTTAGCTCAGGAGGATTTTTTTTTTCAAACTACTTTTTTTTTCTTTTACATATTTTTCTTCTTTTATGTATCCTCCGGTTGGTTCAAAATCAGCGGATAAACTTTATTTTCCCTTCATAACACAATGGTTCCAAACACCACACAAGTTGAAAATTATGAGCACAGTTAAAACATTTTTGGTTGCGGGTGTAGGATAGGTTTCAGGCTTTGGTGGATGAAGAGGAGCTGAACAAAGGATTGGTAGGCACAAATTTGGCTCGCAAAGGTGAATGAAATGGACATGGAATAACAAAGCTCAAACTAGCCAAATGGTGGCCTACGTCATTTTTAACTCAACGAGTAGCTCTCACCCATGCTTCGAGAGTCGCTTGGGGCAAGTTCTTAGCCCACGAGAAAGATAAACCTTCCTCCCGACTCGAGCAACACACGACTAGCAATCGCACACACACAACACCAGGTTATCGTCAATTTCATACAAATTCACCATTTGAGTATACTAAATCTAAATTTACGCAGAAATACTAAATCTAAATTAGATGCATAAAGAAAATCTAGTTCTACTCAAATTCTACCATAACATGCGACGTGACTAGTACACTACATGAGTCGACATCGCGCTCCAAATAATAATTCCTATGTTAACAAACTATTTCACATTCCAACCAAACTAATTTAAACGGAACAACACAAAAAGACAAGCACGCACTCAAGTGGGTGAAGTGGTGTGTAAGGAATGCAACAATGATAATGATAATGAAAAATAAAAAGCAACCTTCTAGTATGCAATGCAGCTCGTGCACAGTGGATAATAACAACCGCTCCCCCAGACTTAAGCTAAACACGATATCTAGAAATTTGAAGCTGAAAGAGGGGAGGAAGTGTTACCCAATGCTCAGAAATGAGCATACCAGACGATTGGCGTAAATAATCAAGAATAGTCCGCAGCATCCGCTCCATCGAACACAAAACCTGCAAGCACAAACTCAAAGCAACAAAAGCAGATACAAAAGCTGAACTAAAAGAAGTTAGATAAAAAGAAATACGAAAACAGGAAATCTGGGTTGTCTCCCAGTAGCGCTTTCATTTAACGTCCTTAAGCTGGACCAAATACCTGTATTAACAGTGTTTATAAAGAGTGCAGGAATTAAAAAGAAATACTCAGAAATAGTTCTTCACAGCAAATATAACACACATCAACTAAAAGCGCTCTTATGGTGCGCTTCTCCCGTAGCACGTAGGCGGGAGGTGAAGGCTTTAGGGCCAGCACTGGTATTACCCAATGCTCCTCTAACCTCCGCCACCTTGCCACGGAGAGCAGCAGCACGAGCGTCACGCAGAAGTTTTTCCTTTTTTAGTTTGGTGACAGTTGGAGACTGCCACCGCTGAGAGTTATCAGATTTTTCTGCCTTAGAATCAGGTGGCGTCACTTCCGGCATCATGGTGACTACCGGATCGGCCCACGAGATGGAGCGCTTACATAGTTTATTACATGATTCATCACACGGAGATAAATAAATATCATCCCTAACTATATTCAAGTCAACGTTTCCCGAACTGTCGTCTTCCTCCATCTCGGAGTCGAACTCTTTCCGGAAGTCGACCTCTTCTTCCTCATCCGATTGGAACTCTTCCATTCCTCCTTCACCTGTTTCTTGAACATGTACCTTTCCTGCACCGCTTAGAAATTCATCAGAAATAACGAGAGGGGGCGGAGTGAATATTTCAGTTGTGGCTTCAGGGCAAGTAGGTTGCTGCACCACATTGGTTAGGGAAATGCATCCCGTAGCAAAATCAAGGGTAGCACCGCTCTCTTTCAAGAACGGCACCCCCAAGATAGGAATGGACTGGTTTTCTTGCGGGCCTAGAACCTGAAAATCAGCTACTACAGTTGTCCCCTCAACCGTTACCTCCACATTCTTTACTTCCCCCTCAGATTGGACAATCGTGCCATTAGCGAGAATCAGCGATTTCCTTTCCTCCGTGTTCATCTCCAGCTGTAACTTCGCAACATCTTGCAGTGCAATAACGTTGCGGGAGGAACCGGAATCGCATAAAGCCTTGGTTTCAACCTTATTGATGGAGCACGAGATTACCAGCTCACTCGGTTTGGCATCTACCGCATCTCCCAGACTTTTCCCTTGATCAATAGGGTTCTTTTCCGTGTTGCTGGGAAGGGTTCCCTGCGAACGCTCGGTTAGCGCTTGAGCCAATTGGCCCAATTGCGTCTCCAAGTTTCGCATAGATGCGGTTTGATTTACCATGTTTGAATTAGTTGCAAGCAGGAATTTCTCCATCATCTCTTCTAAATTACTTTTCTTTTGGGTGGGGGGTGCTTGGTTATAATCCGGGTGCGGCGGCCTCGGTTGGCTCCCGGAGGCGTAAGCATCATTTTGATGCTGCCCCGGTGACCATCGTTGGCCGGGCGTGTTGGGATTCCAAGAGAAGTTTGGATGACTTCTCGCTCCCGGATTATAGGCGTTATTGTAAGGCGCCCCCTTGGGTTGATTTCCTACATAGTTCACAGATTCATTTAAGGTCAAGTGTGCGAAATCACCTGCCATGTGGTTCCCCGAACATTCATAAGCATGATGGCCTCCGCCTCCACATCCTTCACAAGTAATGATAGCAACAGGCGCAGATGGAGTGGGGAGTGAGTCGACCATGAAAAGACCTCGGCCACTTCTTGGAGCATTTCTCCCTGCAGTCCAGAATGTACTGTGGGAGGCAGTGTCGCGCAGAATTCGAAGGGCTTCTTCAGGAGTGTGGTTCATCAAGGTGCCACCCGCCGCAGCATCGATCATTGCCCTGTAGTTGGGCTCGATCGCGAAGTAGAACAATTCAACCACATTCCATGGTTGGAGCTCGTGGCCAGGGCAACGGCGAAGGAGATCGTTGAGGCGCTCCCATGCTTCAGCAAGGGTCTCTTGGTCAAGTTGGCAAAATGTGGCGATCTCCCGCCGCAAGCTTACAATCTTATCCACAGGGTGGAATTTAGCAAGGAACTTGGATGCGAGGGCATCCCAAGTTGCAGCAGTCCCGGGCGGAATGGAGTGGAGCCACACCTTTGCTTTGTCGCGGAGTGAAAAGGGAAACAGTCTAAGCTTAACCGTGTCGTCAGCAATCCCTGCGTAGCGGAAGGTTCCGCAAATATCAGAAAACTCCGCCAGATGCAGATGCGGATCTTCGCTGGCCAACCCCGAGAACTGAGCGTTGTTCCGGATGATGTTTAAGATCGCTGGCTTGATCTCAAACTGATTATTCATAATGTTTGGCCCGAACCCCGGATACACACTCCCAGCAGTTGGAGTGGTGTAGTCCCTCATCGTGCGGGGTCGAGGCCTGACTGCCTCCTGCTCAATCCCAGGCTGATGTTCCCCCACGCCGGGCATTCTCGGATCAACATCATTTGGGTCTACCTGATCACCCATGGCCGCTTGTACACCCGCAGCGCGCCTTCGCGCGCGAGCAGTTCGTTCGATTTCTGGATCAAAAGGTGCGAGTTCACCTGCGACCTGCCTCTGCATGAACTGTCAAAAACAAAAAGAAAAACAGAGAAAATAAAAAACGACTGCTCGTATAACGAAAGTCACAACACAAGACGAAACACGCATGCATTCCCCGGCAACGGCGCCAAAAACTTGATGCGCGTCGGCAAGTGCACCGGTCGCTGTCAAGTAATAATTGTGGAGAATAAATTCCCCGGATGTCGGTCTCTTGAGGAATGCAGGATGGGTGATCGAATCGTGCAGTGAATATTGTTACACAAGCGTTTCACAAACACAATAAGGGGTTTTTGGTTGGTTTTCCTAATTTTAACAACAATAAAAGAGATGCGGGTCGAGAACACCGCTTCGCAACGTGAGGTGGATGCAACGGCCGCGATGCCGTGCTTCGTGAGGCGAATGAGGTGGACTCAGGCGCGAGAGAGTGAGGGTCGCAAACACCTCTTCACAACCGTCGTTAGCTCTTGCCAACACGGAGCAAACACCTTGCGTGCGTGTGTGAGTGAGTGCGCTTGAACGTGGTGAATCACAAACAACCCATGAATAAGAACACAGAAACATTCATTCTCATCAAGTAGATATCACAATATTCATTTAGTGAAAGCTTCACAGGGGTACAATCAAGGAAAGAGGGAAGGAGATAACCGGCGGTGAAGACTAGCGGCCGTTCACGGCCGGAATGGTAGGTTGTCGGGCTACCTCCGGACTCGGGCGGACGATGCTTCCGGCGTAGAGGGCTGTCACAATCTCCCTACGTGCTCCGTCGTCTTCGACTCAAGGTCTCTTCTTCTTCTCACCGGGCGGAAAGCGAAAATGATTGCTTGGAGGCTTGCGGATGATGGAGAACACTCACGGACGATGGAGGATGTCTAGGAATGGACCGAGGAAGCTTCCCCTTGCGTAGGAGATGAAGTAGGGGCGATCCAAGGGGGCGGTCGGTGGCGTGCGGAGCAGAAATCCCGCTCCCGGAATGATGATCCGCCCTAAAATCGCAAAAGGCGCTTAAATAGGCGCTGGATTAAACACTGCGCACGATCATTGGCGCACGACCAGTGGTCGTGCGCACTGGAATCCTGCGATCGTGCGCACTGCCTGGACAGAACCTGCACGAGATGAAATCATGAAATACAATGTTCGCACGACCAGTGGCGCACGACCGGTGGTCGTGCGCACTGGAGTTGATGGTCGTGCGCACTACAGCAAACAGAACTCAGAAATTTAATGGTCAATGCGCACGAGCAGTGGCGCACGACCGATGGTCGTGCGCACTGGAGTTGATGGTCGTGCGCACTACACCAGACAGAACTCGTGAAAAAGGGTTAAGTGCGCACGATTAGTGGCGCACGACCGGTGGTCGTGCGCACTAGAACAAGTGATCGTGCGCAGTGTTCCTGTGCAGAATTGCACCGGAAGCACTTGCACGCCTCCTATTCCAGCACAAACACAGATCTAGCCACCAAAAGTGGCACTTAACAACATATGAGTACTATGAAAGGAAATAAACACGAAAACACACCCAAGTGGGCCAAAATGTGCACCTAGCATGGGTTATCAATTATAAACTATAATAAGGCTAAAGTGCGTGATATTGACTAAATAATGGCCCGGATGAGTCCATGAAGGTGTATATAATCAGGACTCATCACGCTCCTATCCTTGGTAGCGATGGTCTTTCCCTTCAACTTCTTGGAGGGCCGCGGACCCGGTTGACTCGCAGAAGGAGGCCGCTTCTTGCCGGACCCGACGACGGGAAGGTCGCGGCAAGCCTCTGCCGCTGCGGTCGCGAGAGTGTCCGCCGTGAGAGTGGCGCCTTGCGCGTGCGGGGGGTTGACAGGGATCTCGCGCTCGCCTGTAAAGTAAGAGTGTTATACAACGAAGAAAAGAAAATAGAGTGGGGCGAGATCGAGCCCTACCTTCCCCTTGAGGAACGGCGAGTAACGAATCAACGTTGCGCCGCAGATAGGCGACTTCGAAGTTTTTGCCGGAGAGGTATTGGAGGAGTTTAGCGTCGGCGCCGCTCAGCGAGCTCGGAGGGCGGTAAGTGGCGTCATCCCGCTGGAGGGGGGTGAAGTGGAGATTGCCGAAGGGTCCCTTCACTAGAAGGAACTTCTGAGTCCAATAGTGACTCTTATTCACCGCCTCGCAGACCGTGACGTGCTGACTCGCGAAATAAGTAGTCCCGTCTCGGAAGGCGCGGAAGGAAAATACCTTGCGGAAGACGAGGAGGCTGAACTCGATCCTCTCCTCCCGCAGGTAACTGGCGAACGCGACAATATCCGCGATCGCATTTGGGGTCAACTGGCTCGGTAACACTCCATAATATCGCAACACCTACAAAGAACGATGAGAAAGTTACGATAGCGAACGTGAAGCGGCGAGAAGGCCAGGCGAAGTACCTGACGAATTTCAGGCCACAGAGGGAGTCGCAACCCATTCTCGAAGTGCGCAACGGGGATCGCGAGCTCGTCAGCCTCGGTCTCGTTTAAAGTAGAATTCTCGCTTGGACAGCGGGCTGAATAGCCCTCCGGGAGATAGCGGTCCACGGCGAGTTTATACTCCTCGGCTGTGATGTTCGCACAGTAGAACTCGTGGGCCTGAAACGCTGAGGCGCACTTTGACCGCCCCTCGCTCTCGCCATCCGCTCCCAGTTGCTGATTCGTCCGCATCAAGTCAGGAAGAGGCAACCTACAAGCAGCGAACGCGAACACGATCTTGCGAGGACGGAGATGAGCGTAGACGCGAGAAGACGGGAGAAATAAATGCGACGGGTAGGAGAATGAATCCGAGCTATTTATAAGAAATTCGGGTGGGCACGGGAATCGAAGTGTCGGGAGTGCGGATAGCTAAAATAAAGTAGTTTTCTGCTCAAAGGGACTGCGGTCTTGCGAGCCAGGGCTCGCCATCGCGCGATAATTGAGTCCCACCCAAGGCCGGCCCGCGAGAAAAAGGGGTCCGGGCATAGCGTTGCACAGAAGCTCGCAAGCGCTCTGCGAGGGCGATCATATCAAACACAGCGGACGAGCCGAATAAATCACATGCACACCACAGAAATAAAGGGAAAAGTTAAAAATGGAAAACGATAAAAGGCGAGTCACGACAGACTCGCGAATATTACCACACCGGTTATTGTTCAACAGACGTCATGAAAGAAATACAAGCAAAAGAGTAGTAGAATTAAACCCGCTGCAGCCTCAGGGGTAGGGAAGCCATTTCCAGCGACCCCGACCCCGCTTGCCCGCACGCGGCGGCACTCTCGGATAATGGTATTCGCGAAGCGCTTTAAACTCGCGCAGGATTAAATGCGCTTGATCCTCGCCCCGCGAGATGTGCACGCCGGGCGAGGTAACATCTGTGCGAGGCACCGGCTCCGCCTCGGCGATTAAGCGCGCATTCGCATCTTCCAACACGGCGAATCTCTCGTCAAAAGCAGCCCGGTCCGCGTCATACCGCTCCTCCAACTCGCGTAACATCATGCCGTGCTTCTGAAGCACCTCGGACACCCGACTCTTCATCCGCACGGGGTCGCCAGGGTCACCCAAGAAGTCTTCAATCTGGTTAGGCGAAGGCGGTGGCGACATCTCCATCCTCCCATGCTCTGACTCAGGGGTGGCTCCTGGGATTTCAATGAAGGGTTAGAAGGGCCCGAGGGCGGGCAAGAGATGGGAGCTCGCGAAAACATGCTGACCTGGCGAGGAGGGGGATTCACGGCGGGGCTTGCGCGAAGACTCCGGCCGACCCTGGAAGTTTTCGCGGAATCCCGAGACGTGGGGTTTCCCCAGTCCAGGAGGGTATACCACTCTCTCCGCGACTTGGGCGCCGTCGAGAAGCGAGCCGCCCGGACTTCGCTTGCCCATCAGACCGAAGCCTGGGGTCGCCACGTTAACCTTAGGCGGGACCGGCGAGTTCACCGGGGTGGAGACTTTCTCCTTGGGACTCGACGATGGGGTATCTGCATAGGCCACCGACGTGTGGGTATCACGGACTTAAGCGGAGATAAAGTAGGGTGCGAGTGACTTACGAGGTTGGGAGAGAGGTGCCTGTTGGGACGAAGTCCCGACCCCAGCATCTAGCAACCCCATCCTCGCGGGGTACGGAGCGCAGAAAGTCGTCAGCGTAAGGCTTGCCAGGCGGTCCTCCGGAGGAGGATTCTGCGAGAAGAAAGGGAATGAGCAAGGGGCCGATGTAAAGAATTTAGACTGAGGATACCTGTTGTGCGAGCACGGTATTCGGCGGAGGTGGGGAATCAGGAGGCAATGTCATGTCCTCCCCCGGCGACCTCCTAATCGTCATGGCTTTCTTGGTCTGGGGAGAGGTGGCAGGGTTGAACATCCAGGCGTTGCGCTCGGCGGCCCGAGCTTTCGCCATCTCCCTAGAAGCCTTCAGTCGGTCCAACGCGCTCTGCTTGGTGGACATCCTGAAGGGAGAACGATTTCGGCGAGAAAGGAACAAAAGGGAAGGCTTGATCACCACCCTCGGTGGGCAGTATTTATAGCTTCGGGCAGGGGACCCACCAAAAGATTCCCGCCACGTCAGCAGAGTCGGCGAACACCAGGGGTTGGATGTATCTTCGCGAGCTTAGGGCAATCTCGCGAAGAGCGGGGATTGTGTACAACCCCGATGTTCGCCAGGAAGCAACCAAAGCTCGCGCTCAAGGAGGCGAGCCAAAAGGGGCGAACCCTGAACTCCGGCGAGGCAGGCCAAGGAAGAGCAAGAGACTGCGCAGGCGAGCGAGCCCAGCGGAGGGAAGGTAACCGGCTCCTTCGAAGCTCGGCGAGGGCAGTGCATGCGAGCCCGACCAGTTGAGGAGGGAGCTCGCTAGGCGAGCCCGGAACCTCGGGGTACAGTTAGCCACTTTTGGGGTACAGTTAGCCATTTTGGGGTGCGGATAGCCATCCTGGGGTTCGCCGACCCAGAGGCTCGCGAGCTCCGCTCGCGAGGGAAGTCATCCTGGGGCTCGCCGAGGTAGTACAGGCGAGCGAGCCATGCAATGTGCCAGTAATAACTCTGGGGCTCGCCGATCCAGAGGCTCGCGAGCTTCACTCGCGAGGGAGGCCGCGAAGCGGGCTGACTCGCCCAGTAAAAGTCCAGGAAGGGATTTTTACCAAGAGGCCCCCAGTGGTCTGCATTTAGCCTCTCCGAACAGCGGAGTTTGGATGTTAGCAGACCAATCCGGTGTGCGGATAGTAAGAATGGACAGCGGGATTTGGTTATTGACAGACCACAAAACTAAAATCTATAAGTAGACCTCAAAGGGCACCTTGGAGGAGAGCGGTTCATTATCTTTGAGCTCTTCTCTCCCTAGGTCGCTTTGGTTTGGGCTCTCTAGCTCTCCAAGGTGCCCGAGTCTTAGCTTTGGCGTGGGAGGGGAAGCGCTCAACGATCTTCCGGGTTAGTGGAGGGACCTCCTCGCTGAGACTAGGGTCTTTGTTCTTTGCTCGAATCGTCGGCCTTACCTCTCCCGAGGGACCGGTAAGGGCTAGCTGCCTCTCATTTCGGTGAGGGCCCCGAGCTCCACTAGAGATCGAGAAATCGGTTTCAACATTGATCAACACATCAGAATAAAGCAATTCAATAAAAGAGATTTGGTCCTGAAGAAGGTAGATGCAGCAAGAGGAGGAGCCGTTGTGGGTAAGTTATAGCCCAATTTGGAAGGGCCTTACCTTGCAAGCAAAGTGCTCAAGTCAGGGGGATACCACATCCAGGATGTGGAAGGGGTATCTCTCGGTCGAGCCAGGAGCGGGGATGATTTGAAGAGATTTTACCCATAGCAAACTTTTTTAACTGACTTTTGTATGTTATCTCCTCAATATATATTTTTTGAAGCAATTCTTGAGCAAGTTACAAGTTCTTTGGTGCTGAAATACCCCAGATCGATTCCGCTGCCGGGCTCTCATAGACGGTGGGTCAGGTTGATCTCTAGAGAGGCTGGCAATGTTTCAAGTGGTTTGGTGCTGGAATGCCCCAGATCGATTCCACTGCCGGGCTCTCATAGATGGTGGGTCAGGTTTATCTCTGGAGAGGCTGGAAATGTTTCAAGTGGTTTGGTGCTGGAATGCCCCAGATCGATTAAGCTGCAGGGCTCTCATAGACGGTAGGTCAGGTTGATCTCTAGAGAGGCTGGTAATGTTTAAAGTGGTTTGGTGCTGGAATGCCCCAGATCGATTCCGCTGCTGGGCTCTCATAGACGGTGGGTCAGGTTGATCTCTGGAGAGGCTGGCAATGTTTCAAGTGGTTTGGTCCTGGAATGCCCCAGATCGATTTCGTTGCCGGGCTCTCATAGACGGTGGGTCAGGTTGATCTCTGTAGAGGCTGGCAATGTTTCAAGTGGTTTGGTGCTGGAATGCCCCAGATCGATTCTGCTGTCGGGCTCTCATAGATGGTGGGTCAGGTTGATCTCTGGAGAGGCTGGCAATGATTCAAGTAGTTTGGTTCTGGAATGCCCCAGATCGATTCCGCTGCCGGGCTCTCATAGACGGTGGGTCAGGTTGATCTCTGGAGAGGATGGCCATGTTTCAAGTGGTTTGGTACTGGAATGCCCCAGATCGATTCCGCTGCCGGGCTCTCATAGACAGTGGGTCAGGATGATCTCTGGAGAGGCTGGCAATGTTTCATGTGATTTGGTGCTGGAATGGCCCAGATCGATTCTGCTGTCGGGATCTCACAGACGGTGGGTCAGGTTGATCTCTGGAGAGGCTGGCAATGTTTCAAGTGGGTTGGTGCTGGAATGCCCCAGATCGATTCTGCTGCCGGGCTCTCATAGACGGTGGGTCAGGTTGATCTCTGGAGAGGCTGACATTGTTTTAAGTGGTTTGGTGCTGGAATGCCCTATATTGATTCCGCTGTCGGGCTCTCATAGACGATGGGCCAGGTTGATCTCTGGAGAGGCTGGCAATGTTTCAAGTGGTTTGGTGCTGGAATGCCCTAGATCGATTCCGCTGCCGGGCTCTCATAGATGGTGGGTCAGGTTGATCTTTGGAGAGGCTGGCAGTGCTTCAAGTTGTTTGGTACTAGAATGTCCCAGATAGGTTCCGATGCCGGGCTCTCATTGACGGTGTGTCAAGATTGTCTCTGGAGGGCTGAGAAGTAGATGACTCCTAGTAGGAGACCTGTCTCGCAAACAACTTCAAGGCCCTGACGAGGCGAGACCAGGAGCCCGCTCGCATTAGAAAACAGCTCGCGAAAGAGCGACTGATCCTGTGGTTCGCAGGCGCGCCGAGCCAGGCCTGAGTTCGCAAATTTTGCTAATAAAATTTTGATAACGTGAATAAAAGAGGCAAACCGGGAAGGGTATGCTTTCGAGATAGCCCATGAGAAGTACTGGAAGCTCGCGAGAGGCGAGAGCGAGTGAGATGAGGTAAGGGAACCCCGCTCGCAATGTTTTCTTACAAGGTATCGCCTAAACAAAGATGGAGTCCTAAAGGGTGATAGCCTTGTCGTCGCCGTAGAAGAAAAAGGCGCGGGAGTGACCTAGATATAACAATGAAATAGGCGAACTATTAGGCAAGGAAAGGCGAACGCGAGTGCCAAAATGAAGACATTAAGGCATGAGCGCAGGGAAAGCAAAAGCTTAGTAAGTCGGAACCGCGCGAGCATGAATGAATGTGCGAGTGCGAGTGAAAGATAAAAAAGAAATTAAACTCGAAAGATGGACAAAATATTTCTTCCATTGCTCAAAGATAATTACAACCAACGGCGAACTCGCTAGTCAAAAAACATAAATGTTACATTTGGCAAAAGATTAAAAAACATCAAAATAACCCGTCGGAGAAGTCTTTAGTCGCTCCCGCGATCCTCCATCTCAGAGACCGGCGCGAACAGATCAGGACCGACTTCCTTCGCGGTGAGTTCCATGGAATCAGTAATGATCAGATCCGCCCCCTTAAGGGTGTCAAAGACGAGCTCGTCGATCTCTATCGATTTCATGCGGGCGGCCTCCTTTTCGTCTCGCGACTGGCCGCGAGCTCCAGCTCGCGGAGGGCGAGGGGGATGCACAGCCAGGGTTAGGTCGCGAACCTGTGCTTTGAGGTGAGCGTTCTCCTTCTCCAGGTCGGATATCCTCGCGGTTAGTTTACACACGCCCTCGGCATCCTACAAAAAGAAAGATAGCAAAGGAAGGATGAAGCGAGACAGTAAGAGATTTTTACAGATGTTGCTTACTAGGCCGCCCTGAAGGCTGGCGATGAGGCCCTCATACAAAGCCTCCTTCCCTTTAAGCTCCGCGACCTCATCCGCGGACTTCCGGAGCTCAACGTTGAGCTCTTTGATCTCCCTGTCCGCGGTGAACTATCGGCGGCCCACCATATGGGTAAGCTCCGTCGCCCGGAACTGGGCTCGTATGGCTTCTTATACGAGCCTTTTCTGTGTGAATGCCCGGAAGAGGGAGGCGTCCTCGCGACCGTAGAGCCCAAAGGCGAGGGCGAACGCCTCACCCCCAATTTTGTCGTCCTCCACCCAGGAAGGGAGGAGGGAGGAGCAGATGATCTTATTCTGCTCGGGGTGCCACGCGAGCACCGGCTCGCCAACTGCATCCGAAGGCTTCGCGCCGAGCCCAAAATTCGTATGGCTCATCGGCTTGGGCTTGCCGGTCGCCTCCTCTGGCTCGCCACACTCAATGGCGGGCTCCTGATTCACTGAAGGAGAGAGGGGGATGTCTGGTTCGGAGAGATCCATGACATCCTTCTCCTTATGGGCGGAGGGGGCTTTCTTGGTCTTCTTCGCCAACCCCTGCGAGGCGGGCCGGCGTGGAGGAAGGGACCGCTTCTTTCCCAACGAAGAGCTCGGGATGTCGCGGAAAGCCTCGGCAGCCATGCTCGCATGCGGGCTAGAGGTGAGGGAGGAAGAAGGTGCATGTGGGGGGTTGAGCGGAAGTTCGCGCTGTCCTACATAGATGACTAAGAGTGTTGGATAACAGAAGGAAGGGGGAAAGAGGAGACTTGAGAGTGCGAGTCAGACCTTCTCCTTGGGGGACAGACATGAGCGAGTCCACCCGCTGCCAGAGGATCGTGACCTAGAAATTCCTCCCCTTGAGGTATTGGTACAGACTCACATCGTCTCCTCCTAGCGAAGCGGGAGGGCGGTAAGCGGCGTCATCTCGTTGGAGAGGAGTGTAGGAGATGTTGCCGAAGGGGCCCTTCACCAGGACGTATTTCTGCATCCAATCGTGAGACTTGTTGACGGTCTCGCAGAGAGTGACGTGTTGGATCACAAAGTGAGCCGTCCCATCCCTGTAGGCACGGAAGGAAAACACCTTGCGGAAGATAAGAAGACTGAACTCAATCCTCTCGGCTCGCAAGTAGCTGGCAAACGCGACCACGACGGCGATCGCATTCGGCGTCAATTGGCTGAGTAGTACGCCAAATAACTTGAGTACCTAGAAGAATCCTTAAGGGTTAGTACGCCGCTCGCGATGCGAGCCAGGAAGAAATGCTAAAAACGTCACTCGCTAGGCGAGCTCACAAGATATACCTGGCGCACTTCGGGCCATATCGGGAGTCGCAACCCATTCTCAAAGTGAGCAATGGGGATGTCGAGCTCGTCGGCGGGGGGATCATTGATGGTATCCCTTTCGGTAGGGCATCGGGCCACGAACCCGGGACGCAAGTACTTGTCCACAGTGGCTGAGTACTCCTCTTTGGTGAGGTTGGCGCAGATGAAGGGATGCTCGCGAAAAGCTGCGGCGCACTTGGCCCGCCCCTCTGCCTCTGCATCTGCGACCATGGCGTCGAATGGATGCTAGTCAGAGAGTTCGCGAGCGCGAGCTAGGGGTTTGCGAGAGAGTCAGAAGAAGAGAAATGAGAAAGAAGAACAGTAAATGCGGTGGTTAGAAAGTAAAGAGACCGTATATTTATAAAAAGGAGAAGGGCGGGAAGAAGTCGAAGCGCGGTATTTTTCTGCCTCCAGGGATCCTATATGTTCCCCAGCGAGTTAGCGTCTCGCCAATGTCTCTCCCGTTAGTCATCGGCGAGCTAGCGCTGAATGAGGAAATAAAGCGAAGCGCGAGAGCAGGTCGCGATTGCGAGTGATACAAGCATAATAAGCGACAGTAGCAGTCAATGAGCGAGCAAGCCAGGCATAGCGAAATAAAATATAATAAAAACTGAAAGCACGGGCTCGCAGGCGAGTCAGAAATATCATTATTACAGACTATTGAATTGTTTGCGAACCCTCCCTACGAAGGGGAGGGGAAGTAAACATAAAAGAAAAAATGCAGAGGAAGAGTTTTCAATAACACAGCCATTTCTAGCGAACGCGACCCCGCACACTAGAGCGGGGGGGGGGGGGGATTCGAGGGTAGTGATACTCGCGAAGCGACTGGCCCGCTTGGTCTGTCAGCCATGCGTAATCTTAAATCCGAGCAATGTACACCCCGGGGGAGGTCACCTCGCCATGGTCGGCCGGCCGCACCTCAGCGAGGACGCGCGCATTCGCGTCCTCCATCGCTGCGAATCTTTCCTCAAACTTGAGCCGATCCTGCCGATTTTGTTCATGTAGATCCCGCAACAGGGATGTATGCTTCTGGAATATCTCGGTGACTCGCCTCTTCATTTGCTCTGGATCACTGGGGTCCCACAGAAAATCTGCGAACTGAATTAGCGAGGGGGTGGAGACATCTCCAACGGACCAGACTCCGACTCGGTGAGCGGGGTCAGGGGATCACCTGCGAGGTAGAAATTAGCGAGAGAGAGCAGAAAATGGCATTAGACAATGGAGATCTAACCTGGTGAGAGAATTTGGGTGCTGGGCCGCTGGCGAGATGTGCTTGGATGGCCCTCGAATGCTTCGGCGAATGCGGGGGTAACGACTTTCCCCCGACTGGGGGAGAGCGTGGTTCTAGCGGCGAATCTGGACTCACCCAGTAGTGTCCCTCCAGGGCTCCTTTGTCCCATAATACCGAATCCAGGAGTGAGGATAGTCTGATTCGGCGGGGCCGGTGGGTCCGCGGGAGGAGGAACTCGTCCCTCCAGGTCCGCAAGAGGAGAAACTGCATAAGGAATAAGGGTGATTTAGCGAGTAAAGAAGTATGAAGGAAGACAAGGCAAACCGCTCACCTCGTCGCGAAGGTGAATACCGCAGGTCGATGACCCTCGCGTCTACAAGAAGAGCATCGGCCCCGCCGGCAGGAGAAGTGTGGGTCTCCGCGACTATTTTCCCCCGTGTATTCTCTCCCGGGGAAGCGTTTTGCGAGTGAAGAAGCAATGTCGAAAGAAAAAGACATTAAAATCGGTGAACTTGATAATAGTACCTGCGAGGCGAGCCCGTCATGGGAGGTGGGAGACAATAAAGAGGACCCATCCTCGCAAGACAAGCGTCGAACGGCCTTCGCCATTTTGATGGAGGGCAGATGCGGGGCACGCTGCGGAGAAGCCCAAGAAGCAATAACGGCGACCTTCCCTTTCTGGGCCGCTTGCGAGGCCTTCAGGAGAGCCAGTATTTCATCTTTCTTAGACATCGCGTTGGGGCTCACGGCGAGTAAGGAAAGGGAGAGAAGATTAAAAAAGTTTGAACGCCGGCCGGGGAGGGGGGTATTTATAGTGGTGGGCATTGGCCCCACCAAAAGATTCGCGCCACGTAGTCAAAAAGCTGGCAAATATCCGAGGTTGGATGATTCATTGTAAGCCCAGAGAGCCTCGCGAAGAGAGGGGATTGTGTACAACCCCGATATTTTCCAAGAGGTAGGAAAAGGTGCAGTAAATCAGCAGGCGGAGGAAGTGATAGGAAAAGCGAGCTGGGACCTTGAAGGTAGCTCACAGGGAGGCAGACGAGGCAAAGCGAGCGAGACGGGTTATCGCGGTCCGTTCATAGGAGGAAGGGCGAGCCAGAACTTCGCGATCGGCGAAATCGTCGTTCAGTTCGAAGATCTCCCATTGAGACCGACGAATTCCGATTTGAGTTTGACGAAAGCCGTTCTTAGTTCGACGAATGCTACGCTTTATCCCCAGCAAAATCATCTCTGCGGCTGGGCTTGGAGGGCCGGCCGTCTTAGCGGCTATCTCTGTCCCGTCCCAGCGGACCCGCTGGGACAAGCAATTATCTCAGCAGGCTTGAGCACCTTCTCAGCGGCTCTCGGCCCTGTCTCAGCGGGAGAACTCGTAGGAGGAAGCGCAAGACCCGACATCAGTGGAAATTGCTGGTAGAAGTGCGAGCGGGTCTTCACAGGCCGCTCGCCTAAGAGGGGTTTCAGATCCAACAGGTGGAAGAGGTAACAAAGAAGGCGAGCCAGAGCTTCAAGGGTCACTCGCAGGAAGGCGCGCGAGTCATGTCCCTGTGAGCCCGAGTTTTATGGTCAGCTCGCAAGAAGGCGGGCGAGCCAAGTACTCGCCGACTACTCGCGAGAAGGCGGGCGAGCCGGATTTCTTCCAAATCTTCTTGTTCGACGAGCTTCAAATGGCGTTCAACGAAATCAGTTCTTCGTTCGACGAACGGGCTCCTCCGTTCGACGAACTCGCGTCACATCTCAGTTTGATGAACTGGCTTCTCAGCTCAGCTAACTCAGCCATCCAGCCGGTTTAGCAGATTTACACAAGGCCAAGGGGAGCTCGCAGGAAGGCATGCGAGATCTGGCCTCGGTGGCCATCACTAGAAAAGGCGCGAGCAAGGCCTCCGCAGAGCGCTCGCCTATAAGGGGTTTTTTGTGAGCCATCCTCGCGAGGAGACTCGCAGGGGCTCTCGCGAATGGCATCCTCATAGGCCATTTACCCATAGGCTAAAGAGGTGAAATGATCCCTCTGCCCCTGGTGGTCTACATGTAGCCCCTCCAAACAGCGGAGTTTGGGTGTTAGCAGGCCAAATTGGGGTGCGTTTAGTAAGACCAAAAGGCGGAATCCCGCTATTGACAGACCATGAGCAAGAAAACTATAAATAGACCTCAAAGGGCACCTTGGGAGAGGATTCTGATCTCAGTTCTCTGAGCTTCTTCTTCCCTCGGTTACTTTGGTTCAGCTCTCTAGCTCTCCAAGGTGCCCAAGTCTCAGCTTTGGCTTGGGAGGGGAAGCACTCAACGATCTTCCGGGTTTGTGGTGGGACCTCCTCGCTGCGACTAAGGTCTTAGTCTATCTCCGAGTCCCCGGTCTGCTCCTTTCGAGGGACTAGTAAGGGCTAGCTGCTCCTCAACTTGTTGAGGGCCCGAGCTTCACAAGAGACCGAGAAATCGGTTTCAACACACATATCATCATGCCAACTCATCAATAATAGAACCAATAGAAGCCATTTATTCACAACTAAGTAATAATGTCCATACAATTCCAAAAGTACAGGAAGCTACAAAATCTCCTGATAAATATCAGAGTACAAACTTGCCCTAAGGCAAAATCTCAACCACTCACTCACAACTTCCACTGGCGGTAGCCAAGGTATCGTAGTCACCAGCCCTATCACCCTGGCCTGGCTGTCCTCCTGTGTTGACGCTGCTGCTCCACCTGAGTGTGCTCCTAAAATGGGGGGGGGGGGGGGGTTGTAACAACCGTTAGTCATAAACACTAAGTGGCTCTACATCCTCTCCCCCTGCGACTCCAGGGCACCTGGCGGAAGGGAACGAAGAGAAGTTGCAATAACAAATCTTACGTGTATTTGATCTTGTGTGTTTAAGTGTGCAGGAAAACAAATCCACTTGACTCAAGGATAACATAAGAAAGTTGCGCCAAAATTTGAAGCCAAAATTCCAACATGCCCGCTAGCACCGACGCTAGCGCTAGCGCTAGCTCTGATTTGAGAAATTCTTAGAAACAGTTATGGAAGGTGCTAGCTTAGGCGGTATCTACTAGCGCCGACGGTAGCACAAAGCATAAGAGGATGGCGTCCGACTTGCTTAAAATGAAGGATTCTCATGCGGAGAATATTGCCTAATTTGGGATTACGCCGGCGGTAGCGATAGCGTAGGCGCTAGCTCCAAGGCTATAAAAAGGACCCCTTGGATCCCTCTTCTTCATCCCTCTCCACTCCCAAATTCCAGAACTTCGTGCCATATCTTATGGAGAAGATTTCAACACGCGTCATCATCGTGACGTAAGACCGCATCGACTACGATCATACTCTACACATCTTTGTCTACTTCTCCAAGAGATCCATATAGGGAGTTTTTATATTATTGTTATTTATTTCACATCTTTTCTTTGTAAACCGTTAGAGAAATCGTCTCATGTTGGCAACTAGGTTTGGGTAGGACTTAAGGAAGAAATTCGCCTCGTGTTGGCGACTAGGTCTAGGGTGTAGATCTAGGGCGTGCTCGAGGCCATATCCGTGGAAGGATTGACTAGAGTGGCTTGAGGCCGTATCTGGGGAAGGATTGGCTAAAGACAACCAGTTCGTGGGGATACGAGTTGGTATAGAAAACAAAAAGGGTCTTTCATATTTCGCCTTGATTTCTAGCGTCATTGAAATCAAATTTTGTAATCAATTTTATTAATAATAATCATGTCTCTCTTTGTGCAATAAAATTGATTTGATCTTAATTTCTCTAAATTTTTTATTATCCTTTCTTTCATAATAAAACAATTTAGATCTTTATTCAAAATCACTATTTTGATCTCTTATTATTTCAAGTATTCCAAAATATAATATAAGTTTTTAAAACCCTTATTCACCCCCTCTAAGGGCGCCTACTGATCCAACAAGTGGTATCAGAGCGGTTTTATTCCAAACGGCTTAACAACCAGGAATAATGGCGTCTTATGATATCGCTTCTACTAGTGGGGTAAATTTTTATGAAGAAGAAAAATCTCTTAAACCACCTTTATTTGAATCAAGAAATTATAAAGGATGGAAAATAATAATGGAAAATTTTCTTAAAGCTTTAGATGAAAAAGTTTGGAATATTACTATTAAAAGCCACCTAGAGTATTAAATAAAAACAAAATTATTTTAAATGCAAAATCTATGATTAGTCTATTTTGTGCGTTAGATTAAAATATTTCCAAACTCATTCATACTTTTTCTACTGCATACGAGATGTGAAATTTTCTTGAGATAACTTATGATTCTCCATCTACAGGTATAAAATAAACGCAAGAATTGGAGAACAAAAAAACTTGCAAATATGTTCAAGAAAGCTCATCTCATGATGAATCAATGGAGAGCACATCAAGTGGAAAAGAAGAAATCTTGTCTTTGGAATGCCAAAAAGATAAAGATAATAAAGGAACTCTATGCTCAGATCTCATCGCATCCAAAAGAACTATAAGGAAATCAAATTCCATCTTTTGCAATTCTATTTCTGCATTACAATTGCTACAAACTTCTAAGCGTAAAATTAAGAAATTAAAAAATTTAAATTCAAAATTACGTTTAGAAAATAAAAACTTAAAAGCTAAAATTAATGTAGAAACAATGATTGATGTGTTTGATTATTCTCCACCTTTCACTTTAATTGAAAATATAAAACCGTGTTTTGATAATATTAAAGAAAGATTCAAGGATTTTGAAAAAGAACTATTAATTGTAAGAACAAAATGAAAAATTATCTTTAGAAAATTCATCTTTGAAAAGTGAATGTGCTACATGCAAAAGTTGTTAAATTGAAATCAAAGAGATGGCCGAAACATTTGAGGAATTTAGAAATGACTATTGATGAGTCCTGATCATATACACATTTATGGACTCATCCGGGCCGTTATTTAGTCATTTCTCCGCACTTTAGCCTTGTTATAGTTTATATTTGATAATCCATGCTAGGTGCACATCTTGGCCCACTTTGGTGTGATTTTCGTGCTTATTGTCATTAGTAGTTTTCATGTGCTGTTAAGTGCCACTTTCAGTGGCTAGATCTGTGGTTGAGCAGGAATAGGAGTCGTGCAAGTGTTCCCGGTGCAATTCTGCACAGGAACACTGCGCACGATCGCCGGTTCTATTGCGCACGACCACTGGTCGTGCGCCACTGATCGTGTGCACTTAACCCTTTTTCACGAGTTCTGTTTGGTGCAGTGCGCACGACCATCAACGACAGTGCGCACGACCACCGGTCGTGCGCCACTGCTCGTGCGCACTTATCATTAAAATTCTGAGTTCTGTTTGCTGTATTGCGCACGACCATCAATGATAGTGCGCACGACCACTGGTCGTGCGCCACTGGTCATGCGAACATTTTATTTTATAATTTCGTATCTTGCAGGTTCCACCCAGGCAGTGCGCACAATCGCAGAATTCCAGTGTGCACGACCACTGGTCGTGCGCCAATGACCATGCGCAGTATTTAATCCAGCGCCTATTTAAACGCCTGTTGCGATTTTAGGGCGATCGATCACTGGCGGGAGCGGGATTCCTGTTCCGTACGCCGCCGATTTCCACCGTGGGACGCCTCCACTTCATCTGCTACGCAAGGGGAAGCCTCCTCCACCCATTCCAAGACTTCCTCCATTGTCCGTGAGTGTTCTCCATCGTCCGCAAGCCTCCAAGCAACCATTCTCTCATTCCGCCCGGTGAGAAGAAGAAGGAACCTGAAGTCGAAGACGACGGAGCTACGTAGGGAGATCGTGACAGCTCTCTACGCCGGAAGCATAGTCCGCCCGAGTCCGGAGGTAGCCCGACAACCTACCATTCCGGCCGTGAACGGTCGCTAGTCTTCACCATCGGTTATTTCTTTCCTCTTTCCTCCATTGTACTCTTTGAACCGTGCAATACTCGAATATTGTGATGTTTATTTTGATGGAAATGAATATTTCTTTGTTGTTCTTCATGGTTTGGTGGTGATTCATTCCGCTTTCTCTCACTCACTCGCGCACGCACGCAAGGTGTTTGATCCGCGTTAGCAAGAGCTAACGGCGGTTGTGAAGAGGTGTTTGCGACCCTCACCCTCTCGCACTTGAGTTCACTTCATCCGCCTCACGAAGCACGGCATCGCGGTCGTTGCATCCACCTCACTTTGCGAAGCGGTGTTTTCGACCCGCATCTCTTTTGTTGTTGATAAGATTAGGAAAACCAACCAAAAGCCCCATATTTGTGTTTGTTGAACGCTTGTGTAACAATAATCACTGCGCGATTCGTTCACCCATCCTGCATTCCTCAAGAGACCGACATCCGGGGAATTTATTCTCCACAATTATTACTTGACAGCGACCGGTGCACTTGCCGACACGCATCAAGTTTTTGGTGCCGTTGCCGGGGAATGCAGACGTGATGAATTCGTCTGCGTGAAGACTTGTTGCACGAGAATTTTCTTTTCTTTCACCTCTCTTGTTCACCCCTGGTATCTCCGTTTCTTTTCGATTCGCGCTTCTGATTACTTTTGCCTTTTCCATCGTTCGCTAATCGTTTTGTTTGCAAGTAGTCGCAGCATGACCTCCATTCAGGAATGCATCTATCAGAGAAGCTTAAATGATTTAAGGGATCAAGCAGAAAGAAACAATCATGACTTCGGGATCTCCCCCGACGTCATTGAGTACATGTCTGGGAACTGCAAGTTCAGCGGGGATGAGCATGAAGACGCGGTAGAACACATGCAGGACTTTTTAGCAATCTATTACACATGTGTATTCAGTGGAGTTGAAAACGACCTGCAAAAGATTCTGGCATTTTCATTTTCCTTGCATAAAAAAGCCAAAAGCTGGTATTGGGATATCCGGAAAAGAGAGGTGATCACATGGAAACAATTCGAAGGGAGATTTTTGCAAGAGTTTCAACATCGTACCCAAGCCTTGGACAAGTACAGGGAACTTGTAACCTTTGGACAGGGGAAGGGGGAGACGTTAGTTGATGCTTGGGAGCGTTTCCAATCCTTGCATAGGGGATGCTACCGTGAAGATCTTTCAGAAGCTTTCTTAATTCAGATTTTTTATTTCGGAGTGCGGGATAATTTCCGTCTTCTATTTGATATGGCAGCTGGAGGGGCCCTGTTTAATAAATCGGGGAATGACGCGTGGGAAGTGGTCGTGAATGTTGTTCACACCAGTCAGCACTGGAGTCATATCATTCGCTCCCCAAGTACTGCTGCAGTTAATGCCGTGACATTCAAAGGAGCAGCGGATTTTTCACCGCCAGAGCAACCAGAACAGTTAGCAACTTTGGTGGTCGGGGTATTGAACAAAATGAATGACCAATCGGCCGCAATCCAACAGCTTCTCTCTAATATAGGGACTCTGTCCGATGTCATTTCTGGGCTTGCAAGTCAGCATCCTGAGTCAGTGAACACCATGCGATTGAGAAGTGGGAGAAGTGTAGACAACCCTCTTCGACAGGAACCTCTTGCGTGTTCCACTGACAAGCATAATGAAGACACTCCCGAGAAGCTGACTCAGATTCATATTGAGCCGCATCCCGTGAGCGAGGCACAAACCTCAAAAAGTGCTGTTCACCCCCCATTCCCCCACAGGCTGCGCAACGAGAAATCCGAGAAGCAATTCCGCAGATTTTTGGAAATAATGAAAGGAGTACAAGTGAGCATACCACTGATTGAAGCTATCTCTCAAATGCTGGGCTACTCCAAATTTTTGAAAGATTTGATCTCAAAGCGGAAGCAGTTGGAGGGTCTCAAAACTATCGACCTCACCGAGGAGTGCTCCGCCATCATTTCCAATATGCCCACTAAGTGCAAGGATCCGGGCAGTTTTACGATTCCCTGCAGGATCGGCCATCACCGTTTCAGCCAGGCACTCTGTGATTTGGGGGCATCAATCAATTTGATGCCACTCTCTATCTTTCGTGAACTTGGTGCTGGGATCTTGAAGCCAACGCAGGTAATGCTGCAGCTTGCTGATCGGTCGATCAAGAAGCCATCGGGAATCGTCGAGGACCTCACAATAGTTGTAAACGGTCTCACCTTTCCAGCTGATTTTATCATTCTCGACATGAAGGTCGATACTAATGTTCCCATTATCTTGGGGCGGCCTTTTCTCGCTACTGCTCGTGCTATTATTAATGTGGAGCAGGGGGAGCTCACACTAAGACTGGGGGAGGATGCTATATCTTTCAACGTCCACATCCCGTCGCAACTCTTTGAAATTACAGAGTGTGAACCAGCAGAGGCGCTTGAAGAATTCGATGGTCAGAACGATGTGGAGTTGGATGACCGCGAGGTGTGCTGGCAGCACGAAGACGAGGAAGAGGGTGGTGCACACTCAAATCACCCTGATTTGTCACATTCAAGCGGAGAGCCCTCCAACGATTCGGCTAATCCAAACCCATGTCCGGCTCTCAAACAACTTCCGGATTCTCTAAAGTACGTGTTTCTTGAAAAAAAAACACACATCCGGTGATTATTTCCGCAGCCCTGTCCGCCGCCAACGAAACTGCATTAGTGGGCGTGCTGAGAAGGTACCACAAGGTCTTCGGACGTTCTCTTGCTGACATTAAGGGAATCAGCCCCACGGTCTGCATGCATAAGATCCTCCTTGAAGATCAGTACAAACCGACAGCACAGCCCCAAAGACGGCTGAACCCGAAAATGCAAGAGGTTGTAAAGGCTGAAGTGATCAAGCTTTTAGACGCTGACATCATTTACCCAATCAGCGATAGCAAATGGGTCAGTCCAGTCCAGGTGGTACCGAAGAAGGGAGGGATTACTGTCGTTGCCAATGAAAAGAACGAGCTGCTACCGACCCGAATGATCACCGGGTGGAGAGTCTGCATCGACTATCGCAAGCTGAACGATGCGACGCGCAAGGACCATTTTCCGCTCCCCTTTATTGATCAGATGCAAGAAAAGTTAGCGGGGCAGGATTACTACTGTTTTTTGGATGGGTACTCTGGGTACAATCAGATTTTAATTGACCCATCTGATCAAGACAAGACGACATTCACATGTCCCTCCGGTACCTTCGCGTTCAAAAGAATGCCATTCGGACTGTGTAATGCCCCCGCAACCTTCCAACGTTGTATGCTCGCTATTTTTGCTGACATGGTGGGGGACTTCCTCGAAGTCTTCATGGATGATTTTACTCTATTTGGCAGTAGCTTCGACATTTGCCTGGCGAATTTGGCCAAGACCTTGAAGCGGTGTGAAGACACCAATCTTGTCTTGAACTGGGAGAAATGCCACTTTATGGTGCACGAAGGAATTGTGTTGGGGCATAAAGTTTCCCGCAAAGGGCTTGAAGTAGATCAAGCGAAGGTAAGTGTCATCAGAAACCTCCCTCCACCCATGTCAGTGAAAGGCATTCGAAGTTTTCTTGGTCATGTGGGCTTCTATCAAAGGTTCATCAAGGACTTTTCCTCCATTTCAAAGCCCTTATCTCGCCTGCTGGTTAAGGACGTCCCCTTCCACTTCGACGAAGCATGCATGCAAGCCTTCGAAACTTTACGGGGACAACTCATCTCAGCCCCAATTTTGGTGGCACCCGACTGGACTTTACCTTTTATTATCATGTGCGACGCAAGTGATGTGGCCGTAGGTGCTGTGCTCGGTCAAAAGAAAGATAAGACCTTTCACACTATTGCGTATGCCAGTCGAACTCTCAACAGCGCACAAGCAAATTATACCACCACGGAGAAAGAAATGCTAGCCGTGGTCTTCGCCTTTGAAAAGTTTCACTCATATTTGGTACTTTCCGAAGTGATCGTGTACACGGACCACGCCGCTCTCAGGTATCTTTTCAGTAAGAAAGAATCCAAATCGCGTCTGATTCGTTGGATTTTACTTTTGCAGGAATACAATCTGGAAATCAAAGATAAGAAGGGGGTGGAGAATGTGATTGCTGATCATCTCTCGCGTTTGGAGTACGACACTCCCAACAGCGTTGTGGAGGAAACGGACGACTATTTCCCGGATGAAAAGTTATTCGCAATTACTACGTCCCCCCCAACTGCACCTTGGTACGCAGATATTGCTAATTACTTGGCTTGCAAAACGTTCTCCCCGAGTCTGTCTCCTCAGCAAAGATGGAAGCTTGCCTCTGACTCAAAATACTATTTTTGGGAAGATCCGCTCTTATTCCACACGTGCAGCGATGGGATTATTAGGCGTTGCATTCCGGAAGCTGAGTTTCATTCTATATTACAGCACTGCCATGACAGAGAAGCTGGCGGGCACTTCGGGGCCGTTCGAACAGCACGAAAAATCTTGCAATGTGGATTGTTTTGGCCGACCCTCTACCGGGACGCTCATGCCTATGTTACCAAGTGCGACGAATGCTAGAGGACCAGAAATATTTCCCGGCGTGACGAGATGCCCCTTAATAACATGATGGTCTGCGAACCCTTTGATGTCTGGGGAATAGACTTCATGGGTCCCTTCCCGATGTCTCATGGTAAGCATTACATTATTGTGGCAGTTGATTATGTCTCAAAATGGGTGGAAGCTGAGGCGGTTGCCACGAATGATGCCAACACAGTGCTACATTTTATCCACAAGAATATCTTCTCCAGGTTTGGGACGCCGAGAACTATCATCAGCGACGACGGTAGTCATTTTTGCAATAAGCAGTTTGTGCAGCTAATGAAAAAGTTTGGGGTCCATCATAAGATTTCTTTGGCATACCACCCCCAAACATGCGGGCAAGTCGAAGTTTCCAACCGCGAGCTCAAGCGAATAATTGAGAAATCAATACACTCAAATAGGAAGGAGTGGGCTAAAAAGGTCGATGATGCATTATGGGCTTACCGGACTGCGTTCAAAACACCCATCGGCATGACTCCGTTTCAATTGGTCTATGGCAAGGCATGCCACCTCCCTGTGGAGCTGGAGCATAAAGCATTATGGGCAACCAAACTGTTGAACATGGACATTGGAGCCGCGGCCGAGGTGCGTCGTTCCCAACTCAACGAGTTAGAGGAGCTCCGTCATTTCGCTTATGAAAATGCTCGTATCTACAAGGAGAAAACGAAGAAATGGCACGATCGGCATATCATTCCTAAGGAGTTCAAAATTGGGGACCAAGTGCTGCTCTACAACTCTCGTCTCCGCCTCTTCCCAGGGAAGTTAAAATCGAGGTGGAGTGGTCCTTTCTCCGTGACCGATGTCTCCCCCTTCGGTGCCATAGAAATATCTGGAGATAAGGGGGACAAGTTTAAAGTCAATGGACATCGGCTGAAGTTATACGATGGCGCCACTATAAACAAGGAGTGTCAGTTGCTGACATTGGGGGATGGACATCATATAAGCACCGGCAGCTGATTTTCCCTTCTTGTTTCTTATTTCTGCGAAACTCTATTTTTGAGAACTCCTCTTTTTAATTTTTGCACTCTTTAAACAATGCTAATACAGGTATTTGGTCCAGCTTAAGGACGTTAAATGAAAGCGCTACTGGGAGACAACCCAGATTCCCTGATTTTGTAGTTTTTTTTCTAACTTCTTTTAGTTCAGCTTTTGTATTTGCTTTTGTTGCTTTGAGTTTGTGCTTGCAGGTTTTGTGTTCGATGGTGCGGATGCTGCGGACTATTCGTGATCATAAACGCCAATCGTCTGGTATGCTCATTTCTGAGCATTGGGTAACACTTCCTCCCTTCTTTTAGCTTCAAATTTCTAGATATATCGTTTAGCTTAAGTCTGGGGGAGCGGTTGTTGTTACCCACTGTGCACGAGTTGCACCGCATACTAGAAGGTTGTATCTTTATTTATCCTAGTCATTATTTTTGTTTTTCATGCTTCACACACCACTTCACCCACTTGAGTGCGTGCTTATCTTTTCGTCGTTGTTCCGTTTAAACTATTTTGGTTGGAAATTGAAATAGATTGTTAACGTAGGAATTATTCTTTGGAGTGCGATGTTGACTCATGTAGTGTTCTAGTCACTTCGCATGCTATGGTAGAATTTGAGTAGAACTAGATTTTCTTTATGCATCTAATTTATGTTTAGTATTTCTGCGTAAATTTAGATTTAATATACTCAAGTGGTGAATTCGCATGAAATTGACGATAACCCGGTGTTGTGTGTGTGCGATTGCTAGTCGTGTGTTGCTCGAGTCGGGAGGAAGGTTTACCTTTCTCGTGGGCTAAGAACTTGCCCCAAGCGACTCTCGAAGCATGGGTGAGAGCGACTCGTTGAGTTAAGCATGATGTAGGCCACCATTTGGCTAGTTTGAGCTTTGTTATTCCATGTCCTTTTCATTCACCGTTGCAAGCCCATTTTGTGCCTACCATTCCTTTGTACAGCCCCTCTTCATCCACCAAAGCCTGAAGCCTATCCTACTCCCGCAACCAAAATGTTTTTAACTGCGCTCATAAGTCTCAACTTGTGTGGTGTGTGGAATCTTTGTGTTATGAAGAGAAAATAAAGTCTATCTGCTGATTTTGAACCAACCGGAGGATACATAAAAGAAGTAAAATATGTTAAAAGAAAAAAAAAAGAGAAAGAGTATTTTGAAAAAAATCCTCCCGAGCTAAAAAACAGAAAATCTGTTGGTATTTGTGAAGTAGGCCGTGTGCACACCTGGTTTTCATGATAAGTCTGGGGGTGTGTCACACGAGCATAGTTTGTTGGTCTTGTGTGGTGCAGCGTTCCGTTAGCTCACTTGGGTTGCGTAGCCGCCGTGTTTAACTTTGAAATATCATACCGTAACCTAAGCCCCGATTTAATCCTAAAAGCCCTACTGATTTGACTTGCGAGTTTTCTAGCGCCGTGGAGAGAGTGTGACCGGGCAAGCGTATGGTTCACGACGGTGATGGATTTCAGTGGAGTTATTCCTAAGCCCCGATCTTTTGCAACACCCGCCTCAGTTTCTCGTCACTTTCATACCGGGCATGATCGTCAAATTCTTCATAATTCACCAACTGAGTATAACTAAACCTTTAATTACGCTTTAATACTTATGTAAATTAGTTAGCATAGTTAAACTCTCCTTCTACTAGAATCTCTACTCGCATGCGTTGTTACTTCGCACTGTACTCCCTTGTGTAATTCTCTATGTTAACTATCGTTTTCACACTCCGCCGGATTCGTTTGCTCGGGACGCGCAAACAGTTAAGTCTGGGGGTGTGATGAGTCCTGATCATATACACATTTATGGACTCATCCGGGCCGTTATTTAGTCATTTCTTCGCACTTTAGCCTTGTTATAGTTTATATTTGATAATCCACGCTAGGTGCACATCTTGGCCCACTTTGGTGTGACGAATGCCAGAGGACCGGAAATATTTCCCGGCGTGACGAGATGCCCCTTAATAACATGCTGGTCTGCGAACCCTTTGATGTCTGGGGAATAGAATTCATGGGTCCCTTCCCGATCTCTCATGGTAAGCATTACATTATTGTGGCAGTTGATTATGTCTCAAAATGGGTGGAAGCTGAGGCGGTTGCCACGAATGATGCCAACACAGTGCTACATTTTATCCACAAGAATATCTTCTCCAGGTTTGGGACGCCGAGAACTATCATCAGCGACGGCGGTAGTCATTTTTGTAATAAGCAGTTTGTGCAGCTAATGAAAAAGTTTGGGGTCCATCATAAGATTTCTTTGGCATACCACCCCCAAACATGCGGGCAAGTCGAAGTTTCCAACCGCGAGCTCAAGCGAATAATTGAGAAATCAATACACTCAAATAGGAAGGAGTGGGCTAAAAAGGTCGACGATGCATTATGGGCTTACCGGACTGCGTTCAAAACACCCATCGGCATGACTCCGTTTCAATTGGTCTATGGCAAGGCATGCCACCTCCCTGTGGAGCTGGAGCATAAAGCATTATGGGCAACCAAACTGTTGAACATGGACATTGGAGCCGCGGCCGAGGTGCGTCGTTCCCAACTCAACGAGTTAGAGGAGCTCCGTCATTTCGCTTATGAAAATGCTCGTATCTACAAGGAGAAAACGAAGAAATGGCACGATCGGCATATCATTCCTAAGGAGTTCAAAATTGGGGACCAAGTGCTGCTCTACAACTCTCGTCTCCGCCTCTTCCCAGGGAAGTTAAAATCGAGGTGGAGTGGTCCTTTCTCCGTGACCGATGTCTCCCCCTTCGGTGCCATAGAAATATCTGGAGATAAGGGGGACAAGTTTAAAGTCAATGGACATCGGCTGAAGTTATACGATGGCGCCACTATAAACAAGGAGTGTCAGTTGCTGACATTGGGGGATGGACATCATATAAGCACCGGCAGCTGATTTTCCCTTCTTGTTTCTTATTTCTGCGAAACTCTATTTTTGAGAACTCCTCTTTTTAATTTTTGCACTCTTTAAACAATGCTAATACAGGTATTTGGTCCAGCTTAAGGACGTTAAATGAAAGCGCTACTGGGAGACAACCCAGATTCCCTGATTTTGTAGTTTTTTTTCTAACTTCTTTTAGTTCAGCTTTTGTATTTGCTTTTGTTGCTTTGAGTTTGTGCTTGCAGGTTTTGTGTTCGATGGTGCGGATGCTGCGGACTATTCGTGATCATAAACGCCAATCGTCTGGTATGCTCATTTCTGAGCATTGGGTAACACTTCCTCCCTTCTTTTAGCTTCAAATTTCTAGATATATCGTTTAGCTTAAGTCTGGGGGAGCGGTTGTTGTTACCCACTGTGCACGAGTTGCACCGCATACTAGAAGGTTGTATCTTTATTTATCCTAGTCATTATTTTTGTTTTTCATGCTTCACACACCACTTCACCCACTTGAGTGCGTGCTTATCTTTTCGTCGTTGTTCCGTTTAAACTATTTTGGTTGGAAAGTGAAATAGATTGTTAACGTAGGAATTATTATTTGGAGTGCGATGTTGACTCATGTAGTGTTCTAGTCACTTCGCATGCTATGGTAGAATTTGAGTAGAACTAGATTTTCTTTATGCATCTAATTTATGTTTAGTATTTCTGCGTAAATTTAGATTTAATATACTCAAGTGGTGAATTCGCATGAAATTGACGATAACCCGGTGTTGTGTGTGTGCGATTGCTAGTCGTGTGTTGCTCGAGTCGGGAGGAAGGTTTACCTTTCTCGTGGGCTAAGAACTTGCCCCAAGCGACTCTCGAAGCATGGGTGAGAGCGACTCGTTGAGTTAAGCATGATGTAGGCCACCATTTGGCTAGTTTGAGCTTTGTTATTCCATGTCCTTTTCATTCACCGTTGCAAGCCCATTTTGTGCCTACCATTCCTTTGTACAGCCCCTCTTCATCCACCAAAGCCTGAAGCCTATCCTACTCCCGCAACCAAAATGTTTTTAACTGCGCTCATAAGTCTCAACTTGTGTGGTGTGTGGAATCTTTGTGTTATGAAGAGAAAATAAAGTCTATCTGCTGATTTTGAACCAACCGGAGGATACATAAAAGAAGTAAAATATGTTAAAAGAAAAAAAAAGAGAAAGAGTATTTTGAAAAAAATCCTCCCGAGCTAAAAAACAGAAAATCTGTTGGTATTTGTGAAGTAGGCCATGTGCACACCTGGTTTTCATGATAAGTCTGGGGGTGTGTCACACGAGCATAGTTTGTTGGTCTTGTGTGGTGCAGCGTTCCGTTAGCTCACTTGGGTTGCGTAGCCGCCGTGTTTAACTTTGAAATATCATACCGTAACCTAAGCCCCGATTTAATCCTAAAAGCCCTACTGATTTGACTTGCGAGTTTTCTAGCGCCGTGGAGAGAGTGTGACCGGGCAAGCGTATGGTTCACGACGGTGATGGATTTCAGCGGAGTTATTCCTAAGCCCCGATCTTTTGCAACACCCGCCTCAGTTTCTCGTCACATTCATACCGGGCATGATCGTCAAATTCTTCATAATTCACCAACTGAGTAAAACTAAATCTTTAATTACGCTTTAATACTTATGTAAATTAGTTAGCATAGTTAAACTCTCCTTCTACTAGAATCTCTACTCGCATGCGTTGTTACTTCGCACCGTACTCCCTTGTGTAATTCTCTATGTTAACTATCATTTTCACACTCCACCGGATTCGTTTGCTCGGGACGCGCAAACAGTTAAGTCTGGGGGTGTGATGAGTCCTGATCATATACACATTTATGGACTCATCCGGGCCGTTATTTAGTCATTTCTCCACACTTTAGCCTTGTTATAGTTTATATTTGATAATCCACGCTAGGTGCACATCTTGGCCCACTTTGGTGTGATTTTCGTGCTTATTGTCATTAGTAGTATTCATGTGCTGTTAAGTGCCACTTTCAGTGGCTAGATCTGTGGTTGAGCAGGAATAGGAGTCGTGCAAGTGTTCCCGGTGCAATTCTGCACAGGAACACTGCGCACGATCGCCGGTTCTATTGCGCACGACCACTGGTCGTGCGCCACTAATCGTGTGCACTTAACCCTTTTTCACGAGTTCTGTTTGGTGCAGTGCGCACGACCATCAACGACAGTGCGCACGACCACCGGTCGTGCGCCACTGCTCGTGCGCACTTATCATTAAAATTCTGAGTTCTGTTTGCTGTATTGCGCACGACCATCAACGATAGTGCGCACGACCACTGGTCGTGCGCCACTGGTCGTGCGAACATTTTATTTTATAATTTCGTATCTTGCAGGTTCCACCCAGGCAGTGCGCACGATCGCAGAATTCCAGTGCGCACGACCACTGGTCGTGCGCCAATGACCGTGCGCAGTATTTAATCCAACGCCTATTTAAACGCCTGTTGCGATTTTAGGGCGATCGATCACTGGCGGGAGCGGGATTCCTGTTCCGTACGCCGCCGATTTCCACCGTGGGACGCCTCCACTTCATCTGCTACGCAAGGGGAAGCCTCCTCCACCCATTCCAAGACTTCCTCCATTGTCCGTGAGTGTTCTCCATTGTCCGCAAGCCTCCAAGCAACCATTCTCTCATTCCGCCCGGTGAGAAGAAGAAGGAACCTGAAGTCGAAGACGACGGAGCTACGTAGGGAGATCGTGACAGCTCTCTACGCCGGAAGCACAGTCCGCCCGAGTTCGGAGGTAGCCCGACAACCTACCATTCCAGTCGTGAACGGCCGCTAGTCTTCACCATCGGTTATTTCTTTCCTCTTTCCTCCATTGTACTCTTTGAACCGTGCAATACTCGAATATTGTGATGTTTATTTTGATGGAAATGAATATTTCTTTGTTGTTCTTCATGGTTTGGTGGTGATTCATTCCGCTTTCTCTCACTCACTCGCGCACGCACGCAAGGTGTTTGATCCGCGTTAGCAAGAGCTAACGGCGGTTGTGAAGAGGTGTTTGCGACCCTCACCCTCTTGCACTTGAGTTCACTTCATCCGCCTCACGAAGCACGGCATCGCGGTCGTTGCATCCACCTCACTTTGCGAAGCGGTGTTTTCGACCCGCATCTCTTTTGTTGTTGATAAGATTAGGAAAACCAACCAAAAGCCCCATCTTTGTGTTTGTTGAACGCTTGTGTAACAATAATCACTGCGCGATTCGTTCACCCATCCTGCATTCCTCAAGAGACCGACATCCGGGGAATTTATTCTCCACAATTATTACTTGACAGCGACCGGTGCACTTGCCGACACGCATCAACTATCAAAATCATATTGACTCTATTGTATCTACTTTTAAAAATAACACAATAGCTTATAATAAAGCTAGGCATAATCTATAGATCAAGAATGATGAATTAAAATCAAAAATCAACTTGCTTATGAAAATTATAAATACAAATTCACAATATCAAACTATATCTAAAAACAAGTTGAATATGAATATGAACATCTTAACTTAGTTTAATAATGGGAGTAAGGAACACAAAGGATTTGTAAATCAAAATCAAAATCATCATTATTTACAAAATCATGTTTCTCCCAACTTAAAAATTAAACTACACAAATTTCCTATGAAAGATACTTCCAATTATAATTTTCAAAATAAAGATAATCACAATAGAAATTTGATGCATAAGAATAATAATAAACCAAGATTTGAATGGAGGCCCAAAATTAAAACTGAAACATTAACTTCACATGAATGAACCCATTCATTAATATCTACCCACAAACCTACACGTTATATTTGGGTACCCAAAGGAACCACCACACTTGGTCCCCTTTGGATACCAAAATCTCTTATTCATTAAGTATCACCAAATGCATGAAGTAGAATATTTTCAAAAATGAAATATACAAATTTTTGTACTTCATGATATGCTTTAATGTCTTTCTAATTTTCTTTTTGTTTTCTTATTTGATAAGCTATCATGTTATGGTCATCTTATATATTACAGGAAATATGATCTAATCTCTTAAAACTTAATGAGTTTATAAACCAAATTAATCAAAATTCAAAATCATATTTTATTTTGATGACCTATCTTTTATTCTTATAATCAGTGCTTATAAATATCTTATATTATCCATATGAATCAAACTCTAAATTTGTTATGAGATATTTATCTAAATTATAAAGAAAATCACAAATGACATATTGAAAGATTAATTGTCTTAAATACTAATGCCACACGCACCACCATGATCTATTGATGTCCTTTGATAAAATTCTCTAAAAATCATATATCATAATTCATATCAAAAAATCATCTAAAAACAACTATCTCTATCACATGTATATGAATTATATGATAACAATTGACATTATAATTGTTTACCATGGTTGGTGTATTATGTGTGTATTGTGATTTATTTCAACTTTAGACCATAGAAACATCTTGATATCAATTGTTGAAACCGTCAACCGGTCTCTGAGTTCGGACCCACAGGGGGTATAACCCACGCCTACTTCTCCCGCACTAAACTCTCCTGACTTTGGATGGAAAAACTGGAACAGACCCAAGGCTGCAGCGAGGAGGTCCCGCCACACACCCGGAAGATCTTAGAGAGCTTCCCCTCCCAAACCAATGCTCAGTCGGGCACCTTGGATGGCACTAGCAGCCAACTCCAAAAATTGCATGGAGGAGAGAGCTGGAAAAGATCTGATCTCCTCCAAGGTGCCCTTAAGGGTCTATTTATAGATTTTCTAAACTTGGACTGCAAATAGCGTGAATCCGCTGTTTGGTTTTACTAACCGCACCCCAAATTGGTCTGCTAACAGTCTAACTCCGCTATTCTGAAGGGCTATTAGCAGCCCATAGGGGGTATCTAGGTCATTTTGCCCCTAGATCCCCTTGTGCGAGTGGTCCCTGAGGGCACCACTCGCCTCCCTGGGCGAGTGGTCTGTGAAGGCACCATTCGCTTACTCTTGGGCGAGTGGTCCGCGGGGGTTCCACTCGCCTCTTCCTGATTTCCCAAGCGAGCGGGGCTTCGACCCTCATACGCCCGTCCGTCCGCGCTCCAGCGCGTTCTCGCCAGTGGGTGCTTCCTCATGCTCTTCGGGCCAAAGCCCCTTTTGGCTCTTGCAAATGCTTACTTGTCCCAAACATTTCTCCTTCTGGTGACCTTGAGTCTGGGGTGGGACCTCTCGGCGAATAAGGGGTTGTACACAATCCCTGCTCTTTGCGAGCGTATCTTTCGCTCGGAAAGAAAAGTCCAACCCGGTATTCGAGGAGTGTCCTGCTGATCTGGACAAAATTCTTCTGTGGGTCCCACCGCTGTGCTATATATATCCACGCCCCGATCATTTTCTTCGGAGCGCTCTCTTTTCTTCGGTACAACTTCCTCCTACATTTTAAGCTTTCGCCGCTTTGAGATGGACTTCATGAGACAGTCCCCAAAACCGATCTTGCAAGAGATGCTGGATTGCCTGGACGCGACCCAGGAGAAAAACGCCCCTAAAACTGTCTGGTTCGACCCCTTGCGCTCTTCAAAGAAAGACCATAACTCTCCCTTCCGCTCTAGGAGAGACCTGGCGGTTTGGCGGGACTGGGTGGGAGGTGAGTCCGCCTCGGAATCTCCCCATCCGGTAAATAACCCCCCGCCCGATATCCAGATGCAGGTATTCCTATTTCCTTTGATACTCCTGCCGACCCTCGAGATGGTGTCATTACCAGGGTGCTAACCATTCGCAGGAGGCATCCGTTCTTGAAAAAGATCATGAGTCCGTTCTGACGAAAACCGCAACGCCCCGGCCTGATGATGCGAGACCCCCTCCTGACGAGAACCCTGCTCCTTTGAGCACTCGGGGCGAGACTCTGCAGCAAGCAGGTAATCTAAAAATAGTGTAATTTTCCGCAAATTTCCCGCCTCTGATCGCTACTATTCGCATCACTTACTCCTGACGCCGCAGAACGGCCTACCACCCCTCGTCGCTCTCCCTTTCGCCAAGGAACTCCTACCTCTGCAAATGGGTGTGGGGGCTCTCCGGGTCGAGACCTTGGCCATATTCCTACAGCCGCCACCCAGGTGTCTTACCGCACCGGGAGAGGAAAATCTCTACATCCTACCACTAGCTTATTTGTTGGAACCTTAACTTTTGATTTGAGTTAGGATCCATCCTCTTTGTCAATAAGTCATTTAATAACTCAGATCAAATTCTCTTAAGTAAGAAAACTAGGAAAACATAAATTAAATATGATGTGATCGAATCGGAGAATATACATAAGAAGATAATATAAGCACTCTATGTTCGACGAATGTCGAACGGCGCTCGACAAATAGCTAGCCGGCGCTCGACAAATTCAAGCCAGAACAGCGCTCGACAAATCTCTAGCAGAACAGCGCTCGACGAATTCAGTCAGAATAATCTAAGCGGCCAGACATTCACTGAACGACGCTCGACAAACTCAAGCTAGTGGTCGACAAATTTATTTCAGAACAGCGCTCGACGAAAATGTTATCAGCAATATTATTAAATCAATTTATACTGTTCGACTAACATTATTATATTATTATACATGCTTTTCTGATATAGCCGTTGCAGGCAATAAAGATTATAGCCGTTTGCTGAAGAGTCAAATACAGCAACACCTTTTCCCAAGGAATCAAATAAAAGAGACTATATCTCTTTCCATATCCCCAGCAAGAATTCAAAAGGACTTCTCAGATTATATATAAAAAGGAGAAGAGCAGAAATACATACATATAAAAAAGAGAGACATAAAAAATACAGAAGAAGCAGATCAAGTTTTGTTTCACATCTTCTTTCTATCTAACTCTTTCTTTGCAGATCATCAATACCCTGAGACACCAATCTAGATCAATTGCTCAGGGATCTAAACTGCAAGAAGAAAAGAGGAGAATCACAATCTAGTGAAGAAGCTCTATCCACAAGCTATCACCAACTTCAATCAGACAGGGGAGCCTTCTTCAACATCATATTCAGATCCATTCAACTTCAAATCAGGATCTTCAAGAGTCTTCTTATACGGAGAAGAACATTACAATTTCTGTTTTTCATTTTACTTCCTTACCCCATCCTGTACAGGGTTATAACTCCCTTCAAAAGTTAATCCCGGTGACAGGGCACCTTAGCAAAAACCTGCATCTTGGTTAGATCACCTTATCAACAGCTCACTTGGTGTGTGGACACCTTATCAAAAACCCCTTGGTATGAGGGCACCTTATCAACAACCTCCTAGTGGATTCCTACCAGTGGGTAGAAGAGTAGATGTACCCAGTTGAGGGGAACTACTATATTTTTTTTGTGTAATCTGTGGATTGCTTGTTTTATCTTTTTGTTTTCCTTCCTGTGTTGTGCACTTTAACTGTTTGGTTTTATTACTCATACAGAAATCAGCAAACTCAATTATATATAAATAGATATATCACTTACTTTGAAAGTAAATCTTAAACAAGATCTTTTAATAAAAGGAATAAGAACAAAACCTCCACTTTCAAATGGTATCAGAGGAGTTGATTTTTCACACAGGCTAACACCTGAAATCACAAAGATCATCCTAGTTCTTATTTTATTTTATTGTAAAAAGATTTTTCCAAATGACTCTTTCAGATCTCTATTTTTCAGATCCACCCATATTTAATTTGGATAATTTTTCTGTATGGCAAGTTAGAATTAAGCTATATATGAATGCCATAGATGAAGAAATTTACAAATCTATTTTGACAGGACCTCCTCTCATATCATCAAAGGCAATTACACATGCATTACCTAGTTCCATGAGTCTCAAGTCCCCTTCGAGAGCAATGAAAGGGCCTATCTATGTTGGCGCTGATATATCTTCTTCAAAGAAACTACCGAAATAAAACGTGGCAACAAAGAGACTGATGTCACTGCCCGTGTTTGCAAAATGAAACCAGATAAATTCAAAGATGGTGCTGATGATTGGTAGACTGATAAACATAAAGGACCTTCCCCATCTGCAGAACCTTCCCCTTCTACAGAACCTTCCCAATATTCAGACTACTCAATAGATGTAGATGCAAAAGCTATGTAGATCTTAACTCAATCAGTGTCAAAAGACATTCTTCAAAGAGTTGAAGACTGCACCTCTGCAAGAGGAATCTGGAACTCCCTCTCTCGGATGGTAAATAAACCCTCTTCTTCCATTACTTTAACTAAATGTATTTATGATGTAGAACCATCAATAAATCTGAGTGAAGAAGAAAAGGAAAAAGAACACAGAGCTAGAGCTTTCTGCATGATGGCCATAAATGGATCATAACACAATCAAAATGCAGAAGCAGAGTTAGGAAAGGTAAATGAGGTAAAACCAAATCATAACTCTACCTCTAAAACTGTTTTTAAAATAACAATTACAGATTTAGTAAAATCAAACAAAGAAATTAAAAAGAAGTTAACAAACATAAATTATTTAACTTCTGAAAATAATAAACCAAAAGAAATTACAAAAGCACAAAATAAATCAATTTGACTAATTTACTTAATGATTATCAAGAAAACTTTAAAATAATTTCAAACATATATTTTAATGACTACAAAAGAAAACTTTCAATTAGTATCAAAAATCAGATTTTAAAGTTCTTAAGACATATATTTCTAAAAGAACTTTCAAATGGTATTAAAAAGTTCTTCACCATTAAACTCCATTCCTAATAAGCAAGCATAAAACTCATTTGAATGTTAATGTCAGATAACATCAATATTATTAGAGACCTTCTCCAAATCATGTTGAGTATTCTACTGTAGTTGCATTGATTAGAAATAATCAGAAGCACTGAGTGTGAGTCTCTTCTGATAAGGGGATTCTTAAGAAGGAAGGTATCAGACAAAGATTCCTTAAAATCCATTAAAGGTTGCTGCAATTGAAAATTTTAATTCAGATCCTTAGAAATCAAAGTCTAGGAAAGCAGAGTTGCTCAAATAATTTAAGAACAAAAAATTATTTAAGCCCAAGTGAGAGAGAAAATAAGAAAATCAGAGAGACCAAGTGAGAGAGAAAAGGAGAAAATAAAAAATTAAAACTGCTAGCATCCTAACCAAATGGAGGAGATTACCAGACCACAAGACTTAATCTTTCTGATTGCATAGGTTGCTGCAATTGAAAATTTTAACTCGCTGCACTTGAAAATTTTAAATATAATCAATCAAAAGCTGTTTTAGACTAAAAGAAGATTTCTAGGCCATTATTTTAATCTGATTAATGATCCCAACTCAAATAGGGGGAGATTGTTGGAACCTTAGATTTTGATTTGAGTTAGGATCCATCCTCTTTGTCAATAAGTCATCTAATAACTCAGGTCAAATTCTCTTAAGTAAGAAAACAAGGAAAACATAAATTAAATATGATGCGATCGAATCGGAGAATATACATAAGAAGATAATATAAGCACTCTACGTTCGACGAATGTCGAGCGGCGCTCGACAAATAGCTAGTCGGCGCTCGACAAATTCAAGACAGAACAGCGCTCGACAAATCTCTATCAGAACAGCGCTCGATGAATTCAGTCAGAATAATCTCTGCGGTCAGGCATTCTCTGAACGGTGCTCGACAAACTCAAGCCAGCGGCCGAAAAATTTATTTCAGAACAACGCTCGACGAAAATGTTATCAGCAATATTATTAAATCAATTTATACTGCTCGACTAACATTTTTATATTATTATACATGCTTTTCTGATATAGCCGTTGTAGGCAATAAAGATTATAGCCGTTTGCTGAAGAGTCAAATACGGCAACACCTTTTCCCAAGGAATCAAATAAAAGAGACTTTATCTCTTTCCATATTCCCAGCAAGAATTCAAAAGGACTTCTCAGATTATATATAAAAAGGAGAAGAGCAGAAAAACATACATATAAAAAAGAGAGACACAAAAAATACAGAAGAAGCAGATCAAGTTTTGTTTCACATCTTCTTTCTGTCTAACTCTTTCTTTGCAGATCATCAATACCCTGAGACACCGATCTAGATCAATTGCTCAGGGATCTAAACTGCAAGAAGAAAAGAGGAGAATCACAATCTAGAGAAGAAGCTCTATCCATAAGTTGTCAACAACTTCAATCAGACAGGGGGAGCCTTCTTCAACATCATATTCAGATCCATTCAACTTCAAATCAGGATCTTCAAGAGTCTTCTTATACAGAGAAGAACATTACAGTTTCTATTTTTCATTTTACTTCCTTACCCCATCCTGTACATGGTTATAACTCCCTTCAAAAGTTAATCCCGGTGACAGGGCACCTTAGCAAAAACCTGCATCTTGGTTAGAACACCTTATCAACAGCTCACTTGGTGTGTGGACACCTTATCAAAAACCCCTTGGGGTGAGGGTACCTTATCAACAACCTCCTAGTGGATTCCTACCAGTGGGTAGAAGAGTAGATGAAAGTGCACAATTAACCTCACTAGAATTCTCTAGAGGGGGTGAATAGAGATTAAAAATACTTTGTGCAATTATATATATATGTGTGTGTGTAATAATCACAGATTTAAACTTCCCACACACCAACAAGAATTAAGCAAGTACAGAAGAAAAATAACCAGAAGAAAATCACAGCACAACACAAGGAAATATAGTGGTTCCCCAAACTTTGGGTAGTCCACTCTTCTACCCCCTTTGGTAGGAATTCACTATCTTGTACTGAGTCTTTTGACAAGGAGACTCTTAGAACCATCCTGAGTCTTTTGAAAAGGAGACTCTTAGAACCAGTACAACTGAATTTTTTGAAAGAAGATTCTAAAAACTCTTTTACAATATTTGAGAATGAAATTTAGAAAGAGAAGAAGAAGAATTTGAAACAAGAAAGAATCTTCTTCCTAGCAAGAAGATTAGAAGCACAAGAAGTAGTGAATGAAATCTCTCTTCTATAGTGAGAAGGAGATTGTAGGCCTTTTCTCTCTTTTAGTGAGAGCTATCAGAGTTTGCAGCAGTATGGCTTCAGAATGAGGAGAAGAAAGCTTGATCTTTGCTGCAGCACTATTTCTCAATTGTCTCTCTTTTCACTTGGGAGCTCTTCCTCTTTTTCAAAATGAATATGGTGAATCACTTCTTGTCATTCTCTATCGACCTCCTTCTTATTTATAGCTCTGTTTAAAATATATTGCTAAAGGAGAATAATCAATTAGCAGACAGAGAATTAGAAAGAGATAAGAGTTTCCATAATCAATATTTCTGTAGAAGGAAATGAATTCATTCTGATTTCAAATAATATCCATAATAGTCTTAATCAAATTAGCCAAGAATCAAATAGAAGGAAAGGCTGATTCAGAACGGCTATAAAAGAATAATATCATTCCATAAAAATCAGATCTACAGAAAGAAGGAAAGAGATCTGGCGTGTTTTTGAATTTCTTATAGATATCGACGTGCGTCGATTACTATTTGACATAAGCGTCGAATTCATCCTGGCTGGTCGTCGAGAGGAGAATAAGGAAGGTGCGTTGGCAAAGGTGCGTCGACTCTATCAAATGCGTCAACTAGAAGTCAGAGGTACGTCGACTATGATTACGTCGAGTTCTTCTAAGAGTTACTTCGACTCATTCTGAGAGAAACGTCGACTATATTTCGACGTTGCGTCGAATACTATTCGACGCATATTTACTTAGCCCAATTTTTCATACTTAGACTTTAAGTTCTACTCAATTCTAGGGGTTAAGATAAATCATTTCCCCAACAATCTCCCCCTATTTGTCTTAGCCCTTTATAGAGAGAAATTGTATCAGCTTTTAATCAACAAAGCAAAGCATTTATATAGAAAAGAAATATGCTAAGTAATCAGGAGAAGGGAGAAATCATATAAACAGTCTTCATAATTTAAGCAAGAAAAAAATATTGTTCAACACATCATTCAGGAGGGGTTGGAGGAGTTTTTCTTTTCCTAGTGAATACTACTATTTTTGGAGAGGTGGGTTGCCCTTTCTCAGTAGCAGGTAGTTCACTCAACTCCCCCTGAGTTACAGCAGGTTGCTCCCCCGGGATGGAACTTCTTTTGAGCCTTCTACTTCTTTTTCAGTTTCTTTCTTATCTCCATTTTCAGGTATAACAACATCTGGCTTCCCCTGAGCTTCAGCTTCCTCTTCAGCTTCATTCTCTGCTCTACTAGCCTCCCCTTGCAATAGATCCACTTGTTGTACAGCTTCTCTTGCTATAATCAGTACATTTGATATCTGCTCTTCAGTCTGTAGCTCTGGTACTACTTCATTCCTAATGGTCTTGAGTAGAGCTAAACTGTCAGATTTTGAAGAATGAGGGGTTTTGTTAGAGGGAGTTTTGTGGCTGGAGAGCTGTTCTTCATCTAGCTTCTCCCCCTTCTTGACCTTCTTAGCCAAGGAGGTTAAGAAAGATCTGGTGACTTTAGAGGAAGAGATAGAGGTCTTTAGGCTTTGCACAGAGGCACTGACCCCATCTATTTGGGTCTGCATGTGTAAGATGGAGGAATGAATCTTGGAGCAGTGCCCATCCAGCATTGCTTGGAATCTTTGGGTTGTGGATTGGATGCATTGAGTGATGAGGTTCTCAGTGGATGGAGATGGTTCAGAATGTGGTGATGGAGGAGGAGATAATGGTGGAGGTGAATATGTAGAAGGTGGAGAGGGGACTGTACTGTGTTGAGGAGGTGTATTTGATGGAGGAGGTGGAGGAATAGAAGAGGGTTGAGCAGGTGACTGAGTTGGTATTTGTGAAGGTGTGGATAATGGTGGTACAGAGGAGATGTCTGTATGAGGAGGAGGAAGAGGTGATGATGGATGAGCAGGAGAGTTGGGAGGAGATGGAGTCCTTTCAGGAATGGCACCAGGCTTGGGAATTTGCCTGGTCCATTTTGAGAAGAGAGCTATGGACATCCTCTTGCCAGGTGGAATGGGGATTCCTTTTGACCTACATAGGTCAGGGAAGGATTGGAAGAGTACTTGGCTCATAATTCTCATGTAGGCATTCTCTTTGTGAGAGTATTTAAAGCCTATCATTTTCAGCAGGCAGCTTGCCCAGTCTACCTTCTTCTTCAGCACAAGGGCCCCCATGATGTTCAGTTGCTGCTTGGGCACTGCATCATGAGCAGAGATCTTATATAGTAATATTTTCCCTACTATGTCTGCCAACAGTCTATACTCCTCAGAGAAGTCTATTTTCTTCAGGTGGATTGGTCTATCTTTGGAGAACTTCATGGTGATTAACAAATTCTTTATTTCATCAGGGGTAAGTTCCATAGGTTCATCACCTGATAGGGGAATTATTTTAGTTATTCTTTAGAAAATGATTTGCTTTCCCTATTTGAACAAGGATAATATTTGATTGTACCTGTTGGTAGATCAAAGGTGGTCCTAATGTGTTCTGCAGAAATTGAGACATGTTTCTCATGGATTGTTCCTTGGATTTCTCCTTGTTCAGATATCTGAACATGAGTCATGAGCTCTGTGAGTTCTGTCTCCAGGAGCTTGCATCTTGTGGAGATGAGCTTGTCAAATCCAGCTTCAGTAAACAGAGCTATGATGCTCTTGTAATTTTCTGTGGCGGCTTGGAAAGATTTGAGGACAATGTCAAAGCCCGAGTTGGTCTTAGGAGCCATTTTAGGTCAGTGATAGAGAGGAAGAAATGGTTGGATGATAGGGTTTCCAATCGACGTATGCGTCGATTGGAGTCGATGCATGCGTCAATTTTATTTATTGAACTGAGTTATCGATGGTGCGTCGATTCGCAGTCGACGTGACTTTATTTGACAGATTCTGGGTTTTCCTGAGGGATTCTTTCTTCCCAAAGTTTTCTAAGTTATCCTAGGACTAATTTTATAAGCAATTTGATTGATTATGCCAGCACTGTTTGGCAGTGTGGCCAATTTTATTGCAAATATAACACCTAATTTTCTTTTGACTAAGGAAATTTGAGTTTAGGGAGGAATAGAGATGGTGATTAGGATAAAAGTTTTGATCACAATAGTAATTCTGATTATGAAAAGATTTTTGATTAGAATAGAAGTTTTGATCAGGATAAAAATTTTGATTAAGATGAAAATTTTGATCAGGATAAAAATTTTGATTAGGATGAAAATTTTGATCAGGATAAAAATTTTGATTAGGATGAAAATTTTGATCAGGATAAAAATTTCAATCAGGATGAAAATTTCGATCAGGATGAAAGGGTTCTGAATTGGGTTTAAGATGGAAGGTTTTTGGAGGATAGGCATTCAAGTTGCTCTGAGTTTATATGCGTCGATATCCATTCGACGTATGTTGATAGTTGCGTTGATTTATATTTGACGCATTCTTTAGATTGCGTTGATCTGGTATCGACGCATGGAAGAAGTTGCGTCGATTAGATGTCGACGTACTTTTATTCAAGCGTCGAGTTGAGGTCGAGTCATCTGAGCGATTACGTCGAGTAGAATTCGACGCACTATCATTCATGCGTCGATATGAAGTCGACGCAATTGTGTTTTCACAGATTTTATTTTTCCCTTTTTCTGATTGGACTTTTGTTTCTTTATAACTTGTTTCTTTTGGCTTAATTGCTTTCTTAGAAGTAGTTTGAGAGTCTTCATCTGTATAGTATGATGTTTCATCAAAATGGTTTATCTCATTGAGGGAGTCTTTTTCCTCATTTTGTGAGTCTTCTTCTTGGTTTATTGATTTAGTGGGTTTAGTGAATTTAATAGGGCTCATCCAAGCAGGTTTGTTGGATGGAATTAGGCTGGTTGAGGGATCAGCCCCTAGCCCAAGATTTTTATGTCTCCTTGTTTGTTGTTCAGTGATTTCCTTAAGTGTTTGGCTTCTCATTCTTATTGATTCTTCAAAAGCTTTTGCCTAGGATACTTATCCTTAAGGAGCTGGTTTTCTATTCTAGCCCTTTCTATTTCCTTTTCTATGATGTTATCCCTTAATCCATAATTTTTAGAACATGTAACCTCTCTATTTCTCTGGTTTTTAACCATATTAATTTGTTCTTTTAGATCCTTAATTTCTTGCTTAGCTTTTAGTTGATCTAAACATAATCCTCTAAAGTTGTTTTTGAAATCATCACATGAGAAATCTATTTTATTAAAAATGCTTACCTCATCCTTATCCTCAGATTCATCTATGAGAATAAGGCTATTTTCTCTTTCATCTTCAGATGATATGCTTTCTTCTGATCCTGTCTCACTCCATGATTCAGCAACATCATCTTTCTTTGAGCCTTCAAGAGCCATTAAGCATTGGTCTTCTTGCTTAGACTCTTCATTGTCACTTTTAGAAGAGGAACTGTCCTCAGAGTCTGTTTCACTCCAGGTTTCTGCAATAAAGCCTCTTTCGTTCTTCTTCCCCTTTTTCTTGAGATCTTTCTTTTTCAGATCTTTCTTTGTCTCAGCATTTTCTGGACATTCTGGGGCAATATGTCCAGGTTTCCTGCAAGAATAACACACAATTTCTTTAGTGGGAGTTTTGTCATACCTTGGTTTTGACTCTCTCCTTCTAGATCCATCTGTCCTGGCCCATTTCTTGAATTTTCTGGCCAAGAAACTGAATAGTTCTTCTTCAGTGACAAAGGTTCTTTCTTCTGTTGCTTTTAATGCAATGTTCCTGTCTTTTGAAGAGGTTGGAGTATTTTCTCTTGTTTTCTTCTATTCTCTTGTTTTCAGCAGTTGCTCATAGGATTTGAGTTTTCCGAAGAGAGCATCTGTTGAAATTTCCCTTTGTCCTCTTGTATCTCTTATTGCCCATATTCTTGAGTCCCATGAACTTGGGAGACTCATCAGTAATTTGTCATTGATTTCTGTGAGAGAGATCTCTCTATCCAAGTTCCTTAATTGGTTGATGATTAGACTGAATCTGTCATACATCTCAGAGATGCTTTCTTCATTCTTCTTTTGGAAATTCTCATATTGGGAGATTAATAGAGCCTTCCTATCTTTTCTTTCATCAGCACTTCCTTCTACCATCTTTATGAGAGCCTCCCAGATTTCTTTGGCTGATTCACAGCCAACAACCTTTTGAAAGATTTCATCTGAGAGGGTTGAGACAAGAATGTTCACAGCTTTTGCATCCCATGTTCCTGCCTTTTTCTCTTTAACTGTCCACTCAGCCTTTGGGACAAGTGTTTGAGTCACTTCACCACTTGAGTCTCTTCTATAAGGCTTGGGAGGACCTGTCAAAATAGCATTAAATAGTTCTTCATCAATAGAGTTCATATAAATCCTAATTCTTGTTTTCCAAACTGCAAACTTTTCAAGATTGCACATTGGTGGTCTGGTGGAAGCATAATCTTTGATTTGTGCCATAAAAAATAGTTTATAGAAATATATATATATATATATATATATATAAGAGGTAGGATCTTTTTGATCAAGGGGTAAACCTTTTTAGATTAACGTCCCTCTGATTCCAATTGAAAGTGCACAGTTAACCTCACTAGAATTCTCTAGAGGGGGGTGAATAGAGATTAAAAATACTTTGTGCAATTATATATATATATATATATATATATATATATGTAATAATCACATATTTAATCTTCCCACACACCAACAAGAATTAAGCAAGTACAGAAGAAAAATAACTAGAAGAAAATCACATCACAACACAAGGAAATATAGTGGTTCCCCAAACTTTGGGTAGTCCACTCTTCTACCCCCTTTGGTAGGAATTCACTATCTTATACTGAGTCTTTTGACAAGGAGACGCTTAGAACCACCCTGAGTCTTTTGATAAGGAGACTCTTAGAACCAGCCTGAGTCTTTTGAAAAGGAGACTCTTAGAACCAGTACAACTGAATTTTTTGAAGAGAGATTCTAAAAACTCTTTTACAATATTTGAGAATGAAATTTAGAAAGAGAAGAAGAAGAATTTGAAACAAGAAAGAATCTTCTTCGTAGCAAGAAGATTAGAAGCACAAGAAGTAGTGAATGAAATCTCTCTTCTATAGTGAGAAGGAGATTGTAGGCCTTTTCTCTCTTTTAGTGAGAGCTATCAGAGTAGCAGCAGTATGGCTTCAGAATGAGGAGAAGAAAGCTTGATCTTTGCTGCAGCACTATTTCTCAATTGTCTCTCTTTTCACTTGGGAGCTCTTCCTCTTTTTCAAAATGAATATGGTGAATAACTTCTTGTCATTCTCTGTCGACCTCCTTCTTATTTATAGCTCTGTTTAAAATATATTGCTAAAGGAGAATAATCAATTAGCAGACAGAGAATTAGAAAGAGATAAGAGTTTCCATAATCAATATTTCTGTAGAAGGAAATGAATTCATTCTGATTTCAAATAATATCCATAATAGTCTTAATCAAATTAGCCAAGAATCAAATAGAATGAAAGGCTGATTCAGAACGGCTATATAAGAATAATATCATTCCATAAAAATCAGATCTACAGAAAGAAGGAAAGAGATCTGGCGTGTTTTTGAATTTCTTATAGATATCGACGTACGTCGATTACTATTCGACGTAAGCGTCGAATTCATCCTAGCTGAACGTCGAGAGGAGAATAAGGAAGGTGCGTCGACTCTATCAAATGCGTCGACTAGAAGTTAGAGGTACGTCGACTATGATTACGTCGAGTTCTTCTAAGAGTTACTTCGACTCATTCTGAGAGAAACGTCGACTATATTTCGACGTTGCGTCGAATACTATTCGACGCATATTTACTTACCCCAATTTTTCATACTTAGACTTTATGTTCTACTCAATTCTAGGGGTTAAGATAAATCATTTCCCAAACAGTAGATGTACCTAGTTGAGGGGAACTACTATATTTTTTTTGTGTCATCTGTGGATTGCTTGTTTTATCTTTTTGTTTTACTTCCTGTGTTGTGCACTTTAACTGTTTGGTTTTATTACTCATACAGAAATCAGCAAACTCACTTATATATTAATAGATATATCACTTACTTTGAAAGTAAAACTTAAACAAGATCTTTAAATAAAAGGAATAAGAACTAAACCTCCACTTTCATTATTCGAAGGGCAGCCTTCCACGCTCACTCCCCCCAAGCAAGGTGTGTCCGTGCCGGGTCAGTGAGCTCACCTGTCCTGACACATGTCTCTATCCCTTTTACTTGTCAAGACCAACATTTCTGTCTTCGCAGTTTTCCAAGAGTCCTCCCCTATGGGATCCTATTATGAGGGAGGAGAAGGGATGGTCTCGCCACCTCCTTCCCCTAGAGAGCTTTCGGATTTTTTAGGTCTTCCGACACCCACACCATGAAGGAGCAAATGAAGGAGGTGCTCGGCAAACTCATATTCATGCAGCGGGACCTCGCAGGTCAGCTGGACGGGTAGCAGATCGACACAAGGCGCGAGCTGAAGTCTCTTCGTCGGGATTGTGCGCACCTCCTTGCTGAGGTGGATCGCCTGGGTGACGAGGGCGGGGAATTTTCTCCCGGGAGACACGCTGCACGAGCCAGGGACTAACTGCATTTGGCCTACCGGGAAATCACCGCTATGAATGCTTATTACTACCCACGAATGCCTCCGGAGGCGGGGACGCGAGGTCGGGGTCGATGGCATTGGATCAAGCATTAGCCTACCGACACTCGCTCCCTTGGCTCTGCTGCTAGCGTTTCGCAAAGACGTTACTAGACTCTTTTGGTTCTGTAATAATTTTTTGATTGTTCTGTGAATGACTCTTTTCTCTTCCTATTCCGTCTTGATTTCTTGTAGCTTTTTATACTATCGCCGAATGCTGGCGTCTCGTGAGCCGTCTAATCATTTTTTGCCATCTTCCTGTCGGGCGGCCATCCGTCCCGCCTTTGCTCCCAATGGGCGAGAAGTCTTGGCACAGGTTCCGAGGCGTCGAAGAGGCGCGGTTATTATTCGCACACCCGCTGCCTAGGAAATCCCCCGATTCTTTTTTTACCTCTCTATAAATAGCTGACCACCAACTTCATTTATTACGTTTTACTTTGACTGTCCATCTCCTTCCTCTCGCTAGCACTCACACTTCTCTCATCCGAGCGACCTCAGATTTTCCTTGCTCCCGCAAGATGGGCGGCAAACCGGATGGCTGGGGCAAGTGTGCGAATGCGTTTGCTCAGCAGGTTTTTGACCCCTGCGATCTAACCGAAGAAGAGTACATGACTACCGTTGCGGACTACATTCCGCCGGCCTTTTCCGCAACCCGCCCTGGGTCAGACGACCGTATCAATACCTTTTCCCCGGGCACCCTCGCGGTTCCGCTAGAGCACTTTGAGGTGGGCTTCCGCCTCCCCATCTGGTCGGAGCTTCGCCTGACGCTCCGCTACTTCGGAGTCATCCCCGCCCAGCTCAATCCGAACTCTATTTCCATGTTGGTGGGGTTCGCCTGCTACTTACGCGAGGAGGGAATAGAGTTTAGCCTCCCCGTCTTCCGCAAGCTCTTTACCTTTCGTGTGAAGAGCGGGACGGCCTTCTTTTCGGACCAGAATCCACTAAAAGTGGCCGGTCTCGTGAACAAGAACCACGGTTGGACCCACAGCTTTGTCTTCGTCCGCGGGAACTTCGGTAACGTTCTCTTCGCGTCGGTGTAAGAGGAAGAATCGACCTTCAAACCCCCATCCCTGGGCGGTCATGAGGACAAGCATCACTAGTACATCTTGGAGCACGGGATGGATGTTGTCTATCTCTAGCGAAACGTCAAATCGCTCCCGCCCATTTCTCCCAGAGAGGGTAAGTTTGGGTGGTTTCGGAATGCTCAAATTTGTCTCTTCCCTTCACTTTCTAGCTGAGTGAACTTGTTACGGATGCAGGTGTGAGCGACTTCCCACTCCATCCACCTCTTCCGGCTGGGACGACCTTGGGACTTTCTCTATCCGTAGCGCAGGCTGCCGCAGAACTCTGCCTAGATGACTTGGAAGCTTCTAAGTCTGGCGGCCAGAAGCGGAAGCCGGATGCTCCCCCTCCCGCTCTTTCTTCTAAGAAATCTAAAACCCACACCTCTGCGAAAGGTAAAGCATCCTCCCCTGTGAAGGAGATGCCCCCCCCCACCCGCAAAGGATAAGGGAACCTTGGCTGAGGTTCCTTCCGCGAATGCTTCGGTCAGGACCTCGGTTCCGCCGAGGGAGATCCATTCGAAGCCGCTACCTAGGGATCATCAAAATTTCGCGCACGGCGAGAAGTTTGTGGATCCCATAGGAGCCCCGCTCGTTCAATGGGACAGGAATGCGAACAAGGTATCGCTCTCCACCCTCCATTCTTCCTGGATCGAGATCGAGGTCGCTAGTGGTGATGCCCACGCCATCGGTTATGCCCTCTACAACAGAGATGACACGGATATTTTTGATGCCGAAAAGACCCAGGTGCTCGCTCACGAGACCTCGCGGGCTTTCCTCTGAGACTTCGATCTCGCCCACATGTCTTCGCGCCACAGTCTCAACCTTGCGCGGAACCTCAGTGATGTGGAGGCTACTCGGTCCCTCGCCTCTGCCGAGATTGTGGAGTTGAAGCAAAGACTGGTGGCAGCCGAAGCCCTCCTTGCCAGTCGCCCTTTTCGGGAGGTATGCAGTTTCCCGAAAGCCTTTGCATTTTTGCTTTTCTTCTCCCCGTCACACCATCTCTCTTTTCTCAGGACACTACTGGCGCCGCCATGCTCCACGTGCGGGTGGCCGGGCTGGAGGATGAGGTTCGGGAGTCAAAAGCTGAGATCCAGCGCCTGCGAGATGCTGCGGTCTTAAACCTCGGGGAAGGGAGTAAGAAACATCTTTACTCCAATTATGAGTTTGAGGAGCTGATCCAGGAGAGTGCGCGGGACGCCGTGGAGCACACGCTGCAGGTACTTCACGATGCCAGACACCTGAAGGAAGGCGCCGAGATGCTCTCCGCCCGTCAGGTCGTGCCGGACATCTTCGTGCCAGTTCTCGTCCCTGAGGATGAGGATCCTCTGCGGAAAGATGGGACCATCTTTGTGGATTCCGACGATAGCCACGGACTTTCCATCGATAGTACAAGAAATCCTTGAAGGATGTACTTTATAATGAACTATTATCCCACGTTCTCCTTTTGAAATACTGATGGACAAAACAATGCTTGCAAACGACAACGACAAGTGTACCGTATCGAATGTAGTATAGGTTATAAAACCAAGGTCGTATTAGACTCGGGGCGGTTGAGTACTCTTACTTCAAGAAAATCACTATTATTCTATCAAGTAGAACTTTTTGGGTTGGTTTTTCAAAAAGAAAATAAGAAAATAAGAAGGAAGAATAGAAAGAAAAAATAAAACTATTTTATTGATTGAGACAAAGGAAATTACAAACTATGAAAAGGAAAATACAACTATCGAATTGAAAACTACAAGTTACATAAAGAAAGAGGATTACAAGAACTACTAAAACATGAAAATAAAACATGAAATGAAAGTTCTAATCCTAAAAATCGGTCCTTTGAACATCTGGAGAAGCTCTCTTTTTATAGGAAAAAATTGGGGTTACATGCCCTCGGTCACGCCCGTGACCAAGGGCGTGTAAGGCGCGCGATCATCTCGGAGCGGAAAGGGCGTAGTCTGGCTTTAATGCCGACGAAATTTACATGTCACGCCCTAGGTCACGCCCGTGACCTAGGGCATGTAACCTTCAAAATGTACTACTGGCGGGATTCTTCGGTGGGAAGAAGCGGGTAGTGGCGCGGGATGAGTCACGCCCGTGACATTGAGTCACGCTCCTGGTAACGCCCGTGACCTGGGGGCATGTAAATTTAATTGACGTGGCAGGCTGATTCTGGATGCATGCGGCAAGTCGCGGTCGTGACATTGGGTCACGCCCTTGTTCACGCCCGTGACCTGGGGCATGTACTTGGCGAATTCTTCACGGAACGCACCCGTGGTGGCGGAAACAGGTCTGGAACACTACGCAGGTTACACGCCCATGGTCACGCCCGTGACCTTGGGCGTGTACTTGAAGTTTTTGTCCAATGCGTCCAAAAAAACCTAAAATACACAAGAAAAGCTTAAGTAAGTTTATAAAATTGAAAAGATAATTATTTTAATAAGAAAAGCATAAAAACTATATAATTTCATATTAAAAATAAATTAAACTTATATTAAAAGATGAGTACAAAAAGTACTCATCAAACACCCCCATACTTACTCGTTTGCTAGTCCCGAGCAAACAACTTTTCATAGGAGTAGAAAAATTTAAATATTAAAAAAGAAATTTGAACTCAAGGAATAAAAACGCGAAGTCTTATGCCTACGTGTAGAGATCCTAGTTGAAAGATCTATTCAGCATAATGATTAGCTTATAATTTTCAGTAATGCGAATTAACAAATTACTTTTACTTTTAAATTGAAAGTTCGGCAAATTCTCGAATGCTATTCAGGGAGCGGGTAGCGTGTTTTCTAAGATCAATATTACCCAAAATTGAGTTTCGGGAGAGCCTCCAAAGAAATCCATCAATGAAGATGGCCATAGGCTTGCCCGGTCGCATTCTCTCCATTACACAAGTATAATGTTATAGCTTAAAGATCAAAAGGGCTTTCATTAGGAGTGAAACCTGGCTTAGGTATATGATTTGGATTTGAAATCAAAAAGATAGAATATGACGGCTAAGGATCACACTAAACAAAGGTGAGAGTTTCCCAAAATTATCAAAAATTTAAACCTCGCATAAGAGTTGTTATGAAGCAAAACTCTCATATTTTTCAAAAATGAGGCCATGAATACTTTTTAATATTTTTTTTCACAGTTGTCCAATAATTTTTCATATATATTTTTTTATATCCCTTTTTTTTCTTTTCATAATAGCTCCGAATAAGAAGTTGTAATTTCCTTATTTTCACAATTGAACCCATTGCAGAATTTTAATAAATCTCAAATATTTAGTGTGATCATGGGCTAGATGTTTTGGATTTGGTGAAAATGAAAGGTGGAGGTAGCAAAGTAAATAAGGTAAGGACCAAAGTGTTTAAGTAATGAAAAATTTAAAAAGGTGGGCAAATAGACAAACGATCAAAAGGTGGCCTAAATCACTTCTAAAAACTATGACAAACCTATGTAAATGCTTCGAGAATCGCTAGAGGCAAGTTCTAGCCGTCGAGAAAGAATACCCTTCCGTTCAAAAATGTGTAATATTTCTCTAGTAAGCTTCTCCATACTCACTTGAATTATTCTCAAATTCTACCAGATTCAAGGTAAGAGTAAAACAAGAATTGTTTTTTCGCAGTTAGAAAAACATAAATCTAATTTTATGCGGAATAGTTAATTTGACATAGAATTCTACAAACGTGTGCGCTTAATTAGGAACACTGCATGAGTTAACAATTTTTTCCAAAATTCAAAATCTAATGAAGCATAAAAATTCCCTACTATATGGTGAGAAATTTCAGAGCACTAAACTAACAATACAATATGATAAACACTTTAAGATTGGAGTCAATATAGTGCAGCAAAATTTCAAGTAATAAACACCGCAAGTGCATGGTGTACGATTGTAATACCGATACAAGTACGAGTTTATCCACATAGAAGGTTTAAATTCTACTTTAATCCAGATGAATTAAAAATAAAAGGTTGGATTGATTTGTCTAACAAAAATGAGATCTTAATTTGAGAAAAATAATTTATGAGAAATATGTCTCGGGTGCAATTTTATTAAAAATGTTTAATAAATAATTATTGAATAAGGATTCATCACTGCATACAAGATATATAGAAGTTACATAGAAAAATCTTTTTATATAAATCATCAAAATATTTGTATATTGCTTTCCACATATTACATCAAAATCTCTTAAGCATGTGATATATGCGAGCAAAGTAATATAAAATCTTTAGTGATAAAACTTGTTTGAAATTCAAGAATGAGTTCAAATAAATATTTGCTTAAATCGCTAAGAATATTTTGTGTGCACTCACTCCATATTACATCGAACTTTCGTAGGAATGTAACATGTGTTTTAAGCTACACAAAATATCAAAGTTATTTAAATAAAACTTTGGGCATAAATATTTTCGAATGAAGCGATGAATCGTTATAATAATTATTTAATCACATGAGTATTTACATTGCACCCGAGACAAAAGAAGATTACTCACGCATGATTTGATTTACAAAATTTATAAGAGAGATCATCATAGAAGAAAATAGATGCAAAGGAATAATTTTATTGATTCAAAAATGAAAACTTACAAACTTGCGCGGAGCGCATACATGAGCTTCCTCCAAGTCTCCTTCCTCTCATACAATGTCTCTCAAAAACTCACAAATATAATGCAAGTAAACTCTCACTTTCAAGCTCAAAATTTCTTCCTCTCCTCTCAAAGAAGGATGAATTTATAGGAAAACTCATCCAAAAAATTTCCAAAACAAGGTGGGGAGAAAATATTACAATTTTTTTTTTAAATGATATGAATAGTAATGCCAGCCATTAAGGCTGGCATTTTCTTAAATTAACGCCATCCTTAAAGGCTGGCGTTAAGCTGCTAGGCTGATTTAATCAGCGCCTATAATGGCACTGATTAAATCAGCGCCATTATTAGGCGCTGATTAAATCAGCACAATATTGGCGTTGATTTAATCAGCGCTAATATAGGCGCTGATTTAATCAGCCAATATTTGGCGTTGATTTAATCAGTGCTAATCATTGGTGCTGATTAAATCAGTGCCGATTATTGGCGCCGGATATCAACGTAAAATATGCGCTGGTTAAATCGATCCGTCTTGGCCGTCTGTTCGTAATCTTCGATTTTACAGTCTTTGTAGCTCGTTCTTGCTTATTCCAATATCCATTCTTTTGTCAAATTCGCTAAATTTTGCCTTTTTCTTTTTGTTGCAACCTGCACATACAAAAAAATAAAAACCGTGAAATGCATAATTTTTAAATAAAATCTAACATAGAATACTATAAAATAAATACATTTTGGTGATTTCATCACCCCTCCACACTTAACGCTTTGCTCGTCCCGAGCAAAAATAACTAGATAAATATTCTTTTCGTAGAATATACGATTACACTTAGCATGTGCAATAAGCCTTTAAACCCCTAGATTACCCTAGTGGACGAGTTGCGTCTCGTGAGGGTTTTCGGTGAATTACACCCACAAAATTCAAATCTCAGTTTACAAGCACGTGAATATATAAATATTTCATAAGAGAACACTGAAATTCATAAACAAACATAGACAAATAATTTTATTTTTAAGGCTGTTAGATCTAAACACAATTGATAAACACACAATCAAATTTTCTCACCCTTTAAACAAATATTAATTAAATATATATCTTAGATATTATGTCCACAATTCTATGTGAGAGAGCAATTTTTATAACATTAGTGATTCTCATTTAGCTCAATTGTTTTTTTATTCAATCTCATAATCTAGAGGTTATAAATAAAGACGATTTATGAGAAAAATAACCTAAGTTAGTGCAAAAGACAAAATTGTAAACACATGTTAAAAAATTCTCTTAATATTGAAATCGTAGAATAAGTATATTAAAGTCATAGAGACGATCATTTTATCACGTGAGTTTCATGAATACATTAACATAAGCTATGATTCTAGAAAAAACTAAAAGCAAAATGTTCCCCAATAATAGTATAAGATAGCTCCCTAGGTGCCTCAACATACAATGCCCATTAGGTCTTATCAGACACTGAGGTAGAGCTAGTGAAGGAGTAAACCACAGAGTTCTTATAACATTTATTTAAGTTTTCAAAAATAATTCCTAGGTGCCATAGCCCGCAATGCCTATTAGGACTTATCAGGGACTAGAGTAGTGCTAGGGGAGATCCATAATTACCTAGGTGCCATAGCCCACAATGCCTATTAGGGCTTATCCGGGATCATGGTAGTGCTAGGACATTATCAATTTTGACTTTTTTTATCTCATATTATATTGAATACCATAGATGAAAAACAATTATAAGGGAACAAAAAGCCAAATAAATTATTTAACTGGGATAGCTAGCTAATGTAGTTGTGGAGTCAAGTGACAAGTTGTTATCTTTATGAAGAAAATATAATAGTTCTCTTAATCAATCTTAAGTGAATTAATCAACACGATTTATTATCTTCGCCTAAGACAATAACCGGGAATACACAACTCATAAAAAGAATTCAAATAAGGGCCTGCTAGAAGTAAAAGAAATCATAATTTTTAATTGATTATTTCACTCAAAATCTTCTAATGTGGGCTCTTCTCAACTAAGAATTAAGTACACATAAATGAGATACATACTCTACTAATACCTGATTACTGATGATTATTCTTGACTTTATATTTACTAAGTGTTAATAAATCTAGCAGTAAGGATAGAAATCATTGTCCATGAATATTATAAATCAAAACTCTTTTTTTTTAATAATACATAATAAAAAAACATAGAGGAAAAAAAATTCAATTTTTATAGAAAATTATGAAGTGAATCTTCCCCCTCCACACTTATTTTTATGCTCGTCCTCGAGCAATAAAGCAGTAGAACCACAAAATACATTATTTTAAAAAAAATTTATTTCAAACAAGAGAAAGAAAGAAAAGAAAAACTATAATAAACTAAGTACATGCTAATCAAGAAGACTAACAAAAATTAGTCATGTTAAGCGGGCTCATGAAGATTTATGAGTTTGACTGTCTCAATATTCTCATATTCTAAAAAACGTTTTAATCTATGACCATTAACGTTGAAGCTTTTTTCTTTATTTAAATCCTCAATTTCAAAAGCACCATTTGCAAATATATTCTTTATTATGCAAGGTCCGGTCCATCTAGTTTTTAATTTCCCAGGAAACAAATGTAATCTAGAATTATAAAGTAACACTTTATCTCCAACATTAAACATTTTCCTGGAGATAAATTTATCATGGAATTGTTTGGTCTTCTCCTTATAAATTCTAGAATTTTCATAAGCATCATTTCTTAATTCATCTAATTCTGATAATTGAAACTTCCTTTGTGCTCCAATCTCATTTTTATCAAAATTTAATTTTTTAATTGCCCACATTGCACGATGTTCTAATTCAACAGGTAAGTGACAAGCTTTTCCATACACGATATGGTAGGGTGACATACCTAGATTCGTTTTGAACGTTGTCCTATAAGCCCATAAAGCATCAATTAATTTCAATGTCCAATCCTTTCTATTTGCGCTTATCGTCTTTTCTAGGATTTGCTTGATTTGTCTATTTGACACTTCCACTTGACCACAAGTTTATGGGTGATAAGGTGTGGACAACTTAAGTTTAATTCCATATTTTTTCATTAAAGCCTCAAATGAACGATTGCAAAAATGTGTTCCATTATCACTAATAATAGCTCTAGGAGTACCAAATCTAGATAAAATATTTTCTTTAATAAACTTAATCACAACTTTGCTATCATTAGTTTTAGATGGTATTGCCTCAACCCACTTAGAAACATAATCCACTGCTAGTAAAATATAATAATTTCCAAATGAATTTGGGAACGGTCCCATAAAATCAATTCCCCATACGTCAAAAATTTCTACTACTAAGATCGATTGTTGAGGCATTTCATTTCTTTTATTTATTCAGCCCATGTGTTGGCATTTACTACACATTTTGCAATATTCAAATGCATCTTTAAATAAGGTGGGCCAATAAAATCCACATTGTAATACTTTTGATGATGTTTTCTTTGAACTAAAATGCCCCCCACAAGCTTGATCATGACAAAAGGATAATATGCTTCTAAACTCATCATCTGGGACACACTTCTAATGATTTGATCGGGACAATATTTAAATAAATAAGGTTCCTCCCAATAAAAATATTTTATTTGTGAGAAAAATTTATCTTTATCTTGTTTCATCCAAAATGATGGAGTTTCTTTGGTGACTAGGTAATTTACAATATCTGCAAACCAAGGAGTTTGAGAAACAATATAAACTTGCTCATCCGGAAAATTCTCATTAATCGGTATTATATTAGACTCGTCATTTTTTAATCTAGTAATATGGTCAGCTACTACATTTTCACACCCTTTTTTATCTCGAATTTCTAAATCAAATTCTTGTAGTAGTAATATCCAATGGATCAACCTAGCTTTAGCATCTTTTTTTGTTAAAAGATATTTAATTGCAGCATGATCAGTATATATTATAATATCCTATTAGATATGACCTAAAATTTCAAGTGCGAATACCACAACTAGAAATTCTTTTTCAGTAGTAGTATAATTTAATTGTGCATCATTAAGAGTGTCCTAGTGGCATAATAGATAACATATGGTTTTTCATTTACATGTTGTCCTAGAATGGCACCTATGGCATAGTCAGAAGCATCACAAATAATTTCAAATGGTTTATTTCAATCAGGTGCTTGAATTATAGGAGCAGAAGTCAATTGTTCTTTTAAAATTGTGAATGCTTTATAACAATCATTATCAAAATTAAAGTGCTCACCTTTACTTAAGAGTTTAGTCAAAGGTGTAGCTATCTTGCTAAAATCTTTTATAAAGCGTCGATAGAATCCTGCATGACCTAAAAATGCTCTAATTTCTGTTGGATCGGTCGGCGACCTTAGAGGGGGGGGGGGTGAATAAGGGTTTTCAAAAACTTTAGATTATATTTAGAAAACTTTGAATTATTGCAAGATTAATGACATGAAAGAAGTTAAGTAAAACAAAAAGAGAGACAAGATTTATTAATGATAAATAAGTTTTACAAAACTTGATCTCGATGATGCTAGAGATCGGAGGCGAATAATAAAAAGGCTCCTTTTGTTTTCTATACCGACTCGTATCTCCACGAACCGGTTGGCTTTAGCCAATCTCTCCCCAGATACGGCCTCAAGACGCTCTAGCCAATCTATCCCCAGAAAGGCCTTGAGCACCCCCTAGATCTACTTCCTAGACCTATTCGCCAACACGAGGCGAATTTCATCCCTAAGTCTACCCCAGACCTAGTCGCCAACACGAGGCGATTTGACTACCGTTTACAATGAAGAAAGAGAAATAAAATAATAAAACCTCCCTTAAGATGAACTTCTGAAGTCGGAGACGAAGATCCGCTGTAGAATCAGCGTTTGTAGAAGCGGACTTTGTTTGGATCCGGCGTGACGTAATCCTCCTTCAAAAATTTGCAGAGCTTCGCTAGGGCTTCAAGTTTCGGCCAAGATGGCCTCTGGAGTTGTAGCACTGCCTCTCTCTCCCTAATATCTGTCGGAAACGAGAGGTGAGGGGTCCTTTATATAGCCCAAGCGCTACCGCCGGCGCTAGCGCTACCGCCAGCGCTAGCGCTACCGCCAGTGCTAGCGCTACCGCCAGCACTAGCCCGGATTAGGCAACGTTTTGCGCGGCAGGATCTTCTATCCGCGGCAATATTTTGCTCTATGCCTCTTGTGTGCCATGCTACCGCCAGCACTAGTAGCTACTGTCGGGCACTAGCTCTTTCTAAAAACAATGCCGAAATCACGCTAATCATCGCTAGCGCCGGGCGCTATCGCTACCGCCGGCGCTAGTGCGCCTGTTCGAATTTTGGCCTCAATTTTGGGGGCAGTCATCATGAGTACTCCTTGAGTCATATGGACTATGTTAACCTGCACACTTGAACACACAAGATCAAATACACATAGGATTTGTTATTCTCAAACCTAGGAGATGCGGAAGACCATGTTCCAACAAACTCCCCCTTTTGAAAATAACAAATCCATTAATGATAAATCAAAGCATTAATAGATAAGCATGATGAGACTATACTTGTGTGTGTGTGAGAGTGATAACTTTAGAATAATTATTGATTTTAACATTTAGAATTACTCCCCCTAAATACATGCTCCCCCTAAGTGATTGCTCCCCTAATATGTAAGCTATCATCTTAATTTGTCATGTTGGGTTTTTGATAGCGGGTTATATTTATCATGTTAGTTCTCCCCCTTTGTTATTAGCAAAAGTGGGTAGAGAAACAAAGCACCAAAAAGGTTTGTAAGTATAAAATAAGGCATGATCAAGCTTTTGAAGTAAATGATAAGGAGTTTTATAATTGTTTTTCATTTAAATAGATTAGAGTTATAAGCATTACAAAAATTTTCATAGAAGGAAATCAGAGTTTTTAGCATAAAAAAAGTAATGATTTTCCCTTTATATAAAAGTTTTAATCATAAAAATAAGGATTTCCAAATAACCAATCTACCCAGACAATATGTCTACACCCTAGCCCCGGACTAAGTAACGGATTGGCATGAGGAACTGCAAACAAGCCGTAGGTTGGGGTGTTAGTCCCATATGCAAACACTAGACAAAACTCAACCTAGCACTCTTTCCCCCAGTGCCTCGCATGGCCCCACTGGAACCCTCCCCGGTTAAGGACAAGACATGACTAAAGATAAGTTTATCTAATGTCTACAACCCTACGCCCCCACTATGGTGAGATATGAAGTCATGGATAATAATTATTGGAAACATTTAAGCATTTTAAATCTAATGACATAGCCTATAGATTTACATTTTTTTTGAATTTATGAAAGCACTCACATAGCTATTTTGAAGTCCATTAATAAATCAGAGTTTTTAGCGTAATAATATTTTCATAGAAATAAATCAGTTTTATAGCAAAAAAAAATCAACCAATATAAAGTTTACCAAGCAAGTCTACCACTTGTTGCAAGAAAGGAATTTGGAGATTCAAGTGATGATGCACACAAAATAAAAGACTTTAAATAAGCATGAAAGCACAAGGTAAAACAATTATATGGTTATGAGGCGGAAGACTTGTAGAAATACAAGAAACATCTTATTGTAATCAATGATGATCCATAAAAAGATATATGAATTAAATTTCAAAAAGAAGATGTTTTTGTAAATCATTTTTCAATTAAAATTTTTAAGTTTGACAATAAAGTAACCAAGCATGAAATAACGTTATCAAAAAGAGATTACTACAATGTTACTTTAATTCACAATTTCAAAACATACCAAACATTGTAGAAAGCATGCTAGGTTATCTAGTGCATTTCATAAATAAAGAGTAGTATAAAATTAGCATTATGATCCAATACTCATGAGAAGAAGTGTTATGGAAGATAATGATGTGCACATAAGTGTATTTTGAATAGAGTAAACAAATGTTTTAATAAAAAATACAAGAGATATGTAAAGTAAAGAGCACAATAAAACACAAATAATTTTACTTCCACACACTTTAATGCATAAAAAAATGTACAACTATCAAGGTGCTTTGCACACACAATGCTCATTAAGACTTATCAGGGTGCAAAGTAGTGCTTGGGGGATCACATATTTTATTTTATTTTAATATTGAAACTAGTGATCCGGTGTACTTAAGAATAAGTGGTTTTTATTTTGAAAGAAAGATTTGATTTGCACAAGATACTTTACTATTCTTTCCAAGGTGCTCAACCTCACAACGCTTATTAAGAATTATCAGGAGGTTCAAGTAGTGCTTGGTGGAGTTATCTTTGTCACTTTATTGTATGATTTTGTTTTGTACAAAGTTCTCCGAATACACTTGTTTTGCAAACCAATATAATTTATGAAAAACATAACCACTTTTCTTAACTTTAAAAGTGCAAATAAAGGTTGTGTAGGTAAGATACTTGTGCAATTTTAATTCATTGTACGATTACAAAACATACACAAGAATTCTTAGATTAAACACATAAGTAGACAATGCCAAAATAAGTCAGTGAATAGCGATCATTATCAAACATAAAACATTACTCATACTTAGAGGCATGCTACGCATAGTTCTACACGACTTTTTCAATATAATTGATGCACATATTAATAGATATATCAAAGCATGATGAAAGCAATGTTCAAAGTAGTTTGAAAAGATAAATTGCAACATTATAGAAGTTTTAAATAATAGATTAAATCATGCTTGATTTTCAATGAAGTCCATACAATATTTTTTGATATTTTTGAGGAATAATTTTTATTTAAAGCTTGAACTCATAAAAATTGATCTTGGACTTCCTGAGGACTACCTTGTGAAAGGTTCGCCCGGTACTAGGTGATATGATGGGATGATAGCCCAAATCACCCTTTCGCAAGATACAAGTAAAAAGTTAAGTTCAAAAACTAACAATTTTTGATAATTTTTTGTTTTATATTTTTGTATTTGATTTTTGCTTTAAAAAATAGAATTTAAACAAATGACAAACCACAAAGGCAAAACATATAATATTTTTGTAATTTGTCTTTTGTATTTTTGTATTTGATTTTTCAAAAAATAAAGAAAAACAGAAGTGCAAAACTAAATAGAAAATATAGATTTATATGTTTTATGGATTTTTCGAATTTTAAAAAATATTAAAAATCGAACATGGACGCTAGCGCCAGCGGTAGCACTAGCGCGGGAGACAGTGAACGATTTTTTAGGATTTTAGAAATTTTAATTTTGGATCTTGATTAAGTGTCATAATAGTAGTTTCATGCTGAAATTTCAGATTTTTAGGAAGTGTCTAGATAGTGCAAATTTCATGAAACATTAGCGATTTTGTATATGACTTTACCAACTAAACTTTGTAAGTGATTTATTTCATTATCTCTTCTTTTTAATATTTTTAAGGCTTATATTTACCAATGTAGTTTGAAAATGATATGAAATGTAAGCATGAGAGGTCATGAATGAATAAATCAAATATGCATGATTTTCGAGATTAACAATAATGTTCATGCACAATAATAACATGGATAAGCCCTAGATGAGAATTCCCAGCCTGTATATCTTGGTAAACATATAAAGCCTAACATAGACACAAAAATTCATTAGTCGACAATGTTAGTATTGTAAGTTTGAGATTAATGTTATACCAAGGTTTGATAGTGTTTCAACTTATAGACCCAGAATGAAGTGATGATTTATTTGATTTGATATCAAAATGATTATAAGGTCTAAGCTTGAAATAAATCACAATACACACATAATACACCATAACACTAACCATGGTAAGCAATTGTAATGCCGATTGTCATCATATAATTCATATGGATGTGATAGAGACAGTTGTTTCTAGAAGATATTTGATGTGAGTTATGATATGTGATTTTAGAGAATTTTAGCAACGGACATCAATAGATCATGGTGGTGCGAGTGACATCAATATTCATTATAAATTCTTTCAATACATATTAGTGATTTTCTTTTAATTAAGAAATTTTGAATATATATGTGATTTTTCATAGGTGTACAATAGTGATGGTTTAGATCATGTTTGACATCAAGGAGTGAACACAATATAATTTTTGTTGCAAACAAAGATAATCATATAAAAAGTTGAGCTTTTATTTAGATCTTAAACTTTCTTGTAGATTATGTTATTTCTCTAAACCACTTGTTGGTGAGGGCTAAAAAGCATAATAGCCAAATGACTTGATTTAATTTTAAAATATCTTATAGCAAATTTAGAATTTGATTTATATGAATGATAAAAGATATTTATAGATAATGAATATGAGAGAGATAGATAGGTCATCAAAATTAGATATGACTTTTGAATTTTGATCAATTTGATTTTATAAACATATTAAGCTTGTAAGAGATATGATCATATTTTCGATACTATATAGGATAACCATAACATGATAGCTTAAAAATAAGAAAACAAAAAGAAAAAGAAAAAGACATTAAGGCATATCATGAAGTAGAAATTTCTATATTTCATTTTGAAAATATTCTACTTCATGCATTTGGATGATACTAGTAGATAACAGATTTAGGTATCCAAAGTTGACCATGTGTGATGGTTCCTTTGGGTACCCAAATGCATCGTGATGATTTTTGTGAAGACAAAGATGAATGAGTCCTTTCATGTGAAGTGAATGTTTCATTTTTAATTTTCGGCCTCCATTCAAAACTTGGTTTAGTGTTATTCTTATTCATCACATTTCCATTGAGATTATCTTTATATTGATGATTGTGATTGTAATGATTATTAAAAGTGTTGTTCATAGGAAATTTGTGTAGTTTTATTTTTAAGTTGTGAGAAACACGATTTTGTAAATAATGGTGATTTTGATTTTGATTTGCAATTCCTTTATGTTCCTTACTCCCATTATTAAACTTTGTTTCGATGTTCATATTCATTTTCAACTTGTCTTTAGATATAGTTTGATATTGGGAATTTGTATTTACAATTTTCATAAGCATGTTGATTTTTGATTTTAATTCATCCTTCTTGATTTTTAAACTATGTCTAGCTTTATTATAATTGATTGTGCTATTTTTAAGAGTTGAAACAATTGAATCTATATGATCTTTATAGTTATTTCTATATTCATCAAATGTTTCATCCATCTCTTTAATTTCAATTTTATAGTCTTTGCACATAGTACAATCATTTATCAAAGATGAATTTTCTAAACATAAATTTTCATTTTGTTCTTTTAAAATAAGAAGTTCCTTCTCAAGTCCCCTGTATTTTTCTTTTAGATTATTGAATTCTAAACAAGGTGTAATAGTTTCATTTAAAGAGACATGGGTAAGACTAGATGAATTCGCATTTGATTCTTCTTTAACTTTTGTTTTTAAACTTTTATTTTCTAAGCATAATTTGCAATTTGCATTTTTCAATTTCTTAATTTTGCGCTTAGTAATTTGTAGTATTTGTAAAGTAGAAATAGAATTACAAACAATAAGAGAACTTGATTTCCTTACAGTGCAATCAGAAGAGGCAGGATTTGAACAAATAGTTCCTTTGACATCCCTTTGGCATTCCTCTTCCATTGATGCATTTTCATCTTCTTTTTCTCTTAATGTATTGCTCTCTTTTTCTAAGTTGATTTCCATGATCTCCATGGTTTTGCTATGAGAGAGATCTTCTTGAATAACGGTGGATGCTTGTATGTCCTTCTCCTCCTGTGTTTGTTCTATACCTGCGAGAGGAAAATCATACATTTCTTCAAGAAATTGCCAAACTTTGTATGCACTAGAAAAATAATATATTAATTTGAAAATTTCATTTGATAGAGCACAAAATAAATAATGTTTGGCTTTTGCATTTAGTTGACGTTCTTTTTTATTTGATTCATCTGCAGGTCTTATAATGGCTAAATTCCATACTTCGACATCTAGAGTCTTAATAAATTTTTCAATTAAAATTTTCCATCCTTTATAATTTATTCCTTCAAATAAAGGTGGTTTAGGAGATTTTTCTTCTTCTTCAAAATTACCCCCACTGAAAGAAGCGAGATCATGAGACGCCATTATTCCCGGTTGTTAAGTCGATTGGAATAAAACCTAGCTCTGATACCACTTTTTGGATCGGTCGGCGCCCTTAGAGGGGGGGGGGGGGGTGAATAAGGGTTTTCAAAAACTTTAGATTATATTTAGAAAACTTTGAATTATTGCAAGATTAATGACATGAAAGAAGTTAAGTAAAACAAAAAGAGAGACAAGCTTTATTAATGATAAATAAGTTTTACAAAACTTGATCTCGATGACGTTAGAGATCGGAGGCGAATAATAAAAAGGCTCCTTTTGTTTTCTATTCTGACTCGTATCCCCACGAACCGGTTGGCTTTAGCCGATCTCTTCCCATATACGGCCTCAAGCCGCTCTAGCCAATCTATCGCAAGAAAGGCCTCAAGCACCCCCTAGATCTACTTCCTAGACCTAGTCGCCAACACGAGGCGAATTTCACTACCGTTTATAATGAAGAAAGAGAAATAAAATAAAAAAACCTCCCTTAAGATGAACTTATGAAGTCGGAGACGAAGATCCGCTGTAGAATCAGCGTTTGTAGAAGCGGACTTTGTTTGGATCCGGCATGACGTAATCCTGCTTCAGAAATTTGCAGAGCTTCGCTAGGGCTTCAAGTTTCGGCCAAGATGGCCTCTAGAGTTGTAGCACTACCTCTCTCTCCCTAATATCTGTCTGAAATGAGAGGTGAGGGGTCCTTTATATAGCCCAAGTGCTACCGCCGGCGCTAGCCCGGATTAGGCAACATTTTGCGCAGTAGGATCTTCTATCCGTGGCAACATTTTGCTCTATGCCTCTTGTGCGCCATGCTACCGCCAGCGCTAGTAGCTACCGCCGGGAGATAGCTCTTTCTAAAAACAATGTCGGAATCGTGCTAATCATCGCTAGCGCTGGGCGCTATCGCTACCGCCGACGCTAGTGCGCCTGTTCGAATTTTGGCCTCAATTTTGGGGGTAGTCATCATGAGTACTCCTTGAGTCATATGGACTATGTTAACCTGCACACTTGAACATATAAGATCAAATACACATAGGATTTGTTATTCTCAAACCTAGGAGATGCGGAAGACCATGTTCCAACAATTTCTTTAACAGATTTAGGAGGAGGAAGCCCTGATATAACCTTAACTTTTGCTTTATCAACCTCTAATCCTTGGTTGGAGATTATATGTTCTAAAACGATCCCTCGTTTTACCATAAAATGACATTTTTCCCAGTTAAGCAAAAGATTTTTCTCTTTGCATCTTATTAATACTAACTCTAAATGATTTAAACAGTCAGAGAATGAATCTCCATAAATAGAAAAATCAACCATGAATATTTCCAAATATCTCTTAACCATATCAGAAAATATACTCATCATGCACCTTTGAAAGGTAGCAGGTTTATATTAAAAATATTCAAATCAATTGTCATGTTTCCAAAAGATAATTTCATTAATCCATTACGACAATTAATCAATGCATTAGATGTGGCTAAAAATGGTCGTCCGAGAATGACAGGTATTTGACAACGAGTGTTAGCAACTAGTTGCGTTTCTAATACTATAAAATCCACTGGAAAGATAAATTCTCCAACTTTAATCAGCACATCTTCAACTTTGCCTTTTGGTATTTTAATAGAACGATCTGCTAATTGAAGAGTGAATTTGGTAGGTTTTAATTCTTCTAAGTCAAGTTGTTCATACACAGAATAAGGAAGCAAATTAACACCAACTCCCAAGTCTAATAACGCTCTATTAATAAATTTATTCCCTATACTACATGAAATAGTAGGACATCCAGGGTCTTTGTATTTAACGGGAATTGTGCTTGTTAAAACATTTGATATATTAGAGGTTAAAAATACTTTCTTGGGCACATGAGTTTGTTTCTTCTTGGTGCATAAATCTTTAAGAAATTTTGCATAATTTGGCACTTGTTGAATTGCATCAAGAAGAGAAATATTAATTTTTACTTGCTGAAAAACCTTTAACATTTTTTCCATCTGCGCAGAATTTTTATTAATTTTTAATCTTTGTGGATAAGGAGCCTTTATTTCTTGAATTTTATTTTCATTTGATGAAGTTTCAATTGGTTCTTCAAGTGGTATTTCATTATTTATATTCGTTTCAACTATGGTTTCAGGCTTCTCATTATAAAGTTCTACTTTATTATCCACTTTTTTACCAGATCTTAAAAAAGTTATAGCGTTAATTTGACTTTCTTTTTTATGATTTATAGTCTTAGGATCTCTTGGATTGGAGATTGGTTGGCTAGGAAAGGTTCTTTTTCCTCTCTCGCTAATTTGAGAAGCAATTTGCCCAACTTGTTGTTCTAATCTAGCTATGGATTGTGAATTTGTGCTCATTATTTGACTAAATGTTTGTATGAATTTGGTAAGGGCATCAGATGTTTGCGATGTTGTTTTCACTAAAACTTCTACACTTTTCTCTAAATCAGAAAGTTTATTATTAAATCCAGGATGTTGAAATTGTTGATTAGAGTTTAAATTATTAAAATTTTGATATTGAGGTTCTTTAAAATTTTGATTAAATGACTTAGAGTTAGAATTATTATTATTATTATTATTATTATTTTGTGAATGAAAGTTTGAATTATCATTTTGTTTCCATGCGAAATTTGGGTGATTTCTCCAACCTGGATTATAATATTGAGAATACGGATCATTCTTAGGATTTTGAAAAGTAGCATTCATTTGTTCATAATTTAAATTATTTTCCAAATACGGGCACTCTTCTCCTATGTGTGACGGATCTTTACAATTAGGAAATACAGAGATGTGATTAACTTGTTTATTATTAATATCTAATTCATCTAATCTACGAACAAGTGCATTGATTTTAGCCTCACATGCAGTAGTTGGATCAATAACATGCATACCATTTTTATAGGCCATTGATTTTTCATTAATCGATTTATTAGACCTATCATAAGTACTCTCTTCCCATTGCCCATTTTTTCCGCTAAATTTTCAAAAAATTCCCATGCCTCGTCTTCACTTTTATCCAAAAAATTTCCTTGACACATAGATTCGAGCATAGTTTTTGTGTTAAAGTTCAAGCCTTTATAAACAATTTGGCATAGTCTCCATTTTTCTATAGCATGATGAGGGCATAATGTTAATAAATTTTTAAATCTATCTAAGTACTTCCAAAATGTTTCTCCTGGAATTTGGGAAAATTGATTTATTTCATTCCTAATTTTTGCAGTTTTATGATTAGGAAAAAAATTTCTTAGAAACACTTTAATAAACTCATCCCAAGTATTTATAGAATCAACGTGTAAACTATGCAAACATTTCTTAGCATAATCTTTTAAAGCGAATGGAAGAAAACGAAGCTTAAGTGCTTCTTCAGTTAAGTTTTGTAATTTCATCATAGAGCACACCTCTTCAAATTCACATATAAAGATATAAGCATCTTCACTATCGGCTCCTAGGTATTTTGGAAGCATATTCACATAGTGAGGTTTGATTTCAAAATTGTTTGCAGTAGATATAGGTAATTTAATACATGAAAGTAATGATGTTCTCATTGGATAACACTTATCACGTAAAGAAACATTAGGATTTACTTCAGAAATAATTAAATTTTTAAATTCATATCGTACTAAGCATTTTGTAGAATCTCTAGTCCAAAGGTGCATACACTATAAGGATGAAGATTGGTGATTCAAACTAAAATGATATTTAAGGAAAAAGAAAAATTTAGATATATTTTTCAATATTTTATTATTGTTATATATTTTTTTGTTAATTTTCAAATTTTATATTTCGACTACTCATTAGCCAGGTAAGTGTAAGATTAGTGGCCGTACTACGTACCGTTAAACACCACCTCTCTTTCGGGGGATACTGGCTCACCCCTAACCACTTTCCTAGACACCAACAAACAAGCTTAATATAAAAATGAAATTCACAAATTTTAAATTTCACAAATTGGTTGGCCAGGTAAACGTAATATTAGTGGTCGCACTACGTACCGTTAAACACCACCTCTCTTTCGGGGGATACTGGCTCACCCCTAACCATTTTCCTAGACACCAACTAGTTAGGAAATTTTAAATTTGCAAATTAATTAACTTTTTATAATAATTATTTTCTAATCTAATAATTCGAAGAACTAAAGAGAAATTAAAACCTCTCCGGCAACGACTCCAAAAACTTGATGGGAAATTTCAGAGCACTAAACTAACAATATAATATGATAAACACTTTAAGATTGGAGTCAATATAGTGCAGCAAAATTTCAAGTAATAAAAACCGCAAGTGCACGGTGTACGATTGTAAAACCGATACAAGTACGAGTTGATCCACAGAGAAGATTTAAATTCTACTTTAATCCAGGCGAATTAAAAATAAAAGGTTGGATTGATTTGTCTAACAAAAATGAGATCTTAATTTGAGAAAAATAATTTATGAGAAATATGTCTCGGGTGCAATTTTATTAAAAATGTTTAATAAATAATTATTGAATAAGGATTCATCACTGCATACAAGATATATAGAAGTTACATAGAAAAATCTTTTTATATAAATCATCAAAATATTTGTATATTGCTTTCCACATATTACATCAAAATCTCTTAAGCATGTGATATATGCGAGCAAAGTAATACAAAATCGTTAGTGATAAAACTTGCTTGAAATTCAAGAATGAGTTCAAATAAATATTTGCTTAAATCGCTAAGAATATTTTGTGTGCACTCACTCCATATTACATCGAACTTTCGTAGGAATGTAACATGTGTTTTAAGCTATGCAAAATATCAAAGTTATTTAAATAAAACTTTGGGCATAAATATTTTCGAATGAAGCGATGAATCGTTATAATAATTATATAATCACATGAGTATTTACATTGCACCCGAGACAAAAGAAGATTACTCGCGCATGATTTGATTTACAAAATTTATAAGAGAGATCATCATAGAAGAAAATAGATGCAAAGGAATAATTTTATTGATTCAAAAATGAAAACTTACAAACTTGCGCGGAGCGCATACATGAGCTTCCTCCAAGTCTCCTTCCTCTCATACAATGTCTCTCAAAAACTCACAAATATAATGCAAGTAAACTCTCACTTTCAAGCTCAAAATTTCGTCTTCTCCTCTCAAAGAAGGATGAATTTATAGGAAAACTCATCCAAAAAATTTCCAAAACAAGGTGGGGAGAAAATATTACAAAAAATATATTTTTTTAAAATGATATGAATAGTAATGCCAGCCTTAAAGGCTGGCATTTTCTGAAATTAATGCCAACCTTAAAGGCTGGCGTTAAGCTGCTAGGCTGATTTAATCAGCGCCTATAATGGCACTGATTAAATCAGCGCCATTATTAGGCGCTGATTAAATCAGCACAATATTGGCGCTGATTTAATTAACGCCAATATTGGCGCTGATTTATTCATCCATTGTTTGGCGCTGATTTAATCAGTGCCAATCATTGGTGCTGATTAAATCAGTGCCGATTATTGGCGCCGGATAAATCAACGTAAAATAGGCGCTGGTTAAATCGATCCGTCTTGGCCGTCTGTTCGTAATCTTTAATTTTACAGTCTTTGTAGCTCGTTCTTGCGTATTCCAATATCCATTCTTTTATCAAATTCGCTAAATTTTTCCTTTTTTCTTTTTATTGCAACCTGCACATACCAACAAATAAATACCGTAAAAAGCATAATTTTTTAATAAAATCTAACATAAAATACTATAAAATAAATACATTTTGGTGATTTCATCACTATACTAAACAAAAGCAAATCTACTAAGGATTTTGCAAATGAGTAAGTATAAAAATTCAGCAAAAAATATTTATATAATTTTTTTTCTTCTTGGACTTCCCAAGGTCAACCCGGTGAAGGGCTCGCAAGGTACTAGAAGCTATGATGAGAATTCAAGCCCAAAGCGTCCTTTCCATGAAATTTTATTTTTATTAGATAGAAAATATTTATATATTTTTTTTATTTTTTCAAATAAATAGAAATATATGGAAAAGAATGCTACACCCCCATACTTAAAATTAAACATTGTCCCCAATGTTTAAAACTAAGTATAAAGAATACTTGAAAGAAAATAAAATTTAAAAGAAAAATACATAAAAATAAAGATAAGCAAGGGGTGCCACCCAAGAGCGCTTTCTTTTTCCCGTCTTTAAGCTAGACGGTTAGTGTTAGGAAAAAGGAAATTTAAAAGAGAAGTGAACAGGCAACTCCCCTAATTCACGTGTAGGTGAACGTGCCGGCGTCAGTCGCCCGGCTACTCCTCCGCTTAACGTGTAATTCTCCGTTTGTCCTTTTTCTTGAATATGCAAATCCAAATCACCTATACATACCTGAGGTGATTTGAATTTATAAAGATGAGCGGCATATGGATCATCAATTATTTGGGGTAGCAACGGCTCATCTTCTACCTGAAAATTATTGGCATCTAAAGAATCACAAATAAACGATTCAGAAAAAATTTTGCAAGGAGGAGGCGCTTGCGAAATTATAAAATTAAGCTTTGGTTGTTCCTTTTCTAAAATAAAATTTTTATTTGAAAAATCTAGTGCATTACCAAGCGGAATAAGATTTTCGGACACTAAAGTTTCATGAATTTCCGGTTGAATTAAAATAGAAGAGATTTGCGAAAATTCATGAAAAAGAAAAGAAGATCCGGGTGAAGTAGGGGAAGAAACTTATTCTTCTTCTAGTTTATCCGGGCTGCCCAAAACATTAAGAATTTCTTGGTAAGAGAATTTTTCTTCATCTTTGGTAAAATAAGTTATGGGATTACATGAAAGCACATGGTCCTCCATAACTAAATTTTCGAAAGACATGGAAAAAGCACTAGAAGGAAGAAAATTCTCATCTAAATTCTAGGGCGGAGTATCAAATTGAAAAAGCGGACATTCCCCAAAATTAGAGTACGAAAATTGCGGCGCAAAAGAAGATGAACAAGAATTCGGATCTAAAGATTTATCTTCATCGCTCCGAGAGCTATCCGGGTGGCCTTGCCACCAAGAATAATCTACTTCGGAGCTAGAAGAGAAATTATTAGAAGCCGAAAAATTATTATCGTGAAAATTAGAAAAATTATTTTCCTCTAAATTTTGGGGGGCAGTATCTATTTGAATTGGCGGAATTTCCCCAAAATTAGAGAACGAAGATTGCGGTGTATAAGATGAAGAATAAAAATTCGTATCTAACGATTTATCTTCATTGCTCCGAGAGTTATCCCGGTGAACTTGCCACCAAGAATAATCTACTTCGGAGCTAGAAGAATAAGTATTAAACGCCGAAAAATTATTCTCATTAAAATTAGAAAAATTATTTTCATCGAAGTTTAGAAAATTATTTTCATTGAAAGGGAAAAATTATGATCGTAATTATTATCAAAATTATTTGCATAATATTGAGAAAAAATATTTTCATAATAATTATTTTCAGCATATGAATTTAAATAACATTCCTCACTTTGATGAGGCGCATTACAATAATAACAGCAATTTTGGCGTTTTTGTGCCGCTTCCAAAAGATATACTTGGCTTTGAAGCTCGATAACTTTTACGGCCAATTCAAGTGACTCCATAATAAAAATTAAAAGGAAACAACCTTTACTCAAATGAATGAAATTTTAAAAATATTTTTATTATAATTTTTATTTTTTTTAAAAAGCGGGTTAAATTAGTCCCAGACTTCCCAAGGTCAATCCGGTGAAGGGCTCACAAGGTACTAGATGATATGATGGGAATTCAAGCCCAAAGCGTCCTTTCCGAGAATTTAGATTAAGCTTTTTAAGATTTTTTAAAATTTTAAAGAGAAGGGGGAGAAGAAGGAGAACGATAAAATTAATAAATATTTCTTTTTTCGAAATATCAACCGTGTCCCTGGCAACGGCGCCAAAATCTTGATGGGCAAAACATTGCTTGCAAACAACAACGGCAAGTGTACCGTATCGAATGTAGTATAGGTTATTAAAACAAGGTCGTATTAGACTCGGGGCGGTTGAGTACTCTTACTTCAAGAAAGTCTTTATTATTTTATCAATTAAAACTTGAGGGTTGGTTTTGCAAAAAATAAAATAAAGCAATAAAGAAAAGAGGAGAATGAGAAAATAAGAACTATTTTATTGATTGAGACAAAAGAAATTACAAACTATGAAAAGGAAAATACAACTATCGAATTGAAAACTACAAGTTGCATAAAGAAAGAGGATTTCAAGAACTACTAAAACATGAAAATAAAACATGAAATGAAAGTTCTAATCCTAAATATCGGTCCTTTGAACATCTGGAGACGCTCTCTTTTTATAGGCAAAAATTGGGGTTACACGCCCTTGGTCATGCCCGTGACCAAGGGCGTGTAAGGCGCGCGATCATCTCGGAGCGGAAAGGGCGCAGTCTGGCTTTAATGCTGACGAAATTTGCGTGTCACGCCCTAGGTTAAGCCCGTGACCTAGGGCGTGTAACCTTCAAAATGTGCTGCTTGCGGGAATCTTTGGCGGGAAGAAGCGGGGAGTGGCGCGGGATGAGTCACTCCCGTGACATTGAGTCACGCCCCTGGTCACGCCCCTGGTCACGCCCGTGACCTGGGGCGTGTAAATATAATTGACATGGTAGGCTGATTCTGGATGCATGCGGTGAGTCGCGGTCGTGACATTGGGTCACGCCCTTGGTCACGCTCATGACCTGGTGCGTGTACTTGGCGAATTCTTCACGCAATGCACCCGTGGTGGCAGAAACAGGTCTGGAACACCGCGCAGGTTACACGCCCATGGTCATGCCCGTGACCTTGGGCGTGTACTTGAAGTTTTTGTCCAATGTGTCCAAAAAAACCTAAAATACACAAGAAAAGCTTAAGTTAGTTTATAAAATTGAAAAGATAATAATTTTAATAAGAAAAGAATAAAAACTATATAATTTCATATTAAAAATATATTAAACTTATATTAAAAGATGAGTACAAAAAGTACTCATCAAATACATCGGGGGCGGGACCCCCTCCTCTTTTTTGTTAACGTTGGCCCTCTTTTACGAATGCTTTTTTATCATGTTTTCGCGTCTCGCTAGGCTCTTTAGTACGTTGCGTTTTTACACGATTGTTGCCACCGCTCAACGAATTATAGGGGGAACTCGCCCTATTTCAATGATGTAGGTTAATCGCGGGATGTTTTGCCCTCCTTTCACCTGGTCACTCGCCGGGGGCGGTCATTTTGCGTGAGTAGTCATCGCACGAGAGGCGGATCACTCGGTTTGGCGGAGTTCTTGCCTGTTCATCGCGCGGCGTCTCGCAACCCTCAGATCGGTTGGAGTTTCGTCGCACGCTTAGCTTGCCAAGTGGTGACGTCTATCTATACCATTCGCCAGCGAGTGCTTTTGGAACGGGCACCATTCGCCGATCTTATGTCCAGACTTGTTCCTGTTTAATTTTTGCCTTTAACTTCCCTTCCTTACCCAGTCAATCTAGGGAGCCTTTAGAATCTGTCGCCGAGTAAGCCTTCAACCCCGCCAGCTAGGTGAGAGCCTAGACAGCGGGTCTTCTCGGGGCTAACCTCTGGAACTTTTGGAACCTGCCACCGAGTGAGCCTTCGGCCCTGCCAGCTAGGTGAGAGCCTAGACAGCGGGTGTGCTCGGGGCCAACCTCTAGAACTTTTGGAACCTGCCACCGAGTGAGCCTTCGGCCCTACCGGCTAGGTGAGAGTCTGGACATCGGGTCTGCTCGGGGACAACCTTTGGAACTTTTGGAACCTGCCACCGAGTGAGCCTTCGGCCCTGCCGGCTAGGTGAGAGCCTCGACAGCAGGTCTGCTCGGAGCCAACCTTTGGAACTTTTGGAACCTGCCACCGAGTGAGCCTTCAGCCCTGCCAGCTAGGTGAGAGCCTGGACAGCGGGTCTACTCGGGGCTAACCTCTGGAACTTTTGGAACCTGCCACCGAGTGAGCCTTCGGCCCTGCCAGCTAGGTGAGAGCCTGGACAGCGGGTCTGCTCGGAGCTAACCTCTGGAACTTTTGGAACTTGCCACCGAGTGAGCCTTCGGCCCTGCCAGCTAGGTGAGAGCCTAGACAGCGGGTCTGCTCGGGGCTAACCTCTGGAACTTTTGGAACCTGCCACTGAGTGAGCCTTCGGCCCTGCCAGCTAGGTGAGAGCCTGGACAGCGGGTCTGCTTGGGGCTGACCTCTGGAACTTTTGGAACCTGCCACCGAGTGAGCCTTCGGCCCTGCCAGCTAGGTGAGAGCCTGGACAGCGGGTTTGCTCGAGGATAACCTCTGGAACTTTTGGAACCTGCCACTGAGTGAGCCTTCTGCCCTGCCAACTAGGTGAGATCCTGGACAGCGGGTCTGCTCGGGGCAAACCTCTGGAACTTTTGGAACCTGCCACCGAGTGAGCCTTCGGCCCTGCCAGCTAGGTGAGAGCCTGGACAGTGGGTATGCTCGGGGCTAACCTATGGAACTTTTGGAACCTGCCACCGAGTGAGCCTTCGGCCCTGCCAGCTAGGTGAGATCCTGGACAGCGGGTCTGCTCGGGGCCAACCTTTGGAACTTTTGGAACCTGCCACCGAGTGAGCCTTCGGCCCTGCCAGCGAGGTGAGAGCCTGGACAGCGGGTCTGCTCGGGGCCAACCTCTGGAACTTTTGGAACCTGCCATCGAGTGAGCCTTCAGACCTGCCAGCTAGGTGAGAGCCTGGACAGCGGGTCTGCTCGGGGCCAACCCTTGGAACTTTTGGAACCTGCCACCGAGTGAGCCTTTGGCCCTGCAATATAGGTGAGAGCCTGGACAGAGGGTCTGCTTGGGTCCAACCTATGGAACTTTTGGAACCTACCACCGAGTGAGCCTTCGGCCCTGCCAGCTAGGTGAGAGCCTGGATAGCGGGTCTGCTCGGGGCCAACCTCTGGAACTTTTGGAACCTGCCACCGAGTGAGTCTTCGGCCCTGCCAGCTAGGTGAGAGCCTAGAAAGCGGGTCTGCTCGGGGCCATCCTCTGGAACTTTTGGAACTTGCCACCGAGTGAGCCTTCGGCCCTGCTAGCTAGGTGAGAGCCTGGACAGCGGGTCAGCTCGGGGCCAACCTCTGGAACTTTCCATCTTCCCCTTGCAAGTCATTCCTACCACACACATATATAAAAATCAAGTACTAAAGCAAAATATTCTTATTACATGGACTTAGGGATAGAAACATTTTAAATCATCACCTCTCCACGTGTGATTGAGGGATTCGCCCTCCACATTTTGGAGGCAGTACCCCCCTGATTTCAAGGCTTCTTCTACGACATAGGGGCCTTTCCAATTTGGGTTGAGCTTGCCTGCCGCGACAGATCTTCCGGCCGCGTCGACCTTCTTCAACACTAGGTCACCCTTCTCGAACTGTTTGATCCTGACGTGCTTGTCGAAGTACTTGGCCATCCGCCGCTTGACTTCTTCTTGACGAATGGTGGCGAGATCTCAGACCTCCTCGATCAGATCCAAGGAGAGTCGCAGCTCCTCCTCGTTTCCTGTCCTCCATTCTTCGTCACCTTCCGAGGCGGCCCCTACCCGCGCCGTCTTGACATCAAACTCCACGGGAATGACGGCCTCACAACCATGAGAGAGATTGAAGGAGGTCTCACCAGTGGCGGTGTTGGGAGTACTCCTTAGAGCCCATAGGACCGACGGAAGCTGTTCCACTCAATTCCCCTTCAAGTTTGCCACCTTTTTCTTGAGCAGGTTCTCTATAACCTTGTTTGCTGCCTCCACCTGCCCATTGCACTTGGGGTGGTGGACGGATGCGAACCTGAGGTCTATTCCCAGCTGGCTGCACAAGCTTATGAACTCCTCGCTTGCGAACTGCGGACCGTTATCTGTGACTATGGCTTGAGGGAGCCCATGCTGACATATAATCTCTCCCCATACGAAGTAGCGGACTACCTGGGAGGTGACCTTTACTAGAGCCTTGACCTCCAACCACTTCGAAAAGTAGTCGATCATAACCAAGAGAAATCTTCTTTGCCCACTGGCCTGAGGAAAAGGTCCTACCAGATCCATACCCCATATGGCGAAGGGCCAGGGCGCAGTGATGCTCCTTAAACTCTGAGCCGGCAAAAGTTGAAGTGTGGCGAACAGCTTACATTTTCGACATTGCTTGGCGAATGACGCCGCATCCCTGCTCAGGGTCGGCCAGAAGTAACCTTGCCTCATTATCCTTGCTTCCAACGTCCTGCTCCCTGAGTGACTGCCACATTCGCTGGAATGAACCTCCTCTAGGACCCTCAGAGCTTCTTCCTCTGAGATGCATCGTGCTAGGAATCCTGAGAGGGTCTTTCGATACATGTCCCCTTCATGGAGTACGTAGTAGGCAGACTTGTACCAAAAGTGCCTTTGATCTGGAACCTCATCCGAAAATTTTCCTGTTAATAGGAAGGTCACGAAAGGATCCTTCCACGAGGGCCGCTATTCTATTTCCATGAGCTCCCCTTCCTCAATCGAAGGACGGAACAGATCTGTCAAGGTCCCCCCGACCTGAAGACCAGACTTGGCCAGCCGATTGGCCGAGACACTCTCCTCCCTTGGGACGTGCCTGATGGAGAAAATTTTGAATGCTCCGATGAGACCCCTCACTTTGGTGAGATACCGTACAAGTGTGGGCTCTCTTGCCTCGAATTCACCCTTGATCTGCGAGGCTATTACCATTGAGTCGGTAAGAACCTCCACATCATGAACTCCTAGCTCCTGGTCCAGACGTAGGCCGGTAATCGCCGCTTCGTACTCCGCCTGGTTGTTGGTTACAGGAAAATGTATCACTAGTGCTTGCTCGATCCTCACTCCGTGAGGACTTTCCAACACCACCACTCCTCCTAAAGAATTCTTGCCTGAGGCTCCGTCGACCAGCAGCTTCCAAGGAATGTGGCGTAAGACTTGCTCCTCTTCCGTCTCGACCACGAAATCCGCCATGAAATCTGCAACTGCTTGGGCCTTCATTGACAACCGTGGGAGGAAGGTGAGGTTGAACTCACTTAACTCTATCGACCACTTCGCGAGTCTCCCTGAATGCTCTAACCCCTCGAAGATTTTGTGAAGGGGGTTATCGGTCACTGCTTGGATGGAGTGGGCCTGGAAGTAAGGCCGGAGCTTCCTTGCTGAGATGACCAGGACGAAGGCTAGCTTCTCCAAAATTGGATATCGGAGCTCCGCCTTCTTCAAAACCCTGCTCACGTAGTAGATGGGTAGCTGCTTCTTACCCTCTTCCTAGACCAGGACGGAGCTTACGGCTTCAGCCCCAACTCCGAGGTATAAGGCTAGGTCCTCCCCCTCCTTAGGACCTTGGAGTAGCGGAGCCTTGGTGAGTTGGCTCGCCTAGAAAGCCTCCTCGCATTCCTCCGTCAATTCGAATTTCTGATTGCCTCGTAACACCTTAAAAAATGGGGAGCATTTCTCCCCTGCCCGGGAGAGAAACCTACTTAACCCTGTGAGCTTTCCGTTCAGCCGCTGGACTTCCTTAGTGCTTCGCGGCGATCCCAACTCCATTATGGCCTTTACCTTGTCTGGGTTAGGTTCTACCCCAGAAGGGGTGAGAAGGTGACCCAGGAACTTTCCCTTTCTGGCTCCGAATACGCACTTTAGGGGGTTGAGCCGCATCTTATACTTGCGCAGAGTAGCGAACGTCTCCTCAAGGCCCTTGAGGTGAGAACTCACGCTCGTGCTCTTCACCATGAGGTCATCTACGTAAACCTCCAAGTTTCTTCCCCTTTGCTCCCGAAAAACCCGGTCCATCATCCTTTGGTAGGTTGCTCCGACATTCTTCAGCCCAAAGGGCATCATTTTGTAGCAATAGCACCCCTCCCGGGGGATGAATGAGACTTCTTTAACGTCTGGGGGGTGCATCCTGATTTGGTGATAACCTGAAAAAGCATCCAAAAAACTCATCACAGAAAAACCAACGTCTGAGTCAACAAGTGCGTCGATCCGAGGTAGGGGATAACAATCCTTAGGGCAGGCTTTGTTTAACAAAGAAAAGTCAATACACATATGCCAGCGGTCATCGCCCTTCTTTACCATGACGATATTGGAGACCCAGCCAGGAATCTGGATCTCTGATACAAAACCTGCTTCGAGGAGCTTTGCCACCTCCTCGCGGATCGGTCCTTCGAGCTTGTCGGCCATGGTCCTTCTCTTCTGTCGGATGGGGCGGTCCCCTAGCTCAAGGTTGACCTGGTGGCAAGACACGTCTGCATCGATGCCTGGCATGTCCGCCGCGTTCCATGCGAAGATGTCCACACTCCTTTGGATGCACTCCAGCATCCTTCCTTTGTCTTGTGGGCCGAGGCCCCAACTGATCCGCACCTTCTCCACCCTTCCTCCCTGGGTGATGACCTCCATCTAGACCAATTCTTCAGCCACCTCAAGACAGGCCGGCTCTTTCTATTTACTCTTTTCTTCCCTCCCCTCCGACAGGGTCTTCTCTTTCTCCAGATCCTCCTCTCCCATCAGTTCGACACGCTCCTCCGGAGCCACTTCCTCCTTCCCTCCGGGGATGTTGCTCTCCCCTTCTTCTTTCCCCCATCTTCACCTGCCCCCCGGACCCTTCATCTCCCTATCCACCTTTTCGGCCTCCACTATCCAGGAGATAGTGTTGACGACAGTCACATTGCACTGCCTCGCCACCTTCGCATTGTTGGATCTTACGGCGCCCTTAGAGGGGGGGGGGGGTGAATAAGGGAATAAAATTCTTTTTATAAATTTTAAGATAATTACTAAGTTGTTTTGATTAATAGGAAATAATGATGACAACTTTGTAATAACAATTTTGCAATAATGAAATTTTATGCCAATTGAGAGAAATCAAATAAACACAAATATAATCATGATTGCATTATGTAAAAAGGGTGTTTACAAAATTTGATTTCAATATCGCTAAAAATCGGAGGCGTACAAAAGTGAATTTCTTTTCCTTTTCTATACCGACTTGTATCCCCACAAACCGGTTGGCTTTAGCCTATTCTTCACCGGATAAGGCCTCAAGCCGCTCTAGCCAATCCTTCCCCGGATATGGCCTCGAGCCCCCTAGATCTAATCACCTAGAACTAGTCGCCAACACAAGGCGAATTTCCCCCAAAGTCCTACCCAGACCTAGTCGCCAACACAAGGCGAATTAACTACAAGATACAAATAAAGAAGTGAAGTAAATAACAAGCAAACTCCCTCTTGAGATTTCTGGAGATGAGGATGAAGGATCGCTGAAGCACAAGCGAGGTCGAAGCGATCGTTCTTCGGATGCAGTGTGATGGCTTCCTTCTCCATAATTTCTTCTTTGGCTTTGAGTAGGAGATGATGTTTTGGCAGAGTAGCAGCATGAGAGTTTGGGAACAAGTAATGTCTCTGGAAGATCTAACCAAAATGAGAGAGAGCCCAGCATTTTATAGAACTTGGAGCTAGCGCCTGCGGTAGTGTCTAGCGCCTGCGGTAGCGTTCGTGTGAAGCGGTTGCAAAACCGTCGGCGGCGTGGCGCTGTGCACGAACTTGAGATAGCGCCTGGCGGTAGTGATAGCGCTGACGGTAGCGAGAGATAGCAATGGAGGTAGCGGTTGCGAAACCGTCGCTGTGCACGAACTTGAGATAGCACCTGGCGGTAGCGATAGCGCCGGCGGTAGCGAAAACTGTCGGGAACGAACTTTCGTCGGTCTGAGCTTCAAGTTCGTCTAACGAAAATTTCGTCGAACGGAACCAAATTCGTCGATCGAAATTTTGTCGAACGCAGCTTCAATTTCGTCGAACGGCTAGCGCCTGGCGGTAGCGTTAGCGCCGGCGGTAGCGCTGCTCCTTTCAAAAGTTGTATTCCATGCTGTCTTCTACCTGTGGAGTATTGCACCTATAGTTCCTGCACACTATAAACACACTACAAGCAATATCAAATACAATATGAGATTTGTTATTCTCAAACAAAGGGATGTGACACACATGTCCAACAATCTCCCCCTTTTGATAATAACAAATCCACTTAGCAAAAAATCAACAATAGTGTTTATAGTATATGATAAGCAAGATAAAAGTGCAACTATAGTAAATGATATGCATGCTAATGTGCTTACTCCCCTAACTTAATACTCCCCTACATAAATGCAATTTATGTGTTACTCCCCCTAAATGATAGATTTCATGAATTAGTCTCCCCTTATTTATCTATATTTCTCATATATAGATTTCTTCAATTAATCTCCCCCTTTTGGTATTATCAAAAGAAGGTGGGGTGAGGGAAGTAAGAAGGTATTTATATATCATGATCGAGCTTTTCAAAATATAAATAATGATAAAGAGTTTAAGCATAACATATAAGAGATTTCAAATAAAAAGAATAAGAGTTGTAAGCAAGCGGAAGATTATAGAAAACATCTTTGTGTAAGCATGAAGATCATAAATATAAATATGAGTTTAAGTTCAAAATGTAAGGATGTTGTAACCCTTTTTTTTTAAATCTCAAAGTTTTTCATAAAGATACCAAGCATGAAATAAATATATCAAAGAGAGACTATACTACAATGTTACTTAATTTTAAGTTCAAGAGATACCAAAACATTGTAGAGGTCATGCTAGGTTATCTAGTGCATTTTTTATTTAAAGAGTAGTATAAATAAAGCATTAGAATCCAATACTCATGAGAAGAAGTGTTATGAAAGATAATGATGTGCATATAAGTGTATTTTGGGCAATGTTAACAATTGATTTAAATCACCAAAATACAAGACATATGTAAAGTATTCTTTCCAAGGTGCTCAACCTCACAATGTTTACGAAGACTTATCAGGAGGTTCAAGTAGTGCTTGGTGGAGTTATATTTGTCTACAAATATATAATTTTTTGTTCATATTTGTGAGACAACATTCTCCGAATACACTTGTTTTGCAAACCCAACTTTTAAACTTAACCACTTTTCTAAATTTCATAAGTGCAATTCAAATGTAGTGTAGGCAATAAACTTAGGCAAGTTTTAATTTATTGTACAAATACAATACACAAGCAAGCATTTTTAGATTTAGACACACATGTTGATTACCAAAATAAGTGAGTGAAGTGTATCATTATCAATCATAAAACATTTACTCATACTTAGAGGCATGCTATGCTTGGTTCTACACATATTTTTTAATACAATTGATGCACTTTAAATAGATTTATCAAAGCATGATAAGCAAAACAATGTTTATAGTAACTTGAAAGAATATGTTTTAACATTGTAAATAATTCTGAATAATAGAATTCATACATGCTTGATATTGGCAATAAAGATCATACAGTTTTTTTTTGTTTTGAAATTTTTTAATAAAAAAAAACAGAAAAATCACACAAACATATTTTTGAATTTTTGAATTTTGATTTTTTGTAGTTGATTTTTCATAATTCAAATAAAACAAAAATAAAATAGGCAGTAACACAAAAATAAATTTGCACAAATAAACTAACATATTTTTGTTGATTTTTAGAATATTTAAAAAACATTAAAATCACACACCCACGCTAGCGCTAGCTCTGGAAACAGTACACGATTTTTCAAGAATTTTAAATTTTTGATTTTTGATATTGGTTAGGGGTCTTAAGAGTAGTCTTATGCAGAAGTTTTGTAATTATCAGAGATGTCTTGATTGCTCAAATTACATAAAACATTAGCGTTTTTTATCTTTTTCATCCTAAGATGTCTAAGACTCCTAATTCCAACCTTAAAATTTGAAACCTTGCATCGGGAAGAGCTTTAGTGAATATATTAGCAAGTTGAGAGTCCGTGGCAATGAAACTAATCCTTACATTTTCCTTTTTAATGTGATCCCTTATGAAATGATGACGCACATCTATATGTTTGGATCTAGAGTGGTGTACCGGATTATTTGTAAGATCAATGGCACTCTTGTTGTCACATTTTAATTCAATAAGTTTTAGATGAAAACCAAAGTCCTTTAAAGATTGGCTCATCCATAGAGCTTGTGCACAACAACTCCCTAATGCAATGTATTCAGCCTCCATGGTGGAGAGTGCAACCGAATTTAGTTTCCTACTAGACCATGCAACTAATGAAGGTCCTAGAAAATGACAAGTACCACTAGTGCTTTTTCTATCAAGTGAGTAACCGGCATAATCCAAATCGGAATAGCCATGCAATGTAAATGAATCATTATGTGGGTACCATAATCCTAATCTAGATGACCCAATGAGATATCTAAAAATTCATTTTACCGCTTTTAAATGAGATTCTTTTGGATTGGCTTGAAATCAAGCACATAAGCATACGACAAACATAATATCGGGTCTAGTTGCACTAAGATAGAGTAGGGATCCTATCATACCTCTATATAAGGTTTGATCAATTGAAATTCCCGATTCATCTTTTCCTAATTTAAGTGACGCACTCATTGGTGTAGAACATGTTTAAGGTTTTCAAATCCAAAATGTTTAAGCATATCATGGACATATTTTGTTTGACAAATAAAGATACCATCAATTCTTTGAGATATTTGAAAACCAAGGAAATAAGAAAGTTCTCCTACTAGACTCATTTCAAATTCATTTTTCATTACTAAAATAACTTCATTACACATTTCTTCATTAGTAGATCCAAATATTATATCATCAACATATATTTGTAAACTAATTATTTCATCATTATTGTGCTTAATGAAGAGAGTATTATCCGCACTTCCCATAATATAACCGTGCTTTAATAAAATGATGTAAGTCTTTCATACCATGCACAGGGCGCTTATTTTAAACCATAAAGTGCTTTTTCTAGTTTATAAACATGATTTGGAAATTTTTCATTAATAAAACTGGGGGGTTGTTCAACATAAACTTCTTATTTTACAAACCCATTTAGAAAAGCACTTTTCACATCCATTTGATATAGTTTTATTCTTTTAAAGCTTGCAAATGCTAGAAAAATTCTTATAGACTCCAATCTAGCAACGGGTGCAAAAGATTTATCAAAATCTATCCCCTCGATTTGAGAATATCCTTGTGCTACTAAGCGTGCTTTATTTCTAGATATTCTAGACTCACCGTCTAATTTATTTTTAAAAATCCATTTTACACCTACAACCGGGTGATTAGATGGTCTTTCTACAAATTTCCAAACATTATGTCGCTCAATTTGTTCTAACTCTTCATTCATAGCCAAAAACCAAAATTCATCATTTAAAGCGGTTGTAACATTTTTTGGTTCAATTTCGAAAACAAAGAAAATATTTGAATAAGATTCATGAAGAGAAGAGCGAGTTCTTACCCCGATGGATGGTTCACCAAATATAAGTTCCCGTGGATGATCCTTTATGAATTTTAAGACGCTTGGAGGTGCATATTCATCTTTCTTGGCCTCCTCTTCTTCTTCTTTGGAAGGTGCTTCATCACCATGCTCCAAAGGAGGTAATGGATCATCCTCTTTTCCTGCGGAAAGTCTTTCTAAACAAGGAACAAGCTCATCAAATTTCACATTATTTGACTCTTCAACTTTTCTAGTTCTTTTATTAAAAACTCTATAAGCTTTACTAGTTGAAGAGTATCCAAGAAATGTTCCTTCATCACATTTTTCATCAAACTTTCCCAAGCTATCTTTTGTATTTAAAATGAAGCATTTACAACCAAAAACTTTGAAGTAAGACACATTAGGCTTCTTTTGAAAATAGAGTTCATATGGTGTGAGATTTAAAGATGGGCGAAGCATGATTCTATTTATAACATAACATGATTTGTTTACGGCTTCGGCCCAAAAGGACTTAGGTAATTTATATTCACATAACATAGTGCGTGCTAGCTCTTGAAGTGTCCTATTCTTTCTTTCTACAACACCATTTTGTTGTGGTGTGCGTGGTGCGGAGAACTCATGTTTTATGCCTAACATATCACAATAAGAAGTAAATTTTTCATTTTCAAATTCTCCTCCATGATCCGAGCGAATGCATTTAATTTTTAAATCACTTTCATTTTGAATACGAGTACATAATTTTGAAAACTCATAAAACGCTTCAAATTTGGATGAGAGAAATATTGTCCAACAATATCTAGAAAAATCATCTATTAAAATATATGTATACAATCTACCACCAAGACTTGTGGTGCTAACGGGACAAAAGAGATCCATATGAATTAATTGCAAAGGTCTTGTAGTAGAAATAACATTTTTACTTTTGAAAGAGGACCTAGTAATTTTACCTTTTTGACATGGTGAACAAAGTGAAGGTAAATTTCCATTTAATCTAGGCAATCCTCTAATTAAATCTCTTTTGGCAAGTTTTACAATAAGCTTTGTGCATGTCCTAGCCTTCTATGCCAAAGATCAAGTTCATCATTTTTGGTAATAAAACATTTTAAAGTTGATTTTGAAAGATCATGAAATGAAACAATATAAACATTGTGTATTCTTGGTGCAGTTAGTAAAATATTATTTGTAATAGGATTAGATATTTTGCATAGATTAGTAGAAGATTCAATTAAAACATCTAATTCTTTATCACATAATTGGCTAATTGAAATAAGATTTTGTTTTAGCCCTTTTACATAAAGAACATTTGATATAGTGAAGGATTCGTTACCAACTGTACCAATTCCCATGATTCTTCCTTTTCCGTTGTCGCCAAAAGTCACAATCCCTCCCTTCTTCCTTTCTAGGCTAAGGAACTTTGATTTATTGCCCGTCATGTGCTTGGAGCATCCTGAATACAAGTTCCACATGTCTTCATTGTCCTTAGCCTTCCTGCACATCTAGAAAGAAGATGAGAGTAAAGATCCGGATACCCAAGTGGAACCACCCATAGAGTAAGTGGAAGCCTTAGGTACCCAGACTTGCTTTAAAGTATTCGTTTTATTTTCCTGCAAGAACTAGATGTGTGACCTAACCTATAACAGTTTGCACACGAAATAAAGGGGGTTGATGCCCTTTTCTGGTATATTTTCTTGTTGGAAAAACTTTGATTTGCATATGGTAAGCATTTTGAAAAAGAAATTTCAGGTTTCTGGTATGAGGTGCTAGCGCCGGCATTAGTGGCTAGCGCCGGGCGGTATCCCTCTCCTCGATATCCGAGCCCAAACTTTCCAGAACCATGGCACTGGTTCCCTAGAATCATTTCCAGTGATTTTTGGCCTATTCCAAATTTTTTAATGGCCATGGTGAGATCATGAACTTGTGCTTTAAGTGAAGAGTTTTCTTTCACAAGCATGACACACCTATTTTCAAAACCTTTTTTATTATTTTTGATTTGCAAAAGAGAGGCTTCTAATTTCCTTTCTAATTCCCCCTTCTCTTTTGTAAGAGTTTTGGCATGAGAGAGGGCTTTAGAATGTGACTCTTCAATGTCTTTTGCCAATTTTGTGGAGTGATCACATTCTTGGCAAGAAACCCTTCTCTTTTCTAAAATAATTACCTTTTTGGAAAGCTTTTGATTTTCTTTAATAAGAGATTCATTTTCACGATTTAATAAAATACTATCCTTCATATTTTAATCAAAAGCATTGCACGTTTCAGGAGATTCATTAAATAATTCATCATAAGTGGGAGGAATTACCTCAGTGTCACTAGGAACACTGGTGTCGTCGTCGTCATTTTCATGTCCCATGAGGCACATGTTTGTTTCCTCATCTTCGCTTGATGAAGACCCGCTTGATTCTTCGGAGGAGGAGGAAGAGGAGTCATCCCACGTCTTTGCCTTTAGTACCTTCCTCTTTTCTTTCCCTTTGTGCCGTTTCTCCTTTTTCTCCTTCAAGAATTTTGGGCATTGGCTCCTTATGTGCCCCGTCTTCCTACAATGAAAGCACTCCGGTGGAGGTATTTCTTCTTCATCGTCGCTCTCCTTTTCCTTCTTTGAGGACGACCCTTTCCATCTTCCATCCTTTTGGATAAATTTTCGGAAAGTGTTTCGCCTTTCCGGATTTCGCATGAACTTATGGAAGTACTTTGCCAAAAGACTCTCTTCATCTTCATCCTCATCCTCTTGGCACTCCTTCTTTGATTTTAATGCCAACGCCTTCTTCTTTGTCTCCTTGTTGTATTCATCAAATTGGATTTTGAGTTCTACCTCATGGGTTTTGAGATTCCCAATGAGGCTCTCAACTTGGAGCGTTCTTAAGTTGTGCGATTCCGAAATAGCCGTCACCTTCGGGTTGAATTTTGGAGGAAGAGAACGAAGGATCTTACAGACCAAGTCGCCATTTGAGAATGTCTTTCCAAGAGCTTTTGAGACATTGACGATCTTGGTGAAGCGCGTGTACATACCATCAACATCTTCGCTTTCGTCCATTCGGAATTTTTCATATTCCGACTCCAGTTGGAAAAGCTTGGAATCTTTAACCTGCGATGTACCTTCATGAGTAACTTCCAAATGATTCCAAATTTCATATGCAGTAGTACAAGCAGAAATTCTATTAAATTCATTTCTATCTAAAGCACAAAATAGAGCATTCATGGCTTTTGCGTTATTTTTACATTTGAGTTTATCCTGATCATCCCATTTATCTTTGGGTTTGTCTAAAGTTATCTCTCCAACTACAAATGTAGGAGGAGTGTATTCTTCTTCTACCATGTTCCAAACCTCAATATCTAGGGTCATTAGAAAACAACGCATCCTATTTCTCCAATAATTATAATCTGACCCAGTAAATACAGGTGGTCTACTAATTCCCTGACCCTTGGAAAAAGCGAGATCATAAGACGCCATTATTCTTGGTTTTTAAACCATTTGGAATAACCTGCGCTCTGATACCACTTGTTGGATCTTACGGCGCCCTTAGAGGGGGGGGGGGGGTGAATAAGGGAATAAAATTCTTTTTATAAATTTTAAGATAATTACTAAGTTGTTTTGATTAATAGGAAAATAATGATGACAACTTTGTAATAACAATTTTGCAATAATGATTTTTACTCCAATTGAGAGAAATCAACTAAACACAAATATAATCATGATTGCATTATGTAAAAAGGGTGTTTACAAAATTTGATTTCAATATCGCTAGAAATCGGAGGCGTACAAAAGTGAATTTCTTTTCCTTTTCTATACCGACTTGTATCCCCACAAACCAGTTGGCTTTAGCCTATCCTTCCCCGGATAAGGCCTCAAGCCGCTCTAGCCAATCCTTCCCCGGATATGGCCTCGAGCCCCCTTAGATCTAATCACCTAGAACTAGTCGCCAACACAAGGCGAATTTCCCCCTAAGTCCGACCCAGACCTAGTCGCCAACACAAGGCGAATTAACTACAGGATACAAATAAAGAAGTGAAGTAAATAACAAGAAAACTCCCTCTTGAGATTTCTGGAGATGAGGATGAAGGATCGCTGAAGCACAAGCGAGGTCGAAGCGATCGTTCTTCGGATGAAGCGTGATGGCTTACTTCTCCAGAATTTCTTCTTTGGCTTTGAGTGGGAGATGATGTTTTGGCAGAGTCGCAGCACGAGAGTTTGGGCACAAGTAATGTCTCTGGAAGATCTAACCAAAATGAGAGAGATCCCAACATTTTATAGAACTTGGAGCTAGCGCCTGCGGTAGTGGCTAGCGCCTGCGGTAGCGTTCGTGTGGAGCGGTTGCGAAACCGTCAGCGGCGTGGCGCTGTGCACGAACTTGAGATAGCGCCTGGCGGTAGCGATAGCGCTGGCGGTAACGGGAGATAGCGCTGGCAGTAGCGGAAGCGGTAGCGGTTGCGAAACCGTCGCTGTCCATGAACTTGAGATAGCGCTTGGCGGTAGCGATAGCTCTGGCGGTAGCGAAAACTGTCGGGAACAAACTTTCGTCGGTCGGAGCTTCAAGTTCGTCGAACGAAAATTTCGTCGAACGGAGCCAAATTCATCGATCGAAATTCCGTCGAACGCAGCTTCAATTTCGTCGAACGGCTAGCGCCTGGCAGTAGCGTTAGCGCCGGCGGTAGCGCTGCTCCTTTCAAAAGTTGTATTCCATGCTGCCTTCTACCTGTGGAGTATTGCAACTATAGTTCCTGCACACTATAAACACACTACAAGCAATATCAAATACAATATGGGATTTGTTATTCTCAAACAAAGGGATGTGACACACATGTCCAACATGCATCCCCCCAGATCCGGACCTGAACTCCTTAGCTGCGGAACTTTAAGCATTGATGGAAGGACGAGGGAATGCATCGGAAGGTGCTGATGAGAGGGCGTCCAAATATGGCATTATAGCTGCTCGGAGCATCAACAATGATGAACTGACAGTTCCTGGGGACCCCTCCCAACGTCACTTGGAGGCCAACTCCTCCCTCGACATCCTTCCTCTCCCTGAGAACCCAAACAAGGGTCCATATGAGGATTTCACTCTCTTTGCTTCCACCTCTAGCGCGTTAAAGGCCTTCTTGAAGATAACATTCACCGAACTCCCGTTGTCCACCAAAATCCGGGTGACGGTGAAGTTTTCAATCGCTGTCTGGATCACCAAGGCGTCACAGAACGGGTCTTCAAAGTCTAGCATATCTTCCGCCGAGAAGGTGAGCTTCTCCGAGGGGGGTGGGGTTTGGGAGGTCGACGCAACACTTCTCCTGAACATCACCTGGAAGCTTCTCTTACGAGTCGCTTCTATTCCCACCCCACCATGGATCACTCCGACCCCTCCCCTAGCTCCCACGTCCGTCCTATCTTCGCATCTGTCCTCTTCATCAATGGGTAGCACCTCTTCGATCCTCACAGTCCGCTACTACTGCTGGCCTATTCCCCTCATCTCCAATAATTCTAGGCAGGTGGCCGTCGCGTGACCTTCTTCCTGATGAAAGTCACAGTAAGGCAACGCCACCCTGCCCCCTCTTCCACCTCCTCTTCTTCCTCCTCTTCCTCCTCTTCCTCGGCCTACCACCATGGCTTGTTCCCGAGGGAGGTGAAGTGACTTGGGACCTTTCCTACACCCCAGAACCCTTCATTCCCCCCTTCGTTGGTGATCTCTTTCCTGACCTCTCCCCGGACCCTCCTGGGGCCTCCAAGCCAGCCGATTATTGGGCTCCTGATGGCCCCAATCCCGCTGATGTCCCCGGGACCCCTGACCTCGGGGTTCTTCCCTTCTCCTTCCCTCCTGGTGTCTCACCTCTGGCTCGGTCATCTTTGCCAACCTCTTATAGAACTTCTGGTTGGCGGCCTCCCCTTCTATCCCTTCCGCTTCCCGCTCTATTAGTTCCTCGAAGGATTGAGGGGCCTTCCGCTTCAGGTCCATTTTAAAGAACCCATCTCGTAGCCCCACTATGAACGCCATCTGGAGGGTGAACCCCAGCACCTCCTGCACGAGGAGGACCTCCTCCTGGAACCTATCCATGTAATGGGCCAACGACTCCCCAGGCCCTTGCTTGATCTAAAAGAGCGCCTCTACATCCTTCTTCCTCTTCTTCGACATTGAAAAGCGCAACCTGAAGCTCTGCCGCAAGTCCTCGAAGGCGTAGGTGGAACCCACGGGAAGCTGGTGGAACCAGTCCCTCTCCTTCTCCTTCAGAGGTGGCAATGAGCCGGCACTGGAAGGCATCCGTCATTGGAAGGATCGAGACCATGTCCTCAAACCACTGCAGATGCAGGACTGGGTCGTCTCTGCCAGTGTAGTAAGACATCTCCGGCCCTCTGAACCCTTCTGACACCGGGGCAGAGAGGATCAACTCACAGAAGGGACTCCCATCCTCTGCTCGGCGAGTGGTCCTCTCATGCGGGGTCAAAACACACACCTCCGCACTCGCCAGGCGGTTGAACAGCTGCCGCCCGAGGAGATCCCGCGCGCTTGCTTCAGTCGCGACCTCCTTTCCCAGCCACTGGTCCGGAGCATTCTCGCCGATCTGCTGGGGCGGAACCACCGGGACTACGGGTGTCTCACACTCGCCCCTACCGCGAGAGCTACATACATGGTCTGCATGACCTCTCGCTAGAACTTCTCTTACTTCTCTAGCCACTCCATTGTTGCCGGTGGCTGCGAGTGGCCTGGGTTAGAACCATTTCCTCCATCTCCTATCATCGAACTCAACTTGGGATTTTCTTGCACTGGCTACGATCCACGCTCACCGCACCAAAAATGTTGAAATCGTCAATCGGTCTCTGAGTTCGGACCCACAGGGGGTGTAACCCGCGCCTACTTCTCCCGCACTAAACTCTCCTGACTTTGGATGGAAAAACTAGAACAGACCCAAGGCAACAGCGAGGAGGTCCCGCCACACAACCGGCAGATCTTAGAGAGCTTCCCCTCCCAAACCAATGCTCAGCCGGGCACCTTGGAGGGCACTAGCAGCTAACTCCAAAAATTTCCTGGAGGAGAGAGCTGGAAAAGATCTGATCTCCTCCAAGGTGCCCTTAAGGGTCTATTTAAAGATTTTCTAACCTAGGACTGCAAATAGCGTGAATCCGCTGTTTGGTTTTACTAACCGCACCCTAAATTGGTCTGCTAACAGCCTAACTCCGCTATTCTGAAGGGCTATTAGCAGCCCACGGGGGGTATCTAGGTCATTTTGCCCCCAGATCCCCTTGTACGAGTGATTCCTGAGGGCACCACTCGCCTCCCTGGGCGAGTGGTCCGTGAAGGCACCATTTGCTTACTCATGGGCGAGTGGTCCGCGAGGGTTCCACTCGCCTCTTCCTGATTCCCCAAGCGAGCGAGGCTTCGACCCTCATACGCCCGTCTGTCCGCGCAACAGCGCGTTCTCTCCAGCGGGTGCTTCCTCATGCTCTTCGGGCCAAAGCCCCTTTTGGCTCATGCGAATGCTTACTTGTCCCAAACATTTCTCCTTCTGGTGACCTTGAGTCTGGGGTGGGACCTCTCGGCGAATACGGGGTTGTACATCAATAAGATCAAATCAAATAGAATCTTCACTTCATTCTAGGTCAATAAGTTAAAACACTATTATACTTTGGCATAGCCTTAATCTCAAATCATTGCCACCTAAAGAATATTAGTGCATATCTATTTTGTTCAAACATGTCTTCTTTGTTTGCATATCCTATAATATTAAGCTTAAATTGTTGTGCAAAACTCAAGAATTAAGGTTTAATGAATATGGAGCTTTATTAAATATGGAGCCATGTTCTAAAATTTTAACTTCCGCAACTTTTTGCGATTTCTTCTCGTCTCTTCACTTCATTAGACAGGTCTTACATTGTACAAACATAATTAAGAAAAATCGAAAGTGAAATCAAAGGAAATCTAGGCTATATGATTAAAATAAGCACTCTCTGTGAGCTAACGCAGGCGCTAGGATCTAACATCGGTGCTAGCTCAAGTGTCCGATTTTCTGTAATTTTAAAATTCTGAAAAATCACTAAAAATATATTATTTTACATGTACTACTCATTTTTGCATCTATGTCTATAATAGATTTTTGAAAACTTAAAATACAAAATTACAAAAGCCAAATTACAAAAAAAAAATTCTTACTTCCTTTCTTTGGTTATTTGTTTGATCTCTATTTCTATATGCAAAAATCAAATACAAAAATATAAAACCAAAACAAGTATCAAAAATTATCTTTTGAACTTAACTTTTCTATTTACATGTATCTTGCGAAAGGTAGATTTGGGCTATCATCCCATCACATCTCCTAGTACTGGGAGAACCCCTCACGGGGTAGACCTCAGGAAGTCCAAGATCAATTTTAAGAGTTCAAACTTTAAATCAAATTTTTTAAAAAATATCAAAAATACTGTATGGACTTTATTGTGAAAATCAAGCATGATTTAATCTATTATTTAGAACTTCTATAATGTTGCAATTCATCAGTTCAAACTACTTTGAACATTGTTTTTATCATGCTTTGATATATCTACTCATATGTGCACCAATTAAAATAAAAAGTAGTGTAGAACTTTGCTTAGCATGCCTCTAAGTATGAGTAAATGTTTTATGGTTGATAATGATATTTCTTCACTCACTTTTTGGCTAAGTCTACTTATGTTTTTAATCTAAAGATGCTTATTAGTGTATTATAATTGTACAATAAATTAAATTTGCACAAGTATCTTACCTGCACTATATTTATTTGCACTATTAAACATAAAGAAAAGTGGTTGTACTTTCAAAATTCATTTGGTTTGCAAAGCAAGTGTAATCGGAGAACTTTGTACAAAAAACAAATCATGAAATAAATTGACAAAGATAACTCCACCAAGCACTACTTGAACCTCCTGATAAGTCTTAATAAGCGTTGTGAGGTTGAGCACCTTGGAAATTATTAAAGTGTCTTGTGCAAACCTTCATTTTTACACCACTTATTCTTAAGTACACTGGATCACAAAAATCAATATTGAAAAATAAGTATGTGATCCCCCAAGCACTACTTTGCTCCCTGATAAGTCTTAATGAGCATTGTGTGTGCAAAGCACCTTGGTAGTTGTACATTTTCTTTATGCATTGAAGTGTGTGGAAGTAAAATTATTTGTCTTTTATTGTGCACTTTACTCTACATATGTCTTGTATTTTTGATTAAATCATTTGTTTACTCTATTCAAAATACACTTATGTGTACATCATTATCTTCCATAACACTTTTTCTCATGAGTATTGGATCCTAATGCTAATTCTATACTACTCTTTATATATAAATGCACTAGATAACCTAGCATGCTCTCTACAATGTTTTGTATGTTTTGAACTTTTGAATTAAAATAACATTGTAGTAATCTCTTTTTGATAACATTATTTCATGCTTGGTTACTTTATTATCAATCTTAAAGTTTTTAATTGAAAAATTATTTACAAAAACATCTTTCTTTTTAGAATTTAACTCTTATATCTTCATGATTACAAAAAGATGTTTCTTGTATTTCTATAAGTCTTCCGCATCATCACCATATATTTTTTAACTTGCGCTTTCATGCCTATATCAAAGTCTTAAATCTCAAAATTCCTTTTTTTCAACAAGTAGTAGACTTGCTTGGTAGAATTTATATTGGTTACTCTAAACACGCATATCATTTTTATACTAAAAACTCTGATTTACTAATGGATTTCAAAATAGCTATGTGAGTTTTTTCAAAAAATCAAACAAAGATATAAACCCATTGGCTATGAAATTATAATTAGATTTAAAACGCTTAAATGTTTCCAATAATTATTATCCATGATTACATATCTCACCATAGAGGGGGCGTAGGGTTGTAGACATTAAATAACCTAACCTCTAAGTCATGTCTAGTCCTTAACCAGGGAGGGTTCCAGTGGGGCCTTGCAAGGCTGAAAGTGAGTTTAGTTCTTATTATAAGTTTAAAGCTCTTGCTTAAGTTTTAGTTTCCAAATAATGATATATATAAGTGTTTGCTGAGTAATAAACACAAACAGCTAGAGTGCATAAATAAACACAGCACATGAAATAAAACAAAGTATAAACAAGAAGCATTCCAGGTGACACAAAGAAATATAGTAGTTCCCCAAATCTGGGTAGTCTACTCTTCTACCACCCTTGGTAGGAATCCATTAGGAGAGTTGATCAGGTGCCCTTACACCAATGGAGTTTTGATCAGGTGCCCAATTCACCACAGTCAGGTTTTTGCTAAGGTGACCAGTCACCGAGAGTTTACTTTTGAAGGGAGTAATAACCCTGTACAAGATGGGAGAAAGGGAAAGGGAAAAATATAATGTTCTTCTCTGTATAGGAAGACTCTTGAAGATCCTGATATGGTGTTGAATGGATCTGATTATGATGTTGAAGAAGACTCCCCCTGTCTGATAGAGCTTGGTGACAGTTCTAGAGGCTCCTTCTCTTGATTGAACAAGCACCTCTTCTTATGCAGTGATGATCCTGAGCAAATGATTGTGATTGTTGTCTCAGGATGTGTATGATCTGCAAGAAGATGTTAGGCAAAAAGAGAGGTTTCTTGTAGTGTTGTATCTCTGTTGTATATGCCTGTCTATATATGTATATCTATCTCATATTTTTTGCTCTATATATAATCTGGAGAAGGTATTTGAATTCTTGCCCGGGAAAAAGGAAAGATATAGTCTCTTTAATTAGATTCCTTGGGAAGATAAGTTTTCCGTCTCTTACTCTTCTGAAAACGGCTATAATCTTTATTGCCTGCAACGGCTATATCAGAAAAGCATGAATATATTAATGTTAGTCCAGCTGTATAATAATAATAATAATAAAAGTATTGCTGATAACACATTTGTCGAGCTCTTCTGGATTCGTCGAGCGCCGTTTAGAGAATGCTTAGCTGCTGAGATCTATTCTGACTGGAATTTGTCGACCGCTGTTCTGATAGAGATTTGTCGAGCGCTGGCAACAAAACTGTCGAATGCTGGCTGGCTTTCGTCGAGCGCTGGCAACAAAACTGTCGAACGCTGGCTGGCTTTCGTCGAGCACCGATCGACATTGTCGATCGCAGAGAATATATATAAATTTTAATTCCTTCTCTTTATTTCTCTCAGCCAAATATATATATAAATTTCTTAGTATGTTTTATATATATTATTTTTATCAGCTTTCTTATCTTAATGAGATTTGGTCTGAGTAATTAAATGGTCTATGACCAAAGGGATGGATCCTAACTCAAATCAAAAACTAAGGTTCCAACAATCTCCCCCTATTTGAGTTGGGATCCTAAATCAAATTAAAACTAGTGGCCTGGTACTCTCCACCTATTTGGTTTAGGATGCCGACAGTTTTAATTTATATATTCTCCTTTTCTCTCTCACTTGGTTTTATTTTTCTCCTTTTCTCTCTCACTTGGCTTTTAGCAATTTTTATTCTTTGTAAGGTTATTTTTGCACTTTTACTTTCCTAAATTTTGATTTAAAATTTTCAATTTCAGCAACCTTTAATGGATTCAATTGAATGTTGAAGTCAGAAAAACATTGTCTGATACCTTCCTTCTTAAAGAATCCCTTAAATCAGAAGAGACTCACACTCAGTCACATAACCATTTCTGATTAATGTAACTACAGTAGAATGCTCAACATGGTTTTCAGAGAAATCTATAAGACTGTGAAGTTTTCTGACATTGCTTTTAATGATATAAACATTTAAATGAATTTTATGTTTTGCTGTTTTAATTTAGGGATGGAGTTTAATGGTGAAAAACTTATTAATAATTAAGTAGGGAGTTTTTATTAGAGTTGAAAGGTTTAGTATTTTGAAATATGTTTAGCCTTTTTATTTCATTGAAATATAAATTTGAAAATTTTCTTTTATGTTGTTGAACAGACATAATTTCTTTTTCTTTAAAATTCTGTTTGAAGTTTTCAGCTTTAATGAACTTATTTTCTAAGTAAAAAAATTGTTCTGCTGTTACTTTAAAATTTTCTATAATTTCAACAGAAATTAATTTGTGTATTATTAGCTTTTTACTGATTCTGTTTTCAGAAATTATCAAATCTGTAGATGGTGAGTTGAAAACAGATGTAAGATCAGAGGTAATAATAGGAAATGATGTTACCTCTTTTACCTTTCCTTTATCAAGTTCTACATCAGATTCAGATTCTGCATCAGATTTGTAATTTGAGCCATATATAGCCAACATGTAGAAAGCTGTGGCTTTTTGTTCTTCTTTTTCTTCTTCTTCCGTTAGAGTAACTGATGGTGCTGCATCAAAAATGATGTTAGCTAAGGCAGTTTCAACTTTTGGATCTGAAGATAGAAAATTTGCTTGTGCCATTTGAAAAACCCTTTTGAAACAAAATAAGAACTAAGTGATCTTTGTGATTTCAGGTGTTAGCCTGTGTGAAAAATCAACCTGCTTTGATACCAATTGAAAGTGAGTTTAGTTCTTATTATAAGTTTAAAGCTCTTGCTTAAGTTTTAGTTTCCAAGTAATGATATATATATATGTATTAGTGTTTGCTGAGTAATAAACACAAACAGCTAGAGTGCATAAATAAACACAGCACAGGAAATAAAACAAAGTATAAACAAGAAGCATTCCAGGTGACACAAAGAAATATAGTAGTTCCCCAAATCTGGGTAGTCTACTCTTCTACCACCCTTGGTAGGAATCCACTAGGAGAGTTGATCATGTGCCCTTACACCAATGGAGGTTTGATCAGGTGCCCAATTCACCACAGTCAGGTTTTTGCTAAGGTGACTTGTCACCGAGAGTTTACTTTTGAAGGGAGTAATAACCCTGTACAAGATGGGAGAAAGGGAAAGGGAAAAATATAATGTTCTTCTCTGTATAGGAAGACTCTTGAAGACCCTGATATGGTGTTGAATGGATCTGATTATGATGTTGAAGAAGACTCCCCCTGTCTGATAGAGCTTGGTGACAGTTCTGGAGGCTCCTTCTCTTGATTGAACAAGCACCTCTTCTTATTCAGTGATGATCCTGAGCAAATGATTGTGATTGTTGTCTCGGGATGTGTATGATCTGCAAGAAGATGTTAGGCAAAAAGAGAGGTTTCTTGTAGTGTTGTATCTCTGTTGTATATGCCTGTCTATATATGTATATCTATCTCATATTTTCTGCTCTATATATAATCTGGAGAAGGTATTTGAATTCTTGCCCGGGAAAAAGGAAAGAGATAAAGTCTCTTTAATTAGATTCCTTGGGAAGATAAGTTTTCCGTCTCTTACTCTTCTGAAAATGGCTATAATCTTTATTGCCTGCAACGGCTATATCAGAAAAGCATGAATATATTAATGTTAGTCCAGCTATATAATAATAATAATAAGAGTATTGCGGATAACACATTTGTCGAGCTCTTCTGGATTCGTCGAGCGCCGTTTAGAGAATGCTTAGCCGCTGAGATCTATTCTGACTGGAATTTCTCGACCGCTGTTCTGTTAGAGATTTGTCGAGCGCTGGCAACAAAACTATCGAACGTTGGCTGGCTTTCGTCGAGCGCTGGCAACAAAACTGTCGAACGCTGGCTGGCTTTCGTCGAGCACAGATCGACATTTGTCGATCGCAGAGAATATATATAAATTTTAATTCCTTCTTTTTATTTCTCTCAGCCAAATATATATATAAATTTCTTAGTATGTTTTATATATATTATTTTTATCAGCTTTCTTATCTTAATGAGATTTGGTCTAAGTAATTAAATGGTCTATGACCAAAGGGATGGATCCTAACTCAAATAAAAAACTAAGGTTCCAACAAAGGCACTGGGGGGAAAGAGTGCTAGGTTGAGTTTTGTCTAGTGTTCGCATATGAGACTAACACCCCAACCAATGGCATTTATGCAACTCCTCATAACCATACGTCACATAGTACGGGGCTAGGGTGTAGACATATTGTCTTGGTAGATTGGTTACTTGAAAATCACCTTTTTATGCGTAAAACTCTTATATAAAGGGGAAAACTAACATGATAATATTGATTACTTGGCAAATGTTATATTGTTCATCTTTAAGGAAAAAAAACTCTGATCTATCTCTATAAAAATTATTCTAAAACTTCTTATCATTTCCTTCTCTCTAAAAGCTCGATCATGTCTTTATCTTATTATCAAATTTTTTTGTGTTTTGCTTCCTTACCCACTTTTGCTAATAACAAAAGGGGGAGAACTAACATGATAAATATAATCCGCTATCAAAATAGAAAACTAACATGATTAATTAAGATGATAGCTTACATAATACGGGAGCATTTACTTAGGGGGGGCATGAATTTAAGTGGAGCAATTCTAAATGCTAAAATTGATAATTATCCTAAGTCATCACTCTCTCACACACACAAGTAAGTTTCATCATGCTTATATATTAATGCTCTGATTTATCATTAATGGATTTGTTATTATCAAAAGGGGGAGTTTGTTGGAACATGGTCTTCTGCATCTCCTAGGTTTGAGAATAACAAATCTTATGTGTATTTGATCTTGTATGTTTAAGTGTGCAGGAAAACAAGTCCACATGACTCAAGGATAACATAAGAAAGTTGCGCCAAAATTTGAAGCCAAAATTCCAACATGCCCGCTACCATCGGCGCTAGCGCTAGCTCTAATTTGAGAAAATCTCAGAAACAGTTATGGAAGGTGATAGCATCAAGAGATAGAAGCTAACGCAGGCGGTAGCAGCTAGCGCAGGAGGTATCTACTAGCGCCGGTGGTAGCGCAAAGCACAAGAGGAAGGCGGTCGACTTGCTTAAAATGAAGGATTCTTACACGGAGAATATTTCCTAATCTGGGATAGCGTCGGCGTTAGCGATAGAGAAGGCACTAGCTCCAAGGATATATAAAGGACCCCTTGGATACGTCTTCTTCATCCCTCTCCACTCCCAAATTCCATAGCTTCGTGTCACATCTTATAGAGGAAGGTTCAGAGAAATACTCCCACAAATCTATGTAAGCTTAAGGATATCCGTGGAGAAGATTTCAACACGCATCATCATCGTGATGTAAGACCGCATCGACTATGATCATACTCTGCGGGTCTGCGCCTACTTCTCCAAGAGATCCATATAGGGAGTTTTTATATTGTTGTTATTTATTTCACATCTTTTCTTTGTAAACCGTTAGAGAAATCACCTCATGTTGGCGACTAGGTCTGGGTAGGACTTAGGGCAGAAATTCGCCTCATATTGGAGACTATGTCTAGGGTGTAGATCTAGGGGGCGCTCGAGGCCATATCTAGGGAAGGATTGGCTAGAGCGACTTGAGGCCGTATCCGGGGAAGGATCAGCTAAAGCCAACCGGTTCGTGGGGATACGAGTCGGTATAGAAAACAAAAAGGGTCTTTCATATTTCGCCTTGATTTCTAGCGTCATTGAAATTAAATTTTGTAATCAATTTTATTAATAATAATCATGTCTCTCTTTGTGTAATAAAATTGATTTGATCTTCATTTCTCTAAATTGTTTATTATCCTCTCTTTCATAATAAAACAATTTAGATCTTTATTCAAAATCACTAATTTGATCTCATATTATTTCAAGTATTCCAAAATATAATATAAGTTTTTAAAACCCTTATTCACCCCCCCCCCCCTCTAAGGGCGTCTACCGATCCAACAGTAACAAAAGCAGGTGACAAGGAAAGATGTAATCTAGTAGATACTATATCAACAGTACAACAAGAAGGCAGGTAACAGCAAGAGGTATCAATATGTATATAATAGCATATCAATACTAGCAGTATATCGGTACAAAAGTAAGCAGTGCAGTATCAAAATGTACCTTAACATAAATGAATGCCCATACAAACTTTAAGTTAAGGTTTCCAATTTCGAACCCATCATATAAAAGATCCCATACTAAATTATATGATGGACCCGATGCGGTGCAATGCTATGATCATGAATGGATGAATGCAATGCAATGATTATGATATGATGACTGTTAAAATTTTTGATTGGACCGTTTAGGAGTAAGCAGGAGTTGTATCAACAAGAGTTATAGCCAAACAACCACAATGCCAAAAAGCAACACAAGAAATCTTTATTGAAACAGAACTGCTTTACAATGCGAGGTATACATGGCGAGACATGATTCATCAGAATCACGGAGACGAGAAGAACAAAACACACCAAAAAGGTAAAGCTGGCGGCTAGGCAAGCTCAGACCGCACAAGCCGCACCACTCCAGAACTCGCCCGGCTTGCCCTGAGATCGCACGAACAGAAACTGGATAGACTGCCAGCACTGCAAGACCGCACCTCAGACCACACGAACGGAAGCTTATTGGAACAAGGAACTGAAGCTGTCGCCAGACCACAACTCAGACCGCCTAACCGCTGAAGGTCGCCTGATCACTGAGCTCGCTGCGAACAGCATAAGAACACAATAACCCAGTTCGCTGACAGACCGCAGACGAACTGATTATTCAAGCCACCAGAAATCACCAAGGAAGGAGACCGCACCCTGCTGATCGCAAACCTGCAAACACAACAAAGGTTAACTCACATCCAAGTCGCGCGAACTCAAACTTGAGACCGCAAGAAACAATCCGGGCTCTAGTTCTTACAGTTCTTGTTAGGAATGACGGGCCATGCAACCCTATTTATAGGCGGGTGGACGGATGTCGTCACCGCACAAATAGGGATACAGTCACCACCCATCAGATTGCGAACGGTCTCAAAATACAGACCGCGCGAACAGACCTTTTGGACGGTCACCCGACCAAGACGCAGATCAGCAGACTTAATCGCGCACAGGCCGCGAGAACACGAGACCGCGCACAAGCCGTGCGGTCTCAACAACGCTCCTTCCTTAGAACATCAGGAGCAAGCAAGAACCATCTGGCCGACTTCAGACAAGTCGCCAGATCGCCAAGATAGACCACCCGGGTAGACGGTCATATAGGAACAACCCGCCCGGTCTCCCAATAAGGGAACCAGGCAAACCAGCAGATCTACTCGGGAACAACCCGCAACAGGTCGCCAACGACCAAACCCAAGAAGCAAGCTGGCAGATCTCACCAGATCGCCAGAACCAAACCGCCAGAGCACCAGCGCAGACCGCACGGTCTCTGCGGTTTCCAGCCTTCAGACCGGCCGGACTCCCTTCCACTTCACTTCAACAATTTCAACACTCCCCCTTGAAGTGGGAAGTGGAAACTAGCCCGAACAACTCCCTTAACCGTGTAAACGGTCCCTTCGCCAGCGGCTTTGTGAAGATGTCTGCGACATTGTCCGCACTCCGAACATGCTCGACCATAAGAGATCCTCCCAACACCTTTTCACGAATGAAATGGTGCTCAATCTATATATGTTTGGTCCTCGCATGACAGACTGGATTGTTGACCAGCTTGAGAGCACTCTCATTGTCCCCGCGTAGCATAGAGGGACCTCGAATCTCCTGATGAACGTCCTCTACCAACCTCCTGAGCCAAACGGCTTCCTGAGCTGCCAAGGCCGAAGCCTTGTACTCCGCTTCTGTGGTAGATAAAGACACCGAGTCTTGCTTCTTGCTGCACCAAGAAATAGCTGTGGGGCCTGTCATAAAGACATAACCAGACGTTGATCTCCGATCATCCACGTCTCCCCCATAATCAGCATCCATGAAACCATGCAACTCCAAGCTTGACCCTCTCCTATATAGGAGACCCAAATCAGAGGTCGACTTCACATACTTCAAGATGCCTTTTGCCGCCAGGAGATGAGGTTTTCGTGGTTCCGCCATGTACCGACTCACTTTGCCAACTGCATAAGCAATATCAGGCCTCGTGATGGTCAAATAGATCAAGCTCCCAACCAGAGCTCGGAAAACCAACGGTTCAGATAGAACTCTTCCCTCATCCTTCCGAAGCTTATGATGTTGCTCCAGAGGTATAGAGCTGCTCTTCCCTTCCTCCATGCCAAATCGTTGAACGATCCGCTCCGCATAGCCAGCCTGAGAAATGAGCACTCCGCTCTCCCGCCTCTGCACCTCGAGTCCAAGGAAATGGTGAAGCTCCCCCAGATCCTTCATCTCGAATCTGATAGCAAGCTCAGCCCTGAGTCTTGCAACAGCTTCCTTCGAGTTTCCGGTGACAATCATGTCATCCACATACAGCAGCACAATCACCCGAAGCACCCCCTCCTTCTTGATGAACAAGATAGAATCAGAGTCTGAAGCAACGAATCCGCAGAATAAGAGATACTCTGCAATCTTTCTGTACCACGCCCGAGGCGCTTGCTTCAACCCATACAGGGCCTTCTTCAATTTACAAACGTAGTCCGGATACTCCTTCGAGATGAAGCCTTGCAGTTGGATCATGAAGATATCCTTGTCAATCTCGCCGTATAAGAAGGCATTCTTCACGTCGAGTTGCCAAATCTCCCAACCACACAAAGCCGCCAAGGCAATAACAAATCGAACCGAAGTCATCTTTGCCACTGGACTAAACGTCTCATCATAATCTTCTCCATACTGCTGTGAAAACCCGCGAGCTACAAGGCGAGCCTTGTATCGCTCGATACTGCCGTCAGCTTTCTTCTTCAGCTTGAAAACCCACTTGCAAGTGACAGGAGTGGTGCCCTTGGGCTTGGGCACAAGAGACCAGGTCTCATTCTTCTCGAGAGCTGCCATTTCTTCTTGCATCGCAACGTCCCACTCCTTCACGCCTCTGGCCTTCTCAAAGCTCGACGGCTCCCTTTAATCCAAGGGACCAGCAAAGAAACATGAAACAAAGTTCACCATGTTTCCTCCTGTGTATCGGTCTGGTGGTTGAATAGTCCTCTTCGACCTCCTAAGAGGTTGCCTCTGACTAACCACCTCTTCAGCTCCTTCTTCAGATCTGGCTCCTCTTCCAGGCGAAATTGGAGCATTGCTCCCCCTGCTTCCAGAACCTGAAGCTTCCACCTCTGAGCTAGACACAGCTGGAGCTCCTGGTGAAACAGGCAACTCCACTTGAAGATCTTCAGCAGCCTTCCCTTTTATATCAACCCTGCTTTCCGGTAGCTCAACTCCTGAACTCCCCTTGTAGGAAGTTACTTCATCGAACACCACATCCCGAGAGACAATTGACCTCCGTGTATCAGGATCCATGCATCTCCATCCCTTCTTCCGCTCATCATACCCAACAAAGACTAGCTTCCTTGCTTTTGCATCTAGCTTTGTCCGAAGAGCATCAGGAATATGCACATAGCAGGTTGATCCAAACACCCGAAGATGTGCAACGCTCGGCTTCTCATTGAACATTAGTTCATGAGGGGTCTTCATGTTGATAGGACTCAGAGGCAATCTGTTGATGACATAAGTTGCACAACACATTCCCTCCGCCCAGAAGGACTTTGGGATACTCTTAACATGAAGCCAGCATTTGCAGGTTTCCGTCAGATGACGGATCTTCCTCTCCGCAACGCCATTTTGCTGTGGAGTATGGGCACAAGTGAGCTCTCTCCTGATGCCCTGCTTCCTGCAAAAACTTGAGAACTCACCAGAGGTGAACTCCCCACCATTGTCAGTTCTAAGTTTTTTAACCCGCAGGCCAAGCCGGCCTTCAACCAGCTCCTTGAACTCCACAAATTTAGCAAAGGCTTCTGACTTCTCTTTCAAGAAATACACCCAAACATATCTGGTGTAGTCGTCAATCAACAGCAACATGTATCTGTTGCCTCCAAGGCTTGGGGTGGCAGTCGGTCCCATCAAATCACCGTGGATGCACTCCAACGGCACTTTGCACCTTGTTTGCGATTTGTCAAATGGAAGTCGATGAGACTTACCAAACTGACATCCTTCGCAGACATGACCGTCTCCATAGGAGGACAAGCTAGGCAAGCCATTGACAAGGCCCCTTACCGCCATGGCCTTCAATTTGTCCATGCCTACATGCCCCAACCTTTCATGCCAGATGGCCGCGCCATCATTGGTCCTCATCTTATCAACATAGGTACTTGTTGATAAAACAAACAAGTCCTTCACCCGCTTGCCGACATGAATAACATCTCCCTTTATCTCCGGTTGAGTTTTGAGAAACTTCACTTCTGTTGGGCCAAACAGAATGTGATAACCGGCGTCGACCGCATTGGTCACAGAGAAGAGATTTTTCTTCATACCAGGCACGTGATAAACACTCCTCAACGTGAGTGGACCCTTATCACTGATCAGAGAGACGACTCCTTTGTGCTCTACTGGATGAATAGAATTATCAGCCGTAATGATAGCATTGTTACTTGAGTAAGGCGCCAAAGAAGAAAACTTTGATCCATCCCCGGTGAGGTGATGCCCACACCCTGAATCAACAATCCAGTCCTCATCATAGTTGATGGAAGCCAAGGACTTAACGGCCATCGCCGTTATTTTAGACACAAAGGCTCCTCCCCATCCAACTTCACCAGACTTTGGCATCTCCTTCTCCACTGCATGTCCCGGCTGAAGATTCACCCGACAATCTTTCTTGAAGTGCCCGGTCTTGTTGCTTCTAAAGCACCTCGGTCCCTCTCCTTTCTTCTTCCCATCAGACTTAGGAGCATAGCCCCTATCTTGCTGACCTGAAGTGGAGGGTCCATCATGACCCGGCTTCTTCTTTTCCCATTTCTTCTTCTTCTTCCCAGAAAACATCACATCACTTTCTCCCCCGGAGATTGAAACCCCCGCCATCTGTCTTGCTAAACTTTCTTGCGAAGCAAGAAGGTTTTCCAGCTCCAACAACGACGGTTGATTTGCCCAACCCTGAACTGAAGTCACAAAGGCAAGATACTCCTTCCGCAACCCGCGAATGATATGCCTCTTCAGTTTTGCCTCAGAGATAGGCTCATCAGGGTCCAATGCAGAAATTTCTGCCATGAGGTTCTTCATCTTGAGGAAGAAGGTAGAAACAGAAAAATCACCTTGAGAGGCCTTCGACAACTCATTTTCAAGATACTGTAGCCTCGCTACATTCTTCTTATTGAACAATCCATCCAAGGATGTCCAAATCTCAGCAACAGATTTACATCCGATGATGTGATCAAACAGCTCCGGTGAGATAGCCCTCTTAAGAGTGAACTCAGCCTTAGCATTCGTCCTTCTCCAAAGTCTCACCTCTGCCATATTATCTCCAGCTGGAAACACCTCTTGGGTGTCTTCTCCTCCAACTACCTCCCATAGATCCTCGCCAAGCAAGTAACTCTCCATACACGACTTCCACTTTTTAAAGTTAGTCGATGTGAGGAGTTCAATACCAAGACCTCTTGCGTATCCACCTTCCATGTCAATCTAAGTGGTCTCTTCTTCACAAAGACGATGGCAACTCTAGTTGATCACTGCTTATCCACTCCAGAAACCTGTCTCTGATACCATGTTAAAATTTTTTATTGGACCGTTTAGGAGTAAGCAGGAGTTGTATCAACAAGAGTTATAGCCAAACAGCCACAATGCCAAAAAGCAACACAAGAAATCTTTATTGAAACAGAACTGCTTTACAATGCGAGGTATACATGGCGAGACATGATTCATCAGAATCATGGAGACGAGAAGAACAAAACACACCAAAAAGGTAAAGCTGGCGGCTAGGCAAGCTCAGACCGCACAAGCCGCACCACTCCAGAACTCGCCCGGCTTGCCCTGAGATCGCACGAACAGAAACTGGACAGACTGCCAGCACTGCAAGACCGCACCTCAGACCGCACGAACTGAAGCTTATTGGAACAAGGAACTGAAGCTGTCGCCAGACCGCAACTCAGACCGCCTAACCGCTGAAGGTCGCCTGATCACTGAGCTCGCTGCGAACAGCATAAGAACACAATAACCCAGTTCGCTGACAGACCGCAGACGAACTGATTATTCAAGCCACCGGAAATCACCAAGGAAGGAGACCGCACCCTGCTGACCGCAAACCTGCGAACACAACAAAGGTTAACTCGCATCCAAGTCGCGCGAACTCAAACTTGAGACCGCAAGAAACAATCCGGGCTCTGGTTCTTACAGTTCTTGTTAGGAATGACGGGCCATGCACCCCTATTTATAGGCGGGTGGACGGATTTCGTCACCGCACAAACCGGGATACAGTCACCACCCATCAGATCGCGAACGGTCTCAAAAGACAGACCGCGCGAACAGACCTCTTAGACGATCACCCGACCAAGACGCAGATCAGCAGACAAAATCGCGCACAAGCCGCGCGAACACGAGACCGTGCACAAGCCGTGCGGTCTCAACAACGCTCCTTCCTTAGAACATCAGGAGCAAGCAAGAACCATCTGGCCGACTTCAGACAAGTTGCCAGATCGCCAAGATAGACCGCCCGGGTAGACGGTCATATAGGAACAACCCGCCCGGTCTCCCAATAAGGGAACCAGGCAAACCAGCAGATCTACTCGGGAACAACCGGCAACAGGTCGCCAACGACCAAACCCAAGAGGCAAGCTGGCAGATCTCACCAGATCGCCAGAACCAAACCGCCAGAGCACCAGCGCAGACCGCGCGGTCTCTGCGGTTTCCAGCCTTCAGACCGGCCGGACTCCCTTCCACTTCACTTCAATAATTTCAACAATGACTCACCCATGCATATTTGCTATGTCAACATAGACCAGTAGTTCCCACTTTTCGAGGGTAGCTAACCTGTCAGGCGCCCCCCATCGTGGCCAGACAGTGGCAGTGGAATGGGATCCTCCACTACTTGGCGGGTATGAACACTACCAGACTTAGGCCTATGTACGCCTCGATGCTAAGAACACACAACGGAGACCCTGCGTACCGTTCGCATCATGCTGAGTCTTCATAACACGGAACGGGTCTTGGGAAGTGAACACCAAGAATACAGCCCAACCATTCTAGAGTCTAGCTGACGGCTTTTGTTGGTGTCACGACTAGCAAGCCTGTTGACCCGCCACAAGTAATCCTCCATCCAGGATCATTACACCGTCATGTGTAAACCATGCACATTCATGTAATTCCATGCATAATCTGTGATATCAAGCACCCAAGGACTCACAGAAGGATCCCTCTTACCTTTCACAACGTACCAGTTCATCCGATGCTATTTAGCATCCAAGGCCCCCAATAACCGGGTCCTTAACATTTCACCATAAGATATAACCATATCTTATAATCCACACTAAGCCACAAATGCTACACATATCCAGTTGTCATGACCCTATGCAGTAGCATGTGTATAACATGGAAATTACCTTACAATATCCTGAAAGACTACTTGTGCGTTTAACGTTACGTTTCCAAAATCATGGTCCGGATGAGCACCTTATCCTCTCCTTTCAGCATAATAATTTATAGCGGCACATTTAATTATGGATTCATTCTAAACCCAAATCCACTGAAACTTCTACTATAAGTCATAATAAATGTCGGGATCATTAACACCAAATTTCGACCTCATTGTATTATGCAATGCGTATTCACGGTGCTCTACATTTATTTGACCATTATATACAATGCTAAACACTTAGACCTCACCCATAATCAATCTTATTTGCCTTCACCATCAACCACACATGCCCTTTTTATGATTCCACATATAACTAACAATTAATGGTTCATTTAAGGAGACATCTCAATAGAAATAAATCTGAAATTATTATCACAGGTCCATACTAAATTTGTACAAGATTCATACAAAATTTTGGGTCAAGCGGCCTTCACATACAACATTTATATCTCCTTTAATTTATCAAATGAAACGACAATAACTTTAATACCACTTAGTCAAATACTATGAAATTCAATAGGGATCTACATATTGTTGTCACCAATGTCTCCACAATTTTTCATGAGCATCTAACCAAAATCCTGAGAGAAATCCACAATATATTGAGATCAAAAGTGTTATGACACAGTTTACTAAAACTGGATTTCTGGGTGCTACAGTTGTCCAAAAATTATGATCCACCCCACTTTGGAAAGCTAAAATCAAGGTCTACAACAATCATGCTGAGTCCTAAACCCAGATCCAAGGGAGTCCTACCAAAAATCTACTCTGAAGTCAACTGCAGAAATCTGGACAGCTAAGCAACACACACTTAACCCATTCCAGCTTTCTGGACAGTCCACTACTCGACTAGACTTGTAGGGAGCTACATGTCACTTCAGAAAACGCATAACCTATCGTTGGAATGCTCTTTCTGAGGGATACAACTTTCATGGTGAGCCCAAAGTCTAATTCCTGTGGGATCAAGCCTAAAAATTGGATTGAACCCAGCTACACACAATTTTTCCCCTTAATAACCAAGTGCAATGTTATAAATTGAAACCTTCTTTAGCAAGGGTATATTATCATCTTTATCTCACGATATATAAGTAAAAACCCTATTTTACAGGGGATTATTCATCATTTTTATCACAAAAGATATAATTTAAACCCTATTTAACAGGGGACTATTCATCATCTTCCCCAAACAAGGGTTTGGTCATTTCACCTTCTCTCCCCCAATACTCCCTTATTAGACCATGGATTTTCATGAAATCAAATACTATCTCTTCCTTTTGATGAGTAAAGGTGATTGAAGGAACTTTCGCGGCAATCGGTGCCCTAAAATGAAAGATCTTATTTGGTCTTTTCCTAGGAAACTCCATTAACTCACAAGCCAAGCTCTTTTGAGCTCAACACCTCTCCTAATTTTTCTCTACTATCTAGTACAAAGGGGAAGGGTCGAAAGTCACCTTATTTTTTGGCCCTGGTTGGAGCTCATCTTCATGGAGGCCGGGTGGTGGTCGGCTAAGCTCCAAATCCTTCTCCAAGCTTGCTCCTTCAAGAACCCTAAGCAAAAACCTTGAGGTGTAAGGAAGAAGATGAAGAAAGGAGGAAGGAGAAGAGGAAGAAGATGAAGAAGAAGATGATGAAGAAGAATCTGAGAAGTGAGCAACCCCTGTTGGCTTAAGAGAGAAGAGATTTTGCATTAATAAGCCTTGGAATTCCAAAGTTAGGTGTCAGCTCCTTATTGGACAATAATTCCACTGTTAGCCTAAAATATCGCAATTGCTACTGTTCTGCCGGCCTAGGGAACATCATTCCCAGCTGATAGCGAAAATCGACGGAAGCTCCCATCAATCGACGGGACGGTCCCGTCGATCGGTGGAAAGGTCCGTCAATTTCAACTTAGAGCCTAGGGAATATCATTTCTAGCTGATGCTAAAAGATCGATGGGAGCTCCCGTCGATCGATGGGACGGTCCAGTCGATCGACGGGAAGCTTTGCCGATTTTCACCGTCACCCGGATTTTGGTGGACGGACCTGAACTCCTTAGCTGCGGAACTTTAAGCATTGATGGAAGGACAAGGGAATGCATCGGAAGGTGCTGATGAGAGGGCGTCCAAATATGGCATTGTAGCTGCTCGGAGCATCAACAATGACGAACCGACAGTTCCTGGGGACCCCTCCCAACGTCACTTGGAGGCCAACTCCTCCCTCGACATCCTTCCTCTCCCTGAGAACCCAAACAAGGGTCCATCTGAGGATTTCACTCTCTTTGCTTCCACCTCTAGCGCGTTAAAGGCATTCTTGAAGATAACATTCACCGAACTCCCGTTGTCCACCAAAATCTGGGTGACGGTGAAGTTTTCAATCGCCGACTAGATCACCAAGGCGTCACAGAACGGGTCTTCAAAGTCTAGCATATCTTCCGCCGAGAAGGTGAGCTTCTCCGAGGGGGGTGGGGTTTGGGAGGTCGATGCAACACTTCTCCTGAACATCACCTAGAAGCTTCTCTTACGAGTCGCTTCTATTCCCACCCCACCATGGATCACTCCGACCCCTCCCCTAGCTCCCACGTCCGTCCTGTCTTCGCATCTGTCCTCTTCATCTCTGGGTAGCACCTCTTCGATCCTCACAGTCCGCTACTGCTGCTGGCCTCTTCCCCTCATCTCCAAAAATTCTGGGCAGGTGGCCGTCGCGTGACCTTCTTCCTGATGAAAGTCACAGTAAGGCAACGCCACCCTGCCCCCTCTTCCACCTCCTCTTCTTCCTCCTCTTCCTCCTCTTCCTCGGCCTACCGCCATGGCTTGTTCCCGAGGGAGGTGAGGTGACTTGGGACCTTTCCTACACCCCAGAACCCTTCCTTCCCCCCTTCGTTGGTGATCTCTTTCCTGACCTCTCCCCGGACCCTCCTGGGGCCTCCAAGCCAGCCGATTATTGGGCTCCTGATGGCCCCAATCCCGCTGATGTCCCCGGGACCCCTGACCTCGGGGTTCTTCCCTTCTCCTTCCCTCCTGGTGTCTCACCTCTGGCTCGGTCATCTTTGCCAACCTCTTATAGAACTTCTGGTTGGCGGCCTCCCCTTCTATCCCTTCCGCTTCCCGCTCTATTAGTTCCTCGAAGGATTGAGGGGCCTTCCGCTTCAGGTCCATTTTAAAGAACCCATCTCGTAGCCCCACTATGAACGCCATTTGGAGGGTGAACCCCAGCACCTCCTGCACGAGGAGGACCTCCTCCTGGAACCTATCCACGTAATGGGCCAACGACTCCCCAGGCCCTTGCTTAATCTTAAAGAGTGCCTCTACATCCTTCTTCCTCTTCTTCGACATTGAAAAGCGCAACCTGAAGCTCTGCCGCAAGTCCTCGAAGGCGTAGGTGGAACCCACAGGAAGTTGGTGGAACCAGTCCCTCTCCTTCTCCTTCAGAGTGGTGGCAATGAGCCGGCACTGAAAGGCATCTGTCATTGGAAGGATCGAGACCATGTCCTCAAACCACTGCAGATGCAGGACTGGGTCGTCTCTGCCGGTGTAGTAAGACATCTCCGGCCCTCTGAACCCTTCTGACACCGGGGAAGAGAGGATCAACTCACAGAAGGGACTCCCATCCTCTGCTCGGCGAGTGGTCCTCTCATGCGGGGTCAAAACACACACCTCCGCACTCGCCGGGCGGTTGAACAGCTGCCGCCCGGGGAGATCCCGCGTGCTTGCTTCAGCCGCGACCTCCTTTCCCAGCCACTGGCCCGGAGCATTCTTGCCGATCTGCTGGGGCGGAACCACCGGGACCACGGGTGTCTCGCACTCGCCCCTACCGCGAGAGCTACTTGCATGGTCTGCATGACCTCTCGCTTGAACTTCTCTTACTTCTCTAGCCACTCCATTGTTGCCGGTGGCTGCGAGTGGCCTGGGTTAGAACCATTTCCTCCATCTCCTGTCATCGAACTCAACTTGGGATTTTCTTGCACTGGCTACGATCCACGCTCACCGCACCAAAAATGTTGAAATCGTCAATCGGTCTCTGAGTTCGGACCCACAGGGTGTGTAACCCGCGCCTACTTCTCCCGCACTAAACTCTCCTGACTTTGGATGGAAAAACTAGAACAGACCCAAGGCTACAGCGAGGAGGTCCCGCCACACAACCGGAAGATCTTAGAGAGCTTCCCCTCCCAAACCAATGCTCAGCCGGGCACCTTGGAGGGCACTAGCAGCTAACTCCAAAAATTTCCTGGAGGAGAGAGCTGGAAAAGATCTGATCTCCTCCAAGGTGCCCTTAAGGGTCTATTTATAGATTTTCTAACCTAGGACTGCAAATAGCGTGAATCCGCTGTTTGGTTTTACTAACCGCACCCTAAATTGGTCTGCTAACAGCCTAACTCCGCTATTCTGAAGGGCTATTAGCAGCCCACGGGGGGTATCTAGGTCATTTTTCCCCCAGATCCCCTTGTACGAGTGATTCCTGAGGGCACCACTCGCCTCCCTGGGCGAGTGGTCCGTGAAGGCACCATTTGCTTACTCATGGGCGAGTGGTCCGCGAGGGTTCTACTCGCCTCTTCCTGATTCCCCAAGCGAGCGAGGCTTCGACCCTCATACGCCCGTCTGTCCGCACAACAGCGCGTTCTCTCCAGCGGGTGCTTCCTCATGCTCTTCGGGCCAAAGCCCCTTTTGGCTCATGCGAATGCTTACTTGTCCCAAACATTTCTCCTTCTGGTGACCTTGAGTCTGGGGTGGGACCTCTCGGCGAATACGGGGTTGTACATCAATAAGATCAAATCAAATAGAATCTTCACTTCATTCTAGGTCAATAAGTTGAAACACTATCATACTTTGGCATAGCCTTAATCTCAAAACATTGCCACCTAAAGAATATTAGTGCATATCTATTTTGTTCAAACATGTCTTCTTTGTTTGCATATCCTATAATATTAAGCTTAAATTGTTGTGCAAAACTCAAGAATTAAGGTTTAATTAATATGGAGCTTTATTAAATATGGAGCCATGTTCTAAAATTTTAACTTCCGCAACTTTTTGCGATTTCTTCTCGTCTCTTCACTTCATTAGACAGGTCTTACATTGTACAAACATAATTAAGAAAAATCGAAAGTGAAATCAAAGAAAATCTAGGCTATATGATTAAAATAAGCACTCTCTGTGAGCTAACGCAGGCGCTAGGATCTAACATCGGTGCTAGCTCAAGTGTCCGATTTTCTGTAATTTTAAAATTCTGAAAAATCACTAAAAATATATTATTTTACATGTACTACTCATTTTTGCATCTATGTCTATAATTGATTTTTGAAAACTTAAAATACAAAATTACAAAAGCCAAATTACAAAAAAAAAATTCTTACTTCCTTTCTTTGGTTATTTGTTTGATCTCTATTTCTATATGCAAAAATCAAATACAAAAATATAAAACAAAAACAAGTATCAAAAATTATCTTTTGAACTTAACTTTTCTATTTACATGTATCTTGCGAAAGGGAGATTTGGGCTATCATCCCATCACATCTCCTAGTACTGGGAGAACCCCTCACAGGGTAGACCTCAGGAAGTCCAAGATCAATTTTAAGAGTTCAAACTTTAAATCAAATTTTTTAAAAAATATCAAAAATACTGTATGGACTTTATTGTGAAAATCAAGCATGATTTAATCTATTATTTAGAACTTCTATAATGTTGCAAATCATCAGTTCAAACTACTTTGAACATTGGTTTTATCATGCTTTGATATATCTACTCATATGTGCACCAATTATAATAAAAAGTAGTGTAGAACTTTGCTTATCATGCCTCTAAGTATGAGTAAATGTTTTATGGTTGATAATGATATTTCTTCACTCACTTTTTGGCTAAGTCTACTTATGTTTTTAATCTAAAGATGCTTATTAGTGTATTATAATTGTACAATAAATTAAATTTGCACAAGTATCTTACCTGCACTACATTTATTTGCACTATTAAACATAAAGAAAAGTGGTTGTACTTTCAAAATTCATTTGGTTTGCAAAGCAAGTGTAATCGGAGAACTTTGTACAAAAAACAAATCATGAAATAAATTGACAAAGATAACTCCACCAAGCACTACTTGAACCTCCTGATAAGTCTTAATAAGCGTTGTGAGGTTGAGCACCTTGGAAATTAGTAAAGTGTCTTGTGCAAACCTTCATTTTTACACCACTTATTCTTAAGTACACTGGATCACAAAAATCAATATTGAAAAATAAGTATGTGATCCCCCAAGCACTACTTTGCTCCCTGATAAGTCTTAATGAGCATTGTGTGTGCAAAGCACCTTGGTAGTTGTACATTTTCTTTATGCATTGAAGTGTGTGGAAGTAAAATTATTTGTCTTTTATTGTGCACTTTACTCTACATATGTCTTGTATTTTTGATTAAATCATTTGTTTACTCTATTCAAAATACACTTATGTGTACATCATTATCTTCCATAACACTTTTTCTCATGAGTATTGGATCCTAATGCTAATTCTATACTACTCGTTATATATAAATGCACTAGATAACCTAGCATGCTCTCTACAATGTTTTGTATGTTTTGAACTTTTGAATTAAAATAACATTTTAGTAATCTCTTTTTGATAACATTATTTCATGCTTGGTTACTTTATTATCAATCTTAAAGTTTTTAATTGAAAAATTATTTACAAAAACATCTTTCTTTTTAGAATTTAACTCTTATATCTTCATGATTACAAAAAGATGTTTCTTGTATTTCTATAAGTCTTCCGCATCATCACCATATATTTTTTAACTTGCGCTTTCATGCCTATATCAAAGTCTTAAATCTTAAAATTCCTTTTTTTCAACTAGTAGACTTGCTTGGTAGAATTTATATTGGTTACTCTAAACACGCATATCATTTTTATGCTAAAAACTCTGATTTACTAATGGATTTCAAAATAGCTATGTGAGTTTTTTCAAAAAAATCAAACAAAGATATAAACCCATTGGCTATGAAATTATAATTAGATTTAAAACGCTTAAATGTTTCCAATAATTATTATCCATGATTACATATCTCACCATAGAGGGGGCGTAGGGTTGTAGAAATTAAATAACCTAACCTCTAAGTCATGTCTTGTCCTTAACCAGGGAGGGTTCCAGTGGGGCCTTGCAAGGCTGAAAGTGAGTTTAGTTCTTATTATAAGTTTAAAGCTCTTGCTTAAGTTTTAGTTTCCAAATAATGATATATATATATAAGTGTTTGCTGAGTAATAAACACAAACAGCTAGAGTGCATAAATAAACACAGCACATGAAATAAAACAAAGTATAAACAAGAAGCATTCCAGGTGACACAAAGAAATATAGTAGTTCCCCAAATCTGGGTAGTCTACTCTTCTACCACCCTTGGTAGGAATCCATTAGGAGAGTTGATCAGGTGCCCTTACACCAATGGAGTTTTGATCAGGTGCCCAATTCACCACAGTCAGGTTTTTGCTAAGGTGACCTGTCACCGAGAGTTTACTTTTGAAGGGAGTAATAACCCTGTACAAGATGGGAGAAAGGGAAAGGGAAAAATATAATGTTCTTCTCTGTATAGGAAGACTCTTGAAGATCCTGATATGGTGTTGAATGGATCTGATTATGATGTTGAAGAAGACTCCCCCTGTCTGATAGAGCTTGGTGACAGTTCTGGAGGCTCCTTCTCTTGATTGAACAAGCACCTCTTCTTATGCAGTGATGATCCTGAGCAAATGATTGTGATAGTTGTCTCAGGATGTGTATGATCTGCAAGAAGATGTTAGGCAAAAAGAGAGGTTTCTTGTAGTGTTGTATCTCTGTTGTATATGCCTGTCTATATATGTATATCTATCTCATGTTTTCTGCTCTATATATAATCTGGAGAAGGTATTTGAATTCTTGCCCGGGAAAAAGGAAAGAGATAAAGTCTCTTTAATTAGATTCCTTGGGAAGATAAGTTTTCCGTCTCTTACTCTTCTGAAAACGGCTATAATCTTTATTGCCTACAACGGCTATATCAGAAAAGCATGAATATATTAATGTTAGTCCAGCTGTATAATAATAATAATAAAAGTATTGCTGATAACACATTTGTCGAGCTCTTCTGGATTCGTCGAGCGCCGTTTAGAGAATGCTTAGCCGCTGAGATCTATTCTGACTGGAATTTGTCGACCGCTGTTCTGATAGAGATTTGTCGAGCGCTGGCAACAAAACTGTCGAATGCTGGCTGGCTTTCGTCGAGCGCTGGCAACAAAACTGTCGAACGCTGGCTGGCTTTCGTCGAGCACCGATCGACATTTGTCGATCGCAGAGAATATATATAAATTTTAATTCCTTCTCTTTATTTATCTTAGCCAAATATATATATAAATTTCTTAGTATGTTTTATATATATTATTTTTATCAGCTTTCTTATCTTAATGAGATTTGGTCTGAGTAATTAAATGGTCTATGACCAAAGGGATGGATCCTAACTCAAATCAAAAACTAAGGTTCCAACAATCTCCCCCTATTTGAGTTGGGATCCTAAATCAAATTAAAACTAGTGGCCTGGTACTCTCCACCTATTTGGTTTAGGATGCCGACAGTTTTAATTTATATATTCTCCTTTTCTCTCTCACTTGGTTTTATTTTTCTCCTTTTCTCTCTCACTTGGCTTTTAGCAATTTTTATTCTTTGTAAGGTTATTTTTGCACCTTTAATTTCCTAAATTTTGATTTAAAATTTTCAATTTCAGCAACCTTTAATGGATTCATTTGAATGTTGAAGTCAGAAAAACATTGTCTGATACCTTCCTTCTTAAAGAATCCCTTAAATCAGAAGAGACTCACACTCAGTCACATAACCATTTCTGATTAATGTAACTACAGTAGAATGCTCAACATGGTTTTTAGAGAAATCTATAAGACTGTGAAGTTTTCTGACATTGCTTTTAATGATATAAACATTTAAATGAATTTTATGTTTTGCTGTTTTAATTTAGGGATGGAGTTTAATGGTGAAAAACTTATTAATAATTAAGTAGGGAGTTTTTATTAGAGTTGAAAGGTTTAGTATTTTGAAATATGTTTAGCCTTTTTATTTCATTGAAATATAAATTTGAAAATTTTCTTTTATGTTGCTGAACAGACATAATTTCTTTCTCTTTAAAATTCTGTTTGAAGTTTTCAGCTTTAATGAACTTATTTTCTAAGTAAAAAAATTGTTCTGCTGTTACTTTAAAATTTTCTATAATTTCAACAGAAATTAATTTGTGTATTATTAGCTTTTTACTGATTCTGTTTTCAGAAATTATCAAATCTGTAGATGGTGAGTTGAAAACAGATGTAAGATCAGAGGTAATAATAGGAAATGATGTTACCTCTTTTACCTTTCCTTTATCAAGTTCTACATCAGATTCAGATTCTGCATCAGATTTGTAATATGAGCCATATATAGCCAACATGTAGAAAGCTGTGGCTTTTTGTTCTTCTTTTTCTTCTTCTTCAGTTAGAGTAACTGATGGTGCTGCATCAAAAATGATGTTAGATAAGGCAGTTTCAACTTTTGGATCTGAAGATAGATAATTTGATTGTGCCATTTGAAAAACCCTTTTGAAACAAAATAAGAACTAAGTGATCTTTGTGATTTCAGGTGTTAGCCTGTGTGAAAAATCAACCTGCTTTGATACCAATTGAAAGTGAGTTTAGTTCTTATTATAAGTTTAAAGCTCTTGCTTAAGTTTTAGTTTCCAAATAATGATATATATATATATAAGTGTTTGCTGAGTAATAAACACAAACAGCTAGAGTGCATAAATAAACACAGCACAGGAAATAAAACAAAGTATAAACAAGAAGCATTCCAGGTGACACAAAGAAATATAGTAGTTCCCCAAATCTGGGTAGTCTACTCTTCTACCACCCTTGGTAGGAATCCACTAGGGGAGTTGATCAGGTGCCCTTACACCAATGGAGGTTTGATCAGGTGCCCAATTCACCACAGTCAGGTTTTTGCTAAGGTGACTTGTCACCGAGGGTTTACTTTTGAAGGGTGTAATAACCCTGTACAAGATGGGAGAAAGGGAAAGGGAAAAATATAATGTTCTTCTCTGTATAGGAAGACTCTTGAAGACCCTGATATGGTGTTGAATGGATCTGATTATGATGTTGAAGAAGACTCCCCCTGTCTGATAGAGCTTGGTGACAGTTCTGGAGGCTCCTTCTCTTGATTGAACATGCACCTCTTCTTATGCAGTGATGATCCTGAGCAAATGATTGTGATTGTTGTCTCAGGATGTGTATGATCTGCAAGAAGATGTTAGGCAAAAAGAGAGGTTTCTTGTAGTGTTGTATCTCTGTTGTATATGCCTGTCTATATATGTATATCTATCTCATATTTTCTGCTCTATATATAATCTGCAGAAGGTATTTGAATTCTTGCTCGGGAAAAAGGAAAGAGATAAAGTCTCTTTAATTAGATTCCTTGGGAAGATAAGTTTTCCGTCTCTTACTCTTCTGAAAATGGCTATAATCTTTATTGCCTGCAACGGCTATATCAGAAAAGCATGAATATATTAATGTTAGTCCAGTTGTATAATAATAATAATAATAAAAGTATTGCTGATAACACATTTGTTGAGCTCTTCTGGATTCGTCGAGCGCCGTTTAGAGAATGCTTAGCCGCTGAGATCTATTCTGACTGGAATTTGTCGACCGCTGTTCTGATAGAGATTTGTCGAGCGCTGGCAACAAAACTGTCGAACGTTGGCTGGCTTTCGTCGATCACTGGCAACAAAACTGTCGAACGCTGGCTGGCTTTCGTCGAGCACAGATCGACATTTGTCGATCGCAGAGAATATATATAAATTTTAATTCCTTCTCTTTATTTCTCTCAGCCAAATATATATATAAATTTCTTAGTATGTTTTATATATATTATTTTTATCAGCTTTCTTATCTTAATGAGATTTGGTCTGAGTAATTAAATGGTCTATGACCAAAGGGATGGATCCTAACTCAAATCAAAAACTAAGGTTCCAACAAAGGCACTGGGGAAAGAGCGCTAGGTTGAGTTTTGTCTAGTGTTTGCATATGGGACTAACACTACAACCAATTGCATGTATGCAACTCCTCATAACCATACGTCACATAGTACGGGGCTAGGGTGTAGACATATTGTCTTGGTAGATTGGTTACTTGAAAATCACCTTTTTATGCGTAAAACTCTTATATAAAGGGGAAAACTAACATGATAATATTGATTACTTGGCAAATGTTATATTGTTCATCTTTAAGGAAAAAAAACTCTGATCTATCTCTATAAAAATTATTCTAAAACTTCTTATCATTTCCTTCTCTCTACAAGCTCGATCATGTCTTTATCTTATTATCAAATTTTTTTGTGTTTTGCTTCCTTACCCACTTTTGCTAATAACAAAAGGGGGGGAACTAACATGATAAATATAATCCGCTATCAAAATAGAAAACTAACATGATTAATTAAGATGATAGCTTACATAATACGGGAGCATTCACTTAGGGGGGGCATGAATTTAAGTGGAGCAATTCTAAATGCTAAAATTGATAATTATCCTAAGTCATCACTCTCTCACACACACAAGTAAGTTTCATCATGCTTATATATTAATGCTCTGATTTATCATTAATGGATTTGTTATTATCAAAAGGGGGAGTTTGTTGGAACATGGTCTTCCGCATCTCCTAGGTTTGAGAATAACAAATCTTATGTGTATTTGATCTTGTATGTTTAAGTGTGCAGGAAAACAAGTCCACATGACTCAAGGATAACATAAGAAAGTTGCGCAAAAATTTGAAGCCAAAATTCCAACATGCCCGCTACCACCGGCGCTAGCGCTAGCTCTAATTTGAGAAAATCTCAGAAACAGTTATGGAAGGTGAAAGCATCAAGCGATAGAAGCTAACGCAGGCGGTAGCAGCTAGCGCAGGAGGTATCTAATAGCGCCGGTGGTAGCGCAAAGCACAAGAGGAAGGCGGTCGACTTGCTTAAAATGAAGGATTCTTACACGGAGAATATTTCCTAATCTGGGATAGCGTCGGCGTTAGCGATAGAGAAGGCGCTAGCTCCAAGGATATTGATGGCGCAAATCCTACACACCACTATAGATGGTGGCTAGACTGCGACACGAAACGGCAGTGTACCGATCGTTCAAGTAATAATAATGGGGAAAATCCCCGAGTGTCGGTCTCTCAAGGAACACAGTAAGGTGGAGTTAGGTTTCGAGGAAGGACTTGAGATCGAAGTCCTTGTTCGGGGTTACAATGGATGGTTGGTTTGGTTTGCGAATAGTAAAATAAAATATTACGAGTACTCCTATGCAATGCCGCTATGCAATGCTTCGCTTGGTGGAATGGAGACTAGGCAGGCCTTGAGCGCGCTACGTCGCAAGGGCGGATGAACGAGTAGGCAAGCGGAGTCGAACTGTGCAGGCCTTGAGCGCGCTGCTTCGTTAGGCGGGATGGAATACATGGGCCGCTGTGCCACGCTTCGGTAGGCGGATGGGCGAGTAGGCTAATGGAATGGAATGGAGAGAACGGCGGAATGAGGGTCGCAAGCACCTCGTCAACAAGCACGCCACTAGCAATTGCTAGTGCGGCACCGAACACAATGACGAAATAGAGGTTAAATGGGGGCGCACCTCATTAAGCACAAATGAACAATACAATCTCAAATAAATGAAATAAGCATTACATAACTAGAATCATTGTGCACATCATCAATAATGTAGAGGAGACTAACCTAAACAAACATCAACATAGAGAAAGAAAAAGAGAGTAAAGGAGTCGACCAAATCCGAAGCCTTGCCGAAGATTCACGGTTGGAATCGCAGGGTTGTCAATCCGCGTCCAAACTCGGTCTTCAACTGCGTCCGAGGTAGAGGAGGGTTGTCACTTCCTCCCAATGGCTCGTCTTCTTCATGTCACGATCCGATCTACTCCGATACGCAATCTCCTTACTCGATGTGGGCGATCTTTGGGCTAGAAATCTCTCCTTGGGGCACAAGGATGATGGAGGAGGCCTAGGGGGTGAAAAACCAGCGGAAAGGGCGAAAACGGCGGGCTGGACGGAGTTGCAAAGCGTAATCCCGCCCTAATTCGCGAACAGGGCATTTTATAGGCGCTGGAATAAATAGTGCGCACGGTCGTTGGCGCACGACCAGTGGTCGTGCGCACTAGAATCCTTTGATAATGCGCCTGACTGGACGGAGCCTGCAAGGGAAGAAAATTATAAAATACAAAGTTCGCACGATCAGTGGCGCACGACCAGTGGTCGTGCGCACTGTCGTAAGTGGTCGCGCGATAAGCCAGACAGAACTCATGAAATGGGCGTTAAGTGCGCACGAGCAGAGGCGCACGACCAGTGGTCGTGCGCGAAGGAGCCAGTGATCGTGCGCAGTGTTCCTGTACAGAATTGTACCGGGAACACCTGCACGACTCCTGTTCCAAAATACGACACCAGTCTGTCCACTGAAGGTGGCACTTAACACAGCATGACAACTAGTAACAAAGATGAGCAAGAAATAACACCGAAACGGGCCTAGAAGTGCACTTAGCATAGAGTGTTAAATAAGAATGAAAACATGTCTAAAGTGACGTGCAAAGACTAGAAAATCGGCCCGGATGAGTCCATAAATGTGTATATGATCAGGACTCATCACACCCCCAGACTTACCTGTTTGCGCGTCCCGAGCAAACATATCCGGCGGAGTAGGAAAAGCATAGCTAACCAAAAAAATTTCAAACATGGAATAGAATGCGAAGTTTCCTACTAGTGTGCATAGAAGTTCATTAGAAGAAGTTTTTACATATGCTAGCTACTTTATAAAAGTGTAAATGCGTAAAAAGGAATTTATTTTTACTCAAAAATGGAATGTTGGTGAATCTCGTGGTCTCGCGTAGTACGAAAGTAAGCTAGACGCGCAGGTGAATGTTACCCAAGACCGGAACTCGGAATTATCTCCGTTGAAATCCATCAACGTCGAGACCCATATGCTCGCCCGGTCACACTCTCTCCACGGCGCTAGTGAACTCACAAGATGAATCGATAGGACTTTAGGTATACATGAGGCTTGGGTTACGGTTTGGAATGCAAAGATAAACGTGAAGGCTAATCGCAACCCAAATGAGCACACAAAAGTGCTAAATCATAGCAGCCCCAATAATACACGTGTAACACACCCCCAGACATGACTTTGAAAACGGGTGTGCATACGGCCTACAACAATCAATACCAAAATATGCTTCAATTAAAGCGCTAGGGATAAATATATATATATATATTTTTTTCTTTTTCTTTTTCTTTTCTTTTTATCCCCAAATTAATTAGCACAATTCTCAGCACAATGACATTTTTTTTTAAAACTTCCACATCAACACTGAAGTTACGCATCACCGCACCGCATTGAAAAATTACAATTCATAAATGCTCTTAGCTTAATTTTTGGTTGCGAAATAGGATTAGCTTTTAGGCCTTGGTGAAGTATGGTGGGGCTGAATCAAAAGATCGGGTAGGCACAAAATAGGCTAGCAACGGTTAGTGTATAGGAGTGGTAGAACAAAGCTCAAGCTTGCCAAATAGATGGCCTATGTCACGCTCAACTTGCAAGTCATTCACACCCATGCTTCCACAGTCGCTTGGGGCAAGTTCTTAACCCCTGAGAAAGGTAATCCTTCCTCCCGACTCGAGCAACACGAACCTCACATTCGCCTACACACAATACCACGCTACCGCAAGATTCAACCACATTCACCATTTTGAGTAAAATAAATTAAAATCTACGCAAATCTACAAATTATAAATTAGAAGAATAAACAAAAACTAATTCTACTCAAATCCCTATGCAAACACGAGTATTCAACTAGAGCACTACAAGAGTCAACATTCCACTCCATCTTGCAATTATTTTGGCTAATACAACACTTCCTACATCACATCCAAGAATTGAATATATGGAAGCATACAAACAAGCGAGTGCGCGCTAAAGTGGGTACAGTGGTGTACAGTGAAGATGAAGAATACTAAATAACTGAAATTAAAATACTTCTAGTATGCAAATGAGATGTGCACGTGTAGTGGGTAACATATAACGGCTCTCCCCCAGACTTAATCTAAACAATACAACATAATGATATGACAGTGAAAATCAAAATCGAAAGCTAGGGAAGAAGTTACCCATTGCTCAGCAAGTGAGCATACCAGAAGGTGCGTGGAAATCTGAAGCAAACCCGCCATTCAGAATTTGCAATGAGTACCTGCAGGGGTGAGCTCCACAAAAACAAAAGAAAAGGACAAACTAAAATAAACTACAGCTAACTAAACATGATTAGAAGAAATAAAAATACAGGAAAAGTAAGATAACTACTGGGGTTATTGTCCTCCCAGCACGACTTATTCAAATTGAAAACAGTTCTAGCTAATGGATCTATGAAAAGAGAAGTGCACAGGTAACTGTTCTAATATGCGTGTCGGTAGCGGGTACCGATACGGCAACAGAACAGTCACGCCTCTACCCGAATATAAATAATACCTGTTCGTCACAGGTAGAGGGAATAAAAAATAAGAAGAGGAGGAATCCTCACTCAACTCACCAAAACTATCCTTGCCCAGCAAGGTATCATCTCCAGGGAGGCAGCAGGAGGAGAAGGAAATGAGTGGAGCTTCCTCTACGAAGGGGGGATCAACCTCCTCACATATGAGGATACACTCATCATTGACTTGAGCATCATGCTCCAAGTCCTCCTGAGGTACCTGTGAAGACTCAACCTGCACAGGCTCTGATAGAGAAAGGGGATCAAGAAATAAAAGAGAAGAAGGACAAAAATAATCAGAAATCGGGGGAGTGGTCCCGGTCTCACTCCCAGCAGGATGGGGAAGTAAAATAATGTTGGCATTGTCATCAATGCCGCAAGGTTCAGCGGGATCGACAGTGGCCATGCCCAAGGTTTGGACTTCCTCCACCGGTGTTGAGGAAAGCTCCTCTTCACCTAGTAGGTTGTCCTCCTCCATAGGGGCAGGCATAACACATAAATCGCCAGCCTCATCCCGCGACACATCCTTAACAATGTCGTCAGAGACGAAAGTAGTATGCACAACAGGGGGAGGAATAGTGCTCGGATAAAAGTCGAGCACCGATTCCTCACAAAGAATCAAATCCACTAGGGGTGGTGGATGCACTGGGAGAATAGGCTCAGCAATGTCGGTGCCCAGATCAGCCGCACATCCGGTGACCGTGTCCATGCCATACCCTTCAATATGTGAAGGTGACAAAGACACATAACCGGATGTTGAAGGTGTGCCGCCAGAGTTAGGAGATGGGACGATCCGGATATCCGGCTCGTCATCCTCGTCCAATTGGCGAAGATACTCGGCACAGTCCTTCAAGACATGATCAATGCTCCGACAAAACCGGCACTACCTTGCGGGCTTCTTTGGCACAGCGGGGGCTGAAGCCGAAAAGAAGTAAGACGGTAAAGGCTCAGCAGAGTAGCCATAAGACTTACGCGCACCATATGGAGTATCAGACGAAGTCGGTGCTCCATATGCTGGGCTATAAGAATTATGCCTACTATTCTCCGTAGGGCATTCATCACTAGAGTGGGAGGTAGCTCCACACCAACGAAAACGGAAATTAAGATGTGCCCAAATAGTGCGAAGATAAAACGATTCAAAAATAAAAATGCTATTCTGCAAAATACTACACCTAACAAAAATTACTAAAGCAACCTAATTAAAACAGGAAAATGGAATAAAAAAGAAATAAAACAAAGAAATGCAATTTACAAATGGAAGGGCTTCTCTCTCAGGTTCTCCCTCTCCGGAAAACTCACACGACTGTGCTCCCCAGCAACGGCGCCAAAAACTTGATGGCGCAAATCCTACACACCAATATAGATGGTGGCTAGACTGCGACACGAAACGGCAGTGTACCGATCGTTCAAGTAATAATAATGGGGAAAATCCCCGAGTGTCGGTCTCTCAAGGAACACAGTAAGGTGGAGTTAGGTTTCGAGGAAGGACTTGAGATCGAAGTCCTTGGTCGGGGTTACAATGGATGGTTGGTTTGGTTTGCAAATAGTAAAATAAAATATTACGACTACTCCTATGCAATGCAGCTATGCAATGCTTCGCTTGGTGGAATGGAGACTAGGCAGGCCTTGAGCGCACTGCGTCGCAAGGGCGGATGGACGAGTAGGCAAGCAGAGTCGAACTGTGCAAGCCTTGAGCGCGCTGCTTCGTTAGGAGGGATGGAATACACGGGCCGCTGTGCCACGCTTCGGTACGCGGATGGGCGAGTAGGCTAATGGAATGGAATGGAGAGAACGGAGGAATGAGGGTCGCAAGCACCTCGTCAACAAGTACGCCACTAGCAATTGCTAGTGCGGCACCGAACACAATGACGAAATAGAGGTTAAATGGGGGCGCACCTCATTATGAACAAATGAACAATACAATCTCAAATAAATGAAATAAGCATTACATAACTAGAATCATTGTGCACATCATCAATAATGTAGAGGAGACTAACCTAAACAAACATCAACATAGAGAAAGAAAAAGAGAGTAAAGGAGTCGACCAAATCCGAAGCCTTGCCGAAGATTCACGGTTGGAATCGCAGGGTTGTCAATCCACGTCCAAACTCGGTCTTCAACTGCGTCCGAGGTAGAGGAGGGCCGTCACTTCCTCCCAATGGCTCGTCTTCTTCGTGTCACGATCCGATCTACTCCGATACGCAATCTCCTTACTCGATGTGGGCGATCTTTGGGCTAGAAATCTCTCCTTGGGGCACAAGGATGATGGAGGAGGCCTAGGGGGGTGAAAAACCAGCGGAAAGGGCGAAAACGGCGGGATGGACGGAGTTGCAAAGCGTAATCCCGCCCTAATTCGCGAACAGGGCATTTTATAGGCACTGGAATAAATAGTGCGCACGGTCGTTGGCGCACGACCAGTGGTCATGCGCACTAGAATCCTGTGATCGTGCGCCTGACTGGACGGAGCCTGCAAGGGAAGAAAATTATAAAATACAAAGTTCGCACGATCAGTGGCGCACGACCAGTGGTCGTGCGCACTGTCGTAAGTGGTCGTGCGATAAGCCAGACATAACTCATGAAATGGGTGTTAAGTGCGCACGAGCAGAGGCGCACGACCAGTGGTCGTGCGCGAAGGAGCCAGTGATCGTGCGCAGTGTTCCTGTACAGAATTGTACCGGGAACACCTGCACGACTCCTGTTCCAACATACGACACCAGTCTGGCCACTGAAGGTGGCACTTAACACAGCATGACAACTAGTAACAAAGATGAGCAAGAAATAACACCGAAACGGGCCTAGAAGTGCACTTAGCATAGAGTGTTAAATAAGAATGAAAACATGACTAAAGTGACGTGCAAAGACTAGAAAATCGGCCCGGATGAGTCCATAAATGTGTATATGATCAGGACTCATCAGATATATAAAGGACCCCTTGGATACATCTTCTTCATCCCTCTCCACTCCCAAATTCCATAGCTTCGTGTCACATCTTATAGAGGAAGGTTCAGAGAAATACTCCCACAAATCTATGAAGGCTTAAGGATATCCGTGGAGAAGATTTCAACACGCATCATCATCGTGATGTAAGACCGCATCGACTATGATCATACTCTGCGGGTCTGCGCCTACTTCTCCAAGAGATCCATATAGGGAGTTTTTATATTGTTGTTATTTATTTCACATCTTTTCTTTGTAAACTGTTAGAGAAATCACCTCATGTTGGCGACTAGGTCTGGGTAGGACTTAGGGCAGAAATTCGCCTCATTTTGGTGACTAGGTCTAGGGTGTCGATCTAGGGGGCGCTCGAGGCCATATCCGGGGAAGGATTGGCTAGAGCGACTTGAGGCCGTATCTGGGGAAGGATCGGCTAAAGCCAACCGGTTCGTGGGGATACGAGTCGGTATAGAAAACAAAAAGGGTCTTTCATATTTCGCCTTGATTTCAAGCGTCATTGAAATTGAATTTTGTAATCAATTTTATTAATAATAATCATGTCTCTCTTTGTGTAATAAAATTGATTTGATCTTCATTTCTCTAAATTGTTTATTATCCTCTCTTTCATAATAAAACAATTTAGATCTTTATTCAAAATCACTAATTTGATCTCATATTATTTCAAGTATTCCAAAATATAATATAAGTTTTTAAAACCCTTATTCACCCCCCCCCCCCCCCCCCCCCCCCTCTAAGGGTGCCTACCGATCCAACAGTAACAAAAGCAGGTGACAAGGAAAGATGTAATCTAGTAGATACTATATCAACAGTACAACAAGAAGGCAGGTAACAGCAAGAGGTATCAATATGTATATAATAGCATATCAATACTAGCAGTATATCGGTACAAAAGTAAGCAGTGCAGTATCAAAATGTACCTTAACATAAATGAATGCCCATACAAACTTTAAGTTAAGGTTTCCAATTTCAAACCCATCATATAAAAGAGCCCATACTAAATTATATGATGGACCCGATGCGGTGCAATGCTATGATCATGAATGGATGAATGCAATGCAATGCAATGATTATGATATGATGACTGTTAAAATTTTTGATTGGACCGTTTAGGAGTAAGCAGGAGTTGCATCAACAAGAGTTATAGCCAAACAACCACAATGCCAAAAAGCAACACAAGAAATCTTTATTGAAACAGAACTGCTTTACAATGCGAGGTATACATGGCGAGACATGATTCATCAGAATCACGGAGACGAGAAGAACAAAACACACCAAAAAGGTAAAGCTGGCGGCTAGGCAAGCTCAGACCGCATAAGCCGCACCACTCCAGAACTCGCCCAGCTTGCCCTGAGATCGCACGAACAGAAACTGGACAGACTGCCAGCACTACAAGACCGCACCTCAGACCCCACGAACTGAAGCTTATTGGAACAAGGAACTGAAGCTGTCGCCAGACCACAACTCAGACCGCCTAACCGCTGAAGGTCGCCTGATCACTGAGCTCGCTGCGAACAGCATAAGAACACAATAACCCAGTTCGCTGACAGACCGCAGACGAACTGATTATTCAAGCCACCGGAAATCACAAAGGAAGGAGACCGCACCCTGCTGACCGCAAACCTGCGAACACGACAAAGGTTAACTCGCATCCAAGTCGCGCGAACTCAAACTTGAGACTGCAAGAAACAATCCGGGCTCTGGTTCTTACAGTTCTTGCTAGGAATGACGGGCCATGCACCCCTATTTATAGGCGGGTGGACGGATGTCGTCACCGCACAAATCGGGATACAGTCACCACCCATCAGATCGCGAATGGTCTCAAAAGACAGACCGCGCGAACAGACCTCTTGGACAATCACCCGACCAAGACGCAGATCAGCAGACAAAATCTCGCACAGGCCGCGCGAACACGAGACCGCGCACAAGCCGTGCGGTCTCAATAAAGCTCCTTCCTTAGAACATCAGGAGCAAGCAAGAACCATCTGGCCGACTTCAGACAAGTCGCCAGATCGCCAAGATAGACCGCCCGGGTAGACGGTCATATAGGAACAACCCGCCCGGTCTCTCAATAAGGGAACCAGGCAAACCAGCAGATCTACTCGGGAATAACCTGCAACAGGTCGCCAATGACCAAACCCAAGAAGCAAGCTGGCAGATCTCACCAGATCGCCAGAACCAAACCGCCAGAGCACCAGTGCAGACCGCGCGGTCTCTACGATTTCCAGCCTTCAGACCGGCCGGACTCCCTTCCACTTCACTTCAACAATTTCAACACTCCCCCTTGAAGTGGGAAGTGGAAACTAGCCCGAGCAACTCCCTTAACCGTGTAAACGGTCCCTTCGCCAGCGGCTTTGTGAAGATGTCTGCGACATTGTCCTCACTCCGAACATGCTCGACCATAAGAGATCCTCCCAACACCTTTTCACGAATGAAATATTGCTCAATCTCTATATGTTTGGTCCTCGCATGACAGACTGGATTGTTGACCAGCTTGAGAGCACTCTCATTGTCCCCGCGTAGCATAGTGGGACCTCGAATCTCCTGATGAACGTCCTCTACCAACCTCCTGAGCCAAACGGCTTCCTGAGCTGCCAAGGCCGAAGCCTTGTACTCCGCTTCTATGGTAGATAAAGACACCGAGTCTTGCTTCTTGTTGCACCAAGAAATAGCTGTGGGGCCCGTCATAAAGACATAACCAGACGTTGATCTCCGATCATCCACGTCTCCCCCATAATCAGCATCCATGAAACCATGCAACTCCAAGCTTGACCCTCTCCTATATAGGAGACCCAAATCAGAGGTCGACTTCACATACTTCAAGATGCCTTTTGCCGCCAGGAGATGAGGTTTCCGTGGTTCCGCCATGTACCGACTCACTTTGCCAACTGCATAAGCAATATCAGGCCTCGTGATGGTCAAATAGATCAAGCTCCCAACCAGAGCTCGGAAAACCAATGGTTCAGATAGAACTCTTCCCTCATCCTTCCGAAGCTTATGATGTTGCTCCAGAGGTATAGAGCTGCTCTTCCCTTCCTCCATGCCAAATCGTTGAACGATCCGCTCCGCATAGCCAGCCTGAGAAATGAGCACTCCGCTCTCCCGCCTCTGCACCTCAAGTCCAAGGAAATGGTGAAGCTCCCCCAGATCCTTCATCTCGAATCTGATAGCAAGCTCAGCCCTGAGTCTTGCAACAGCTTCCTTCGAGTTTCCGGTGACAATCATGTCATCCACATACAGCAGCACAATCACCCGAAGCACCCCCTCCTTCTTGATGAACAAGCTAGAATCAGAGTCTGAAGCAACGAATCCGCAGAATAAGAGATACTCTACAATCTTTCCGTACCACGCCCGAGGCGCTTGCTTCAACCCATACAGGGCCTTCTTCAATTTACAAACGTAGTCCGGATACTCCTTCGAGATGAAGCCTTGCGGTTGGATCATGAAGATATCCTTGTCAATCTCGCCGTATAAGAAGGCATTCTTCACGTCGAGTTGCCAAATTTCCCAACCACACAAAGCCGCCAAGGCAATAACAAATCGAACCGAAGTCATCTTTGCCACTGGACTAAACGTCTCATCATAATCTTCTCCATACTGCTGTGAAAACCCGCGAGCTACAAGACGAGCCTTGTATCGCTCGATACTGCCATCAGCTTTCTTCTTCAGCTTGAAAACCCACTTGCAAGTGACAGGAGTGGTGCCCTTGGGCTTGGGCACAAGAGACCAGGTCTCATTCTTCTCGAGAGCTGCCATCTCTTCTTGCATCGCAACGTCCCACTCCTTCACGCCTCTGGCCTTCTCAAAGCTCGACGACTCCCTTTCATCCAAGGGACCCGCAAAGAAACATGAAACAAAGTTCACCATGTTTCCTCCTGTGTATCGGTCTGGTGGTTGAATAGTCCTCTTGACCTCCTAAGAGGTTGCCTCTGACTAACCACCTCTTCAGCTCCTTCTTCAGATCTGGCTCCTCTTCCAGGCGAAAATGGAGCATCGCTCCCCCTGCTTCCAGAACCTGAAGCTTCCACCTCTGAGCTAGACACAGCTGGAGCTCCTGGTGAAACAGGCAACTCCACTTGAAGATCTTCATCAGCCTTCCCTTTATATCAACCCTGCTTTCCGGTAGCTCAACTCCTGAACTCCCCTTGTAGGAAGTTACTTTATCGAACACCACATCCCGAGAGACAATTGACCTCTGTGTATCAGGATCCATGCATCTCCATCCCTTCTTCCGCTCATCATACCCAACAAAGACTAGCTTCCTTGCTTTTGCATCTAGCTTTGTCCGAAGAGCATCAGGAATATGCACATAGCAGGTTGATCCAAACACCCGAAGATGTGCAACGCTCGGCTTCTCCTTGAACATTAGTTCATGAGGGGTCTTCATGTTGATAGGACTCAGAGGCAATCTGTTGAACAATCCATCCAAGGATGTCCAAATCTCAGCAGCAGATTTACATCCGATGATGTGATCAAACAGCTCCGGTGAGATAGCCCTCTTAAGAGTGAACTCAGCCTTAGCATTCGTCCTTCTCCAAAGTCTCACCTCTGCCATATTATCTCCTGCTGGAAACACCTCTTGAGTGTCTTCTCCTCCAACTACCTCCCATAGATCCTCGCTAAGCAAGTAACTCTCCATACACAACTTCCACTTTTTAAAGTTAGTCGATGTGAGGAGTTCAATACCAAGACCTCTTGCGTATCCACCTTCCATGTCAATCTAAGTGGTCTCTTCTTCACAAAGACGATGGCAACTCTAGTTGATCACTGCTTATCCACTCCAGAAACCTGTCTCTGATACCATGTTAAAATTTTTGATTGGACCATTTAGGAGTAAGCAGGAGTTGTATCAACAAGAGTTATAGCCAAACAGCCACAATGCCAAAAAGCAGCACAATAAATCTTTATTGAAACAGAACTGCTTTACAATGCGAGGTATACATGGCGAGACATGATTCATCAGAATCACGGAGACGAGAAGAACAAAACACACCAAAAAGGTAAAGCTGGCGGCTAGGCAAGCTCAGACCGCACAAGCCGCACCACTCCAGAACTCGCCCGGCTTGCCCTGAGATCGCACGAACAGAAACTGGACAGACTGCCAGCACTGCAAGACCGCACCTCAGACCGCACGAACTGAAGCTTATTGGAACAAGGAACTGAAGCTGTCTCCAGACCGCAACTCAGACCGCCTAACCGCTGAAGGTCGCCTGATCACTGAGCTCGCTGCGAACAGCATAAGAACACAATAACCCAGTTCACTGACAAACCACAGACGAACTGATTATTCAAGCCACCGGAACTCACCAAGGAAGGAGACCGCACCCTGCTGACCGCAAACCTGCGAACACAACAAAGGTTAACTCGCATCCATGTCGCGCGAACTCAAACTTGAGACCGCAAGAAACAATCCGGGCTCTGGTTCTTACAGTTCTTGTTAGGAATGATGGGCCATGCACCCCTATTTATAGGCGGGTGGACGGATGTCGTCACCGCACAAACCGGGATACAGTCACCACCCATCAGATCGCGAACGGTCTCAAAAGACAGACCACGCGAACAGACCTCTTGGACGATCACCCGACCAAGACGCAGATCAGCAGACAAAATCGCGCACAAGCCGCGCGAACACGAGACCGTGCACAAGCCGTGCGGTCTCAACAACGCTCCTTCCTTAGAACATCAGGAGCAAGCAAGAACCATCTGGCCGACTTCAGACAAGTTGCTAGATCGCCAAGATAGACCGCCCGGGTAGACGGTCATATAGGAACAACCCGCCCGGTCTCCCAATAAGGGAACCAGGCAAACCAGCAGATCTACTCGGGAACAACCCGCAACAGGTCGCCAACGACCAAACCCAAGAAGCAAGCTGGCAGATCTCACCAGATTGCCAGAACCAAACCGCCAGAGCACCAGCGCAGACCGCGCGGTCTCTGCGGTTTCCAACCTTCAAACCGGCCGAACTCCCTTCCACTTCACTTCAATAATTTCAACAATGACTCACCCATGCATATTTGCTATGTCAACATAGACCAGTAGTTTCCACTTTTCGAGGGTAGCTAACCTCTCAGGCGCCCCCCATCGTGGCCAGACGGTGGCAGTGGAACGGGCTCCTCCACTGCTTGGCGGGTATGAACACTACCAGACTTAGGCCTATGTACGCCTCGATGCTAAGAACACACAACGGAGACCCTGCGTACTGTTCGCATCATGCTGAGTCTTCATAACACGGAACGGGTCTTGGGAAGTGAACACCAAGAATACAGCCCAACCAGTCTAGAGTCTAGCTGACGGCTTTTGTTTGTGTCACGACTAGCAAGCCTGTTGACCCACCACAAGTAATCCTCCATCCAGGATCATTACACCGTCATGTGTAAACCATGCACATTCATGTAATTCCATGCATAATCTGTGCTATCAAGCACCCAAGGACTCACAGAAGGATCCCTCTTACCTTTCACAACGTACCAGTTCATCTGATGCTATTTAGCATCCAAGGCCCCCAATAACCGGGTCCTTAACATTTCACCATAAGATATAACCATATCTTATAATCCACACTAAGCCACAAATGCTACACATATCCAGTTGTCATGACTCTATGCAGTAGCGTGTGTATAACATGGAAATTACCTTACAATATCCTGAAAGACTACTTATGCGTTTAACGTTACGTTTCCAAAATCATGGTCCGGATGAGCACCTTATCCTCTCCTTTCAGCATAATAATTTATAGCGGCACGTTTAATTATGGATTCATTCTAAACCCAAATCCACTGAAACTTCTACTATAAGTCATAATTAATGTCGGGATCATTAACACCAAATTTCGACCTCATTGTATTATGCAATGCGTATTCACGGTGCTCTACATTTATTTGACCATTATATACAATGCTAAACACTTAGACCTCACCCATAATCAATGTTATTTGCCTTCACCATCAACCACACATGCCCTTTTTACGATTCCACATATAACTAACAATTAATGGTTCATTTAAGGAGACATCTCAACAGAAATAAATCTGAAATTATTATCACAGGTCCATACTAAATTTGTACAAGATTCATACAAAATTTTGGGCCAAGCGGCCTTCACATACAACATTTATATCTCCTTTAATTTATCAAATGAAACGACAATAACTTTAATACCACTTAGTCAAATACTAGGAAATTCAATAGGGATCTACATATTGTTGTCACCAATGTCTCCACAATTTTTCATGAGCATCTAACCAAAATCCTGAGAGAAATCCACAATATATTGAGATCAAAAGTGTTATGACACAGTTTACTAAAACTGGATTTCTGGGTGCTACAGTTGTCCAAAAATTATGATCCACCCCATTTTGGAAAGCTAAAATCAAGGTCTACAACAATCATGTTGAGTCCTAAACCCAGATCCAAGGGAGTCCTACCAAAAATCTACTCTGAAGTCAACTGCAGAAATCTGGACAGCTAAGCAACACACACTTAACCCATTCCAGCTTTCTGGACAGTCCACTACTCGACTAGACTTGTAGGGAGCTACATGTCACTTCAGAAAACGCATAACCTATCGTTGGAATGCTCTTTCTGAGGGATACAACTTTCATGGTGAGCCCAAAGTCTAATTCCTGTGGGATCAAGCCTAAAAATTGGATTGAACCCAGCTACACACAATTTTTCCCCTTAATAACCAAGTGCAATGTTATAAATTGAAACCTTCTTTAGCAAGGGGCTATTATCATCTTTATCTCACGATATATAAGTAAAAACCCTATTTAACAGGGGATTATTCATCATTTTTATCACAAAAGATATAATTTAAACCCTACTTAACAGGGGACTATTCATCATCTTCCCCAAACAAGGGTTTGGTCATTTCACGTTCTCTCCTCCAATACTCCCTCATTAGACCATGGATTTTCACGAAATCAAATACTATCTCTTCCTTTTTATGAGTAAAGGTGATTGAAGGAACTTTCGCGGCAATAGGTGCCCTAAAATGAAAGATCTGATTTGGTCTTTTCCTAGGAAACTCCATTAACTCACAAGCCAAGCTCTTTTGAGCTCAACACCTCTCCTAATTTTTCTCTACTATCTAGCACAAAGGGAGAAGGGTCGAAAGTCACCTTATTTTTTGGCCCTGGTTGGAGCTCATCTTCATGGAGGCCGGGTGGCGGTCGGCTAAGCTCCAAATCCTTCTCCAAGCTTGCTCCTTCAAGAACCCTAAGAAAAAACCTTGAGGTGTAAGGAAGAAGATGAAGAAAGGAGGAAGGAGAAGAGGAAGAAGATGAAGAAGAAGATGATGAAGAAGAATATGAGAAGTGAGCAACCCCTGTTGGCTTAAGAGAGAAGAGATTTTGCATTAATAAGCCTTGGAATTCAAAAGTTAGGTGTCAGCTCCTTATTGGACATTAATTTCACTGTTAGCCTAAAATATCGCAATTGCTACTGTTCTGCCGGCCTAGGGAACATCATTCCCAGCTGATGGCGAAAATCGACGAAAGCTCCCATCGATCGACGGGACGGTCCCGTCGATCGGTGGAAAGGTCCGTCAATTTCAACTTAGAGCTTAGGGAATATCATTTCTAGCTGATGCTAAAAGATCGATGGGAGCTCCCGTCGATCGATGGGACGGTCCAGTCGATCGACGGGAAGCTTTGCCGATTTTGACTTGGCATATTTCTTTTCCCGAATTTTCTAAATTATCCTAACCTATCACTTCTACCAAGGCCTATTTCTGGTCTGCCATGTCATGCTTATACTTTCAACATTTACAATTAGAGTAGGGTAAATCAATCATCACTTGCTGACCGTGACTCAAACCTTACCACCTCAGGGCCTCACGGCTTCTACCGAGCTCGAGTCAACTCTTGGCGATACAACACTCTTCCGAGGGTCTAGCTCGAATTGGGATGTTACAAATTCAATAAACGAAGAAACAATTTTGTCCCCGAAATTTAGGTAGAGGATATGGGCATTGAAGGTCGAACTATGAAAAAGTCCAATTCAGAGTACACTTGATGGGGTTACTAATTTAGTATGATCTGACTCTCTCTTAACACTTGCGCAGGGCACCTCTCATTCTGATCAATTTTGTATCTCCCTCAAGTAAGCATGAGCAATTAATTGATACATACGTTTCTCATTCATACTCATACATGTAATTTCCACGGCCAAGTCGTGCTAACAAGCACTCATGGACTTCAACCAGGTCCTTACCCAATTCCTTATTTTGTAAGCATACCTGGTGCTAATTAGCTCCCAAGGACCTACCAACCGGGTCCTTACCATATACCACAGGATATAACCACATCCTTCCAATTACATCAAACCATCACCGCTATCAATAGTGAGCTGTCATAACTCTAACGCGGTGAAATGTATAAATCATGGAATTACTCTCAATGATCCCCTTTATGACTATTCACGTAGTTAGTGATACATTTAGGTTCACTACTAAGGTTTGCCCAATTATAATTACTAGCCCTTTTCCAACCTCGTACAAGAGTCACAACATTCCTTGAATATAACTGAACTCATGATCAATTATAAATTTCAACATACGCATGTTTCTAGATCGCCGATCTTAATGGGCATACTATCATTCTCTGTCCATGACCACAATTTATAAGGTCATATTTTAATAAGGGATCATTTCCAAAGTAATTCCCCTTGAAATTTGTAACACGGCTCATAATTTGATATCTATAACATCTTTATCACACTTGAAGCTCATCCGATTCCACCGCAACTATTTATGATCGATAAATTCATATAGTATACTTGACAAATTCCCAACAAACATAAGTACCACAATTCTGAAGCTGAACAAGGATGATCGTAATATCGTCAAACAATCTCACTTTGATTCTTGAAATCATTAGATTAGTATCCAAAGGATTGCATACATTCTACACATCTCCTACCACTTAAAATGACACTCTCTTGATTTCAAGTTTTATGGGGTCAATGAACTTCCAATATGATGACATGGAAAAATAATCATAATTGTTCAAACATCCTGAATTTTCACCACCCGACTTGTCATGATACCACCCCATTTCAACCCACACATTCTCTTCTAGTAACACGTGACCCGAATCAAGTGTTACTTTTGTCTAATCCAGGTCTTACTTAAACTTGCACCGAATTCATAAATTGGTGCCAATTTTCTCTTGTGATTTAGGTCATTTCATTTAAGGGCTCCTCACCCGCGAACATAAACCTTATTCAACAGTTGGGTTACGATACAGATCCTCTAGAAATCTACCTTATCAAGGTAAAATGTTACATGTACTCTTTAGCTATCTGCACCTTAAGCATGTGCGACCTCTTTCCAGATCAACCACTGAAGTGAATAGTATTGTGAACCCCTTTTTCCAAACTCCACAATGTCTTAATCGCCGATGAAGCATAATCCTCATCATTCGTGTATTATTTAAACCAAACCTTGATGTCAAAAGTCTGCAACATACCATCTCAAAATAAGATTTAGGGGAAAAACTCAAGTCGGTACATGACTAGTCCAATAAACGAAGCGATAAGCCCCCGTACCATTGGACTAGGTTTCTTCCACCACCCATATGATATATTCATCTCGTGTTTGGGCACAATCCTTAGGGGCATATATCCTGTGACTTAGGGTTCTTACCCTATAAATCCATGTATCGACGCACTTGTATATTAGCCATGGTGTTGAACATCCGATTTTTTGGCGGCGACCACATTGCATCTCATAGTAAAGAGAGCACATACAAATAACATCCAATCAATCGGTACCTTTTATGTATGGTTGAACATGACATGAACCAAGGTGCAAGGTTCGAGATGATTTCCCTTTGAAGGCAGATATATTTTGGAGAACTGCATTCTTGAATTCGGATATGTCTGAGATGATATTATCTCGAATGCTATCACTCTGTTAATAGATTTTTCCCGGCCTGTCAACAGATAATTGGAATTTTGATGGACATCCTGCAGTCCTTCATTGGTGGTTTTCACCACATCAGCTCCAGTTGAGAAGAACTTGTCTAAATCAGTTTTCATTTTAAACATATTATGGTTTATTGCGGCCATGCCATCATTCACGTCTTTCTCAACTTCTTTTACTTTCTTGAAGACCTGATTTAAAGACAATTCAAAGTGTTCCGCTTGAGACTTTAGCAGTGCCTCCATGGTCTGGAGCAGCTCACTGTTGGAAGTAAATGGCACAGGCACATGCACACTTTGAGGAGGAGTGCCAGAGTTTTCATCATTGATAATAAACACGTTTGATTGAGCACCCCCTTGGTCAGGTAACTCATCTCTTGCCTGCACACCTTCTATTTTTTCTCTGAATATCTCCCCCTCAGAACAATCCAGGGAGAGACTTTCTGGTGTAGATTTAAGTCTAGCCCCCTCTAGATATGGAGCATCATCATTGTCCTCATCATCATCATTGTCATCAACATCATCATTGTCATTAACATCAACATTGTCATCAACATCAAGCAACTGTTCTGGATCTCTGGGGAGAATCTTTTCTGAGTAATGGCCAGGGATCAGGTGGAGACTCTTCTCGATACCTGAGACACAAACAACAAACTGGCTTTGTATGATTGATTGAACTGATACTGATGAATGTGGTCCTTGTTGAATGGGTATTGCATGTGACTAGGGGATTTCCTTCTCAGCAGATGGGACTACAGGGGCTGGCACTGTGGTGATCTCTAGCTGGGGAGGAGGAGTGATGACTGGAGGTGGAGTACTGACAGGAGGTGGAGTACTGACTAGTGGTGGAGTATTGACTGGTGGTGGAGTATTTACTGGAGGAGGAGTATGTGCTGGAGGTGGAGTATTTTCTGGAGGTGGAGTTTAGATTGGATCACCTTGAGGGGGTTTGGGAGCAACATGCTGCTTTAGACCGGGCCTGATAATCACCCTTTCCCATCTGTCCATGATAGAAGAATCTATCTTCTTGAGGTGTGGAATGGGATAACCAGACCTCATATCAAACTGATCACCATCCATCTGATTCTAGTAGAGACTGATAATTCTACCAAAATTTGGGGCCACCAAGCTTGCTTTTATTTTGTCAAACAGAACTTGACCCCAATCAACTCTTTTTCTGCAGATTATAGCTACTGCTAATTGGAACATTTCACTAGATATGTAGTCTTGTGAGCCTGTCTTGCAGAGCAATACCTTACCTAGGATGTCAGAGAGGAGCTTTCCTTCTTCATTCATATTCTTGCGCCTAGTTGAAGTTGTTCCCTTAGGCAAACCACAGAATAATAAAGTTCTTGTATAATCTTCATCATGAAGGGGGTCCTCTTCTTCAATGACTGGCAGTTGAAGGAATCTTATCAATATTGATGGCTTTAATTTGATCATTTGATTTCTGACTTTTGACTTGATCACCTTTCCGCTTCGTCAGAGACTAGTATGCTTGAAAAATTCTAACTCATCCCTCTCAAGAACACGACATGGATGTTCAAGCACAAAGGATAGGCCGGCTTCCTCTAGACACAGAATGATGTTTCAAAACTCATCTGGTGCATCGGCAAATCCAGTGCGCACTAGCTCTCCCCCTACCTGCAGCAGCCCTGAACTCTTGCGAGACATTGCAGTTGTTGGATGGAACGAATTGGCGATTGAGGTCAGTGATTGAAGTCGACGATGGAGGGAGGTTGGTTAATGCAAGTTTATGGGAGGGGTCGACGGAGGAGATGGAGTTGGAAGGTGGAAGCGAATCATCGGGAGAAGGCGAGTCGTTGGGAGAGATCGAGTCGGAGGGAGGAGACGAACCGTCGGGATGTTCGTCGAGGGAGAGAAAGTGTGACCTTTGAAATCATTTATTCATATATATATATATATATGTTAATGTTTTGATTTGAATTAAAAGAATATAAATGTACCTTTTGCATAGAGACGATTCTTCGGATCCAATAAGAAGATTTATAAAGTGGTCTGCGAATAGACAGTCGACGAAACAGTTTGTGATGAAGCTCCGATTCGTCGAGAGGAGTCGACGAAAAGTCATTTCCGTCGGAAGATGAGTCTGTATTCGACGAATTCGTCGAGTGACTTATTGACTTCTTAAGTGAATTTGGTAGATGTCATGTTGTCTTTGATTATGCTGCCTTGATCAATATTCTTTGTTCAACATACCAAGTTCTAGCTTGAAGTAGCTGAACTTGGATTCATCGAGCGGTTTTGTGAAGATGTCTGCAATTTGTTTGTCTGTTGGGACATAAAAGAGGTTGATGTCCATGTTCTCCCCATGCTCCCGGATGAAATGATAACGGTTTTCTATGTGCTTTGTCCGGCTGTGAGATACTGGATTATTGGTTATCGCAATTGCACTTGATGAGTCACAGAACATTGGAATCTCCTTCAGCTTCAAGTTGTAGTCTTCTCCTGATCCACAAAAGTTGTGCACAGCAACTGCCTGCGGAGATGTACTCCGATTCAGCTGTTGAGATTGCTACACAATTCTGTTTCTTACTACTCCATGAGACAAGCCTCTTTCCAAGGAATTGGCATGTCCCGGATGTGCTCTTCCTGTCATCCCTGCTACCTGCAAAGTCAGCATCTGAAAAACCTGTTAGCTCGAATTCATTACTTCTTGGGTACCATAGACCAAGATTTGGTGTGCCTTAAGATATCTTAAAATCCTCTTTGCAGCGGAGTAATGAGATTCCTTAGAGTTCACTTGAAATCTAGCACAAACCCATGTGGAAAACATTATATCTGGTCTACTAGCAGTGCGGTAGAGCAAGGACCCAATTATGCTTCTGTATTTGGTTTCATCAAAAGGTTTCCCTTTCTCATCCTTGTCCAGATTCATACTTGAGCCCATTGGAGTCCTCATCGAGGTTGCATTCTCCATTATGAATTTCTTAATTAACACTATGGTGAACTTCGTCTGAGAGATGAAAATTCCATCTTCAGATTGCTTCACCTGAAGTCCTAAGAAATATTTCAGCTCACCCATACTACTCATTTCAAATTTCCCTTGCATTAAGTTAGAAAACTTTTTGCAAAAGTTATCATCCGAAGAACCGAAAATAATGTCATGGACATAAATTTGCACAAGCAAAATCTTGCCTTTTACTTCCCTAAGAAATAATGTTTTATCTATCTTTCCTCTTGTGAACTTGTTCTCAAGAAGAAAGGTAAAGAGCGTCTCATACCATGCTTGGGGAGCTTGTTTGAGACCATATAATGCTTTGCGGAGGAAGTAAACATAATCAGGTAGAGAGGAGTCAACAAAACCTGGGGGTTATTCTACGCACACTTCTTCCTTTAAGTTACCATTAAGGAAGGCTGACTTTACGTCCATTTGATAGACTTTAAATACTTTGTGAGCCGCATAAGCTAGACACAACCAGATTGCCTCGAGCCTTGTGATGATTATTTTGGTGAACTTTTTTTCTTTTCTGTTTTGGTTAACCTTTATATAACGAGATTAGAATTAGATGGATGTTTTTGAAGAGTTTCGCAAGTGCTCCTACTTTGAGAAACTAACTGTTATCCTATCGAAAGATAGAAGTAACGGTCTTTTTCTTCTTTCGAAGTATTGACGACTACGCCCCGACTACGATACCGAATTATATTGATTTTTAAAATAGCAAAAAAGAGTTTTACAAGTTTTGGATTTGAAAAGAGTTTGTTTAAATTTTAATCCAAATTAATCTTATGATAAAGGCAAGTATACCTTATCGCGAGTAATACAGGTTATTTTGTTTTTAGAAAATATTGAGGTCGTATATTTCTGCGGATCGTGTTGATTATAGCTACTAGAGATCTAAATGACGATAAAGATAACGCTCAATGTCGAATTAACTTGATACGAAAATAGTCTTTTTAGAAGTAAAAGTTATGACTTTTTAAAACATTAAAACAGCTTGGCCGTGGAGGTTCCATAATTATGAACGCTCCTCTCTCGAGGGTACGCCCACCTGAGATTATGAATATTCGACCGAACTCTCGTTCTTTAATCGAATCTCCGTAATACTTGCTTTATGTTGTGAACCCCGCTATTGGGTCTTTTACTTCCAATTCATGAGACTTACGTCATCCTCTCTCGAGGGTAGAGCGCACTTCTCTTTACCCATGAGTGATCAGTCCGTATGTGCGAGCCTCTCGGCTAACTAGTGTACGGAAACGGAAATGAAAACCATACATCGATTATGTGGCTTCACTCAATGTTATTCTCGGGTAAACCTTAAGCTCGTTAATTGTTTTTAGAAAGAGATGTTTTTACTTTTATAAAAACTATTTTTGTGTCCCAATGCTCTTCGACATCGTGCGCTAAAGCAAATTAGCCACTCATCAGAATGGAGATGGGATTAAAAATTGAAAATTAATGTTTAATAATTTAAGCGGATAAAAAGGGAAATAAAAAGACTTATATAAAAGAAGTACTAGTATCCATCCCAACCATCTTAATCAAGCGCTAAAGAAACTTAGCCTCTCATCCGGGATGGGGCTGGAATAAAGCAGTTATATAAAGACTGAAATAAAGCTATGTTACAAAAAAAAAAGGAAAAACGAAAGAAAGCGTTTAAACGAAAGCGATAAATAAAGCGTTGAAAGAAAAGCAATAAACTATTTTTATGAAAACTTTTAACCAAAGTTATGAAAGCAATAAACCTAAGTTATGAAAGTAATAAACAATTCTCATGCACACACACACACTAACATAAATTGAAGAAAAAGATGATCCAAATGACAAAAACAACAATTTATTTCTAAAACAAGCATTATAACTAGGCTAGGAAGGCGAAAATTACAAACTAGCTTAAACTTAATTGCATAAACAAAACTCATATTCACTCAAAAGAACTCAAAAACCACTAACAAGAACTCAAAATTTGGATGAAAATTCCTTCAGCAGAGCCCCTCTATTTATAGCCAAAATTTTATTTTTACACGCCCCTGGGTCATAGGCATGTCTTGTGGTCACAGGCATGACCCCGGGCGTGACATTTGCTCCAGCTTAACGGCCGCCTTCTCGAAGGATAAGCCGTCAAAATAAGGTTGTACACGGGTGTGGCTTGGATTTGCACGGGCGTGACTCATCGAGTCACGGGCGTGACTTTGGATGTCACGGGCGTGACTATGGGCGGTAGACGTCAGCAGCATGGGCGCGACTTCGGGGCGTGACGCGCTGGCAGAACACGGGTGTGACTTGCTGAACACGGGCGTGACTTAGTCAATTCTTCGGGATTTCACCTGAAAATGGCCGCCAGCTGGGAAGTTGGCTCCTTAAAGTTACATGTCCCTGGGTCACGGGTGTGACCCATTGTCACGGGCGTGACTTGACAAAAATTGCCAAAATCTGCAAAAACAAAAAAAAAACTAAGTTAATAAGGAAATAATGAAAACAAGCAATTTATTCATTAATTTACATAGAAAATTCACAATATTAATTAAAACTATACTAATAACTATACTAAAAACATGTATATTTTACTACTCATGACCTTGCTACTAGGGCATAAGTTTGATCGTAGTCGCTCCCTTCTTCTTTTCGGTAACCTTGTGCTACAAGTCTGGCTTTGTTTTTAATGATTACTCCGTCTTCATCCAGCTTGTTTCTGTAAACCCATTTAGTTCCGATCACGTTCTGACCTTTGGGTCTTGGCACCAACTTCCAGACTTTGCATCATTTGAACTGATTGAGCTCCTCTTGCATTGCGATGATCCATGACGCATCCTCTTTGGCTTCATCAAATTTCGTTGGTTAAACCTGAGAGAGAAAACTCATGTGCAAAACTTGATTAGCAGTACGTTTTCTGGTTCTAACCCCAACATGTGTTTCTCCAATTATTTGATCAATGGGATGATCCCTTTGATGTCTAGTCACCAGGTTTCTTCCATGTCCATTGACAATAGGTACATTTGCTTGTGGTACATCTTCCACTTCTTGGAGCTCTTCTTTTTCAAGAATGATAGTATCGCCAACAGAAATTGTTCCTGGGACATCTTCCTCAATGTCTTTTTCCAAGTTCAGTTCTTTTAGTTTCATACTAGCATCTGCATCTTCAACATAAACACTAGAGGAGTTGCTGTGAAGCATACTCGTCTCATCAAAAACAACATTAATTGATTCTTCTACAACATGTGTTTTCTTGTTGAAAATCCTATATGCCTTACTATGGCTACTATAGTCTACGAAAGTGCCTTTAAAACATTTTTCACTAAACTTAGTTTTGTAATACTTACCGTTGTTCAGAATATAGCATTTACTACCAAAGATTCTAAAATATGATATATTTGGTTGCCTGTCTTTTAGAAGTTCATAAAGGGTCTTATGATGATTCTTGTTGATTAATGCTCGATTTTGCACGTGACAGGCAGTGTTGACAGCTTCTGCCCAGAAGTATTCTGGAAGAGAAGAATCATTCAACATTGTTCTGCTTGACTCTATGAGTGTTCTATTCTTTCTCTCAGCAAATCCATTTTATTGTGGAGTACGAGGAGAGGAAAACTTATGAAAGATACCTAGGCTTTCACAAAATTTAGTCATAGCCCCAGATTTGAATTATGTCCCGTTATCACTTCTGATTTAGATTATAGAGTGATGCGCTATTTCGGCACTGCTAATTTGCAGTCACGAAATGCGATGCGACGGCAGTGCACCGGTGGTTGTCAAGTAATAAAATAGGGAGGAACTCCCCGAATATCGATCTCTCAAGGACCGCAAGTTGGGTAGTACGATTTGCTCTCGCAGGAAATCAGTTCAAAGGATAAAATAGTAACGACGGGGGTTTTGATTTGGTTTCCTATGCTATTGCAGAATGAAGAAAGATGCGGGTCTAAACTCCGCTTCGCACGGCGAGATGGGTGCAACGGCCGCGATGTCGTGCTTCGGAAGGCGCGTGGGCGGAATATCACTATGACGGTTGAGGGTCGCACACACCTCTTCTCAAAACATCACCGCTAGCTTTTGCTAACAGCTTCAACCACAACGTAACACAGAAAATAGCAAGAAACAAAGGGGTTATTCATGCCACCACAATAACATTGCATATGAAAACAAGCAGTAATCCATAAGATCTACTTAACACGCATTCATAAAGCAACTGCAAACGAGTTCAAGCAACACAGGTTAGAGAGGAGCACAACGAAGAAATCACGTCTTGGGTTCACGGCCGGAATGAGAGGTTGTCGGGCTCTCTCTGGACTCGGCCCTCAGATGGTGAGCTTGGCTCGAAGGAGGCTGTCACCGCTCCTATGATCTTCAGCGCTTCCTTGGTCTCCATGGCGAGGAATGCTTGACCTAATGGTGGATGAAGCTTCCTAGTGCTCCTCGATGGAAGGATGGAGGTGGAAAGTCACCTAAAATGGCCTTGATGGTGGAGGAGAATAAGGAGAAGCCTTCACCCATCAAGAGCAGCGGGAAGGAAGAGTTTTCCCGTCCTCAAAATCGCTCCAGCTTGTGCCCTGGTCGTCCTGGTCGTCCCCTTCTCGTCTCTCTCTGCCTCGATTCCTGCAGCTTTATAGGAAACAGACTGAAAATTGGTCACGCACGGTTGAACGCACTATCGTGCACAGACCGTGCGATATTAATGGAAGAGATAAGGCTTGGAGAAGACGCTGCGCCGCCCGTGCGATTTGTTCACGCACGACCAACGCCGCCCCTGCGTTAAGATGCACGGTTAAACTCTGATGCTCTGAAACCAGCAAGACACAGGTCGACCATGCGTTTTGTTCACACGCGGGCGAATCCGCCCGTGCGTCAAAACGCACGAGTAAACTCCGATGCTCCGTTTTCCGCCCCAGGCACAAACGCACGACCGCACAGACCGTGCATCAAGGGAAATGCACGACCGTGCGATATGCACAGAAATTACTTATGGGAAAACGGGGGCAATCAGGTCACCTACACATAAGATATACTAGCTGGGAATACACATCCAGCACAGAAATACATAAAAGAAGGGAAGGGGAGCACAATGTGCTTACCCCCACAAACAAGGAATGCAATTGCACACCGAAACGGGCTTAAAAGTGCACCTAGCATGGAATAGTACATATGAATGGAAATGTGCCTAAAATGTGGTGCAAACACTAGAATAACAGCCCAAATGAGTCCAAGAATATATATATAAATGGGACTCATCACACCCCCAGACTTAACCATTTGCACGTCTCGGGCAAACTACTCAGCTCTCCTGTCGGAACAATTGAGTGTTAGCATGAGTTTGAGCGGCAGAGAATTATGCGAAGTCGCATGCTCTCGTGCGTAGAAATATATTAGAACAGAATTAAACTTAAGGTTGTATCTAATTATTTCTAAGACAGTAGTTTGGAATTTACTTTACTTGGATGGTGAATCCAGGTGAATCTTTCGGTTGCGCAAAAAGGGAAAATAGTGTGACAAATGAGTAGAGTATTACTTGAATCGAAGCTAGGGACAATCTCCTAAGAAATCCTTCAAAGTCGGTGTCCATAGGCTTGCACGTCCGCACTCTCTCTATTGCATGACACAACTCGTATCTAAAATCAATAGGGCTTATAGGCAATTGTTAGGCTTAGGTTGAGTATAGGCTAGGTAAGTAGAAGGACGATGGGAATCGCACGCAACAAAACTGTCGCACTCAAGAGAATGACAATCACCAAAATAACATTTTTAGTACTTACACGACACCCCCGGACTTCAACTGAACACAAGGTGCGTGTTGAGCCAGAAATAAATAAAATTTTTGCCGAGAGAAAATTATTATTGCACAACTCTTTTATTTTTTTTTTTCTTTTCTTTTCTTTCTTTTCTTTTCTTTTCTCTTTTCGGCAAAAGCACATTTTTACACACAATAAAATAGCTCGTTTAGCTATATTAAAGCAGCCATACATACATAGATGACACCAAATACGATCGAGACAGAAATGTCTTTCAGCTCAGCGGTTGGTGCGAACATAGGTTCGGCTGTATGGCCATGGTTACATTAAATAGTGGAGCTAAACAAAGAGGAGAGGTAGGCTCAAGTGGGCTTGCAATGGTGATTACGTAGGTTAGGATTTCAAAAGCACAAACGGATCAAGAGATGGCCTATATCACATTTCATGACGAGTATTTCAACACAATTGTGTCGAGAGTCGCCTAGTGCAAGTTCTAGCCACCGAGAAAGGTTGTACCTCCTTTCTACCCTAGTAAAAAGCTACTATTAGTCTGCTACACTCGAGCTATTGCTACCATTGGATTCACCGGATTCACCACTAAAGTAAAATAAATTTTATCTACTATAACAGAAATAAGTACATTACAACTCTGAATTTTATTCTACTCTAATCGAATTTCTAGGCGTGACGGGAGCACTTGACTAGAGCACTACTCGAGTCAACATTATTCTCCACTCCTCACTCATATGCTAATAATTCAATTCTTACGAGCGGGAAAACCTCGCAGCGATACCCAATAAGCACGCTGTTGGTGCCAAAAATGGTACCTCCAAAATTCACACTAAAGGGGATGGGAGAAAACTGCGAAGTGCAGGTTACTAAGACAGAAGTTGCTGGAAACAAAAGGAAAAACGATCACGAAATGGCGATCACGAAGAAATGAGACCGCTTACACAGGTTGTAAGCTGGAGCCTCGGAGCCAAAAGTGCTTTTCTGGTACCCCTACCCCTCTATTTATAGACGAGGGGGCTACCCAAATGGGCAGAACTGAAAACTACGGGCTGCCCGGGGTACAGGAGAGCCGGGGCAGGGAAATGGGGTACAAATAACAAAAATAAGAAGAACGACCAGATCGCTGGAGCCGGCGATCTCGCACTATCTTGACCGCTGGGTACTTAGAAAATCCCGGTTGAGGAGGCATCTGCCGATCTGGGCGATCACCTAATTCGAGACCGGGAAAATTGAACAATGAGAGGAGATCGCGGGCTTTCTGGGCAAACATAATCCCCGCACATTTTTAAGTTGCACCTGGAACTTCGAAAATGTAAGCTTTGACCGCTGAGACCGCGACCATCATTAATGCGGCTTGGTCTATAAATACCTGCTGAAAACTTTATTTTGCAAGACATTGAGGAACTCCACTATTTGAGCGGTCTTTGATAATTGGGCAGGTGCGACCTAGCAAAGATGACCATGCTCGATCTCTTAAAAGCTCTCCCATCGAAAGCGAACTCTCCTGGAAAAAAGGAAAGTGTCAGCTCAAAGAAAGGAAAGAAGGCACCGAAGATCTTAACAAAAGTGAGCACTTCAAAGGAGACCGCCCGATCTCCGTTAAAGAAAACTGAGCTTCCTGAGGGCTCGATTGTGCCGGTCTCTGTTGCTTCTGATCCGTCTAATACTTCTTCAGATCCTGTATGGAAATTGCCTGACTTTTCCATTTCTTTTAATTGTCAGAAATCCCTGGAGGCACTGGATCAAACATCTTCCAAGCTTCCTGAGACCGTCTCCACCGAGGTCATTCTGGCTGGGCTGCGTTAGAAGGGAGCTGAGGCCGAATCCTTGAGGCAGAAGATCGCTGACCAGGAGATCGTTGCAAAGGGCAAGAAGAGAAAAAATACAAGTCCATCTAGTTTGACTTATAAGAGGAGCAGAAGAAATGAGGAAGGAAAAGATGTGACCGCCATGGAGGCGACCAGATTTTCTGAATCCATCGACCTGGAAGACTCCGCTAAGTTTCAGAAGGTGAATGCTAAGGGCGATCTCCCCTTCCTTCCCGCGGTCTCAACCTTGCCAAGAGAGGATGATTCTGGATTAATCGCCTACCTTGATGAGGTTTCTTCTAACAATTCATCTTTTTCATCATTGCAGATGTTGGATCCCTTAGAGGCTTCAGCTCTCAGAAATGCCGCCGTTGATGAGGAGATCGCGGACAAGGAGAAGGAGATCGCCGACACAGCGATCAAGGCAAAGGAAGAGGAAAGGAAAAAGATGGAAATGGAAGAGATGGTGAAGAGGAGGAAAGAAAAAGAGGTAGAGGAATAGAGGGAAAAAGAAGAGAAAGAAAAGGAGAAGGAAGAAAAAGATAAGAAAGAAAAGAGGGAGAAGAAGGAGAAGAAAAAGAAGGAGGACGAGGAGAAGAAGAAAGACAAGGAGAAGAAAGAGAAAAAGGAAAGAGAGGAATAGGAGAAGAGGAGAGAGGCGGCTAAGGCCGTTGAGGAAGAGAAGAAGGAGGCGGTCAGAGTTGCTGAGGAGAAAGCGGCTCTGATCACTAAGGAGAGGAAGAAAGAGGCGGTCAGGGTCGCTGAGGAAAAGGCGGCCCTGATCGCTGAAGAAAGGAAAAAGGCTGAGGTCTTGCAGACTTCGGACAAAAATGGTGAGGGGATCGCGGAGAAGCTGTAGATCGCTAAGGAGAAAGTTGTACTTTCTAGCGGTCTCCCGGATGATTCTCTTCAGGGAGATCGCTCGAACAAGGCTGCAACAGATCGTGCGGCGGTGGTCTCGATTTCACGAGCTGGTAAGAATAAAATGATTCTTCAGTCAGCTGGGTTCCTTCCATTACCTACAGTTCGCTTTGCTTCTCCTGAAAGAAAACACGAGATCGTTTTTATTGAGACCGACAATATCCTCTTAAGTAACGAAGAATTAAAAAGGAGAAGAAAAGAAGGAGAAAAAACGCAGAAAAGAGGTTTGGAAAGAATGGATCTGGAGCGCTTAAGGGGATCAGATCGTCTTTCTCTGACTGCAGATCCCGCGGTCACTAAAGATATTAGAAGAGCTTTACGTGACTGCGGTCTCGACTTCTTTCCAAGTACTCTTTCTGTTTATTTAAAAAGCTTATCTGATCATATGCTCATGATTGAAATAACCCATCTCCTATGACCGCAGATAACGAAAATGCTGAGATCGAGGAGGGAGAACTTCCTCAGCCCATCGAGATCTCCCCTCAGTTAACCAACATCCTTATCCCCATGTTTGAGGATGTTCGTTCTATGCTGATGAGGGAGCGGACTCAGAACGATCAGATCCGTGATCTCGAAGAAAGATTGCGTTCCAATGAGAAGAGGATTCGTGAGGAATGCGATCTGAGGGTTGCCGAGATCGCGCGAGCTCTGAAGAAGGCTGAAAAAGAGGCTGAATACTATTGGGGAAAGGCTACGGCGCTGTCCGCGGAAAATGAGAGGCTGAGGAGAGGTCACGGAAAGATGCTGATGCGACCGGGTACCTCCAGCGATCATCCAGCGGAGAGACCGCAACCTGAAATTGTACTGATCCCCATGGAGCAGGTGGACAAAGAAATGTCGAAAATCCACCGGTCTGCAATGCTGGCTAATCACAGCCTGGTGTCGGTTATGGCTGCAGTGAACGATATGCAAGATGTCGCAGCTCATGTAGGGAGAAATAGGCCTCCTAGGAGATGAACATTTAACTTGAGACCGAGCGGTCTCTGGATTTAAACAATATGTTTTGTAAAATTTTACTGTTATTTTTCCATATGTTTGTGGCTGTTTTGATTTTAATGTTTTGTGCGGTCTTGATTTGTTAAGTTTTGATCTCTTTATGCCTGGGTTGCTTGTATTGCTGCTGTGTTTTTGTTTTTTATTGATTGAGATCGCCAACCATAGTATGCTTTCATATAACTTTGCATAGGTCGAGCGGTCTGAACATGTTTTGGCTGGGCGGTCTTCAAGATGTAATGATTACGAAATGACCCTTCGTCTTCTATAAATAGCCGTCTTCATGACCTTTATTTTACGCTTCCTTGAATGCGCTCTAAACACCGATCTCATCGATCGCTAAAAATGGTGTCCGCTCGTGCTTCTTCTGCCACCATCTTTCTGAATGCCGATCACAAACAAGGTCGTCTATCAAAGGATGAATATATCGAGTTTATAAAGAAATATATGATCCAAACTCAGGTAGTTGTGAGACCGCCAACTGAACAAGAAAGGTTGAACTTTGCGGAGGAGAAAAAGTTTATTATTCCCATCGATCACTTTGAAAATGGGTTGAGGATTCCCCTCCCATGGGAATGGCTTGAGATCCTGAATTATTACGGCTTCGTGCTTGCCCAGCTGGCCCCGAACTCCATCGGCCTAGTTAATTTCTTCATCAATTACTTGAGATCGGAAAGAGTGAAGTTTACAATGAATTTGTTCCGCGCAACCTTCACCGCGAAGATCTTGAAGGAAGGCAGAAAGAAGGAAGAGTTCAAACGGTTGATGTACTTTTCAACAGACGGAATAAAAATCCTGAACCTTCCAAATAAAATCTCTTTTTGGACAGAGAGGTTTCTTGTCTTTGAAGGTGACCTTGGCGGTCTCAAAAACTCGCCTTCTCCGCGACCTGACAGTATCTTTAAGAAGATAAAAGCAGTCTCAGAAGAGGAGCTGAAAATCCTGGCTTTCTTGGCGGGCAAGAGGATCGATCTTGTTCATTATCTAGCGATCTGGCCCGAGATCGCCGAGATTATTCCGGCTGAAAGTAAGCTTTTCTTGCGGTCTCGAATAATTTCCTTTCATACCTTTTGTATGCTTTCCTAACTTTTTTCCGCTTTTTAGCGACCTTTGCGGTCCCTGTTCAAGATCCTATCTCCCCAGCTGCAGAGGTTCTTACACAGAGGGAGAGGAGGCTGAAGCGTGAGGCCGACGTGTTCGGCACTACCTCTGAGACCGTCGAACGAGATTTCCCTTTGATCGGTTTCAAAAGAAGAATGAAGGATATCAAAGGAAAACCCCTCCTCAAATGGGCAGCCAAAGGAAAGTCTGTGAAGGTGTCCACTGATCTGCCCCTGTGGAGCGGAAAGGTGACCTGTCACGCATATGCGGTCACTTCGGCTCTGTATGGGAAAAAGAATACAAATGAAATACTGAATATAGAGACCGATGCGCTCCCCGACCTCTGTGCCCAAGTGACCGCTAGAAGTACAATCTTAAATCACCATATGGGGCGGTCTCTTCACAGCGCTCTGGATGAAATAACTGCCTTGCAAGAAGAAAGAAAAGTGAGAATTTTTATTTATATCTTACGAACGCGTTACCTATGATCGCGCGGTCTAACATATATCTCTTTTTTGTAGCAATTTGAAAAAGCAGCTTATGACCCTGAAAATCCAGCTTTTCAGAGGGCTATGATGCATCACATTAAAGAGACCGCCGACCAGGTGCTGAACGAGGTTCGAGGTCGAGGTGGATTCACCGAAGAATATAAGGATGTTACGTTTGCCGATCTCTTCCCTGACGCGGCACAGAGGATTGAAGAGCAATCGGCAACTGCTGAAGAGACCGCGGATGTTGCTGATGAGACCGCTGGTCAAGACGAAGATGTTGTGATCGAAGACGAAGAAAGCGGAAGCCGCTATACCCTGGGTCTGGATTCCAGTTCGAGCTCAAGCTCTAGATCTAGAATTCCAGGGAAAAGCTTAGAAGAATCTTCCGCAGAAACTGATTCTTCTTCTTCAAGCGAGCGGTCTTCTAAGAGATCAAAGAGAGAGTGAATTGTACAAACTTTCCTTTTTCCCCTTTTGGAGACCGAGCGGTCTCGTTGTAATTGAAGATTCAGAATATATGTAAAAATTAGATTCTGTTATGTTGTCTGTGGATGAGTTTATTTTTGATGTATATATTTGTTCTTCTGAGTTTAAACTCGGCATTCGATCTCAATGCCTTAGGCTTGTTACAATTTTATATCACCATTGAAGGATTTCAGGTGGCGATCTCTTGGAAAAAACAAAAAAGATCTTGAAGGAAAGACTAATACTTTGTATAAATAAAAATACTCTGCGATCTCGAGATAATCAGATCATTGAAAGACATTCAGTAACTTAACTGTGATCAGAAAACAAACTTATTTGCAATAGTCATGCGGTCTTACATTATACGAATCGCAACATAAGGAAACTACAATCTGAAGATGATTTGAACTCATCAAACTTTTGGGTGTTCGGTGCCCAAATGACTGGAAATCCGTCTGACGACCCCTTTGATAACCAAAACTATTACTTGAAAAGAAAAACAATAACTCTTCATGAATCTCCAGTTTAGCGATCACATTATATTCAGACCGCCCTTTTTGAAGAAAAAACCCAACTCACTTGATGGGAAACAGAGCATCAAGATTATTCCATGTAACTTTGAATAACGGGGAATACCAGAATCTCGATCTTACTGAGACCGGGTCGAGCTCTGTCAAGTCGACATAAGAGCTTTCTGAATAGCGACCTCAATTATCCTGAAAAAGTCATGTCCGGCGATCGTAAATGACTCAAATCATTCTTTGGAGAAAGTTGGAAAGAAGAACATGCGGTCTCACAAATTTCTGACCGCCCGATCCCAATACAAAGGGATGAATAAGATTTTTCTTTTTGAAGTAAGAAGATATGAAAATGGGATCTCTAAGAATGATCCAAAAGGAATGTGTGGTCATGCCGCGGAGGCTATACCGCCATTGCCTCTCTTTTTAAACAAAGGATTACCGAGTTTACTGCAAACATGCCAATCTAAGGTTCAAGCGACGGTCACGGATGTTTCTGACCGCCCCTTACTTAACCACGCTTCAACGAGTATTCGAGAGTTACGGAACAAAATGATCGGTAGGGCAGGTGTGGTCATGCCGCGGAGGCTATACCGACATTGCTTTCCCTGAAAGATCATTAAGATCGTAACAATGTCCTTCTTAATGCATGACAGAGCTGAGCCAGCCACCTAGACCCTCTTGAAATGCTGAGGTGTGCCAGATGTCAGCAAGGACCCGGTATCCTAAACTTCCACCGCTCAAGCTTGGCGAGCTACTGCTACACAGATTCGAAATCTCCCTGACAACTGTGGTCCCGGCAGGATTACACGTCGAGCTAACAAGTCGAGGGGGAAGATAGTAGGATCCGTCGATGTCTCACTTGACAGGTTTTTGGCTTTTCAAAAAATAACCTGCTTAAAACTTGTCACCCGTCACTCATATTGCGAATGCTTTGATAATACCTGCATGACATTTGAGAGGGAAAAAGTGAGAAAAAGAATGAGTGAATCGGATACGAACATTTAAGAAAAGAAGAGCTTGAGATCATCTCCGCTCCATGAATGAGGCAATTCTTTCCCTTCATAAGTTTGGAGATGGTAAGCGCCATTTTTAAGCACACTCTTCACCACAAACGGCCCCGCCCAATTTGGGTTAAGCTTTCCAACTGAACCAGCTCTTGCTGCTGAATCTACTTTCTTCAGGACTAGATCCCCAACAGCGAACTCTTTGGTTCTTACATTTTTGTTGAATAGCCTCGCCATTCTTCTCTTCACCTCTTCTTGCCTGATGATTGCCGTATCTCTCAACTCCTCAATTAAATCAAGGCTGCATTTTAACTCCTCATCGTTTCCTTCCATCCAGTCAATTTGACTCTGTTGCGCCAATAATACTCTTGGGCTTTTCACTTCAAATTCCACCGGAATAAGGGCTTCAGAACCGTGTGATAATTTGAATGGAGTTTCTCCAGTAGCAGAACTTGGAGTTGTCCTCAAGGCCCATAAGACGGAAGGTAGTTGTTCTGCCCAGCTGCCCCTGACATTTTCTACCTTCTTTTTCAAGAGATTTATGACGAGTTTGTTGGCGGCCTCTACCTGCCCATTGCTTCTTGGATGATGCACGGAAGCGAAACGTAGCTCAACGCCAATTTGCTTACAGAAATTAATAAGAATTGAATTGTTGAACTGGGAACCGTTATCCGTGATGATTGCCATCGGGATTCCGTGCCGACATACTATCTCTCCCCAAATAAAATTTTTCACGGCTTGAGTCGTAATTTTGGCCAATGCCTTTGCTTCTATCCATTTGCTGAAGTAGTCAATCATAACTATAATATATCGATGTTGCCCACTTGCCATCGGGAAAGGCCCAATCAAATCCATTCCCCAAACTGCAAACGGCCATGGAGTTGCTATCGACTTGAGTTGTTGAGCCGACTGATTTTGGAGAGGAGCAAACTTCTGGCACTTTACACATTTCTTAGCAAATTTTTCCGCATCTTTCCTCATTTGAGGCCAAAAATAGCCTTGCCTTAGAATTCTTTTTTCCAACGTTCTAGCTCCAGAGTGACTTCCACATTCTCCAGAATGGACCTCCTGAAGGACCGCTGGAATATCCTCCTCCGAAACACACCGTGCTAATGGTGAAAGGAAAGTTCTTCTATAAAGCACTCCTGCAACAAGATAATAGTTAGCCGCTTTCCGTTTAAACCTTTTCCTATCCTTTATTGATGAATGGAGCTCTCCAGTTGAAAGATAAAGAACAAACGGATCCATCCAAGATGGATGTTGATCAATCTCCATGACCTCTCCTTCTTCAATCGCCGGGCGAAACAACTCCGAAGTTATTCCCCCTGAGAGAAGCCCAAATTTTGCCATCTCGTCTGCTTCCACGTTCTCACCTCTTGGAATATGATTGATAGTAAAGCTTTTGAACTTCCCAACCTCAATTTTTACCAGAGTTAAATACTGCTTTAAAATACTATCTCTAGTTTCGAAAGTCCCATTTACTTGAGAAGCCATCACCAAAGAATCTGTGAAAACTTCGACATCATCAATCCCCAGCTCCCTAGCAAACTTGAGACCGGCTAGCAAAGCCTCATATTCCGCCTGATTGTTTGTTACTTGAAAATAGAACTTCAGCGCTTGATCCAGCCTTACTCCATTTGGGTTGACTAAGACAACTCCTGCTCTGGAAGAATTTTTCCCTGAAGCTCCGTCCACGAAGATTTTCCAGGCAAGGGGCACTCCGACCCCCCTCTGTGACTCAACTTCTTTGGCATGCACCATGAAGTCTGCTAAGACCTGAGCTTTGATTGCCATCCTTGGAACATAGGATATGTCAAACTCACTGAGCTCTATTGCCCACTTTGCCAACCTGCCTGAATGCTCCGGCTTCTCCAAGACACTCTTCAATGGAAGATCAGTAACGACTAGAATTGAGTGAGCTTGAAAATATGGCCTTAATATTCTTGCTGAAGTTATAAGCATTAAAGCCAACTTTTCGAGAATAGGATAACGAGTCTCTGCATTCTTCAGGATCCGACTCACGTAATAGACTGGGAATTGCCTCTTTTTCTCCTCTCAGACCAAAACAGAGCTTATGGCATCAGTTCCGACTCCCATATATAGGAAAAGATTTTCTCCCTCTCGCGGGCTTTGGAGCAAAGGAGTTGATGTCAATTGCTTCTTCAGCTGAGTGAAAGCATCATCACATTCCTTTGTCCACTCGAACCTACTCCCTCCCCGAAGGGTTTTAAAGAAAGGTGCACTCTTATCTCCTGAACGGGAGATAAAGCGACTTAAACCTGCCATCCTCCCTCCCAGCTGCTGAATTTCTTTTGGGGACTTGGGAGGTGGCATTTCCAGAATAGCTTTCACTTTGTCAGGATTGGGTTCCAGCCCTTCTGGAGTAAGGAGATGACCCAGGAATTTTCCTTTACTTGCCCCGAAAACACACTTCAAAGGATTCAACCTCATATTAAAAGTTCGAAGGGTTGCAAAAGTTTCCGAGAGGTCTCTAAGATGAGAAGAGAACAGTTTACTTTTTACCAAGAGGTCATCAACATATACCTCAAGGTTTCTTCCTTTTTGACTTCTGAACACCGTGTCCATCATTTTCTGATAGGTTGCTCCGGCATTCTTTAGCCCGAAAGGCATTACGAGATAACAGAAGCAACCATCATTTGTGATAAATGAAGTATGGGGTATATATGGTTTATGCATTCTGATTTGATGATAACCTGAAAAAGCATCTAAAAAACTCATAAAAGAATAACCTACCGTAGAATCTACTAAAGAATCTATCCGAGGCAAGGGGTAGCAATCCTTGGGGCAAGCTTTATTGAGTTTGGTAAAGTCGACACACATCCTCCACTTTCCACCCGACTTCTTTACCATTACAACGTTTGACACCCATTCCGGGTATTGAATTGGTTGGATGAACTTTGCCTTCAGGAGCTTCTCTATCTCTTCACAGATAGGCTGTGCTAGAGTAGTTGCAACAGACCTCTTCTTCTGCTGGATCGGGATGAAGTTTGGGTCAAGATTGAGATGATGGCAAGCAACATCTGGGTCTACTCCGGGCATGTCATCTGCCGACCAAGCGAAGATATCTAGATTTTGCAGAAGGCAAGAGATGAGCTGACCCTTGTCAGCTTCGGATAACTCAGCGTTGATGGAGAGGCTCTTGCTCTCATCTTCCTCGCTGATCCGGACTTCTTGAGTTGCTTGGGCAGGTTCCAAGCGCACTCCATCTCTTGCATCCTCCTCAATTTCTTCTGCAACTGGAACTTGTTCAGGAGCTTCGATTGATTCAACCATCATGATTTCTTGGGGAGGAGAGGATACGATCATGTTGACCGTCTTTACATAGCATTCCCTGGATTTCCTTGGGTCGCTCCTGATTCGGTGTTGTTTGCCGTTCAAGGCGAACTTCACCGCTTGATGATAGGTGGAGACGATGGCTTGATAGGCATTCAAGAAGGGTCTTCCAAAGATGGCGTTGTAGCTAATGGGAGCATCAACGACTATAAATTTGACCAGCTTCACTATCCCTCCCAGAATCACAGAAAGAGTGACGAGCCCTTCTACTTCTTTCTTCTCTCCTGAAAAACCATAGAGGGGGCCTTCAGTCGAAAGGAGGGTTTTACCTGTCTTCAATGCCTCGAAGGCGGGTTTGAAGAGCACATTGACTGAACTTCCCGTGTCAATCAGAATCTTCTCTACTGTATAATTTTTAATTACGGCTTTGATGACGACCGCGTCGTCAAAAGGATTCGCGGTCTGAGGAAGGTCTTCGTCACCGAAAGTGACCGTTCCCCGGACCGGATCTGAAGAGGTGGCAGCAACCTCTGATTGATAAACCCTTTTCAGACTCGCCTTTCTTGAAGATTCCGGACCTGCACCTCCGTGGATGCAGAAGAGATTGCCCAAGGCGCCTTCGTCATCAGCATCCACACATTCATTAGGAAAGCCGATATTGCCAAGATGGCCAATATCGTCCACTTCTTCGCATTCCCAATGGACTTCCGCTACTTCCTTAGCCTTGGAGGTTGAGGCTTTGGTAGAATCATTCTTCTGGATGAGATCTCGAAGCTTACCCTCCTTCAGAAGCTTCTCTAAGAATAGGCGGAGTGCTCTACAATCCTCTGTCAAATGACCCCTATCTCTGTGATATTCACAATAGAGAGTTTGGTTTCGGGTTTTCGGGTCAGAATTCAGCGGAGCTGGCCTCTTGAAAAAGGGCTGCTTCTGAAGGACTTGAAGCACTTCATTCATAGAAATGCCAAAGTCCGTGAAGGACTCTTGGGATTCATTGTAAAGTGAAGGTATGGGTAGAAGAGGACGTTGAGCATACTGAATCTGGTGGATGTGGGTGACTTGCGGAGCAGGAGTAGCGGGAGTTTGAAGAAATGAATTTTGAAGTGGGAAGGATTGATTATCTCGGTTGAAGCGGTTGTTGCGGTAATTCTTTCCTCTCGGAGCCGGAGGTGGGAGCTCTTGTCCGGGCTTAGAGGAAGACGGAGCCGGATAGAATCCCGCGGAGCCTTTCTGAGTGGCCTTGTTTGTCAGATTGCTCACATAGGTGGGGTTGTTGATCTCCCCTTCTATGTAGCGATTGGCAATGCTAATCAGCTCCTGATAGGAGCTAGGCTCCTTGGTTGTAACTTTGAATTTCAGAGGACCCTCCTGCAGACCACTGATCAAAGCCACCATATAGAGCTCGGGATCCATATCCCTAACTCCCAAGATCTCTTTCTGAAAACGGTCAACGAAATGTGCTGCAGTTTCGTTGTCCCCTTGCCTGATCTTGAAGAGGGTCACAGGACCACTCTTCCTCTTCTTTGCGGTGGCGAACCTCAGGAGGAGCTCTTGCCTCAAGGCAGCAAAGCTTGGGATAGATTGACAAGGCAGCTTATAGAACCATTCCATGGCTGACCCATCGAAGGAGGTGACCATCAGCTTGCACCTCACTCCATCTGAAATGTTCCTGAGAGCCACAGCAGACTCGAAGGCTTGAAGATGGCACATTGGGTCGGTTTCTCCTGTATACACCGGAAGGCGAGGTTCTCTGAATCCATGAGGAATCGAATCCCGATGAATCTCATCAGTAAAGGGGGAAGGCTCCCCGAAAACAGAAGGTCCTGGAGGAGGAAGAAAAGAGGCAGGAGGATCTTGAGGGTAAGCAAATCCTTCTCAAAATTCAGGGTCTGGACCGGAGGCCCCTGTGCTGCGGCTCGAAAAGAGTTACGACAGGCGGCGAACTCCTCATGCTGAGATCGCTGAGGAGCTGCAGCCTGGAGGACGGGGTGATCGCTCGGGTGACCGCCTGCCATGCGGTCTGGAGTGGCGACCTGAGAGGTTTGAGGAAGGATCTTCTGGGAGATCGCGGCTAGAACCTGGTTCATAGCCTCAATCTGCTTCGCAGACTCCTGCTGAGCCCGGACAACTTCTTGCCGATCTCGAGCGGCCTCTTGCTGAGACCGCGCGATCTCCTGCTGAACAGAGGTGGCGTCCTGCCTAGCTCGGGCAGCCTCACGGAGAACTTGTTCAACACGAAGCTCGAAGCGGCGTTCAAGCGCTTCTAACGGATTGTGATCGGAAGGGGGAACGCTGGGAGATCGCAATGGACGACCTCTACGGCGATCAGCCATCTTGGAAGTCTATGGATTTCACCTGACACTTCGAAATCTGAAGGTCGCATGTTCGTTCTGTTGGTGCCAAAAATGGTACCTCCAAAATTCACACTAAAGGGGATGGGAGAAAACTGCGAAGTGCAGGTTACTAAGACAGAAGATGTTGGAAACAAAAGGAAAAACGATCACGAAATGGCGATCACGAAGAAATGAGACCGCTTACACAGGTTGTAAGCTGGAGCCTCGGAGCCAAAAGTGCTTTTCTGGTACCCCTACCCCTCTATTTATAGACGAGGGGGCTACCCTAACGGGCAGAACTGAAAACAACGGGCTGCCCGGGGTACAGGAAAGCCGGGGCAGGGAAATGGGGTACAAATAACAAAAATAAGAAGAACGACCAGATCGCTGGAGCCGGCGATCTCGCACTATCTTGACCGCTGGGTAATTAGAAAATCCCGGTTGAGGAGGCATCTGCCGATCTGGGCGATCACCTAATTCGAGACCGGGAAAAGTGAACAATGAGAGGAGATCGCGGGCTTTCTGGGCAAACACACGCGTGATCAAGTGCGCGTGAACTAGGTGCACATATATGCAACAAAATAAAAATCCTAACTCAGCACATTCTAGCATGTCATGCAACGTGTGTGCACTTGCACAGCTCGCTCTCTCCCCAGAATAAACGATTCAAACATAAATAGGAGAGGGGTAGAGTTGACCTATGCTCACAAAGGAGCATGCCAGAAGTGCGGTAGTCCCAATTTCTCTAAAAATAAACCTCCTTCCACGCGAGAGCAAAGCTTCACCTACAATGTTAGCAAAACTTAAATAACAATACGCAAAAAGGATTAAAAAGATAGACGGAACCGGGTGGTTCCCCATGGGTTGTCTCCCAAGAAGCCCTTTTGTTTAACGTCCTTTGAGGTGGACCAAATACCTGTATTAATCATTATTTAAGCAGCAGAGAATCTAAAGAAAAGTTTCACAGACAGATAAAATAAAACTGCACAGCAAAGAGGCATGAAATAACAAAAAGACAAGATGTCCCAAATCACACCCTAGGGGCGATGCCCTAGCTGAAAAAAAAAGTCAGGAAACAAACAAAGCACAACACAAACTAGTTTAATAAAAACAAAGCTAACTAAGGAGGCACATCATCAGGAAAGCTGCAATGAAATGATCACGACGGAGATTCCGATGCCGAATGCGAAGGAGGAGGAGGAGTAGGAGTATGTTGCCGCCTCGATCCAGAAAAAGAAGCTCAGGCAGGGACAACCGGAGGCACGACTCCCAGATGCGCACCAATCCGCGACGAAAGCTCGTACTGCATGGCCATAGTATCTTCCATGCGTAAGAACCTCTCGTAAAACTCCGGAGAGTGCTGCTCTATGTTGGGCCGCGGGGCTTGCCATTGAGAATCCGGGTATGTAGAGGGCTGCTCACTCGTCCCTGCAATAGTACTAGTTCCGGCAGTGCCATTTTGATCGCGTCGCTCCTCACATTCAGGTCCGGCTCCGCAGAGTTCGAAACGCCAATTGTGGCCTACCTTCACTCTCTTGACAAGTTTAAAGGCTGTCATCATGGCAACTGTGATGTTGGAACCCTCAGAGATTTGTGTCATAGGGGGAAGTGTATCCCAAATCCCAAGCCCTTTGGCAATCCTGGTGATATACTGCGAACCTCCGATCGCCTTCAGAGGGATGTACTTGGCTTGCCGAAGAAGGTACTGGGCAAGCACTAGCCCAAGATGGAGAGGTACTCCTTGCTGCATACTATAAAGGTAGAGAAGGTCCTGCCATCCTGCAACATTTTGACTCATGGCGCCGGCGTTGATGCTGTGCCCGATCAAATGCTGAACATGGCGAAGCTCGGGAGAGAGAATGTGGGACGATTTCGCAGCACGAGCCTCATACAGTTGTTCCCGTCCCGTGATGGACTGCCTAAACTCGCTAGGAGATACCCCATCCGGGAACTCAGTCGGACGGCTAATAATATCCGTCTGGAGGAGTTCATCTTTGGTGTAAATCCCAGCATAAACTGCCAGTTGGCCTGCACCCATGGTATAGTAGAGGCCCTTCATTCGGAATGAAACCGACGTAGACTCTCTGGTTTCCTCATCGAGGTAGTCAATGATGCGGAAAGTGGAAAGGAACTCGAGCGTGAGTTCACGGTATCCCAGCTCCGTGATGGAGAAGAGGTTCCCCCATGAACCCACCTGGACCAGCCTATTCACTGCCGCCACTAAACCAATCATTTGGAGTTCCGGAGTAGAGACTACGCGATGATCAAGAAAACTCTTATGGCGCAGCAGGTTGTACCTTTCCAAGAACTCCGGCCTCCCAAACTGCAGCATTGCTTCGAGACCAGGTTCATCAGCACTTGAAGTCGAAGCTCCTCCTTTGCGGCGAAAGATGCTCACGGCCTTTTTGAGTCCCATGGAGCTCCACTCACAAGCTAAGGAGGGGGGTAAGGACGAATGGAAGAGGAAACATAGGAGAAAATGGAGGAGGGAAGAGAGATCGCGCACAGGAGAGGAGAGGGATTTCGCGAATCGCGCGCTGGTGTGGATTAGGGCTGCGTGCGTTTTGACGGGAAGGAGCGCAGGTTTTATAAAATTAAGCATCGCACGATCATGCGATTTAGCCGCGCACGATCGTTCCGATCGTGCGTTTGCAGAACTCAGCCCCTAACTGCACGATTTTTCAATATGAACAAAATGAGGGGAAACAATGCGCGCTCCAAGATGTACGAGACGAACAAAGACACAACTTACAAACAAGAGAGAAAGTTTTCTTAATTCAAATACGAGTAATACTAATTAATTTGATAAAATTAAATTAAGTTACTTCTACGCCTAGATAACTACTGGGTTTTGTGTCCTCCCAGCACGACTTATTTAACAGCTTGCACGAGTCAACTGATCGGCCTGTGAAAAGTGAAGTGCACAGGAATTTGTTCTTTTATGTGATTCGGTAACCGGTGCCTATGTGGTGATAGGACAGTTACCCCCATCCCTGAATATAGATACCTACTCCAGATGTCTAGCAGGGGCAGATAAAATGACATCGAAATCTCAGTGTCTGTCTCAACATGCAATTGACCCATTACATCATCGGCTTGCACAGCAGGACCGTCAACCTCCTGGATCAGATCAAATGCAGAATCCTGCATTGAGGAAGACACGAGAATGGGGTTAAGGAATAAATCAGAAGAATGACGTAAAAGGTTATCATCTTTGGAAGCGATCCCGGTATCACTCCCAAGTGGGTGCGACAAAGAAAGACTGATTTCCTCATTGAGGATTTCAATAGGATCAACGGCGCACGAGTAAACTCCGATGCTCCGTTTTCTCCCCCCAGGCACAAACGCATGACCGCACAGACCGTGCGTCAAGGGAAACGCATGACCGTGTGAAATGCACAGAAATTACTTATGGGAAAATGGGGCAATCAGGTCACCTGCACACAAGATATACTACCTGGGAATACACATCCAGCACAGAAATACATAAAAGAAGAGAAGGGGATCACAATGTGCTTACCCCCAACAACAAGGAATGCAATTGCACACCGAAACGGGCTTAAAAGTGCACCTAGCATGGAATAGTACACATGAATGGAAATGTGCCTAAAATGTGGTGCAAACACTAGAATAACATGTTGGGTTTTTCTAGAACCATACATCAAATGTAGGCGCAGCGGAAATGAAGAGAAACAACCCAAAAGATTCGGATCGACCATGAATATTGAATCAAGAAGTTAATGAAAATGCTAGGTATGAAATTACCTTGGCGGGATTGGATCAAATACAACCTAGATGCTCCAAGAAGAAGATTGCCTTCGTCGGCTTTGCAAGAGTTATCACGTAGAATAATGTCTACGTCTCTACAGCAGTCCACACGAGCCGGGAGAAGAAGACTACACCTTGCGCTTCCACAGATTGCTAGATCCGCTTCAGGAAGAACAACACCGACGACGATCGCCGGAGAGGAGGTCGGCGGAGGCGAACGAAGCGGCGGAACACTTCCGTCTAGGGTTCGGGCGAGAGCGGAACTCCTTCCGTCAGCCTCTATTTCGTGAGTACTTAGAACCCTAAAAGAAGTCCTATTTATACCCAAAGGATAAACAGCTTCTAGAAGAATCGCTATCCGCAGACCACACAGCAGAATAGGGGCTTCTGTTACAATTCGTCGGGATTCCACGGAATAACATTCGTCGAGTTTTCACGGGACAATCTGACGAATTCTGACGAATCACATCAGACGACAACATTTGCCGAGTTAATGCTCTCTGTGATAATTCGTCGAGATTCCACGGAACAATCCGACGAATCCCGACGAATCCGACGAATCATGTCAGACGGCAACATTTGCCGAGTTAATGATCTCTGTAACAGTTCGTCGAGTTTCCACGGAATGACCCGACGAATTTCGACGAATCCGATCAGACGGCAACACTTGCCGAGTTAAGGGACTCTGTAATAATTCGTCGAGTTTCCACGGAACCATCCGACGACTTCCGACGAATCCGACGAATCATATCCGACGAATTCCGACAACAACATTTGCTGGGCTTCCCCATTCTATATGGTGATTGGTAACCTTTACCAACATAGTCAATCTTCCAACTTCTCCACATGCTCTTATGTGCGACCCTGCATTCTCATATCGCGTTGGCAGTGACATTACATGTTTGACCACTTCTAGATCGCAATGTTAACTCCAACAGTCTCCCACTTGATCTTGAAAGTATCAAACAAAAACCTCACAAACAATGAGCGGCATCTAGCAATGCATCATTGCTCCCCAAGCAATAAGAGTTCATAACTCATAAGCCTTTATGACCAATGTTCCAGCGTTGTCTTTGTCCCTTTGTCCCTTTGTCCCTTACTTCCGGAAAGAACTAGAGGCATGGACCATGTCACCCTCATAATAGCTCAATCCAAGATTCTTGACCTAGAACGGACTTCCAGAGAATGGTGAGCTCAATATCACATATTGACTCTACCAAGCATGGCCATGCATTTCTCAGTCCAATTCCACCAAGGGGCCCATGGATGCAACTCCTATTATATAGGAGAACAAATACCATATCTGCTCACACCCAAACACCCAAATGATTCGTAACGTACCCAACGACCAGCCTTATCATCAACCTTCTTCAAGGAAGACTTTAGATGACATCAAAACACGCTCTTCCTCACTCGATGAATGCTGTGACTTCAGGTCAAAGGACCACAACACCATTGTCAAATAAGACCTACTTGTGACACTTTTAAGTAACAATCCACAAAGTAGTCTCAGGTTGGGTCTGTCCAGTACAACTTGTTCACTAACAAGTACCCACGTGATGACTTGATATCACAATATCATGACCTGTGAGAACCGGTCATCAGTCAACACACATGCTAGTCTTAATGTATCATCATCACCCTTAGCTTCTACGATGATACCTCGACCAGGGACCTTTTAAGAATGAAGCTTCGAAATCATAGGCTCTCACATTCAAGTCACGTACTTGATGTCCTATGGAAGCGAACATTCTAAGGGTATTTATCATGAATTTTATTTTTCATATAGAAACAGTATATCGTAATAAAAGAACTTGCCATTAATTGTAAAAGGAAATAATTGGTACACTATTCATCATATGAATAATAAACAGCCAACAGAATATATATATTTTACATGCAACCCACAAGACTCCCACTAGAGATGATCACTCAGGTATCGTATACCCATTGATCTAGTATGACCATCATGCTTTCTCTACACGAGAGGCTTTGTCAGTGGATCTGCAATATTCTCCTCAGTCGGCACTCTGCAAATGTTCACATCTCCTCGTTCGACAATCTCACGAATAAGATGGAACCGCCGAAGTATGTGCTTGGAGCGCTGATGGGATCTAGGTTCCTTAGATTGTGCAATTGCACCATTGTTATCACAGTAGAGAACTACGGGACCAACAATGCTAGGAACTGCATCTAGCTCGCCGATGAATTTCATAATCCATACAACCTCCTTCGCTGCGTTTGCCGCAGCGATATACTCGGCCTCAGTTGTAGAATCAGCAACTGTCTCTTGCTTGGAACTCTTCCAGCTTACAGCTCCTCCATTCAGGCAAAACACAAACCCTGACTGAGACTTCGAATCATCCCTATCAGTTTGGAAGCTGGTATCCATGTAACCACTTACAACGAGCTCTTCCTCTCCACCATACATCAAGAATACATCCTTAGTCCTTCTCAAGTACTTCAGGATATTCTTTACGGCTATCCAATGACATTCACCGGGATCAGACTGATACTTGCTAGTCATGCTTAAAGCAAAAGAGACATCGGGTCGAGTACATAACATTGCATACATGATTGACCCAATTGCCGAAGTATATGGAATCAACTTCATGCTGTCCTTATCTTCACAAGATTTTGGACACTGGTCCTTAGAGAGATTCACACCATGAGACATGGGCAAAAATCCTTTCTTGGACTCAAGCATGTTGAACCCCTTCAACACCTTCTTAATGTACGTACTCTGGGTCAAACCCAGCAACTTCTTCGATCTATCTCTATAGATCTTAATACCGAGTATGTAAGTCGCTTCACCCAAGTCCTTCATAGAAAAGCAGTTCCCTAGGTTGTTCTTAACAACTTTCAGGGTAGGTATGTCATTCCCGATCAACAGTATGTCATCTACATACAATATCAGGAAGACAACAATGCTCCCACTGATTCGCTTGTAAACACACGGTTCATCTTCATTCTTGACAAAACCAAACTCTTTGATCTTCTCATCAAAACAAAGATTCCAACTTCTAGAGGCTTGTTTCAATCCATAGATGGACCTATTCAGCTTGCATATTTTAGTGGCTTCATTTGGGGATACAAAACCCTCGGGTTGTGTCATGTACACTTCCTCAAGGAGGTTTCCATTTAGGAAAGCCGTTTTGACATCCATCTGCCAGATCTCGTAGTCATAATACGCAGCAATAGCAAGCAATATCCTAATGGACTTTACCATGGCAACAGGGGAAAAGGTTTCATCATAGTCAACACCATGAATTTGCTTGAAACCCTTAGCCACCAGTCGCCCTTTGAATGTCTGTACATTCCCATCCATGTCGGTCTTCTTCTTGAAGTCCCACGTGCACCCTATGGGTCGTACCCCTTCAGGTGGTTCCACCAAGTTCCAAACTTGGTTTGTATACATGGAGTCCATTTCGGATTTCATAGCCTCAAGCCATTTGTCGGAGTCCTGTCCATTCATAGCCTCTTGGTAGGTCGCTGGTTCATCATCATGATCCATAAGCAACACATTACCTATTTGAGACACGAGAAATCCATATCTCTCAGGCTCAAATCTTGGTCTACCAGATCTACGTAGGACTTGTGTCTCTTGAGCAGGTTCTCTAGCTACAACATCTTGTAGTCCTGGCTCAGATTCCAATTCTGGTTCATTCACTACTTGTGGTTCTTGAACTTCTTCAAGTTCTACCTTTTGCGTCGTTCTTGACAAGAACTCTTTCTCCAAGAAGACACCCGTCCTTGCGATAAACACTTTGCCCTCAGACGGTAGGTAACAGTAATATCCTTTCGTTACCTTAGGATATCCCACCAGATAACACTTATCTGATTTGGGTTCCAGCTTGTCAGGCATTTGACGTCGTACGTATGCCTCACAACCCCAAATTTTAATGAATGACATACTAGGACGCTTCCCAGTCCATATCTCATATGGTGTCTTTAGAACCGTTTTCGTCGGAGCGCGATTCAGTGTCATTGCAGCAGTCTCTAAAGCAAAACCCCAAAAAGAAACAGGCAAGTCTGCATGACTCATCATCGACCGTACCATGTCTAACAGAGTACGATTTCTCCTCTCAGACACACCATTATGCTGCGGTGTCCTAGGTGGAGTGAGCTGTGATACAATACCACACTCTTTCAGATGATCACGGAACTCATGACTCAGGTATTCGCCACCTCGATCAGATCGGAGTGCTTTAACCTTTTTACCCAATTGGTTCTCCACTTCATTCTTAAACTCTTTGAACTTTTCAAAAGTTTCGAATTTGCACTTCATAAGATACACATATCCGTATCTGCTGAAATCATCAATAAATGTAACGAAGTAGAAATACCCACCTCTAGCCATAGAACTCATGGGTCCGTATACATCACTATGTACAACACCCAAGAGATCCTCAGCCCTCTCAGTATAACCAGTGAAAGGGGCTTTAGTCATCTTGCCTAATAAACAAGACTCGCATCGCTCAAATGATTCATAATCAAATGAGTCCAATAGTCCATCTTTATGGAGCTTGGATATGCGCTACTCGTTTATATGGCCCAAACGACAATGCCAGAGATATGTAGGATTTGAGTCATTTGTTCTTAGTCTTTTATTATTATCTACATTATAGATCGGATGGTCTAGGTTCAAAACATAAAAACCATTAAACAATTGAGCTACAGCATAACAAACATCATTCTTAAATATAGAACAACAATTGTTCTTAATTATAAAAGAAAATCCAATCATGTCTAAGCATGAAATGGATATAATGTTTCTAGTTATGGCCGGAACATAATAACAATTATTGAGTTCTATTACAAGCCCACTGGGCAAAGAAAGACGGTAAACCCCTACGGCTACAGCAGCAACTCTTGCTCCATTGCCGACGCGCAGGTCCACCTCTCCTTTACTCAGCAATCTCCTCCTTCCCAGTTCCTGCACATTTGTACAAATGTGAGAACCACATCCGGTATCCAATACCCAAGATGAAGGAGCAGAAAGGTTTATCTCTATAACGTAAATATTCGAAGCGGAAGTCATACCTCCCTTCATTTTTGCAGACTGTCAATGTACGAAGGACAATTCCTCCTCCAATGACCAGCCTTGCCACAGTGGTGGCATTTCCCTTCCTTCACGGTGCTCTTCTTTTTCAGCGCAGAAGATTTGGGCTCAAGATGTGACTTAGGTCCCACCTTCGTCTTCTTGAAGCCCTTGGCCTTACCGTTGCCTTTATGTACCATCAATATGGGACTAGCAGGCTTGGCCTTCTTCATGTTTATCTCGGCAGTTCGCAACATGCCTAGGAGCTCGGGCAGTGTCTTGTCTATTTCATTCATGTTGTAGTTCAAGACAAACTGCTCATAACTATCCGGCAACGATTGCAGGATAAGATCTGTGGCCAACTCTTGACCCAGAGGAAAACCCAGTCTCTCCAGGTTCTCTATATACCCAATCATCTTGAGTACGTGAGTACCAACCGAGTCTCGAGCTCCCATTTTGCACTGAAATAAGGCCTTCGTGACATCGAACCTCTCTTGACGAGCTTGCCCTTGAAACATTTTCTTTAGGTGCTCGTCAATCTCCTTGCACCCCATGTTCTCGTGTTGCTTCTGAAGCTCAGAGTTCATGGTGGCAAGCATAAGGCACTCGACGTCTAAGGCGTCATTGGTATACTTCTTATAAGCATCCTTATCAACACGGGACGAGTTCCCGGTCGGCACCTCAGGGGCTTCATCTTCTAAGACGTAGAGCTTTCGCTCTTGCCTGAGAATAATTCTCAGGTTCCTATACCAGTCCATGTAATTCGTCCCACTAAGCTTGTCCTTCTCAAGGATAGCTCTCAGGGACAAGGTGGAATGTGAACCACTTGCCATGGAATTCTACAAGAATTCATGCAGAATTTAATCAGCACCTTAATTTCAAAATACAATTTATTTTAATTTGGACTTTAATTAATTACTCCCACTATTTTATTCAAATTGATAGCCCTCACTATCAATTCGGAGAGTTCATGCGAGCTACTCTCTTAGTGGACAAGATCCGTATTTCACCAACACCACGAGTCCGCTTTGGCGTTCCTCTCATAATGCGGTTATTTAGGTAGGCAACGCTTGCCAATTGCATCCTCATGCAACTCTTGTATGGCTGGTGAATAACTCCTTATTCGCATCCATCATATGGTGCATGCCAACCCTATGCCTCTAGGCACTCAACCTTTGAGGTCACCTAGTTAAGTTAGACCCGATGTCGATAGTGGGATATCACAATTATCCGCTCGCACCCTTATCAAGATAGATTAATGCACCTTGCTTTGGCAAGCCCACACTTCATTGATCGAGGCAGGAAGAGTGTCATCCGTCGGAAGGCATCCGAACACTTAATATTTGATGAAGGGATTTTAATAGTAATAATAGGTTAACACTTAACCATGACCAACATTTGATCAATGTGCACATCAACAGAAAAACAAGCTTTCTAAAATCCACATGCATCCCTTATGTGCACAACATAAGACTATCAACCTTTGATAGACGAAAGGGCTAAATCTGGACATTTAGAACTCTTCCAAATCTTCAGATTTACATGCATTGGACAAAGGCAAATACAACTCGACTTAGAGCAGTAGACAAGCTCGTCTCTCATTGTTGGATTCAAAATCCAAAACATTTCAAGGGTTCATTAACCACTTGAGGGACGGTTACTGCTAAGGAGACAACAATTTCTAACAATTAGAAATTACCACAAAATCCCAGACGTTCCTGGCGGGGTTCAATTTTTCAAAATCACCACCAATTTCCCATGGAAAAATCATCAACTTTTGATGTTCCAGGAAGAAATCTTGACATTTAGAACGCTTCTAAATACTTACATTTGCACGTACTGGAATAACCAAACTTCTGAAACAACATTCATGACCAGAACCTAACTCTGATACCACTGGTGGGTTTTTCTAGAACCATACATCAAATGTAGGTGCAGCGGAAATGAAGAGAAACAACCCAAAAGATTCGGATCGACCATGAATATTGAATCAAGAAGTTAATGAAAATGCTAGGTATGAAATTACCTTGGCGGGATTGGATCAGATCCAACCTAGATGCTCCAAGAAGAAGATTGCCTTCGTCGGCTTTGCAAGAGTTCTCACGTAGAATAATGTCTACGTCTCTACAGCAGTCCACACGAGCCGGGAGAAGAAGACTACACCTTGCGCTTCCACGGATTGCTAGATCCGCTTCAGGAAGAACAACACCGACGACGATCGCCGGAGAGGAGGTCGGCGGAGGAGAACGAAGCGGCGGAACACTTCCGTCTAGGGTTCGGGCGAGAGCGGAACTCCTTCCGTCGGCCTCTATTTTGTGAGTACTTAGAACCATACAAGAAGTCTTATTTATACCCAAAGGATATACAGCTTCTAGAAGAATCGCTATCCGCAGACCACACAGCAGAATAGGGGCTTCTGTTACAATTCGTCGGGATTCCACGGAACAGCATTCGTCGAGTTTTCACGGGACAATCCGATGAATTCCGACGAATCACATCAGATGTCAACATTTGTCGAGTTAAAGCTCTCTATGATAATTCGTCGAGATTCCACGGAACAATCCGACGAATCATGTCAGACGACAACATTTGCCGAGTTAATGATCTCTGTAACAGTTCGTCGAGTTTCCACGGAACGACCCGACGAATTCCGACGAATCCGATCAGACGGCAACACTTGCCGAGTTAAGGGACTCTGTAATAATTCGTCAAGTTTCCACGGAACCATCCGACGACTTTCGACGAATCCGACGAATCATATCCGACGAATTCCGACAACAACATTTGCTGGACTTCCCCATTCTATATGGTGATTGGTAACCTTTACCAACATAGTCAATCTTCCAACTTCTCCACATGCTCTTATGTGCGACCCTGCAGGCTCATATCGCGTTGGCAGTGACATTACATGTTTGACCACTTCTAGATCACAATGGTAACTCCAACATAACAGCCCAAATGAGTCCAAGAATATATATATAAATGGGACTCATCACGGAGCAGTTTAATTCATTCTGAATTTGCCTGACAAAATTAGTGAAAGAGTCGATGGTATCTGGCTTATGTTTTAGAAAGAATACCCAAGCAAAATGTGAGTAGTCATCAACAATAACCAATGTATAAGCTTTACCTCCTAAGCTTCTAACTGGCATGGGACCAAATAGATCCATATGGAGCAGATATAAGCATCTGGAAGAATCGTTGACAATAATGCTCTTAACATTAGCTCGAGTATGCTTGCCAATTTGGCATGCATGACAAGGTCTCTCTTTAATGCACTTAACATCAGGGGCGTTACGAGCCAAGTTGTGAGAAAATAACATGTTTATAGTTTTGAAATTTATTTGTGCTAATCTCTTATGCCATTGATCGCAGAGAGATGCACTATCTTTTGCCAAAAAGCATACTGGTGTAGATGAATCTAAACAAAGAAAATTTAAGCAGTAAATATTTCTACTCTGAGTGCCTGTTAAAATTGTTTCTGACCTGTCAGACGACTCTATCAAGCACTTGTCCTTGTAGAATTTTACCATTTAGCCTTTGTCACATAGTTGATTTATGCTAATGAGATTATGTTGTAATCCTTTAACATAAGCCATGTTTGTGAAAGAAACTATACCATTCGTAATCATACCGTAGTCTTTAGTAACTCCCCGATCAGATCTGCCAAAGATGACTTTTGGACCATCTTTCACTGGGGTATAATCTTGTAATAGGCTTCTTGTTCCGGTCATGTGCCGAGAACATCCACTGTCCAAGTACCATATAGGATTTGTATTGGCCTTTGGATATACCTGCAATCAACAATCAATTGCCCTTAGGAACCCAAACCAATTTGTGTCCTAGGTTCCTGTTAGCATGATAATAAGTTGATACGTTAAAATTTAACTTTTTTTTTTAGAAAAGCTCTTTCTTTCTTTAGACTTTAACCTTAGGCGGACGTTTTCGAAGAGTCCCGCGAGTAATTCTACTTCGAGGAATTACCCGTTATCCTATCGAAAGATAGAAGTAACGGCCTTTTCCTCTTTCCAAATATCGACGATTACTCTTTGGCCGCGTCGCCAAAAGCTAAGTAGAAAGGGTTTGAAAGGCTTATGCTGAAATGAAAGTTGAAAGCTTTTTGAATATGTAATGTTGTTGCAACAATTTTGTAAATGATAGTTTCGTTTTTTAAAACCTCTTTTACCTTGAGCTAGTTGCAACAACCAAAGGTTTGTTGCAACAATTTTCTAAGTGTTTTTAAAAGATTTTTAAATTGCTTTTGAGAGAAAGGTTTTGGGTTTATATAATTATCCGGACTAAAATCAATAAAGGCTGCAAGTGGACCTTATCGATAGTAGTATAGGATATTTCTTTTGAAATATCAAGGTCGTATTTTTCCAAGGTCGTATCGATTATTTCTACTTCTACGGAACGCGCTATTATTTTATCGAAAAGAGATTTGAATTGATTTTTATAGCTTTGTAGAAAAACTAATGACGAAATTAAGGTTGGCGTGCGTTTAACGATAATTGCGATAAAAAGCGAGAAAGCACGAAAACGTTAATGTAAAAAGTAGTTTTGCTTAGAATTTTTTAGAGTTTTATAAAGCGATAATGATAACTACGGCGATTTTAAGCGATTGAGCGGTTAGAGGAATTAGCAAAAAGCAATTATATTAAAAACAAAAGACGCACTAATTGAAAACTCACGCACTCTACGGAATTAAAATGAAAGCGGTAAATTACAGAAATTAAAGAAATGCGATCCCTACCCAAATAGGTAGAGGGGAAATAAATGCGTGAGCGAGTCCTATCCAAATGGATAGGCGGGAAATAAATGCGTGAAGAGTCCTATCCAAATGGATAGGCGGGAAATAAATGCGTGACGAGTCCTATCCAAATGGATAGGCGGGAAATAAATGCGTGATGAGTCCTATCCAAATGGATAGGCGGGAAATAAATGCGTGATGAGTCCTATCAAAATGGATAGGCGGGAAATAAATGCGTGACGGAAATGAAAGCTAAGCTATTGAATTACAAAAAAGGCGCAAAATTTATCCACCTACACACACACACCCTTGCTTGAAATGAAATCTAAGTTAAAGAAAATAAAATCTATTCTCATACACTCTCACACTCTACATAAAAATAAAGCTAATCTAAAAGCAAAAATAAAGCTAAGTTAAGAACAAAATGAAAGCTAAGTTAAGAACAAAATGAAAATTAACTCATACACTCACACACTCTACATAAAATAAAAGCAATTAAAAAAATACCAATTAAAACTAACACTTATACACTCACACACACTAACAAAAGGAGAAAAAAAAGGAAAAAGAAAGAGAAAATAAAGAAAAAAAACAAAAACTAATTTACCACACCCACACACACAACAATAAAAAAAAAGAACAAGAACAACAACAAGAACACTTATATTGATTGAAATGAATAATTACAAAACTTTTTAAGAAAATCTAAACTTGGGGGATAAAAAGGGCTCAAACTAGGGCTTACAAACACTCACAAAAACAAGAGAAAGAAACTTATAAGAACCTCAAAGAACAACTCAAAAACACCTCTCAAATACACTTAGATTATAAAATATATGAACCCTTTTAATGAGGTGGAGCACCCTTATTTATAGGCAAAAGAGAGAGGGGGAGGGGGCTGCAGGCTGGAAGCAGGTGGGGTGCGGATAGAGGGCTGGAAGCAGTTGGCGGGCTGAGCTGGAGGCAGGCCAGCGGGCAGCAAAGGCAGCTGGCGTGGGTTGCGGATAGTGAGAGCTGGGAGGAAGCTTCTGGCGGGTGTGCTGGCGCCAGGGCAGCGGGCAGCAGGGCACGGGCACGGGCAGCGGGCAGCAGGGCACGGGCGCGGGCAGCAGGGCAGATGGCGGCGCGGGCTGCGGGTAGCGAGATTAATCCAGGCAAAATGTGCGCTGGCCTAGATTCGAACCCAGGGCGGCTGCGTGGTTAGCCAAGTCCAGAACCAATGAGCCAAGTGGCTCCATCTACAAAGTACAGGGGTATATTAAATATATTATGTTAGCACAGATTTTTTTATTTTTATTTTAAATTTAATTTTTAATTTACATAGTTATTTATAAGTTTATATTTAATATATATATACTATTATTATTTACATTTTATATATTATACATATATATTTATACATATTTATTATTCATTATTATTATTATGTTATTAATATACTATACTATTATTTTATTATATATATATATATATATATTCAACCTATTTATCTAACAGGCATATTATTTTTACATCATTTATATATTATTACTATTTTCATTCATATTTACATATAAATATATGCTTATTCATTATACTTATTATTTACATACATATAACTATATTATTTATATTTTATATATTATTTATATTTATTATATTTATAATAAATTTGTTATACAATGATATTTCAAAATTTTATTCTTTTATATATATAATTACTTATTTTTACAAAAGAAAAAAAAGAAGTGGTTATTTCAATGATTTAAATGCAATATGTACAAATTTACCCAAAATTAGGCTAGAATTGATACTGAAAATATGCATAATTTGTTATTCATCAAAAACCCCCATACTTAAGCTTTTGTTATTCTATAGCAAAAGTAAGGGATACCTATAAGACGTTTAATAAAATTTCTAATTTACTAAAGTTTTTATTAAATCAAAAGTAAGATCGAAATAAATTTAGGGTATTTAAAGAGGTAAGTCCAAAACTATGGAAGTAATTTAAAAAGAGCGAAAATTTTTTAGCGAGACTTCTAAAGTTAGCTAAATGGCGTCGATTATTGTAGTCTTTAGTACCTTTTAATTAGAATAGAATTATATAAAACCTTTACTTTTTTAAGAAAATTTTTAAGAATAAATAAAGCCTATTAATTATGCTCTCCCAAACTTTTTTTAAATTAAAATCTAGGTACAATTTTATTGGCTAAGGGGTAGGGGAAAAAAGGTAGCCTTGGCAAAAAGAAGAGTGCTTGGATTTAGGGGTGATGGATTTTATCCTCTCACCCCACCTTTTTGGTGGTTTTGCTTTGATTCCCAGCGTTGGTTTACGCGGGATAATTGAAATCTTTTCTAAACTTAACCCAATGCCCGTGTTTACGGAATTTTATTTTTTTATTCCCATTGACACGGGATTTCTTTTAACAATATCGGGTGCCTGTGTTTACGGAATCTTTTTATTCCCATTGACACATGATTCCTTTTAAAACTCCTTCTTTTATTATTTTTATGCCAAGTTAAGGGGTGTTTATAAGGGGGGGTTTCAAGAGAAATTCTAGATTAATAAAAAAAGATTTTTGAGAGCAAGTTTAGTAGATTAAACACATTCCTAAAGTTTCACTAGTTTAGAGTTAGAATAATTGAATCGAAAGATGGTTTGCCAATATAATACAAAAAGGAATCTATTTAGAGTAAACCCGAGGTAGTGCTAAAAATTCTGTTCTCAAATTAAATTAAGATCGCAAGATTTTCTTTACTACTGAAAATTCCTCGATTTAAAATTTTCAAACTATGAAATAAATAAAATTGTTTTAGCAAATCAAAAACAGTAAAAATGCTTAAATATAAACCTAACCTATCCGTGGAAATAACAAAAAACTAAGTAGGGTTTTTATTTTATATATTTTTTTTTATTTTTTTTGATAAGTTTTTCATCAAATTTTTTTGAGTTTTTAAGATTTTGATTATACAAAATACATAAATACTTAATGAAAAGAAAAGAAAGAAAAGTAAAAATACAAATATGGAAAAAAAATTTTGGGGATTTTAATGAAATTTTTCATCATATATTTTTGATTTTTATATAAGGATTTTTTTATATACAAAAGAAACAATAAAAATTAAACATTTATATGATATTTTTTTTTGTTATTTTTTTCTAAGTTAATTAATAATTGTTTTTTGGGGTTTTAATTTTAGTTATATATATTTTCATATCAAATTTACAAAAAGAAAAGAGGAATAAAGGGAGAGGGATAAAGTTGTTGTAATAACTTTAGGTATGTTATAACAACTTTTGGTATGTTGTAAAAAATTTTTTTGTTTTTTTTTCTTTTTAAAGAAAGGGATAAAAATATTTACAAAAAATAAAAAGAGGGAAAACACGCCCCCATACTTAAAGCCAACATTGTCCTCAATGTTGAAGTTAAGTGTGAGGAACGAAAATATTTACAAAAATGTGAAGATTTAATTACAAAATAGATAAAATATATACAAGAATAGTTACAAAATAAAAAGGAACTCCACGAATATATACAAAATTGTTTTATGGTTTGTTTTAGTTTTCCAAAATGTACAAAACACGAATAAAATACGTATAAAAGAAGTTAAAAGTATATATGTGATCATATTTTTTTTGGGGGGGGGGGGGGTATGATAAAAATAAATTTTTATCATCATTTTTATTTTATTATTTATATTATATTTTTTTTGTTTTGGTTTTAATTTTGAAATATGCATGTTTTAAAATATATCAAAATTTTAAGAAAGATAAAGTAAATAAAGAAAAAGCTTTAAGTTAAAAAGCAAGGAAGAAATAAGAGAAATAAAAAGGTAAAAGCAACGAGGTTTTCTCGTTTCGAAATATCGACAAAAATCCCCTCTCGGGTCTGTCGAGTAATCCTACTTTGAGAAACTTCCTATTGTCTTATCTTAAAATTCCCAAAATTCTTTTTGATTTTTGTTTTAAAGTTTTTGCATTATTTTATTTTGTTTTATGTTTCCTTTTGGAAAAAGAATGATAATTTAAAATATGCATAGTTATTAATATTATTTTTCATTTTGTTTTATTATTATTATTTATTATTATTATTTATTATTATTATTAATTATATTTTTGTTTAAGTTTTTTGTTTTGAAATTAAAATTTATTTCATCATTTGTTTTTTTTATGTAAATAAGAATAATAATAAAAAAAAGCGTAATGAGATAAATATGGGGGTGCCTCCCACGAGCGCTTTGTTTACCGTCTCGTAGCTTGACGCATTGGCGGGGTACGATCTTTTTAGAGGTGGGGGAGGGGTATGGAATTTAGCTTCCCTCCCAGTTGATCCCCCGCGTGGTAGAGTTTTAGTCGGTGACCGTTAACTTTTAAGTCGCCTTTTTCCGGGTGGGTTATAAGGACGGTCCCGTATGGCCAAACCTCTTTCACTTGAAAGGGGCCGGACCAACGGGATTTTAGTTTCCCCGAAAAAAGACGAAGACGTGAATTATATAGGAGGACGAGATCGCCCGACACAAATGATTTTGGAAATTTAATTTTTCGGTCGTGGTAAAATTTAGAGCGTTCCTTATAAAATTTATTACTCTCGTAGGCGTTCGCACGCCATTCATCGAGTTCGTTTAATTGGAATTTCCGGTTTTCGGCGGTTAAATTATGATCGAGATTTAAAAACTTTAACGCCCTAAAAGCGCGGTGCTCTAATTTTACGGGCAAATGGCAGGCCTTGCCGTAGACTAATCGATAAGGCGTACAACCGATTGCGGTCTTGTACGCCGTACGATATGCCCACAACGCATCATCTAATTTAATTGCCCAATCCTTCCTATTAGTGGAAACGGTTTTATCTAATATTCGCTTAATTTCTCGATTTACTACCTCCACTTGGCCGCTCGTTTGGGGGTGATAGGCGGTGGCGAGCTTTTGCGTAACGCCATATTTGGTTAATGTTTTTGCAAATTGGGCGTTGCAAAAAGTGCGTACCCCTACCACTAACTATCGCACGGGGCGTACCGAAGCGAGAAAATAATTTTTTTAGGAATTTGACGACGACTCTCGCATCGTTGGTGGGGAGAGCTTGTGCTTCCGCCCACCTAGATACGTAGTCGACCGCCACTAAAATATAGCGATTTGTATATGAAGGAGGTAGGGGGCCTATGAAATCTATGCCCCATAAATCGAAAATCTCACATTCTAAATAAAAATTTTGGGGCATCTCGTCGCGATGAGAGATGTTACCCGACCGTTGATAGCTATCGCATGCGCTCACAAAAGTGTGAGCGTCTTTGAAGAGAGCGGGCCAATAAAAGCCCGCCTCCAGCGCCTTCTGCGTGGTCCGGTTGGCTTGATAATGCCCCCCGGTCGGCCCCTCGTGGCAGTGCCGCAATATTTGCGCACCCTCCTCGCTCGATACGCATCTTCGCACGACTTGGTCTGCGCAAACGCGAAATTGGAAATGTTCCTCCCAAAAGTAGTTTTTCAAATCAGAAAATAATTTCTTCTTTTGCTGTTTTGAAAAGTCTTTTGGAAGCACCCGCGCAACTAAATAGTTGGCGTAATCCGCGAACCAAGGGGTGGGAGAAGTTTTTAAATTTGATAAAGTTAAAAGATGCTCCTCGGGAAATCGATCATCGATTTCCGGTTCGAAGAGCGCTTCCGTGATCGGGCGCTCTAAACGAGAGAGGTGGTCGGCCGCTAAATTTTCGGCCCCCTTCTTATCCCGGATCTCTAAATCAAATTCTTGTAATAGGAGGACCCATCGAAGAAGGCGGGGCTTAGCATCTATTTTATCTAATAAATATTTTAGGGCGGAGTGGTCGGTAAATACTATAATTTTTGAAAGCGTGACGTAGGGCCTAAACTTATCGATGGCGAAGACGATGGCAAGGAGTTCCTTTTCCGTGGTCGTGTAATTAGCCTGTGCGGCCGTGAGCGTGCGGGATGCGTAATAGATAGGATGAAAATATTTATTTACACGTTGGACTAATACGGCCCCGACCGCTATATCGCTCGCGTCGCACATAATCTCAAACGGAAGGGTCCAATCGGGCACCACCAGAATGGGACAATGGATAAGTTTTTCTTTTATAAGTTCAAATGCCTCTACGCACGCGTTATCAAAAATAAATGGAGATTCCTTCTCCAGGAGGTGGGTTAGCGGTTTTGTTATTTTAGAAAAATTTTGAATGAACCGCCTATAAAAACCCGCGTGGCCAAGAAAACTACGAATAGATTTTATATTTGAGGGCGCGGGAAGTTTTTCGATTATTTCGACCTTGGCCTTGTCGACCTCCATCCCTCTTGAGGAAATTTTGTGTCCGAGAACTAAGCCTTCTCGAACCATAAAATTACACTTCTCCCAGTTTAAAACCAAGTTCGTGTCTTCGCATCGTTGGAGGACTCGATCTAAAGTTTTTAAACAATTTTGGAAGGAGCTTCCAAAGACCGAGAAGTCATCCATAAAGACTTTCACAATATCCTCTACGAGCTCTCCAAAGATCGCCATCATACATCGTTGGAATGTAGCGGGCGCATTGCAGAGGCCGAACGGCATCCTTCGGTATGCGAAGGTACTGAAGGGGCACATAAAGGTAGTTTTCTCCTGGTCTTCGGGGGAGATAGGAATTTGTAAAAACCCCAAAAGACCATCGAGAAAACAATAATATGGATGATCCGAAAGTCGCTCCAGAATTTGATCGACAAACGGCAACGGAAAGTGGTCTTTTCGGGTGGCATCATTTAATTTTTGGTAATCGATGCACACCCGCCAACCCGTAATAGTACGGGTTAGAATTAATTCATTGTTTTGATTCGCCACTACCGTTAGACCGTCCTTTTTTGGCACGACATGAATGGGACTAACCCACGTGCTGTCGGATATAGGGTAGATAATCCCCGCATCCAGGAGTTTTATTACTTCAGCCTTAACGACATCTCGCATATTCGGGTTAAGTCGTCGCTGAGGCTGGATGGTTTTGCGGGAATTATCTTCTAAGAAAATTTTGTAAGTGCAAAAAGAGGGATTTATCCCCTAATATCTGAAATTTGCCATGCAATTGCACGGCGATGCGTGAACAAAACTTTAACTAATTCGGAGGTCTCTGAATCGGTTAAAGAAGACTAAATAATAACCGGGAGTTTTAAATCCGTAGTGAGAAAAGCGTATTTTAAATGGTCGGGGAGTGGCTTAAGCTCCAAGACCGGGGGTTCTTCGTAAGAAGTTGCAATTTTTAAACTTTTAGAATTAAAAGACTCGAAAGGCGAATCTGGCGGCAATTCGTCCAAAGGGGCGAGGTTTGCCAGATTCAGATCGTCTAATGTTAAAGCGAGTAATTCTGCAAGCAAAGAACACTCATCCTCGAACGCGGATTCTAAGTGAAAGCAGGAATCGTCGTTCGATAAAGAATTTCGCATCGAAGGATTAATAAGAAGGGTAACTTCGTCGTCCCCTACCCGAAGGAGGAGGCGACCGTTACTCACATCAATTAATGCTCGAGAGGTCACGAGGAAAGGGCGACCGAGGATAATTGGTACCTCGGCGTCCTCCTCGATGTCGAGAATGACGAAGTCTACCGGGAAGATAAACTTGTCAACCTTGACCAGAACGTCCTCCACTACCCCGATAGGATATTTTATCGAGCGATCCGCGAGTTGGATGCTCATTTTCGTTGGGGTGGGAACACCCAAATCTAGTTTTTTAAAGAGGGAGAAGGGCATTAAATTAATGCTCGCTCCCAGGTCCGCTAGGGCATATTTTATTAATAGATTGCCAAAAAGGCACGGGATGGAAAACCTTCCCGGGTCGTTTAGTTTTGGCTGCAATTTATTAAGTAGGACCGCTGAGCATTCCGCATTTAATGAAACACGCAAAATACCCTCGAGCTTCTTTTTATTAGAAAAGAGCTCCTTAAGGTATTTTGCGTATTTCGGCATCTGAGAGAGTGCCTCGCAGAAGGGGACGTTAATTTGAATTTGTTTTAATATTCGTAAAAATTTTTGATATTGTTCGTCCTCCTTCTCTTTATTAATTTTTGCGGGGTAAGGAATTTGCGGGCTCGAAATGCCCGGCGCTAATGCTTTTTCCTTATCTACTAAAATTGAAGACGAGGGTGGAGGGGTCGGAGGCGAAACTGTTACCTGACGCTCAACCCGCAATGGGGAGTCGACCTCCCTGCCGCTGCGAAGGGTAATGATGTGGGCATTTTCACGCGGGTTCTGCTCTGAGTTTCCTGGCAATGCTCCAAGTGGCCGCTCGGAGATCATTTTAGCGAGCTGTCCAACCTGCATTTCTAAATTTTTTAGCGATCCGGTTATATTCCGGATATTTTCCTCGTTGGACGCTACGTATTTTGTAAAAATCTCCTCGAGCGGAGTATGTTTTGGAGGGGGAGGCGGAAAGCCCTACTGAAATCCTTGGGGATATCCTTGCGGAAATCCTTGTGGGATCGCAGGTGGAGGGCGCTGCGCGTTGTTAGGATTACTCCAGGAGAAGTTCGGGTGGCTCCTCCAACCCGGATTATAGTTATTACTATAAGGGTTGTTATTAGGATTGAAGGGCGCCCGCACTTGATTGCCAACGTACTCCACCGATTCCTCGATATTATTATTATTATTTAGATTATTATTATTATGAGTATTAAAATTATTATTAGGATTATTAAAATTATTATTGAATGAAGGAGGCTATATACGTTCGTAATTTAGCGGTTTTTGACGGAGGAAAATATTTAGTTAGAAAATTCTCCGTCAATTCGGCCCGCGTGGTTATGGACCCTCTCGGAAGAGAAGTCAACCACGATTTAGCCTTTGTCCGCAGGGAAAAGGGAAATAAGCGCAAGCGAATGGCGTCATCGCTGTCGCCATTAATCTTGAAGGTGTCGCAAATTTCTAAAAAATTTGAAATGTGTTGGTTTGGGTCCTCATCTGGCAAACCGTCGAACTGAATCGACTTTTGTACCATTTGAATTATGCTGGATTTGATTTCGAAATTATTATTAGCTACCGCGGGGCGGGTGACGCTCGATCCTGTATCCTCTAAATTTGGCCTAGCATAATAGACCATGGTCCGCTGTGGGGCCGCATTTAGATTACGATCGCCCATCACGCCTATATGTATATCGCCGACGGATTCTTCGGGATCTATTTGTAGATTTTGATTATGAGATCGGCGGCGCTCGAGAAGCGTGCGCTAGATTTCGGGATCAAAAGGTAAAATTGGATTATCCGAAGATTCTCCTCGGGTCATACACTATTCTTTAATTAATAAATTTTTTTTGGAAGAAAGAGTTTTTTGTTCTTTTTATAGATTTTTTTTGATGTTTTTGTTTTGGAAATATTTTTACAAGGAAGAAAAAGAAGGAAAGAAAGAAAGGGGGAAAATATATATTTTTTTTATTTTCTTTTCGTAAGTAGAAAATATCGCTATATATATTTTTTTTGGTGTAATTTTTAAGGTTTTGTTTGGTTTGGTTTTATATGAACATATATATGTATGTTTGTAAATATATATATGCAAAAGGTTTATAATTGCAAAAGGTTTTAAATTTTGCAAATATGCGTTTATAAGAGGGAAAGTAAAAAAGGAAAAGAGATATATCAATATTTTTTGAAGATTTTGGATTTCCTTTTTCTTAGATAGGTTTTTTTTTTCTTAATTAATTTTTTTTTGTTGTTTTTAAGATGAAAGTAAAATATATAATTGATAGAGAGGTGAAATATAAGATAAAATTAATAGCGTTTCCTATTTCAAAATAACGACACAAGTCCCCGGCAACGGCGCCAAAAACTTGATACGTTAAAATTTAACTTTTTTTTTTAGAAAAGCTCTTTCTTTCTTTAGACTTTAACCTTAGGCGGACGTTTTCGAAGAGTCCCGCGAGTAATTCTACTTCGAGGAATTACAGGTTATCCTATCGAAAGATAGAAGTAATGACATTTTCCTCTTTCGAAATATCGATGATTACTCTTTGGCCGTGTCGCCAAAAGCTAAGTAGAAAGGGTTTGAAAGGCTTATGTTGAAATGAAAGTTGAAAGCTTTTTGAATATGTTATGTTGTTGCAACAATTTTGTAAATGATTGTTTCCTTTTTTAAAACCTCTTTTACCTTGAGCTAGTTGCAACAACAAAGGTTTGTTGCAACAATTTTCTAAGTGTTTTTAAAAGAGTTTTAAATTGCTTTTGAGAGAAATCTTTTGGGTTTATATAATTATCCGGACTAAAATCAATCAAGGCAAGTGGACCTTATCGATAGTAGTATAGGATATTTCTTTTGAAATATCAAGGTCGTATTTTTCCAAGATCGTATCGATTATTTCTACTTCTACGGAACGCGCTATTATTTTATCGAAAAGAGATTTGAATTTATTTTTATAGCTTTGTAGAAAAACTAATGACGAAAATTAAGGTTGGCGTGCGTTTAACGATAATTGCGATAAAAAGCGAGAAAGCACGAAAACGTTAATTTTGAAAGTAGTTTTGCCTAGAATTCTTTGGAGTTTTATAAAGCGATAATGATAACTACGGCGATTTTAAGCGATTGAGCGGTTAGCGGAAATAGAAAAAAGCAATTATATTAAAAACAAAAGACGCACTAATTGAAAACTCACGCACTCTACGGAATTAAAATGAAAGCGGTAAATTACAGAAATTAAAGAAATGCGATCCCTACCCAAATAGGTAGAGGGGAAATAAATGCGTGAGCGAGTCGTATCCAAATGGATAGGCGGGAAATAAATGTGTCAAGAGTCCTATACAAATGGATAGGCGGGAAATAAATGCGTGACGAGTCCTATCCAAATGGATAGGCGGGAAATAAATGCGTGACGAGTCCTATCCAAATGGATAGGAGGGAAATAAATGCGCGACGAGTCCTATCTAAATGGATAGGTGGGAAATAAATGCGTGACGGAAATGAAAGCTAAGCTATTGAATTACAAAAAAGGCGCAAAATTTATCCACCTACACACACACACCCTTGCTTGAAATGAAATCTAAGTTAAAGAAAATAAAATCTATTCTCATACACTCTCACACTCTATATAAAAATAAAGCTAATCTAAAAGCAAAAATAAAGCTAAGTTAAGAACAAAATGAAAGTTGAGTTAAGAACAAACTGAAAATTAACTCATACACTCACACACTCTACATAAAAGAAAAGCTAATAAAAAAATACCAATTAACACTAACACTTATACACACACACACACTAACAAAAGGAGAGAAAAAAAAAGGAAAAAGAAAGAGAAAATAAAGAAAAAAAACAAAAACTAATTTACCACACCCACACACACAACAATAAAAAAAAGAACAAGAACAACAACAAGAACACTTATATTGATTGAAATGAATAATTACAAAACTTTTTAAGAAAATCTAAACTTGGGGGATAAAAAGGGCTCAAACTAGGGCTTACAAACACTCACAAAAACAAGAGAAAGAAACTTACAAGAACCTCAAAGAACCACTCAAAAACACCTCTCAAATACACTTAGATTCTAAAATATATGAACCCTTTTAATGAGGTGGAGCACCCTTATTTATAGGCAAAAGAGAGAGAGGGGGAGGGTACTGAAGGCTGGAAGCAGGTGGGGTGCGGTTAGAGGGCTGGAAGCAGCTGGCGGGCTGAGCTGGAGGCAGGACAGCGGGCAGCAGGGGCAGCTGGCGTGGGGTGCGGATAGTGAGAGCTGGGAGGAAGCTTCTGGCGGGTGTGCTGGCTCTAGGGCAGCAGGCAGCAGTGCACGGGCGCGGGCAGCGGGCAGTAGGGCACGAGCGCGGGCAGCAGGGCAAATGGCGGCGCGGGTTGCGGTTAGCGAGATTAATCCAGGCAAAATGTGTGCTGGCCTGGATTCGAACCCAGGGCGGATGCGTGGTTAGCCAAGTCCAGAACCAATGAGACAAGTGGCTCCATCTACAAAGTACAGGGGTATATTAAATATATTATGTTAGCACAGATTTTTTTATTTTTATTTTATATTTAATTTTTAATTTACATAGTTATTTATAAGTTTATATTTAATATATATACTATTATTATTTACATTTTATATATTATACATATATATTTATACATATACATATATTATACATATATGTATTTTATTATATTTATAATATATTTATTATTCATTATTATTATTATGTTATTAATATACTATACTATTATTTTATTATATATATATATATATTCAACCTGTTTATCTAACAGGCATATTATTTTTACATCATTTATATATTATAACTCTTTTTCATTCATATTTACATATAAATATATGATTATTCATTATACTTATTTTTTACATACATATAACTATATTATTTATATTTTATATATTATATATAAATTTATTATATTTATAATAAATTTATTATACAATAATATTTCAAAATTTTATTCTTTTATATATGTAATTACTTATTTTTACAAAAGAAAAAAAGAAGAAGTGGTTATTTCAATGATTTAAATGAAATATGTACAAAATTACCCAAAATTAGGCTAGAAATGATACTAAAAATATGCATAATTTGTTATTCATCATAAGTATTTCTACCTACTACAGCTCTCGCAGAAAGGCACTTCTTTGCATTAAGCACACAAGGGTTATGCCAATAGTCGATAACAAAGTTTCCCACTTTACCACAACACCAACATTCATGGATGTTGTACCTTCTCTTCCGAGCATTTCTTGATTTACAAGTAGCATCATAATGCTTGTTTTCAGTTGAGAAGGCAGCAACATTCTTCCTATCTTTCACAACAAAGGACAGATTGGGCACTCTATCATAATCATTCCTACTTGACTTTATCTGTTTGACAGCAATAAATAATAGCTTTGAAGCTCTTATGGTGTTGATGGCATCATATATGTTCAAGTGATGGTTGGTTACGATGTTGCACCCATCTTGCATCCTTGCTGAAAAAGATTTGGAAGATGATGCTTCCTTATCCTTTAGTGTAGGAGCTGGAGCACAAAACACAAATGGTCCAGGATGGGCCATTTGGATTTCTTCATGGTGAGATTTCAGGGCGCTCATTACCATTCCCTTTCTTCTAGCATAGTTAGGAATATTCTCCCTACTATAGCAACTTCCAGTCTTCCAGTGATCTTGGGTACTGTCCTGATCAGACCTGTTAGAGGTAGTCAACACCTTTTGAGAGGTGGTATGAGGCCGAGCTTTTGCTGTGCTTTTCCCTTTATTCCTAGAATCAATTGATTTAGGTTTAGGGAATTGAGCCAGTGGCTTTCTTTCCATATAAAGCTTCTTCTCTAGAGACTTGATTGTTCTATCCTGAGCTTCAGACTTCATCCAAAGTAGAATGATCTCATTGAATAAACAAATGACCTCCTTGGTTATCTCATTTACTTGTGATTCAAAGGGCTTAAGGATTCTGATTTCCTTAGCCTGAGAGTTAATCAACTTCTTGCTCTTTTCATGAGCTACTAAGAGAGCATCATATTGATTCACCTGATTAGACATGTCATCATTTACTGATGAGCTTGTCTCAGCTTCAGAGTCTGTGACATACAGAGGTGCCCTTATGCATACCTGTTCAGGATGGGTTTCATCCTGTATTTCCCCTTCTGACTCAGATTGGGCAGTCAGTCCAAGAAGTGTTTCCTCTTCTAGATCTGGACAGCTTGAATCACTGTCACTCAAGGTTCTGATCTTTTTCTCAGCTTCAGTGTCTCGTTCTTCCTTTGATTATTCAATAAGAGCTATTAGAGAGTCCCACATTTCCCTGGCCGTTGTGTAGTGAACAAGTTGCTTGAATGTAGATCCATCAATTGCATTAGCTAGAATGCACTTAGCTTCCTTGTCCAGGTTGACTAAGATAATCTCATCTTCAGTCATTTCAGAAATTTTCTTGGGCACAAGCTTGGAAGGGCAGCCAATGGAGGCTATCATGGGAACACATGGTCCTTCTTGAATAACTAGAAACAATCTGGGATCTATAGCTTCCATGAACATCTCTGCTCTCACCTTCCACATGGGGAAGATTTCCTTGGTGCACATGGGCAACTTGACGGTGGAATACGTGGCTCTTTCCATTTTAGACATACTTGCTCTTGCAAATAGATGAGGAGATCTTGTTCAAGGTGTTAACCTTTATCGAACAACCTCCCTCTGATACCAATTGAAAGTATCTAGTTGGTACTTAAATCACCTAGAGGGGGGTGAATAGGTGAATTCTATGGCTTTTAAGCGGAATTGAAATTTTAAATAAAAGCGCACAGAAAAGCCAACACAGCACAACACAAGAGTTTTATAGTGTTTCCCCGATGTGGGTAGTCCACTTTCCCGCCTCGCCTATCTAGCACTCCAAGGATAGATTGGGCTACTTCACCAATCTTAGATTATACAAATCTTACAACTCGGAGTTCACAACTCCTACAAGCTCTAAACAAACTATGTCACAACCCGCATTTTCCCACGAATTTAATACATATTATCATATCAAGGGGAAAATACGCGTCGTGATGCCACGTCCTGCAGGAGAAGACTACAGACGCTCAGGCAACCACTCACGATAAATTTATAAAAGACATATGTATTTGGATTAAAAAGAGAATTTTTCATTTTAGCTTAAAACTGCGTCCCTCAGTCTGGTGCATCATCTAGTCCACAAGTAGAAAACTATACATGCGCAGCGGAAAATATGTTCATTTTAGCCTACATGAGCATGAAGATCAACATCCAAAAATGATATGCATAAATCTATGTTTAGTACAGTAAGAAAGGAATTTCTACGATGTTCAAAGTATGCGACATTTATTTAAAATCATGATATGCAAGCATGACATTTTTATACCAATAAAATAACTAATGCATCCTAGCATAAAGCTTCCTAGAGAGCAAGTAGGTAAACAACCCAAAAGTAACAGCAAAACTACTAGCAAGTAATCTAAAGATAAAAGCCATACGGGAGCCAACAACTGACACGAACCCGCAGGAAAGATGGAAAACAACAACAAAAAACTGCCTCTTACCTAGAAGAGAGGAAGGGCCTCGACAGGAGACCCGAACAACGCCGCTCTAACTCCTACGGCAGCTAAAGACCTAAACCTGAGACATTCATAAGAAAAGAATGCCTCAGCCCAAAGGGTGCAAGAAAACCAAGATTAGCGGCATCAGAAGTAAAAGAGTGCAGAAAGGAAACTAAGAAGATAAACATCAATAAGTGTCCCCCAAAAGAAGGAACTGCGACGGTGGTATCTCCACTAACGCCCGCAGCCCAAAAACAACACAGGAGTGCTGCGGCGGTGACTCCAATCCACCCAAACCAACATCCGAACAGAGGCACTGTGGCGGTGAGTTTTAGCTCACACGCTCAACAAACTCACACATAGCACAAGAAGTAGGGGTGCACAATCGTATATAAGTATATAAATAAACCTCAGTGCAGGTCACCAGAGAACACTCAGAACATTAGACAACGAAGGTCATAGAGTTCAAGAACCACTCACCAAAACTATCCCAGATAATTAGACAACATAGCATATTTGGCTCATAAATCCAACAGATCAAACAAATCGGGCGAGTTAAGCGATCAGGCGACCTTCAGCGGTTAGGCGATCTGAGTTGCGGTCTGGCGACAGCTTCAGTTCTTTGTTCAATAAAGACTTAGTTCGTGTGGTCTGAGGTGGCGGTCTTACAGTGTAGGCGATTTGTCTGATCTCTGTTCGCGCGGTCTCAGGGCAAGCCGGGCGAGTTCTGGAGTGTTAAAATTTTTGAAATTGGACCGTTTAGGAGTAAGCAGGAGTTGTATCAACTGAGTTATAGCCAAACAACCACAAAGCCACACAGAAACACAAGAAACTTTATTGAAACACAATCTTCAATTACAGTGCGAGGTATACATGGCGAGACATGATTCATAAGAATCACGGAGGCGAGAAGAACAAAACACACCAAAAAGACAAAGCTGACGGCTAGACAATGCTGAGACCGCACAAGCCGCACCACTTAAGAACTCGCCCGGCTTGCCCAGAGACCGCGCGAACAGAGATCAGAAAAATCGCCTGCACTGTAAGACCGCCACCTCAGACTGCACGAACTGAAGCTTTATTGAACAAAGAACTGAAGGTGTCGCCAGACTGCAACTCAGACCGCCTAACCGTTGAAGGTCGCCTGATCGTTGAGCTCGCTGCGAACATAACAAGAAAGAACATAAACCAGTTCGTAGACAAACCGCTGCCAAACTGTTTATTCAAGCCGCTGGGAATCACCAAGGAAGAAGACCGCAACCTGCTGATCGCAAACCTGCGAACACAACAAACAGTCAGCTCGCTTCCAAGACCGCTCGACCTCAAAGTGAGACCGCATGAATTAACCCAGGCTCAGTTCTTACAGTTCTCGTTAGGAATGATGGGCCCTGCACCTCTATTTATTGGCGGGTAGACGGATGTCGTCACCGCACAGGAGAGATACAATCACCACCCGTCAGATCGCCAGCAGTCTCATAAGGCAGACAGCGCGATCAGACCTTTTGGACGATCACCCGACCAAGACGCAGATCTGCAGACAAAATCGTGCACAGGTCGCGCGAACACGAGACCGCGCACAAGCCACGCGGTCACAAAGGTACTCCTTCCTTAGACCACCAGGAGCAAACCAGGAACCATCTGGCCGACTTAGAACAAGTCGCCAGATCGCCAGAACAGGTCACCCGGATAGACAGTTACATCAGCACAAACCGTCCGGTCTTCCAACAAAGAAGACAGGCCAACCAAACAGAACAACACGGGAACAAACCGCAGCGAACAAGAACAAACCGGCCAACCAGCAGACCGCCAGAACAAAACCGGCAGAGATAGACCGGCAGATAATCAAACACAAGCCACGCGGTCTCCCAAACCAGACCGCCCGGTCTCCTCCACTCCACTTCAAAATTTCAACACTCCCCCTTGAAGTGGGAAGTGGAGACCAGCCCGAGTAAACTCCACAACCGTGTAAACGGTCCCTTCGCCAGCGGCTTTTTGAAGATGTCTGCAACATTGTCTGCACTCCGAACATGCTCGACCATAAGAGATCCTCCCAACACCTTTTCACGAATGAAATGATGCTCAATCTCTATATGCTTGGTCCTCGCGTGACAGACTGGATTTTTAACCAGCTTGAGAGCACTTTCATTGTCCCCGCGTAGCATAGTGGGACCTTGAACCTCCTCATGAACGTCCTCCACCAACCTCCTGAGACAAACGACTTCCTGAGCTGCCAAGGCAGAAGCCTTGTATTCTGCTTTTGTGGTAGATACGGACACCGAGTCCGACTTTTTGCTGCACCAAGAGACAGTTGTGGGGCCTGTCATAAAGACATAACCAGACGTTGATCTCCGATCATCCACGTCTCCCCCATAGTCAGCATGCATGTATCCATGCAACTCCAAGCTTGACCCTCTCCTAAATAGGAGACCCAAATCAGAGGTCGACTTCACATACTTCAATATACCTTTCGCCGCTAGAAGATGAGGTTTTCGTGGCTCCTCCATGTACCGACTCACTTTGCCAATGGCATAAGCAATATCAGGCCTCGTGATGGTCAAATAGATCAAGCTCCCCACCAGAGCTCAGAACACCAACGGATCAGATGGAACTCTTCCCTCATGTCACAACCCATATTTTCCCGAAATAAATTATAATATCAGAGTAAAGGGGGAAAACACGCGTCATGATGCCACGTCCTGTAGGGGACAACTACAGACGTTCATGCGAGCACTCAAACGAACATTTTTACGAGAAAAGATATGAATTAATAAAAGCATTATCTTTTAAGATTATTTTCATTAGTTTAGGAAGCCGTGCCCCTCGACCCTGCGGTTTACATAGCCGCTCTTTACCAAAAATATGCGTACACAACGGAAGAAAATAAGTTCATTTTATCCCTAACGGCGCTGAAGACAAGAGACGTCTCCAGGGCGATCGCCGGTCTAAATTTAGTATATAATAAAGAAGTATCATTATATTCTGTTTTACGCTTTGCAAATAGGTGATACTTAATAATAAATGCGACAAACAGTTAAAAGAACAAATTTTTATCTGCTAAAAGAACTGCATTAAAATTCAGCAAAAATAGGCTTTTCCCAGACTGTACGAGTACAAAATAACTAAGCAGCAGTAAAGGAAGCTAGCAGCAGCAGCAGCAAGTAAACCAAACAAAAGCCATATGGGCGTCAACAACTGACACGAACCCGCATGAAAAGAGTCAACAGCCAAAAGAAACGCTACTACAAGAGAAACTGAATCCTTACCTACAAGAGAGGAAGGCCTCGACAGGGAACTGATTGACCCCGCTCAAACTCTGGCGGCAGCTACAAACCTGAATCTGAGGCATCCATAAGAAAAGAATGCCTCAGCCCAAAGGGTGCAAGAAAACAGCATAGATAAAAGTAAGAGCAGGAGAAGTAACAAGTGACATATCCAAGCTGAAAGGGGTATATAAATACATATATATATACGTATACACATATATATAACTATATATATACGTTTATATAAAGATTTCAGTAATAGAAGGTTAAGAAGATCCCACATAGAACCAGCCCGATAAGCAAGAGAATGACTAAACTTGGCAAATAGTGCAAAAATGGACCAGTGGTGGCGGACCCAAAACAATGTCACTAACCACTCACATAAAGGGGATGTTCAAAACGAACCAGTGGTGGCAGACCCACACAATGTCACTAACCACGCACATAAAGGGGATGTTCACCCCAAATAAAAAGGCGCCGTGGTGGTGGTCTCATCGCCCTACCAACCACTATTAACAGAACTATGATGGGGGAACCCAGTTTTCCCTATATCCATCATTCCAGTGCAAACAAGTCAATCAATTTTTAGCCAAGTAAATATGCAGAATTAGCCAAGTCAACATGATCTGGAACAAAATCAACCAGAATAAACCATCAAGGATTAGCACAGGATCGGAACAAAGCTAAACATATAGCAGCTAGCATATAAAAGAGGGATAGAAGGATTCACCCAACCATAGCAGCTAGCATATAATAAAACAGGGCCAATTAAGTGTGCCGAGGAGTTAGCAAATAGAATCACCGTAATATTGATCATTTCTAGCAACTTGAATCGAAGCGCGCAGAATTAGTTTGCAAGTAATGAAACACAACAAGAGTGGTGCAAGGCAGCCCAAAAGAAAAGAACGTAGCAACAGCCCTTGCTTAGACAAGAATAAGGTGCAACCCCCAATATACCCAACATTGGAAGCAACCCCCCAAGAAAAGCAAACCAACAGGGCAGCCCCAAGCAACACAAGCAACAGCAGCCCCTCACAAAGGCAGCAGCAGCCTCACAAGGAAGGCAAACCAACAGGGCAGCCCCAATTAACACAAGCAGCAGCAACCCCTCACAAACAGAAAACCAACCAACAAGGCAGCCCCAAGCAACACAAGCAGCAGCAGCCCCTCACAGAAAGAACAGGGCAACCCCAAGCAACACAAGTAACAACAACCTAATTTTGAGTATAAACATCAACTCCCCCCCCCCCCCCCCATATAAACAAAACTTAAGAAGCAGCCCCCACATAACCAACAACGGAATTTCACATACATCAGCCCCAAATTAACCCAACAAGGATGATTATATAGCAGCAGAAAAATCAAATAACAGCAGCCTCAAATTAAAGATCGGAATTTATGCAACCCAAGGCCAAGGTAGCCTAACCCAAGCAGCAACCCCCATTAATTTTAAACCCCAACTGGACAATTCATAGCAGCAACCCCAAAACAATTAAATCCAGCAGGAATCATACATAACCGCCCCCCTCATATAAAGTAAACCCCCAACTTAACAAAGATAAATAGTAGCCCTTAGCAAAGCATAGCAGTCCCCAATTTATTACCAACCGGATGAGTATACAACAACCTCTAAAAATCGGGATTTATACTAGCAGCAACCCCAAAAATCGGAGATTATTCAAACCAAGGCCAAAGTAGCATAATCCAAGCAGCAGCCCCCCCAAAATAATCCAACAAGGGTAGTCATATAGCAGCAGAAAAAAAAAAATATAACAGCAGCCCCCTCGACAAGAAGCAGAACTAAAGCGAAACGACTATAAGCAACCGCCAAGGTATAACCAGCACAAGGAAGATGAATCATAAGCCTTCACAATCAAAGAATGAAGGGGGAAGAAGAAGAGGCGGTTTTCTTGCCTGAATTAGGAGCCGACACGACTTGCCGAAGCGAAGACCACGGCCGGGAGGTCTCACCACCACCACCGAAGCTAACAGGGGTCCTCCCCAACCCCTCTCCGGCGACGAAACAAGCCTCAAGCGACCTGAACCACCCTACCTCGACGGCTCCGGCGCCTCGCGACTCCCGCCCGACGGAACCCTAGCTCGCCTTCCTATCTCCCTCTCGACGAAGCTGGAGCCATCGGGGAAGGGGAAATAGAACTGAAGGCTTTTCTTCCCACTCTCCATCATATATATAACTCATATGCAGTAATATTAAAAGGATTTTCTTTTGACAGGATTTATACACGCCTAACAGCCGGGAGCCATCATAAAAATCTCTATTTATAATTTGTATGCCTACAACTTGAACACATATATGTATATATATATACAAACTTTTATATACACCTTTGTACATACTTACATATATCATGTATATTTATAACTTTTATATAATCCTTTGTACAAATATGTATATATATATAATTATCTATATTTACCTACCTACCTATAACCCTTCCCATATGAATCTTCATAATTGCATATGCTTGTCTATACATGCATAAAACTTCATACATACACACATATACATATGTACATATATATATATTTGTATACTCCTATCCGTATGAACCTTTATACTTGAATATATATATGTCTGCATATTTGACTCAACCTAGAATTAACTCGCCGGAAGACGACGACGACGCTTCCGAAACGGTAACGCCCCCCTCACATCGACACACGCAAGGGCAACTTTCATATTTAGACTATCAACGCTACCACAACCCTACTTAGAAGACTAAGAAAAATCCTGGGGCGTTACAACCACTCCCCCCCCCCCCCCAACAAAAAGTTTCGGCCCGAAACTTTGCAGCGACAATTTAAAACAAGGGAAGCATGAAAAAGAAAGAAAAACTCAGGAGACGAAAACTCACCGGGGAATCTAGTCGAAAAGATGAGGATAGGACTCCTTCATTGCTGACTCTAGCTCCCAGGTCGCACCCCGAACGTCCTGATTGCCCCAGAGGACCTTCACCATAGGGATGGACTTCCTCCGCAATACACCATCCTTCCTTTCCAAAATGCGAACAGGCTGCTCCACAAACGACAGATTGGGCTGCAGCACTGGCACGGAATCCAGAACATGGCGATCGCTACGGAAGCACTTCCGCAACTGGCTCACATGGAAAACGTCGTGCACGCCGGGGAAAGAGGCAGGTAACGACAACCTGTAAGCAGCAGTCCCGATGCGCTCGACGATCTCAAATGGGCCTACATATCAGGGGTCCAGCTTGTGCCTCTTTCCAAACCTCTTGACGCCTGCCATCGGGGACACCTTAAGGAACACCATGTCCCCCACTGCAAACTCCAGATCGCTCCTACGCCGGTTGGCGTACTTCTCATAACGCTCCTGAGCTATCGGCAGCTTCTCTCTGATCTGCGTCACAGCAAAACCCATCTCCTCCAAAGCCTCAGGACCCAGAATAGGCTTCTCGCCCACTTCAGCCCAGAACAGGGGAGTTCGACATCGCCTCCCATAAAGAGCCTCAAACGGAGCCATCTGCAAGCTCTCCTGATAACTGTTATTGTATGCAAACTCCATGAGCCCAAAGCGTTCATCCCAAGCTCCTCCATGCTCTAGAATGTAGCACTGAATCATATCCTCCACGATCTGATTAACCCTCTCTGTCTGCCCATTCGTCTGCGGGTGATAAGATGTAGAATACCTGAGATCGGTGCCCAAAGCACCTTGCAGACTCTGCCAAAAACGAGAGGTATTCCTGGAATCACGATCAGACACTATGCTCGCGGGAACCCCATGCAGTCTAATGACCTCCTGCACATACAGAGACACAATCTTCTCCATAGAATAACCGGTCTTGTACGGCACGAAGTGAGCACATTTGGTCAACCTGTCAACGATGAACCACACTGCATCATGCCCCCGCGGGGATCTCGGCAATCCAGCAATGAAGTCCATGGGGATGCTCTCCCAATTCCACAAGGGAATATCCAACGGCGTCAACTTGCCCCTGGGCCTCCTGTGATCCGCCTTGACATGCTGACAAGTGTAGCACTGCGCCACAAATCTCGCAATATTGCCCTTCATGCCAGGCCACCACACAATCTGCTTCAAATCGCGATACACCTTCGTAGAGCCAGGATGATAGGATAGGATGGAGTCGTGAGCCTCCTCACAAATCTTCGCTCGAATCTGCTCCACAACGGGTATGCACAGCTTACCCCGATACCTCAAGGTACCCTCAACATCAATCGAGAAATCCGGCAACTCACCTCTCTCAGCTCTACTCCGGAGGTGCTGCAAATCCAGATCATCCTTCTGGTGCAGCTTCGTCAAAGCAATCCAGGACGGCTCCTCGACCTCCAAACGAGACGGACCACCACTGGGCTTCACCGCGATGCACATCAAAAGAAACTCCTCCACCAAGGACTGCACAGAGAGTCCGAAAATAGAAGCTGACTTCCTGCTCAGTGCATCGCCACTACATTTGCCTTGCTGGAATTATAGAGGATCTCCACGTTATAATCTGCCACGTACTCCATCCATCGACGCTGGCGTAGGCTCAGCTCTCGCTGAGAAAATACGTAAATCAGGCTAGTGTGGTCTGAATAAATCTTGCACACCACCCCATACAGAAGATGCCTCCACAGCTTCAGAGCATAAATCACCGCAGCAAACTCTAAATCGTGCATCGGGTAGTTCCGCTCATGAATCTTTAGCTGTCTCGACCCATACGCAATGATCTTGCCTTCCTGCATGAGGACACAACCAAGGCCTATCAGTGAAGCGTCTACGTAGACCTGAAATTCCACTCCCTCAACCGGGAGAGCCAAAACCGGAGCGGAACACAACCTTCTCTTTAACTCCTGAAAGGCCTCCTCGCACTGCTCGCTCCAGACGAAAGCAGCTTCCTTCTGCGTCAACTTGGTCAGAGGCGCTGAAATGCCTGAGAAACCTTCCACGAACCTCCGATAATAACCTGCTAAACCCAGAAAACTACGGATCTCCTTCGGCGACGACGGCCTCTTCCAGTCCAAAACAGCAGCGACCTTCGCTGGGTCCACAGAGATGCCACTCTTGCCCATGACGTGACCCAAAAATGAAACTTGCGAAAGCCAGAACTCGCATTTGCTCAGCTTGGCATACAGCTGGTGTGTCCTCAAGATAGACAGCACCAACCGCAGATGCCGAGCATGCTCCTCCTCGCTCGAAGAATAGATCAGCACATCGTCAATAAAGACCACTGATGGCGCAAATCTCACACACCGCTATAGGCGGTAGCTCGACTGCGACACGAAACGGCAGTGTACCGATCGTTCAAGTAATATAAAACGAGGAGTAATCCCCGAGTATCGAATCTCTCAAGGAACACAGTAAGGTGGAGTTAACGTTCGAGGCAGGACTTGAGATTGAAGTCCTTAACGTCGGATGGAATGCGGGGGAGTTGGGTTGGCTTTTGGAAAATAAAATAAAAGCTATCAACTACTCCTATGCAATGCCGCTATGCAAAGCTTCGCTTGGCGGGATGGAGACTAGGCAGGCCTTGAGCGCGCTGCGTCGCAAGGGCGGAAGGACGAGTAGGCTAACGGATCGAACTATGCAGGCCTTGAGCGCGCTGCTTCGTTAGGCGGGATGGAATACACGGGCCGCGATGCCACGCTTCGGTAGGCGGATGGGCGAGTAGGCTAGCGAAATAAGGGTCGCAAGCACCTCTTCAACAAGCACGCCACTAGCAATTGCTAGTGCGGCACCGGACAACCAACAATCCACACCACAAGGCACACCTCAAAGTAATAAGCAAGAATACTCAAATCACATAGACATAATCAAGTATAAATGCTAATGATCAAGCACGCTTCATCATAATGTTACATCTAACTACATATACATCAATAAGAGAAGAATAGAGCAAGAAATCGACCGAATCCGAAGGCTCGTTGTAGATTCACGGTTGGAATCGCCGGGTTGTCAATCCGCGTCCAAGCTCGGTCCGCAACTACGTCCGGGGTAGAGAGAGCTGTCACTACTCTCCAATGGACCCGTCTTCTTCGTGTCACGATCCGGTAGAGGTTGCAAACTTCCTCTTGCTTGATGGAGATGGCGGCTAGATCTTCCTTTGAAGCTATTGGATGAAGGAGGAGGCCGAGAGGAAACTCCGGCTCAAGAATGGCGTGAAGAACAAGCCCGGAGCATCCCCCGATGGTGGGCGGCGATGGAGGGGCGAAATCGGGCGGAACGGAGCAGGAAACGGCGGAAGAAATCGGGATCTCGACCTAAATCGCGAGCAGGGAATTTATAGGCGCTGGAATTAAACAGTGCGCACGGTCAGTGGCGCACGACCAGTGGTCGTGCGCACTAGAATCCGGTGATCGTGCGCTCTGCCTGGACAGAACCTGCAAAGACAGAAATTATAAAATAACATGTTCGCACGACCAGTGGCGCACGGCCGGTGGTCGTGCGCACTGTAGTTGATGGTCGTGCGCACTACAGCAAACAGAACTCGGAAATTAAATGGTAAGTGCGCACGAGCAGTGGCGCACGACCGGTGGTCGTGCGCACTAGTGTAGATGGTCGTGCGCACTGCACCAAACAGAACTCATAAAAAGGGTTAAGTGCACACGATCAGTGACGCACGACCAGTGGTCGTGCGCAATAGAACCGGTGATCGTGCGCAGTGTTCCTGTGCAGAATTGCACCGGGAACACCTGCACGACTCCAATTCCAGCACAACCACGAATCCAGCCACTGAAAGTGGCACCTAACACGCAAGAAAACTACTAATGAAGAAAAGCATTGAAATCACACCAAAATGGGCCTATAAGTGCACCTAGCATAGAATGACCAATATGAGCTAAAACAGGGCTAAAGTGCAGTGAAAAGACTAAATAGATGGCCCAGATGAGTCCATAAAAGTGTATATGATCAGGACTCATCACACCCCCAGACTTAACTGTTTGCGCGTCCCGAGCAAACAAATTCTAAGCGAACTAGGAAAGAACAGTAGATGGCTTAATGATTATACTACAGAGTACCATGCGAAGTCGCATGCTCACGTGCATAAGAAAAATAGTAGAAAAGATTTCTGATTATAAAAATAGTTTATATATTTCTAAAAGAGTAAAAGCATATTACAACTACTCAAAATTGTGAAAAGCGGTGAATCGTTCGGTCATGCATACGGAGAAAGTAAACTAAACGCTGAGATGAGCATTGCTCAAGATTGGGGTGTCGGATAAACTCCACCGAAATCCATCGGTGTCGGTGACCATAGGCTTGCCCGGTCACATTCTCTCCACGGCACTGGTTTGACTCAAATGCGTGAATCAATAGGACTTTAGGTTTTAAATGAGGCTTGGGTTTAGGTGAGGATAAACAAAGATAAAAACGACGGCTCAAGCACTAAACCCAAATGAGCTAATGCAGGAAACTATCCTCATTCACCACACAAACATGCGGGTACACAACACCCCCAGACTTGGACTTAACAGCATGGGTGCGTGCACCGCCTACTCCCAAACATAAATCTATACATAAAGATTTTCAATTAAACATTCCTTCTCTTTCCTTTCTTTTTAACTTCTTTTCTTTTTCTCATTTTTTTTCTTTTCTTATCATTTTCAGCAATTAAACAAAAGGACACATCCACAACTTCACAAACATATTACCACATCAACAACCCAACTCATGAAAATAATAAACAGCTAAAGTTCAAATTTTGGGTGTGCGACTAGGATTGGCTTTTGGGCTTTGGTGAAATAAAAGTGGGGCTGAATCAAAGAACGGGTAGGCACAACTGGGCTAGCGAGGATATAGCGGTAAGAATAGGCACAAAGGCTCAACCGGGCCAAAATGATGGCCTATATCACATTCACACAATTGACTAACCGTATACCCATGCTTCAAGAATCGCTTGGGGCAAGTTCTAGCCACCGAGAAAGATTCTCCTTTCTCCCGACTCAAGCAATACGAGTCTAGCGATCGTTTACACACATCCCTACGCTACCGTTTGATTCACACCGGATTCACCATTTGAGTAGAGTAAACAACATTTACACTACTAGAGAAAAATATAAAACCATAGTATAAAAAGAAGTCTACTCTACACAAATTTCTATGCAACCGAGCACTCGACTAGGAGCACTACTAGAGTCAACATTTTACTCTGCTACATAGTCCTAAGCCATCACCTAAACTTTCCCAAATAAGCAGAAGAATTAAATTCACAACAGAGCAAGCAAACAGATGAGTACGCGCTCAAGTGGGTGATGTGGTGTGCAATGAAAATAAACAAAACATTTTAAATGGAATCTTCTAGCATGCAGTGCAATAGTGCGCGTGAGTGGGCACAAAAACTGCTCTCCCCCAGACTTAAACTAAACAATCCACAAAGCATATGACATGAAAATCAGAATAGGGCTAGGGGAAGAGAGTACCCAATGCTCAGCAAGTGAGCATACCAGAAGATTGGCGTTTAAACCCAGACTAAACTGCAGCATCCGCCATCCAGAAGAAGTACCTGCAGGGGTCATCTCCGCAAAACAAAAGACAAAAGAAAACTGAAAAGAAAGTACTACTAACTAAACATGTTTAGAAGAAATAAAAATGCAGAAAAGAAAGATAACTACTGGGGTTATTGTCATCCCAGCACGACTTATTCAGATTTTGTACAGTTCTAGCTTATAGGCCTATGAAAAGAAAAGTGCACAGGTAACTGTTCTAATATGCGCATCGGTAACGGGTACCGATACGGAGACAGAACAGTCACCCCTCTACCTAAATATAGATACCTGCTCCTCACAGGTAGAGGGTAGAGAATGTAAGAAAAGGAGGAGGCCTGGTCCTCTCTCATCTCACAAAACACATCCTTGCCTAGCAAGGTATCGTCCACAACAAGACCGCGGGAGGAGAAGGCAACGAATGAGGCTTCCTTAATGGAGGAGGGATCAACCTCCTCGCATAAAAGGACACACTCATCATTGACTTGAGCAAAAAGCTCCAAGTCCTCCTGAAGTACCTGTGGAGACTCATCCTGCACAGGCTCAGAAATAACAGAAGGGGGGTCAAGAAATAAAAGAGAAGAGGAAAAACGTGAATCATCAACAATCTGGGGAGTGATCCCGGTTTCACTCCCAGCAAGATCCAATGGTAGATCACTATCATCATCGTAAATATCATAGCAAGGGGGACTTGAGAACTCAGGAGCCTCAGTGGTGATTTGGACCTCCTCGTCCCATGAAGAAGTGCAAGCCTCCTCATCAGAGAGAGTATCCTCCTCATCCCACCGAGGTGCATCATCGTGTTCAAAGTATTCATTCTCCCCCTCAGGGAAAATGACATCCTCATCCCACTTTGGAGCACCCTCCGAGTCAGAAGCATCACCCAGCTCCTTTACTTCGATAGGATCATAAAGAATATGTGTAGGAAAATCTTGCAAAGAAACTGGAGGGACAAAAATATTCAGTTCCTCCGCAAAAAGATCTGCTAAAGCCTCCCCGATGGAAAGAATACTTTCCTCATCAAACTCAGGTGCATCAAGGAGCTCCCATTCCTCTCCGTGTTGGCTAACAGATGAGTGATCATCATCACTGGGAGTGAAGCCATAAACAGGGAGTGAGGAGTCCGTGCACGAGACAAGCTCAGGGGTAGAGGGCACAATTGCCTCCATGGGTAAAGAATGAGTGATAGGGACAATGTCGTCATGAGTGGAGGAGCGGCGGTCGGGATTGAAAAGACGCGGACAGTCCTTCAATTCATGACCCTCTCCTCGACACAACAAGCAAACAATGTTCCTACACTGCCTAGCATTTAACTCATTCATTTGGTCCAAATAATAACCCATCTTGTCATTAAAGCTAGGTGAAATATCCCATGACGACATTATCAATAAAAGAGCAGATACAATGAAACTGAAATTCTTTGCAAGGGAATCTACACAACTAAAAAAAAACTCCTTGAATAAAACTTGCCTAAAACTTCAAAATAGGGGGGAAAGAAATAAAAACAAACAACAGAAGATTAAAAGGCAAACAAAAATAATATTGCGGCTATTCACAAAGAAAGAACCTCTATCTCTTGTCTCCCTCTCAAGAAAACTCACACGACTGTGTTCCCCGGCAACGGCGCCAAAAACTTGATGGCGCAAATCTCACACACCGCTATAGGCGGTAGCTCGACTGCGACACCAAACGGCAGTGTACCGATCGTTCAAGTAATATAAAACGAGGAGTAATCCCCGAGTATCGAATCTCTCAAGGAACACAGTAAGGTGGAGTTAACGTTCGAGGCAGGACTTGAGATTGAAGTCCTTAACGTCGGATGGAATGCGGGGGAGTTGGGTTGGCTTTTGGAAAATAAAATAAAAGCTATCAACTACTCCTATGCAATGCCGCTATGCAAAGCTTCGCTTGGCGGGATGGAGACTAGGCAAGACTTGAGCGCGCTGCGTCGCAAGGGCGGATGGACGAGTAGGCTAACGGATCGAACTATGCAGGCCTTGAGCGCGCTGCTTCGTTAGGCGGGATGGAATACACGGGCCGCGATGCCACGCTTCGGTAGGCGGATGAGCGAGTAGGCTAGCGAAATAAGGGTCGCAAGCACCTCTTCAACAAGCACGCCACTAGCAATTGCTAGTGCGGCACCGGACAACCAACAATCCACACCACAAGGCACACCTCAAAGTAATAAGCAAGAAAACTCAAATCACATAGACATAATCAAGTATAAATGCTAATGATCAAGCACGCTTCATCATAATGTTAGATCTAACTACATATACATCAATAAGAGAAGAATAGAGCAACAAATCGACCGAATCCGAAGGCTCGTTGTAGATTCACGGTTGGAATCGCCGGGTTGTCAATCCGCGTCCAAGCTCGGTCCGCAACTACGTCCGGGGTAGAGAGAGCTGTCACTACTCTCCAATGGACCCGTCTTCTTCGTGTCACGATCCGGTAGAGGTTGCAAACTTCCTCTTGCTTGATGGAGATGGCGGCTAGATCTTCCTTTGAAGCTATTGGATGAAGGAGGAGGCCGAGAGGAAACTCCGGCTCAAGAATGGCGTGAAGAACAAGCCCGGAGCATCCCCCGATTGTGGGCGGCGATGGAGGGGCGAAATCGGGCGGAACGGAGCAGGAAACGGCGGAAGAAATCGGGATCTCGACCTAAATCGCGAGCAGGGAATTTATAGGCGCTGGAATTAAACAGTGCGCACGGTCAGTGGCGCACGACCATTGGTCGTGCGCACTAGAATCCTGTGATCGTGCGCTCTGCCTGGACGGAACCTGCAAAGACAGAAATTATAAAATAACATGTTCGCACGACCAGTGGCGCACGGCCGGTGGTCGTGCGCACTGTAGTTGATGGTCGTGCGCACTACAGCAAACAGAACTCGGAAATTAAATGGTAAGTGCGCACGAGCAGTGGCGCACGACCGGTGGTCGTGCACACTAGTGTAGATGGTCGTGCGCACTGCACCAAACAGAACTCATAAAAAGGGTTAAGTGCACACGATCAGTGGCGCACGACCAGTGGTCGTGCGCAATAGAACCGGTGATCGTGCGCAGTGTTCCTGTGCAAAATTGCACCGGGAACACCTGCACGACTCCAATTCCAGCACAACCACGAATCCAGCCACTGAAAGTGGCACCTAACACGCAAGAAAACTACTAATGAAGAAAAGCAATGAAATCACACCAAAATGGGCCTATAAGTGCACCTAGCATAGAATGACCAATATGAGCTAAAATAGGGCTAAAGTGCAGTGAAAAGACTAAATAGATGGCCCAGATGAGTCCATAAAAGGGAATATGATCAGGACTCATCAACCACTACGAACTGGTCCAGAAAGTCCCAGAATACCCTGTTCATCAGATCCATGAAAGCCGAGGGCGCATTCGTCAGCCCAAAGGACATGACCAGGAACTCAAAATGCCCGTAATGCGACCGAAAAGCAGTTCGCGGAACGTCTGAGTCGAGAATCCTCAGCTGATGGTAACCGGACCGGAGGTCGATCTTCGAGAACACGCAGCTACCCTGCAACTGGTCGAACAAGTCATCAATCCGTGGAAGCGGATACATGTTTTTAATAGTGACCTTGTTCAACTCTCTATAATCGATGCACAGCCTCATCGACCCATCCTTCTTCTTCACAAACAGAACCAGCGCACCCCAAGGCGACGAACTCGGCCTAATGACTCCAAGATGCAGAAGCTCATCCAACTGAGTGCGCAGCTCCTCCAACTCCCGCGGTGCCATACGGTAGGGTGCCTTCGCAATAGGGCGTTCCCGGGCTCCAAATCTAACACAAACTCTACCTCTCGCTCAGGGGGGAGACCAGGAAGGTTGTCGGGAAAAACATCCGGGTACTCCCGCAACACAGGAATATCTTCAACACAAGGCGATGATGCACAAGCCCCAAGCAAAATAGAAACAAAACAGACACGGCCATCAATCTCTGCCAAATCCTGGGCACAGGCCACCGACAAGACTGAGGAAGTCTGACGCGGGAAGCCAAACACGCTCCTGGGCTGGCCATCATCCATAAGGAAATCCAGACGTTTATCCCTGCACTGGATCACAGCGTCAAAACGGGCTAGCCAATCCATGCCCAAGATCACGTAGAAATCCTCCAAGTCGATTACCTTCAAGTCTGCATAGCCCGAAAATCCATCCAAAACAATCGGACACTGCCTAATGCACAGATCTAACACCACCGAATCTCCGGACGGGTACTTGACACAAAACGGATCACCAACACACTCCAAGGCCCAGCGATACCAATCAACAACTTCTTGGCCACAAAAGAGTGAGTGGCACCAGAGTCAAAGAGAACATGCGCCCAACAATCTCTAACCTTAAACTCGCCTAACAAAACATTACAGACAAATGACATAACAAAGATAGAACGCTGCTATAGCGACTAAATTACTACAGAAAGATTGGACTACAACGAGAACGAGGAAGAACCTAATACAAACAGCCTACTAAGACTGGACTCAAACATCTAGGAAGAGAGGACATACAAATACTTGCTTTTGTTACTGCTTTTTCTCTGGGAAAAGTAAATACATATTATCACGTCATACTCAGGATGGTATACCATCCTTTACCTCTCGTGCATCTCTCCCGTATGCATATAAACTTTACAATCTTACCTTCAAAATCATGGGTGTACATGTGTCATCGTGTAGATCTCTAGCTTGGCACGTGTGCTTATGCAATGTTATGCTATGCATGCAGTGCTATGCAAACTACGAAAAGGCCTTAATGCATGCTATGAGCGGCATACACATGCGATCTTATGCATCCCATACTACATATTATCGCATGCAACGAAAAAGAAAATCTAATGGACACGCATGTGACCTACGTTATGCATCCCATACTACATAACAGTCGTATGTTGTCACCTATGAGGATCCATATACAAACACATATTATGCATCCCAAACTACATAATATGCCCCGTATACTTCTTTCATGCTTATGAGTGTAGTGTTCGTGCTTCAGCCGAGATTTACCGATGACCCATCGGTGAGTGTATGCAATGATTAACGATTCTCATTGGACGGTTAACCGGGCCAACCAGACCATTTCCAGCAACCCGGCTAACCTGGCTCTGATACCAACTATCACAACCCGTATTTTCCTGAAATAAATTATAATATCAGAGTAAAGGGGGAAAACACGCGTCATGATGCCACGTCCTGTAGGGGACAACTACAGACGTTTAGGCGAGCACTCAAACGAACATTTTTACGAGAAAAGATATGAATTAATAAAAGCATTATCTTTTAAGATTATTTTCATTAGGTTAGGAAGCCGTGCCCCTCGGCCCTGCGGTTTACATAGCCGCTCTTTACCAAAAATATGCGTACACAACGGAAGAAAATAAGTTCATTTCATCCCTAACGTCGCTGAAGACCAGAGGCGTCTCCAGGGCGATCGCCGGTCTAAATTTAGTATATAATAAAGAAGTATCATTATATTCTGTTTTACGCTTTGCAAATAGGTGATACTTAATAATAAATGCGACAAACAGTTAAAAGAACAAATTTTTATCTGCTAAAAGAACTACATTAAAATTCAGCAAAAATAGGCTTTTCCCAGAGTGTACGAGTACAAAATAACTAAGCAGCAGTAAAGGAAGCTAGCAGCAACAGCAGCAAGTAAACCAAACAAAAGCCATACGGGCGTCAACAACTGACACGAACCCGCAGGAAAAGAGTCAACAGCCAAAAGAAACGCTACTACAAGAGAATCTGAATCCTTACCTACAAGAGAGGAAGGCCTCGACAGGGAACTGATCGACCCCGCTCAAACTCCAGCGGCAGCTACAAACCTGAATCTGAGGCATCCATAAGAAAAGAATGCCTCAGCCCAAAGGGTGCAAGAAAACAACATAGCTGAAAGTAAGAGCAGGAGAAGTAACAAGTGACATATCTAAGCTGAAAGGGGTATATAAATACACATATATATATACGTATACACATATATATAACTATATATATATATACGCTTATATAAGAATTTCAGTAATAGAAGGTTAAGAAGATCACGCATAGAACCAGACCGATAAGCAAGAGCATGACTAAACTTGGCATATAGTGCAAAAATGGAGCAGTGGTGGCGGACCCAAAACAATGTCACTGACCACTCACATAAAGAGGATGTTCAAAACGAACCAGTGGTGGCGGACCCACACAATGTCACTAACCACGCACATAAAGTGGATGTTCACCCCAAATAAAAAGGCGCCGTGGTGGTGGTCTCATCGCCCTACCAACCACTATTAACAGAACTATGATGGGGGAACCCAGTGTTCCCTATATCCATCATTCCAGTGCAAACAAGTCCATCAATATTTAGCCAAGTAAATATGCAGAATTAGCCAAGTCAACATGATCTGGAACAAAATCAACCAGAATAAACCATCAAGGATTAGCACAGGATCGGAACAAAGCTAAACATATAGCAGCTAGCATATAAAAGAGGGATAGAAGGATTCACCCAACCATAGCAGCTAGCATATTATAAAACAGGGCCAATTAAGTGTGCCAGGGAGTTAGCAAATAGAATCACCGTAATATTGATCATTTCTTGCTACTTGAATCGAAGCGCGCAGAATTAGTTTGCAAGTAATGAAACCCAACAAGAGTGGTGCAAGGCAGCCCAAAAGAAAAGAACGTAGCATCAGCCCTTGCTTAGACAAGAATAAGGTGCAGCCCCCAATATACCCAACATAAGAAGAAACCCCCCAAGAAAAGCAAACCAACAGGGCAGCCCCAAGCAACACAAGCAAGAGCAGCCCCTCACAAAGGCAGCAGCAGCCTCACAAGGAAGGCAAACCAACAGGGCAGCCCCAATTAACACAAGCAGCAGCAGCCCCTCACAAAAAGAAAACCAACCAACAGGGCAGCCCCAAGCAACACAAGCAGCAGCAGCCCCTCACAGAAAGAACAGGGCAACCCCAAGCAACACAAGTAACAACAACCTAATTTTGAGTATAAACATCAACTACCCCCCCCCCCCCCCATATAAACAAAACTTAAGAAGCAGCCCCCACATAACCAACAACGGAATTTCACATACAGCAGCCCCAAATTAACCCAACAAGGATGATTATATAGCATCAGAAAAATCAAATAACAGCAGCCTCAAATTAAAGATCAGAATTTATGCAACCCAAGGCCAAGGTAGCATAACCCAAGCAGCAGCCCCCCTTAATTTTAAACCCCAATTGGACAATACATAGCAGTAACCCCAAAACAATTAAATCCAGCTGGAATCATACATAACCACCCCCCTCATATTAAGTAAACGCCCAACTTAACAAGGATAAATAGTAGCCCTTAGCAAAGCATAGCAGCCCCCAATTTATTACCAACCGGATGAGTATACAGCAACCTCTAAAAATCGGGATTTATACTAGCAGCAACCCCAAAAATCGGACATTATGCAAACCAAGGCCAAAGTAGCATAATCCAAGCAGCAGCCCCCCCCCCCCCCCCCCCAAAAAAAAAAAAAATAATCCAACAAGGGTAGTCATATAGCAGCAGAAAAAAAACATATAATAGCAGTCCCCTCGACAAGAAGCAGAACTAAAGCAAAATGACTTTAAGCAACAGCCAAGGTATAACCAGCACAAGGAAGATGAATCATAAGCCTTCACAATCAAAGAACGAAGGTGGAAGAAGAAGAGGCGGTTTTCTTGCCTGAATTAGGAGCCGACACGACTTGCCGAAGCGAAGACCACGGCCGGGAGGTCTCACCACCACCACCGAAGCTAACAGGGGTCCTCCCCAACCCCTCTCCGGCGACGAAACAAGCCTCAAGCGACCTGAACCACCCTACCTCGACGGCTCCGGCACCTCGCGACTCCCGCCCGACGGAACCCTATATCGCCTTCCTATCTCCCTCTCTACGAAGCTGGAGCCATCGGGGAAGGGGAAATAGAACTAAAGGCTTTTCTTCCCACTCTCCATCATATATATAACTTATATGCATTAATATTAAAAGGATTTTCTTTTGACATGATTTATACACACCTAACAGCAAGGAGCCATCATAAAAATCTCTATTTATAATTTGTATGCCTACAACTTGAACACATATATGTATATATATACAAACTTTTATATACACCTTTGTACATACATACATATATCATGTATATTTATAACTTTTATATAATCCTTTGTACAAATACGTATATATATAATTATCTATATTTACCTACCTACCTATAACCCTTCCCATATGAATCTTCATAATTGCATATGCTTGTCTATACATGCATAAAACATCATACATACACACATATACATATGTATATATATATATATATTTGTATACACCTATCCGTATGAACCTTTATACTTGAATATATATATGTCTGCATATATTTGACTCAACCTAGAATTAACTCGCCGGAAGACGACGACGACGCTTCCGAAATGGTAACGCCCCCCTCACATCGACACACGCAAGGGCAACTTTCATATTTAGACTATCAACGCTACCACAGCCCTACTTAGAAGACTAAGAAAAATCCTGGGGCGTTACACCTCATCCTTCCGAAGTTTATGATGTTGTTCCAGAGGTATAGATCTGCTCTTCCCTTCCTCCATGCCAAATCGTTGAACGATCCGCTCCGCATAACCGGCCTGAGAAATGAGCACTCCGCTCTCCCGCCTCTGAACCTCGAGTCCAAGGAAATGGTGAAGCTCCCCCAGATCCTTCATCTCGAACCTGATAGCAAGCTCATCTCTCAGCCTTGCTACCGCTTCCTTCGAGTTCCCGGTGACAATCATGTCATCCACATACAGCAGCACAATAACCTGAAGTGCCCCTCCTTCTTGACGAACAAGCTAGTACCAGAATCTGAAGCAAAGAACCCGCAGAATAGAAGATACTCCGCGTTCTTCCCATACCACGCCCGAGGCGCTTGCTTCAAACCATATAGGGCCTTCTTCAATTGGCAGACGTAGTCCGGATGATCCTCCAAAATAAAAGCCGGTAGCTGGATCATGAAGATATCCTTGTCGATCTCGCCGTATAAGAAGGCATTCTTAACGTCGAGCTGCCAAATCTCCCATCCACTGGATGCCGCCAAAGCAATAACAAATCGAACCGAGGTCATCTTAGCCACTGGACTGAACGTCTCATCATAATCTTCACCATACTGCTGTGAGAACCCGCGAGCTACAAGGCGAGCCTTGTATCGCTCGATCATGCCGTCAGCTTTCTTCTTGAGCTTGTAAACCCATTTGCATGTTACAAGGGTAATGCCCTTAGGCCTGGGCACTAGAGACCAAGTTTCATTCTTCTTGAGAGCATCCATCTCTTCTTGCATAGCAATATCCCACTGCTTCACGCCTTTGGCTTTCTCAAAGCTTGACGGCTCCCTTTCATCCAAGGGACCAGCGAAGAAACATGAGACGAAGCTCACCATGTTTCCTCCTGTGTATCGATCCGGTGGCTTGATAGTCCTCTTCGACCTCCTAAGAGGTTGCACCTGACTTACCACCTCCTCAGATGCTTCTTCTGTGCAAGCTCCTCTTCCAGACGAACTTGGAGCATCGCTCCCCCTGCTTCCAGAACCTGAAGCCTCCATCTCAGAGCCTGACACAGCTGGAGCTCCTTGTGAAACATGCAACTCCAGTTGAAGACTTCTTGCAGCTTTCCCTGCTTCATCAACCCTGCTCTCCGGTAGTTCAACTCCTGAACTCCCCTTGTAGGAAGTCACTTCATCGAACACCACATCCCGATATACCACTGGTCTCCGTGTCTCAGGATCCATGCATCTCCATCCTTTCTTCCGCTCATCATACCCAACAGAGACTAGCTTCCTTGCTTTCGCATCTAGCTTTGTTCGAAGAGCATCAGGAATATGCACAAAGCAGGTTGACCAGAACACCCGAAGGTGAGCAACACTCAGTTTCTCCTTGAACATCAGTTCGTGAGGGGTCTTCATGTTGATAGGACTTAGAGGCATTCTGTTGATGACGTAAGCCGCACAAGACATTCCCTCTGCCCAAAAATACTTTGGAATACTCTTGGCATGAAGCCAACATTTGCAGGTTTCCGTCAGATGACGGATCTTCCTCTCTGCAATGCCATTCTGCTGTGGAGTATGGGCACAAGTGAGCTCTCTCTGAACGCCGTGTTTCCTGCAAAAACTAGAGAACTCACTAGAGGTGAACTCCCCACCATTGTCAGTTCTCAATTTTTTCACCCGCAGGCCTAACCGACCTTCCACCAGCTCCTTGAACTCCACAAACTTCGCAAAGGCTTCTGACTTCTCTTTTAAGAAATACACCCAGACATATCTGGTGTAATCGTCAATCAACACCAACATATATATATATTGCCTCCAAGGCTTTGGGTGGCTGTCGGTCCCATCAAATCACCGTGGATGCACTCCAACGGCGCTTTGCATCTTGTTTGCGACTTATCAAATGGAAGTCGATGAGACTTACCAAACTGACATCCAGCACAAACATGACCGTCTCCAAAAGAGGACAAGCTTGGCAAGCCATTGACAAGGCCCCTTACCGCCATAGCCTTCAATTTGTCCATGCCAACATGCCCCAACCATTCATGCCAGATAGCCGCGATATCATTGGTCTTCATCATATCAACATAAGTACTTGTCGATAACACGAACAAGTCCTTCACCCTCTTTCCAACATGGATAACATCTCCCCTTATCTTCGGTTGAGTTTTAAGAAACTTCACTTCTGTTGGGCCAAACAGAACGTGATAACCGGCATTGACCGCATTGATCACGGAGAAGAGATTCTTCTTCATACCAGGCACGTGATAAACACTCTTCAAAGTGAGTGGACCCTTATCACTGTTCAGGGAGACAACACCTTCTTGTTTGACAGCATGAATAGAATTATCAGCCGTAATGATAGCATCGTTACCTGAGTAAGGCGCCAAAGAAGATAACATCGATTCATCCCCGGTGAGATGATGTCCACACCCTGAATCAACAATCCAATCCTCTTCGAAGTTTATGGCAGCCAAGGACTTAACGGGCATCGCCGTCATATTAGCCGCAAAGGCTCCCCCCCCCCCCCATCCAGCTTCATCAGACTTTGGCTTCTCCTTCTCTGCTACATGTCCCGACTGAAGATTAACCCGACAATCCTCCTTGAAGTGGCCAGTCTTATTGCACCTGAAGCACCTTGGTCCCTCTCCCTTCTTCTTCCCATCAGACTTAGTAGCATAACCCCTATCCTGCTGACCTGAAGTAGAGGGTCCATCATAACCCAGCTTCTTCTTCTCCCACTTCTTCTTCTTCTTTCCAGAGAACAACACATCACTATCTCCCCCGAGATAGAAGTCCCCGCAATCTGTCTTGCCAAACTTTCTTGCGAAGCAAGTAAGTTCTCCAGCTCCAACAAAGATGGTTGATTTGCCCAACCTTGGACTGAAAACACAAAGGCAAGATACTCCTTCCGCAACCCGCGGATGATATGCCTCTTCAGTTTTGCCTCCGAGATGGGCTCATAAGGGTCCAATGCAGAAATCTCTGCTGTTAGGTTCTTCATCTTGAGAAAGAAGGTAGAAATAGAAAGATCTCCTTGAGAGGCCTTCGCCAACTCATTTTCAAGAAGCTGTAGCTGAGCTATATTCTTCTTATTGATCCAAGGACGTCCAAATCTCAGCAGCAGATTTACAACCAATGATGTGATCAAACAGCTTTGGTGAGATAGCCCTCTTGAGAGTGAACTCTGCATTAGCATTCGTCCTCCTCCAAAGTCTCACCTCCGCCATATTATCTACTGCTAGAAACACCTCTTGTGTGTCTTCTCCTCCAACTATCTCCCATAGATCCTTGCCAAGTAAATAGCTCTCCATACATGACCTCCATTTCTTATTGTTGGTCGATGTGAGGAGTTCAATACAAAGCCCTCTTGCGAATCCGCCTTCCATGGCAATCTATGTGGTCTCTTCTTCACAAAGACGATGGCAACTCAAGTTGATCACTGCTTATCCACTCCAACAACCTAGCTCTGATACCATGTTAAAATTTTTGAAATTGAACCGTTTAGGAGTAAGCAGGAGTTGTATCAACTGAGTTATAGTCAAACAACCACAAAGCCACATAGAAATACAAGAAACTTTATTGAAACACAATCTTCAATTATAGTGCGAGGTATACATGGCGAGACATGATTCATAAGAATCACGGAGGCGAGAAGAACAAAACACACCAAAAAGACAAAGCTGGCGGCTAGACAATGCTGAGACCGCACAATCCGCACCACTCCAAAACTTGCCCGGCTTGCCCTGAGACTGCGCGAACAGAGATCAGACAAATCTCCTGCACTGTAAGACCGCCAACTCAGACCGCACGAACTAAAGGTTTATTGAACAAAGAACTAAAGCTGTCGCCAGACCGCAACTCAGATCGCCTAACCGCTGAAGGTCGCCTGATTGCTGAGCTCGCTGCGAACAGCACAAGAACGAACATAAACCGATTCGCAGACAAACAGCTGCTGAACTGTTTATTCAAGCCGCTGGGAATCACCAAGGAAGAAGACCGCAACCTGCTGATCGCAAACCTGCGAACACAACAAACAGTCAGCTCACTTCCAAGACCGCTCGACCTCAAAGTGAGACCGAACGAATTAACCCAGGCTCAGTTCTTACAGTTCTCGTTAGGAATGATGGGCCCTGCACCTATATTTATAGGCGGGTAGATGGATGTCGTCACTGCACATGAGAGATACAATCACCACCCGTCATATTGCCAGCGGTCTCATAAGGCAGACCGCGCGATCAGACCTTTTGGACGATCACCCAACCAAGACACAGATCAGCAGACAAGATCGCGCACAGGTCGCGCGAACACGAGACCACGCACAAGCCGCGCGGTCACAAAGGTACTCCTTCCTTAGACCACCAGGTGCAAACCAGGAACCATCTGTCCGACTTAGAACAAGTTGCCAGATCGGCAGAACAGGTCGCCCGGACAGACGGTTACATCAGCAAAAACCGCCCGGTCATCCAACAAAGAAGACAGGCCAACCAAATAGAGGTGAGACTTTGGAAGAGGACTAATGCTAAGGCAGAGTTCACACTCATGAGGGCTATCTCACCAGAGCTATTTGATCACATCATTGGATGTAAATCTGCTGCTGAGATTTGGATGTCTTTGGACGGGTTGTTTAATAAGAAGAATGTAGCTCGGCTACAGTTTCTTGAAAATTAGTTGGCGAAGGCCTCTCAAGGTGATCTTTCTATTTCTACCTTTTTCTCAAGATGAAGAACCTCACAGTAGAGATTTCTGCATTGGTCCCTGATGAGCCCATCTCAGAGGCAAAACTGAAGAGGCATATCATTCGCGGGTTGCGAAAGGAGTATCTTTCCTTTGTGACTTCAGTTCAGGGTTGGGCAAAACAACCATCTCTATTGGAGCTGGAGAAATTACTTGCTTCACAGGAAATTTTGCCAAGACAGATGGCGGGGACTTCTATCTCTGGGGGAAATAGTGATGTGTTGTTCTCTGGAAAGAAGAAGAAGAAGTGGGAGAAGAAGAAGCCAGATCAGGATGGACCCTCTACTTCAGGTCAGCAGGATAGAGGTTATGCTTCTAAGTCTGATGGGAAGAAGAAGGGAGAGGGACCAAGGTGCTTCAGGTGTAATAAGACCGGCCACTTCAAGAAGGATTGCCGGGTTAATCTTCAGTCGGGACATGTAGCGGAGAAGGAGAAGCCGGTTATCTGACATCAACTTCGAAGAGGATTGGATCGTGGATTCAGGGTGTGGACATCACCTCACCGGGGATGAATCAAAATTCTCTTCTTTGGCGCCTTACTCGGGTAACGATGCTATCATTACCGATGATAATTCTGTTCATGCAGTAGAACAAGTAGGTGTTGTCTCCATGAGCAGTGATAAGGGTCCACTCACATTGAGGAGTGTTTATCACGTGCCTGGTATGAGGAAGAATCTCTTCTCTGTGACCAATGCGGTCGATGCCGGTTATCACGTACTGTTTGGCCCAACAGAAGTGAAGTTTCTTAAAACTCAACCGGAGATAAAGGGAGATGTTATCAATGTTGGAAAGCAGGTTAAGGACTTGTTCATTTTATCGACAAGTACCTATGTTGATAAGATGAAGACCAACGATAGAGCGACTATCTGGCATGAAAGGTTGGGGCATGCTGGCATGGACAAATTGAAGGCTATGGCGATAAGGGGCCTTGTTAAGGGCTTGCCTAGCTTGCCCTCTTATGGAGACGGTCATGTTTGCGCGGAATGTCAGTTTGGCAAGTCTCATCGACTTCCATTTGATAAATCGCAAACAAGATGCAAAACGCCATTGGAGTGTATTCACGATGATTTGATGGGAGCGACTGCCACCCCAAGCCTTGGAGGCAACATATATATGTTGGTGTTGATTGACGATTACACCAAATATGTCTGGGTGTATTTCTTAAAAGAGAAGTCGGAAGCTTTTGCAAAATTCGTGGAGTTCAAGGAGCTGGTGGAAGGTCGGTTAGGCCTGCGGGTGAAACAATTGAGAACTGAAAATGGTGGGGAGTTCACCTATGGTGAGTTCTCAAGTTTTTGCAGGAAGCGCGGCGTTCGGAGAGAGCTCACTTGTGCCCATACTCCACAGCAAAATGGCGTTCCAGAGAGGAAGATCCGTCATCTGATGGAAACCTGCAAGTGCTGGATTCATGCCAAGAGTATCCCAAAGTCCTTCTGGGCGGAGGGAATGTCGTGTGCGGCTTACGTCATCAACAGGATGCCTCTAAGTCCTATCAACATGAAGACCCCTCACGAACTGATGTTCAAGGAGAAGCCGAGTGTTGCACACCTTCGGGTGTTCGGGTCAACCTATTATGTGCATATTCCTGATGCTCTTTGGACAAAGCTAGATGTGAAACTAAGGAAGCTGGTCTTTGTTGGGTATGATGAGCGGAAGAAGGGATGGAGATGCATGGATCCTGAGACACGGAGATCAGTGGTATCTCGGGATGTGGTGTTTGCCGAGGTAACTGTAACACCCCAAAAATCGTAGTTCAGCGAGGTAGGCGGAGTGGTAGTGCTGCGCTCGGGATAGGCTAAAAATTCCACAACAGTTCTCTGCGCACGACCATTGTCCTCTTCGCGCACGACCAGTGATCGTGCGCCAATGATCGTGCATAACTCGCAAGGAATCGGAGTTCTATCTCGGGTTATCGCATGACCATTCTCCTCTTCGCGCACGACCAGTGATCGTGCGCCTGTGATCGTGCGCCCTGTTTATTCCTGTTCCGCGAAAACGTGCGGGGATGACGATCCGACCGATCAAATATTTCGGGATTTGATCCAGCGCTGAGATGTTTTGCTGGGGGGTTTAGGGCTTGGATGAGGGGTTATTCCCTCATATTTTAAAGTCTTTTCTCTCTCTTAGGTTGGAGAAAGGAGAAGGGGGCAAGGAGGAAGAAGAGGGGAGATCCTCCATTGTTGGAGCTTCGGAGCTCCGATCGCCGATCCAAGACCGGCAACGCATAGAGGGCGTCAAGGCGCTTCTTCTCCACCATTTGTTTGCAAGCTTCTCATGGCTAGGAGGAGATCTCAAAAGGTAACGACGTTTCTCCTCCCGGTCTTTAGGATGCGTGCTTGGCATCCCTTTATTTTCTTCATTTTGGCACCGGATCCATCGAGTGAGAGGGATCCGGGTCACCTTGGTTCAAGAGTAACCACCGGGTTGATTGTGTCCGTCCCCGACATGATTTGCACTAGAGATCCGCTCCGTTAGCGGATTAGGCATTGTGGGTGAAGCCAGATTTGTGGTCGTTGGTCCGATCCGGTGATGTTGATTTACGCGCATTTAGGGGTTTTGTTAGAAATCCAAATACGGCAAACTCGTCGTTGTGATGCCCTTGTAGCTTCGTGTGGTAACGAATGTTGGGTTTAGGGTGGAGAAATAATGTGCGGATTACGGGGCTTGTGATGCCTAGTGTTGTGCGAAGGCGCGATTGGTCTTTGTGGTCGGCTTGCTATCCCGTGAAGACTGAGATTCACGTGTGGAGAGTGTCCCGGCAAGATTAGTCCCTTCGATTGTTGACTGACGAGAATGTCTGTGCTATGGATGAGTCCGTTGATGATCGCCAGGCGAGGCAATCGGTGGACGTTGTCCCGAAAGTAAGCCCAGGGCCTTGGGATGTTTTGGTTGGCCAGAATTCTTAGAATCGGTCTTGGTTCATTGTTGGCGGCCCGAGCGTGTAAGCTGTTAGACAAGCCCGATGGCATGGTGAGCCAGGCGAGGTGGGTCTCAGCGAGAGCTCTTGGCCTTGGGTTTTGATGCCCTTGTGGGGAAGTAATGAGTACCCTTGTGTTGGTGATGTAAGATGATGTGTTAGATTCATACGCTTTAGGGTGCCTTGGGTGAAACCCGGGTTTGCACTCATTTTGCATTGTTAGGCCCCCTTTTAATACCTGCTCAACATAGAAACGTGGATGATGCTTGTGACACTCATGCCTGTATTTATGTTGCTTTTCTTTATGTACATTTGCATACGAAGTGCTGACTTGCAGGGTGAAGTAGTTCCCCGGGGTCCGCTAGGACGGCCGGGAGGAGGGATGTTGTTACACCGTTTGTGGTCAGCCATAGCTGACCCTCGTTTACCGCTCTTTGTGATTTGGGGTCAGGGCAAGAATCGCAGGCTGGACCCAGCGCGCCGGCCAAAAAAGGCCTAAAGCCTCACGAAGTGCTTACTTGTTTTTCCTGCATTACTTTCTTCGTACTTTGTTATATCCGGCTTGCATGCCGAGGTAGTTTAGGAAAAGCTATCTTTCCCCTTTTGTTGGGATGTCTTTTAGGATTGAATGTTAGATGATTTGGACGTTTGTTTTGTAAGGCCTTAAGGCCAGTTGGACTCCTTTGTACTGTGGACAATCTCTGTGGTATTTAGTTTGTTTCCACTGTGTTTTCTGAGTTTGGAGTTTGGGTAGTTAATATCATCTTTTAATACTGATCCTGTGGAGGTTATATGTTGTGGGGTCCCGGCCGGACCCATATTATATGGTCATTACAAGGGAGGCATTACAATTTGGTATCAGAGCTAGGTTATAGTATTCTTGCGAGGTCTAGTGTTTTTGGATCGCGTAAGAGATTGTCCACATAGGAGTATTGTGCGGGATCATGAGTATCCCTGTGTTCGAGTCTTGCGTTTAGATCCTGATGAGCTTTCATTTCCCTTGCTTATGCTAGGATGTTGGCGACGATGCGGGGACGTCGAGGAGGCAAGAGGAGCCTTCGGGGAGCAGTGCTACTGCTCCAGGCCTCATGAATGTGGGCATCTCCTCGGCTGATTTCTGTGGCATGCTAGCGGAGGCAATGGTAGTGGCTCAAGCTGGAGCGATGCCACGGGTTCCTACGTCGGCGGTGCAAGTTGCGACCCCTGCCACTCCGGCGGCTACGCCGGATACACCGGATGTCGAAGTAAGGCAAGCAGATCCTTTAGTGGAGAGAGCTATTCCGATGGGCGATCAATTCATGAAGTATTTCTTGAGTTTCCACCCTCCGACATTCAAGAGAGTGGGCACTCCAACGGATGCCGAGGATTGGCTTTCGAGGATCCAGGAGCTCTTGAAGGTAGCTGAGACCCCAGCTGAGAGGCAGTCTCACTTTGCGAGCTTCATGTTAGAGGTCGATGCGAAGTTGTGGTGGGTGAACCATAACGGTCGACATTTTGTTGGGCGTGTTCCGTCCATGGAGGAGTTCGGAAACGCTTTCCTAAAGCGTTACATTCCGGCTTCAAAAAGGTTAGCACTGCAGCGGCAGTTTCTGCATTTGGTGCAGCGGGAGAAGACAGTGGATGAGTATCTGCAAGAGTTCACTCGGTTGGGTCGATATGCAGGTACGACTATGGCAGATGATGAAGAGAGAGATAACCTCTTTTATCAAGGGTTGAGGGAAAATTTAAGGCAACCACTCATAGCCTTGAAGCATGCGGGATTCAATGAATTGGTCGAAGCCGCTCGCACGCTGGAGAGCGACTTGGAGCGAACTCAGTGGAGAAAGGGTGTTGCGGCAAGGCAGGGAGATGGGAAGCCTTCTCAGTCTCAGTCCCAGTGGAAGTCCGAGGGCAGCCGATGGAAGAAGAAGCCCCGTCCTAATAGGCCTGGGGAGAGAAGTGGCGCACCTTCGGGAGATTTCCGTTCCAAAGGTCCGGTTACTTGTTACCAGTGTGGCAAGGTGGGTCACATTAGTCGTTTTTGTACCGAGGGCGGAGCTGGGCCAGAGCCGAGACAAGAACAATCGGTGCATTCGGGTCCCAGTGTCGCAGAGAAGGGGAAGCGGCGGAGTCGAGTGCTTCGCGGTTCCCTCCAGTGCATCCTAGAGCCTATAATCTTGGGCAACAGGAAGCGATACGTCAACCCGATGTGGTGACAGGTATGAAAGGTTTAAGTTTTTGTTTGTTACTATAATGTAGGTTGCGGCCTTTCATGTTTGTTTTGCACGTGGTTAGGTTTCGTGCTAGTTTCGGGCTACCCCTCTCGAGTGTTGTTCGACACGGGGGCGTCACACTCTTTTATTGCGGAAAGTTTTATCCGGAAGATTGGTGCTGAGTACGTAGAGGCAGAAGTGGAGCTGAGTGTGCGTATGCCGAATGGGTCTTTCATGACTACCATGAGGAAGGGACGCATTGTGATGCAATTTGGCGATTGTGATTTCGTGTTGGTAGCAGCGATTCTGCCACTAGCCGAATTCGATGTTATCTTGGGAATGGACTGGCTTGCGGAGCAGCGAGCTAGTATCGACTGCCAGTTGAAGGTGGTAACCCTGAGAGGTGAAGGTAGAGCAGAGGTCAAGTTTGAAGGCCTAAGCGGAGTGGCTTGCTCCCTGATTTCCGCTATGCAAATGAGGCATGCGGTAAACCAAGGAGGCGAGGCGTTCTTAGCTTTGTTGGAGACTCACTCCACAAAGTTCGCTATTAGAGAAGTTCCGGTGGTGAAAGAATTTGAGGATGTATTCCCCGAGGAGCTTCCGGGAGCACCTCCTCAGCGTGAAATTGATTTCTCGATAGAGTTGGTACTGGGTGCGAGGCCGGTGTCGCGTCCTCCGTTTAGGATGGCACCGAAGGAACTGGCCGAGTTAAAGGTTCAGTTGTAAGAGTTGTTAGAGCAACTGTACATTAGGCCCAGCTCTTCGCCGTGGAGCGCGCCGGTACTATTTGTGAAGAAGAAAGACGGAAGTATGCGATTGTGTATCGATTATCGTGAATTGAATAAATTGACCGTTAAGAATAAATATCCGATCCCCCGAATCGATGATTTGTTCGACCAGTTAGTGGGGTCGGTGGTGTACTCCAAGTTGGATTTGAAATTGGGGTACTACCAGTTGAAGATTCGAGAAGAGGACGTTGCCAAGACAGCGTTTGGGACTCGGTATGGACACTACGAGTTTTTGGTGATGCCGTTCGGACTGACGAACGCGCCATCTGTGTTCATGGATTTGATGAACAGGGTTTTTCGCCCGTTCTTAGATTCGTTCGTGGTGGTGTTTATTGATGATATTTTGGTGTATTCAAAATCGGAGGCAGAGCATGAGTCTCACTTGAGGCAAGTATTGCAGTCTCTAAGGGAGAATCAGCTTTATGCTAAGTTCTCAAAATGTGAGTTTTGGATCGAGAAGGTGGCTTTCTTGGGGCACATAATTAGTGGAGATGGGGTGGCGGTAGATCCAACGAAGATTGAAGCCATTAGAGATTGGCCTGTCTTGAAAACCGTGGCGGAAGTCCGGAGTTTCCTTGGACTAGCCGGTTATTATAGAAGGTTCGTGGAGAACTTTTCGCGGATGGAGCTGCCCATCACCACTCTCACTCGTAAGGACCAGAGGTTCGTATGGACACCGGAGTGTGCCCGTGCATTTGAGAATCTGAAGGAAAGGTTGATGTCTGCTCCAATCCTTAGTCTTCCTAGTGGGACGGAAGGATTTCAGATTTTCAGCGACGCGTCAGGTTGCGGGTTGGGTTGCGTGCTAGTGCAGCACGGCAAGGTGATCGCTTATGGGTCAAGGTAGTTAAAGACTCATGAGAAGAATTATCTCGTCTATGATCTGGAGTTGGCGGCGGTAATCTTTGCGCTAAAGTTGTGGCGGCACTACGTTTATGGTGCGAAGGTGGAGATCTTCACAGATCACAAAAGCTTGAGGTATCTTCTAGACCAAAAGGAACTGAATATGCGGCAGCGTAGGTGGGTCGAGTTCCTTGGGGACTACGACGTGGAGATTCAATATACGCCGGGTAAAGCCAACGTGGTGGCGGATGCTTTGAGTAGGAAGTACTCCGGGCAAGGTAATTGGATGGAGGCGCATAACGAGCGTTTGATTCAAGACTTGGAGTCTCTTGACATTTCTTGTGTGGCTAGAGGTGAGTCTAGCGTAGCTCGTTTGAACTGGATTGAAATGCAGTGTGATATAACGGATCGAATCCGAGAGGCGACCAGTGCGGACGAGGAGTGCCAACAGTTGGTGTTGGAGGCTCAGCAAAGCGAAGGCACTGCTTTGGAGATGGTTGGTGGAATTCTGAGGAGAGACGGAAGGATCTGTGTTCCGCGCTTCGGCAAGCTTCGTGAGGAGTTGATGTTTGAAGCTCACTTTACGAAGTACTCCGTTCATCCAGGAAGTACAAAGATGTACGCGGATTTGAAGAAATCTTTTTGGTGGCCTGGGATGAAGCGGGATGTAGCTGAGTACGTGAGCCGATGTCAGACTTGTGCCTTGGTGAAGGCTGGGTGCCAAAGGCCCGGTGGGTTCTTGAAGCCTCTTCCCGTCCCCGAATGGAAATTTGATGACATCTCTATGGATTTTGTGCATGGTTTGCCTCGATCGCAGCAGGGTAACGATGCGATTTGGGTGATAGTGGATCACCTGACGAAGGTGGCCCACTTCATTCCGAATCAGAAGGGCAATGGCGTGGAGAAGCTCGTGGAGCTTTATGTTCGAAACATTGTGCGGTTGCACGGGATTCCGAAGAGCATCGTTAGTGATCGCGATGGGCGATTCACCTCGAAGGACTGGAAATTAGTGCAGAAAAGTCTAGGCACGAAGCTCAAGTTTAGTACCGCGTTCCATCCGCAGACCGATGGTCAGACGGAGCGAACGAACCGTACGTTGGAAGACATGTTGAGGATGTGTGCTCTCGACTTTGGCAAAGGTTGGGAAGACCACCTTTTCATGGTGGAGTTCGCCTATAATAATAGCTTCCAGGAGAGTATCAAGATGGCGCCATACGAAGCTTTGTATGGAAGGAAGTGTCGAACGCCGATGTCTTGGGCAGAGGTGGGAGACACTAAGATTTTGGGAAAGCAAGTGGTGGAAGATGCTTGCGAGATTGTGCGGACGATTCAGGAGCGCATGAAGGTTGCTCAGGATCGACAAGCGAAGTATTTTAATGCGTGCCACAGAAATGTGGAGTTTGCAGTGGGCGACATGGTCTACTTGAAGATCAAGCCGTTCAAGGGTGTTTCGCGGGTGCGGCGACTCAAGAAGTTGAGTCCGAGATATTTGGGTCCGTTCGAGGTTACGGAGCGTATAGGCGAAGCAGCCTATCGTTTGGCGTTGTCCGCAGAGCTGAGTGGATTACATGACGTTTTCCATGTCTCCGTGCTGAGGAAAGCTTTGGTAGAGCCGAGCGTCGTGGTCGACGAGGCGGCGGTGCCGGTGATGGAGGACTTGGGGGCGAGGGTTTGCCCGGTGTGCGTGGAGGATTCAGAAGTCCGGCAATTGCATAACAAGCAAGTCAAACTTGTAAAGGTGCGATGGGACAACTACGGGCGAGACGAATTCTCTTGGGAGCGTGAGCAAGCGATGCGGGAGGATTTCCCAGAACTTTTCGCTCCAGGTATGCGTTATGAATTTCCTGTTTAAATTCTGAAATTTCGAGGACGAAATTCTTTTCAGGGGGGTGGAGTTGTAACACCCCAAAAATTGTAGTTCAGCGAGGTAGGCGGAGTGGTTGTGATGCGCTCGGGATAGGCTAAAAATTCCACAACAGTTCTCTGCGCACGACCATTGTCCTCTTCGCGCACGCCCAGTGATCGTGCGCCAATGATCGTGCGTAACTCGCAAGGAATCGGAGTTCTGTCTCGGGTTATCGCACGACCATTCTCCTCTTCGCTCACGACCAGTGATCGTGCGCCCTGTTTATTTCTGTTTCGCGAAAACATGCGGGGATGACGATCCGACCGATCAAATATTTCGGGATTTGATCCAGCGGCTGAGATGTTTCGCTGGGGGGGTTTAGGGCTTGGATGAGGGGTTATTCCCTCATATTTTCAAGTCTTTTCTCTCTCTTAGGTTGGATAAAGGAGAAGGGGGCAAGGAGGAAGAAGAGGGGAGATCCTCCATTGTTGGAGCTTCGGAGCTCCGATCGCCGATCCAAGACCGGCAACGCGTAGAGGGCGTCAAGGTGCTTCTTCTCCACCGTTTGTTTGCAAGCTTCTCATGGCTAGGAGGAGATCTCAAAAGGTAACGACGTTTCTCCTCTCGGTCTTTAGGATGCGTGCTTGGCATCCCTTTATTTTCTGCATTTTGGCACCGGATCCGTCGAGTGAGAGGGATCCGGGTCGCCTTGGTTCAAGAGGAACCACCGGGTTGATTGTGTCCGTCCCCGACATGATTTTCACTAGAGATCCGCTCCGTTAGCGGATTAGGCATTGTGGGTGAAGCCGGATTTGTGGTCGTTGGTCTGATCCGGTGATGTTGATTTACGCGCATTTTAGGGGTTTTGTTAGAAATCCGAATACGGCGAACTCGTCGTTGTGATGCACTTGTAGCTTCGTGTGGTAACGAATGTTGGGTTTAGGGCGGAGAAATAATGTGCGGGTTATGGGGCTTGTGATGCCTAGTGTTGTGTGAAGGCGCGATTGGTCTTTGTGGTCGGCTGGCTATCCCGTGAAGACTGAGATTCACGTGTGGAGAGTGTCCCGGCAAGATTAGTCCCTTCGATTTTTGACTGACGAGAATGTCTGTGCTACGGATGAGTCCGTTGACGGTCGCCAGGCGAGGCAATCGGTGGACGTTGTCCCGAAAGTAAGCCCAGGGCCTTGGGACGTTTTGGTTGGCAAGAATTCTTAGAATCGGTCTTGGTGCGTTATTGGCGGCCCGAGCGTGTCAGCTGTTAGACAAGCCCGATGGCATGGTGAGCCAGGCGAGGTGGGTCTCAGCGAGAGCTCTTGGCCTTGGGTTTTGATGCCCTTGTGGGGAAGTAATGAGTACCCTTGTGTTGGTGATGTATGATGATGTGTTAGATTCACACGCTTTAGGGTGCCTTGGGTGAAACCCGGGTTTGCACTCATTTTGCATTGTTAGGCCCCCTTTTATTACCTTCTCAACATAGAAACGTGGATGATGCTTGTGACACTCATGCCTGTATTTATGTTGCTTTTCTTTATGTACATTTGCATACGAAGTGCTGACTTGTAGGGTGAAGTAGTTCCCCGGGGTCCGCTAGGACGGCCGGGAGGAGGGATGTTGTTACACCGTTTGTGGTCAGCCATAGCTGACCCTTGTTTACCGCTCTTTGTGATTTGGTTGCAGGGCAAGAATCGCAGGCTGGACCCAGCGCGCCGGCCAAAAAAGGCCTAAAGCCTCACGAAGTGCTAACTTGTTTTTCCTGCATTACTTTCTTCGTACTTTGTTATATCCGGCGTGCATGCCGAGGTAGTTTAGGAAAAGCTATCTTTCCCCTTTTGTTGGGATGTCTTTTAGGATTGAATGTTAGATGATTTGGACGTTGGTTTTGTAAGGCCTTAAGGCCAGTTGGACTCCTTTGTACTGTGGACAATCTCTGTGGTATTTAGTTTGTTTCCGCTGTGTTTTCTGAGTTTGGAGTTTGGGTAGTTAATATCATCTTTTAATACTGATCCTGTGGCAGTTATATGTTGTGGGGTCCCGGCCGAACCCATATTATATGGTCATTACAGGGGAGGCGTTGCAGTAACTTCCTACAAGGGGAGTTCAGGAGTTGAACTATCGGAGAGCAGGATTGATGAAGAATGGAAAGCTGCGGGAAGTCTTCAAGTGGAGTTGCCTGTTTCACCAGGAGCTCCAGCTGTGTCAAGCTCTGAGATGGAGGCTTCAGGTTTTGGAAGCAGGGGGAGCGATGCTCCAAGTTCATCTAGAAGAGGAGCTAGCACAGAAGAAGCAGCTGAGGAGGTGGTTAGTCAGGAGCAATCTCTTAGGAGGTCGAAGAGGATTATCAAGCCACTAGATCGATACACAGGAGGAAACATGGTGAGCTTTGTCTCATGTTTCTTCGCTGGTCCCTTGGATGAGAGGGAGTCGTCGAGCTTTAAGAAAGCCAAAGGCATGAAGTAGTGGGACATTGCTATGCAAGAAGATATGGATGCTCTCAAGAAGAATGAGACATGGTCTCTAGTTCCCCGGCCCAAGGGCATTACCCCTGTGACATGCCAATGGGTTTATAAACTCAAGAAGAAAGCTGACGGCACAATTGAGCGATACAAGGCTCGCATTGTGGCTCGCGGGTTTTCACAGCAGTATGGAGAAGATTATGATGAGACGTTCAGTCCAGTGGCAAAGATGACTTCGGTTCGATTTGTTATTGCTTTGGCTGCTTCTAGTGGATAGGAGATTTGGCAGCTCGATGTGAAGAATGCTTTCTTATACGGAGAGATTGACAAGGATATCTTCATGATCCAGCCATCGGGCTTCATCTCGAAGGAGTGTCTGAACTACGTCTGCAAACTGAAGAAGGCTTTGTATGGGTTGAAGCAAGCGCCTCAGGCGTGGTATGGGAAGATCGCAGAGTATCTTCTATTCTGCGGGTTCTTTGCTTCAGACTCTGATTCTAGCTTGTTTGTCAAGAAGGAGGGAGCGCTTCGGGTCATTGTTCTGCTGTATGTGGATGACATGATCGTCACCGGGAACTCGAAGGAGGCAGTAGCAAGGCTGAGAGCTGAGCTTGCTATCAGGTTTGAGATGAAGGATCTGGGTGAACTTCACCATTTCCTTGGACTCGAGGTTTAAAGGCGGGAGAGCAGAGTGCTCATTTCTCAGGCTGGATATGCGGAGCGGACCGTTCAACGATTCCGCATGGAGGAAGGGAAGAGCAGCTCTATACCTCTGGAACAGCATCATAAACTTCGGAAGGATGAGGGAAGAATTCTATCTGATCTGTTGGTGTTCCGAGCTCTGGTTGGGATCTTGATTTACTTGACCATCACGAAGCCCGATATTGCTTATGTAGTTGGCAAAGATAGTCGGTACATGAAGGAGCCACAGAAGCCTCATCTTCTAGCGGCGAAAGGAATTTTGAAGTATGTGAAGTCGACCTCTGTTTTGGGTCTCCTATATAGGAGAGGGTCAAGCTTGGAGTTTGCATGGATACATGGATGCTGATTACGGGGGAGACGTGGATGATCGGAGATCAACGTCTGGTTTTGTCTTTATGACAGGCCCCACAACTATTTCTTGGTGCATCAAAAAGCAGGACTCGGTGTCCGTATCTACCACAGAAGCAGAATACAAGGCTTCAGCCTTGGCAGTTCAGGAAGCCGTTTGGCTTAGGAGGTTGGTGGAGGACGTTCATGCGGAGGTTCGAGGTCCCACTATGCTACGCGGGGACAATGAGAGTGCTCTCAAGCTGTTCAATAATCCAGTCTGTCACGCGAGGACCAAACATATTGAGATTGAGCACAATTTCATTAGTGAAAAGGTGTTGGGATGATCTCTTATGGTCGAGCATGTTCAGAGTGCGGACAATGTTGCAGACATCTTCAAAAAGCCGCTGGCAAAAGGACCGTTTACTCAGTTACGGAGTTTACTCGGGCTAGTTTCCACTTCCCACTTCAAGGGGAGTGTTGAAATTGTTGAAGTGAAGTGGAGGTGACCGGGTGGTCTGATTTTAGGTGACCGCAGAGACCGTGCGGTCTGTGTTTGTGATCTGTCAGTCTGCTGATTGGCCGGTCTGTTCTTGATGGTTGCAGCCTGTTCCCGAGTTAAGACCGGGCGGTCTGTTCTTATGTAACCGCCTGTCCGGGCGGCTTGTGCTGGCGATCTGGCGACTTGTCTGAAGTCGGCCAGATGGTTCTTGGTCTACTCCTGGTGGTCTAAGGTAGGAGCGTTCTTGTGCCCGCGCGACTTGTGCGCGATCTGCTTGCTGATCTGCTATCTTGGACGGAAGGTAGTCCAAGTGGTGTGATCGCGCAGTCTGCTCTTTGAGACCGCTGGCGATCTGGCGGGTGGTGATTGTATCTCTTTTGTGGCGGTGACGACATCCGTCTTATCGCCTTTAAATAGGGGTGCATGGACCGTCATTTATAACGAGAACTGTAAGAACTAGAGCCTGGGTTAATTCGTGCAGTCTCAACTTTGAGGTCGGGTGGTCTCGGAAGCGAGTTGACTGTTTGTTGTGTTCGCAGGTTTGCGGTCAGCAGGTTGTGGTCTCCTTCCTTGGTGATTCCCAGCGGCTTGAATAAACAGTTCGACAGCGGTCTATCTGTGAACTGGATTATGGTGTTCTTGTGCTGTTTGCATCGAGCTCAGCGATCAGGCGACCTTCGGTGGTTAGGCGATCTGAGTTGCGGTCTGGCGACAACCTCTGTTCTTTGTTCAATTCAATAATCTCCAGTTCGTGTGGTCTGAGGTGGCGGTCTTGCAGTGCAGGCGGTCTATTTTTTTCTGTTCGCGCGTTCTCAGGTCAAGCCGGGCGATCTCTGGAGTCGAGCGGTCTGTGCGGTCTCAGCTTGTCTAGCCGCCAGATTTGTTTTGGTGTGTTTTGTTCTTCTTTCCTCCATGATTCTTATGAATCATGTCTCGCCATGTATACCTCGCACTGTAATCAAGTATTGTGATTCAATAAAGCTTTGTGTTGCTGTGTGGCATATTGTGGTTGTTTGGCTATAACTCAGTTGATGCAACTCCTGCTTACTCCTAAACAATTCAAATCAAAAATTTTAACAGATCCTTCCTCCTACGATTGCTCCGGCGCTGCCCGACGCCGACCGACGCAAACCCTATCCTCGACAGCGCCAGCAAAACTCACGGGAAGGAGGGGAGAAATGCGAATAGCTAAGCACTTAAACGCAACATAGATATCTGTATATATAAACATAGATATATATATATATATATATATATTTTTTTTTTATTATATATTTTTTTGTTATACATATATTTATTTCTTTGCATATAAGAATATATATATATATTTTTTATATGCACTTATACGCAACAACCTAGCATTAAACTCACCGGACGACGCGATCACAAAACGGTAACACCCTCCCCATTAACGCGTGCGCGACGAGAGCTTTAATATTTACCATCGTTACTATCCTAGCCCTACTTGAATTAACTATAAGAAAAACCTGGGGCGTTACAGCCACCCTTACTAACAAAAGTTTCGCCCTGAAACTTTGAAACTACAACACCGAACAAGGGAAAAAAAGAAAAAGAGAACACAAGAGACGAAGACTTACCGGGGAAACTAGCCGAAAAGATGAGGATAAGACTCCCTCATTGCTGACTCAAGCTCCCAGGTCGCACCCCGAACATCCTGATTATCCCAGAGGACATTCACCATAGGGATGGACTTTCTTCGCAACACCCGGTCTTGCCTCTCCAAAATACAAACAGGCTGCTCCACAAAAGACAGATTGGGCTGTAGCACTGGCACGGAATCCAGAACATGGCGATCGCTGAGCACGCACTTCCGCAACTGGCTCACATGGAATATGTAATGCACACCGGGGAAGGAGGCAGGTAACGACAACCAGCAGAAACTCTGATGCGCTCGACGATCTCAAATGGGCCTACATACCTGGGGTCCAGCTTATGGCTCTTCCCAAACCTTTTAACACCTACCATCGGGGACACCTTCAGGAACTCCAAGTCCCCCACAACAAATTCCAAATCACTACTATGCCGGTTGGCGTACTTCTCATAACGCTCCTGAGCTACTCGGAGCTTCTCACGGATCTGCGTCACTGCAACGCTCATCTCTTCCAAAGCCTTAGGACCCAAAATTGGCTTCTCGCCCACCTCTGCCCAAAACAGGGGAGTCCGACAACAAAGACGATTTCCTACTTAGGGCATCCGACACAACATTCTCCCTGCCTGGGTGATACAGGATCTCCACATTATAATCTGCCACCTACTACATCCACCGACGTTGGCGCAAATTCAATTCTCTCTGAGAAAACACGTAAATCAAACTTTTATGATCCGAGTAGAACTTGCACGACACCCCGCACAAAAGATGCCTCCACAGGCTTTGGGCATATATCACCGCAGCGAACTCCAAAACATGCATAGGGTAGTTCATTTCATGAACTTTTAGCTGCCTCGACCCATACGCGATCTCCCTACCTTCTCGCCTGAGGACGCAACCAAGGCCTATCTGCGAAGCATCAACATGAACCTGAAACTCCACTCCCTCAACAGGGAGAGCCAAAAACGTGGCGGAACACAGCCTTCTCTTTAACTCCTGGAAGACCTCCACGCACTGATTGCTCCAATCAAAAGCTGCATCCTTCCGCGACAACCTAGCCAGAGGCGCAGAAATACATGAGAATCCTTCCACAAACCTCCGATAATAGCCTGCCAAACCCAAGAAACTCTGGAATTCCTTAGGCGTTGCCGGTCTCTTCCAGTCCAAAACAACAGCGACCTTTGCTGGGTCCACAGAGATGCCACCCTTGCTCACCACGTGACCTTAGAAGGAGACTTGCGAAAGCGAAAACTCGCATTTGCTCAGCTTGGCATACAGCTTGTGTGCCTTCAAGGTAGACATCACCAAACGCAAATGTCGACCATGCTCCTCTTCACTCGAAGAATAGACACACATCATCAATAAAAACCACCACAAACTGGTCTAAATAGTCTCGAAATACCCTACAACTGATCAAGTAAACCATCAATCTGAGGCAACTGTTGGTGCCAAAAATGGTACCTCCAAAACTCACACTAAAAAGGGGATGGGAGAAAACTGCGAAGTGCAGGTTACTAAGACAGAAGATGTTGGAAGAGAGGGAAAAACAATCACAAAAAGGCGATCACGAAAAAATGAGACCGCTTACACAGGTTGTAAGCTGGAGCCTCGGAGCCAAAAGTCCTTTTTCTGGTACCCCTACCCCTCTATTTATAGACGAGGGGGCTGCCCAAATGGGCAGAACTGAAAACTACGGGCTGCCCGGGATACAGGAGAGCCAGGGCAGGGAAATGGAAAACAAATAACAAAGAAAAGAAAAACGATCAGACCGCTTAAGCTGGCGGTCTCACACTTCTCTGACCGCTCGGCACTTAGAAAATTCCAGTCGAGGAGGCAGCTGGCGATCTGGGCGGTCACCGAAACTGAGACCGCTGAGACCGAAAAATTTGACCAGCAAGAGGAGGTCGCGGGCATTCCGGACAAACATAATCCCCGCACATTTTTAAGTTGCACCTGGAACTTCGAAAATGTAAGCTTTGACCGCTGAGACCGCGATCGCCATCAATGCCCCCCGGGCTATAAATACCCCTCCGATGGTCTGTGAAATCATAATTTCCTGGAAAAGTAAACGAGCTTACCTTGCAAGCGGTCTTAAAAAAGTAGATAAGTCGAGCTCGATAATGTCAACATTGTTGTCTGCGTTCGACTCTCCGGGAAAGGACTCTTCTGAAAAGAAGAAGAAGAGGAAGACCGCTATTTCGAAAAAGGTTGTGAAAGTTGTTAAGACTTCACCGGAGGCGGGCACGTCCAAGGAGACCGCGCGACCTTCTTCGGAGAAAATCACCGTTCTTTCCGAAAATGAGGTTTCACTATATCGCGTTGCCGCTGTTTTATCATCTAATTCTTCAGGACCTGAACTGATCCTTCCTGATTTTTCCATTTCTTTTAATTATCAGAAAACCGTGGAGGCGCTCGGTCTGACCACAGTTCAACATAATGAGACCGCTTCCACAGAGGTTATCCTGGCTGGGCTGCGGGAGAAAAAGGCTGAAGCTGAAAAAATTATGCAACAGTTAGGCAATTCTCTGGATTCTTCCAAAGCGAGTAAAAGAAAAAATTCAAATCCTTCTGCTCAGAGTGCTAAGAAACCGAAAAATGACGATGTCAAAGAGATGACCGCCTCTAAGACGATCGCTCAATCCGAGGGTGGCGACCTCAAGAATCCTGAGAATGCTCCTTTGGAGGTAAATGACGCGGCCGATCTCCTTTCTTTTTCAGCGATCTCAGCTTTTTCAAGGGAGGCCGATCCTGAACTGATCGCCTACCTTGAAGGAGATTCTTCTAATGATTTTTCTTGTTCTTCCTTACAGGTGCTTGACCCTTTTGAGGCGGAAAGTCTTAGAGCAGCCGCTGCAGAAAAAGAGATTTTGGAAAAAGAAAAGGAGATCGCCGCTGCTAAAGCGAAGCTGAGAGAAGATAGGGAAAGGAGGGATCGGGAAGAGAGGGAAAGAAAAGAGGCGGAAGCAGGTAGGATCGCCGCCGAACAGGAGGAGAAGAAGAGGATGGAAGAAGAGAAGGCGGCTCAGGTCGCAGCGAAGAAAAAGGAAGAAGAGAGGATGGAAGCCCAGACCGCTGCAAGGAAAGAAGAAGAAGAAAAGGAGGCAGCCCAAGCCGCTGCAAAGAAAAAGAAAGAAGACGAAGAGAGGAAGGCAGCCCAGGCCGCTGCGAAGAAAAAGAAAGAAGAGAAGAAGGCGGCCCTATCGGCCGTCGAGGAACAAAAGAGAATGGCTTCCGAACTGGAGGCAGAAGAAAAGAACCGGCAGATTGCCAAGGAAAATGCTGCACTATCAAGCGGTCTTCCAACCCTTTCTGCTGCTCAAGAGGCGGAACTAAACCGAGCAGCAGAAGACCGCGCGAATGCGGTTTCCGCTCTGCGAACTGGTAAGGCGTTGATCATGGCCAGATCGTTAGAAAATCTTCCTCTTCGAACGGTTCGACCTGATTCTCCGGAACGAAAACATGAGGTCGTTATCATTGAAACTGACGATATTCTTGTTAGTAATGCGGAGTCAAAGAGGAGAAGAAAAGAAGGAGAGAGGTCGCAAAAAAGAGAGTTGGAAAGAATGAACCTCGAACGCTTGAGGGGATCAGACCGCCTCGTACTGACCGCAGAACCAACGGTCACAATTAATATTGAAAATATGTTGCATGACTGCGGTCTTGATTCCTTTCCAAGTATCCTTTCTTTGCGAACCTTGTTATTCTGAGTTTTTGAAAACTAAACTAACCTTTGCTCTTTTGTTCGTAGATGAAAACATTCTTGAGATGGAAGAGGGGGAACTTCCGGCGCGGAGGGTTGCGATCTCCGATCAACTTGCCAATATCCTCAATCCTATGTTTGAGGATGTTCGGTCTATGTTGGTTCGGGAACGCGCCTATCATGATCAGATCCGCGGCCTTGAAGAGAAGCTCCGTGCAGCTTATGACTGATGCGTGTCGGCAAGTGCACCGGTCGCTGTCAAGTAATAATTGTGGAGAATAAATTCCCCGGATGTCGGTCTCTTGAGGAATGCAGGATGGGTGAACGAATCGCGCAGTGATTATTGTTACACAAGCGTTCAACAAACACAAAGATGGGGCTTTTGGTTGGTTTTCCTAATCTTATCAACAACAAAAGAGATGCGGGTCGAAAACACCGCTTCGCAAAGTGAGGTGGATGCAACGACTGCGATGCCGTGCTTCGTGAGGCGGATGAAGTGAACTCAAGTGCGAGAGGGTGAGGGTCGCAAACACCTCTTCACAACCGCCGTTAGCTCTTGCTAACGCGGATCAAACACCTTGCGTGCGTGCGCGAGTGAGTGAGAGAAAGCGGAATGAATCACCACCAAACCATGAAGAACAACAAAGAAATATTCATTTCCATCAAAATAAACATCACAATATTCGAGTATTGCACGGTTCAAAGAGTACAATGGAGGAAAGAGGAAAGAAATAACCGATGGTGAAGACTAGCGGTCGTTCACGGCCGGAATGGTAGGTTGTCGGGCTACCTCCGGACTCGGGCGGACTATGCTTCCGGCGTAGAGAGCAGTCACGATCTCCCTACGTAGCTCCGTCGTCTTCGACTTCAGGTTCCTTCTTCTTCTCACCGGGCGGAATGAGAGAATGGTTGCTTGGAGGCTTGCGGACGATGGAGAACACTCACGGACAATGGAGGAAGTCTTGGAATGGGTGGAGGAGGCTTCCCCTTGCGTAGCAGATGAAGTGGAGGCGTCCCACGGTGGAAATCGGCGGCGTACGGAACATGAATCCCACTCCCGCCCGTGATCGATCGCCCTAAAATAGCACCAGGCATTTAAATAGGCGCTGGATTAAATACTGCGCACGGTCATTGGCGCACGACCAGTGGTCGTGCGCACTGGAATTCTGCGATCGTGCGCACTGCCTGGGTGGAACCTGCAAGATACGAAATTATAAAATAAAATGTTCGCACGACCAGTGGCGCACGACCGGTGGTCGTGCGCACTATCGTTGATGGTCGTGCGCAATACAGCAAACAGAACTCAGAATTTTAATGATAAGTGCACACGAGCAGTGGCGCACGACCGGTGGTCGTGCGCACTGTCGTTGATGGTCGTGCGCACTGCACCAAACAGAACTCGTGAAAAAGGGTTACGTGCACACGATCAGTGGCGCACGACCAGTGGTCATGCGCAATAGAACCGGCGATCGTGCGCAGTGTTCCTGTGCAGAATTGCACCGGGAACACTTGCACGACTCCTATTCCTGCTCAACCACAGATCTAGCCACTGAAAGTGGCACTTAACAGCACATGAATACTACTAATGACAATAAGCACGAAAATCACACCAAAGTGGGCCAAGATGTGCACCTAGCATGGATTATCAAATATAAACTATAACAAGGCTAAAGTGCGGAGAAATGACTAAATAACGGCCCGGATGAGTCCATAAATGTGTATATGATCAGGACCCATCACACCCCCAGACTTAACTGTTTGCGCGTCCCGAGCAAACGAATCCGGTGGAGTGTGAAAACGATAGTTAACATAGAGAATTACACAAGGGAGTACGGTGCGAAGTAACAATGCATGCGAGTAGAGATTCTAGTAGAAGGAGAGTTTAACTATGCTAACTAATTTACATAAGTATTAAAGCGTAATTAAAGATTTAGTTATACTCATTTGGTGAATTATGAAGAATTTGACGATCATGCCCGGTATGAAAGTGACGAGAAACTGAGGCGGGTGTTGCAAAAGATCGGGGCTTAGGAATAACTCTGCTGAAATCCATCACCGTCGTGAACCATACGCTTGCTCGGTCACACTCTCTCCACGGCGCTAGAAAACTCGCAAGTCAAATCAGTAGGGCTTTTAGGATTAAATCGGGGCTTAGGTTACGGTATGATATTTCAAAGTTAAACGCGGTGGCTACGCAACCCAAGTGAGCTAACGGAACGCTGCACCACACAAGACCAACAAACTATGCTCGTGTGACACACCCCCAGACTTATCATGAAAACCAGGTGTGCACACGGCCTACTTCACAAATACCAACAGATTGTCTGTTTTTAGCTCGGGAGGATTTTTTTTTCAAAATACTCTTTTTTTTTTCTCTTTTACATATTTTACTTCTTTTATGTATCCTCCGGTTGGTTCAAAATCAGCAGATAGACTTTATTTCCCTTCATGACACAATGATTCCACACACCACACAAGTTGAGACTTATGAGCGCAGTTAAAAACATTTTGGTTGCGGGAGTAGGATAGGCTTCAGGCTTTGGTGGATGAAGAGGAGCTGAACAAAGGATTGGTAGGCACAAATTTGGCTTGCAACGGTGAACGAAATGGAAATGGAATAACAAAGCTCAAACTAGCCAAAGGGTGGCCTACATCATGTTTAACTCGACGAGTCGCTCTCACCCATGCTTCGAGAGTCGCTTGGGGCAAGTTCTTAGCCCACGAGAAAGGTAAACCTTCCTCCCGACTCGAGCAACACACGACTAGCAATCGCACACACACAACACCGGGTTATCGTCAATTTCATGCGAATTCACCACTTGAGTATATTAAATCTAAATTTACGCAGAAATACTAAACATAAATTAGATGCATAAAGAAAATCTAGTTCTACTCAAATTCTACCATAGCATGCGAAGTGACTAGAACACTACATGAGTCAACATCGCACTCCAAATAATAATTCCTACGTTAACAATCTATTTCACTTTCCAACCAAAATAGTTTAAACGGAACAACGACAAAAAGATAAGCACGCACTCAAGTGGGTGAAGTGGTGTGTGAAGCATGAAAAACAAAAATAATTACTAGGATAAATAAAGATACAACCTTCTAGTATGCGGTGCAACTCGTGCACAGTGGGTAACAACAACCGCTCCCCCAGACTTAAGCTAAACGATATATCTAGAAATTTGAAGCTAAAAGAAGGGAGGAAGTGTTACCCAATGCTCAGAAATGAGCATACCAGACGATTGGCGTTTATGATCACGAATAGTCCGCAGCATCCGCACCATCGAACACAAAACCTGCAAGCACAAACTCAAAGCAACAAAAGCAAATACAAAAGCTGAACTAAAAGAAGTTAGAAAAAAAACTACAAAATCAGGGAATCTGGGTTGTCTCCCAGTAGCGCTTTCATTTAATGTCCTTAAGCTGGACCAAATACCTGTATTAGCAGTGTTTAAAGAGTGCAGGAATTGAAAGAGAAATATTCAGAAGCAGTTCACCACATCAGAAGAAACACAAATCAACTAAAAGCGCTCTTATGATGCGCGTCTCCCGTAGCACGTAGGCGAGAGGTGAAGGCTTTAGGGCCAGCACTGGTGTTACCCAATGCTCCCCTAACCTCCTCCACCTTGCCACGAAGAGCGGCAGCACGAGCGTCGCGCAGAAGTTTTTCCTTTTTAAGTTTGGTGACAGTCGGAGACTGCCACCGTTGAAAGTTTTCAGAATTTTCCGCCTTAGTGGCTGGTGGCGTCACCTCCGGTATCGCGGTGACCACCGGATCGGCCCAGGAGATGGAGCGCTTAGATAGTTTATTACAAGATTCACCACAAGAAGATAAATAATCAGCATCCCTAACTAGATCCAAGTCAACGTTTCCCGAACTGCAGTCTTCCTCCTTCTCGGAGTCGAACTCTTTACGGAAGTCAACCTCTTCTTCCTCATCTGATTGGAGCTCCTCCTTTCCTCCTTCACTTGTTTCTTGATCATGTATCTTTCCTGCACAGCTTAGAAATTCATCAGAAATCACGAGAGGGGGAGGAGTGGATGTGTCAGCTGTAGCTTCGAGGCGAGTGGGCTGCAGCGCCTTGTTAGGTAGGAGAACACACCCCGTAGCGAAGTCAAGGGTGGCGCCGCTCTCTTTCAAGAACGGCACGCCCAAGATAGGAATGGATTGATTTTCCTGGGGGCCCAACACCTGAAATTCCGCGACCACAGTCGTCCCCTCAACTATTACTTCCACATTTCTCACTTCCCCCTCAGATTGGATAATAGTGCCGTTAGCGAGAATAAGCGATTTCCTTTCCTCTGTGTTCATCTCAAGTTGTAATTTCGCAACATCTTGCAGTGCAATGACGTTGTGGGAGGAACCGGAATCGCATAAAGCTTTTGTTTCAACCTTATTGATGGCACCAGAAATTACCAGCTCACTCGGTTCAACCTCTACCACATCCCCAAGACTCTTCCCTTGATCAATTGGGTTCTTCTCCGTGTTGCTGGGAAGGGTCCCCTGCGATCGCTCAGTTAGCACTTGTGCCAATTGGCCCAACTGCGTTTCCAGGTTTCGCATGGATGCAGTTTGATTCACCATATTAGAGTTGGCCGCTTGCATGAACTTCTCCATCATTTCCTCCAAATTACTTTTTTTTTGGATTGGGGGACCTTGGTTATAATCCGGGTGTGGTGGCCTCGGTTGGCTCCCGGAGGCGTAAGCATCGTTTTGATGCTGCCCCGGTGCCCATCGTTGGCCAGGTGTGTTTGGATTCCACGAGAAGTTCGGGTGACTTCTCGCTCCCAGATTATAAGCATTATTGAAAGGCGCCCCCCTAGGCTGATTTCCTACATAATTAACAGATTCGTTCAAGTTCAAGTGTGCGAAGTCACCTGCCACGTTGTTCCCCGAACACTCATACGCGTGGTGGCCTCCGCCTCCACATCCCTCGCAGGTAATGATAGCAGCAGGTGGGGATGGAGAAGGGAGAGAGTCGACCATGAAAAGACCTCGGCCGCTTCTTGGAGCATTTCTCCCTGCAGTCCAGAATGTACTGTGGGAGGCATTGTCGCGCAGAATTCGAAGGGCTTCCTCAGGGTTGTGGTTCATCAAGGTGCCACCCGCCGCAGCATCGATCATTGCCCTGTAGTTGGGCTCGATCGCGAAGTAGAACAATTCAACCACATTCCATGGTTGGAGCTCGTGGCCAGGGCAACGGCAAAGGAGATCGTTGAGGCGCTCCCAAGCTTCAGCAAGGGTCTCTTGGTCAAGTTGGTGAAATGTGGCGATCTCCCGCCGCAAGCTTACAATCTTATCCACAGGGTGGAATTTAGCAAGGAACTTGGATGCGAGGGCATCCCAAGTTGCAGCAGTCCCGGGCGGAATGGAGTGGAGCAACACCTTTGCTTTGTCGCGGAGTGAAAAGGGAAACAGTCTAATCTTGACCGTGTCGTCAGCAATCCCTGCGTAGCGGAAAGTTCCGCAAATATCAGAAAACTCTTCCAGATGCAGATGCGGATCTTCGCTGGCCAACCCCGAGAACTGAGCGTTGTTCCGGATGATGTTTAAGATCGCTGGCTTGATCTCAAACTGATTATTCATAATGTTTGGCCCGAACCCCGGATACACACTCCCAGCAGTTGGAGTGGTGTAGTCCCTCATCGTGCGGGGTCGAGGCCTAGCTGCCTCCTGCTCAATCCCAGGCTGATGTTCCCCCACGCCGGGCATTCTCGGATCAACATCATTTGGGTCTACCTGATCACCCATGGCCGCTTGTACAGCCGCAGCGCGCCTTCGCGCGCGAGCAGTTCGTTCGATTTCTGGTTCAAAAGGTGCGAGTTCACCTGCGACCTGCCTCTGCATGAACTGTCAAAAACAAAAAGAAAAACAAAGAAAATAAAAAACAACTGCTCGTATAACGAAAGTCACAACACAAGACGAAACACGCCTGCACTCCCCGGCAACGACGCCAAAAACTTGATGCGTGTCGGCAAGTGCACCGGTCGCTGTCAAGTAATAATTGTGGAGAATAAATTCCCCGGATGTCGGTCTCTTGAGGAATGCAGGATGGGTGAACGAATCGCGCAGTGATTATTGTTACACAAGCGTTCAACAAACACAAAGATGGGGCTTTTGGTTGGTTTTCCTAATCTTATCAACAACAAAAGAGATGCGGGTCGAAAACACCGCTTCGCAAAGTGAGGTGGATGCAACGACCGCGATGCCGTGCTTCGTGAGGCGGATGAAGTGAACTCAAGTGCGAGAGGGTGAGGGTCGCAAACACCTCTTCACAACCGCCGTTAGCTCTTGCTAACGCGGATCAAACACCTTGCGTGCGTGCGCGAGTGAGTGAGAGAAAGCGGAATGAATCACCACCAAACCATGAAGAACAACAAAGAAATATTCATTTCCATCAAAATAAACATCACAATATTCGAGTATTGCACGGTTCAAAGAGTACAATGGAGGAAAGAGGAAAGAAATAACCGATGGTGAAGACTAGCGGCCGTTCACGGCCGGAATGGTAGGTTGTCGGGCTACCTCTGGACTCGGGCGGACTATGCTTCCGGCGTAGAGAGCTGTCACGATCTCCCTACGTAGCTCCGTCGTCTTCGACTTCAGGTTCCTTCGTCTTCTCACCGGGCGGAATGAGAGAATGGTTGCTTGGAGGCTTGCGGACGATGGAGAACACTCACGGACAATGGAGGAAGTCTTGGAATGGGTGGAGGAGGCTTCCCCTTGCGTAGCAGATGAAGTGGAGGCGTCCCACGGTGGAAATCGGCGGCGTACGGAACAGGAATCCCGCTCCCGCCCGTGATCGATCGGCCTAAAATCGCAATAGGCGTTTAAATAGGCGCTGGATTAAATACTGCGCACGATCATTGGCGCACGACCAGTGGTCGTGCGCACTGGAATTCTGCGATCGTGCGCACTGCCTGGGTGGAACCTGCAAGATACGAAATTATAAAATAAAATGTTCGCACGACCAGTGGCGCACGACCGGTGGTCGTGCGCACTATCGTTGATGGTCGTGCGCAATACAGCAAACAGAACTCAGAATTTTAATGATAAGTGCGCACGAGCAGTGGCGCACGACCGGTGGTCGTGCGCACTGTCGTTGATGGTCGTGCGCACTGCACCAAACAGAACTCGTGAAAAAGGGTTAAGTGCACACGATCAGTGGCGCACGACCAGTGGTCGTGCGCAATAGAACCGGCGATCGTGCGCAGTGTTCCTGTGCAGAATTGCACCGGGAACACTTGCACGACTCCTATTCCTGCTCAACCACAGATCTAGCCACTGAAAGTGGCACTTAACAGCACATGAATACTACTTATGACAATAAGCACGAAAATCACACCAAAGTGGGCCAAGATGTGCACCTAGCATGGATTATCAAATATAAACTATAACAAGGCTAAAGTGCGGAGAAATGACTAAATAACGGCCCGGATGAGTCCATAAATGTGTATATGATCAGGACTCATCAATGACCCAGCCGTCGAGCTCATCCAGTCACACCGAAAAGCGGAAGAGGCGAGCGGTCTCAAGATTGGCGAGCTTACTCAAGCACTCCGTCGATTGAGAAAGATGTTGAATATTACAAGGGAAAATCTGCCGCTTTGTCTGCTGAGGTTGCTGCGCTAAGGGGCGGCACTGCGAGAATGTCGATGAGACCGGGACCATCTGGCGATCACCAGGATATGAGGCCGAGCTCCGAGATCATGGTTGTCCCCATGGAAATAGTTGACAAAGAAATGTCAAGGATTCACCGGGCTGCGATGAACGCGAACCAGGGTCTTGCTTCGGCCTTCAGCTCTATTAATGAGATGTAAGACATCGCGGCCTTTGTAGGAAGAAAGAGGCCTTATTCGAAATAAACATTTGACGTTCCTCTTCCATATGATTTTGTAATATGATGAACAATTGTTGTATAATACGTTTTTAATTCCTTTTGCTTGCGATCTCCTATTCTGCTGTGATGCTTTTGCAATTTTGTATTTCCTGTTTGTACTGTGATCTGAAATGTTGCGGTCTCTCTCTTTTGAGGTCGAAAAGATGCCAGTACCTCATTGGCTTCTTTACAGGTTTTGGCGATCCGAGAGATTTCACTGGGCGGTCTTCGAGAAAAAGTAATGATGACGAAATCATCATTCGCTCACTATAAATAGCCGCCCTTTTTGATTTTATTTTATATTTTTTGTATGCACCCTAAGCACCGGTCACAGCGATCTCCAAGAATGGTGTCCGCTCGAGCCACTGCTTCCTCAATTTTCCTCAGAGCCGATCACAAACCTTGCCACCTTTCAAAAGAAGAATATGTTGAGTTCTTGAAGAAGCACATGATCCAGACTCAAATTGTCGTGAGACCGCCAACTGAGACCGAAGGGCTCAGTTTCGGGGAGGAGAAGAAGTTCATCATCCCTATTGATCACTTTGAGTGTGGGTTGAGGATTCCTCTCCCTTGGGAGTTTTTGGAGATCATGGAGTATTACGGGCTGGTGCTCGCCCAGCTGCCACTAAACTCGATCGGTCTTATTAGTGTTTTTATAAACTACCTGAGATCGGAGAATATAAAATTCACGACGGCGCTCTTCCGTGCGTCCTTCACCGCTAAGGTCCTGAAAGAAGGTCAAAAGAAAGAGGAATTCAAAGGGTTAATATACTTTTCTACTGAAGGATTCAAAGTTCTCAATCTTCCAAACAAGGTTCCCTTCTGGACAGAGAGGTTCCTTTTGTTCGAAGGCGATCTTGGCGGTCTCAAGAGTCGCCCTTCTCCGCGACCTGACAAGATCTTTCAGAAGAGCAAATCGATCTCAGAGGAAGAGTTAAAGATTCTGACGTTTCTGGCTGGAAAGCGCCTGTATCTCACTCATTATCTGGCGATCTGGCCCGAGATCGCTGAGATTGTTCCTGAGGAAAGTGAGTTGCTTCCAGCGATCTCCCAGCATTTCCTACATTTTTTACTTTACTTTTCTAACTTTCCATTTTCAGCATCCCTTGTGGTTCCGACGAAGGACCCGGTAGCACCTGCTGAAGAATTACTTACCCAAAGGGAAAGAAGATTGAAGAGAGAAGAAAAATTTCAGACCGCTGAGACCGGTAATTCTTCTAAGACCGCTGCGGAGCCATTTCCTCTGCATGGCTATATGCGTCATCAGAAAGACTTAAAAGGCAAACCTTTACTCAAATGGGGCGCCAAAGGAAAGACCGTGAGAGTTTCTACCGATCTCCCCCTCTGGAGCGGGAAACTAACCCACCATGCTACTGCTGTGACCGCGGCCTTATACGGAAATAAAAATACGGCCGAGATTTTTGATATCGAGACCGACCTGCTTCCAGATATCTGCGCTCAAACGGCCCTTCGGAATGCCACTCTGCAGCATCATATGGGGCGAACTCTCCGAAGCGTCTTGAAGGAAAATGAAGATCTGTTGGTATTATATCTCTTTACTAAATGTTTTTCCTGAACTCGTTTAGACCGCGCGATCTGATCATCTCTTTTCTTCAGCGGGCGAAGGAAATGGCCTACGACATCCATAATCCTGATTTTAAGAGAGCAATGGCGCACCACGTAAGGGAGACCGCCGAGCAAGTAATCACGGAGCTCCGAAATCGAGGCGGTCTTTCTGAGGAATACAAAGATACAACCTTTGCTGCTCTTTTCCATCAGGCGGCAAGAAGAATTGCTGAACAATCTTTGACTACTAAAGAGTCCGCTGATGACGAGGAAGACGTCGTGATCGAAGATGGAGACCAGCTGAGCGGCAGCCAATATGTGGAAGGCCAGGATACGAGCTCAGGAGCGGCCTCAAGCTCTGGGTCGAAAGTTCCAGGAGAGGGCTCGGAAGAATCTTCTGGTGAGGCCGGCTCGTCCTCCTCTTCAGATGAGCGGTCTCCCAAGAGATCGAAGAAATGAGTAGATAATATGTAATTCTTATTTTTTTTTTTGGAGACCGGCCAGTCTGATGTACCTAAATATTTTAAATGAACATGAAGGATAATATTGTCTTTCTTGCCTCTTGCGATCCGATTTCTGCTTTTATACATCTTCTATGCTGTTTATACCTTATGCGGTCTCTTCACTTTAAGGTGAAGTTGGTATTCGATTTTAATACATTTAAATTTTATCGATCTTTATAAAAACTTTTGAATAATTACTTTATAAGTATAAATTGCGATCCTCCAATTGCCAGTACTATTTTATGAAAATCTGAGTACTAGAAAAGAAAACATCTTACAGTACTCTCTTCGTGGCGGTCGTCGCTAGCGATCTTCATTATACCAGATTGTGATCTTTAAATATTATTGACTGGACGGAGTGCGGTCTTACTTCTTTCTGATCGCTCGTAGCGTTGGGAAGAATACTCTTGATGCCTTGTAGTTTTATCCTTAGCCTTTTCTTGGGATGACGATTGTCAATTCCAGCCTTTCTGGAGATCGCTGAAAAGAATACCACTGAAGAAATGGGGGACCCGACCGACAATATCAAACAACCAAATTTTGGAGGAGACAAACCGGCAGTCTCCTGTGGTTTCTAAATAATTTAATCTTAACTGTTTCCTCTACAGCTTCTTTCGTACGCGATTACGTTCTTCTTAAAATAGATTTAGCACTCGATCTCAACGCTTTTAGATTTCGTCGATCTCTAGTTCATGTTGATGTTTGAAAACTTGATAGAAATCCTGAACCTTGCATAAAAATGACAACTCTGCGATCTCAGCATAATTAGACCGCTTGCTAGAAAATTAAAACACTTATATCAACTTGATAATAAATCTTCTTGAATATCAGTCTGGCGATCTCAATGTACTCAGACCGCTATTTTGAAGAAAACCCAACTATTACTTGATGGAAATGAAGGATTAAGAGCATTCTCATATAGTTTTGAATAATAAGAGACATCCAGATTGCGATCTCATTATGATCAGACCGATTTCTATCAACAAAGGATTCCTGAGTTGTAATTTCAATCATCTTTGGAGAGTCCTGCTCGACGATCACTTCTTCCCAAGTCCTTGCGATCACAGCGAACCAAGGCCGATTCCAACTTCCTTCAAAAAATTAATATTGTCGATCACTTTCACCCAGCTCCTGGAGAAGATTCAAGCTATTAATCATGAATAATGTAGGTCACCCTTTGAAGAGAGGAGAAATGCGGTCTCATAAAACCTCTGACCGCTCGATCTCAATACTAGGAGATAAATGGGACTTTGTAGAAATAGGAAGTGGGAAGAGGAGAGAAGGAGAATTTCTAAATGATCTGTAGGATAGGTGTGGTTATGCCGATAAGGCTATACCGACATTGCTTTCCCTGATTGATTATACTTCGAGATTCAGGTGGCGGTCATAGAGGTTTCCGACCTTCTTTACCTAACCACGCTTCAACGAGTATTCGAAAGTTACAGACCAAAATGATCGGCAGGGCAGGTGTGGTCATGCCGCTGAGGCTACACCGACATTGCTTTCCCTGAAAGATCATTAAGATCATAACAATGTCCTTCTTAATGCATGACAGAGCTGAGCCAGCCACCTAGACTTCCTTGATATGCTGAGGTGTGCCAGATGTCAGCAAGGACCCGGTATCCTAAACTTCCACCGCTTGAGCTTGGCGAGCTACTGCTACACAGATTCGAAATCTCCCCGACATCTGTGGTCCTGGCAGAATTACACGTCGAGCTAACAAGTCGAGGGGGAAGATAGTAGGATCCGTCGATATCTCATTTGACAGGTTTTTGGCTTTTCAAAAAAAACAATCAACCTCTTTTTTTTTTAAAAAACTTATCATCCATCACTTGTATTGCGAAAGTTTTAACAATACCTGCGTGATGTTTGAGAAAAGAAAAGTGAGAAAAAGAATGAATGAATCAGATACTAACTTTTTAGGAAAAGAAGAGCTTGAGATCATCTCCGCTCCATGAATGAGGTAATTCTTCTCCTTCATAAGTTTGGAGATGGTAAGCACCATTTTTAAGCACACTCTTCACCATGAACGGTCCCGCCCAATTTGGGTTAAGCTTTCCAACTGAACCGGCTCTTGCTGCTGTATCTACTTTCTTCAAGACTAGATCCCCAGCAGCGAATTCTTTGGTTCTTACATTTTTATTGAATAGCCTCGCTATTCTTCTTTTCACCTCTTCTTGTCTGATGATCGCCGTATCTCTCAACTCCTCAACTAAATCAAGGCTACATTTCAACTCCTCATCATTTTCTCCCATCCAATCAATTCGATTCTATTGTGCCAATAATACCCTTGGGCTTTTTACTTCAAATTCCACCGGAATGAGGGCTTCGGAACCGTGTGATAATTTGAATGGAGTCTCTCCCGTAGCAGAACATGGAGTTGTCCTCAAGGCCCATAAGACAGAAGGTAGTTGTTCTGCCTAGTTCCCCCTGACATTTTCTACCTTCTTTTTCAAGAGATTTATGATGAGTTTGTTGGCGGCCTCTACCTGCCCATTGCTTCTTGGATGATGCACGGAAGCGAAACGTAGCTCAGCGCCAATTTGCTTACAGAAATTAATAAGAATTGAATTGTTGAACTGGGAGCCGTTATCCGTGATGATTGCCATTGGGATTCCGTGCCGACATACTATCTCTCCCCAAATAAAATTTTTCACGGCTTGAGTCGTAATTTTGGCCAATGCCTTTGCCTCTATCCATTTGCTGAAATAGTCAATCATGACTATAATATATTGACGTTGCCCACTTGCCATAGGGAAAGGCCCAATCAAATCCATTCCCCAAACTGCAAACGGCCATGGAGTTGTTATCGACTTGAGTTGTTGAGCCGGCTGATTTTGGAGAGGAGCAAACTTCTGGCACTTTACACATTTCTTAGCAAATTTTTCCGCATCTTTCCTCATTTGAGGCCAAAAATAGCCTTGCCTTAGAATTCTTTTTTCCAACGTTCTAGCTCCAGAGTGACTTCCACATTCTCCAGAATGGACCTCCTGAATGACCGTTGGAATTTCCTCCTCCGAAACACACCGCGCTAATGGCGAAAGGAAAGTTCTTCTATAAAGCTTTCCTACAACAAGATAATAGTTAGCCGCTTTCAGTTTAAACCTTTTCCTATCCTTTATTGATGAATGGAGCTCTCCAGTTGAAAGATATAGAACAAATGGGTCCATCCAAGATGGGTGCTGATCAATCTCCATGACCTCTCCTTCTTCAATTGCCGGGCGAAACAATTCCGAAGTTGTTCCTCCCGAGAGAAGTCCAAATTTTGCTAGCTCATCTGCTTCCACGTTCTCACCTCTTGGAATATGGTCGATGGTAAAGCTTTTGAACTTCCCTACCTCGATTTTTATCAGAGTTAGATACCGCTTTAAAATACTATCTCGAGTTTCGAAAGTTCCATTTACTTGAGAAGTCATCACTAAAGAATCTGTAAAGTCTTTTACATCATCAATCCCCAGTTCTCTGGCAAACTTAAGACCAGCTAACAAAGCCTCATATTCCGCCTGATTGTTTGTTACTTGAAAATAGAACTTCAGCGCTTGATCCAGCCTTACTCCATTTGGGTTGATTAAGACAACTCCTGCTCCGGAAGAATTTTTCCCTGAGGCTCCATCCACGAAGATTTTCCAGGCAAGGGGCACTCCGACCCCCTTCTGCGACTCAACTTCTTTGGCATCCACCGTGAAGTCCGCTAAGACTTGAGCTTTGATTGCCATCCTTGGAACATAGGATATGTCAAACTCACTGAGCTCTATTGCCCACTTTGCCAACCTGCCTGAATGCTCTGGCTTCTCCAAGACACTCTTTAATGGAAGATCAGTAACGACTAAAATCGAGTGAGCTTGAAAATATGGTCTTAATCTTCTTGCTGAAGTTATAAGCATTAAAGCCAACTTTTCGAGAATAGGATAACGAGTCTCTGCATTCTTCAGGATTCGACTCACGTAATAGACTGGAAATTGCTTCTTTTTCTCCTCTCGAACCAGAACAGAGCTTATGGCATCGGCTCCGACTCCCATATACAGAAATAGATTTTCTCCCTCTCGCGGGCTTTGGAGCAAAGGAGTTGATGTCAATTGCTTCTTCAGCTGAGTGAAAGCATCATCACATTCCTTTGTCCACTCGAACCTACTCCCTCCCCGGAGGGTTTTAAAGAAAGGTGCACTCTTATCTCCTGAACGGGAGATAAAGCGACTTAAGCCTGCCATCCTCCCTCCCAGCTGCTGAATTTCTTTTGGGGACTTGGGAGGTGGCATTTCCAGAATAGCTTTCACTTTGTCAGGATTGGGTTCCAGCCCTTCTGGAGTAAGGAGGTGACCCAGGAATTTTCCTTTACTTGCACCGAAAACACACTTCAACGGATTCAACCTCATATTAAAAGTTCGAAGGGTTGCAAAAGTTTCCGAGAGGTCTCTAAGATGAGAAGAGAATAGTTTACTTTTTACCAAGAGGTCATCAACGTATACCTCAAGGTTTCTTCCTTTTTGACTTCTGAACACTGTATCCATCATTTTCTGATAGGATGCTCCACCATTCTTTAGCCCGAAAGGCATTACGAGATAACAGAAGCAACCATCATTTGTGATAAATGAAGTATGAGGTATATCTGGTTTATGCATTCTGATTTGGTGGTAACCTGAAAAAGCATCTAAAAAACTCATAAAAGAATAACCTACCGCAGAATCTACTAAAGAATCTATCTGAGGCAAGGGGTAGCAATCCTTGGGGCAAGCTTTATTGAGTTTGGTAAAGTCGACACACATCCTCCACTTTCCACCCGACTTTTTTACCATTACAACGTTTGACACCCATTCTGGGTATTGGATTGGTTGGACAAACTTTGCCTTCAGGAGCTTCTCTACCTCTTCACGGAAAGGCTGTGCTAGAGTAGTTGCAACACACCTCTTCTTCTGCTAGATTTTGCAGAAGGCAAGAGATGAGTTGACCCTTGTCAGCTTCAGACAATTCAGCGTTGATGGAGAGGCTTCTGCTCTCATCTTCCTCGCTGATCTGAACATCTTGAGTTGCTTGGGCAGGTTCCAAGCGAACTCCATCTCTTATATCCTCCTCAACTTCCTCTGCAGCTTGGACTTGTTCAGGAGCTTTGATTGATTCAGCCATCATGATTTCTTGGGGAGGAGAGGATACAATCGTGTTGACCGTCTTTACGTAACATTCCCTAGCTTTCCTTGGGTCGCTCCTGATTCGGTGTTGTTTGCCGTTCAAGGCGAACTTCACCACTTGATGGTAGGTGGAGACGATGGCCTGATAGGCATTCAAGAAGGGTCTTCCAAAGATGGCATTGTAGCTACTGGGAGCATCAACGACTATAAATTTGACCAACTTCACTATCCCTCCCAGAATCACAGAAAGAGTGACGAGCCCTTCTACTTCTTTCTTCTCTCCTGAAAAACCATAGAGGGGGCCTTCAGTTGAAAGGAGGATTTTACCTGTCTTCAACGCTTCGAAGGCAGGTTTGAAGAGCACATTGAATGAACTTCCCGTGTCAATCAGAATCTTCTCTACTGTATAATTTTCAATTACAGCTTTGATGACGACCGCGTCGTCAAAAGGATTCGTGGTCTGAGGAAGGTCTTCGTCACCGAAAGTGACCGTTCCCCGGACCGGGGTTGAAGAGGTGGCAGCAACCTCTGATTGATAAACCCTTTTCAGACTCGCCTTCCTTGAAGATTCTGGACCTGCACCTCCGTGGATGCAGAAGAGATTGCCCAAGGCGCCTTCGTCATCAGCATCCACACATTCATTGGGAAAGCTGATATTGCCGAGATGGCCAATATCGTCCACTTCTTCGCATTCCCAATGGACTTCCGCTACTTCCTTAGCCTTGGAGGTTGAGGCTTTGGCAGAATCATTCTTCTGGATGAGATCTCGAAGCTTACCCTCCTTCAGAAGCTTCTCTAAGAACAGGCAGAGAGCTCTACAATCCTCTGTCAAATGTCCCCTATCTCTATGGTACTCACAGTAGAGAGTAGGATTTCTGGTCTTTGGATCGAGTTTAGCGGAGCTGGCTTCTTGAAAAAGGGTTGCTTTTGAAGGATTTGGAGCACTTCACTCATAGAAACACCAAAGTCTGTAAAAGACTCTTGGGATTCATTGTAGAGCGAAGGAATGGGCAGAAGAGGAGGTTGGGCGTACTGGATCTGGTGGACTGGGGTGACTTGCGGAGCAGGGGTAGCAGGGGTTTGAAGAAATGAACCTTGAGGTGGGAAAGAATGGTAACCTCGATTGAAGCGGCCGTTGCGATAATTCTTACCTCTTGGAGCTGGAGGTGGGAGTTCTCGTCAAGATTTTGAGGACGGAGCCGGATAAAATCCTGCAGAGCCTTTCTGAGTGGCCCTGTTTGTCAAATTGCTCACATAGGTGGGGTTGTTGATCTCCCCTTCTATGTAGCGATTGGCAATGCTGATTAGCTCCTGATAGGAGCTAGGCTCCTTGGTTGTGACTTTGAACTTCAGAGGACCCTCCTGCAGACCACTGATCAAAGCCACCATATAGAGCTCGGGATCCATATCCCTAACTCCCAAGATCTCTTTCTGAAAACGGTCAACGAAATGCGCCGCAGTTTCATTGTCGCCTTGCTTAATCTTGAAGAGGGTCGCAGGACCACTCTTCCTTTTCTTTGCGGTGGCAAACCTTAGAAGGAGCTCTTACCTCAGGGCGGCAAAGCTCGAGACCGATTGGCAGGGCAGCTTATAGAACCATTCCATGGCTGACCCATCAAAGGAGGTGACCATCAACTTACACCTCACACCATCTGAAATGGTCCTGAGGGCAACAACAGACTCGAAGGCTTGAAGATGACACATCGGGTCGGTCTCTCCTGTATACACAGGGAGACGGGGCTCTCTGAATCCATGAGGAATTGGATCCCGACGAATCTCATCGGTGAAGGGGGAAGGCTCCCCAAAAATAGAAGGTCCTAGAGGAGGAAGAAAAGAGGCAGGAGGATCTTGAGGGTAAGCAAACCCTTCTTCAAAATTCAGGGTTTGAGCCGGAGGCCCCTGGGCTGCAGCTCGAAAAGAATTACGACGGGCGGCGAACTCCTCATGCTGAGATCGCTGAGGAGCTGCGGGCTGGGAAACGGGGTGATCGCTCGGGTGACCGCCTGCAGTACGGTCAGGAGTAGCGACCTGAGAAGTTTGAGGAAGGATCTTCTGGGAGATCGCGGCTAGAACCTGGTTCATAGCCTCAATCTGCTTCGCAGACTCCTGCTGAGCCCGGACGACTTCTTGCCGATCTCGAGCGGCCTCTTGTTGAGACCGCGCGATCTCCTGCTGAACAGAGTCAGCGTCCTGCCTAGCTCGGGCGGCCTCACGGAGAGCTTGTTCAACACGAAGCTCGAAGCGGCGCTCAAGCGCTTCTAACGGATTGTGATCGGAAGGGGGAACGCTGGGAGATCGCAGGGGACGACCTCTACGGCGTTCAGCCATCTTGAAAGTCTAAGAATTTCACCTGACACTTCGAATCTGAAGGTCGCGTGTTCGTTCTGTTGGTACCAAAAATGGTACCTCCAAAACTCACACTAAAAAGGGGATGGGAGAAAACTGTGAAGTGCAGGTTACTAAGACAGAAGATGCTGGAAGAGAGGGAAAAACGATCACAAAAAGGCGATCACGAAAAAATGAGACCGCTTACACAGGTTGTAAGCTGGAGCCTCGGAGCCAAAAGTCCTTTTTCTGGTACCCCTACCCCTCTATTTATAGACGAGGGGGTTGCCCAAACGGGCAGAACTGAAAACTACGGGTTGCCCGGGTACAGGAGAGCCAGGGCAGGGAAATGGAAAACAAATAACAAAGAAAAGAAAAACCATCAAACCGCTTAAGCTGGCGGTCTCACACTTCTCTGACCGCTCGGCACTTGGAAAATTCCAGTCGAGGAGGCAGCTGGCGATCTGGGCGGTCACCGAAACTGAGACCGCTGAGACCGAAAAATTTGACCAGCAAGAGGAGGTCGCGGGCTTTCCGGACAAACATAATCCCCGCACATTTTTAAGTTGCACCTGGAACTTCGAAAATGTATGCTTTGACCACTGAGACCGCGATCGCCATCAATGCACCCCGGGCTATAAATACCCCTCCGATGGTCTGTGAAATCATAATTTCCTGGAAAAGTAAACGAGCTTACCTTGCAAGCGGTCTTAAAAAAGTAGATAAGTCGAGCTCGATAATGTCAACATTGTTGTCTGCGTTCGACTCTCCGGGAAAGGACTCTTCTGAAAAGAAGAAGAAGAGGAAGACCGCTATTTCGAAAAAGGTTGTGAAAGTTGTTAAGACTTCACCGGAGGCGGGCACGTCCAAGGAGACCGCGCGACCTTCTCCGGAGAAAATCACCGTTCTTTCCGAAAATGAGGTTTCACTATATCGTGTTGCCGCTGTTTTATCATCTAGTTCTTCAGGACCTGAACTGATCCTTCCTGATTTTTCCATTTCTTTTAATTACCAAAAAACCGTGGAGGCGCTCGGTCTGACCACCGTTCAACATAATGAGACCGCTTCCACAGAGGTTATCCTGGCTGGGCTGCGGGAGAAAAAGGCTGAAGCTGAAAAAATTATGCAACAGTTAGGCAATTCTCTGGATTCTTCCAAAGCGAGTAAAAGAAAAAATTCAAATCCTTCTGCTCAGAGTGCTAAGAAACCGAAAAATGACGATGTCAAAGAGGTGACCGCCTCTAAGACGATCGCTCAATCCGAGGCTGGCGACCTCAAGGATCCTGAGAATGCTCCTTTGGAGGTAAATGACGCGGCCGATCTCCTTTCTTTTTCAGCGATCTCAGCTTTTTCAAGGGAGGTCGATCCTGAACTGATCGCCTACCTTGAAGGAGATTCTTCTAATGATTTTTCTTGTTCTTCCTTACAGGTGCTTGACCCTTTTGAGGCGGAAAGTCTTAGAGCAGCCGCTGCTGAAAAAGAGATTTTGGAAAAAGAAAAGGAGATCGCCGCTGCTAAAGCGAAGCTGAGAGAAGATAGGGAAAGGAGGGATCGGGAAGAGAGGGAAAGAAAAGAGGCGGAAGCAGGTAGGATCGCCGCCGAACAGGAGGAGAAGAAGAGGATGGAAGAAGAGAAGGCGGCTCAGGTCGCAGCGAAGAAAAAGGAAGAAGAGAGGATGGCAGCCCAGACCGCTGCAAGGAAAGAAGAAGAAGAAAAGGAGGCAATGGGACGGGTACCCGGCTCAAGGTCAGAAACAAACTCCTCAACTCACACAGGAAGAAAACCAGGGAGACTAACGGCGAAGACATCCGCGAACTCTCGCACCACAGGAAAAATCTTTGATACCCGACAAACTGCTACCAGTTTCTAACATAGAAACAAATTAAGCAAAACAACCGGAAACTAAAGGCTCCGAGCACACACCGCGGAATTAATCGGGGAAAACCTAGCACGGAACGCCAAACACGCTCGAGGGTTGACCGATGTCCAGCTTAAAATCCAAATGTTTTTCCTTGCATTTGATAACAACATCAAACCTGGACAACCAGACCAAACCCAACATCACATCAAAAACTTCCAGGTCTAGCACCCTTATATTAGCAAAAGTTAAGAAACCACCTAAGAAGACAGGACAACTCTGAAAGCCCTGATTTGACACCACATAAACAACAGAGGGGAAACTTAACACTAAGGGGATTACCAACCCGATCGAGGGTCAAACCACGACGCTCTACTAAAGTCCTAGCCACGCACAAGTGGGTAGCACCAGAATTAAAAGGAACGCGCGCCTAACTGTTATATACCTTAAATTCTCCTATAAAATTGGATACGCAACTAATCGAGCGAAAACAATCTAGTACAAATGCTGAAGGCTAAGAGTGAGATTAGAATCTAACCTGAAATCACCTGGGGGGAAAAGCTGCTCAACAATCGATAACCTAACGATGACCGCTTGCGAAGCTCTATAGCCAAAACATCGAGTAAAACTCAAATAAAAAAGAAGGCACGCTCAACATACTCTACCTTAACTCACATAGAATTGAGATAACAAAAATCCAAATCCACATTCGCAAGCCAACGAATAAACTAGGTCAAAACCTTAACCTGAAAACACCTGGGCAAAAAAACTGCGCTTGTTTCACAACCATTTGCCTCAACAACGCCTCATTACTCTGACGCAACTCCTCAATTACCACTTCACTGTGCGCACCCAAAGACTCTCCCTCTAACTGGGGAGTCAACTATGATGCACTACGCTCTGGAGTCATCGACTGCAATTATGAACAAACACATCACTACACCTAGCTTAAGACGCAACAGCTAGGTACTAGAATTTCCTAACTCGATACAGATCAGAAAAGAATAGATACTTGTTCTTGTTGTTACCTTGCTCTGGGAATTCATAAATGATGTTATGCTTAACATAAGATGGTATACCATCATCCTATCAACAAATGTGCATATAATATAAATGCATGACTGCCAAAAAAAAATTTATTTTAAATTATGTGTGTACGAGCGTCATCATGTATGTCTTTAGCTTGGCACGTGTGCTAATGCTATGTTATGATGTATATGAAGTGCTATGCAATCTAAAAAGGCCTTAATGCATGCTATGAGCGGCGTACACATGCGATCTTATGCATCCCATACTACATATTATCGCATGTAACGAAAAAGAAAAATGAGCTAATGGACACGCATGCGACCTACGTTATGCATCCCATACTACATAACAGTCGTATGTTGTCACCTATAAGGATCCATATACAAACACATATTATGCATCCCATACTACATAATATGCCCTGTATACTTCTTATCATGCTATGAGTGTAGTGTTCATGCTTCAGCCAAGAAATACTGATGACCCTTTGGTGTGTGTGTATGCAATGAATAACGATTCTCACCAGGCAGTTAACCGGGCCAACCAGACCATTTCCAGCAACCCGGCTAACCTCCCTCTGATACCAACTGTCACAACCCGCATTTCCCACGAATTTAATACATATTATCAGAGCAAGGGGAAAATATGGGTCGTGATGCCACGTCCTGCAGGAGACGACTACAGACGCTCAGGCAACCACTCCTAACGATAATTTTATAAAAGACATATATGTATTTGGATTAAAAAGAGAATTTTTCATTTTAGCTTAAGACCGCATCCCTCGATCCGGTGGATCATCTAGTCCACAAGTAGAAAACTATACATACGCAGCGGAAAATAGGTTCATTTTAGCCTACATGAGCATGAAGATCAAGATCCAAAAATGATATGCATAAATCTATGTTTAGTACAGTAAGAAAGGAATTTCTACGATCTTCAAAGTATGCGACATTTATTTAAAATCATGATATGCAAGAATGACATTTTTATACCAATAAAATAACTAATTCATCCTAGCATAAAGCTTCCCAGAGAGCAAGTAGGTAAACAACCCAAAAGTAACAGCATAACTACTACCAAGTAATCTAAAGAAAAAAGTCATACGGGCGCCAACAACTGACACGAACCCGCAGGAAAGAAGGAAAACAACAAAAAAACTTCCTCTTACCTAGAAGAGAGGAAGGGCCTCGACAGAAGACCCGAACAACACCGCTCTAACTCCTGCGGCAGCGAAAGACCTGAACCTGAGACATTCATAAGAAAAGAATGCCTCAGCCCAAAGGGTGCAAGAAAACCAAGATTAGCGGCATCAGAAATAAAGAGTGCAGAAAGGAAACTAAGCAGATAAACATCAATAATCTTACAACAACTCGAGCCCGCTCAAACGAGTGCACTCGGTAAGAGGAAAAGCCTGCACCAGACGGTATTAGCCAAACAATCAAACTTCAACACGTGTCCGCCATTGCGGCTCAGAGGTGATGGTCATATATATAATATCATAATACACATATATAAGCATAAATGTTTATAAGAACTTGAGACTGATCAGCCCAATGGAAAAGTGTCCCCCAAAAGAAGGAACTGCGACGGTGGTATCTCCACTAACGCCCGCAGCCCAAAAACAACACAGGAGTGCTGCGGCGGTGACTCCAATCCACCCAAACCAACAGCCCAACAGAGGCACTGTGGCGATGACTTTTAGCTCACACGCTCAATAGACTCACACATAGCACCAGAAGCAGGGGTGCATAATCGTATATAAGTATAGGTGTCTATATATAAGTATATAAATAAACCTCAGTGCAGGTCACTAGAGAACACTCAGAACATTAGACAACGAAGGTCATAGAGATCAAGAACCACTCACCAAAACTATCCCAGATAATTAGACAACATAGCATACTTGGCTCATAAATCCAACAGATCAAACAGAGGGGTGTCAGACAGGGAAAACAGGATGATAAATGGTTTTTATCCACAACTCAAGACGAGAGGATCAGTAAGCACTGGATTCAGCAGTTAATCAATAGATCAACACTTAACTTATAACAAGGTCGAAGATTTTAGCAAGACGACACTATGCAAGGCTTGGTGTCGGAACAAGACGAAGGTAAATTTATCACGAAGGCCAACCACCAGAACAATACTCAACGGTTCACCCAAAACCACTGTGGTGAGGGCCCCTACGTCCACCCACACTCCAGTCAAAATCATATCCAACAAAACTTGTTGGCAGCATGCGTGGTTGGACGCTTGAGGAGGGTCTTGTGCTTAATATAGGGGGATGAACTTGCTACTAGCACATATGCAAACAAAATTATACAATAGCATTTGATATCTTACTACAAGTGTGAAACCGCCGACAACTGGTACGGATATAAAGTTCGAAGCCGAAATATATCTACATCTCTTTCAATTTTAGCGATTAAAGGCTTCGTTGAACCATCGAGAACTAGGCACATAAATTCCCAGAGAATTTAGCCCCTAATCCCCCCAACCCGCCAAGCATTAGGAAACAAAATTCCCCAGGAATTTAAGGCCTGGTTGCTCATACCGACACGAATTAGCAAGCAAGATTTTGTGAAACTTAGCCACGAAGCCATCATATTTCTAGCCAAGTACATATCAAAAAGAAACAAAGCTATCCAGAGTTGAGCCGTATAATGATGATCAGGAATAAAACTACCTAGATTTTTATCTTCCTGAATTAGCGTAATCGGACAGAATTATCAAGGCTTAGCCAAGAATTTAATATGCAGTCAACATAAGGAGGCATAACTAAGAAAGCTCTATCATAAACCAAGCGGCCACCAGCCCCTCAATTTCCCCAAAGGAAGGAACAAAGCAGGCAGCCCCGAAGACCACTGAAGCTATACAAGCAGTCCCAGAAAGGAAAACAACTCAAATAGAACTATAAGCAGCATCCCCACTGAAGCAATATGAAGCAGCCACAACAAGGTAATTTCGAAAAATCTATATACAGCAAGACCCAAATTATCCAGCCTAGGATCCTATATAACAACCCCTATAGAACCATCATCTTTTTTTTTTATAAGAACATTATTCCACCCCTCTTTGATATATATATACCCAATAGGCAAAGGCCACAATGCAGCCCTAATAATAAAAAAATCCAACTACATTATATATGTAAACATATAGAAGGCACCCAACATAATTTTTTGAAGGTAGCCCCTAACATAAGGTTGAATTTATTGAAACAACCCCAACGTTGAAGCCATAAGGCAGCCCCCTAAATCAACAGGTCCCAACTGCTTTGCACACAGCAGCCCCAAATAAGAACCCCCCCCCCCCCCCCCCCCCCCCAAAAAAAAAAAAAAAAAAACTTCACATCAGATGGGGATGGCTGCAAACAATAGGTTTTTTTTTTTAGAAATCTTGCTAACAATTAAGAGGGACTACCACATAAGGGCCACAAATTTTTACCAACGAAATACTAAAGAATCAAGCCCTCAAAAATCCCTACCTTTAGCCAACCAATTTAAGAAATTTGCCACTTGATTAACTAGGAACTACCAACCAAGAGAGAGAATCCAGAAAAGAGATGGAGGGGAGGGAAGGGAAGAGTTTTCTTGCCTCCAAAAGAACCGGAGAACCACCGAATCGCGACAAGCACATTGAAGACCAAGCCCCGACGACGAAGACAAGCCCTAGAAACGAAGATCCTTCCTCCTCCGATGGCTCCGGCGCCGCCCGACGCCGACCGACGCAAACCCTATCCTCGACAGCGCCAACAGAACTCAGGGGAAGGAGGGGAGAAATGGGAACAGCTAAGCACTTAAACGCAGTATAGATATCTGTATATATAAACATAGATATATATATATTTTTTATTATATATATATATTTTATTATACATATATTTATTTCTTTGCATATAAGAATATATATATATATATATATTCCTTATACGCACTTATACGCAACAACCTAGCATTAAACTCACCGGACGACGACGATCACAAAATGGTAACGCCCTCCCGCATTAACGCTTGGGCAACGAGAGCTTTAATATTTACCATCGTTACTATCCTAGACCTACTTCAATTAACTAAAAGAAAAACCTGGGGCGTTACAGCAGAACCAGTGCACTTTTTTGTAACGGCCCAGGCCTCTTTGTCCTGGACCATTAGACGCCTGGCACCATTGTCCAAGACGCCCGGGCTGCAGCCCGCTTTGAAACACCCCAATTCCTCTCTGAGCCTGTTTCTCAGCTACAGTGCGTTGTTGATGGCGGGACTCGAACACCCGACAACCCTTGATGAGCAACCTTCAGCAGTTATCATCACCAACTGAGTTGCAGCTCAGTTGGTGAAGAGAACTGTTGAAGGTTGCTCATCAAGGGTTGTCGGGTGTTCGAGTCCCTCCATCAACAACGCACTGTAGCTGAGAAACAGGCTCAGAGAGGCATTGGGGTGTTTCAAGGCGGGCTGCAGCCTAGGCATCCTAGACAATGGGGTCAGGCGTCTAACGGTCCTGGAAAAAGAGGCCTGGGTCGTTACAAACTACTCCTACAAACTCAGAGAACAAGCTCTCCTACACACTTGATACTTTTAACCTAGGATCTACACAAACTCGGAAGATAAACTTCCTACAAGTGTTTGTAAAAGATAATATAAACAACTTGGATTATAGAATCCAATCTTTGAGAATCTTCTATAGATTCTACTTCTTCAGATCTGAATCAGTGGATCTTCTTCTTCCTTGAGAAATAAATTTCAGAACTTGAGAAAGGAAGAGGAACACCTTGTTTCTTGAAAGCTTTGATCTGAACTCTTAATCACCCAACAAGATCTAGAGGAGTATCGAATCAATCCAAGCACAGAGATCTTGTTAACTGAGAACTTACAAGGGAATCGAGCACAAAACTGATCGACAACTGTAGATCGTCTTTTACTAGAATGAGCGCACGAGTCGATGGTATTCTTTTTGGAATGAATGATTTGCCCGATTTGAACGATTACGGTTAGAAGAAATCATCTCTTATGTATTTATAGACTTCTCCCTCAACGGCTATAAGCGAGACATAAGGATAGATGACCACGTAGAAGAAAGCCCTAAATAGACAGATGGACGGAAATCATGCTCTGTCTGCATTCGTCGAGAGAACCCATTGATTCGACGATTTTGTCGAAAGAAAGAAATTATTCGACGACAATACTTAGAGATATCTTGGAGATTGAGAGATGAGGAGATTATACATTTCGTCGATAGGCGTGCTTGTACTCAACATTTTCGTCGAATAAAAGATTTTCCTCGACGACTTCGTCGACTAATCTTAGGCATTCATCGACAAAAATAAACAATCTAACCGAAGATCTGTTCGAGTGATATCGTCGAGACCTGCTGATGTCTCGACGAATTCATCGAATAATCATAGGCTTATTCGACGAAAATACTTAGAGATATCTTCTACTTCTGATTTTAGCAACCTTTGACTTTATGCTTTTCCTTAGTAATTGATTGTAAAGTACATTCCAAGTGAGAGATTTCATATGAGTCAACACCTTGGTCTACACAATGAGGGATTACATTGCGTAGGCCTGTGTTTATGACTCACTGAAACTTGACCTTGGTTTGTACTTAGCAATGAGCATCCTGCATACATATAACTGGAAAATAGTATCAAATACAATATCAATTCATCTTAGTTCAAGGGTCACTTCTTCAAATTAAGGTTATTGTGGCTACAATACCCAACACAAGACATAGAAGGGGTTGAGACCTTTTTCAAATTTTGCTTTGGACTCTTGCTGGAGGAAGAGGAAACAGCAGAAAACATTTTAGATTTATTATTCCAAGAAATATTCGTCATGGTACTACCGCCAGTGGTGTGTTGGCAGGTGATGTTTGGTAAAAATGGAAAGGGAAGAATCTTAGGCATCGGTACAGTGGGTAACGACTCTTTATCTATTACAAATGTCTTATATGTAGAAGGCTTAAAACATAACTTAATCTTTATGAGTCAACTATGTGATAAAGGTCTTAATGTTTTATGTGAGTCTTCTACAAACTTGTGTAAAATTATAGATCCGAAAACAAATGATATTGTACTCACTGCACCAAGAACTCACAATGTCTACTTGATTGCTTTTCATGATCTTTCACGTGCATCATTAAAATGTTTAATCTCAAAAAATGAAGAACTTGAATTATGGCATAGGCGTATTGGTCACTCTAGCACCAAGTTGATTTTGGAAACTTATCTTCGTTATGCTCGCCGTGCCAAAAAGAAAAATTCTCATAAACCTCATTCAAAAATAAAAATGAAATGTCTACCACTAGACCTCTTCAACTAATTCACATGGACCTATTTAGTCTAGGAGGTAGAAAGTATACTTTTGTGTTGATTAATGATTATTCTAGATTTACATGGACATTATTTCTTACCTCCAAATCTGCTGCATTTTATGAATTTACAAAATTATGTAATCGCATTCAAAATGAGTTAGATTTAAAAATTAAATGCATTCGCTCGGATCATGTAGGGGAATTTGAAAATGAAAACTTCACCACTTTTTGTAATAATGTAGGCATCAAACACGAATTTTCCGCTCCACGCACCCCCTAATGAAATGGTGTGGTGGAGAGGAAAAATAGAACCCTACGGGAACTTGCATGCACTATTCTATCTGAGTAGGAGTTTCCTAGATCTTTTTGGGCCGAAGTGGTAAGTACTTCTTGTTTTGTAATAAATTGAGTCATGCTTCGCCCAATTCTGAAATTAACACCATATGAACTATATTACCAAAAGAAACCTAATGTATCTTACTTTCATGTTTTTTGGTGTAAATGTTTTATCTTAAACACCAAAGATGCATTAGCAAAATTTGATGAAAAATGTGATGAAGGAATTTTTCTTGGATACAATTCAACTAGTAAAGCCTATATGATATATAATAAAAAGTCTAAAAAGGTGGAAGAGTCTATTCATGTTAGATTTGATGAACTTGTTCCATGTGTAGATTCTACTATTGCAGGAAAAGATGAGGAACCCCTTTCACCCTTAGAGGATGAGGAAAATGATCCACTTGGAGTTGAAAAAGAAATATAGGTGGTGCAAGAAAAGTTTGTACCTCCAAGCGTGCTTAGATTTACAAAAGATCATCTAAGGGAGCTTATCATTGGAGAACCGTCAAGAGGGATAAAGACATGTTATTCTATTCATGAATCATTTTCAAATTTATGCCTTATTTCCAAAATTGAACACAAAAACATTTCTACCGCTTTAAATGATGAGTTTTGGTTTATTGCTATGAATGAAGAATTAAATCAATTTGAATGAAAAAGGGTTTTAAAGATAGTAGAAAGACCATCTAATCACCGGGTTATTGGTGTAAAATGGATATTTTAAAAATAAATTAGATGGAGATTCTAGAATCACTAGGAACCAAGCTACATTAGTATTACAAGGCTATTCTCAAATCGAGGTGGTAGATTTTTGATGAAATGTTTGTACTCGTTGCTCGCCTAAAATCTATTAGAATCTTTCTTACTTTTGCGAGTTATAAGAAGTTTAAATTATTTCAAATGGATATAAAAAGTGCCTTCTTAAACGGGATAATTAAAGAAGAAGTTTATGTTGAACAACCCCCCAGCTTTGTAGATGACAAATTTCCTAATCATGTCTATGTGTTAGAAAAAGCGCTTGGTATGAACACTTAACATCCTTTTTATTAAAGCATGGTTATAATATGGGTAGTGCCGATAAGACACTCTTCATTAAGCATAGTAATAATGATTTGATTGTTTTGCAAATTTATGTTGATGATATTATTTTTGGAGCCACTAATGAAGAGTTGTGTAACAAAGTGGTATAAGTGATGCAAAAAAAAATTTGAGACGAGTCTAGTTGGAGAATTCAGATATTTGTAGGTTTTTAAATAACACACAGAAATGATGGAATATTTATTTTTCAAACTAAATATGTACATGATATACTAAAACGGTTTGGATTTGAAAACTTATTGCTAGCTAGTACACCAATGAGAGCATCACTAAAATTAGGAAAAGATGAAGCCAAAATTTAAACTGATCAAACTTTGTATAGAGGAATGCTTGGATCCCTATTGTACTTAAGTGCTTCTAGACCTGACATTATGTTTGTCGTATGTTTATGCGCTAGATTTCAAGCTAATCAAAAATAATTTCATTTAAAAGTAGCAAAAAAAAATTTAGGTAGTTAATCAAAACATCAAGATTAGGTCAATGGTACACAAATAATGAGTCTTTTATTTTACATGGCTATTCTGATTCCAATTATCCAGGGTGTTCTTTAGATAGGAAAAGCACTAGTGGCACATGTCATTTCTTAGGCCCCACTAGTTGCATGGTCAAGTAGAAAACAAAATATGGGTTTTCTCTCCACCACCGAGGCTGAATATATCACACTAGGAAGTTATTGTGCACACGCATTAAGGATGACTCAAACCTTAGAAGACTTCGGAGTTCATCTAATCAATATTGAATTAAAACATGACAACAAGAGGGCCATTGACCTAACAAACAACCCCATCCATCGCTCAAGATCCAAATACATAGACGTGAGACATCACTTCATTAGGGATCACATAAAGAAACAAAATGTTCATGTAAATTTTATAAGAACTAAATCCCAATTTGCGGACATCTTTACCAAGCCTCAACTAGATGCACGATTTGCCTTACTTGGACTAGAATTAGGGGTTTTTGATGTATTAACTTAAAAACAATAATCCCGCATATTGGCTGTATGATTGTGTAAAATCCCAATTCAAGATAGACCCCTCGAGTGACACGAGTCACTTGGAGATGCTTGGGCTAGGAAGGAGTCTTGAGATCCTAGTGGTGTTATGGGTGTGCCCTAACCTCCAGGAGTGGGTGTAACCCTCACCCTTTGGATCTTGGAAGCAAATGGCCAAGGATTGGTAGCAGGGAGCTAGCACCGGCGGTAGCTTTAGTTAGCGCCGGCGGTAGCGGCCGAATCAGAACCCGTGACATTTTCCATGATGGATAGCCTAAAGTGCCTAAATCTGAGATAATGGAGGAACTAAAAGTCAATAAATGGCTGGCACAAGTCTTGGAACTAGGATTTCCATTAAATGCTTATTAATGAAGTCTCTCTCTCCTCATTCTCGCATAGCCAAATGGGCTGAAATACTTTGATTAGAGGACTATTCACCTTCTTCTTCATATTCTTCTTCTTCTCCTTCTTCTTTTCTTCACCTTCTTCTTCATCCCTTAAGGGGGTTAATTTAGGGTTCTTGAAAGAGCAAGGTTGGAGAAATATTGGAGCTTGGCCGACCACCACCATGCCGCCATAAAGATGAGCTCTAACCATGGCCAAAAAATAAGGTGACTTCCGACCCCTCTCCCTTGGTGCTAGATCGTAGAGATGATTAGGAGAGGTGTTGAGCTCAAAAGAGCTTGGCGTGTGAGCTAATTGAGCTTCTTAGGAAAATACCAAACCGGATCTTTCATCTTAGGGCACCGCTTGCCGCGAAAGTTCCCTCAATCACTTCTTCTCTCCAAAAGGAAGGGATAGGATTTGATTTCGTGAAAATCCATGGTCATATGAAGAAGTACTGGAGGAGATAAGGTGTAATGCCCTAATTTCTTAATTGGGGAAGATGATGAATAGTTTAGGTGAAAAAGTGACTTTAGTTATAAGTTTAAACTTGAATCATGTTATATATATATATATATTTGGTGATTGGAGTCCAACTCTTAGGGAAATAGATAAAATGTACATGAATTAGAGCTGGGCAGCCAGAGAAGAGAGTTGGAAAGGAATTACAGAGGATCTGCTCTGTTAAGCTAGCGCCCGGCGATAGCTCTATCGCCGATGCTAGCATGTCAACTTGCTGACGGGAAGGCATCACTTCCCGTCGACACTTAATGTCGACGGGAAGAGATGCTGGTAGGGACCATAGCGCCCGACGGTAGTGCTACCGCCGACGCTAACGTGTCGAAATGACGACAGAGAAAGACTATGTGATAATCGATGTGAAGGGGTTAGCTTCCCGCTGACATCGACAGAAAGGGGTAACATCCTATCGACTCTTATGTCCACGGAATGAGAGTGATATAATCACTAGTGCTCGACGGTAGTGCTACCGCAAGCGCTAGCAAGTCGACTTGTCGCCGGGAAGGGAGAACTTTCCATCGACACTTAAGATCAACAGGAAGGAGCGATAGTATAAACACTACCGCCCGACGGTAGCCTTACCGCCTGCTCTAGCATGTTGAAACGTCGAAGGGTAAAGGCTATGTTAAAATCCACGGGAAGAGTGTTAGACATCGACGGGAAGGGTTAGCTTCCCGTCGACATCTCAGGGAAGGTGTGTCGACTGGATCACAAGCGCCCAACGTTAGCGCTACCTCCGACTCTAGTAGACAGAGAGCTTTTGGTTCTCCTCCTTTGGTGGGGTAGGAGTTCATGGATTCCCATGTCAATTGGGTGAGGTGTAGATGAATTTTATGATCTCAAAATGGGGCATTTCGATGCACTATTGAATGAAGAATTTAGAGGACTCATTTACCTAAATGCTCCCATCGGTTGAAAATCTATCAGATGATTAGGGTTGTGATAACAATATGTACACTCTTGTTAGATTTCATAATATTGGATAAGTAGTAATAGAGATGTTGTCGTTTCATTTGATAACTTGAAGGAGATATAAATGCCGAACGTGAATGCTGATTGGTCCGAAATGTTGTATGAATCATGTACACGCTAGTGTGGGCCTGTGATAATAGATCCAGATTTATTCAGTTGAGTTGTCACAATAAATCAATCTTCAATTGTTAGTTATGTGGAATCGTAAGAAGCGTATGTACGAATTATTGTTCATATCACGTGAAAATCTATTGGATGGTTTAGATTAGTGATAACCCTTCAATAAGGTTGATACCTTTGATCATGTTAAAGCACATTGTGATCGGTGCATGAGGGTTGATTATTGGTGTTATGTGCGAGCTTACTAAATTGGTAGAATATGAATATGACATCGTGACCACAAGTAGTCCTGGGGGATCGGGTAGAGTAATTTCCATGTTTTGCGCACGCCACTACACGAGAGTTATGATAACTCAGTATGGGTAGAATTGATTGCTTGATGCGGATTATAAGATATGGTTATATCTTATGGTGATATGTTGGGAGGCCTGGTTAATGGGGACCATGGATGCTAGTAAGCATCGGTTGAACTGGCATGATATGAAAAGTGAGAACACTCCTTCAGTGAGTCCTCGGGTGCTTGATAGCACATGTTATGCATGGGAATTACATGAATGTGCATGGTTTACACATGGTGGTGTAATGATCCTGGATGGAGGATTACTTGTGGCGGGTCTACGGGCTTGCTAGTCATGACACCGACAGAAGCCGACAGTTAGACTCTAGACCAGTTGGGCTGTGTTCTTGGTGTGCACTTCACAAGACCCCTTCCGTGTTTTCAAGACTCAACATGATGCGAGTAGAACGCATGGGCTCCACTGTGTGTTCTTAGCATTGAGGCGTACATAGGACTAGGTCTGATAGTGTTCATACCCGCCTAGTTGTGGAGGTGACAGTTCCACTGTCTCCATCTGGCCATGACGTGCGCTGCCTGAGTGGTTAGCTAACCCCAAAAAGCGGGAACTATAGGTCTATGTCGACATAGCAAAAATGCATGGGTGAATTCATCATATCATAATCTTTGCATTGCATTGATCCTTTCATGTTCATAGCATTGCACCGCATCGGATCCATCATATAAATTAGTATGGGCTCTTTTATGTGATGGGTACCAAATTAGAAACCTTAACTTATAAGTTTGTTTGGCATTCATATAAGTAAAGGTACGTTTGAAATAGCTTATTTTTGTACTGTTACATTACTTGCTTAAACTCTGTCATTGACATATTACTTGTTAGTTGTACTTCTTATACATTGATACACTGCTGAGATTATGTATTTCCCTGTCACCTGCTTTTGCTACTACTGACTTTCTTGCAGCTACTCTTCATTCCCTTCTGCCCTGTTCCTTGGAGTCGTCGGGGGAGAGGATGTGAAGCCACTTAGTCATTATGACTAACGGTTGTTACACCCCCATTTTTGGGAGCACACCCAGGTGGAGCAGCAGCGTTCGACACAGGAGGACAGCCAGGCCAGGGTGATAGGGCTGGTGACAATGATACCTTAACTACCTTCAGTGGCAGATGTGATTGAGTGGTTAGAATATAGCCTTAGGGAAAGTTTATACTCTAATGATTAGCATGAACTTGTATAGCTTCCTGTCACTTTGTATTGTATGGACATTATCACTTAGTTGTGAATCAATGGTTTCTTATATTTTTCTATTATTGAAGGGTTGGCATGATGATATGTGAGAATAGCTGGCAGGGTAGGCATCTTGTGGAGGGGGCTAGCCCATATGCTGGCACATCCGCAAGGAGGGTATGACATAGGACTCCCCTCGGCCGTGTCTTGTGTTCCGGGAGGGGGGTCTTACAAATGATATCATCTTGCAACGACCTTCAGATAAAAGAAGTCCATTAAACCACTAGGCCACCCCTGCTAGCTAGATCAATTTGAGGACAAACTGATGCAGGGGAAGCGGTGGTGTGCCCATGTGGGATTCACATTAAGTATGTCCGATAATCCTTAGAATCAGTGCCAACCTAACTAGGACACCACCTTATTCTAGTGGACCAAGATGTTTTGTGGCGTATCCTAGTCAAAAGTCGACCTCAGGTATGGATTTGGTTGAGACGCAAGGATGATGCGCTATTTCGGCAATGCTAATTAGCAAATGCGAAATACGATACGACGGCAATGCACCGGTCGCTCAAGTAATAAAATAGAGAGGAACTCCCTAAATATCGTTCTCTAAGGACCGCAAGTTGGGTAGTACGATTTGCTCAAACCAGGAAATCAGTTAAAAGGATTGATAAGAAACAAAGGGGGGTTGTGATTTGGGTTCCTAAGCTATTGCAGAATGAAAAGAAATGCGGGTCGAAAAGCACCGCTTCGCAATGTGTGGGTGAGTGCAGCGGCCGCGATGCCGCGCTTTGGTAAGCGGGTGGAGTGGCCACAGTGCGAGGTTCGTGAGGGTCATACTCACCTCTTCGCAAACATCACCACTAGCAATCGCTAAGTGGCTTCACACACAAGCAACCTAGGCTATCACAATAACAAACAAGGGCTATTCTTGCCACTGCATCAACATTGGACATTAACACAAGCAATAATCCTTAAGATTAACTTAACAAGTATTCATACAACACATAAACAAGTACAAGCATCAAGGGTTAGAGAGGACCACAAAGAAGATGTCACCGCGTCTTGGGTTCACAGCCGGAATGAGAGGTTGTCAGGCTCTCTCCGGGCTCGGCCCTCAGATGGCGTGCTAACTCGAAGGAGGCTGTCACCGCTCCAACGATCTTCAGCGCTTCTATGGTCTCCTCGGCGAGGAATGCTTGAGCTAGCGGCGGCGGAAGCTTGCAAACGCTCTCGGATGGAAGGATGATGAAGGAGATCGCCGAAGATGGTCTCCTCTTGCCTCCTACAGTGGAAAGGGTGAAAATGGCGGGATTCCCAGCCTTTCCCGCGAGGGGGATCGAGCTCTGTCCCGTCATCCAAATGGCAACAACAATTCCTGCTTAAATACTAAACAGGCAGAAAAATGGTCACGCGCGGTCGAATGCACGACCGTGCGCAGACCGTGCGCAGACCGTGCGTTAATTAATGATAAAAATGGCGTGAAGATGAAGCTACACTGCCCGTGCGATTTACTCACACATGGGCAAATCCGTCCATGCATCAAAACGCACGGACAAATTCAGATACGTCTTAAAACAGCAGAAACAGGAGACCGTGCATTTTACTCATGCACGGGCGATTTCGACAGTGCGACAAAATGCACGAGCAAACTCGGATCGCCAGTTTTCTGCCCAGATGAGAGCGCACGACCGCATCAGACCGTGCGTCAAGGAAAATGCATGACCGTGCGTTTCACACAGTTATGAAATCTGGGAGAAACTGGATACAAGACAATCCGGCCACCTGCACACAAGAAAATCAAGCTGGGAATACACCTCCAGCACCAGATAAACATAGATAAATGGAGGGGGAGCACCATGTGCTTACCCCCAATAACAAGGAGCGCAATTGCACACCGAAACGGGCCTAATAGTGCACCTAGCAGGGAATAGTGAATATGAATGAAAACGTGCCTAAAGTGTGGTGCAAAGACTAGATAATCGGCCCAGATGAGTCCATAAATATATATATAAATGGGACTCATCACACCCCCAGACTTAACCATTTGCACGTCTCGGGCAAACTACTCAGCCCTCCTGTTGGAACAATTGGATGTTAGCATGATTGTGAGCGGTAGAGAACAATACGAAGTCGCATGCGCACGTGCATAGAAATACATTATAATAGAAATAAACTCAAGATTATATCTAACTATTTCTAGAACAGTAGTTTGAAATTCATTTTACTTAGATGGTGAATCCTGGTGAATCTTTCGGTCGCGCAAAAAGGGAAAATAGCATAACTAATGAGTAAAGTATTACTCGAATCGAAGCTCGGGACAAACTCCTAAGAAATCCATCAAAGTCGGTGTCCATAGGCTTGCACGTTCGCACTCTCTCTACTGCATGAGATGACTCGTATCTAAAATCAATAGGACTTATGGGTTAGAATTGGGCTTAGGTTGAGTATAGGCTAGGTAAGTAGAAGGACGATGGGAATCGCATTCAACACAACCTGAGCACTCAAGAGAATTACAATCACCAATACAAAAATTTCAAGAATTACACAATACCCCTAGACTTCAACTGAACACTAGGTGCGTGCTAAGCCAAAATAAATTGAATTTGCCGAGAGAATTTTATTTTTGCACCACTTTATTTTTTCTTTTTGTTTCTTTCTTTTCTTTTCTCTCATTGACAAAATGACATTTGTAAGTAAAAAAAAATGGCTCCTTTAGCTAATTCAAAACTGCCATACACAACAAAGATGACACCAAATGCGATCGAAAACGAAATTTCTTTCAGCTCAATGGTTGGTGTGAAAATAGGTTCGGCCGTATGGCTTTGGTTAAATTTTAGTGGGGCTAAACAAGGAGGAAGGGTAGGCTCAAGTGGGCTTGCAACGGTGATTATGCAGGTAAGGATTTCAAAAGCACAACCGGATCAAGAAATGGCCTATATCACATTTTATGACGAGTACTTCAACGCAATCATTTCGAGAGTCGCCTAGTGCAAGTTCTAGCCACCGAGAAAGGTTGGCCTTCCTTCCGACCCTAGTAATAAGCTACTACTAGTCTAGCTACACTCGACCTTATGCTACCGTTGGATTCACCAGATTCACCACTAAAGTAAAATAAATTGCAGCTACTATAATAGAAATAATTAAATTATAACTCTGAATTTAATTCTACTCTAATTGAATTTCTAGGCGTGACGGGAGCACTCGACTAGAGCACTACTCGAGTCAACATTTTTCTCTACTCCTCACTCATACGATAATAATCCAATTCTTACGAGCGGGGAACCTCGCAGCGATACCCAATAAGTACGCGTGATCAAGTGCGCGTAAACTAGGTGCAAGTGTATGCAATATGTGCAACAAAATACAAATCCTAACTCATCACATTCTAACATGCCATGCAAAGTGTGTGCACGTGCACCGATCACTTGATCAAAACTAACTATAATAACCAATTCAGAAATAAGTAAGAGAGGGGTAGAGTTGACCTATGCTCATAGAAGAGCATGCCAGAACTGCGGTAGTTCCAACATTAATATTTTTCATTCTTTCCTCGTCCTCCACAAGAGAGCATCCGCCTACAATTTTAGCAAAATAGAAATAGTAGTGCATAGAAGGAATTAAGAAGCAGATGGAACCGGGTGGTTCCCATGGGTTGTCTCCTAAGAAGCCCTTTTGTTTAACGTCCTTCAAGGTGGACCAAATACCTGTATTAAAGTTCTATAGCAGCAGTTAAAGAGATTGTTCCAAACTAAAATAAGAACGACCAACACAACAAAGAGACAAAATAGAGCACAAAATCAAACCGAAGAAGCAGCACAATCACAACCCTGAGAGCCCATCACGCATCAGCTGTATGCTGATTTGTGGTGGTTCTCCCCAGCTACGCGAGATGGGAGAGAGGTGAAGGCTTTAGGGCCCAAGGAGGATATTTCCCTCTTGCCCCTAACCTCTTCCTTCTCGTGTCGGAGGGCAAAAGAGCGTGCTTCACGCAGCAGTTTTTCTTACCTCAGCTTCTCCACAGTTGGAGAGCGCCAACATTGATGACTGGCAGAATTTCCCACCTTGGTGGTGGGTGGCGTCACTTCCGTTACCGCTATGACAACCGGATCAGCCCAATGAACCTGCTTAAAATGTTTACATTAGTTACTTTGACTCAGACACATTTTCATAAGGCACTTTGTTCCGCCTTCTCCCTTGTCATTCTGGTCACTTCCGTTGTCGCTGTCTTCTGCATTCTTCCCCTCTTCCGTCACAACTTGCAACTTCTCTTCTTTCTTTGCTCCTTCTAGCGATTATGTTCTTTTCTCGGCTTCTACATCACTAGATGGTTTCTCAGTAAAAACAAGGGGAGAGTGAATTACTGCTTCAGATACAATCTTGGGGCAAGTGGAGGGTGTCACCTTACAGGGTAAGACAACACACCCCTTAGAAAAGTCTAAGGTTGCACCGCCCTCTTTTATGAATGGTACTCCCAAGATGGGAATGGATTGATTCAGACTTGGAATTCGGCAACTACTACCGTCCCCTCAATTGTAACTTCCACATTCCTGACTTCTCCCTCAGCCTTAACTATAGTCCCATTAGCAAGCACTAGTGACTTCCGTTCATACGTATCCATTTTAAGTTGCAGTTTAGCAACATCCTGCAAGGCGAGGACGTTGCGAGATGAACCAGAATCACATAAGGCTGCCGTTTCAATATTGTTAATGGAGCATGAGACTACCAACTCACTTAGTTCACCAACTCCCGTGTCGGAGAGTCTCTTCCCTTGGTTAATTGGATTTTTTTCGGTATTACTGGGAAGGGTCCCTTGTGCACGCTCGGTTAGCACTTGAACCAGTTGGCCCACTTGCATCTCCAAGTTACGCATGGACGCGGTTTGGTTCACCATATTAGTGTTGGCGACTTCCATAAACTTTTCCATCAACTCTTCCAGATTACTTTTCTTAAGGACTGGGGAACCTTGATTATAACCCGGCTGAGGCGGCCTTGGTTGACTTCCGGACGCTTGAGCATCGTATTGATGCTGGCCCAGTTGCCATCGTTGGCCTGCAGCATTTTGGTTCCATGAAAAATTGGGGTGATTTCTCACACCCGGATTATAAGCATTTCCGTAGGGTGCCCCCTAGCTTGATTTCCAACGAAATTTATAGATTCATTTAAACAAAGATGAGAGAATTCACCTGTTGGCTCGCTACCTGGGCACTCGTATGAGTGGTGACCACCGCTTCCACATCCTTTACATTTAATGTTATACGCGGACGCAGCAACGGGAGGTAGTGAATCCACCACGAATAGTCCCCGAGCGCTTTTAGGCGCATTTCTCCCCGCAGTCCAGAATGTGTTGTGGGACGCGGTGTCTTGTAGAATTCTAAGAGCTTCCTCGGGCGTGTGGTTCATCAGGGTTCCTCCTGTAGCAGCGTCAATCATCGCGTGATGGTTGTGATCGATGGCGAAGTAGAAGGTCTCCACGATGTTCCACGGCCGGAGCTCGTGATTTGGGCATTTGCGCAGGAGGTCACCAAGACGCTCCCAAGCTTCTGCGAGGGTTTCCTGCTCAGCTTGCCGGAAGGTGGCGATGTCACGCCAAAGGCTCACAATCTTGTCCACCAGGTGGAATTTGGCGAGGAATTTGGACGCGAGCACATCCCAAGTAGAAGTAGTTCCTGGAGGGATAGAATGGAGCCATACCTTGGCTTTGTCACGCAATGAGAATGGAAACAGTCTCAACTTGACTGTTTCTTCAGTGATTCCAGCATACCGGAAGGTACCGTAAATGTCGGCGAACTCTGCCAAGTGAAGATGTGGGAAGTTCACTGGACATCCCAGAGAACTGCGCGTTGTTACAGATGATGTTCAGGATGGCGGGCTTGATTTCGAACTGATTGTTCATGATGTTAGGCCCAAATCCTGGATACACACTCCCAGCTGTAGGAGTGGTGTAATCTTTCATGGCCTAGGTCTCGGCCTGACCACTTCATTCTCGTCAGCTACCTGACCCACGACCGGTACATTTCCCACTCCAGGTTCAGCCGGATTTCCATTAACATCCATGGTGGCAGTAGCACGGAGGCACGCCCGCAGGGTATGCTCTATTTCAGGGTCAAATGATGCACACTCACCAGGATCTCTTCTATGCATACACCTTCTTCAACACAAAAAAAATAATTAAAAAAAACAAAAAGTCCTTAAAACGAATTTCCAAGAAGAACAAATCATACGATGGCAAAAAGAGATGCAGTCCCCGGCAATGACGCCAAAAACTTGATGCGCTATTTCGGCAATGCTAATTAGCAAGCGCGAAATGCGATACGATGGCAGTGCACCGGTCACTCAAGTAATAAAATAGGGAGGAACTCCCTGAATATCGTTCTCTAAGGACCGCAAGTTGGGTAGTACGATTTGCTCAAACCAGGAAATCAGTTAAAAGGATTGATAAGAAACAAACGGGGGTTGTGATTTGGGTTCCTAAGCTATTGCGGAATGAAAAGAAATGTGGGTCAAAAAGCACTGCTTCGCAACGTGTGGGTGATTGCAGCGGCCGCGATGCCGCGCTTCGGTAAGCGGGTGGAGTGGCCACAGTGCGGGGTTCGTGAGGGTCGTACTCACCTCTTCGCAAACATCACCACTAGCAATCGCTAAGTGGCTTCACACACAAGCAACCTAGGCTATCACAACAACAAACAAGGGCTATTCTTGCCACTGCATCCACATTGGACATGAACACAAGCAATAATCCTTAAGATTAACTTAACAAGTATTCATACAATACATAAACAAGTACAAGCATCAAGGGTTAGAGAGGACCACAAAGAAGATGTCACCGAGTCTTGGGTTCACGACCGAAATGAGAGGTTGTCGGGCTCTCTCTGTGCTCGGCCCTCAGATGGCGTGCTAACTCGAAGAAGGCTGTCACTGCTCCAACGATCTTCAGCGCTTCTATGGTCTCCTCGGCGAGGAATGCTTGAGCTAGCGGCGGCGGAAGCTTGCAAACGCTCTCAGATGGAAGGATGATGAAGGAGATCGCCGGAGATGGTCTCCTCTTGCCTCCTACAGTGGAAAGTGTGAAAATGGCGGGATTCCCATCCTTTCCCGCGAGGGGGATCGAGCTCTGTCGCATCACCCTAATGGCAGCAACAATTCCTGCTTAAATACTAAACAGGCAGAAAAATGGTCACGCACAGTCGAACGCACGACCGTGCGCAGACCGTGCGTTAATTAATGATAAAAATGGTGTGAAGACGAAGCTACGCCGCCGGTGCGATTTACTCACGCACGGGCAAATCCGTCCGTGCGTCAAAATGCACGGAAAAATTCAGATACGTCTTAAAATAGCAGAAATAGGAGACCGTGCATTTTACTCATACACGAGCGATTCCGACCGTGCGTCAAAACGCACGAGTAAACTCGGATCGCCAGTTTTCTGCCCATATGAGAGTGCACGACCGCAGCAGACCGCGCGTCAAGGAAAATGCACGACCGTGCGTTTCACACATTTATGAAATCTGGTAGAAAACTGGATACAAGACAATTCGGCCACCTGCACACAAGAAAATCAAGCTGGGAATACACCTCCAGCACCAGATAAACATAGAGAAATGGAAGGGGAGCACCATGTGCTTACCCCCAATAATAAGGAGCGCAATTGCACATCAAAAAGGGCCTAATAGTGCACCTAGCAGGGAATAGTGAATATGAATGAAAACGTGCCTAAAGTGTGGTGCAAAGACTAGATAATCGGCCCAGATGAGTCCATAAATATATATATAAATGGGACTCATCAAAGGACACAAAAAGTGATTATGGGAAGAGTTTAGTGTGAGAGTAGATGTTCAAGTCGTACACTATAATGTGCAGCTTGGCTTATTGAGAGATATTACCACCTCCTACCCAGACTAATATGTGATCTGGAGGAAAAGTTGATGCCCATAAACTATTATTGAAGTTGTGAGAGACTCGTAATCCTAACCGTGTTACTGATAACCTTACACTTCCCATTTTGTTGTATTAAAGCAATCAATATGACAAATACCAGAGGTCTACTAAGAATTTGAACCCGGAATAGGCCTATTTTTGATGTGGTCACGTGCTGACCTTGAAAAGGGTGTCGTAAATAGTAACCCTAAGGGCATAAGAGGGATTAAGTGCAAGATAAAACTCTGAGTCGACGATGGTATGCCCTCACAATGGTGTGTGGATATAGGACAAATATACCATGTTGGTGGTCGGAGAGACTCAACCGAGGAACCCGGGGGAGGCGGGGGGCTGATCTCTTCGTTTATTGGGCTAGTGACCTACCGACTGGGAGTTATCAGGGAGTCGAAAAATCTTCACAATTTTTTTTCAGCACTAGAAGGTCGTAACCTTTGAACAATTAGTTCACCCTGAGCAAGGGGGACTGCTAACACCAAGGTTTGATTGAAAGATGATTTTGCTTTTTGATTTAGAGAATAGAACATTTCAAGGATGAGCATTATTTCTCTATGCTCTTAGGATGATTGGATGTGACTTGATCATCATCGGAAAAGTTGAGTACTTTATCTCCTATTCCTCGGTTGACTTCTTATTAACGTGGAAATTATTAAGAGTATTGGCCATAACCAAAGTTTAAACATACGTAGTAGTAGTAGTATTTGTAGTCATGACGTCTTAATGCATGACAATCTCCCTTGTGTAAGGTGGAGTTGTAAATGCACGAAGAGGGTGAGCAAATTACTTTCAAAGGGTCAAATTTTGGGATGACCTTAGAGTTTGGGAAGAATACCTGTGCAAGTAGGAGTACGTGTAACGGTATTACCTCGACGATGCAGTTTTCTAGTGGCTCTATATCATAACCCAACTATTGGATAAGGTTTATGTTCATGGTTGAAGAGCCCTTAAATGAAATGATCTAAATTACAAGAGAAATTGGCACCAATTTCTGAACTCGGTGCAAGTATAAGTAAGACCTGGATTAGATAAAAGTAACACCTGACTTGGGACTCGTGTTCTTAGAAAGGAATGAGGTGATTATGACCTATGCGAGGTGTAGGTCATGGATTCACCTCACCATGAGCCTACAATAATGCTTGGTAACATGAATATTTTTTATTTTTACATGATAAATGTTAGGGGTTAATGAGTTCTCCCTCATGGCGAGATCGGCTCGTGACAAATCTTAGGTTTGCAGAATATTTTACCTTTAAATAATAGCAAGTTAACTTCTTTTGGAAAGGATGATGTTGATGGACTATGTAGGCGTCTTGGTGGAGATCAAGAATTTGATCATGCTGGGAAAATTTACGGGTCACTACTTATACAAACAATGAGAACTCTCATCACGAATGAAAAGTCTGTACTTATCTCGGGCATGTTGATATTGCTAGTGCTACAATGTATGATATTAAGGATTGTTATTTAAATAGACATGTCTTGAACGGTCATTGTCGGAGATGGTAGGGCGCTTGGAATTGATTGGATTGGTTTATCATATTGGGAATTATGCCTTACTTTCTGTGTCCGCATAACCCGCGTCGAAGGGAAATCATCTCGAACCTTGTACCTTGGTTCATGTCAAGTCCCAACACACATAAAAGGTACCGATTGATTGGATGTTATTTGTGCGTGCTCTCTTCACTATGGGATGCAATGTGGTTGCCGCCAAAAAATCAGATTTTCAACATCACGGCTAATATACAATTGCGTCGGAACAGGGATTTATAGGGTAAGAACCCTAAGTCGAGGGATATATGCCCCTAAGGTTGTGCCCATACACGAGATGAATGTATCACATGGGTGGTGGAAGAAACCTAGTCCAAAGGTACGGGAGCTTATCGCTTCGTTTATTGGACTAGTCATGTACTGACTTGGGTTTTCCCTAAATATTATTTGGAGATGCTGGGTTAAAGACGATGATGATTATGCTTAGTCAGCGATTAAGACATTGTGGAGTTTGGAAAAAAGAGTTCACAATGGTATTCACTTCATTGCTTGATCTGGAAAGAGGTCACACATACTTGAGGTGCGAATAACAGAAACTTGTATGTTAAAATTATCGAATCAGTGTAACTTGTGGGATGATATAAATCTCTAGCTTGTAGTGTGGAATAAATGTGCCGTGCATGTGATTAATAACATCAGAATACGGAAGGGTTGAGTTAGTCTTGCGAGCGATAGGCTCGGGAAATAAGGAAGGACTGAGTTAGTCCTGCGAGCTGTAGGCTCGGGATATAAGGAAGGACTGAGATAGTCTTGCGAGCGGTAGACTCAAGATCATATTGGGAGGACTGGTCCTACAAAAGGTAGGTTTTATGTTGTATAAGAAGGACTGGTCGAGTCCTCCGATCCAAGAGCTTGGTGTTTCACTTTGAGGCATTGCTGTATCAAGTAGTACACAGATACCCTGTGTGTTCTTAGGGGCATACATAAGGTATAGACTGGGGTGTGTCATACCCGCCTAGAAGTGGACAAGCCCGATCCACTACCATGTTTGCCTCAACTAGGTACCTTAGTTGACTCGAACAGATGGAACTACCTAAAGGTCAAATTGCTAAATATCAAATTGTGAGCCGTGATACAAAGTTCGAAGGGATCATAGAGAGTGATTCCATGACGTATACATTTCGCCAGGTTAGAGTTATGACAACTCTCTATTGGTAGCAGTGTCGGTTGGATGTAATTGGAAGGATATGGTGATATCTTGTGGTATATGGAAGGGACCCAAGTGGTAGGTCCTTAGGTGCCAATTAGCACCGGGTGTACTTAAAAAAATAATAAGAATTAAGTAAGGACTCGATGGAAGTCCTTGAGTGCTTGTTAGCAAGACTTGGTCGTGAGAACCGCATGTGCGTGTATGAATGGTAAATGGTTGTATCGACCGACTGCTCATGCCAATGTGAGGGAGATACAAATTTAATCACGACGAGCAGAGTTACAAGTCCCTTCCTGTACAAAACAATGATGGTCTTCATCACGGTTAGAGACGTCCAAGTGTCTTCTAGTACGTAATTTTGATTACGACGTTTATGGATAATTATAAGAGTGCTCTTGGCAGAAATTTGGGGTGATGCGCGATGCAATGCGGATAAGTAGGGCCACGCAAAAGGGTTAAGTGGGAGTCAGGATATACTAAACTAATTACCTCGTCAAATGTACTCTGAATTGGATTTACAAAGTCCGACCTTCAATCCTCATAGCCTCAACTTAAATTTCGGGGACGAAATTGTTTCTTCGTTTATTGGATTTGTAACATCCCAATTTGAGCTAGACCCCTCGAGTGACACGAATCACTTGGATATGCTGGGGATAGGCAGGAGTCTTGAGATCCTAGTGGTGTCATGGGAGTGCCCTGACCTCTAGGAGTGGGTGTAACCCTCACCCTTTGGATCTAGGAAGCAAATGGCCAAGGATTGATAGCAGGTAGCAAGCGCCGGCGGTAGCTTTCCTTAGCGCCGGCGGTAGCGGCCGAATCAGAACCTGATATAGAAATTCGGTGGTTTTTAAATTAAGCGAAGGTTAAAGATTTTTTTCCAAACCATATCCGATAAAGGCAAGCGTACCTTATCGTCTATAGTATAGGATATTAAGAAATATCAAGGTCGTATTCCACGGGGCGCGTTGATTACTTCTACTTTGAGGAAAGTCACCATTATCTTATCTAACAATATTTTTGAGTTTTAATTACTTAGCTAGAAGAAAGGAAAATGCAAACTAATTGAAGGGTTGTGATGAAGATAAAAGAAGCTAGCACTCAATCAAAAGTCACCTTGGAGTGAGAATAGACAAGTAAAATGAAATTAAATCTAATTCCGTTTAAATTGAACTACTTGACCGTGGAGGTTCCCGAAGCTCGAACATGCCTCTCTCGAGGTTAATGCCCAACTAAGATTAGGAAAAATCAACCGGACTCTCGTCCTATAATCGATTATCTAAAACTTGCTTTACGAGGTGAACCCCACTATTGGATTTGACTCCAATCCGGGAGATTTACGTCATCCTCTCTCGAGGGGTGCGTGCAACTCTCTTTACCCTTGAGTGATCGATTCATACTTTGAGCCTCTCGGCTAACTAAATATGAAAACTTAAGCGAAAACCATATATCGAAAATATGGCCTCACCAATTAAAAATCAAGGGTAATTCAAGTGTTTAAAAATGAAAAAAGAAAACTTTAGAAGATCATAACTTGTCTAACTCATCCTCGGATCATTTTGATCGAGTACTAATGAGGATTAGTTAATCATGGTGGAGGGGGAAGGGAAAGAAAGATAAAAATGCATATTAAGAAAATTTAACTAAGTAAGGAGGAGACAAAAAGAAAGAGAACAAACTATTTTTATTTAAATGAAAACTATTACAAGACTTAAGAGAGGAAATTGCAAGCTAGGAAGAACAAGATTACAAGCTTAAACTAAACTATTGCATTGAAGGAAAAACAATACATTGCATTAGAAAAGGAAGAGAGCATGAAAGTAAAGAGACATGAACAGGAACATGAAAAGAGAAAAATACTCAAGAATGGCTCTGAAAAAAGAAAACTTTAGAAGATCATAACTTGTCTAACTCATCCTCGGATCATTTTGATCGAGTACTAATGAGGATTAGTTAATCATGGTGGAGGGGGAAGGGAAAGAAAGATAAAAATGCATATTAAGAAAATTTAACTAAGTAAGGAGGAGACAAAAAGAAAGAGAACAAACTATTTTTATTTAAATGAAAACTATTACAAGACTTAAGAGAGGAAATTGCAAGCTAGGAAGAACAAGATTACAAGCTTAAACTAAACTATTGCATTGAAGGAAAAACAATACATTGCATTAGAAAAGGAAGAGAGCATGAAAGTAAAGAGACATGAACAGGAACATGAAAAGAGAAAAATACTCAAGAATGGCTCTAGCAGCACCTCCCCCACTCCAAAATTCTGAACCCTGGACTCAAGGAGAGCCTCTGTATTTATAGGCGAAATTTTCAAGTTACACGCCCTCGGTCACGGGCGTGACCAAGGGCGTGTAATCACTATAACATTGGATCCGGCAGCGGCGTGGGCTTGGCGTGACGGTGGGAGAAAATCGGACATGTCACGGGCGTGACATATGGGTCACGAACGTGACTCAGGATGGCTTCATTTAATGCGGCATGAGCTAGGAAGACGGCGCGGCGGCGTGCTTGGATCACGCGGGAAGGTCACGGGCGTGACTTTTGTTGACTTCTCAACGGCAACTTCTCGTCTCGACGGCAGCTCCACGTGGCAGATTCTAATATTACACGCCCATGGTCACGGGCGTGACTTTGGGTCACGGGCGTGACCTGGGGCGTGACTGGGTGTGGACTAGCTCAACAGCACGGCATCGACCTGGACTGGTCTTCAAGTTACACGCCCTTGGTCACGGGCGTGACCGAGGGCGTGTAATGCAATATTTTCCCAATTTGTCCAAAAATCTGCAAATATTAAAATTAGGCTAAGTTAGAATCAAAATTACAAAAAGAACTACTTATAACCTAAAATTGACATAAAAAGGAAAAATCATATTAAATAATTACAAAAATTTCTATTAAAAACTTATATAAAAACTACTTTATCAAATACCCCCATACTTGAGGTTTTGCTATTCCAGAGCAAAAGTGTAAGACATAATATATAAGACATCCATAGGATTTTTAATTTCAAACTAAAATTTTACTAAACCAAAAGTTAAGTTAAGAATAAATTCTAGGAGGAGTTAAGTTCTAAATTATGATGATGATTTGAAAAGAAAGAAAGTTGTTTAAGCAAGGACTTCTCAAGACAATTAATTAGCTTACCAAAATTGTTGAAATCATAAAACAAAATTAAATTAGAATTATAAGAACTCTATTTCAAAAGATACTTAAGGAAAAGAAACTTACTAAATATTGCTCTCTCCATAACTTAAGTTAATCCTAGATCAAAGATATTGGCTAAGGGGAGGGGGTTTACAAAGCTTGGCATAAGAAGAGATCTTTGATTTGAGGTGATGAATTTTATCCTCTCATCTCAATATATTTTTTTTCTTTTTGTATATGTTTAGGAGTAATGAATTTATTCTTTTTTTTTTACTCCATGCCATATTTTTTTTTTTTAAATTCTCTTCTAAAAAAAAATCCCAAAATGAATATGTTTAGGAGTAATGAATTTTATCCTCTTACTCCATGCCATATAATCTTTTAAATGATTTTGGGTGCATATGTTTAGGGAATAATGAATTTTATCCTCTTATTCTCATGACATATGATCTTTCACACACTTTTTTTTTATATGCCATCAAAAGGGTAGGGTAGAAAAAATTCTAGTTTATAAATTAAATTATGTTGAGAGCAAATTCTAGTAAAATTAAATTTCCTAAGATCTAAAGAGCTAGAAGAAAATATAATTGAACTCTAAAGTGGTTTAGCAAATTTACTACAAAATGAAGCCATCTAAAGATAAAAAGAGAAGTCATGCTAACAAAGATTCTCTAATCAAACTAAACTCATAAGATGGTTCTTAAAACAAGATTACCTAAAATTTAAAATTAACAAACTATGATAAACAAAATTTTAGCCAATTAAAAAAAACTAAAGATGCTTATAAACATTCTTAACTAGATTTCTAAGAAATCACAAAACAACAAGTAGGAGGGGTATAAGAATTTTTGGAAATTTTGATATTATCTTTTTTTTGAATTTTTGATATTATCTTTTTTTGAATTTTTGAATTTTTCTTATTTACAAACTATTTACAAAGAAAGGAAACTAGCTTTAAAACTAACGATTTTTGTTAAGTCTTGGACTTCCCAAGGGCTACTCGGTGAAGGGTTCGCAAGGTACTAGGAGGTGTGATGGGATAAAATCCCAAACGTCCCTTTCCAAGATTTAAGTTTTCGATTTTTTTTATAATAAATTTTTTTTTTGTTTGAGTTTTTGGTTTTACAAGTGCTTAAATAAAAGAAAACATAGGAAAGAAAGAAAAAAGAAATTTTTGTTTTTGAAAATTTTCTTTTAAAACTATTTACAAATATTTACAAAGGACTATTTACACCCCCATACTTAAAGTTAAACATTGTCCCCAATGTTTAAAAGTAAGTATGAAGTAAGAAAAGAAATGCAAGGAAAAAGAAAGAAAAGAAGAATAAAGAGCTTCCCTGAATTTTTTTTGAAGCTTTTGTGGGGAAGCCGCAATTACCTACAAAAGATATTAAAGAAGAAACAAGACAAAGAAAAACAAGAGAAACAATAATACAAAGATAACTTTGGGGTGCCTCCCAAAAGCGCTTTGTTTAAGGTCGCGTAGCTTGACCCACTTGCCGATCATGGTATATGATGAAGAAATATTGCATCACTCTTTTCATTAGGTAAATCTCCCGGAAGATACAATTTAAGGCGGTGCCCGTTAACTTTGAAAGAACCTTTTTCCGGGTGGGAAATTAGGATTGTCCCATAGGACCAAACCTCATTAACAATAAAGGGTCCGGACCATCGAGATTTTAATTTTCCCGAAAAAAGGCGAAGGCGAGAATTATAAAGGAGGACGAGATCGCCCGGCGAAAAAGTTTTCGGAAATTTTATATGTTTATCGTGATAAAACTTTGTTCGCTCCTTATATAATTTATTACTCTCATATGCATTCGCTCGCCATTCATCTAGCTCGTTCATTTGAAACTTCCTTTGTTCGCCCGCTAAAGTGGAATCGAGATTTAAAAATTTAAGCGCCCAAAATGCGCGGTGTTCTAATTCGACCGGAAGGTGGCAAGCCTTGCCATAGACCATTCGATATGGTGTACAACCGATAGCGGTCTTGTACGCCGTACGATAGCCCCATAGCGCGTCATCGAGCTTTATTGCCCAATCCTTCCGATTAATAGAAACCGTTTTTTCTAAAATTCGCTTTAATTCTCGATTAACCACTTCGACTTGGCCGCTCGTTTGTGGGTGATATGCAGTGGATAGTTTGTGCGTGACACCATATTTTGCTAAGGTTTTTGTGAATTGAGTATTGCAAAAATGGGTGCCCCGATCACTCACAATAGCGCGCGGAGTGCCAAATCGAGAGAATAATTTTTTTAAAAAGTTAACGACGACTCGCGCATCATTGGTGGGGAGAGCTTGCGCTTCCGCCCACCTCGACACGTAGTCGACTGCCACTAGAATATACTTATTTGAAAATGAAGGAGGGAGAGGACCAACAAAGTCAATGCCCCAAAGATCGAAAATTTCGCATTCTAAGAAAATGTTTTGGGGCATCTCATCTCGGCGGGAGATGTTCCCCGACCGCTGGAAACTGTCGCAAGTACTCACAAGGGTGTGAGCATCTTTGAAGAGCGTGGGCCAATAAAAGCCCGCCTCCAGCGCCTTCCTCGCGGTTCGGTTCGAATGATAATGACCACCGGATGGTCCCTCGTGACAATGTCGTAAAATTTTAAGACCCTCCTCACTCGAGACGCATCGTCTCACCACTTGGTCTGCGCATACATGGAATAAAAAGTGGTCCTCCCAAAAGTAATTCTTTAAATCAGAAAAGAATTTCTTCTTTTTCTGACTCGAGAATTCTTTTGGCAAGACCCGGGCTACTAAATAGTTAGCCAGATCTGCAAACCAGGGGGTAGATAATGAATTAATATTTTCGAGAGCGAGGAGGCGCTCTTCGGGAAATTTATCATTGATGTCAGATTCTATCAAAACTTCCGAGGCGGGGTTTTCTAAACGGGAGAGATGATCGGCCGCCAAGTTTTCGGCCCCCCTTTTGTCCCGGATCTCTAAGTCAAACTCCTGCAAGAGGAGGATCCATTGCAAAAGACGAGGCTTGGCGTCCGATTTGCTTAAAAGATACCTAAGTGCGGAGTGATCCGTGAAGACAATAACTTTTGAGAGGGTGATATATGACCTAAACTTATCGAAGGCAAAAACGATTGCTAGAAGCTCCTTTTCGGTTGTGGTGTAATTCGCTTGTGCCGACGTGAGTGTTTTGCTCGCATAATAAATAGGGTGGAAATACTTACTCACCCGTTGGCCTAAAACAGCACCAACCGCAATGTCACTCGCGTCGCACATGATTTCAAAAGGGAGCGACCAATCCGGCGCGACTAGAAATGGGGAGTTTATAAGTTTCTCTTTGATGAGTTTAAAAGCCAAATGGCATTCATCGCTAAAAATAAACGAGGATTCTTTTTCAAGAAGGTGGGTTAACGGCTTTGTGATTTTTGAAAAATTCTGTATAAAGCGCCGATAAAACCCCGCGTGGCCTAGGAAACTACGAATAGCTTTTACGTTTGTTGGAGGGGGAAGTTTTTCAATCACTTCGATCTTGGCCTTATCGACCTCGATCCCCATGCCTGAAATTTTATGGCCAAGGACTAATCCTTCCTTGACCATAAAATGGCATTTTTCCCAATTAAGTGCTAAATTCGTTTCCTCGCATCGCTGCAACACGCGCTCAAGATTTTTTAAACAATTTTTAAATGAATTTCCGAACACGGAAAAGTCGTCCATAAACACTTCCATCACCTCCTCTACTAACTCGTCAAATATCGCCAGCATACATCTTTGAAATGTAGCTGGCGCATTACAAAGACCAAATGGCATCCTTCGATAAGCGAAGGTGCCAAAGGGACAAGTGAAAGTGGTTTTTTCTTGGTCGTCGGGCGAAATCGGGATTTGAAAATATCCCGACAAACCATCGAGAAAACAGTAGTAGGAGTGACCTGAAAGGCGCTCTAAAATTTGATCGATGAATAGTAGAGGGAAGTGATCCTTACGGGTGGCATCATTTAGTTTTTGGTAATCGATGCACATCCGCCAACCCGTAACAGTACGGGTTGGGATCAACTCGTTATTCTCATTAGCTACTACCGTAATGCCACCTTTCTTTGGTACGACTTGTACTGGGCTAACCCAAGTACTATCCGATATCGGGTAGATAATTCCCGCGTCCAATAGTTTGATCACTTCGGCCTTAACGACTTCTTTCATGTTAGGGTTTAGCCGTCGTTGAGGCTAGACCGAATTTCGGGAATTATCTTCGAGAAAGATTTTATGAGTGCAGAAGGAAGGGTTTATACCCTTTATATCCGAAATTTGCCACGCAATTGCGTGGCGGTGCTTTCTTAAGACAATAGCCAACTTGGAAATTTCCGAGTTGCTAAGTTCGGATGAAACGATGACGGGTAGCTTCGACTCTTTTTCTAAAAATAAATACTTAAGGTGAGGGGGAAGTTGCTTTAGTTCTAAAACGGGTGGCTCTTCATAAGATGTTTTGATTTTTAATTTTTCTAAAAATAGTGGTTCGGGTGGTGTGAAACGAGTGACTTCTTCTTCTTCCAGACAAAAGAGCTCGGCGAACTCGGACTCGTGACTCGAGGTGGAGACTAAATCGGGAGGGGAATCGAATTCCCAACACTCTTCCAGGTAAAAACACGAATCGTCGTTTTCTAATGTGTTCCGCATCGAGGAATTTATGCCGAAAGAAACTTCATCGTCTCCAACCCGTAGGAGGAGCTTTCCGTTACTTACGTCAATAATGGCGCGGGAGGTGGCAAGGAAGGGGCGGCCGAGTATTAGGGGTACTTCGGCATCCTCTTCGATGTCAAGAATGACAAAGTCCACCGGGAAGATGAACTTGTCGACCTTGACGAGCACGTCCTCCACTATTCCTACCGGATATTTTAAAGAGCGATCCGCTGATTGAATACTCATTCGAGTGGGGCTTGGATTTCCTAGACCTAGCTTCTTAAAGAGAGAAAAGGGCATGAGATTGATACTTGCTCCCAAATCCGCTAAAGCGTGTTTTACTAACGAATTGCCAAATAAACACGGGATGGAGAACCTTCCCGGGTCATTCACTTTTCGAGGCAATTTGTTGAGTACAACCGCGGAGCATTCTGCGTTCAAAGAAATAAGCAAAATATCTTCTAACTTTTTCTTATTGGAGAGCAACTCCTTAAGATATTTCGCATATTTAGGCATTTGAGAGATAGCCTCGCAGAAGGGTACATTAATGTGAATTTGTTTTAAAATATCCAAAAACTTTTTATAATTCTTTTCGGCGCTCTCGCTCTTAAACTTAGACGGATACGGAATATTAGAAGTAGAAGCGCGCGGAGCTAACGTAGCAGGTAAATTTGAAGATAAAATAGGAGGAGGAGGAGGGGAGGAAGTTACCATGGGTTCGTCCTGTTTTGAAACCACCTCCTTCCCGCTTCGGAGTGTAATCGCATTTGCGCTCTCCTTTGGGTTTGGCTCCGTGTTTCCCGGAAGGGCTCCTTGCTGGCGCTCGGAGATTATCTTTGCTAGCTGGCCCACTTGGTTCTCCAAATTTTTGATCGATCCGGTGAGGTTCCGGATGTTCGCTTCATTTGTAGCAACATATTTTGCAAAAACCTCTTCAAGCGGAGATGGCTTTTGCTGTTGCGGTGGAAAACCGGGTGGATTAAAATTTGGAGGGGGAGTTAAATTAAGAAGTTGATTTGGAGGTTGATTTAAATTCAAGGGACGCTGAGCATTTCCTTGATTGCTCCATGAGAAATTCGGATGATTCCTATAACCCGCATTGTAGGTGTTATTATACGGAGCGGTGTTCGGGTTATAGGAAGGCCGAGGCGGATTTCCCATGTAATCAACTTGCTCTTCAATTAAAGCATTATTAGCCCAAGGAGGAGTGGCGGAGGAAGCAGACATCTCCGCCACTTGCTTTGTTAAGCGCTCAACTTGTAAAGCCAAATTTGAAGTAGCGTATATTTCAAAAAGTCCGGCCGGCTTGCTAGGCCGAGCTCGGAGCAAATTCCATTGATACGCATTAGTGGCCATTTTCTCAAAAAGCTCTTGAGCGGCCTCCGGGGTTTTCTTATTTAAAGAGCCCCCAGCGGCCGCATCAATCATTTGCCTAGTTTGGAAATTTAAGCCGTTATAAAAGATTTGCACTTGTTGCCAAGTTGGCAGTGCGTGGTGAGGGCATCTACGCAAAAGCTCCTTGAAGCGCTCCCATGTATCATAGAGAGTCTCCGAGTCGATTTGCATAAATGACGCAATATCCGTGCGCATTTTAGCTGTTTTTGAAGGCGGAAAATACTTTGTAAGAAATTTTCCCGCCATATCGGCCCATGTAGTGATGGAGTCCCTAGGAAGGGAGCCCAACCATTGCTTAGCCTTACCCCGCAAAGAAAAAGGAAAAAGACGTAATCGAATGGCGTCATCGGTGACGCCATTGATTTTGAACGTGTCGCAAATTTCGAGAAAATAAGAAATATGATAGTTTGGATCCTCGTCCGGGTGACCATCGAAGGTCACCGATTGTTGCACCATTTGTATAGTGCTGGACTTGATCTCAAAGTTATTGTTTGCCACCGGGGGGCGAACAATACTTGATTGTGTGCCGTCCAGATTCGGCTGCACATAATAAGACATGGTCCGTTGCACAGCCTCATTAGGATTTGGCGGATTTGGCGGATTAGGGTCACCCATATTTGCTGTGTTAGTGTCCCCGATCGACTCTTTGAATTCTACTTGATTTTCCTGATTATGAGAACGGCGGCGCCTCGAAAGGGTTCGCTCGATCTCTGGATCAAAAGGAAGATTCGAAGTACTACCTCGGGTCATACACTGGAAAAAAAAAGAAAAAGGAATAAAAGGGAAAAAGAAGAAGAAAAAAGCTACGAGAGAAAAGAGAATTTAGTAAAAACAATAATGAAAGCAAAAAGAGGAGAATGATTAATTATAAATATAATATATATATATAATAAATTTTTTTTTTCTTTTTGAATTTCTTCTTCTTCCCTTTTTTTTTTGTTCTTTTAGGTGGATTAAGTTAGTCTTGGACTTCCCGAGATCTGCCCTGTGAAGGGGTTGCAAGGTACTAGGAGGTGAGATGGGATGACACCCCAAACGTCCCTTTCCAAGATTTTAATTTCACCTTAAGATTTTCAAAAATAGAAAAACTAAAATAAAAACATGATAAAATTAATAGCTATCCTCGTTTCAAAATATCTACGCAAAAGTCCCCGGCAACGGCGCCAAAAACTTGATATAGAAATTCGGTGGTTTTTAAATTAAGCGAAGGTTAAAGATTTTTTTCCAAACCATATCCGATAAAGGCAAGCGTACCTTATCGTCTATAGTATATGATATTAAGAAATATCAAGGTCGTATTCCACGGGGCGCGTTGATTACTTCTACTTTGAGGAAAGTCACCATTATCTTATCTAACAATATTTTTGAGTTTTAATTACTTAGCTAGAAGAAAGGAAAATGCAAACTAATTGAAGGGTTGTGATGAAGATAAAAGAAGCTAGCACTCAATCAAAAGTCACCTTGGAGTGAGAATAGACAAGTAAAAGGAAATTAAATCTAATTCCGTTTAAATTGAACTACTTGACCGTGGAGGTTCCCGAAGCTCGAACATGCCTCTCTCGAGGTTAATGCCCAACTAAGATTAGGAAAAATCAACCGGACTCTCGTCCTATAATCGATTACCTAAAACTTGCTTTACGAGGTGAACCCCACTATTGGATTTGACTCCAATCCGGGAGATTTACGTCATCCTCTCTCGAGGGGTGCGTGCAACTCTCTTTACCCTTGAGTGATCGATTCATACTTTGAGCCTCTCGGCTAACTAAATATGAAAACTTAAGCGAAAACCATATATCGAAAATATGGCCTCACCAATTAAAAATCAAGGGTAATTCAAGTGTTTATAAAAACGAAAAAAGAAAACTTTAGAAGATCATAACTTGTCTAACTCATCCTCGGATCATTTTGATCGAGTACTAATGAGGATTAGTTAATCATGGTGGAGGGGGAAGGGAAAGAAAGATAAAAATGCATATTAAGAAAATTTAACTAAGTAAGGAGGAGACAAAAAGAAAGAGAACAAACTATTTTTATTTAAATGAAAACTATTACAAGACTTAAGAGAGGAAATTGCAAGCTAGGAAGAACAAGATTACAAGCTTAAACTAAACTATTGCATTGAAGGAAAAACAATACATTGCATTAGAAAAGGAAGAGAGCATGAAAGTAAAGAGACATGAACATGAACATGAAAAGAGAAAAATACTCAAGAATGGCTCTAGCAGCACCTCCCCCACTCCAAAATTCTGAACCCTGGACTCAAGGAGAGCCTCTGTATTTATAGGCGAAATTTTCAAGTTACACGCCCTCGGTCACGGGCGTGACCGAGGGCGTGTAATCACTGTAACATTGGATCCGGCAGCGGCGTGGGCTTGGCGTGACGGAGGGAGAAAATCGGACATGTCACGGGCGTGACATATGGGTCATGGGCGTGACTCAGGATGGCTTCATTTAATGCGGCATGGGCTAGGCAGACGGCGCGGCGGCGTGCTTGGATCACGCGGGAAGGTCACGGGCGTGACTTTGGGTCACGGGCGTGACTTTTGTTGACTTCTCAACGGCAACTTCTCGTCTCGACGGCAGCTCCACGTGGCAGATTCTAATATTACACGCCCATGGTCACGGGCGTGACTTTGGGTCACGGGCGTGACCTGGGGCGTGACTGGGTGTGGACTAGCTCAACAGCACGGCATCGACCTGGACTGGTCTTCAAGTTACACGCCCTTGGTCACGGGCGTGACTGAGGGCGTGTAATGCAATATTTTCCCAATTTGTCCAAAAATCTGCAAATATTAAAATTAGGCTAAGTTAGAATCAAAATTACAAAAAGAACTACTTATAACCTAAAATTGACATAAAAAGGAAAAATCATATTAAATAATTACAAAAATTTCTATTAAAAACTTATATAAAAACTACTTTATCAGAACCCATGACATTTTCCATGATGGATAGCCTAATGTGCCTAAATCTGAGATAATGGAGGATCTAAAAGTCAATAAATGGCTGGCACAAGTCTTGGAACTATGATTTCCATTAAATGCTTATTAATGAAGTCTCTCTCTCTCTCCTCATTCTCTCATAGCCAAATGGGCTGAAATACTTTGATCAGAGGACAATTCACCTTCTTCTTCATCTTCTTCTTCTTCTCCTTCTTCTTTTCTTCACCTTCTTCTTCATCCCTTAAGGGGGTTAATTTAGGGTTCTTGAAAGAGCAAGGTTGGAGAAAGATTGGAGCTTGGCCGACCACCACCATGCTGCCATAAAGATGAGATCCAACCATGGCCGAAAAATAAGGTGACTTACGACCCCTCTCCCTTGGTGCTAGATCGTAGAGATGATTAGGAGAGGTGTTGAGCTCAAAAGAGCATGGCTTGTGAGCTAATTGAGCTTCTTAGGAAAATACCAAACCGGATCTTTCATCTTTGGGCACCATTTGCCGTGAAAGTTCCTTCAATCACTTCTTCTCTCCAAAAGGAAGGGATAGGATTTGATTTCGTGAAAATCCATGGTCATATGATGAAGTATTGGAGGAGAGAAGGTGTAATGCCCTAATTTCTTAATTGGGGAAGATGATGAATAGTTTAGGTGAAAAAGTGCCCTTAGTTATAAGTTTAAACTTGTATCATGTTATATATATATATATATATATTTGGTGATTGGAGTCCAACTCTTAGGGAAATAGATAAAATGTACATGAATTAGAGCTGGGGTGCCCGAGAAGAGAGTTGGAAAGGAATTACAGAGGATCTGCTCTGTTAAGCTAGCGCCCAGGGGTAGCTCTATCGCCGGTGTTAGCATGTCAACTTACTGACGGGAAGGCATCAAATTCCGTCGACACTTAATGTCGACGGGAAGAGATGCTGGTAGGATCACTAGCGCCCGGCTGTAGCTCTACTGCCGGCGCTAACATGTCAAAACGACGACGGAGAAAGACTATGTGTAAATCGATGGGAAGGTGTTAGCTTCCCGCCGACATCAACGGAAAGGGGTAACATCCCGTCGACACTTATGTCCACGGAAAGAGAGTGATAGAATCACTAGTGATCGGCGGTAGTGCTACCGCCGACGCTAGCAAGTTGAGTTGTCGACGGGAAGGGAGAACTTCCCATAGACACTTAAGATCGATGGGAAGGAGCGGTAGTAGAAACACTAGCGCCCGGCGGTAGCCTTACCGCCAGCGCTAGCATGTCAAAACGTCGATGGGTAAAGGCTATGTAAAAATTGAAGGGGAATAGTGGAAAACATCGACGGGAAGGGTTAGCTTCCCGTCGACATCGACGGGAAGGTGTGTTGACTGGATCACTAGCACCCGACGTTAGAGCTACCGCCGGCGCTAGTATACAGAGAGATTTTGGTTCTCTTCCTTTGGTGGGGTAGGATTTCCTGGATTCCCATGTTAATTGGGTGAGGTGTAGATGAATTTTATGATCTCGAAATGGGGCATTTCGATGCACGATTGAACGAAGAATTTAGAGGACTCGTTTACCTAAATGCTCCCATTGGTTGATAATCTATTAGATGATTAGGCTTGTGATAACAATATGTACACTCTTGTCATATTTCATAATCTTGGATAAGTAGTAATAGAGATGTTGTCGTTTCATTTGATAACTTGAAGGAGATATAAATGTCGAACGTGAAGGCCGATTTGTCCGAGATGTTGTATGAATCATGTACACGCTAGTGTGGGCCTATGATAATAATTCCAGATATATTCGGCTGAGATTTCACATTAAATCAATCTTCAATTGTTAGTTATGTGGAATCGTAAGAAGCTCATGTATGAATTAATGTTCTTATGACGTGAAAATCTATTGGATGGTTTAGATTAGTGATAACCCTTTAATAAGGTTGATACCTTTGATCATGTTAAAGTACATTATGATCGATGCATTAGGGTTGATTATTGGTGTTATGTGCGTACTTACTAAATTGGTAGAATATGAATATGACACCGTGACCACAAGTAGTTCTGGGGGATCAGGTAGAGTAATTTCCATGATTTGCGCACGCCGCTGCACGAGAGTTATGATAACTCAGTATGGGTAGAATTGATGGCTTGTTGCGGATTATAAGATATGGTTATATATGAATGAAGAGTTTAGTTCTTATTTATCTTATTAAAAGATCTTATTTAAGTTTTACTTTCAAAGTAAGTGATATATATAAATATATATGAGTTTGCTGATTGCTGTATGAGTAATAAAAACAAATACTAAGAGTGCATAAATAATCACAGCACAAATAAAAACATAAAACAACAAGCAAACCAAAGCAATCCAGATGACACAAGGAAATATAGTAGTTCCCCTCAACTGGGTACATCTACTCTTCTACCCACTGGTAGGAATGCACTAGGAGAGTTGATCAGGTGCCCTCAAACCAAGGTGATTTTGATAAGGTGTCCACACACCAATGGGAGTTTTGATCAGGTGCCCAATTCACCTATAAGCTTTTGATAAGGTTCTTATAAACCAAGCTGCAGGTATTTGCTAAGGTGGCCTGTGTAACACCCTGCCAGTACAAAAAGTATAACAGCAGGTCCGGCCGGGACCCCACGCCATACTAACCACACTAGCTAGGAGTTAAAAGGTGATAACCAGAAAAGTAACAACTAACTAGAGTACAAAACGTAAGCGGAAGCATTAATTAAACCAATCAAATAGACATGTCCACTATCATAGGAATGAATCCAGAAATAAGAGTTACGGCCTTAGGGCCTTACATCAAATCAATGTACAAAACTCCAAAAAGCATACATCGGCACGCAGGCCGGCAATACATGAGAAAACAGGAAAAAGGCTGGCCTTCAAGGGCCAACTCAGCAAAAGGACAGCAAAAGGACCAACGCCCGCTATTTCCCGCTAGGCTCACCTGCACCTGCATAAGAACATTCCACCAAGCGGTGGTAAACAAAGCAACGGTCAGCACAGCTGACCAAATTATAACGACCCCACCCCTTTCCCGGGGTGGCGGAGATTCTACCCTGCAAGTAAGCCACACTAGCACAAGTACTAATCTAAAGAGAGTGCAACTACACAAGGTGAGGTTTCAAGCACAATCAATCTTCTAGGTTGAGCATCAAAAAGAAGGGAACCTAGGTATGCACATGATGTTGGTTGGGTTCACCCGAAGGTTTCCCACAACCGCCTAAGCAAATCGCATGAGGCTAAACATAACATCAAATTCACAACACTCCACCCTAAGGGTCACCACCTTAGGTGGGAAACAAGAGCTTTTGGTCGGTCTAGGTATGACACCTTCCACGACCTCTCCCATGATCACACGGCCTTCATGAGGAAGGGACCTCTCGCCGATCTGCATGGAAACGGGTTCGGTTCAGCTTTGCCCGTGCTCTAATCGTCGCGATCTATCGCACGACGCGGGTACGGCTTCACCTCGGCCCGTAAGGGTTTAGCACTTTCAAGTGCTACACAAAAATATACGCTACGCACCTAACCCCTTCACAAGGATCTAGGCTTCGCGAATTCTCAACAAGGGAGGTACATACGCTCCGCATCAATAACGTGGTGAAGGTTTGCCTTCATCCAAAACTCAAAGCATGGGGCTTTCGTAGGGATCTTCACAAGACGCCTACACTTAACTCCCGCAATACTATAGGTGAGTTCACGGAGTCATTCTCCGGCACGCATTCTAGGTCTAACCTAAATGCAACGTCGCAAATCAAGCATCACCGATTCGGGCTCACGGCCACGAATAGGCTTCACACAAAATGCCTAAATCCGCACGACTACCGGATTTTCTACATGCAATATGCCGGGGACGGACACAATCTACCCGGAGTCCCGAAGGACTTGAGGAAATCCTACACTTCACCCATTTGGTGAAAGAGATACCTCATGCAAGCAAAGAAAGAGGAATAAATGGACAAATACAAGTCCAAAGTTCGGGAGGAAGAATCGTTACCCTAGACGTGTTCCTCTTCGCCATGGATCCGAGATTCTACGCGGAGGGAAAGAACCGCACCGGGCTGCACTCTCCGGATCTGGAAACGGCTCGCGAAACGGAGCTCCGGAGCTCCGTCAATGGCGAAATCTCCTCTTCTTCTTCCTTGCCCCCTTCTTCTTCCTCTAGCCTAGGAGAGAGAAACACTATGAAATAATGAGGGTTTAATCCCTCTCCAAAGCCCTAAGACCCCCCAGCATCAAATCCCAGCCGTTGGATCGAATTCCAAGAAATTTGATCGGTCGGATCCTCTTCTCCGCTCAAAATCGCGGAACAGAATAAACAGGGCGCACGATCACAGGCGCACGGTCAGTGGTCGTGCGCGACAAGGGCAATGGTCGTGCACACTATCCGGGACAGAACTCTGAATTCTTGCGAATAAGCGCACGATCGCTGGCGCACGATCACTGGTCGTGCGCGAAGAGGGAAATGGTCGTGCGCACTGTCCGAGACAGAACTCGATTCTCTTCTGAATTAACGCACGATCGCTGGCACACGATCACTGGTCGTGCGCGATGAGGCCACTGATCGTGCGCTAAGAGCAGACAGGGAAAATTCTAGCCTGCTTCACGTGCCGCACTACCACTCCGCCTACTTCGCGGAACTACCAGACTTGGGGTGTTACAACTCCACCCTCCTTAAAAGAATTTCGTCCCGAAATCCAGGAAACAGTAATAGCATAAATTACAGTTATACTTTACCTGAGGGAAATAGCTCGGGATACTCCGCAAGCATCGTTTGCTCTCTCTCCCAAGAGAGCTCCTCTCGGCCGCAGTTATCCCACCGGACTTTTACCATCCGAATGGACTTGTTCCGCAGCTGCTTTACTTCGGTATCTTCGATGCGTAAAGGCTTGACTTTCGTCGACAACCCACTATCGACCGGAACTTTGCCGACCGCAACGATATGAGTAGGCTCTTGCACTGCCTTCCTCAACACTGAAATGTGGAACACGTCGTGCAGACCGCTCAGCTCTGCAGATAGTGCAAGCCGATAAGCCGCATCACCAACACGCTCCACGATCTCGAACGGTCCTAAGTACCTCGGACTGAGCTTTTTCAAGCGTCGAATCCTTGATACCCCTTTGAACGGTTTGATCTTCAAGTAAACCCGGTCACCGACGGCAAACTCTAAGTTCCTATGCTTGACGTTGAAATACTTTGCTTGCCTATCCTGGGCAACCAATAACCTTTCGCGTATAGACCGGATCGTCGAAGTTGCTTCTTCAACATCCTTTCGCTTCAATAGCTTAGTATCGCCCGTTTCCGCCCAAGACAACGGCGTACGACACTTCTTACCATAGAGGGCCTCGAAAGGAGCCATCTTTATGCTGGCTTGGTAGCTATTATTGTAGGCGAACTCGATCATAAAGAGGTGATCCTCCCACCTCTTTCCAAAGTCTAGAGCGCACATTCGGAGCATATCCTCCATAGTCCTGTTGGTTCTCTCGGTCTGTCCATCCGTTTGCGGGTGGAAGGCCGTGCTGAACTTCAATTTTGTGCCCAACAGTTCATGGATAAGCCTCCAATCTTTCGATGTGAAACGCCCGTCACGATCGCTGACGATGCTACGAGGGACACCGTGCAGTCTCACGATACTATCCACATAGAGCTTTGCTAGCTTCTCTACGGAATCATCCTTCCGGTTCGGAATGAAGTGTGATACCTTTGTCAAACGGTCCACGATCACCCATATGGCGTCGTTTCCATGTTGCGATCTCGGCAATCCGTGCACGAAATCCATCGAAATATCATCAAACTTCCATTCCGGAATCGGCAAGGACTTCAGAAACCCACCGGGATGTTGACATTCCGCTTTCACCAACGCGCAAGTATGACACTTGGCTACGTAAAGGGCAATGTCTTTCTTCATGCCCGGCCACCAGAACAGTTTCTTCATATCCATAAACATTTTAGTGCTCCCCGGGTGGATCGAGTACTTGGTATGATGAGCCTCGTACATCAATTCCGCCCGTAGAGTACCAACGTTTGGGATGCATAACCTTTCCTGCTTCCACATAAGGTCGTCTTCGAAGGAGAAATCAGCGTTTAACCCTTCAACGGTTTCCGCTTTGTATCGTTTCAAGCTCTCGTCCAACTCCAATGCTTGTCGAACTCGGTCGGCAAGGTCGTAGTGAACTTCCGTCCAGTTCAAGCATGCTGAAGTAGACGTTCTCCTATCAATGCATACGATCTCCATTTCTTCTAGCTCACGGATTAGATGCTCATCGTGCATCAAAATCCAATTTGCTTGTGCGGGAGCCCGACGACTCAACGCGTCTGCAACTATGTTTCCTTTACCGGGAGTATACTTGATATCGAAGGTGTAGTCCCCAAGGAACTCCATCCACCTCCTTTGGCGCATGTTCAACTCCCTTTGGTCTAGTAAGTACTTGAGGCTCTTATGGTCGGTAAAGATATCGATCTTCACGCCATATAGATAGTGTCTCCAAAGTTTGAGGGCAAAAACCACGGCCGCTAGCTCCAAATCATGGACCGGGTAATTCCTCTCGTGAACCTTCAGTTGCCGGGAGCCGTAGGCAATTACCTTCCCGAACTGCACTAGGACACAACCCAAACCACTTCCTGAGGCGTCGCTATATATTTCGTAGCCTTCCGTACCTTGTGGCGAGCATAGAATGGGCGCCGTGGTCAGACGGCTCTTTAGCTCTTCAAAAGCTCGTGCGCACTCGGGCGACCAAACGAACTTATGATCCTTCCTAGTCAGTTTTGTGAGAGGAAGTGCGATCCTCGAGAAGTTTTCCACAAAGCGCCTATAATAGCCGGCAAGTCCTAAGAAACTTCGGACTTCCGCTACGTTTTTCAACAAAGGCCACGCTTGGATCGCTTCTATCTTCGACGGATCAACTGCAATTCCTTCGCCACTAACAACATGACCAAGGAATGCCACTGACGGTAGCCAAAACTCGCACTTGGAGAACTTGGCATATAGCTGACTCCTCCTCAAGGTGCTCAGGACTGCGTGCAGATGCCCTACATGCTCCTCTTCCGACTGAGAGTATACCAAAATGTCGTCGATGAAGACGATCACAAATTGATCTAAATACTCTCGGAATGTCCTATTCATCAAGTCCATGAATACCGACGGTGCGTTGGATAGACCGAATGGCATTACCGTGAACTCAAAGTGCCCAAAGCGGGTACTGAACGCTGTCTTTGGGATGTCGCATTCCCTTATTCGCAGTTGATAGTAGCCGGACCTTAGGTCTAGCTTGGAGTAAACCGTCGACCCCATCAGTTGGTCGAATAGATCATCGATTCTAGGAATCGGATATCGGTTTTTCTCGGTCAACTTGTTTAGCTCTCTATAATCGATACATAGACGCAAGCTCCCATCCTTCTTTTTCACAAAGAGGACCGGTGCACTCCAAGGCGAAGAACTTGGACGTACGTAGCCTTGCTCTAGCAGCTCTTGCAATTGGACCTTCAACTCTGCCAATTCCTTTGGCGCTATTCGGTATGGTGAGCGGGCCACAGGTTTGGCACCTGGCACCAACTCGATACAGAAATCAATCTCCCGATGAGGCGGAGCCCCAGGGAGTTCGTTAGGAAACACGTCGGCGTATTCCGCTACAACTGGGACATCACACAACCTGGGCTTTGGCTCCGAAGCCTCCAACAAGGTGAAGAACAACTCGGCGCCTTTTCTCACCGCCTTAACCACCTGGAGAGCAGACATCAGCGTCTTGCTCGCTCCTCGCATACCGGCGAATGTGGTTTCATCGTCGGTGTTCGTTCCCAGAGTGATCTCCTTTGTATTGCAATCTATGCATGCTCGCTGCTCCGAGAGCCAGTCCATGCCGAAGATCATATCGAATTCAGCTAACGGTAGTAACGACGCTTCCAAGTCGAAATCTTGACTTCCGATCCGCACCTTCACACGGCTCTTCCTATCCGCACTCATTCGAGATCCATTGGGTAGCACTACTTCCAATCTATCCTCTACAAAGGTAGACGGCACTCCGATTCGCACCACGAAGTCCTCAGACAGAAAAGAGTGCGATGCACCCGTATCGAATAGAGCTCTCGCCGGATAGTTGAAAATTAGGACGAAACCTAATTGTACACAAATAACACATATAGTCGTACAACAGTAAGAATCATATACATAGCTGTAAAAGCTAACTTCTAATTCGTACCTGTGACGACATCGGTTTGTCGTATAGCTTCTTGTTGGCCAAGCGAATAGACTCTCGGCTGAGTCGGAATGTGTTGGGAGGCCGAAGACTCTGCCGCTTTGCCCTTTTCCGCAGCCCGAGCATAATCCACCGCTCGATTTGCCGCCTTTGGGGGACCACTTCGACACACCGCAGCTTTGTGTCCCACCTTCTCGCAGGTGAAACACGTAATAGGAGTCCGCGCGGTCGTGGCTCCCGAAACGTTCGAAGAAGCTGGTTCCGCCTGCTTGAACTTCCGCTTGTTCCTTCTGAAGTCCGGCTTGGACTGAGAGGCCGGCGCATGAAACTCGGGTTTCTTTACAACACTCTTTGCTTGTACCCTCTTCATGTCCAACTCCAAAGATCTGGCGGTTTGCACCATCACTTGGAAGCCAAACGTCATAGGGCCTGCAAGGAGCAGCCTCAACTCGTCCCGAAGCCCTTCATAGAATTTATTCGTCTTCGTCTCCTCATCCTCCACCAATGCCCCCGCATAGCGACTCAGTCTGGTAAACTCATGTAAGTAATCGTCAACGGAGCGATCACCTTGAGTTAACCTCAGGAACTGGTTTTGTAACGCAATGCGTTGGGCAGAGGGGATAAACCGCTAGAGGAACGACTTTGAAAACTCAGCCATTGTTATTTCAGTAATGTCTCTATCGCCGAACTTGTGCAGTTCCTGCTCTTCCCACCACAGCACAGCCTCTCCGTCAAGAAGGAAAGTGGCTAAGGTGACCATCATGGCTTCGTCCGTCGCCGTCGCCCTCAGAGTTCTTCTAACTCTTGACAACCAGTCTTCTGCCTCCGTTGGGGACTCAGATCCCGAGAAGGTAGGAGGATTAAAGCTCAAGAAGTGCTTTAATTGTTGGTCACGCGCTCGCCCCGCAACTACTTGCGCAACTTGACGCTCCACCCTCGGTGCTAACGTCGGTTCCACTGCAGCTACTGGCACAGGGGCATCAACCCTTGGTGCTACCGCAGGTTCCATTGCAGGTTCAATTACCGGGGCCGCATCAGTAGTATGCGTAGCAGGCTGTGCAAGCCTTTGCGGTTGAGCATTGATCATCGCGAAGACTGCTTCTGCGACCATTCTGATCATCTCAGCTGAAGGAGTGGTCGCTGGCACCTCAGCCGACCCACTACTTTCAGCGGTGTTACGGGGTTGAGACCGCCCCGCAGCACTTCTAGTCACCTATAATCATGCAAGGCACAATTTAGTGACCCTAAACATATCAAACATCAATCATGGAACGCTCAGGTTCCGCAAACAAGTATGTTTTTTCATTCCTAAGTGGACATTCTTATTAGTTTTTGTCGTTTTAGGTGAATGCACAGCCCGTGCGCACCACCCCTTAAAAGGAATTCGTCCCGAATTCGCTAAACTACGGATCGACGCCTTAAGTCCGATACCAAATTGTAACACCCTGCCAGTACAAAAAGTATAACAGCAGGTCCGGCCGGGACCCCACGCCATACTAACCACACTAGCTAGGAGTTAAAAGGTGATAACCAGAAAAGTAACAACTAACTAGAGTACAAAACGTAAGCGGAAGCATTAATTAAACCAATCAAATAGACATGTCCACTATCATAGGAATGAATCCAGAAATAAGAGTTACGGCCTTAGGGCCTTTGATGGCGACGACGGCCCACAAATTGATCAACATGGCGACGACGGCCCGCTAATTGAACAGCATGGAGACGTTGGCCCGCAACTTGAAGAGATGGCCGGCGACACATGTATGGATGTCGGCGTCACTCCCGCCAAGGATTCCCGCAACCGCCGTCATGGTGACACGTATGATGGACGGCGCTACAATCTTCGCCCAAGGCGCCCGCTTTAAATTAAATAACTTAGTTTTAATTTTAATGGGTGTATTTGTAATTTTTAAAGTTTGGACTGCGTTTAGTACTTTTGGGGATCCTTGCCTATATAAGGCCCCTTGTTATTGTTTCATGGGATTAATGATAATATTAAGAAAATTGAAACCCTAGCTAATCTCCTGAGCCCTCTCCCTCTCGTGGCCGCCCCTCCCCTCTTTCCCCCCCCTCGTTGGTTCGGCGCCCCCAAACAGCCGCACCTGCCTCCTCCTCTTTCCTTCTCCCGATCCCCTCCCGTCGCCCTTCTCTCTCGCCGCCAGGAGCCCGCGCCCGCCATCTCTCTCTCTCGATTTCTTGGGAGCAGCAGCCCCTCTCCCCTTCCCGTTCTCCTTCCCCCCCCTTCTCTCCAAGGAATCGGCCAACCCCTTGGCCGCACCACCCCTATCCTCTTTCACTCCCCTCAAAACCGCCGGCCTCCACTTGGTGTTTTGGCACCCCATCCGTTTCCTCTCTTGGAAGAACGTGACGACGAAGACGGCGGCAAATCCACACCACGGCGACTCCGGCGGATCCGTAGAAGTGACGGCCGGGCTAGTGTTTGCTTGAGGCCAATCCTAACTCAAGCGGGTAACGAACTATCCACCCTTGTGATTCCCTCTTTTAGATAAATTTGTGGTGGAATCTGTGGCGTGATCTTCGTATCACATTGTTTTGGTCGGATTTTTGTTCCATTGGAGTCTTGCATTTGCATTCCCGTTTTAATTTCGATAGGGGTGTGGCGACCCCGTTTTTTGTTGGGAGAGATCTACCGTTTTCCGATCGCTGTTTTGGTGGATCTCTTTGGTACGACGCATAGCTTGTCCGGACCGGGTGGGTCCTTTTGCTTGATTGAACATCGGCTTATCGCCCTTGGGAGATCTCAAGAGGTTTGGCAACCTTCGTGTGGCAAGTGTTTCTCTTTGCCTAGTCCGGTGCACTTGCACTGTGTGGCTTGCATATCATCATTCTTCTTTAGTCACGTGCGTCGTTAAAGGGTTAGCGGTAGTGGGAATACGGGAGCGGTTGCCTACATCAACTTTGGTATCAGAGGGAGGTTGTGACAATTTCCTAATTGTCACCATCCTTCTAGCGTTTCCTTGTTCGGTTCGTGTGTCAAAAATCTAAAAAAAAATTAATTTTCGTTGGCACCATAGTTAGCCACAAATCTGAATTTTTTTATTTTGAAATCTAGAAATTTCCAAAATCCTTTTGTTTTTATTCACCTTATTTTCAAAAAAAAAAAGAGAGGGGAAATCTTTTATCAAATTATCAGGTCAAAATTTCTGTTTGAGTGTTCTGCACTGCCACGCACTTGAGTGTGTATGCGTACGAGACACGGTACGGAGTATCCCACGTCCTCCTCTCAAATGTCGGACGGGCGGGGCACGGGTCACGATCCAACACCGATTGATGAACTCCGCCAGGAGTTTAACGATCAGATGACGGACATCCGAGAGATGCTGCATGAGATCAGGTTAGCCCAACGGGCGCCTCAAAATAATGCAGCCCGCCCACGCGAGGAGGGACATATCCCTCATAACCCCAATAACCCGAATCCCGAGCAAGCCCCCCGAGCACCGTATGAGTTTGATATTACTCGAGTCGTGCGGATTAAACCGCCCTCATATGATGGGTTAGGTGACCCTCAAGTCTTCTTAGATTGGATCACAGAGATTGAATGCTATTTTCAATGGCACAATCTGAACGATGGGGATAAGGTGCGCGTCGCCCGAATGAAATTGTGGGGTAGAGCTAAGACGTTTTGGTTAAATGAGGAACGACGATTAGCCGCGGAAGAAAGGGCGGCACCCGTCGGGTGGGCTGAAATGAAGGCCATTCTGACTACTCAATACGTTCCAACCTACCATCGAACCCAAATGTTTGATGAGTTAGCGTCCTTAAGGCAAGAAACTAGATCGGTAGCTGAGTACATGGGCCTTTTGAAGGACATGATGGTTAGGTGCGACGTGAGAGAAATGCCCGAGATCACCCTTTCCCGATTCCGTAAAGGGCTCAACCCTAATATCCAGGGAAAACTTCTCCGCTACGGGCACACTGATTTAAGCACTACCTACAACGCTGCGTTGGATATTGAGCGGCATCTTGCTCACAAATCTAAAAACCATGCTTTTCAAAAAAACAAGTCCATCTTGGGACCCCCACCTACACCCACTCATAAGGATAAGGGCACGTTCCGGTCCACGGATTCTAGTTCGGTGGTCATTACGGCTAGGAATGCTCGAAACCCGACCGGTGAGAGAGTACCGGTGGGCAGGATTAGTAAAACTAACGCTACCTGCTTTACTTGTGGGATTCAAGGGCACTACGCTAGTGAGTGCCCCACTAAACCGCGACCTCTAGCTCTGCTAGATACTACCGACGAACCCGCCGATATTGTATATGAGGCCGACGAAGATTCCGGGGAGGAAGGAGTGCCGAGTGACTTAGAAGATGATAGCAATTTGATGGTCATGAGATGTATTCTAGCCACACCTCGCGCGTCGGAGGAGTACAACCGGACCAACATCTTTTCGTTAAATTTTAAGAGCGGCGAGAAATGGTGCAAGCTCATAATCGATAGCGGTAGTTGCATGAATGTTATATCGGAGAATGCGGTAGTCCGGATGAAGCTAACTACCGAACCGCACCCTCACCCCTATAAGGTGGCATGGGTCAATAAAACATCCCTTCCGGTAACTCGGCGTTGTCTTGTCCCCCTCACCATCAAATCCTATTCGGAGAAGGTGTGGTGCGACATCATCCCCATGGATGCATGCCATGTGTTGCTTGGACGCCCGTGGCTATATGATCACGACGTCACTCACTTCGGGCGAGCCAACACTTATGAGTTCAAGTTTACGGGCAAGACCGTTACTTTGAAGCCTTCACCACCGAAGGACCCCTCGAGCGCCTCGAAGGACACCGTTGTGCCGGTCGAGAAAAAGACATTAAGTCTTCTAGGCAAGAAAGAGTTCACTCGCCAATCCTTTTTGGATGGGGTCCTATACGCTTTAGTGTGCCTTCAAGTCAAAGAGGATACGCCGGTGTTTGACAATCTACCTCCGGCGCTTCGTACCCTATTGAGAGATTTTGAGGATGTCTACCCGGACGAGTTACCGCCAACGCTTCCTCCCTTACGAGACATCCAACATGCCATAGACCTCGTCCCGGGCTCTTCTTTACCCAACTTGCCCCATTATCGTTTGAATCCGTCGGCACACGCGGAATTACAAACACAAATTTCAGATTTATTGCAAAAGGGGTTTATACGTCATAGCAAGAGTCCGTGCGCCGTGCCGGCCTTGCTCGCACCTAAGAAGGATGGCTCGTGGCGAATGTGCGTCGATAGTAGAGCTATAAATAAAATTACCATCAAATACCGATTTCCCATCCCGCGCTTGGACGACTTGTTGGACATGTTAGCCGGAGCCACGATTTTTTCTAAATTGGATCTTAGGAGTGGCTACCATCAAATTAGAATCCGGGAGGGTGATGAGTGGAAGACCGCTTTTAAATCTAAGGAGGGGCTCTACGAATGGCTTGTGATGCCCTTTGGGTTGTCCAACGCCCCCAGCACGTTTTCTAGGATGATGACGCATGTCTTCCAACCCTACATGGGAAAATTTATAGTGGTCTATTTTGATGATATTCTTGTTTTTAGCACGTCTACGGGCGATCATGAGACGCATTTGAGGACTATTCTAGCGACGCTTCGTGCGGAAAAGTTATACGTTAACATCAAGAAGTGCACCTTCCACGTTACCTCGGTCGAGTTCCTAGGATATATTGTGAGTTCGGCAGGCATTTTGGTGGACCCAAAAAAAGTCCAAGCCATTAGAGATTGGCCGGTACCCGCTAGCATCAAGGACGTTCGGAGCTTCCACGGCCTAGCTACTTTCTATCGCCGCTTTATTCGTAATTTTAGTAGCATCATGGCACCCATCACCGAGTGCATGAAAAAAGGTGATTTTACGTGGACAAAATCAGCCACCGTAGCCTTCCAAACAATTAAGGATCGGATGTCGGAGGCACCCCTTTTGAGGTTGCCGGACTTTACGAAGGTTTTTGAGCTTTCATGTGATGCGTCGGGGATTGGGATTGGCGGCGTTTTGAGCCAGGAGAGTCATCCCGTCGGCTACTTTAGTGAGAAGTTGGCGGGTCCTAAATTGAATTATTCGAATTATGATCGTGAGTTTTACGCCGTGATCCGTTGCCTCCAACATTGGCGGCACTACCTTCTCCCGAAGGAGTTTGTTATTCAATCCGATCACGAGGCCTTAAGATTTGTTAACTCTCAATCCAAGGTCAGCCCCCGACATGCTAAATGGGTCTCCTACCTTCAGGAGTACACATTTATCATCAAGCATCTTAAGGGAAGTCAAAATCGTGTAGCGGACGCCCTTAGTCGCGTGTCTTTACTATTATCCACGATGACGGTGAAGGTCGTTGGGTTTGAACGCATTAAGGACGAATACGTGAATTGCCCTGACTTTAAGGACATTTATTTATCCGCCCAGGACGAGGCACCCACTACCATTTCCGCTTACTATATACGCGATGGTTATTTGTTTAAGCATGCCAAACTTTGTATTCCCCGTACATCTCTACGCCACTTCATCGTATGGGAATTGCATAGTGGTGGTTTGGGTGGTCACTTTGGGCGTGACAAGACCATCACTCTGGTGGAGGATAAGTTTTTTTGGCCGGGCCTCAAATCGACCGTGCATAGGATTGTGGGAAGTTGTCGTGCGTGCCAACTGTCCAAGGGAAATAAAACGAACGCGGGGCTTTACACCCCACTGCCGATCCCCTCAGTTCCTTGGGAGGACGTTAGTATGGACTTCATCCTTGGTCTCCCCGTTACTTTTAGGCGCCACGACTCCGTTTTAGTGGTTGTTGACCGCTTCTCTAAAATGGCCTATTTTATTGCGTGTAATAAGACCGACGATGCCTCACACGTTGCACAGTTATTTTTTAAGGAAGTCGTGGGGCACCGGGGTGTTCCTAAGACGATAGTTACTGATCGTGATGTCAAGTTCACCAGTTATTTCTGGAAGACATTATGGCGCATCATGGGTACTAAACTTCTATTCTCTTCCGCATATCATCCACAAACGGATGGGCAGACCGAGGTTGTTAATCGGAGTTTGGGTAGTTTGCTTCGCTGCCTTGTTAGTGACCATAAGGGCACATGGGATCTCATTCTGCCCCATGCACAGTTAGCGTATAATAATTCCAAAAATAGATCCACCGGGCTGTCGCCCAACGAGATTGTGCATGGCTACAAAGCGCCCGTGCCAATTGACTTAGTTCCGTTACCTCCTTCCTACAAATCAAGTCAATTCGCACAGGATTTTGCTTCTCATATTCACGAACTCCATAAACATGTAAAAGACACACTCGCCACTCAGTATGCATCTTACCAACTGCAAGCTAACGTCCATCGGAGAGCCTCCCCACTAAAGGTTGGCGATTTGGTTATGGTGCGTCTCGTCCCTGAACGGATGCCTTCGGGCTCCTTAAAGAAGCTGGCTAATAAGCGAGCCGGCCCCTTCAAGATTTTAAAACGGTTTGGCGATAATGCATTTCTGTTGGAACTACCTTCCGATTGGGGAATTTCCCCTATATTCAACGTGTCGGATTTAACGCCTTATATTTCTCCACCGCATGATTTATCTGTCTCTCCGTTTACTTCTACCACTTGTTCTGATGGGTTGGGGGGTGAGTTGGTGCCTGGTTCGTCCTCTTCCACGGTCCCCGCGGGAGGTATGTCTGATGGTGTTGATATTTGTTCTGCTTATTCGGCTAACGTTTTTCCTAGTTTCCCCAAGACCACATTTGTGCCTGACAGGATTCTACGCGACGAGGTACTCTCCACTCCTACGGGTGATCGTAGGCGCTACTTGATCCGCTGGCGTGACCGTCCAGTTTCTGACGACTCCTGGTTACTTGAGTCAGAGGTGCTCTCGATGGATGAAGCTCTCCTCCACCGCTACCTTGAATCCAACTCACCGGTGGTGAGTTCTTTTAGGCGGGGGAGGATTGATGGCGACGACGGCCCACAAATTGATCAACATGGCGACGACGGCCCGCTAATTGAACAGCATGGAGACGTTGGCCCGCAACTTGAAGAGATGGCCGGCGACACATGTATGGATGTCGGCGTCACTCCCGCCAAGGATTCCCGCAACCGCCGTCATGGTGACACGTATGATGGACGGCGCTACAATCTTCGCCCAAGGCGCCCGCTTTAAATTAAATAACTTAGTTTTAATTTTAATGGGTGTATTTGTAATTTTTAAAGTTTGGACTGCGTTTAGTACTTTTGGGGATCCTTGCCTATATAAGGCCCCTTGTTATTGTTTCATGGGATTAATGATAATATTAAGAAAATTGAAACCCTAGCTAATCTCCTGAGCCCTCTCCCTCTCGTGGCCGCCCCTCCCCTCTTTCCCCCCCCTCGTTGGTTCGGCGCCCCCAAACAGCCGCACCTGCCTCCTCCTCTTTCCTTCTCCCGATCCCCTCCCGTCGCCCTTCTCTCTCGCCGCCAGGAGCCCGCGCCCGCCATCTCTCTCTCTCGATTTCTTGGGAGCAGCAGCCCCTCTCCCCTTCCCGTTCTCCTTCCCCCCCCTTCTCTCCAAGGAATCGGCCAACCCCTTGGCCGCACCACCCCTATCCTCTTTCACTCCCCTCAAAACCGCCGGCCTCCACTTGGTGTTTTGGCACCCCATCCGTTTCCTCTCTTGGAAGAACGTGACGACGAAGACGGCGGCAAATCCACACCACGGCGACTCCGGCGGATCCGTAGAAGTGACGGCCGGGCTAGTGTTTGCTTGAGGCCAATCCTAACTCAAGCGGGTAACGAACTATCCACCCTTGTGATTCCCTCTTTTAGATAAATTTGTGGTGGAATCTGTGGCGTGATCTTCGTATCACATTGTTTTGGTCGGATTTTTGTTCCATTGGAGTCTTGCATTTGCATTCCCGTTTTAATTTCGATAGGGGTGTGGCGACCCCGTTTTTTGTTGGGAGAGATCTACCGTTTTCCGATCGCTGTTTTGGTGGATCTCTTTGGTACGACGCATAGCTTGTCCGGACCGGGTGGGTCCTTTTGCTTGATTGAACATCGGCTTATCGCCCTTGGGAGATCTCAAGAGGTTTGGCAACCTTCGTGTGGCAAGTGTTTCTCTTTGCCTAGTCCGGTGCACTTGCACTGTGTGGCTTGCATATCATCATTCTTCTTTAGTCACGTGCGTCGTTAAAGGGTTAGCGGTAGTGGGAATACGGGAGCGGTTGCCTACATCAGCCTTACATCAAATCAATGTACAAAACTCCAAAAAGCATACATCGGCACGCAGGCCGGCAATACATGAGAAAACAGGAAAAAGGCTGGCCTTCAAGGGCCAACTCAGCAAAAGGACAGCAAAAGGACCAACGCCCGCTATTTCCCGCTAGGCTCACCTGCACCTGCATAAGAACATTCCACCAAGCGGTGGTAAACAAAGCAACGGTCAGCACAGCTGACCAAATTATAACGACCCCACCCCTTTCCCGGGGTGGCGGAGATTCTACCCTGCAAGTAAGCCACACTAGCACAAGTACTAATCTAAAGAGAGTGCAACTACACAAGGTGAGGTTTCAAGCACAATCAATCTTCTAGGTTGAGCATCAAAAAGAAGGGAACCTAGGTATGCACATGATGTTGGTTGGGTTCACCCGAAGGTTTCCCACAACCGCCTAAGCAAATCGCATGAGGCTAAACATAACATCAAATTCACAACACTCCACCCTAAGGGTCACCACCTTAGGTGGGAAACAAGAGCTTTTGGTCGGTCTAGGTATGACACCTTCCACGACCTCTCCCATGATCACACGGCCTTCATGAGGAAGGGACCTCTCGCCGATCTGCATGGAAACGGGTTCGGTTCAGCTTTGCCCGTGCTCTAATCGTCGCGATCTATCGCACGACGCGGGTACGGCTTCACCTCGGCCCGTAAGGGTTTAGCACTTTCAAGTGCTACACAAAAATATACGCTACGCACCTAACCCCTTCACAAGGATCTAGGCTTCGCGAATTCTCAACAAGGGAGGTACATACGCTCCGCATCAATAACGTGGTGAAGGTTTGCCTTCATCCAAAACTCAAAGCATGGGGCTTTCATAGGGATCTTCACAAGACGCCTACACTTAACTCCCGCAATACTATAGGTGAGTTCACGGAGTCATTCTCCGGCACGCATTCTAGGTCTAACCTAAATGCAACGTCGCAAATCAAGCATCACCGATTCGGGCTCACGGCCACGAATAGGCTTCACACAAAATGCCTAAATCCGCACGACTACCGGATTTTCTACATGCAATATGCCGGGGACGGACACAATCTACCCGGAGTCCCGAAGGACTTGAGGAAATCCTACACTTCACCCATTTGGTGAAAGAGATACCTCATGCAAGCAAAGAAAGAGGAATAAATGGACAAATACAAGTCCAAAGTTCGGGAGGAAGAATCGTTACCCTAGACGTGTTCCTCTTCGCCATGGATCCGAGATTCTACGCGGAGGGAAAGAACCGCACCGGGCTGCACTCTCCGGATCTGGAAACGGCTCACGAAACGGAGCTCCGGAGCTCCGTCAATGGCGAAATCTCCTCTTCTTCTTCCTTGCCCCCTTCTTCTTCCTCTAGCCTAGGAGAGAGAAACACTATGAAATAATGAGGGTTTAATCCCTCTCCAAAGCCCTAAGACCCCCCAGCATCAAATCCCAGCCGTTGGATCGAATTCCAAGAAATTTGATCGGTCGGATCCTCTTCTCCGCTCAAAATCGCGGAACAGAATAAACAGGGCGCACGATCACAGGCGCACGGTCAGTGGTCGTGCGCGACGAGGGCAATGGTCGTGCGCACTATCCGGGACAGAACTCTGAATTCTTGCGAATAAGCGCACGATCGCTGGCGCACGATCACTGGTCGTGCGCGAAGAGGGAAATGGTCGTGCGCACTGTCCGAGACAGAACTCGATTCTCTTCTGAATTAACGCACGATCGCTGGCACACGATCACTGGTCGTGCGCGATGAGGCCACTGATCGTGCGCTAAGAGCAGACAGGGAAAATTCTAGCCTGCTTCACGTGCCGCACTACCACTCCGCCTACTTCGCGGAACTACCAGACTTGGGGTGTTACAGCCTGTCACCGGGAGTAAACTTTTGAAGGGAGTTTTAACCCTTTAAAAGATGGGAATTGATTAGTAGTATTTATGCGTATTTTAGTTATAGTATTTAGTTTAGTTTTAATTTAAAATTGCAAATATTATTTATATTTTAGTATAAAATCACTTCTTTTATAATTTCTGTTCTAAATATAGTTTACTTTTATTTTTGCAGAATTTTGGGGAAAATTGGAGAAAATCACAAGTCACGCCCTCAGTCATGCCCGTGACCAAGGGCGTGTAGCCTAAAGATCTGCGTTCGACGAAATTGCCCCTGCGTTCGACGAAAAGTCTCTGCCCCTACGTTCGACGAATGTGGAGCAGCGTTCGACAAACCCGCTCTGCCCCTGCGTTCGACGAAAAGTCTCTGCCCCTGCGTTCGATGAATGTGGAGCAGCGTTCGACAAACGCGCTCTGCCCCTGCGTTCGATGAAGTCTGAGCTTCGTTCGACGAACACTTTCTGATGCGCCGAATTCCAGCCCACGCTGCATTAATTGAGGGCGCCCAGGTACACGCCCGTGACCCGAAATGTCACGCCCGTGACCTTAATGTCACTCCCGTGACTTTCCCGCGTGATCCCTGCACGCCGCCGCCGCAATCCAACCCACGCTGTATTTAATGAAGCCATCCAAAGTCACACCCGTGTCCCAAGTTACACGGGCGTGTAATGTCTGAATTTCTTCAGCTGTCACGCAAAGTCCACGCCACTGTCAGATCCGACGTCAGTAATGTTTACACGCCCGTTACCGAGGGCGTGTAACTTGAATTTTTTGCCTATAAATTCAGATGCTCTCCTTGAGTCCAGGGTTCACAATTTTGGAGTGGGGGGAGGTGCTGCTAGAGCTGTTAGTGAGCTTTTCTTGTTCATGTTCATGTTTTTCCTTAAACTTTCAGGTTCTCTTTTTCATGTATTGTACTAGTTTTTTATTTCTTTCATGCACTAGTTAATTAAAGCTTGTAACCTTTATTTCCTAGCCTTGTAATCTCTCTTTAAGCTTGTAATAGTTTTGGTTTTCAATAAAATTTAAGGTTGCTCTCTTTCATGTTCTCTTTCTCTTTAGCAATTTCTCTTTCATGCAATGTTAACTTTTCTTTCCTTTCATGCAACGTTTAATCTTTTCATTTAGCTTGCATATTGTCTTTTTTTTAGTTAAGCAAAACAAACCTCAAATTTTCATCGATAAGATAATGGTGACTTTCCTCGAAGTAGAAGTAATCAACGCGCCCCATGGAATACGACCTTGATATTCCTAAATATCCTATACTATAGACGATAAGGTACACTTGCCTTAATCGGATATAGTTTTGGAGAAAATCTTCAAACCTTCATTTTATTTCAAAACACGGAAAGATCAATATCAGGAAGGAATAAAGAAAATAGAAAAAGGTTTGACTGTTCTTCTCTTTTGCTGAGAAGACTCTTGATAATGATGTTGAAGAGAGCCCCCCTGTCTGATGTAGTTTGATGACAGCTTTTGGATGGAGCTCCTTCTCTTGATTGCAATAACACTTCTTCTTCTTCTTGCAGTTTAGATCCTGAGCAATTGATAGTGTTTGGTGTCTCAGGATATGTATGGAAGCTCTGCAAGGAAGAGGGTTTGCAAAAAGAAGATAATATATTCTGATCTGTTCTTCTTTTTGCTCCTCTGTTTCTCTTCTTCTTCTTCTTCTCTCTTTTTCCTGTACAGCAATATGATGTGTATATGTTCTGTCTACGTTAAATCTGTATAGCAATATAAACTATATATGTATATATAATCTGTCAAGAGAAACAACAATATATATTCTGCTGTATAAAATAATCTGCTGTATATAAGATCTACTGTATAATAAGATGTCTCCTGCTGTCGTATATAGATGTTGTCCTCTTTTCCTGGCTGATTTGAATCCTTGCCGACCAAAGAGGAAGGATATATTATCTCTTTCATTTAGCAGATCCTCGAGCTGTCCTCTTTCCTTCTTTTGCTTGCTGCAACGCCTACATCATTTATTATTTCTGCTGCCAACGGCTATAGAAATTAATTCTTGCAAGTTGTAAGGTCAGATCAACAATATATATAGCAATATATAAATAGGATAAATAAAATATTGCTTTAAATAAATCTGACAGCAAATATATAATATTTAGTCAAGCTAAATGATATAAAATAAATGCTGCAGAAATTTGTCGACCCCAGCTCGTCATTCGTCGGACTGAGCTCGCCAAATATTATTCTTAGCATTGATTAACTACAGAGGACTTTTGTCGAGCACTGCTGGGATTTTGTCGACCGTCGTTCCTCATTCGTCGACCACTGCTTCCCTGCTGTAATCTGTCGAGCGCTGCTATATAAAAATACTCTGTTCGTCGGGCGCCGTCCGACGAATGCTGAGCGTCGTTCGACGTTTGTCGAACGCAGCTAATATATGAAATATATTCATTCTCTTATTTTTCAGCCTATTATTTATATGTCTATTTGCAGCCTTCTTTCTTAATGATAATTAATCTGAGTTATAATATATGTTATGATATAAACTTAGATACTTAAGGTGGATCCTAACTCAAATCAAAACTAAGGTTCCAACAATCTCCCCCTATTTGAGTTGGGATCCTAATCCAAATTAACTAGGTTCTAATAATATCTTATGGTGATATGTTGGGAGGCTCGGTTGTTGGGGGCCTTGGATGCTAGTTAGCATCAGTTGAACTGACATGATATGAAAAGTGAGAACACTCCTTCAGTGAGTCCTTGGGTGCTTGATAGCATATGTTATGCATGGGAATTACATGAATGTGCATGGTTTACACATGGTGGTGTAATGATCCTGGATGGAGGATTACTTGTGGCGGGTCTATGGGCTTGCTAATTGTGATACCGACAGAAGCCGACAGTTAGACGCTAGACCGGTTGGGCTGTGTTCTTGGTGTGCACTTCCCAAGACCCCTTCCGTGTTATGAAGACTCAAAATGATGCGAGCAGTACACAGTGGCTCCACTGTGTGTTCTTAGCATTGAGGCGTACATAGGCCTAGGTCTGGTAGTGTTCATACCTGCCTAGTTATGGAGGAGCCCGTTCCACTATCTCCGTCAGGCCATGATGTTAGGTGTCTGAGTGGTTAGCTACCCTCAAAAAGCGGGAACTACAGGTCTATGTAGACATAACAAAAATGCATGGGTGAGTTCATCATATCTTAATATTTGCATTGCATTCATCCTTTCATGTTCATAGCATTGCACCGCATCGGATCCATCATATAAATTAGTATGGGCTCTTTTATATGATGGGTCCCAAATTGGAAACCTTAACTTATAAGTTTGTATATGCATTCATATAAGTTAAGGTACATTTGAAACTGCTTATTTCTATACTGTTGCATTACTTGCTTATACTTTGTCATTGACATATTACTTGTTAATTGTACTTCTTATACATTGATACACTGCTGAGATTATGTCTTTCCCTATCACTTGCTTTTGCTACTACTGACTTTCTTGTAGCTACTCTTCATTCCCTTTCGCCCGGTGCCTTGGAGTTGTCATGGGAGAGAATGTGAAGCCACTTAGTCTTTATGACTAACGGTTGTTACACCCCCATTTTTAAGAGCACACCCAGGTGGAGCAGCAGCGTTCGACACAGGAGGACAGCCAGGCCAGGGTGATTGGGCTGGTGACAACTATACCTTGGCTACCTTCAGCAGAAGATGTGATAGAGTGGTTAGAATGTAGTCTTAGGGCAAGTTTATACTCTGATGATTAGCAGGAACTTGTATAGCTTCCTATCACTTTGTATTGTATGGACATTATCACTTAATTGTGAATCAATGGTTTCTTATGTTTTTCTATTATTGATGGGTTGGCATGAAGATATGTGAGAATAGCCGGCTGATGAGTCCAATATTTATACGATTTTATGGACTCATTCGGGCAAGTTTTCACTCTTGTGCACGTCCTATTCGAGCTATAATTGCTTGTATTTCTCTTATAATCACTTCCGATCTATGTGCACTATTTAGTCCCATCTTGGTATGCTTTTGTGCTTCTTATTATTGGGGGTAAGAACATGGTGCTCCCTAACTTTTTATTCTGTTTTTGTATTGAGTTGGAAGGGTATTCCCAACTGTGTTGATGTTTATGTAGGTGGATGGATCATCTTATTTTACCCATAATTCATGTCTGCATATATCACACGATCGTGAATTTTCTTCAACGCACGGACGGTTGCGGTGGTGCGCCCTTATTTGGGGTAGAAAATGATGTTCTGTAGTTGATCATACATTTTGATGCACGGGCAGTTGCCCGTGCGCGAAGGAAACACACGGTCGCCTATTATAGGATTGGGAAAATTGTTGTGCTGGCTTAGGGTTGTAAGACAGAGTAAAATGTTGACTCCCGTAATGCTCTAGTCGAGTACTAGCGTCTTGCATAGAATTATGTGTAGAATAAGTTTTTCTTTATGCTTATAGTTTTGTAATTTTGTCTATTTGCATAATAATTGTTTATTCTACTCAAATATGGTGAATCAGGTGTGAATCTAACTGTAGCGTAGAAATGTGTGTAGACGGTTGCTAGGTTTGTATTGCTCGAGTCGGGAGGAAGAATTATCTTTCTCGGTGGCTAAGAATTTGCCCCCAAGTGACTTTCGAAGCATTGGCGTAAGTTAGTTCAAAGCGTGAGCATGATGTAGGCCTTCGTTTTGGCCAGGTTGAGCATTGTATACCGACCCTATCATAATCCTCGCTAGCCTCGTTGTGCCTACCCCGTCCTTTGATTCAGCTCCACTTATATTTCACCAAAGCCTACAAGCTAATCCTAGTCGCACACCCAATCCGAGCTCTAGTGTTTTATTATCTTCAATTGAGGGTGTTGATGCAGTGAAAATTTTGTGAAAGTATGGTTTGTGCTTCCTCAGTTTATTCGTTGAATAAAGTGCGAGAAAAAAAAAAGAAAAAGAAAAAAAATGTGGTCAAGAAAAGAGTTTATTTGAAAATCTTTTTGAGATTTATATTGGGAGTAGGCGGTGCACACACCCATGTTTTCAAGTTCAAGTCTGGGGGTGTGGTGCACCCGTGTTTTTATTGTGATGCTTGAATAATTTCCATAACGAGAGCTCTTGTGGGTTAGGTGCGGAAACATTCATGTTTATCATTGTAAACCCTACCGAATCCCAAGCCCCATATTTATCCTAAAGTCCTATTGACTTACGCAATGAATCGAACTAGTGTCGTGGAGAGAGTGTGACCGGGTGAACTTATGGTCACTGACATTGATGGATTTAAATGGAGGTTGTTCCGAGCACCGATCTTGAGCAATACTAGACTCAGTGATTAGTTTAGTTTCTTCTTACACAAGACTGAACGATTCATCGAGATTCAACTTTTGAGTAGAAATAATATATAATTACGCTCTTAGATTATTACAAAGTATTTGTATAATTAAAAATTTTGTCGATTGTATTTCTATGCGCGCGAGCATGCGACTTCACATGGTACTCTGCTTCTACAATTGTTAAGCCAACTAATAATTTTTCCCATCCACATAAGGGATGATTTTCTCGGGAAGAGCAAATGGTTAAATCTGGGGGTGTGATGAGTCCAATATTTATACAATTTTATGGACTCATCCGGGCTAGGTTTCACTCTTGTTCACGCCCTATTCGAGCTATAATTGCTTGTATTTCTATTATAATCACTTACGCGCTATGTGCACTATTTAGGGCCGTCTTGGTATGTTTTTGTGATTCTTGTTGTTGGGGGTAAGCACATGGTGCTCCCTAACCTATTATTCTGTATTTGTATTGAGCTGGAAGGGTATTCCCAGCTGTGTTGATGTTTATGCAGGTGAATGGATCATCCTATTTTACCCAGAATTCATGTCTGCATATATCGCACGGTCGTGTCTTTTCTTCGACGCACGGACGGCTGGGGTCGTGCACCATCATCTGGTGTAGAAAATGATGTTCTGAATTTGATCGTGCATTATTACACACGGGCATATGCCCGTGTGCAAAGGAAACAGACAATCGCCTATTAAGACTGGTTTTTAGGCCATCTGGAATTGGTTGCGTTTTTACGCACGGGCGGCTTTGACCGTACGTGAGCAAAATGCACGGGCATTGCTGCTTCTTCCTCAAGGCATTTCCTTTTCGTTAATAATGCACGGTCTATGCACGGTCGTGCGTTGACCCGTGCATGACTTAATTTATGCTGTCTTAGTATATAAGCCAAGAAATCTGCTGGCTTGGGGGAGGATTCGGAAAAAGACTTTAGATCCAGCCATTTCCGCTCTAGTCCGCACATTTCGCTTCTCCACCACCGATCGACCTAGGAGAAGCTTCGACAAACATTTTCTTGCAATTCTTCTGCCAAAGCTTCCTCCTCGGCCTCCCCCATCATCCACTTGCTCAAGAACGCCATGGGCGGAAAGTCTCTGCTGCAGTCAAGGTGTGTCTAAAAAGAATTATCTTGAGCTAAATCACGAAGAAGACGGGTAAAGTAGAGGAAGGTGACAACTCCTCTGTACCCCGGATGACAACTGAAGAGAGAGCGCGGACGAGGCTTGACAAACCTACGATTCTGACCGAGAACTTTCAACAATGTCTTCAAGCTTCAGTTACCTCTTTCCCCTTGTGTAGCTTAGGTTTTTCCATTGTATGTGTGTTATTTTGGATGATGTTCATAAACCTTTTGATTAAGCTAATATAATTTCATACTTATAAGATTTGTTGTGGTTTATGTGAGTTGAGGAGTGCCCCATTCCACCATCCACTCCACCGCTCCGTTGTACACCGTACTAGCAATTTCTAGTTGCGTGTTCCGTGACGAGGTGCTTACGACCCTCACTCCGCCGGTTACGAATCGTCCATCCGCTAGCCTTCTCGTCCACCCAGTTACCAAAGCACGACATTGCGGCCTGCATTCCATCTGTTGAATAACCCTATTACTGATTTGGGCTAGGATCACTATCTATTTATTAGGACTAAGTTGACCCTAATGTATAATCTAAAGGGTCAAGGTTTTAGGCTGTTAGAACTTTAGGAAAAGATAAATTTCTGCGTTCGACGACGAACGACATGCTCCAGTTCGACACACTTTCAGAGGCTCTGCGTTCGATGAAATGAACTTCAGTCTCAGCGGTTGATGAAGTTCAGTCTCAGCGATTGACTAAGTCTCAGCGTTCGACCAAGTCTCAGTGGTCGACGAATTGATTCAGATCGATGAAAGTTCTTCTCAGCTCAACGAATTCAATATTCCAGCTAGCTTATCAGATTTTATCTCTCAGTTCGATGACCTCCAGCTTGAGATCGACGAACTCTAGATTGTGTTAAACGAATTTATTCAGATCGACGAAATTTCTCCTCAGTTCATAATTTCAGACAAGTTATTTTTATTCCATTCTCCGAACTCAGATCGTCTATCAGCAACGGATCTATTCCTTCCAGTAAGTCAAGGAATATATCCTTCCTTTTTATTTTATTCCTTTCCATTCTCTTCCCGAGAAAGTAGCCGTTTGGCATACTTGAAAAGGATATCATTTAATGGAAAAGGAAAAGGAATTAAATATTGGCTTGCATTTCCAAGAAATAATCCTCCTGATTATTCAATTCCTTATTCAGAGGATTTGAAATTCAAATCAGAGTCATATTGTTAAAAGAAAAAGGAAGACAGGAGAAGAGCAGTACCTGTATTATTGCAAAGAGGAAAAAGAGAAGAAGGAACTGTCGAGAGAAAGATATACAAAAAAAAAAGGCTTTCAGATCTTCATCTTCCTCAAGAAGCAGCTCTCTCAATCTCTGAGAACATCAACAAATATTCTCTCAGTTTTTTGCTGCAAGTTTTAAATTTCAAAAGAGCAACAATAATCTGAGAAACATTTGTCTCTCAGATTCATTAGCTATCAAGGAAGATCTACATTCAAGAGAAAGCTTCATTCTCAACTGTCAACCAATTCTATCAGACAGGGGGAGCTTTACAACATTACATTCCACTATTCTTCTCTCAGATTATTGACAGAGAAGAACTTCATAACCCTCTTTATTCCATTCTGTACAGGGTTCTAACTCCCTTCAAAAGTTAACCCCTTGGTGGCAGGGCACCTAATCAAAAACCTGTTGTTGGTTTGAGCACCTGATCAAAAGCTCATTGGTGTTTGTACACCTGATCAAAAATCCATTGGTGATAGGGCACCTGATCAAAAACCTAGTGCAATCCTACCAAGGGTGGTAGAAGAGTAGATGTACCGAGGTTTATTGGGGAACTACTATAAATCCTTGTGTCTTCTATGTTTGTGTGATTTTCTATACTGTGCTGTGTGATCTGTTTGTGTTTTGTTTTTATAACTCACTATGTTATACACATATAAAAATCACTATTTTAACTCCGCTATAAAAATAAGTGAAAAACTTTTTAATGCTCTATTCACCCTCCACCCCCTCTAGAGTGACTTTAAGATCTAGCCTCCCTTTCCTTTGATATCAGAGATTACTTTCAACTGATATCAAAGGACTTTCAATTGGTATCAGAGGTTGGTAGATTCTTTACAGGCTAACACGTGAATCAAAAGATCAATTAGATCTTAAATTTTTTCTAGAGTTTTATTTTTGCTAAAAACTCATGGCACAGAACAAAGAATACTCAAGCACAAGACCTCCTATGTGCAATCTAAATAAGTTTGCACTATGGAAGGCAAGGATCAGGTTGTATCTGAATTCTATTGATGAAGATATTTTTAATGTTATTTTGACAGGACCTCTTACTCCTACAACAACAATAAGTGCTGAAACAACAACAACAAATAATGCTGTTCCACCTCCTGAGTGGACAGAAGCTCAAAAGAAGCAGAGAAGTGCTGATGCCAAAGCAATGAATATATTGGCACAGACAATGTCAGATGAAATATTTCAAAAAGTTGTGGAATGCACTTCAGCCAGGGAAATCTGGACCTCCCTCAACAACATGGTTGAAGGATCTGCAGATGAGAGAAAAGATAGAAGATCTCATCTCATCTCCCAATATGAGAATTTCAAGAAGGGAGAAAATGAAAGTGTAGCAGACATGTACAACCGACTCAGCCTCATAATCAATGAGCTAAATACTTTGGACAAAGTGATCTCTATCACTGAAGTAAATTATAAGATCCTAATGTGCTTCCCCAGCACATGGGACTCTAGGATCTGGCCAATCAAGGAAGCCAGAAGCCTTAATGAGATCTCCATTGAGGCCTTGTTAGGCAAGCTTAAATCCTATGAGTAGCTTATCAAGTCCAAAGAAGCTGAACATGCTACCTCCTCTCCATCCATCAAGAAGGAGAGAAGCATTGCTTTTCAAGCAACTGAAGAGGAAGACAAAACTCTAGGAGAAATGGAGTTCATGAGCCAACTAGCAAAGAGATTTTATAAAATGGCTAAGAAGGACTTTAGAAAGAAGGATTCAAGATCAAGAGAAAAACCAAGGTATGATAAATCAAATTCTAAAGAAATTATCTGTTTTGGTTGCAGAAAACCTGGACACATTCTACCCGAGTGTCCAGAGAATCAAAAGAAGGAAAAGAGAAAAGACAAAGAAGAAAAGAGGCACTCCAGCAAGCCATCCTCCCACAAATACAAACACTAGGGAAGAGGCTTTGTAGTTGAATGTTAGAGTGAGACAGAATCAGAATCTTCATCCAGCTCATCTAAAGATGAAGAAAAATCAAATGACAAGGACCAATGTTTGATGGCAATATATGACTCAAACAATGAGTCAGAATATGCATCATCATCCAGCTCCAGTGATGATGAAGAAGAAAGAAACTTCTGCATGATGGCTATCAATACCTCAGGAAGTAATTCAGAAGAATCAGAATCTGAAGCTGACAGTGATCAGGTAATATCTACTTTTGATTTTAATTTAATTGAATTCAAAGATGAATTCAAAGCTCTTTGTATAGATTTAATTAAATCTGAGAAAGAGATAATCTCTCTTAGAGGCAAGTTGGCTGAAATGAACCAACTAAGTGAAGAAAATGTCAATCTTAAGAAAGATTTGGCTGCCTCCAGAGAACACATTGTTCTCATTGAGAACAAGTTGTCTGAAGCTAAGAAATTTGAAGAATCCCTAAATGGGAGAAGTATCAAACTGATGGACATCACAAGCACAGTGAATGCCTGACTAAGTGGCAAACTGGGCTTGGGTGCATCATCAAGTGAGCCACATCTGATTCAGAAAAACATTCTTTCTACACCAGTAAAATTCATTTCTGCTAAGAACAAAGAGCCAGTAGAAGTAGATAAAAACATTTCAAGCAAGGCTGTTAAGAACAAAGAATTCAGCAGAATTCGTCGAACGGAGCTCGACGAAATCAATTCATTCGTCGAATGGAGATCGACAAACTCTGAAGACAGACCTTCAGTATAGTTATTATTCGAATGGCGCTCGACGAAAGCACTTTACTTCGTCGAACAACGATCGACGAATTCATCTAAATTCGTCGAACGGAAAACATACTGAAAATCTAAAGAATTTTTATTCTTCACATACTAAGAATCATTTCACTGAGTGGATAATTCCTCCAAAGAGATATCATCAACAAGTTTATAAGGATCAGCCTGAGATGTCTTTCATTTCAGAATTTTGTGGAAAAACAAAAGGAACCAAGGTAGTCTGGGTCAAGAACAACTAGAATGTTTTTTGTTTTGTAGGTACAGGGCTATCCAAAAATAAAAGAACAATGGTACTTGGATAGTGGATGCTTAAAGCATATGACAGGAAACAAGGCCAACCTAAGCAATTACAAGGAAAAGCTTGGACCCAAGGTGATCTTTGGAGACTCCAACTGTGGACAAACCAAAGGTTATGGACAAATCAAAGTTGGAGCAGTCACCTTCAAAGATGTATCTTATGTCAAGGGTCTGAAGCACAACCTCATCAGCATAAGCCAGTTATGCGATGAGGGTTATTAGGTAACTTTTAACCACTCCTTATTTCTTATTACCAATAATAAAAACATAAATGTATTATCTGGTATTAGACATGGAAACATTTATTTAGTCAATTTTGACTCTGCCATCTCAGATATTTGTTTATTTAATTCTATAAGTAAAACAAATGAATTATGGCATAAAAGGCTTGGATATATTAACCTTAGAATTATATCTAAGCTTTCCAAGGACAATCTTGTTAGAGGACTACCTTCTGGTTCATACAAGAAGGAAGGACTCTGTAGGGCTTGTCAATTAGGTAAGCAAACCAAGAGTTGTTTTAAATCTTTATCCAAGAGTGATTCACCTAGGATTTTGTACTTACTGCATTTGGATCTCTTTGGACCCACTGCAATACAAAGTGTAGGAGGGAAGCATTATTCTCTAGTTATTGTAGATGACTTCTCAAGATTCACTTGGGTGTTCTTTCTTAGGAACAAGTCTGACACCTTCAATGTTCTGACAGAATTTTTCAGGTCCATCAAGATTGAGTACTCTACTCTAGTTGCATTGATCAGAAGTGATCATGGCACTGAGTTTGAATCTCTTCTGATGAGAGAATTCTGTGGAAAAGAAGGGACCAGACAATGTTTCTCTGCTCCTAGAACTCCTCAACAAAATGGGGTAGCTGGAATGAAAAATAGAACACTTATTGAATCAGCAACTACATTGCTAGCTGATGCTCACTTGCCAATCTCTTTTTGGGCAGAGGCAGTGAACACACCAAATTATGTGTTGAACAGAAGCCTGATACATAAGCTTAAGGGTAAAACTCCTATGAATTACTTAAGAATAAAAAGCCTAAGGTTAACTATTTTAAGATATTTGACTGTAAATGCTATCTGCATAACAATGATAAGAAGTATTTAAGGAAATTTGAAGCAAAATATGCTGAAGGTATATTCCTTGGAAATTCTCTTTCTAGTAAAGCATATAGAGTTTACAACAAATGTACTCTTAAGATAGAAGAGTCCATGCATGTATCTTTTGATGAAACTAACATTTTAAATGAGGAGAGGAATACCACCTCTACCAAAGATACTTTGCAGGTATCAGCTCTATGTGAAGAGCTTAATGGATTGGATCTACAGAGTAAAGAATCTCTACTTCCATCAATTCAAACTCTTGAAGATAGTGAAGAAGAGGATAATCCAGATCGAGTTGTTAACTCAAATCAAATGACAGTTGAACAAGTCCCTCAAGAAGAAACTATTGCTGAACCAACTCCAACTGTTGATCACATCACAGTTAGAGATCATCCAATATCCCAAATCATTGGAGACATTTCAGCAGGAGTTCAAACAAGGCATCAATTACACCAAAATCAGATGCATACTTGTTTCCTATCACAAGTTGAACCTCAAGCCATAAAAGATGCAGAACAAGATCCAAACTGGATTCTTGCAATGCAAGAGGAGCTCAACCAATTTGAAAGGAACAAGGTTTGGGATTTGGTTCCAAGACCAAAAGGCCATCCAGTCATTGGCACCAAGTGGGTCTTCAGGAACAAACTAGATGATCAAGGCATAATCATCAGAAATAAAGCAAGATTGGTATCCCAAGGATATTCTCAGGAAGAAGGAATTGATTATGATCAAACCTTTGCTCCTGTTGCTAGACTTGAAGCTATAAGGATTTTTCTTGCCTTTGCTGTCTTCAAGAAAATCAAAGTCTATCAGATGGATGTGAAGAGTGCATTCTTGAATGGAGATATCAAAGAAGAAGTCTATGTAGAACAACCACCAGGTTTCATCTCTCCAACCCACTCTTCTGATGTATTTAAGCTTAATAATGCTCTCTAAGGTCTCAAGCAAGCTCCCGGAGCATGGTATGAGACCTTAGCTAATTTTCTTTTGGAGAACAAATTTTGTAGAGGCATTGTTGATAAAACCTATTTTTCAGGATACATAAAAATCAAACATTACTAGTTCAAATATATGTAGATGATATCATATTTGGCTCTACTGATTCAAATCTATGCAAAAGGTTTTCTAACCTAATGCAATCTAAATTTGAAATGAGTAGTATGGGTGAGTTATCTTACTTCCTTGGCCTTCAAGTGAAGCAAACTCCAAAAGGCATATTCATATCACAATCTAAGTATGCTAAGGAATTAGTGAAAAGATTTGGTATGTCTGATGCTTCCACCATGAAAACACCCATGCCCTCCAATGCAATTGTTGACAATGATGAATCAGGGAAACCTGTTGATCAGAAAGTATATAGAGCAATTGTTGGTTCACTACTTTACTTAACAGCTAGTAGACCTGGCATAATGTTTGATAATTTTAGTAAAAAGAATTTTGAGATATATAAAGGGTTGTCCAAATCTAGGACTCTGGTATCCAACAACTTCAGAATTTGAATTAACTGGATTCTCAGATTCTGGTTATGCTGGATGCAGAGTAGACAAGAAAAGCACATCAGGAACTTGCCAGTTTCTTGGTGATAGGCTTGTGTCTTGGTTTTGTAAGAAACAAACATCTGTGTCTACATCAACAGCTAAAGCAGAATACATTGCTACAGGCAGTTGCTGCTCACAAATATTATGGATACAAAATCAACTTCTAGACTATGGTATCAATCTAAATAATTCAATTGTATTTTGTGACAATACTAGTGCAATATCTATAGCACAAAATCCAGTACTCCATAGTAGGACTAAACACATAGAAATTAGGCACCACTTTATCAGAGATAATGTGGATAAAAATAAAATTTACCTACAATTCATTTCTACTGATTTGCAAAGGGCTGATATTTTCACCAAACCCTTGGATGAAAAGAAACATATCTTCTTTATAAATCAGCTAGGAATGATAGATGGAGATTCAATCAATTAAAAATTAAATTTTCTACTTATCCCATCATTTCATCGAACTGAGATCGACGAAATCTGGTCATTCGTCGAACGGAGATCGGTGAAGTCATCTAGATCGTCGAACTGAGATTGAGAAAAATTTATTTTTTGTCGAACGCAGTTTTGATGAAGCCTATGTTTCTGATCTTTCCTTATAATCAAATCTTATATTTCATTTTAACTGTATGCCTACATAAATTGCTTCTCTTTCCAGTTCCTTTGCACTTGATCTTTTTTTCTTTTGCAGGAACAATGGCAATATTTCTTCAAAATATTTGCATCCTTCCCTACCTCCTATTCAATTGTCCCTTCTTCTAGGGGCCTAGCTCCAGATCTTCCTGAAAGTAGGCAAGGGGAGATGTTTTGAAGAAGATCCTTTTGACAGGGGTAGATGTTTTGAAGAAACTCCTTTTTGTTAGGGGGCGAAGCTCTCTTTTTGATAGGGGGGATGCTTTTTGTAGAAGCTCAAGTTTCAAGGGGATATGTTTTATGAAGAAGCAAAAATCATTCAGTTGATGAAGAAGCCCTTGTATGATAGATTGTAGGTATTTGAAGAAGCTCACAACAGTTTTTATTTCAGTTTGAAGATTCAGATATGACAAATACAGATGCAGATTCAGAAATAATTCAGATATGACAGATTCAACAAAGCAATTCAGTTATTTCTACAGTCAGATCAGCAAAAGCAAAAGCTGAAAAATGCAGTTTGAGATATGACAGATTCAGTTCAGATAAACAAATTCAGAGAGCTGAAGGCAAGGAATTCAGAATTCAGAAAGCAAGAAATTGAACGGCAAATCACATTCAAGCCTCCTTTATAGAAAGACAAAAGGTTTTGATTATTTGTTTTTATCATTTCTGTATTAAATGTAAAATTTCCAAACTCAGTGCATCATATTTTATATATGCTGAAATGTTTAAAATCTGTCAGATATATAGGCTCTGTTGTTTTGTTGTTTATTTTATTATTCAATTTTGTCAAATAGTGTCCTAACCCAAATAGGGGGAGATTGTTGGAACAACCCTATTACTGATTTGGGCTAGGATTACCATCTGTTTATTAGGACTAAGTTGACCCCAATGTATAGTCTAAAGGGTCAAGGTTTTAGGCTGTTAAAACTTAAGGAAAAGATAAATTTTTGCGTTCGACGAACTACATCCTACGTTCGACGAAGGACATGCGCTAGTTCGATGAACTTGTCAAGGTTCTGCATTCGATGAAATGCTTTCTGCGGTCGACGAACTTCAATCTCAGTGGTTGATGAACTTCAGTCTCAGCGGTTGACTATGTCTCAGCGTTCGACCAAGTCTCAGCGGTCGATGAATTGATTCAGATCGACGAAAGTTCTTCTCAGCTCAACGAATTCAATATTCCAGCTAGCTCATCAGATTTTATCTCTCAGTTCGATGACCTCCAGCTTGAGATCGACGAACTCCAGATTGTGTTCGACGAATTTATTCAGATCGACGAAATTTCTCCTCAATTCATTATTTTAGACATATTATTTTTATTCTATTCTCCGAACTCAGATCGTCTATCAGCAACGGATCTATTCCTTCCAGAATAGTCAAGGATTATATCCTTCCTTTTTATTTTATTCCTTTCCATTCTCTTCCCGAGAAAGTAGCCATTTGGCATACTTGAAAAGGATATCATTTAATAGAAAAGGAAAAGGAATTAAATATTTGCTTGCAGTTCCAAAAAATAATCCTCCTGATTATTCTATTCCTTATTCATAGGATTTGAAATTCAAATCAGAGTCATATTGTTAAAAGAAAAAGGAAGACAGGAGAAGAGCAGTACCAATATTATTGCAAAGAGGAAAAAGAGAAGAAGGAACTGTCGAGAGAAAGATATACAGAAAGAAAAAGAAAAGGCTTTCAGATCTTCATTTTCCACAAGCAACAACTCTCTCAATCTCTGAGAACATCAACAAATATTCTCTCAGTTTTCTGCTGCAAGTTTTAATCTTCAAAAGAGCAACAATAATCTGAGAAATATTTGTCTCTCAGATTCATCAGCTATCAAGGAAGATCTACATTCAAGAGAAAGCTCCATTCTCAACTGTCAACCAATTCTATCAAACAGGGGGAGCTTTACAACATCACATTCCACTAGTCTTCTCTCAGATTATTGAAAGAGAAGAACTTCATAACCCTCTTTATTCCATTATGTACAGGGTTCTAACTCCCTTCAAAAGTTAACCCCTTGGTGGCAGGGCACCTGATCAAAAACCTGTGGTTGGTTTGAGCACCTGATCAAAAGCTCATTGGTGTTTGGACAGCTGATCAAAAATCCATTAGTAATAGTGTTGGGACCATTGCCCACAATGTCCTAGATTTGGAGAAGTTCATTCCTAAGTCAAAGATATACCTCAAAATGTATTTGATATACTTTCTAGAATCACTGTGCAGGAGATCAGGTCAAGCTAGGTGCTCAAGAAATTCATCTAAGTTCACAAGCGTCGAGACACTACACATCGCTCGATGCCAGTGACCTAGAAGCGTCGACCTATGTCTGCTGTCTCAAAAAGGCAAGGTCACTGCTGAAGATCTGAGACCAAGTCAAGAAGCGTCGAGCCAAGGGATATCGCTTGACGCCATGGAATAAGAAGTGTCGACTAACTTCAGTTAGCTCAACGACAGTAAAAAGAGTCTAGAGGTGAAGGCAATATTAAGAAGCGTCGAGCTCCTATACATCGCTTGACTCTTACAGATAAAAAGTGTTGAACGACAAAAGATTGCTCGTCGCCTAAGAAGGAGGCTTTGAGAGTTTCAGTCTAAGTAGAAAGTGTTGAGCATCTACACATCGCTCGACACCTTACAAAAAAAGCGTCGACAGAGTTACACATTGTTCAACGCCCTTTTCCTTAAAAGCGCTGAGTTAAGAAATGTGTAACAGTACATCTACAGCAAGTTGAGCAATGTCGAGATGATGACCATGTCTAAACTCCTCGTCAATTTTGAAGACACTAAAGACCGTTGATGATCTAACGTCATGCTGATGTGGAGGAGCGTCTTAGATGTCGCGGATGGTCGGTTATAAATAAAAGGCATGACCTATGATTTATGTGTTCAACATTTTACTATTCAAAGCCATTATCTTCTCCGTTGTTCGAGAGAAAATCTAAGGAAGAATCTGAAGAAGCCATTGTTGGGTTTTCTATACCACTCGAAAGGGATAACATATCGAATATGCGCAGCGGAAATAGCAATAAGAACAACCCAAAAGAGACTAACGGATCTTGCGGTTTTCATGATTCAAGAGAATAAGCAAATCGAAATACAAAGTACCTTTGTGGGATTGAGTCAACACTCAACCAAGGTGCTCCAAAGAGAAATCCAAAGATCTGCCTTTGAGTTCTTCAAGAGTCGAAATGGATCGATCCCTCTATAGAAGTCCACACAAGCAAAGGAGAACCATAGCTTCTTGTCGTACAAGAACTAGGTCGGAGAAGGATGCTCCTAACGTCCCCACGGACTGCTAGATCCGATCCAGGGGAGGCGGCGACTGACGGCGGCGACCAGCGGTGGTGGAAGGCGATCGGAGGACAGGAAGAACGAGATGCCCTCGCGCAGAACAGTTCCGGTCGGCTTCCCGTCCAAAATTGCGATAGGATTAAGTTCCCGTAAACCTAGAATCGCAATCCCTTTTATACTTGAACGCATAAATCAGGCTATCCGCAGACCAGAACATTTCTGTCCAGATTTACATTCGCCGAATTCGACTAATCATTATAACCGAATTCGACTCAAATTCGGCGAAACCATTTCGACGAATTTGTCTATATGCTATAGCCAATTCGACTATATAAATTTGGTTATATCATTTCGTCGAAACCATTTCGTCGAACTGACATATTTCGGCTAAACCCTTTAGTCGAATCTGTTACAATTCGGTTAATCACAATAGCCGAATCGATATAGCCGAATTCCATTAGTCGAATCAACATAATTCGGTTAAACCCTTTTGCCGAATTTGACACAGTTCGGTTAAACACTTTACCCGAATTTGTCTAGCATAAATCCATTCGTTTAAACCCTTTAAATGATTTCCCTTTGAGACATTCTCAAGTTAATGCCAAGCAGTCACAGGATCGGTCCTCCGCTCATATCCAATATGAGTAAGGCCAACATAATACTTTCTCCAACTTCTCCAAATGCTTTTATGTGCGACCCTATAGGCACATAACTGTTGATTGCTTTGAGATCACCTCAGAAACTCCAACAGCCATCTCCTCTTTCAGAATCATACTAAAGAAATCCCTTCAGCAATCTGGTGCTGATATTATTTCTGAAGAGAAAAGGTCAAGGAGGAAGAATCTGTCTTCCTAAAGAAGAACAATCATCATAGCCTGTGCAATTCAAGAAGACCATTTTGCTGTTGCTGTTCTGTTGAAGATTTCTGTCTGATCTTTCAGATAGATCAAGAAGACTCAATACATTGGAGAATCTGAGTCTAAGTGATATTTCTACTTCTTTCAATTTCTGTAGGATCTGAGTTGTCAGATTTGAGTGTAGGATCTTTCAAGGATCTGAGGTGTAGGATCAGTTGTGATCTGAGTTGTAATATTTAGGGGTGATATTGAGTGTAAGCCTATTATTATAAAGGCTGAGGTAGGATCTGTTGAGACGTGAGATTGTAGGATCTGTTGAGATCTGAGATTGTAGGATCTGTTGAGATCTAAGAGTGTAGGATATGTTGAGATCTGAGACTGTAAGATCTGTTGAGATCTGAGGCGTAAGAAATTTTTGGTGGTCTGAGATCTGGAGGAGATATAAACCCTATCTAGCACACAGCTTGAGGGGAGAAGGGGGAAAGTGGATTACCCAAGATAGGGGAACCACTATAAAATTCTGTGTGTTTGTGTTTTTTTTCTTGAAAGCTCTGATCATCATTCACATTCATTTAGGATTTAATCAAGAATTGCAAATAGATTTTAAAATAACTTATTCACCCCCCCCCCCCCCCCCCCTCTAGGTGATTAGCTACCCTTAAATAAACTCTTTTAAGTGATATCAGAGGTGGTTATTCAAGAAAAGGTTTAACAGCCTGAACAAGACCTCCTAAGGGTAGATTTGTTAAGTCGTGATGGCTAACAGTGAAGGGAACAAGGAATTCACATCAATGAAGTTACCAATCTGTAGAAAAGAAAACTTTGGGATTTGGAAGGAAAGGGTCAGATTATTCATGGAATCTTTTGACCCTAGGATATACATCACAGTACTAGAAGGACCTTTTGTTCCAATGAAGGTCTCATTCATAGATGGAAATATCAAGACTCCCAAAACATATTCTGAGATGACTAAAGATGAAGTGATTCTGGCCACCATGGATAAGAGAGCTCAGAATATCATTGTGAGTGCAATTAAGGATTCAACCTTCCAGAATTTAGTGCATTGTAAAACTGCCAAGGAAATGTGGGAATCTCTCATTGTCTATATGGAAGGAACTGAAGAGGTCAGAGATGACAGGAAGTCTCTTCTGAATCAGCAATATGAGGCTTTCAGACAAGACAAGAAGGACTCTATAGCTATTCGTTATGAGAAATTCTTTAAAATTGTCAATGGTCTGAAAACCTATGGAAGAACATTTACAGACTATGAGCTAAATGATAAATTCTTGAGATCCCTTAACAAAGAGTGGGACATCAAGATCTGAGCTATCAGGGAAATGGGAAATCTGGGAAACATTCAGCCCCAGAACCTACATGGGAAACTTCTGTCCCATGAACTTCACCTGAACACCAGAAAAGCTGAAGAAGGACACAACAAAGAAAACCCCATTGCTCTAAAAGCAGAAAGTTCGAAGAGAAGCAAAGAAAGGATGTCATCACCCCCCAAGATACCATCAGAATCTGAAGAATCAGAGACCAGTAATTCTGACTCTGAAATATCAGATAGTGAACTGGCACTCTTCACCAAACAACTGAAAAGAATGCTCAGAAGAAAATAGCACTGGAAAACTAGGCCTTCTCAGTCATCCAGATCCAAAAAGCACTCCAACTACTCAGAAGGATCCAGACCAGATTCCTTGTTGACAGAAGTCCTTTATCTGATTCTGAAACTGAACATAAAACTATTTATAAACCTGAGGAAAATTCACTTTCTTCTGATGCGAGTGACTCAAAATCTAACTTTCACGAAGATGAAATTGTTGAGAAATATGAGTCACTTCTTAAAGCTCCCCAAAAGAGTAAAAGGCATAACAAGAAGCTACATAGAGAAATATCTGAACTAAAGAAGACTAACTCCCAATACTCTGAGGCAACTAAGAGGCTGAATCAGGTAAGCAAGGAGCTTAGCAAATTGAAAGTTATGTCTATCATTCACATTCAGACTTTATGCACTAAGGAGAAATTAATAAAAGAACTTGAGGCAAAACTCCTAGCTGCAAGGAAGCTTGTGGCAAAATTGTCAAAACCACAAACTATTCTTCCCATAATAGACACATTCTCTGCACAATACAGATGTGGCATAGGATTCAATAGGAAGGCAGAAAATAAATCTAAAAATAATGACAAGGCACCCATGCGACCTATAAAATTCAACAAAGCCATGCTTATCACAATTGAGCATGATCTAAAGGATGTGCATGAGCATTGGAAGGGTGAGTGTTCCACTAGCAAAGCTCACTCAATTCAACCAAGCATTAGTGATGCCATATCTCTATACAAAGAAAAAGGATTAATTCATTATGACTCCTTTGTATTTGGAGCAAACACCAAATTCAAAGGAGAGGAACTGAGACCAGTAGTGAAAACTACTCCTGTCAAGAAATCTGAATCAACAAATTTCATTGAAACACTTTACAAAACTCCATTGAATAAGGCAAATAAACAAAATGTGAGTCAACCCAAAGCGGTGAGAAGACCTCAAAGGAGATATAACACATATGAATGTTGGTGATGTGGAAAGGTTGGCCATTTTGCTCTTGACTGCTGGTTCAACCCAACTGTTCCAAGAATTAATTCTGGGAAACCAGTACTCAGACCAGTGGCAACACACACATCACAAAGGATCAAAAAATAAGTAAAGATACCAGCTAATACTAATAAGGTTCTAGGACACAACTCTGTGTGGGTTCTTAAGAAAAATAATTTTCTTATTACAGGTTTGTCCAAAGACCAATCAAATCCCTATCTGGTATTTGGACAGTGGGTGTTCCATGCACATGACTGGAACAAGAAGTCTACTGAATGCCTATTCCTCTGTGAAGAATGGACCAAAGGTTGTATTTGGAGGATCTGACAGAGGTAAGACTAAAGGATATGGTAAAATAACAAATGGAATTGTCACCATCACCAAAGTTGCTTATGTTGATGGATTGCAACACAATCTCATCAGCATAAGTCAATTATGTGATCTTGGGTATGACATTTCATTCCACAAGGACGAGTGCCTAATTATGAAAAATAATGAGATAATTCTCCCAGGCACTAGGAGTGGCAACATTTACTGCTTAAATTTTATATGTTCTGAACAAGTAAATCCCATATGCTTAGTAGCTGGAAATAAAGTCTCTAGTAGTGTGCAATGGCACAAAAGGTTAGCCCACATAAACTATAAGACTATAAATAAGCTCATTTTAGGAGATCTAGTGAGAGCAGGGCCTAAGTGGAAGTGTGTGCAGGAGGGTCCCTGCCATGCTTGTCAAATGGGTAAGCAAACCAAGTCATCTTCAAACCAATTGGTGAGAAGGATTCCATTAGATGTCTATACCTACTTCACATGGACCTATTTGGACCAATGCCAATTCATAGCCTAGGAGGAAAGATTTACACTCTTGTAATTGTTGATGATTATTCTAGATTCACATGGGAATTCTTCCTAAGACACAAGTCAGATACTCTAGAAGTATTCACTAGATTTGTTAGGCAAATCAAAAATGAAATAGGAAACACAGTAGTCAAAATTAGAAGTGACCATGGGACTGAATTTCAGTCAGGTGCAATTACCAAATTTTGTGAAAATCTAGGCATCTCATAAGAATTCTTATCTCCCAGAACTCCCCAACAAAATGGGGTTGCCGAGAGAAGAAATAGAACTCTCATTGAAGCTAGTAGGAGTATGCTGAGTGACTCCTCTCTTCCTGAGTATTTTTGGGTTGAAGCTGTAAACACAGCATGTCATGTGCAAAATAGGGCACTTATCAACAAAAGACTGAATAAGACCCCTTATGAGTTGATGAAAGGTAGAAAACCCACTTTAGCCTACTTCAAAGTATTTGGAAGCAAGTGCTTTGTATTAAATAATGGAAAGCACCATCTCACTAAGTTTGCTGAAAAAGCCCATGAGGGAATCTTAGTTGGATATAGCTCTCAAAGTAGAGCCTATAGAATCTTCAACAAAAGCTCAAATATGATAGAAGAATCTATTCATGTTGTATTTGATGAAACCAGCCTTATTTATAAGGATCATGGAAGTCTCTCTAGTAATGCAGGTTCAACACAAAAATTGAAGGAGATGAATATCAATGAACAGCACATTGAAGACAATGAAGAAACTAATGAGACTGTGATTGTGACTAGAGAGGATGAGTCTCAAGAAGAAAACAAACATGAATAACCAATTGCTGTTGAAGAACTACAACATCCAGAATCTCTAGAACAGCCAACTCAAACAAATGCACCAGAATCACAAAGGGAGAATGAGAGGTGGAGGAATGCAACCAAGCACCTGAAGGATCACCCCAAAGAACAGATTATAGGAAATCCAAATGAAGGTGTGCAAACCATAAGAGGGAACTCAATACATGAGGCATTGCATCACAACTTTCTATCCAAAATAGAACCTAAGAAATTTGATGAAGCCAATAAGGACCCTTCATGGATATTGGCTATGCAAGAAGAGCTAAATCAATTTGAAAGATGCAAGGTCTGGATATTGGTTCCAAGACCAAAGAAACACAAAGTTATAGGGACCAAATGGGTATTTAGGAATAAGCTGGATGAACATGGTGTGATTATCAAGAACAAAGCAAGGTTGGTTGCCCAAGGATATAGACAGGAGGAAGGCATAGATTTTGATCAAGTGTTTGCTCATGTGGCAAGATTGGAGGCCATTAGGCTATTCCTGGCATTTGCATCACATATTGGATTCATAGTATATCAAATGGATGTGAAGTCAGCATTCCTTAATGGAACAAAATTGGAGGAAGTATATGTAGAACAACCCCCATGTTTTATTGACTCTACTCAGCCAAACTATGTTTATCTTTTACTAAGGTTTTTATGGTCTAAAACAGGCACCTAGGGCCTGGTATGAGACATTATCTAGAATTCTCATTGAGAATAAATTCTCAAGGGGAAAGATAAACAAGACATTGTTTCTTAGGGTAGTTGAAGGTCAGATTCTACTAGTACAAATATATGTAGATGACATAATTTTTGGCTCAACTGATTATAACCTTTGCAAAAGGTTTGCAAGCCTTATGCAAGGGAAATTTGAAATGAGCAGCATGGGTGAGCTCAAATACTTCTTGGGACTCCAAGTGAAACAGTCTGAGGAAGGAATCTTCATTTCTCAGACCAAGTACACCCAGGAGATCATCAAGAAGTTTGGAATGGAAAATTCCACTATCATGAAAACCCCAATGGCAACCAACATGTCACTAGACAAGGATGACAAAGGAAAACCTATTGATGAAACCTTGTACAGAGGCATCATTGGCTCATTGCTCTACCTAACTGCTTGCATGCCAGACATTGTGTTCTCAACATGTGTGTGTGTGCTAGGTACCAAGTGAACCCTAAAGAATCTCACTACACTACTGTCAAAAGAATCCTGAGATATCTGAAGGGTACTCTTAATCTTGGCCTTTGGTATCCTAGAAGCAATGATTTTGAACTTACTGGTTTTTCAGATGCTGACTTTGCAGGATGCAAGGAGGACAGAAAAGAGCACATCAGGCACCTGTCAATTCCTTGGGAAAAGGCTAATATCTTGGAGTAGCAGGAAGCAGACCAGTGTAGCTATCTCTACAGTAGAATCTGAGTACATCTCAGCTGGAAACTGATGTGCTCAGCTACTTTGGATTCAACAACAACTCCAAGACTATAAAATCTAGCTAAGTAAATCCCCTTTATATTTTGATTCAACTAGTACTATTGCTATAGCTAATAACCCCGTATCACATAGCAGAACAAAGCACATAGAAATTAGATTTCACTTCATTAGAGAACATATAGAAAATGGAGACATCACAATTGAATATATCCCCAAAGACAAACAAGTGGCTAATATATTCACTAAACCCCTGGATGAAACAAAATTCAATAACTTTAAAATTGAATTAGGAATGCTAAAAATGGAATGAAGTTGTCTTGAAACAAAATAAAATAAAGCTAGAATAAATGACAATTCTCAAATAAGTGCAGAAAATGAAATAAATAAATGAAAATAATAATTAAGTCCTTAAAGGTGAGTGTAGTTATAACTGGCGTCAAGCAAGGATACCTGGCGTAGAGTGAAGATACCTGGCGTCGAGAGAAGATAACTAGCGTCGAGCGAAGATAAATGGCGTCGAGCGAGGATAACTTACGTCAAGCAATCTCAACGCTTGTACGAAAAGAGCAAGGCCGTCTCGACAGGGTGAATCTGAACCATTTGATCAATTTTGTTAAACAAGTCTGGCGCGCAACTATTCATCTTCTTGAACTAGAAATTTTATAAATAGGGAAGATACTTCGTCAGTACCTATGCCCTAGAATTCCCAGTTCGAAATTATCTGCCCTAGAAAATCTCTCCATCAACACTTTCAATTAAAAATCAACAACTACAATGCCTCCCAAGAGTAGTGATTACCTTTACGAAGGAGGCGAGCTCATTCGCAATGGATTCCAAGCAGCACCAGAGGAAATCAAGAAACCATCGAGCTAATTTACAAATAAGGGCTAGAATTCGTTCTTTTTGAATCGTCTCTAATCTGGAAATGAGTGGTTTTAGAATTATTTTCTAATGCAATAATAGACACCGCCAACTCGAAGCTTAAAACTACTATAAATGGTAAGAAGATTAAGATTTCTCCTACAAGACTCGCTAAGGCACTAGAACTGCCAAGACTCAAAAGTAATGAAGAAGAAGAAGAGGTGAGTTCTGAGAAAATAAGATTAGCCCGATTATGGTGTGGAATTGAAACATCACACGAAATCTCTGGTAGTGTGCTGAGGAAAGGGATGAACTCAAGAGGAAAGCTGCTGACAGATATAATAGGAAAGGGACTGCTATGCAAAACAGGGTCCCATGATAAAATTTTGAGGAAAATGTTCGTCTTACTGACCAGAATTATCCATACATTAAGAACTGACTGGGGGAGGGTAGTGTTTGATAGAGTGATCGAATGTATCCAAGCACCCAACATGGGTAGGATACTGTCTTTGTATTTAGTAAAGGTAATTCCAGATTCTTTAAACAATAAACTTGGGTCAAAAATAAATCATATGAAGAAAATGGACATCAGAATGCTAGAAAGATGGGAAAGGATTTTGTTAAGTCATCCACCAGCAGAATCTTCTCCCAAGTAGAAGAAAGTTCAGAAGAAAAAGAAGAAGAAGGTCTCTTCCAGCTCTTCAAGCTCATCATCCTCCAAAAGGAAATCGAAATCCACCCCAATCCACAATCCCTATCTCACAACATCTGATGAAAAAGAAGATGAAAAATCCAGGGACAGTATTCTTGACACACAAACAGGTACTGATCCAATACTGAAAGGGGTTGACAAGATCAACAAAGTACAAGATGAGAAAGAGAAGGAAGAAGAAGAGAGAGGAGGTCAATCTGGATCCCCTTCTAGAAATGAGGGGGAGGCTCAGGATGAGATCCCTGCTCCTAAGAATATTGATCCAGATAATGCATCATTTGAGAGGGAGGCTCCAGATGAGATCCCTACTCAAGATAATACTGATCTCTACAATGTACCAGATGAGGGGGAGGCTCAGGATGAGATCCCTGCTCCTAAGAATCTTGATCCAAATATTGCATCAGTTGAGGGGGAGTCTTAGCATGAGATCCCTGCTCCAGAGATCCCTGATCTAGAATTTCCTGATATTGATGCTACGAATGTGGGTGAAGGATCTCAATCTCAAAAGAAAAAGGCTGAGAAAGTTATTAAAATAGAATCCTCTAGCTCACATATGAGCTATAGACAAGACTCTTTGATCAAAGAAGACAACAGTACCAATGTTGATATAGCAAGAGAAATTAATGTGGACCGAAGTCCTATACTACCTTAGCTGGAGGAGTTGCTTAACAATCAAAGAAGATTACTGGAGCAGTACATTGAGGAAAACAACACAAAAATGAAAAATGATGTAGATTTTCAAATGAAATTGGTCAGGTTTGAAGTCAACTTTCAGATGAATGCATTGAGAGAGGAAATGGTCAAATTCTTCAAAAGAACTGGTGCTTCTGTGGATTATACAACTGAACAGCTAGATTCAATCAAAGAGACTTCAAAGGCTATTAAAGCAACACAAACAGATATTGCAAAGACTGCAGATGATGTTCAAAAGAATCAAGGAATCTTGAGCAACAATATGCAGGTGTTATACAAAGAACAAGTTGTTCAAATTCTAACAGGCACTGCCAAAATAGAAGCAAGGTTGCAAAAACAAGATGCTGATATGCTATCCAAGGTTGAAGAGAGCTCTTCTACCCTACAAGATCAAGTAAAAATGACTACAACTACCATTGATGATCATCTTCTTATGGTTAAGAAGACTATTGAAGGAGGATTAAATCATCTGGAGGGTCAAATTATATTTCAGAAAAATGTTCTAAGAGATTATATAGTAGAAGAAGTCATAAAGGGGGAGAGGTCAATGATTAAATCCAGCACTAAGCATGCTGTTTGGACCTCCAATTCCATAAGAGAAACTTTAGGCTATCCTCCCATAAACTATGATGATCAATGCTCTGAAACCAAGCATGCATCTCCTACACAAATTCAAAAGCAAATTGCAAAGATGTACAGTCCTGAAGGCAAGCACAAGTGAAAGAACATTACTTATGAACAAGTAGAATCTAGCAAAAGGAAATTCAGAGAAGAAGTTGAATCAAGGGATGATTATGAACATTGGTCTCCCTTATCAAGGGAAATTATTCTGGCAGCATGGGAAGCTATGAAAGGTAATCCAGGAGATAGGGGAAATGGTACTCTGAAGCTGAGTGGTTGAAGCACAGGGATCAGGAGGAGCTGAAGATAAAGTTCAAAGCTGACAAGTTGGCTGGGAATGTTTAGGCAAGTGATAAGGAGCCAATCAAATATTTCCCAAAGCCATTTGGCTACTTCAAGAGAAGGAAAGAAGTTGCTGAAGCCCTATCCAAGAAAGTTAAGAGAGGAATAGATATCAAGGAATCTGAACAGCAATAGGATTTGAATTTTTCTTAAGAAGTTCTCAGAATGTATTTGATATATTTTTGGACAATCTTAATGAGCTCCCAGAGCAAACTATTTCTTATTATCATCATATATATATATATGACTGTGATGTGTTTATTTCTTACATTTACATGATTTATTCTGAATTGCTTTTGATGAAGATCATCTAATTTGTGACTTTGTGCTCATGTTATAAATCATGTCTGAGATAATTTCTTTTGTTAGAATGTTATGGTAATCTGAGTTTATAAAGTGTTATATTCATCATGTTGTGTTTGCATGTGTAGAAATTATTGTTTATCTTTGGAAAAAGGGGTATATCATTGACTAAGGTTATGACTTCTTCAAATAGGGGGAGATTGTTGGGACCATTGCCCACAATGTCCTAGATTTGGAGAAGTCCATTCCTAAGTCAGAGATATACCTCAGAATGTATTTGATATACTTTCTAGAATCACTATGCAGGAGATCAGGTCAATCTAGGTGCTCAAGAAATTCATCTAAGTTCACAAGCGTCGAGACACTACACATCGCTCGACGCCTGTGACCCAGAAGCGTCGACATATGTCTGCTGTCTCAAAAAGGCAGGGTCACTGCTGAAGATCTGAGACCAAGTCAAGAAGCGTCGAGCCAAGGGATATCGCTCGACGCCATGGAATAAGAAGTGTCGACTAACTTCAGTTAGCTCAACGACAGTAAAAAGAGTCTAGAGGTGAAGACAAAGTTAAGAAGCGTTGAACGACTAAAGATTGCTCGTCGCCTAAGAAGGAGGATTTGAGAGTTTCAGTCTAAGTAGAAAGTGTCGAGCATCTACACACCGCTCGACACCTTACAGAAAAAGCATCGACAGAGATACACATTGCTCAACGCCCTTTTCCTTAAAAGCTCTGAGTTAAGAAAAGTGTAATAGTACATCTACAGCAAGCTGAGCCATGTCGAGATGATGACCATGTCTAAACTCCTCGTCTATTCTGAAGCCACTAAAGACCGTTGAAGATCTAACATCATGCTGACGTGGAGGAGCATCACAGATGTCACGGATGACAGGTAATAAATAGAAGGCATGACCTATGATTTATGTGTTCAACATTTTCCTATTCAAAGCCATTATCTTCTCCGTTGTTCGAGAGAAAATCTGAGGAAGAATCTGAAGAAGCCATCTCCTCTTTCAGAATCATACTAGAGAAATCACTTCAGCAATCTGGTGCTGATATTATTTCTGAAGAGAGAAGGTCAAGGAGGAAGAATCTGTCTTCCTAAAGAAGAACAGTCATCACAGCCTGTGCAATTCAAGAAGACCATTTTGCTGTTGTTGTTCTGTTGAAGATTTCTGCCTGATCTTTCAGCTAGATCAAGAATACTCAATACATTGTTGAATCTGAGTCTAAGTGATAATTTTACTTCTTTCAATTTCTGTAGGATCTGAGTTGTCAGATCTGAGTGTAGGATCTTTCAAGGATCTGAGGGATAGGATCAGTTGTGATCTGAGTTGTAAGATTCAGGGGTGAATCTGAGTGTAAGCCTATTGTTATAAAGGCTGAGGTAGGATCTGTTGAGATGTTAGATTGTAGGATCTGTTGAGATCTGAGATTGTAGGATCTGTTGAGATCTGAGAGTGTAGGATATGTTGAGATCTGAGACTGTGAGATCTGTTGAGATCTAATGCGTAAGACCTTTTTGGTGGTTTAAGATCTGGAGGAGATATAAACCCTATCGAGCACACTGCTAGAGGGGAGAAGGGGGAAAGTGGATTACCCAAGATAGGGGAACCACTATAAAATTCTGTGTGTTTGTATTTGTGTTTTTTTTCTTGAAAGCTTTGATCATCATTCACATTCATTTAGGATTTAATCAAGAATTGCAAATAGATTTTAAAATAACCTATTCACCCCCCCCCCCCCCTCCTCTAGGTTATTAGCTACCCTTAAATAAATTCTTTTAGATAGGGCACCTGATCAGAAACCTAGTGGAATCCTACCAAGGGTGGTAGAAGAGTAGATGTACCAGGTTTATTGGGGAACTACTATAAATCCGTGTGTCTTCTGTGTTTGTGTGATTTTCTGTACTGTGTTGTGTGATCTCTTTGTGTTTTGTTTTTATAACTCACGCTGTTATACACATATAAATATCACTATTTTAACTTCGCTATAAAAATAAGTGAAAAACTTTTTAATACTCTATTCACCCCCCCTAGAGTAACTTTAAGATCTAACCTCCCTTTCCTTTGATATCAGAGATTACTTTCAACTGATATCAGAGGACTTTCACCATCCCGCCAAGCGAAGCAGTGCTTTAGGCCCGCGTTTTCTTTCATTGTTGTTAATTTAGGAAACCCAAGATCAAACCCCCTATTTATTATTAGCATAGAAATCTTTATAATCAATCTCCTTGATGAGAAATCATACACCCCAACTTGAAATCCTCTGAGATTGATATTCGGGGAGTCTCTCCCAACTTTTATTACTTGTACGACTGGTGTACTTGCCGTAAGCTTGTCACTGGCAGGGTAGGCATCTTGTGGAGGGGGCTAGCCCGTGTGCTGGCACTTCCGCAAGGAGGCTGTCTGGTCATAGGACTCCCCTCAGTCGTGTCTTGTGTTCCGGGAGGGGGGGGGGCTTATAGATTGTCTGATTTCTTTACTCTCATACATAGACCTTACACTGAACAATCATACTCAGGCAAAAAATTTCAAAATCACACATTTTTTCTAAAAAATACAACTTTTGTTACTAACGCACGGCGGTATATTGTTAACGCTGGTGGTAGTATAAATCCTATGTATTTTAAATATTTTTAAAGTTATGCATTTCTGTTTATTTCCTGTTACTCATGAAATACAAAAATAAAAAATTAATCAAAATCAATCAAAAACATGCTTTTTCCTTATACATACAAAAAAAATCAAATACAAAATTTCAAAATAATTTCAAAGAACAAAAAATTCCTTTCTTTTTATCTCCTTATGAGTGCTTATTATTTTGTATCTTATATAAAAAAATAGTTTACTATTTATTGAACTGATTTCAAGGGTGATTTTAACTATCTTTTCAAGGTTAAAATACAATGAAAATTCTCTATTTTGAATATCTTAAAACATTGTTTTCTGTCATGCCTTGAACATTAGCTTGTAATATGCAATGAACTTGATTATAGAAATCTTGTATAGAATTGCTTAGCATGCCTCTAAGTTTGAGTAATGTTTTATATTTGATAATGATTTACCTACTCACTTGTTTGATATTCTACATATAATTTTAATCTTACTCTTGCATGATTGTGTTGTGTAACAACTTAACATTATTACATGTGTGCTTAGTTTACCTACACCTCATAAATATCCTTTTCTTTTCATGCACTCATATTTGAAGGTGTGTTTTATAAAAATAAAAAACTCTATTTTTGCAAAAAACAAGTGAATTCATATGAATATTTGACAAAGATAACTCCACCAAACACTACTCACCATCCTGATAAGTCTTAATGATCATTGTGAGGCTGAGCACCTTAGAGAGAATTGTAAAGTGTCTTCTGCAAACTCTTTTATACTCTACTTCTTCTTGTACACTAGATCAAAAATAAATAAAAGAAAAGATAAAATATGTGATCCCCCAAGCACTACTTTGCACCAGATAAGTCTTAATGAACATTGTGTGTGTAGAGCACCTTGGGAGTTGTACTATTTATATGTGCATTGAAATCAAATATAGCTTTGTTGCTGGAAGTAACTCTAAAATTGCATTTCAATAATGTTGTGTTTATTTCATTATACATGTCATGTGTTATGATTAAATCATTTGTATACTCTTATCAATAACACTACTTGTACACATCATTATCTCTTATAAGCTTTATACTCATGAGTATTGGACTTTAATGCATATTTACATGTCTTTTCTACATTTTTTAGTAGAAGCACTAGATAGCTTTGCATGATCATACTTGAATTGCGAATTTAGAGCATTGTAGTTTCTTATATTGTCTTAATAAATTAAAATCATGCTTGAAATTTTTGTGTGTACCAGAAGCATATCTTGGATTTCAAATTCAAAACATCTTCTTTCAAACACTCACACTCTTATTCACTTTCAACACTTCCAAATTTCAAAAATGATGTTTACTTTAAGAATGCTTATTATATTTGAACTTATCTTCCACTACGCCTTGTATACTCAATCTTTCTTATTTACTTTCTAAACAAGTGCTATTATATTTTGATACAAATGATATTGTGATCTTAGCCTTCAATTGTTAAACCATCTATTCTCTACTAAAACAAAACCCTTACTTATTTACTATGCTTCAAACTCAAATAAAGATGTTTATTTATCTTGTAACATGTTTTTCATTATCCTTACTACTTGTACGCTCGATCATGAATATTTTCTTACCCAACAAGAGGTATTAGTCACTTAAGAAATGATATTTCATTCTTTCTCTACACTTCCTACAAAAGGGGGCGAATAACTAAGTAATTCAAACTCCATCCTTTACTCACTCACCATATAGTATCTCTAAGTCGTAAATCGTTGTCATGCTCTTTCCTCTTCTCTCCAGCCTCTTTTGATAATACCAAAAGGGGGAGAATAACTTTGAAAGAAATTAACACTTATGGGGAGAAAAATACATAGGATGCTATGATGTAGGGGGATCACTCATATAGGGGGAGCATCTATATAGGGGGATCATATTCGTACTATCGGGCCTATCCTTTAATATAAAACACATTTCTTATTGTCGAATGCTTTTCTTTCTAAGAGGATTTGTTGTTATCAAAAGGGGGAGTTTGTTGGAATATGCTTTCCACATCTCTTGGTTTGATAATAACAAATCCCATTGTATTTGATCATACTTGACATGTGTTTATAGTGTGCAGGAACATCAGCTTTTAAGGCCCTAAAAGTACGGAAAAGAAAGTCGATGAATTACCTACCAGGTCAAAACTCTGATGCTAGCACGGTGTGCAAACGCTACCGCTGGCGGTAGCTTCTGCATTTTTAGAAGCATCGTTGAGAAAGGAAATATTCGTCAAAAAATGAATGTCGTTGGGGCTGAATATGGCATGTTATATCGCAATGCATTAAGGCTAATGCCTGATGGTAACTTATGGAAGTCCCGCTATCATAATCCTGATTGATGAGCAAAAGAGGACAGAAATCTGACGGCTGGGAAAGATATAATGCTAACGTGACGCATTAACCTTACCGCAACACAGTAGGATGGGATGCCAAATTTGGAGCCAGAATGTTGCCAAAGATGGCTCAATCCGCGTGCCAGCTTGTTGCCTAAAGAGGCTACCACCTAGCGGTAGCACTACCACTGGCGCTAGATATTGAGTCTATTTAAAGAGCGGTCCGCCTCTGTTTCGATCTGTTGATTTGGACAACACAACTAAGCCACAAATCCTGTATTCGTGAGAGACTCCTCTTTGTAGCCAAGAGAACTCCGTCAACGTTCGTGAATGCTAAGGACTTGAAGAAAGATCAATCACGCTGACTTCATCTTCAAGTTTAACCTTTGAGGGAGTTTCTTTGATGTTTTAGTTTTTGTTATTTGTAACACTTTTTATCATCAATGGAGAATTTGTCACGTGGTTAGCTACTAGGGCCTTGAAAGGACTAGGGGGAATTCACCACTCGATGACTAGGTCTTGGGATTAGATCTAGGTGGTTCTCGAGGCATATTTGGGGATGGAGAGGCTTGAGGCCGTATCTGGGGATACATCGGCTAAAGCCAACTAGTTCTTAGGGAGAAGAGTCAGTATAGAAAACCAAACAGGTTTTATGCAGTCACCTCAATCCCAAGCGTCATTGGGATAAGATTTTGTAATCATTTCTAAAGCAATAATACTATATGTATTTCTCTAATATTGTATTGCTATCTTTGATCATTGAAATCTAAACGAAAAGGTATTCTCTGTAACTAACGCCGAGCGATAACGCTACCGCTGGCGTTAGAAACAAAGTGCTCATCTCTCGTGCCTAGTGCAACCCAGTTTCATAAAAATCATACTGCAGTATCTTAACCGAGATATTTTTAAAAATACTATCAACTTACTTGAATAAACTGAATTAAGTCTTAAAAGTTGATTAGGGTTTTCCCTTCACATCTCATTAGTATTTATATGACTGAGATCATTAACAGACGAATCCAAGAAACTTTATGTCAGAAATCTCTTTCCTTAAAAGACTGATCTTATTATCACAATCAACGACAACAGAGATTAGAATATCTGTAACTTGAACTGTCTCAATGATATACAAGTTGTCTCGATGAAATTTCAAATTGTCTCAATGATACTTGAGGTCTTCAAGATGATATCTGGAAATCAACATGATTACTATCTTTAAGCTGATTATAAGCTTATCAAGATGTTATTTTAGCTTGTCAAGACAATAAGACTTATACTTTAGATTAAGCTTTGGACATTATCAGGGGGTCATATCTAAATGATATGAACTCAAGCATTCATCATTCAATATGATTCTTGAAATATTGTAGAGACTTCTCGACAATATTTTAGCTGTTCTAGAAAATAATTGACTTATACAGTTTTAACTCCACCCAGGGCTTCTAAACGATACCATAGCTTCAACACGATTGTACTTAGCACTTGAGAGCTTCTACTTAAATTATTGAATTCGTTGAAACACTTCAAGATGATAATTATCTGTTTGAGCTTCATCAAGGCGATATTCTAATGAAGGAGACGTATATCTTCAAAATGATATTCCTTGAAGCTTAAGGTTATTAAGCCGATTTTTCATGATTCTTTGAACCTTATCAAGATGATATTTGACTTAGAATGATTTTGTGAATTATTCAAATATCCCTTGGACTTGTATTTATTTCATGAGTTATTATGAGTGATTTAACTTGATTTAAATAACCATCTTGAAACACCAAAACAATGTCATGCATTAAATACAAAGTGAGTTTATCATTATCCCGAGGACTTCTTCAAATCAGGATAATTGTGGGCAATTTTCTCAACACTCGCCATCTCCTCCATCACACTGTCTACCACCTTGACCTTCTTCTTGCAGCTGATGCTGTTAATAGCATTGAGATAACACCGTTTATCCACCTTCGGATCACTCATGATCCAGATCTGCAAGCCTCCTATGTTGTATTTCAAGCATTGGTGGTAGGATGAGGGCACACACTAGAAGGCATTGATAAAGGACCTCCCAATGATGATGTTGTAGCTCTTAGGAGAATCGATGATAGAAAATCAATAATTTTTGGACATCCATCCCAACATCAGAAGGAGCTCCACTCCTCCTAAAACACCCTTACTCTCCCCGGAAAAACCAAAGAGAGTCCTGTCGATGGTGGTGACCTTCTTTTCTTCCACTGCCATGGCATTGAAAGCCTTCTTGAAGACAATGTTTATGGAGCTCCCATTATCCACAAGGATTTGGGATACGGTGAAGTTTTCAACCGCCGCATAGACCACCACCGCATTATGAAAGGGTTCACATTCCCCATCATATTCTCCGTTGAGAACGTGATCTCTCCGATCGGGTGTGGAGTTTGGGAAGTGGATGCCACACTTTGGCCATACACAGCGTGGAGACTCCCCTTCTTGGTGGACTCTAAACCAACTCCTCCGTTGATCACCCTAATTCCTTTACGATGTCCCTGGTTCACCCGGTCCTCGCACCCTGTCGGGGCTTTACCTCCATCGCCTATATTTCTCCCTTCTTCTCCTCCTCTCTTCTTCTACTGCCCTCCCCGGGATCTTCCTCTGAATTCTCCCCTAAGCTCCAAGAACTCTGGACAGGTTATTGTCGCGTGACTTTCCACCTGGTGGAACTCACAATAGGACATCACCATTCTATCCTCCATTCTTCTTGGCTATCGGGATCTTCCACCGCGACCTCATCCCCATACAATCATATTCACCTCCGTTGGAGGGAATTGATTCTATGACCATAACCCCAGCCTCCTCTCAGGAAAGTTAAAATGAGCTTGATGCTCATGGGAAAATCTCCATCCTGGACTCGCCTAGTGTGGTGCTCCTGCCGACCTCCACACTTGCCTTTTGGCTGGTCCTTGAAATTTTCTCTCTTTCCCTTGCTGCTCTTGACCTCGAAAGGGTCTCCTCTCTTCTTGACTCCTTGGCTCCTCCCTCTTCTTGAACTCTGTTCTTCTGGTGTCAGACACCATCTACTCCTCTCCACTTCTGAGCTTCATTAACTTAGCCACGAAACCACAGTTCTTGGTCTCGATCTCGATGTACCGCCCTGTGCGGTCAATGAGATCTTCAAATAACATTGGGGGTCATGATATATCTCCATCTTGAAGAGGCCCTCCTGCAACCCAATCATGAGGGTGAGTTGTTGAGTGTCACCTGACACATCTTGGATGGTGAGGACTTCCTCCTAGAAGCAATCAATATAATTCCCGAGCGACTCCTGGGCTCCATGCTTAATGAGGAAAAGAGTTTCCGATCCTCTTTTACACTTCTCCGAGGTTGCAAAACGCAACAAGAAATCCCTTCATAGGTCTTCAAAACTATAGATCGGTCTCAGAGCCACCTAGTCGAACCAGTCTCTCACCTTTCCATTGAAATAAATTGTGAACAACCTACACTTGAAATCATCCATCATCTGTCAGATCGAGACGACATCCTCGAACCACTACAGGCGCTAGACGGGAACATCTGTCCCAGAGTTGTAACTCATTACCGACTCTTTGAATCCATCGGACATCGTGGATGACAGGATCAACTCATAGAATGGGCTCGTCTGGGCGACTTCTCGAGTAGGGCGAGATCGATCAAACTCCTTTCCGAGTAGAGGGTTGCTGGCGGGCTCATAAATAGAAATCACGCATGTAGAGTGTGATCCTCTTCTTCCTTGATGACTTCTTTGCTGGGTCACCTGCTTTGATCGAGCTCGCCTGGAGAGATGATAATCGTGGGTGAAGGCTCGCCACCTCTCCGCGAGGTGCGAGCAGGGCTCATATCGTTTCCTCCTTAGACTTCCTAAACTCTGTGTAGTCGCTTTGCGTGATTAACTCGCTTGATAGGTGCGAGTTGTCATGGTCATTTTTATACTCTCCAGGTCCAGTCATGGTGTCGTCGGGCGAGATTTTCTTTACAAGCTACCAGTCCATGCTCACCGCGGCAAAAATGTTGAAACCGGAATACCGGTTCAACTGAGTTCGTACTAAGAGGGGTTATCTTGCATTACTTAACATGTGGTCGGACACCTGAGACTTGGATATTTTGAGCTTAAACATGACCCTCATCGAAAGAAGACTACATTGCTTGCACTCAGACCTGCGAGCTGCAACGAGGAGGTCCCACCAAACACCTAGAAGTTCACTTTTTAACTTCCCCTCCCAAATCCAAAAACTGAGCTCGGCCCCTCGGACAGCATGAAGAAGGAGCTCGAAATGGGCGAGCTCTAGGAGTCTCGGTCTGCCTTCTCCGAGGTGCTATAGATCATATCTATATGCAAATTGTCTTTGGGGTAAAAAGGTCTTTATTTGCCCACAGATAGTGGTCTCCACCTTTACAAAAATGTTATTCCCAGACCCAGATGGTATGCAGACAATGACCTCTACCTTTCTGAGAATACTAATCCCAAACCCTGACGGTCTGTGGATAACTAAAACACCAAAATACTGATTCCTATTGACCTAGGCGAGTACGTGAGTTAAAATGGCTTGTACTCGCGTCGCCCTCTTGTTGGTGAGAGCATAACAATTCATGTGGATGGAAGACCTGGGCTCGCCTCGACTACTCACCGATGAGTATGCCCTGCTTCCCCGTCTCCACCTATAGACAATGGGTTGAGCCTGATTCTTTCTAGTCGCGAACCGAGTTCAACTTTTAGACTCGACATTGCCTAACTTGGTTAGACTCGCTGATTCAGGTTTACTGGGGTGCACCTTCTTATTGCTCGCTAGATACGAGTTGTACACCCAAGCTAGCTCATATATGCTCAAATATGAAATTTGACCAATATGAAAGATATGATGATGTATTGTAACAACTAGGGAGCTAAACTATGTAATATATATCTAAATGGATGCCAAAAAACTACACGATAAAGACTCTTCAAATACACTCAAGCTTGAACTTTTGCTTGTCCCAAGCAAGCCTCTCTCCAATCAGGGACAAAGAGAGGTAAATGAATCAATTTGATTATGAAATAAAGAGTGAACAGAGAAGTGTTGTGTCCATGGAGGACAAAATAAAACCTAAATAATTTATCTAAGCATAACAAGAACTTAAAATCATTTCAAGCATTATATCATGTGAATAATATCCACTTCTTACTAGAATAATCGATGCATCCTAGATGTCATGTACGGATAAAGTAACTGTTGGAACATGGTCTTCCGCATCTCCTAAGTTTGAGAATAACAAATCCTATGCGTATTTGATCATATGTGTTCAAGTGTGCAAGAAACAAAGCCCATATGACTCAAGGATAACAAAGGAAGGTTGCCTCCAAAATTGAGCCAACAAATCCAACATGCCCACTAGCGCCGGCGGTAGCACCTAGCACCCGGTGCTAGAGATGATTAGAACAATTCCAGGAGCACTTATAGAAGGAGCTAGTGCCTGGCGGTATCCGATAGCGCAGGCGGCAGCGCGGAGCATAGAAGGAAAGAGAGAAATGTTTCCTCGGATTGAAGATTCTCCCGCGCAGAATAATGCCTAATACAGGATAGCGCCGGCGGTAGCGCTAGAGCAGGTGCTAGCGCTGAGGCTATAAATAGGACCCCTCTTCTCTCGTTTTGTACATCCATCAGAGAGAGAGATTGAGTGCTAGAATTCTAGAGGCTGATTTGGCCGAAAGTTGATGCCCTACCAAAGCTCTGCGAATTCCTGAAGGAGAATCTCGTCACGCCGGATCCAAACGATGTCCGCTTCTACAACGCTTATTCTGCAGCGGATCTTCATCTCCAACTTCAGAAGTTCTTCAAGAGGGAGTTATTATTATTATTATCATTTCACATTTTTTGTAAACCATTAGAGAATTCGCCTCGTGTTGGCGACTAGGCCTGGGTAGGACTTAGGGCGGAAATTTGCCTCGTGTTGGCGACTAGATCTAGGTTAGATCTAGGGGGTGCTCAAGGCCATATCCGGGGTTGGAGTGGCTAGAGCAGCTTGAGGCCAAATCCGGGAAAGGATAGGCTAGGTCCACCGGTTCGTGGGGATACTAGTCGGGATACAAAATGAAAAAGAGTTTTATTATTATTCCCCTCAGATTTCTAGCGTTATAGAAATCAACTTTTGTAAAACCTTATTTCATATTAATAGAACATGTCTCTACTTTATTGAAATTGTTTTGTTTGATTTCTCACCTTATTAATCACTTATTATTTCAAAGATAACCAAAATATAACATAAGTTTTAAAACCCTTATTCACCCCCCCCCCTCTAAGGGCGCCTGCCGATCCATCAATTGGTATCCGAGTGGTTTTATTCCAATCGGCTTAACAATCGGGAATAATGGCGTCTCATGATCTCGCTTTTCCGGAGGGTCAGGGTGTTAGTCGACCACCTCTTTTTTCTGGGTCAGATTTGAACTACTAGAAAAATCGAATGATGTGTTTTCTTATGACCATGGATGTGGAATTATGGAACATGGTAGAAGTTCGGTACTCTTCTCCTAAAATTGTAGTGGGAGAGGCGACGTTACAAAATCCTAAGGATAAATGGGATGATAACGATAAACTAAGGTGCAAAAAGAATGCTAAGGCAAAAAATGCTTTATATTGCGCTTTAAATAGAACTGAGTTTAATAGAATTTCTGCATGTTTAACTGCTTATGATATTTGGAATCAATTAGGAGTTACTCTTGAAGGTACATCGCAGGTAAAAGATGCAAAGCTATTCTAACTGGAGTCTGAATATGAAAAATTTAGGATGGATACCGAAGAGGACTTCAACTCGATGTACACTCGCTTCACCAAGATCGTCAACGCTTCAAAAGCACTTGGAAAGATCTACTCAAACGGGGACTTGTCAGGAAAATTCTTCGCTCTCTACCTCCAAGGTTCAATCAAAAGGTGACGGCCATCTCGGAGTCACACAACCTGAGAATGCTCCAGATCGTGAACCTTATTGGGAATCTCAAAACCCATGCGGTAGAACTCCAGATTCAACACGATGAATAAAACAAAGAGCCAAAGAAAAAGGCACTGGCACTAAATGTAACATCCTCAGAACTTCTAGACCCCTTAACTTCAATTAGGGTGAGACAAGTGGTGAGAGTTGTGAGTTTGTGCTAAGTTGCAACCTTAGAACACATAGGGTTAGGTGAACTCACACGTGATCTCCTATAGGACTCAAGTCAACCTAAGTCAAACTAGCTCAACATGAACTCGCACCTACAAATTGGTATCACTTGAACAAACGATCCAACGAGAATGAAGTCCACAAAACCCTGGGACACCCCCACTCGAGTTAGTTTGAGGACAAACTAGCAGCGGAAGCAGTGGTGTGCCCATGTGTAAAAATCACACAAAATAGTCCATTAATCAATGAGTTAGGCCAACCCAACTAGGACATCATTCTAGTTTGACGCACGAAGACAACTTCATAGCATATACTAATCCAAACCGACCTCGGGTATAGACTGATTAAGGCATGATGACACCCAAAGTGACTAGGAGAAGAACCTTATGAGGAAGTAGTTAATCAAGGCTTAAACATAGGTGTCCCTAATTTGCCTACCAAGTGAGATTACCACTTCATACCCAATGGATAGGATCGCCTCAATGGATTGGTGCGTGAAATCCAATAAGAAAATAACAAGAAACTCGTAAACTTAAATCTCCAAACCAACAACTAGGTTGCATCGAACCAATCATCGTAATAAATACCAGAAATTGGATAAGGACTTGTGTTCAGTCGGATAAGATTTGGCGTTTGGAGAATGCCCATTTTGGGGTTGCATATATAATAACCTTGAGAAGGGTGTGATAATTGGTAACCCGAGGATCTTAAAGTACGTGGAATATCAATAGGTCTCAGGATGAGACTCAGAGTCTAGGATTGGATACCCTAATGATTGAGTGCACATCTAAGACAAATATATCCTAACGATACCAAGAAACTTAACCCAAAATGCACGGGGGCTAATCCTTTTTTTATTGGATTAGCTTGATACCAACTAGGATTTCCTAGACCTTACTTATGGAAAATGGTGTGCATTTAGCACCCAAATTGAACTTAGTGAATCTTGGAGTTCTACAACTCCAAGTAGGTTGAAACTTTGGTGATGCATGAGTCATGCCCAAATACATACACCGCCCAAAACGGGAATTTCTGGAAAGACTTTTTTTTATAGCTTCTATGAAGTCAAATCACTCCAAATCCCCTTGGTAAGGTGATTATGTATATATTATTCTATGGTAAAAATTTTTGACTCAATTGGATCCTTACATATGAGTAGACATATGTTTAAAAGATCGATAAAAAGACCTTTACTTAGGCCACACCAAAAGGTTGTTTTTACCCTAGTAATTTTGCTCTCCAATTTTAAGGTCCTTAGAGGCCATAAAATGAAAAGTAGGTTGAGATAACTTTGAAGGCATTTGTGTCTACTATCTCTAGGAAGTCAGATCACACCATTTGGAGCCCTATAACCCTCAGTGGGTCAGATTTAGTAAGGCTGGTCCTAGTGAAGGACATACCTTAAAATGTGAATAACTTTTACATAATAATTATATGAGGATGATAGTTTAATCATGGGTGTATGCTCCCTAGATCTACTATATGCCCAAAGATCAGAATTGTTGGGGCAGGTTTCTCTAAGGTTTTAGGAGAAATTTAATAAATCATATATGGTGCATAATATGAGTTGATTTGGATTAAAATCACACCAAATCTCCTTTGGGAGGGTGGTCATGCATATAGTAGACCATGGTTAAACTTTTTAGGCCCTGGACCTCTGAAAGTTAGTTTACTTCATAAACAAGGGCAAGGGAATTGGTGTGCTTATAGCATGACCATGAAATATAGTTACCGGATTGTCATAGAGACTTGCACATGGACTTCTCATATCAGTAGGAAACTTGGAAAATTTTGTTAGAATTAATCCTTGAATAAAGGACATGCATCCTTCACAAGTACAATTTGAGATTACAACTTGAGAAATTATTTTCCTGAATTATTGGTGTTGAAATGTCATGAGTTTTGATATATGATCTCTTGTGTCAGTATGAAGCTTTGAAAATTTTATTGGAATTAATCATTGAGTGAATGACATACCTTCTTCACAAAGTACATTGTAAGATTACAACTTGAGAAATTATTTTCCTGGATCATTGGTGTTGAAATGTCATGAGTTTTGATGCATGATCTTTTAGATCAGTGGCAAGCTCTGGGAATTTTATTAGATTCAACCTCTGAGTAAACTTCATGCTTCGTTCACATTGAAGAGTTGAGGTGATAATATAGAATGTCCATACCATGGACTGTAATTTGAGAAGTAGACACCTTGGGATATTAATACGGGAATGTTCTAGAAATCTGTATATAGACTTTTGATGTCAATATAAACCACTGGAAATGATGTCAGGTTTAATGACTGAACAACCCTCATACTACATCCACAAGTGGAACCCCGTAGACCAGAACTTGAATTTCAGGGACGAAATTATTCTTTTGTTTATTGGGATTTGTAACATCCTCAGAACTTCTAGACCCCTTAACTTCAATTAGGGTGAGACAAGTGGTGAGAGTTGTGAGTTTGTGCTAGGTTGCAACCTTAGAACACATAGGGTTAAGTGAACTCACATGTGATCTCCTATAGGACTCAAGTCAACCTAAGTCAAACTAGTTCAACATGAACTCACACCTACAAACTGATTCCACCAATAGATAATAAACACTCCAAGGAATGCTATTGACCCAAAAGCCCCATCATGGAGTCATCAATTTGTCCAAATTGACCAAAATCAACATTCCCCAAATTTTGGTCAAAATCACACCTGTTGGTCAAATTAACTCAAGTAGGCCATCACCATGACTCAACTAACCTTGGGTAGTGTCAATAGAATCGAGACCAACATATTGGACCAGTCACCACACACAATTGACTAAGTCAACACTAAAGTCAACTTTAGGTCAAAATTGGGCTAAAAATGGTATTTAAATGAACTAAGCCAAGCGATATGGGCTAAAGCCCTCAAGGTCAGCCCACTATGAAGCCCATATGCCCAATGACCATGCTTGCCCCTCTGGATTTGAAATGGGATGACATGCAAGGGGTGAAATTGGGGTTTTCCCCCAATTTGGAGAAGAGGCAAAAGGAAGGCATGCATTGAGTGCCATTTGGCCCTCAATTCTTCTGCCCAAGGCCATTCCTGACCTCCTCAGTAAAGTCCCAGCTGAAATTGGGTTGAATGGATGCCATGTGGTGGCTAGGAGGAGCAACCAAGGTGAACCCGAGCTCCCCCTCTTCAAACCTTCCTATACACCACTCCCCAGCTCATTTGGACCCTTCCACAAGCTTCAGAAGGAGGAGAGCAGTCAGAATAGCCACCTGGAGTGGAGATTTTGCTGGAGAATGAAGGTTTCGATCAGGATCGCCGGAGCTCGCCGCCACCATGCTGCACCGCCATAATACCCGCTGTCATCCCTATTTCAGGCATGGTTTCTCCCCCTCTCCCTCTGTTCTAGTATCCAGGTCCCCTTAGGAGAGAAATCGGGTTCAATTGAGCCTGATACCATGTAAGATCGAGGGAGAATCGTCGAGCTTTGGTTCTTGCTCGGGATTGCCGGAGATGGGCTCTCCGGCGGCCGTGTCACCGTCAAACGATGGCCACCACCTCAACAGAGGTGGTGGAGGAGGTGGCCGGCGGTGGTGGGCACGAGGTTGCCGGGAAATGGCCAGAGAAGATGGCCCAGGCGGGAGAAATCCTAGCCGTTGGCTATCGAGGAAGATGACGGAGCGCCGTCTGATCTGCATTGTGATTCGTGCTGGATCGATTATATACATATGTATTAATATCCTTATTAAATGTATAATCTGTCACATTATTTCACCAGTTTTATTTAATTATTTTAAGGCCTTTTGATGCCTTATTTTGAAAAATGCCCAGAGACAAGTAACGTAGATCTAGATGTCTACTTTCATATGAATGTGAAATCAAGCCATTTGGTTAATTGTAGGTCCCACAGTGCTCATTTTAATGAGGCTGGTCATAACCAAAATCAGATCTTTGAATGGGTATAACTTTTTAATGCCAAGTCTGATGGACTTGAGATTTTGGACATGCATGCATGTGCCTCATACCTAGCTAAGGTTTAAATATCAGAATTTTTGGAGACAATTTTTCAATAGTTTTGTTCAAATTATGGAAAATGAAATAAAAAATAACTAGAGTTATATAACTCCAAATAACCCCAAGTTTGGGTATCATGCTTATTTAACCTATATTAGGTATGAGGCACATGCATGCATGGCCAAAATCTCAAGTCCATAAGACTTGGCATTACAAAGTTATACCCATTCAAAGATCTGATTTTTGTTTTGATCAGCCTCATTAAAATGAGCGCTGTGGGACCTACACTTAACCAAATGGCTTGATTTTACTTTCAGATGAAAGTAGACATCTAGATCTACATTAGTTATCTCTGGGCATTTTTCAAAATAAGGCCTCAAAAGGCCTTAAAATAATTAAAAAAAATTGGTGAAATAATGAGACAGATTATACATTTAATAAGGATATTGATATATATATATATATATATATATATGTATATAATCGATCCAGCACGAATCACAACGCAGATCAGACGGCTCTCCGTCATCTTCCCTGATAGCCAGCGACTAGGATTTCTCCCGCCTGGGCCATTTTCTCCGGCCATTTCCCGGCAACCTCCTGCCCACCACCGCCGGCCACCACCTCCACCACCTCCGTTGAGGTGGTGGGCATTGTTTGACGGCGACACGGCCGCCGGAGAGCCCGTCTCCAGTGATCCCGAGCAAGAACAAAAGCTCGAAGATTCTACCTCGATCTCACATGGGATCGGGCTCAATTGACCCTGATTTCTCTCCTAAGGGGACCTAGATACTAGCACAGAGGGAGAGTGGGAGAAACCATGCCTGAAATAGGGCTGATAGCAGGTATTGTGGCGGTGCGGTATGGTGGCGGCGAGCTCCAGTGATCCTGCTTGAGACCTTGATTCTCCAGCAAAAGCTCCACTCCAGGTTGCTATTCTGACTGCTCTCCTACTTGTGAAGCTTGTGGAAGGGTCCAAATGAGCTGGGGAGGGGTGTATAGGAAGGTTTGAAGAGGGGGGGGGGGGGGGGGGGGGGGGGGGCTCGGGTTCACCTTGGTTGCTCCTCCTAGCCACTACAAGGCATCCATTCAACCCAATTTTGCCTGGGCCTTTACTGAGGAGTTCAGGAATGGCCTTGGGCAGAAGAATTGAGTGCCAAATGGCACTCAATGCATGCCTTCCTTTCGCCTCTTCTCCAAATTGGGGGAAAAAACCCAATTTCACCCCTTGCATGTCATCCCATTTCAAATCCAGAGGGGCAAGCATGGTCATTGGGCATATGGGCTTCAAAGTGGGCTGACCTTGAGGGCTTTAGCCCATATGGCTTGGCTTAGTTCATTTAAATACCATTTTTAGCCCAATTTTGACCTAAAGTTGACTTTAGTGTTGACTTAGTCAATTGTGTGTGTTGACTGGTCCAAGATGTTGGTCTTGAGTTTATTGACACTACCCAAGGTTGGTTGAGTCATGGTGAAGGCCTACTTAAGTTAATTTGACCAACAAGTGGGATTTTGACCAAAATTGGGGGAATGTTGATTTTGGTCAATTTGCTCAAATTGGTGACTCCATGATGGGGCTTTTGGGTAAATAGCATTCCTTGAAGTGTTTATCATCTATTGGTGGAATCAGTTTGTATTTGTGAGTTCATGTTGAGCTAGTTTGACTTAGGTTAACTTGAGTCCTATAGGAGATCACATGTGAGTTCACCTAACCCTATGTGTTCTAAGGTTGCAACCTAGCACAAACTCACAACTCTCACAACTTGTGATGTAGCACGCCCAGGGCCGACCCACCCTGGCTCGGACAGAAGGAACACGTTCCAGTCGCACTGCCGGGCTGCAGCCCAAGCACCCCAACCCATCTCCGGCCCCACCACAGAGCCGATAGGTTGTTAAGGCCAGGGCTCGATCCCCCGACCTCCTTGATAAAGAGTCTTCAGGCAGACTCTCATCACCAACTGAGCTGCAGCTCAGTTGGTGATGAGAGTCTGCCTGAAGACTCTTTATCAAGGAGGTCGGGGGATCGAGCCCTGGCCTCAACAACCTATCGGCTCTGTGGTGGGGCCGGAGATGGGTTGGGGTGCTTGGGCTGCAGCCCGGCAGTGCGACTGGAACGTGTTCCTTCTGTCCGAGCCAGGGTGGGTCGGCCCTGGGCGTGCTGCATCAAAAAAGTGCAGCTCAGTTGGTGGTGAGAGTCTGCCTGAAGACTCTTTATCAAGGAGGTCGGGGGATCGAGCCCTTACTTAAACAACCTATCGGCTCTGTGGTGGGGCCAGAGACGGGTTGGGGTGCTTGGGCTGCAGCCCGGCAGTGCGACTGGAACGTGTTCCTTCTGGCCGAGCCAGGGTGGGTCGGCCCTGGGCGTGCTGCATCAACTTGTCTCACCCTAATTAAAGTTAAGGTGTCTAGAAGTTCTGAGGATGTTACACTAAATTCAAAGAAGGAGAGCATCGAAGATGATGATGAAGAAGTTCTCCTGGTAAAGAACTTCAGGAAGTTCATTAGGAATCCGGAGAGGAGGAACACCTTCCGGAAATACTTCCAAAAGGATGCTCTACGAAAAGGATCTTCCTTTTCATCAAAGAAAGAAAAAGGAAGCGAAGATGAAGGGGAAAGACCACCACCGGAGTTCTACCACTACAGAAAGATCGGGCTCATTCGGAGCTAGTGCCCGAAGTATCAAATGGAGCAAATAGAACAATACAAATCGAAGGAGAAAAATAAAGTATTGAAAGCCGCAACTTGGGATAATTCTTCCTCTAAAGAATCAAGCGAATCTGTGTCAAGCGGCGAGGAGGAAGCAAACTTATGATTAATGGCAAAAAGCAATGATGATGACACCAGTGTTCATAGATACAATGAGGTAACTCCTCCCACCTTCGAAGAACTCTATGATGAATTTGTTCAAAGTTGCAAATCCTATGATAAAAGTGTAAAAGATAATATTATTTTAAATCATGAAAATGAATCCATCATCAAAGAAAATCATAAACTTACCAAAAAATTAATTTCCCTTGAAAAGAGAAAGGTTTCATGCCAAGAGTGTGAGCACTCCTTATGTAAGGCAAAAGAACTTGAAGTTTCTCTTTCTAAGGCCCTCTCACAAATCAAAACAATTGCAAAAGAAAAGGGGGATTAAGAGAGAAAACTAAAAACCTCTCTCTTACAAATTGAAATAACAAAAAGGGCTTTGAAAATAAATGTGTTATGATTGTACAAGAAAATACATCTCTTAAAAAACAAAATCATGATCTCAATATGGCCATAAAAAATTCAGAATAGGTGAAAAATTCTTGGATAAGATTTTGGGAAACCAATGTTATGGTTCTGGAAAGTTTGGGCTCAAATATCAAAGTGATCCCTACTGCCCGGCGCTAGCCACTAACACCGGCGGTAGCTCAACAGTTAAAAAATCTCCTGTCTTATCTAGAGTTCAAACATCATCCAGCAAGAGCAATGTAGAAATTCAGAAAAGGGTCTTGATGAGTCCCAATTATATACACATATATGGACTCATCTGGGCCGATTTTCTAGTCTATGCACTACATTTTAGGCATGTTTTCGCTCATATTTGCTATTCCATGCTATGTGCACTTCTAGGCCCGTTTTGGTGTTATTTCTTGTTTATCTTCGTTATTAGTTTTCATGCATTGTTAAGTGCCACCTTCAGTGGCTAGATTGGTGTTGTATGCTGGAACAGGAGTCGTGCAGGTGTTCCCGGTACAATTCTGTATAGGAACACTGCGCACGATCACTGGTTCTATTGCGCACGACCACTGGTCGTGCGCCACTGATCGTGTGCACTTAACCTTTTTTTTTGAGTTTTGTCTCGGACAGTGCGCACGACCACCTACGATAGTGCGCACGACCACCGGTCGTGCACCACTGTTCGTGCGCACTTAACATCAATTTTATGAGTTCTGTTTCGACAAGTGCGCACGACCACCTACGATAGTGTGCACGACCACCGGTCGTGCGCCACTGGTCGTGCGAACCTGGTATTTTATAAATTTCTTACATTGCAGGCTCCACCCAGGCAGGCGCACGATCACAGGATTCCAGCGCGCACGACCACTGGTCGTGCGCCAATGATCGTGTGCACTGTTTATTCCAGCGCCTATAAATGTTCCTGCTCGCGATTTAGGTCGGATCCTTCACCGTTTTTCTCGCCCTGCTCCGCCGTTTCGCCCATTTCCATAGGTGTTCGCCACCTAGGCCTCCTCCATCATCCAAGGGCTTCAAGGAGGAGATTCTACTGTCATCTTCATCGCCAAGGAAGGAGTTCTTCACATCGGACGTGGCCGGATTGTAAAATGCTGGAGAAGATTGGTCCATTGGGAGGTGTGACAGCCCTCCTCTACCCCTGACGATAGTTGGGACCGAGCTAGGACGCGGATTGACAACCCGGTGCTTCCTACCGTGAATCTACAATGAGCCTCCAGATTCGGTCGTATCTCTTGCCCTTTTTCACTTCCTTATGTTGATGTAATGTTTGAAATCTCTATATTTTGATGATGTATGCTATGAACTATGCTTTGTAATGCTTATTTCATTTATTTGGAATTATTTAGTTCATATGTGTTAATGAGGTGCGCCGCCATCCATTTTCCACTCCACCATCGTGTTCAGTGCCGCACTAGCAATTACTAGTGGCGTGCTTGTCGACGAGGTGCTTGCGACCCTCATCCGTATGACTACTCGTCCATCCGTCTAGCGAAGCGTGGCATAGCGGCCCGTGTAATCCATTCCGACTCCGCCGGTGCGAACCATTCCATCCGCTAGCCTTCTCGTCCATCCGCCTAGCGAAGCGTGGCATAGCGGCCCGTGTAATTCATTCGCCTAACGAAGCAGTGCACTCAAGGCCTGCACAGTTCGATTCTGCTTGCCTACTCGTCCATCCGCCCTTGCGACGCAGCGCGCTCAAGGCCTGCCTAGTCTCCATCCCGCCAAGCAAAGCATTGCATAGCGGCATTGCATAGGAGTAGATGTAATATTTTCTTTTATTTTCCACAAACCAATTCCCCCATTTCCGCATCCATCCGCTCGAAAGGACTTCAATCTCAAGTCCTTCCTCGATAATAAACTCCACCTTACCGTGTTCCTTTGAGATCGATACTTGGGGATTCATTCCCATTTTGTATTACTTGAACGATCGGTACACTGCCGTTTCGTGCCGCAGTCTTACTACCGCCTATAGCGGTGTGCTAAGATTCGCGCCATCAAGTTTTTGGCGCCGTTGCCGGGGAACACAGACGTGTGAGTTTTCTTGAGAGGGAGAGCTGAGAGAGAGAAGTTTCTTCCAGTGTGTATAGCCGCCTTTTTATTTTTGTTTGCTTTTTACTTATTTACCTCTTGTTATTATTTCTTTCCCTCTTATTTTAAAGTTTTAGGCAAGTTTAATCCAAGAATTTTTATTAGTTTGTCTAAATTTTCTTGCAAAGAATTTCAGTCTCGTTATATCTGCTTCAATTGTCAAATATGTCATCATGGGACATTTCTCCTAGCACTTACGACAAGATGGTCTATTATATAGACCAAATGAATGAGTTAAATGTTAGGCAGTGTAGGAACGTTGTTTGCTTGTTGTGTCGAGGAGAGGGTCATGAATTGAAGGACTGCCCTAGTCTTTTCAATCCTGACCGCCGCTCCTCCACTCATGACAACATTGTCCCTATCACTCATTCTTTACCCATGGAGGCAATCGTGCCATCTGCCCCGATCTTATTTCATGCATGGATTCCTCACTCACTATGTATGGCTTCACTCCTAGTGATGATGATCACTCATCTGTTGGCCAATAAGGAGAGGAATGGGAGCTCCTAGATGCTCCTGAGTGGGATTTGGAAAGTATTCTTTCCATCGGGGAGGCATTAGCAGATCTTTTTGCGGAGGAACCTGATATTCTACTTTCTGATTCTGATGTTCCTCCAGTTTCTTTGCATGATTTTTCTACACACATTCTTTATGATCCTATCGAAGTGAAGGAGTGGGGTGATGCTTCTGACTCGGAGGATGCTCCAAAGTGGGATGAGGAGTTTGTTTTCCCCGAAGGGGAGAATGAATACTTTGAACACGATGGTGCACCTCGGTGGGATGAGGAGGATAATCTCTCTGATGAGGAGGTTTGCACTTCTTCATGGGACGAGGAGGTCCATACCACCACTGAGGCCCTTGAGTTCTTGGGTTCCCCTCGCTATGATACTTACGATGATGATAGCGATCTATCCTTGGATCTTGCCGGGAGTGAGACCGGGATTACTCCCCCGATTGATTTTTATTCATGTTCTTCTTCTTTTTTATCTCTTAATCCCCTTTCTCAATCTAAGCCTGTGCAGGTTGAGTCTTCACAGGTACTTCAGGAGGACTTGGAGCATTCTGCTCAAATCAATGATGAGTGTATCCTCTCACGTGTGGAGGTTGATCCCTCCTCCGTAAAGGAAGCCCCACTCATTGCCTTCTCCTCCTACTGCCTCCCTGGTGATGATACCTTGCTGGGCAAGGATAGTTTTGGTGAGATGAGTGAGGACCAGGCCTCCTCCTCTTCTTACTTTCTTTTCCCTCTACATGTGAGGAGCAGGTATTTATATTCGGGTAGAGGTGTGACTGTTCTTTCTCCGTATCGGTACCCACTACCGATGCGCATATTAGAACAGTTACCTGTGCATTTTCTTTTTCATAGGCCTATAAGCTAGAACTGTACAAAACCTGAATAAGTCGTGCTGGGATGACAATAACCCCAGTAGTTATCTTTCTTTTCTGCATTTTCATTTCACCTAATCATGTTTAGTTAGTAGTATTTCTTTTTCAGTTTTCTATTTTCTTTTGTTTCTGCGGAGCTGACCCCTGCAGGTATCTTTTCTGGATGGCGGATGTTGCGGCTCATTTTAGCTTACACGCCAATCTTCTGGTGTGCTCATTTCTGAGCACTGGGTACTCTCTTTCCCTAGCCTTTTCTGATTGTCATGTCATATATTTTGTGGATTGTTTAGTTTAAGTCTGGGGGAGAGCAGTTTTTGTACCCACTCACGTGCACTCTTGCATAGCATGCTATAAGTACTTTTATTTTAGCTTATTGGAAATTGTTGTCCATTTTCATTGCACACCACAGCACCCACTTGAGCGCGTACTCATCTGTTTTCTTGCTCTGTTGTGAATTGAATTCTTCTGCTTATGTGGGAAAGTCTATGTGATGGGTTAGGACTATGTAGCAGAGTAAAATGTTGACTCCAGTAGTGCTCCTAGTCGAGTGCTCGGTTGCATAGAAATTTGTGTAGATTAGACTTCTCTTTATACTTATGGTTTTATATTTTTTCTATTAGTGTAAATGTTGTTTACTCTACTCAAATGGTGAATTCGGTGGAATCAAACGGTAGCATAGGGATGTGTGTAAACGATCGCTAGACTCGTATTGCTTGAGTCGGGAGAAAGGAGAATCTTTCTCGGTGGCTAGAACTTGCCCCAAGCGATTCTTGTAGCATTGGCATAGGATAGTTCTAGTGCGTGAGAATGACGTAGGCCATTATTTTGGCCCGGTTGAACCTTTATTTCACGCCTTTCGTCTACCCTTGCTAGCCCCTTTGTGCTTACCCTTTTCTTGATTCAGCTCCACATATATCTCACCGAAGCCTAAAAGCCTAACCTAGACGCACACCCAAATCTGAGCTTTAGTTGTAGTTTTATTTACATTGTGGGGGGTGTTGATTGTGATGTTTATTATGTGAATCTGTGGTTATGCTCATTTGAAAATTTTGCTGAAAGAAAAAAAAAAGACAAGAAAAAGAAGATAGAAAGAAAAAAAAATGAAAAGGAAAAGAGAAAAAAGAAAAATGAGTTTTATTGAAAAATCATGTAGAAAAATTATGTATTGGGAGTAGGCGGTGCACACACCTATGTTGCAAAAGTCCAAGTCTGGGGGTGTGGTGCACTTGCATTCGATTTTGGTGCGCGGGTAGTTATTTTTAGAGCTCAATTGGGTTATGTATTTTAAGCCATTTTGTTTATCATTGTTTACCTCAGCGTAACCCAAGCCTCAATTAAAACCTGAAAGTCCTACTGACTCACGCCTTGAACCAATCAATTGTCGTGGAGAGAATGTGACCGGGCAAGCTTATGGTCACCGACACTGATGTACTTCAGTGGAGTTTGTCCCGCATCCCGATCTTGAGCAATGCTCGTCTCAGCGCTTAGCTTACTTTCTCCGTATGCATGACCAAATGATTCACCGTTGTTCACCATTTTGAGTAGTGATGCGCGTCGGCAAGTGCACCGGTCGCTGTCAAGTATTAATTGTGGAGAATAAATTCCCCGGATGTCGGTCTCTTGAGGAATGCAGGATGGGTGAATGAATCGCGCAGTGATTATTGTTACACAAGCGTTTCACAAACACAAAGAGGGGTTTTTGGTTGGTTTTCCTAATTTTAACAACAACAACAACAACAGAGATGCGGGTCGAGAACACCGCTTCGCAAAGTGAGGTGGATGCAACGGCTGCGATGCCGTGCTTCGTGAGGCGGATGAAGTGAACTCAAGTTGCGAAAGGGTGAGGGTCGCAAACACCTCTTCACAACCGTCGTTAGCTCTTGCTAACACGGAGCAAACACCTTGCGTGCGTGTGCGAGTGAGTGAGTGAGAACGGAATGAATCATGAGCAAACCATGGAGAAAAATAAAGAAATATTCATTTCCATCAAAGTAAATATTACAATATTCATCTAGTACATGGTTCAAAGAGTGCAATGAAAGGAAAGAAGGAAGAAATAACCGGCGGTGAAGACTAGCGGCCGTTCACGGCCGGAATGGTAGGTTGTCGGGCTACCTCCGGACTCGGACGGGCAATGCTTCCGGCGTAGAGAGCTGTCACAATCTCCCTACGTGCTCCGTCGTCTTCGACTCAAGGTTTCTTCTTCTTCTCACCGGGCGGAAAGCGAAAATGGTTGCTTGGAGGCTTGCGGACGATGGAGAACACTCACGGACGATGGAGGAAGGCTTGGAATGGATGGAGGAGGCTTCCCCTTGCGTGGAAGATGAAGTAGGGGCGTTCCAGGGCGGTGGTCGGCGGCGTACGGAACAGGAACATCGCTCCCGGAAGATCGATCCGCCCTAAAATCGCAACAGGTGTTTAAATAGGCGCTGGATTGAATACTGCGCACGATCATTGGCGCACGACCAGTGGTCGTGCGCACTGGAATTCTGCGATCGTGCGCACTGCCTGGACAGAACCTGCAGGAGACGAGATTATAAAATACAATGTTCGCACGACCAGTGGCGCACGACCGGTGGTCGTGCGCACTGGAGACGATGGTCGTGCGCACTACAGCAAACAGAACTCAGAAATTTAATGGTCAATGCGCACGAGCAGTGGCGCACGACCGATGGTCGTGCGCACTGGAGTCGATGGTCGTGCGCACTGCACCAGACAAAACTCGTGAAAAAGGGTTAAGTGCGCACGATTAGTGGCGCACGACCGGTGGTCGTGCGCACTAGAACAAGTCATCGTGCGCAGTGTTCCTGTGCAGAATTGCACCGGAAACACTTGCACGCCTCCTATTCCAGCACAAACACAGATCTAGCCACCGAAAGTGGCACTTAACAACATATGAATACTACTAAAGATAATACACACGAAAACACACCAAAGTGGGCCTAAATGTGCACCTAGCATGGGTTATCAAATATAGACTATAATAAGGCTAAAGTGCGTGATATTGACAAAATAACGGCCCGGATGAGTCCATAAATGTATATATGATCAGGACTCATCACACCCCCAGACTTAACTGTTTGCGCGTCCCGAGCAAACGAATCCGGCGGAGCGCGAAAATGATAGTTAACATAGAGAATTACACAAGGGAGTACGGTGCGAAGTAACATACGCATGCGAGTAGAAATTCTAGTAGAAAGAGATTCTAACTATGCTAACTAATTTACGTAAGTATTAAAGCGTAAGTAGAGATTTAATTATACTCAGTTGGTGAATTATCACGAATTTGGCGATCATGCCCGGTATGAAAGCGACGAGACACTGAGGCGGGTGTTGCAAAAGATCGGGGCTTAGGAATAACTCCGCTGAAATCCATCAACGTCGTGAACCATACGCTCGCCCGGTCACACTCTCTCCACGGCGCTAGAAAACTCGCAAATCAAATCAGTAGGACTTATAGGATTAAAACGAGGCTTAGGTTACGGTATGATATTCAAAGTTAAACACGATGGCTGCGCAACCCAAGTGAGCTATCGGAACGCTGCACCCCACAAAACCACAAACTACGCTCGTGTGACACACCCCCAGACTTATCATGAAAACCAGGTGTGCGCACGGCCTACTTCACAAATTCCAACAGATTTTCTGTTTTTAGCTCAGGAGGATTTTTTTTTTTCAAACTACTTTTTTTTTCTTTTACATAATTTTCTTCTTTTATGTATCCTCCGGTTGGTTCAAAATCAGCGGATAAACTTTATTTTCCCTTCATAACACAATGGTTCCAAACACCACACAAGTTGAAAATTATGAGCACAGTTAAAACATTTTGGTTGCGGGTGTAGGATAGGCTTCAGGCTTTGGTGGATGAAGAGGAGCTGAACAAAGGATTGGTAGGCACAAAATTGGCTTGCAAAGGTGAATGAAATGGACATGGAATAATCAAAGCTCAAACTAGCCAAAGGGTGGCCTACGTCATTTTTAACTCGACGAGTCGCTCTCACCAATGCTTCGAGAGTCGCTTGGGGCAAGTTCTTAGCCCACGAGAAAGATAAACCTTCCTCCCGACTCGAGCAACACACGACTAGCAATCGCACACACACAACACCGGGTTATCGTCAATTCCATACAAATTCACCACTTGAGTATATTAAATCTAAATTTACGCAGAAATACTAAACATAAATTAGATGCATAAAGAAAATCTTGTTCTACACAAATTCTACCATAGCATGCGAAGTAACTAGAACACTACATGAGTCAACATCGCGCTCCAAATAATAATTCCTATGTTAACAAACTATTTCACATTCCAACCAAACTAATTTAAACGGAACAACACAAAAAGACAAGCACGCACTCAAGTGGGTGAAGTGGTGTGTAAGGAATGCAACAATGATAACGATAATGAAAAATAAAAAGCAACCTTCTAGTATGCAATGCAGCTCGTGCACAGTGGATAATAACAACCGCTCCCCCAGACTTAAGCTAAACACGATATCTAGAAATTTGAAGCTGAAAGAGGGGAGGAAGTGTTACCCAATGCTCAGAAATGAGCATACCAGACGATTGGCGTTTACGATCAAGAATAGTCCGCAGCATCCGCCATCGAACACGAAACCTGCAAGCATAAACTCAAAGCAACAAAAGCAGATACAAAAGCTGAACTAAAAGAAGTTAGATAAAAAGAAATACGAAAACAGGAAATCTGGGTTGTCTCCCAGTAGCGCTTTCATTTAACGTCCTTAAGCTGGACCAAATACCTGTATTAACAGTGTTTATAAAGAGTGCAGGAATTAAAAAGAAATACTCAAAAATAGAGTTTTGCAACAATAAGAAACAAGAAGGGAAAATCAGCTGCCGGTGCTTGAATGATGTCTATCTCCCAATGTCAACAACTGACATTCCTTGTTTATAGTGGCACCATCGTATAACTTCAGCCGATGTCCATTGACCTTAAACTTGTCCCCCTTATCTCTAGATATTTCTATGGCACCAAAGGGGGAGACGGCGGTCACGGAGAAAGGACCACTCCACCTCGATTTTAACTTCCCAGGGAAGAGGCGGAGACGAGCGTTGTAGAGCAGCACTTGGTCTCCAATTTTGAACTCCTTAGGAATGATATGCCGATCGTGCCATTTCTTCGTTTTCTCCTTGTAAATACGAGCGTTTTCATAAGCAAAATGACGGAGCTCCTCTAACTCGTTGAGTTGAGAACGACGCACCTCGGCCGCGGCTCCATTGTCCATGTTCAACAATTTGGTTGCCCATAATGCTTTATGCTCCAGTTCCACCGGAAGGTGGCATGCCTTGCCATATACCAATTGAAACGGAGTCATGCCTATGGGTGTTTTGAACGCAGTCCGGTAAGCCCATAATGCATCGTCGACCTTTTTAGCCCACTCCTTCCTATTTGAATATATTGATTTCTCAATTATTCGCTTGAGCTCGCGGTTGGAAACTTCGACTTGCCCACATGTTTGGGGGTGGTATGCCAAAGAAATCTTATGATGGACCCCGAACTTTTTCATTAGTTGCACAAACTGCTTATTGCAAAAGTGACTACCGCCGTCGCTGATGATCGTTCTCGGCGTCCCAAACCTGGAAAAGATATTCTTGTGGATGAAATGTAGCACTGTGTTGGCATCATTCGTGGCCACCGCTTCAGCTTCCACCCACTTTGAGACATAATCAACTGCCACAATAATGTAATGCTTACCATGAGACATCGGGAAGGGACCCATGAAGTCTATTCCCCAGACATCAAAGGGTTCGCAGACCAGCATGTTATTAAGTGGCATCTCGTCACGCCGGGAAATATTTCCTGTCCTCTGGCATTCATCGAACTTGGTAACATAGGTATGGGCGTCCCGGAAGAGAGTCGGCCAAAACAATCCACATTGCAGGATTTTTCGTGCTGTTCGAACGGCCCCGAAGTGCCCGCCAGCTTCTCTGTCATGACAGTGCTGTAATATAGAATGAAACTCAGCTTCCGGAATGCAACGCCTAATAATCCCATCGCTGCACGTGTGGAATAAGAGCGGGTCTTCCCAAAAATAGTATTTTGAGTCAGAGGCAAGCTTCCGTCTTTGCTGGGGGGACAGATTCGGGGAGAACGTTTTGCAAGCCAAGTAATTAGCAATATCTGCGTACCAAGGTGCGGTTGGAGAAGACGTAGCAATTGCGAATAACTTCTCATCCGGGAAATAGTCGTCCGTTTCCTCAGCAACGCTGTTGGGAGTGTCGTACTCCAAACGCGAGAGATGATCAGCAATCACATTCTCCACCCCCTTCTTGTCTTTGATTTCCAGATTGTATTCCTGCAAAAGTAAAATCCAACGAATCAGACGCGATTTGGATTCTTTCTTACTGAAAAGATACCTGAGAGCGGCATGGTCCGTGTACACGATCACTTCGGAAAGTAACAAATATGAGTGAAACTTTTCACAGGCGAAGACCACGGCTAGCATTTCTTTCTCTGTAGTGGTATAATTTGCTTGTGCACTGTTGAGAGTTCGACTGGCATACGCAATAGTGTGAAAAGTCTTATCTTTCTTCTGACCGAGCACAGCACCTACGACCACATCACTTGCGTCGCACATGATGATAAAAGGTAAAGTCCAGTCGGGTGCCACCAAAATTGGGGCAGAGATGAGTTGTCCCCGTAAAGTTTCGAAGGCTTGCATGCATGCTTCGTTGAAGTGGAAGGGAACATCCTTAACCAGCAGGCGAGATAACGGCTTTGAAATGGAGGAAAAGTCCTTGATGAACCTTCGATAGAAGCCCACATGACCAAGAAAACTTCGAATACCTTTCACTGACATGGGTGGAGGGAGGTTTCTGATGACACTTACCTTTGCTTGATCCACTTCGAGCCCTTTGCGGGAAACTTTATGTCCCAACACAATTCCTTCGCGCACCATAAAGTGGCATTTCTCCCAGTTCAAGACAAGATTGGTGTCTTCACACCGCTTCAAGGTCTTGGCCAAATTCGCCAGGCAAATGTCGAAGCTACTGCCAAATAGAGTAAAATCATCCATGAAAACTTCGAGGAAGTCCCCCACCATGTCAGCAAAGATGGCGAGCATACAACGTTGGAAGGTTGCGGGGGCATTACACAGTCCGAATGGCATTCTTTTGAACGCAAATGTACCAGAGGGACATGTGAATGTCGTCTTGTCTTGATCAGATGGGTCAATTAGAATCTGATTGTACCCTGAGTATCCATCCAAAAAGCAGTAGTAATCCTGCCCCGCTAACCTTTCTAGCATCTGATCAATAAAGGGGAGCGGAAAGTGGTCCTTGCGCGTCGCGTCGTTCAGCTTGCGATAGTCGATGCAGACTCTCCACCCGGTGATCATTCGGGTCGGTAGCAGCTCGTTCTTTTCATTGGCAACGACAGTAATCCCTCCCTTCTTCGGTACCACCTGAACTGGACTGACCCATTTGCTATCGCTGATTGGGTAAATGATGCCAGCGTCCAACAGCTTTATCACTTCAGCCTTTACTACCTCTTGCATTTTCGGGTTCAGCCGCCTTTGGGGCTGTGCTGTCGGTTTGTACTGATCTTCAAGGAGGATCTTATGCATGCAGACCGTGGGGCTGATTCCCTTAATGTCAGCAAGAGAACGTCCGAAGACCTTGTGGTACCTTCTCAGCACGCCCAATAATGCAGTTTCATTAGCGGCGGACAGGGCTGCAGAAATAATCACCGGATGTGTGTTTTTTTTCTCCAAGAAACACGTACTTTAGAGAGTCCGGAAGTTGTTTGAGAGCCGGACATGGGTTTGGGCTAGCCGAATCGTTGGAGAGCTCTCCACTTGAATGTGACAAATCAGGGTGATTTGAGTGTGCACCCTCTTCTTCCTCATCTTCGTGATGCCGGTACATCACGCGGTCATCCAACTCCACACCGTTCTGACCATCGAATTCTTCAAGCGCTTCTACTGGTTCATACTCTGTAATTTCAAAAAGTTGCGACGGGCTGTGGACGTTGAAAGATATAGCATCCTCCCCCAGTCTTAGTGTGAGCTCCCCCTGCTCCACATTAATAATAGCACGAGCAGTAGCGAGAAAGGGCCGCACCAAAATAATGGGAACATTTGTATCGACCTTCATGTCGAGAATGATAAAATCAGCTGGAAAAGCGAGACCGTTTACAACTATTGTGAGGTCCTCGACGATTCCCGACGGCTTCTTGATCGACCGATCAGCAAGCTGCAGCATTACTTGTGTTGGCTTCAAGATCCCAGCACCGAGTTCACGAAAGATAGAGAGCGGCATCAAGTTGATTGATGCCCCCAAATCACAGAGTGCCTGGCTGAAACGGTGATGACCGATCCTGCAGGGAATCGTAAAGCTGCCCGGGTCCTTGCACTTAGTGGGTAAATTGGAAATGATGGCAGAGCACTCCTCAGTGAGGTCGATGGTTTTGAGATCCTCCAATTGCTTCCGCTTTGAGATCAAATCTTTCAAAAACTTGGAGTAGCCCGGCATTTGAGAAATAGCTTCGATCAGCGGTATGCTCACCTGCACTCCTTTCATTATTTCCAAAAATCTGCGGAATTGCTGCTCAGTTTTCTCGTTTCGCAGTCTGTGAGGGAATGGGGGGTGAACGGCACTTTTCGAGGGTTGTGCCTCGCTCACAGGATGCGGCTCAATATGACTTTGAGCCAGCTTCTCGGGGGTTTCTTCATTATGCCTGTCAGTCGAACACGTAGGAGGTTCCTGTCGAGGAGAATTGTCTACACTTCTCCCACTTCTCAATCGCATGGTGTTCACTGACTCAGGAGGCTGACTTGCAAGCTCAGAAATAGCATCAGACAGCGTCCCAATGGTAGAGTGAAGCTGTTGGATTGCGACTGATTGGTCATTCATTTTGTTCAATACCCCGACCACCAAAGTTGCTAACTGTTCTGGTTGCTCTGGCGGCAAAAAGTCCGCTACTCCTTTGAATGTCACGGCATTAACTGCAGCAGTAAATGGGGGGCGAATAACATGACTCCAGTGCTGACTGGTGTGAACAATATTCACGACCACGTCCCATGCGTCCTTTCCTGATTTATTAAACAGGGCCCCTCCAGCTGCCATATCAAATAGAAGACCGAAATTATCCAGCACTCCAAAGTAGAAAATCTGAATCAAGAAAGCTTCCGAAAGATCTTCACGGTAGCATCCCCTATACAGGGACTGGAAACGCTCCCAAGCATCGACTAACGTCTCCTCCTTCCCCTGTCCAAAGGTTACGAGTTCCCTGTACTTATTCAAAGCTTGGGTGCGATGTTGAAACTCTTGCAAAAATCTCCCTTCGAGTTGTTTCCAAGTGAGCACCTCACTTTTCCGGATATCCCAATACCATCTTTTGGCTTTTTCATGCAAGGAGAATGAGAATGCCAGAGTCTTTTGCAGGTCACTTTCAACTCCACTAAATATACATGTATAATAGATTGCTAAGAAGTCCTGCATGTGTTGCACTGCGTCTTCATGCTCATCCCCGCTGAACTTGCAATTCCCAGACATGTACTCAATGACGTCGGAGGAGATCCCGAGGTCATGATTGTTTCTTTCTGCTTGATCTCTTAAATCTTTTAAGCTTTCCTGGTAGATGCATTCCTGAATTGAGCTCATGTCGCAAATACTTGCAAACAAAACGATTAGCAAACGATGGGAAAGGCGAAAGTAATCAGAAGTGCGGATCGAAAAGAAACGGAGATACCAGGGGTGAACAAGAGAAGTGAGAGAAAAGAAAATTCTCGTGCAACAAATCCTCACGCAGACGAATTCATCACGTCTGCACTCCCCGGCAACGGCGCCAAAAACTTGATGCGCGTCGGCAAGTGCACCGGTCGCTGTCAAGTAATAATTGTGGAGAATAAATTCCCCGGATGTCGGTCTCTTGAGGAATGCAGGATGGGTGAACGAATCGCGCAGTGATTATTGTTACACAAGCGTTTCACAAACACAAAGAGGGGTTTTTGGTTGGTTTTCCTAATTTTAACAACAACAACAGAGATGCGGGTCGAGAACACCGCTTCGCAAAGTGAGGTGGATGCAACGGCTGCGATGCCGTGCTTCGTGAGGCGGATGAAGTGAACTCAAGTGCGAAAGGGTGAGGGTCGCAAACACCTCTTCACAACCGTCGTTAGCTCTTGCTAACACGGAGCAAACACCTTGCGTGCGTGTGCGAGTGAGTGAGTGAGAACGGAATGAATCATGAGCAAACCATGGAGAAAAACAAAGAAATATTCATTTCCATCAAAGTAAATATTACAATATTCATCTAGTACATGGTTCAAAGAGTGCAATGAAAGGAAAGAAGGAAGAAATAACCGGCGGTGAAGACTAGCGGCCGTTCACGGCCGGAATGGTAGGTTGTCGGGCTACCTCCGGACTCGGACGGGCAATGCTTCCGGCGTAGAGAGCTGTCACAATCTCCCTACGTGCTCCGTCGTCTTCGACTCAAGGTTTCTTCTTCTTCTCACCGGGCGGAAAGCGAAAATGGTTGCTTGGAGGCTTGCGGACGATGGAGAACACTCACGGACGATGGAGGAAGGCTTGGAATGGATGGAGGAGGCTTCCCCTTGCGTGGAAGATGAAGTAGGGGCGTTCCAGGGCGGTGGTCGGCGGCGTACGGAACAGGAACTTCGCTCCCGGAAGATCGATCCGCCCTAAAATCGCAACAGGTGTTTAAATAGGCGCTGGATTGAATACTGCGCACGATCATTGGCGCACGACCAGTGGTCGTGCGCACTGGAATTCTGCGATCGTGCGCACTGCCTGGACAGAACCTGCAAGAGACGAGATTATAAAATACAATGTTCGCACGACCAGTGGCGCACGACCGGTGGTCGTGCGCACTGGAGACGATGGTCGTGCGCACTGCAGCAAACAGAACTCAGAAATTTAATGGTCAATGCGCACGAGCAGTGGCGCACGACCGATGGTCGTGCGCACTAGAGTCGATGGTCGTGCGCACTGCACCAGACAGAACTCGTGAAAAAGGGTTAAGTGCGCACGATTAGTGGCGCACGACCGGTGGTCGTGCGCACTAGAACAAGTGATCGTGCGCAGTGTTCCTGTGCAGAATTGCACCGGAAACACTTGCACGCCTCCTATTCCAGCACAAACACAGATCTAGCCACCGAAAGTGGCACTTAACAACATATGAATACTACTAAAGATAATACACACGAAAACACACCAAAGTGGGCCTAAATGTGCACCTAGCATGGGTTATCAAATATAGACTATAATAAGGCTAAAGTGCGTGATATTGACAAAATAACGGCCCGGATGAGTCCATAAATGTATATATGATCAGGACTCATCACACCCCCAGACTTAACTGTTTGTGCGTCCCGAGCAAACGAATCCGGCGGAGTGCGAAAACGATAGTTAACATAGAGAATTACACAAGGGAGTACGGTGCGAAGTAACATACGCATGCGAGTAGAAATTCTAGTAGAAAGAGATTCTAACTATGCTAACTAATTTACGTAAGTATTAAAGCGTAAGTAGAGATTTAATTATACTCAGTTGGTGAATTATGACGAATTTGGCGATCATGCCCGGTATGAAAGCGACGAGACACTGAGGCGGGTGTTGCAAAAGATCGGGGCTTAGGAATAACTCCGCTGAAATCCATCAACGTCGTGAACCATACGCTCGCCCGGTCACACTCTCTCCACGGCGCTAGCAAACTCGCAAATCAAATCAGTAGGACTTATAGGATTAAAACGAGGCTTAGGTTACGGTATGATATTCAAAGTTAAACACGATGGCTGCGCAACCCAAGTGAGCTATCGGAACGCTGCACCCCACAAAACCACAAACTACGCTCGTGTGACACACCCCCAGACTTATCATGAAAACCAGGTGTGCGCACGGCCTACTTCACAAATTCCAACAGATTTTCTGTTTTTAGCTCAGGAGGATTTTTTTTTTTCAAACTACTTTTTTTTTCTTTTACATAATTTTCTTCTTTTATGTATCCTCCGGTTGGTTCAAAATCAGCGGATAAACTTTATTTTCCCTTCATAACACAATGGTTCCAAACACCACACAAGTTGAAAATTATGAGCACAGTTAAAACATTTTGGTTGCGGGTGTAGGATAGGCTTCAGGCTTTGGTGGATGAAGAGGAGCTGAACAAAGGATTGGTAGGCACAAAATTGGCTTGCAAAGGTGAATGAAATGGACATGGAATAATCAAAGCTCAAACTAGCCAAAGGGTGGCCTACGTCATTTTTAACTCGACGAGTCGCTCTCACCAATGCTTCGAGAGTCGCTTGGGGCAAGTTCTTAGCCCACGAGAAAGATAAACCTTCCTCCCGACTCGAGCAACACACGACTAGCAATCGCATACACACAACACCGGGTTATCGTCAATTCCATACAAATTCACCACTTGAGTATATTAAATCTAAATTTACGCAGAAATACTAAACATAAATTAGATGCATAAAGAAAATCTTGTTCTACACAAATTCTACCATAGCATGCGAAGTGACTAGAACACTACATGAGTCAACATCGCGCTCCAAATAATAATTCCTATGTTAACAAACTATTTCACATTCCAACCAAACTAATTTAAACGGAACAACACAAAAAGACAAGCACGCACTCAAGTGGGTGAAGTGGTGTGTAAGGAATGCAACAATGATAATGATAATGAAAAATAAAAAGCAACCTTCTAGTATGCAATGCAGCTCGTGCACAGTGGATAATAACAACCGCTCCCCCAGACTTAAGCTAAACACGATATCTAGAAATTTGAAGCTGAAAGAGGGGAGGAAGTGTTACCCAATGCTCAGAAATGAGCATACCAGACGATTGGCGTTTACGATCAAGAATAGTCCGCAGCATCCGCCATCGAACACGAAACCTGCAAGCACAAACTCAAAGCAACAAAAGCAGATACAAAAGCTGAACTAAAAGAAGTTAGATAAAAAGAAATACGAAAACAGGAAATCTGGGTTGTCTCCCAGTAGCGCTTTCATTTAACGTCCTTAAGCTGGACCAAATACCTGTATTAACAGTGTTTATAAAGAGTGCAGGAATTAAAAAGAAATACTCAAAAATAGAGTTTTGCAACAATAAGAAACAAGAAGGGAAAATCAGCTGCCGGTGCTTGAATGATGTCTATCTCCCAATGTCAACAACTGACATTCCTTGTTTATAGTGGCACCATCGTATAACTTCAGCCGATGTCCATTGACCTTAAACTTGTCCCCCTTATCTCTAGATATTTCTATGGCACCAAAGGGGGAGACGGCGGTCACGGAGAAAGGACCACTCCACCTCGATTTTAACTTCCCAGGGAAGAGGCGGAGACGAGCGTTGTAGAGCAGCACTTGGTCTCCAATTTTGAACTCATTAGGAATGATATGCCGATCGTGCCATTTCTTCGTTTTCTCCTTGTAAATACGAGCGTTTTAATAAGCGAAATGACGGAGCTCCTCTAACTCGTTGAGTTGAGAACGACGCACCTCGGCCGCGGCTCCAATGTCCATGTTCAACAATTTGGTTGCCCATAATGCTTTATGCTCCAGTTCCACCGGAAGGTGGCATGCCTTGCCATATACCAATTGAAATGGAGTCATGCCTATGGGTGTTTTGAACGCAGTCCGGTAAGCCCATAATGCATCGTCGACCTTTTTAGCCCACTCCTTCCTATTTGAATATATTGATTTCTCAATTATTCGCTTGAGCTCGCGGTTGGAAACTTCGACTTGCCCACATGTTTGGGGGTGGTATGCCAAAGAAATCTTATGATGGACCCCGAACTTTTTCATTAGTTGCACAAACTGCTTATTGCAAAAGTGACTACCGCCGTCGCTGATGATCGTTCTCGGCGTCCCAAACCTGGAAAAGATATTCTTGTGGAAGAAATGTAGCACTGTGTTGGCATCATTCGTGGCCACCGCTTCAGCTTCCACCCACTTTGAGACATAATCAACTGCCACAATAATGTAATGCTTACCATGAGACATCGGGAAGGGACCCATGAAGTCTATTCCCCAGACATCAAAGGGTTCGCAGACCAGCATGTTATTAAGGGGCATCTCGTCACGCCGGGAAATATTTCCGGTCCTCTGGCATTCATCGCACTTGGTAACATAGGTATGGGCGTCCCGGAAGAGAGTCGGCCAAAACAATCCACATTGCAGGATTTTTCGTGCTGTTCGAACGGCCCCGAAGTGCCCGCCAGCTTCTCTGTCATGACAGTGCTGTAATATAGAATGAAACTCAGCTTCCGGAATGCAACGCCTAATAATCCCATCGCTGCACGTGTGGAATAAGAGTGGGTCTTCCCAAAAATAGTATTTTGAGTCAGAGGCAAGCTTCCGTCTTTGCTGGGGGGACAGATTCGGGGAGAACGTTTTGCAAGCCAAGTAATTAGCAATATCTGCGTACCAAGGTGCGGTTGGAGAAGACGTAGCAATTGCGAATAACTTCTCATCCGGGAAATAGTCGTCCGTTTCCTCCGCAACGCTGTTGGGAGTGTCGTACTCCAAACGCGAGAGATGATCAGCAATCACATTCTCCACCCCCTTCTTGTCTTTGATTTCCAGATTGTATTCCTGCAAAAGTAAAATCCAACGAATCAGACGCGATTTGGATTCTTTCTTACTGAAAAGATACCTGAGAGCGGCATGGTCCGTGTACACGATCACTTCGGAAAGTAACAAATATGAGTGAAACTTTTCACAGGCGAAGACCACGGCTAGCATTTCTTTCTCTGTAGTGGTATAATTTGCTTGTGCACTGTTGAGAGTTCGACTGGCATACGCAATAGTGTGAAAAGTCTTATCTTTCTTCTGACCGAGCACAGCACCTACGGCCACATCACTTGCGTCGCACATGATGATAAAAGGTAAAGTCCAGTCGGGTGCCACCAAAATTGGGGCAGAGATGAGTTGTCCCCGTAAAGTTTCGAAGGCTTGCATGCATGCTTCGTTGAAGTGGAAGGGAACATCCTTAACCAGCAGGCGAGATAACGGCTTTGAAATGGAGGAAAATTCCTTGATGAACCTTCGATAGAAGCCCACATGACCAAGAAAACTTCGAATACCTTTCACTGACATGGGTGGAGGGAGGTTTCTGATGACACTTACCTTTGCTTGATCCACTTCGAGCCCTTTGCGGGAAACTTTATGTCCCAACACAATTCCTTCGCGCACCATAAAGTGGCATTTCTCCCAGTTCAAGACAAGATTGGTGTCTTCACACCGCTTCAAGGTCTTGGCCAAATTCGCCAGGCAAATGTCGAAGCTACTGCCAAATAGAGTAAAATCATCCATGAAAACTTCGAGGAAGTCCCCCACCATGTCAGCAAAGATGGCGAGCATACAACGTTGGAAGGTTGCGGGGGCATTACACAGTCCGAATGGCATTCTTTTGAACGCAAATGTACCAGAGGGACATGTGAATGTCGTCTTGTCTTGATCAGATGGGTCAATTAGAATCTGATTGTACCCTGAGTATCCATCCAAAAAGCAGTAGTAATCCTGCCCCGCTAACCTTTCTAGCATCTGATCAATAAAGGGGAGCGGAAAGTGGTCCTTGCGCGTCGCGTCGTTCAGCTTGCGATAGTCGATGCAGACTCTCCACCCGGTGATCATTCGGGTCGGTAGCAACTCGTTCTTTTCATTGGCAACGACAGTAATCCCTCCCTTCTTCGGTACCACCTGAACTGGACTGACCCATTTGCTATCGCTGATTGGGTAAATGATGCCAGCGTCCAACAGCTTTATCACTTCAGCCTTTACTACCTCTTGCATTTTCGGGTTCAGCCGCCTTTGGGGCTGTGCTGTCGGTTTGTACTGATCTTCAAGGAGGATCTTATGCATGCAGACCGTGGGGCTGATTCCCTTAATGTCAGCAAGAGAACGTCCGAAGACCTTGTGGTACCTTCTCAGCACGCCCAATAATGCAGTTTCATTAGCGGCGGACAGGGCTGCAGAAATAATCACCGAATGTGTGTTTTTTTCTCCAAGAAACACGTACTTTAGAGAGTTCGGAAGTTGTTTGAGAGCCGGACATGGGTTTGGGCTAGCCGAATCGTTGGAGAGCTCTCCACTTGAATGTGACAAATCAGGGTGATTTGAGTGTGCACCCTCTTCTTCCTCATCTTCGTGATGCCGGTACATCACGCGGTCATCCAACTCCACACCGTTCTGACCATCGAATTCTTCAAGCGCTTCTACTGGTTCATACTCTGTAATTTCAAAAAGTTGCGACGGGCTGTGGACGTTGAAAGATATAGCATCCTCCCCCAGTCTTAGTGTGAGCTCCCCCTGCTCCACATTAATAATAGCACGAGCAGTAGCGAGAAAGGGCCGCCCCAAAATAATGGGAACATTTGTATCGACCTTCATGTCGAGAATGATAAAATCAGCTGGAAAAGCGAGACCGTTTACAACTATTGTGAGGTCCTCGACGATTCCCGACGGCTTCTTGATCGACCGATCAGCAAGCTGCAGCATTACTTGTGTTGGCTTCAAGATCCCAGCACCGAGTTCACGAAAGATAGAGAACGGCATCAAGTTGATTGATGCCCCCAAATCACAGAGTGCCTGGCTGAAACGGTGATGACCGATCCTGCAGGGAATCGTAAAGCTGCCCGGGTCCTTGCACTTAGTGGGTAAATTGGAAATGATGGCAGAGCACTCCTCAGTGAGGTCGATGGTTTTGAGATCCTCCAATTGCTTCCGCTTTGAGATCAAATCTTTCAAAAACTTGGAGTAGCCCGGCATTTGAGAAATAGCTTCGATCAGCGGTATGCTCACCTGCACTCCTTTCATTATTTCCAAAAATCTGCGGAATTGCTGCTCAGTTTTTTCGTTTCGCAGTCTGTGAGGGAATGGGGGGTGAACGACACTTTTCGAGGGTTGTGCCTCGCTCACAGGATGCGGCTCAATATGACTTTGAGCCAGCTTCTCGGGGGTTTCTTCATTATGCCTGTCAGTCGAACACGTAGGAGGTTCCTGTCGAGGAGAATTGTCTACACTTCTCCCACTTCTCAATCGCATGGTGTTCACTGACTCAGGAGGCTGACATGCAAGCTCAGAAACAGCATCGGACAGCGTCCCAATGGTAGAGCGAAGCTGTTGGATTGCGACTGATTGGTCATTCATTTTGTTCAATACCCCGACCACCAAAGTTGCTAACTGTTCTGGTTGCTCTGGCGGCAAAAAGTCCGCTACTCCTTTGAATGTCACGGCATTAACTGCAGCAGTAAATGGGGGGCGAATAACATGACTCCAGTGCTGACTGGTGTGAACAATATTCACGACCACGTCCCATGCGTCCTTTCCTGATTTATTAAACAGGGCCCCTCCAGCTGCCATATCAAATAGAAGACGGAAATTATCCAGCACTCCAAAGTAGAAAATCTGAATCAAGAAAGCTTCCGAAAGATCTTCACGGTAGCATCCCCTATACAGGGACTGGAAACGCTCCCAAGCATCGACTAACGTCTCCTCCTTCCCCTGTCCAAAGGTTACGAGTTCCCTGTACTTATTCAAAGCTTGGGTGCGATGTTGAAACTCTTGCAAAAATCTCCCTTCGAGTTGTTTCCAAGTGAGCACCTCACTTTTCCGGATATCCCAATACCATCTTTTGGCTTTTTCATGCAAGGAGAATGAGAATGCCAGAGTCTTTTGCAGGTCACTTTCAACTCCACTAAATATACATGTATAATAGATTGCTAAGAAGTCCTGCATGTGTTGCACTGCGTCTTCATGCTCATCCCCGCTGAACTTGCAATTCCCAGACATGTACTCAATGACGTCGGAGGAGATCCCGAGGTCATGATTGTTTCTTTCTGCTTGATCTCTTAAATCTTTTAAGCTTTCCTGGTAGATGCATTCCTGAATTGAGCTCATGTCGCAAATACTTGCAAACAAAACGATTAGCAAACGATGGGAAAGGCGAAAGTAATCAGAAGTGCGGATCGAAAAGAAACGGAGATACCAGGGGTGAACAAGAGAAGTGAGAGAAAAGAAAATTCTCGTGCAACAAATCCTCACGCAGACGAATTCATCACGTCTGCACTCCCCGGCAACGGCGCCAAAAACTTGATGCGCGTCGGCAAGTGCACCGGTCGCTGTCAAGTAATAATTGTGGAGAATAAATTCCCTGGATGTCGGTCTCTTGAGGAATGCAGGATGGGTGAACGAATCGCGCAGTGATTATTGTTACACAAGCGTTTCACAAACAGAAAGAGGGGTTTTTGGTTGGTTTTCCTAATTTTAACAACAACAACAGAGATGCGGGTCGAGAACACCGCTTCGCAAAGTGAGGTGGATGCAACGGCTGCGATGCCGTGCTTCGTGAGGCGGATGAAGTGAACTCAAGTGCGAAAGGGTGAGGGTCGCAAACACCTCTTCACAACCGTCGTTAGCTCTTGCTAACACGGAGCAAACACCTTGCGTGCGTGTGCGAGTGAGTGAGTGAGAACGGAATGAATCATGAGCAAACCATGGAGAAAAACAAAGAAATATTCATTTCCATCAAAGTAAATATTACAATATTCATCTAGTACATGGTTCAAAGAGTGCAATGAAAGGAAAGAAGGAAGAAATAACCGGCGGTGAAGACTAGCGGCCGTTCACGGCCGGAATGGTAGGTTGTCGGGCTACCTCCGGACTCGGATGGGCAATGCTTCCGGCGTAGAGAGCTGTCACAATCTCCCTACGTGCTCCGTCGTCTTCGACTCAAGGTTTCTTCTTCTTCTCACCGGGCGGAAAGCGAAAATGGTTGCTTGGAGGCTTGCGGACGATGGAGAACACTCACGGACGATGGAGGAAGGCTTGGAATGGATGGAGGAGGCTTCCCCTTGCGTGGAAGATGAAGTAGGGGTGTTCCAGGGTGGTGGTCGGCGGCGTACGGAACAGGAACTTCGCTCCCGGAAGATCGATCCGCCCTAAAATCGCAACAGGTGTTTAAATAGGCGCTGGATTGAATACTGCGCACGATCATTGGCGCACGACCAGTGGTCGTGCGCACTGGAATTCTGCGATCGTGCGCACTGCCTGGACAGAACCTGCAAGAGACGAGATTATAAAATACAATGTTCGCACGACCAGTGGCGCACGACCGGTGGTCGTGCGCACTGGAGATGATGGTCGTGCGCACTGCAGCAAACAGAACTCAGAAATTTAATGGTCAATGCGCACGAGCAGTGGCGCACGACCGATGGTCGTGCGCACTGGAGTCGATGGTCGTGCGCACTGCACCAGACAGAACTCGTGAAAAAGGGTTAAGTGCGCACGATTAGTGGCGCACGACCGGTGGTCGTGCGCACTAGAACAAGTGATCGTGCGCAGTGTTCCTATGCAGAATTGCACCGGAAACACTTGCACGCCTCCTATTCCAGCACAAACACAGATCTAGCCACCGAAAGTGGCACTTAACAACATATGAATACTACTAAAGATAATACACACGAAAACACACCAAAGTGGGCCTAAATGTGCACCTAGCATGGGTTATCAAATATAGACTATAATAAGGCTAAAGTGCGTGATATTGACAAAATAACGGCCCGGATGAGTCCATAAATGTATATATGATCAGGACTCATCAAGTAGTTGTAATATGCTTTTACTCTTTTAGAAATATATAAACCGTTTATATAACCAGAAATCTTCTCTACTATTTTTCTTATGCACGTGAGCATGCGACTTCGCATGGTACTCTGTATTGTAATTTTAAGCCATCTACTTTTCTTTCTCCGTTCGCTTAGAATTTGTTGGCTCGGGACGCGCAAACAGTTAAGTCTGGGGGTGTGATGAGTCCCAATTATATACACATATATGGACTCATCTGGGCCAATTTTCTAGTCTATGCACTACATTTTAGGCATGTTTTCGCTCATATTTGTTATTCCATGCTATGTGCACTTCTAGGCCCATTTTGGTGTTATTTCTTGTTTATCTTCGTTATTAGTTTTCATGCATTGTTAAGTGCCACCTTCAGTGGCTAGATTGGTGTTGTATGCTGGAACAGGAGTCGTGCAGGTGTTCCCGGTATAATTCTGTACAGGAACACTACGCACAATCATTGGTTCTATTGCGCACGACCACTGGTCGTGCGCCACTGATCGTGTGCACTTAACCTTTTTTTTAGTTCTATCTCGGACAGTGTGCACGACCACCTACGATAGTGCGCACGACCACCGATCGTGCGCCACTGTTCGTGTGCACTTAACATCAATTTGATGAGTTCTGTTTCGACCAGTGCGCACGACCACCTACGATAGTGCGCACGACCACCGGTCGTGCGCCACTTGTCGTGCGAACCTAGTATTTTATAAATTTCTTACATTGCAGGCTCCACCCAGGCAGGCGCACGATCACAGGATTCCAGCGCGCACGACCACTGGTCATGCGCCAATGATCGTGCGCACTATTTATTCCAGCGCCTATAAATGTTCCTGCTCGCGATTTAGGTCGGATCCTTCACCGTTTTTCTCGCCCAGCTCCGCCGTTCCGCCCATTTCCGCAGGTGTTCGCCCCCTAGGCCTCCTCCATCATCCAAGGGCTTCAAGGAGGAGATTCTACACTCATCTTCATCGCCAAGGAAGGAGTTCTTCGCATCGGACGTGGCCGGATTGTAAAACGCTGGAGAAGACGGGTCCATTGGGAGGTGTGACAGCCCTCCTCTACCCCGGACGATAGTTGGGACCGAGCTAGGACGCGGATTGACAACCCGGTGCTTCCTACCGTGAATCTACAATGAGCCTCCGGAGTCGGTCGTATCTCTTGCCCTTTTTCTCTTCCTTATGTTGATGTAATGTTTGTAATCTCTATATTTTGATGATGTTTGTTATGAACTATGCTTTGTAATGCTTATTTCATTTATTTGGAATTATTTAGTTCATATGTATTAATGAGGTGTGTCGCCATCCATTTTCCACTCCACCACCGTGTCCGGTACCGCACTAGCAATTGCTAGTGGCGTGCTTGTCGACGAGGTGCTTGCGACCCTCATCCGTATGCCTACTCGTCCATCCGCCTAGCGAAGCGTGGCATAGCGGCCCGTGTAATCCATTCTGACTCCGCCGGTGCGAACCATTCCATCTGCTAGCCTTCTCGTCCATCCGCCTAGCGAAGCGTAGCATAGCGGCCCGTGTAATTCATTCGCCTAACTAAGCATTGCGCTCAAGGCCTGCACAGTTCGATTCCGCTTGCCTACTCATCCATCCGCCCTTGCGACGCAGCGCGCTCAAGGCCTGCCTAGTCTCCATCCCGCCAAGTGAACCATTGCATAGCGGCATTGCATAGGAGTAGATGTAATATTTTCTTTTATTTTCCGTAAACCAAATCCCCCATTTCCGCATCCATCCGCTCGAAAGGACTTCAATCTCAAGTCCTTCCTCGATAATAAACTCCACGTTACTGTGTTCCTTTGAGATCGATACTTGGGGATTCATTCCCATTTTATATTACTTGAACGATCGGTACACTGCCGTTTCGTGCCGCAGTCTTACTACCGCCTATAGCGGTGTGCTAAGATTCGCGCCATCAGGTCTCAACCCCCTTTATTTCGTGTGCAAATTGTCTTAAGTTTGGACACACGACTAGCTCTTGCAGGAATATAAAACAATGATCGTTAAAACATATCTGGGTACTTAAGAAATCAACTTACTCTATGGTTGGTACCTCTTAGATATCCAAATCTTTACTCTCATCTTCTTTCTAGAAATGTAGGAAGGGTAAGGAAACGGAGGACATGTGGTACTTGGACTCAGGCTGCTCCAAGCACATGACGAGCAACAAAGCAAAATTCCTTAGCCTAGAAAAGAAGAAAGGAGGGATCGTAACGTTTAGTGATAACGGTAAAGGAAGGATCATGGGAGTAAGTACAGTTGGTAATGAATCCTTTCTTATCTCAAATGTTCTTTATGTAAATGGATTAAAACTGTTGGAACCTTAGTTTTGATTTGAGTTAGGATCCCGCTTAAGTATCTAGGTTTATATCATAACTCATTCTATAAATCAGATTAAGAAATATAATTATAGGCTAATTAATATAAGAGAAAATAATATAAGAGAATATATTATAAGAGAAATTAATATGAAATAATATAAGAAAAATATTATATTTCAAATAAGCTAGCTGCGTTCGACATTTGTCGAACGACGCTCAGCTATTGTCGAGCAGCGCTCGACATCATATTTTACAGGCGGTCGACGAAATGTAGAACGGCGCTCGACAAATTTCTATCAGGCCAGCGCTCGACGAATTCCAGTCAGAATAAATCTCAGCAGCTAAAGCATTCTCTGAACGGCGCTCGACGAATCCAGAAGAGCTCGACAAATATGTTGTCAGCAATATTTTTATTATTATTATACAGCTGAACTAACATTAATTTACTCATGCTTTTCTGATATAGCCGTTGCAAGCAATAAAGTTTATAGCCGTTTTCAGAAGAGTAAAAGACGGAAACTTATCTTCCCAAGGAATCAAATTAAAGAGATTTTATCTCTTTCCTTATTCCCAGGCAAGAATTCAAATACCTTCTCCAGATTATATATATTAAAGAAGAGAGCAGAAAATAGATAGAGACACATAGAGACAGGCATATAGAACAGATATACCTCTCTACAGGAAACATCTTTTGCCTAACATCTTCTTGCAGGTTATACACATCCTGAGACAACAATCACAACCATTTGCTCAGGATCATCACTGCATAAGAAGAAGTGCTTGTACAATCAAGAGAAGGAGCCACCAGAACTGTCACCAATCTATATCAGACAGGGGGAGTCTTCTTCAACATCATCATCAAGATCCAACTCACTACCAATCAGGATCTTCAAGAGTCTTCCTATACAGAGAAGAACTTTATATTTTTCCCTTTCCCTTTCTCCTCTCTTGTACAGGGTTATTACTCCCTTCAAAAGTGAACTCTCGGTGACAGGTCACCTTAGCAAAAACCTGACTGTGGTGAATTGGGCACCTGATCAAACCTCCATTGGTGTAAGGGCACCTGATCAACTCTCCTAGTGGATTCCTACCAAGGGTGGTAGAAGAGTAGACTACCCAGATTTGGGGAACTACTATATTTCTCTGTGTCATCTGGATTGCTTCTTGTTTATGCTTTACTTTATTTCCTGTGCTGTGTTTATTTATGCACTTCAACTGTTTGTGTATATTACTCTTACAGTAATCAACAAACATTTATATATATTTATATATATATCATTATTTTGAAAGAAAACTTAAACAAGAGTTTTAAACTTATAATAAGAACTAAACTCACTTTCAAAAACATATCTTAATATCTATAAGCCAAATGTGTGATAAAGGATTAGATGTATTATTTGAATCATCCACTAATCTTTGCAAAATATTTAATCCTAAAACAAAAGCTGTGTTACTAACTGCACCTAGAATTCACAATGTTTACATAGTTTTGTTTCATGATCTTTCCAAATCATCTATAAAATGTTTTATAACCAAAAATGATGAATTTGAACTGTGGCATAGTCGTTTAGGTCACGCTAGTACAAAGCTCATTTTAAAACTAGCAAAAAGGGAATTGATTAGAGGATTGCCTAAATTGAATGGAAATTTATCTTCAATATGCTCTCCACGCCAAAAAGGAAAATTTACAAAATCATCTGTTAAAAGCCAAAACAAAATTTCTACTTCAAAACCATTGCAATTAATCCATATGGATCTCTTTGGTCCTGTTAGCACCACAAGTCTTGGTGGTAGAATATATACTTCATTCTAATAGATGATTTCTCGAGATATTGTTGGACTTTATTTCTCTCTTCCAAATCTGATGCGTTTTGCGAAATCTCAAAATTATGTACTCGTATTCAGAATGAACTAGATTTAAAAATATAATGCATTCGCTCAGATCATGGAGGAGAATTTGAAAATGAAAATTTTAAATCTTTTTGTGAAATGTTAGGTATTAAGCATGAGTTCTCCGCTCCACACACACCTCAACAAAACAGTGTTGAAGAAAGAAAGAATGGGACAATCCAAGAACTAGCACGCACTATGTTATCTGAATATAAATTATCTAAGTCTTTTTGGGCCAAAGTTGTAAGCACACCATGCTATGTAATGAATAGAGTCATGCTTCGCCCATCTCTAAATCTCACACCGTATGAACTATATTATCAAAAGAAACCTAACGTATCATATTTTAAAGTATTTGGTTGTAAATGTTTTATTCTTAATACAAAAGACTCTTGAGGAAAAATTGATGAAAAATATGATGAAGGAATATTTCTTCGATACTCTTCAACCAGTAAAGCCTATAGAATATTTAACAAAAGATCGAGTAAGGTTGAAGAGTCTATTAATGTTAAATTTGATGAATTTATTCCATGTGCAGAAAGACTTCCTACAAGTACAAATGATGAACCTTTGCCATCTTTGGAACACGACGAAGAGGAACCTTCCAAAGAAGAGGAGGATAAGGCCAAGGAAGATGAATATGTGCCCCCAAGCATCTTGAACTTTTCAAAAATCACACAAAAGAACTAGTCATTGGGGAACCTTCTACTGGGGTAAGAACCCGATCTTCTCTTCATGAAATGTTTTCAAACATTTGCTTTGTTTCCGAAATCGAACCTAAATACGTTTCCACCGCTTTAAATGACGAATTTTGGTTTTTGGCTATGAATGAAGAGTTAGATCAATTTGAAAGAAATAAAGTTTGGAATCTAGTAGATAGACCATCTAATCATCCTGTTATTGGCGTAAAATGGATCTTTAAAAATAAATTAGATGGTGAATCTAGGATTATAAGAAATAAAGCATGTTTAGTTGCTCAAGGTTTTTCTCAAATCGAGGGGATAGATTTTGAAGAAACTTTTGCACCCGTTGCTTGCTTAGAATCTATACGAATATTTTTGGCATTTGCGAGTTTTAAAAGAATGAAATTATTTCAAATGGATGTTAAAAGTGCTTTTTTAAACGGGTTTATAAAAGAAGAAGTTTATGTAGAACAACCCCCCAGTTTTATAAATGAAAAATTTCCAAATCATGTTTACAAACTTGAAAAAGCACTTTATGGTTTAAAACAAGCGCCCCGTGTATGGTATGATAGACTTACATCATTTTTGTTAAAGCACTATTATGTTATGGGAAGTGCCAACAACACACTCTTCATTAAGCATAATTATAACGATCTAATTATTCTACAAATATATGTTGATGATATCATTTTTAGAGCCACTAATGAAGAGTTGTGTAATGATGTAGTCTTAGTAATGAAAAATGAATTTGAAATGAGTCTTGTAGGAGAACTATCATATTTTCTTGGTTTTCAAATCTCACAACGAACTGATGGTATCTTTATTTGTCAAACAAAATATGTTCATGATATGCTTAAACGATTTGGATTTGAAAATCTTAAACAAGCTTCTACTCCAATAATTGCTTCTTTAAAACCAGGAAAAGATGAATCTGGAATTTCCATTGATCAAACTTTACATAGAGGAATGATATGATCTCTTCTTTACTTAAGTGCATCTAGACCAGATATAATGTTTGTCGTGTGTCTATGTGCTCACTTTCAAGCCAATCCAAAAGAATCTCATTTAAAAGCGGTAAAACATATTTTTCGTTATCTAATAGGGTCATCTAAATTAGGATTATGGTACCCACATAATGATTCATTTACACTTCACGGCTATTCCGACTCAGATTACGCCGGTTGTTCACTAGATTGAAAAAGCACTAGCGGTTCTTGTCACTTTTGAGGACCCTCATTAGTTGCTTGGTCTAGTAGGAAACAATCTTTGTTGCACTGTCCACCACAGATGCCGAATACATCTCACTTGGTAGTTGTTATGCACAAGCATTATGGATGAGCCAAACTCTAGAGGATTTTGTATTTCATCTAAAATCATTGATCTTAAATGTGACAACAAAAGTGTCATAGACCTTACATATAATCACGTAGATCACTCTAGATCCAAACACATAGATGTTCGCCATCATTTCATTAGGGATCACATTAAGAAAGAGCATGTAATAGTAAGCTTCATTGGTACGAACTCTCAACTCGCTGACATATTTATTAAACCTCTTCCCGATGCAAGATTTTGATTATATCAACTTGAGTTAGGTGTCCTAGATCTTTAAAGTTAAAACACATTCATAAACGCAATTATGCAATTTCTAACCATCTAAAACATCTCCTAAAATTCTGAAATTTCTGCATGAAACTACTATTGGGGCACTTAATCAATATCAACAATTAAAATTTTCAAAATCATCAAAAATCGTGTACTGTTTCCCGTGCTGGCGCTAACGCCAGCGCTAGCGCACCTATCTGTTTTTCTATATTTTTTAAATTTTGAAAAATTCTTAAAAATATATTAGTCTACATGTACTATTTATTTTTGCACTTCTTACTTTATTTCATTTTCAAAAAATCCAAATACAAAATTACAAAAAAAAATTCATTTGTTTAAATTCTATTTCTAAATACAAAAATCAAATACAAAAATATAAAACACAAAAAAAAAATGGTATGGACTTTATTGTGAAAATCAAGCATGTTTAAAACTATCTTTAGACCTTCTACAATGTTCCAATTTATCTTTTCAAACTACTTTAACATTGTTCTTATCATGCCTTGATATATCTATCAATAAGTGCATCAATTATCTTGTAAAGGTAGTGTAGAACCTAGCTAAGCATGCCTCTAAGTATGAGTAAATGTTTTATGGTTGATAATGATATTTCTTCACTCACTTTTTGGCTAAGTCTACTTATGTTTTAATCTAAAGATACTTGCTAGTGTATTGTAATTATACAAAGAATTAAATTTGCACAAATATCTTACCTACACCACATTTATTTGCACTATTAAATATAAAGAAAAGTAGTTGTACTTTCAAAATTCATTTGGTTTGCAAAGAAAGTGTAATCGGAGAACTTTGTACAAAAAAATCATGAAATAAATTGACAAAGATAACTCCATCAAGCACTACTTGAACCTCCTGATAAGTCTTAATAAGCATTGTGAGGTTGAGCACCTTGGAAAGATTAGTAAAGTGTCTTGTGCAAATCTTCATTTAAAAAACACTTATTCTTATGTACACCGGATCAAAAAATGACATTGAAAAATAAAATTGTGTGATCCCCCAAGCACTACTTTGCACCCTGATAAGTATTAATAAGCATTGTGTGTGCAATTCACCTTGGTAATTATACATTTTTCGTGCATAAAAAGTGTGAGAGTAATCATATTTGTGTTTTATTATGCACTTTACTCTACATTTCTCTTGTATTTTTGATTATAACATTTGTTTACTCTTTTCAAAATACACTTATGTGCGCATCATTATCTTCCATAACACTTCTTCTCTTGAGTATTGGATCCTAATGCTAAAATTTATGTACTCTCTTTATATATGAAATGCACTAGATAACCTAGCATGCTCTCTACAATGTTTGGTATGTTTTGAATTTATGAATTAGAATAACATTGTAGTAGTCTCTTTATTTCTTACATCTCTTTCATGCTTGGTTCCTTCATGATAATCAATTTCAAAGAAAAATGATTTACAAAAACATCTTTTTCATTTTTTTATGGACTTTCGCTCTTTTTTTAATCATCATATATCACAAAAAGATGTTTATTGTATTTATATAAGTCTTCCGCAGTATTACGTTTACCGTGTGTTCTTTTCATGCTTATCTCAAGACTTTCCAACTCAAAATTGTTTTCCAAATGGTAGACTTCCATGGTAAATGTTATATGATTTAAAGCTACAAACTCTGATTTATTTCTATAAAAACTATCCTAAAACTTCTTATCATTTCCGTCTCTCTCAAAGCTTGATCATGCCTTTATCTTCTAATCAAAACTTTTATGAGTTTTGCTTCCTTACCCACTTTTGCTAATAACAAAAGGGGGGGGGGGGGGGGATCTAACATGATAAATAAAAAATGCCATCAAAATAAAAAACTAACATGATTAATTAAGATGATAGCTTACATATTAGGGGAGCTTTCACATAGGGGGAGCAATTCTAAAATTCTAGAATCAATAAACATCCTAAGTCATCACTTTCACACACACACAAGTAGGTTTCATCATGCTTATATATTAATGCTCTAATTTATCATTAATGGATTTGTTATTATCAAAAGGGGGAGTTTGTTGGAACATGGTCTTCCGCATCTCCTAGGTATGAGAATAACAAATCCTATGTGTATTTGATCATGTCTGTTCAAGTGTGAAGGAAACAAAGTCCATATGACTCAAGGATAACAAAGGAATGTTGCCCCGAAAATTGAGCCAACAACTCCAACATGCCCACTAGCGCCGCTGGTTGCACCTAGCGCCCGGCGTTACCGATGATTAGCGTAATTCCGGGAGAATTTATAGAAGGAGCTAGTGCGTGGCGGTAGCCGATAGTGCAGGCGGTAGCTCGGAGCACAGAAGGCAAGAGCGAAATATTTCCTCGAATTGAAGATTCTCCCGCGCAGAATAATGCCTAATCCAGGATAGCGCCGGCGGTAGCACTAGTGCAGGCACTAGCACTGAGGATATAAATAGGACCTCTCTTCTCTCATTTTGTATACCCATCAGAGAGAGAGATTGAGTACTAGAATTCTAGAGGCTGATTTGGCCGAAAGTTGATGTCCTACCAAAGCTCTGCGAATTTCTGAAGGAGAATCTCATCAAGACGTCCGCTTCTACAACGCTTTTTCTACAACGGATCTTCGTCTCCAACTTCAGAAGTTCTTCAAGAGGGAGTTTTTATTATTATCATTTCACTATTTTTTGTAAACCATTAGAGAATTCGCCTCGTGTTGGCGACTAAGTCTGGGTAGGACTTAGTGCAAAAATTCGCCTCGTGTTGGTGACTAGATCTAGGTTAGGTCTAGGGGGTGCTCAAGGCCATATCTGGGGTTGGAGTGGCTAGAGCGGCTTGAGGCCGAATCCAGGAAAGGATAGGCTATGGCCACCGGTTCGTGGGAATATGAGTCGGGATAGAAAATGTAAAAGAGTTTTATTATTATTCGCCTCAGATTTCTAGCGTTATAGAAATCAACTTTTGTAAAACCTTATTTCATATTAATAAAACATGTCTCTACTTTATTTAAATTGTTTTGTTTGATTTCTCATCTTATTAATCACTTATTATTTCAAAGATAATCAAAATATAACATAAGTTTTAAAACCCTTACTCCCCCCCCCCCCCCCTCTAAGGGCGCCTACCGATCCAACAGTAACAACACTACTAAGATTGACATTATTCTCTCGGTACTACGGGGTAGCCTCCAAATAAATCCATCAATGTTAGTGTCCATTGGCTTGCCCAGTCGCACCCACTCCACAACACTAGCGATGTAGCAATTTTGAGAGTCAAATAAAACTTGAATTAGGAGTAAACGTTAAAGCTTAGGTTTAATGTGTGGAGAATACAAAGATAAACATGAAGACTGAAATCACACTTAAACACAATAAATGAGCTTTACATCAAGAATTTACCAAAGAAAAGATTAGATAGGTGACACCACCACACTTATTCAATAAACTATGGGGTCACTCTCAAATAGCTGAACACATACACAAAACTCATGAGGTTCAATTGATTTTTCTTACATTTTTTTTATTGTCTTCTTTTCCATATCAAATACACCCAAAAAGGTAGCTATAATGAATCTTATCCTCCCTTCCGATAATAATTTTTCCACTTCCACAATCATTCATAAAATAAATCATCGCACTTCACAATTGCAATTTTGATTTTGATATAAAGCTCAATGCAAAGTGTGATAGTGTGTAGGGGTTCACTTACATGTAATTTTATTGGTGAGTTGAATGTAGGGGTTATACAATAAAATGGTGTAGGGCTCAATTAGGAAATTCAATGGAAGTGAGTGTTCGGATAGGATGCAAAGGCACGAGCTGTCCAAAGGAGGGCGTAAATAATTTTAATGAAATTACAATGACCTATGCACATGCTTCAAGGATTGCTAAGTGAAAGTTCTAGACACTGAGAAATAATATCCTTTCATCACAATAGTATAATACTTCTCTAGTAGCTTGTTACACACATCCTACACTACTCAGCAGATGCAATGTCATTCTAATTAGAAGTAGTTATTACGCACTGATACAATGTAAAATGACATAAAAATAAGCTATGTGAATAGAAATAATATTAAAGACATTCTATCCAAGAACACATCCATGCGACTAGAACACTACACGAGTCTACAATTCACTCCCACAACATCATCTAATTGAAAATTTATAATCCTAATCACCAATGAAATAAAAGTGGAAAATGAGAAAACAAACAAAGTTTAAGAAAAAAAATTTGTGGGTGTAAAATATAAAACCTGTGAGTGAACATGGGCAAAAGAATTAAACGATGTAGTGGATGCAAGCGAAATGTGTGGTGAATACAATCACGCTAAACTATCCCATCCCCCACCCACCTACCAACCCCACCCCTAAACTTAAATGATGCATTGCCCTCAATGCATGAACAAATGAAATATGGGAGAAGGATTGAGAAGCGTTACCCCATTACCAAAGAGCATCGTTTGCATCCATGAAATGTAGCCCAAGAGCATGTGCAGGCTTTCTCCCAAAAAATGTGTCAATAACTCTTTAATGTTTGATGCGCAAAACAATATCTGCAAACGACAACGGCAAGTGTACCGTGTCGAATGTAGCATAGGTTATAAAAACCAAGGTCGTATTAGACTCGGGCGGTTGAGTACTCTTACTTCAAGAAAATCTCTATTATCTTATCAATTAAAACTTGGGTTGGTTGATGCGAGAAAGAGAAATAACTTTTTAAAACTATGATTAAAGTATTAGCACTCAACCTTGAATCACCTTGGAAAAATAAATAAATTAAGAAATAAAACTTCTAATTCTCTTTAAAAGAAATGCTTGACCGTGGAGGTTCCCGAATTATAAACGTACCTCTCTCAAGGATACGCTCAACTGAGTTTAGGTTGATCAATCGAACTCTCATTCTAGAATCGAAACCCCTAAAACTTGGCTTATCGAAGTGAACCCCTCTATTGGATATGACTCCAATCCGGGAGATGTATGTCGTCCTCTCTCGAGGAGTGCATTCGAATCTCTTTATCCTTGAAATGATCGATTCGAACTCAAAACCTCTCGGTTATTAGACTACGAAAACAAGAATGAGATTTATATATCCATAATATAATCTCAATCAATTTAAATTCAAGGGTAAATCTTAAGCGATCTAAATAAGAGAAAAAGAAGTTCTAAACTAAATTATGAATTATATTTTCCTTGGATCATCTCGGCCGAGTGCTAATGGAAATTTAGCTACTCATGGAGATGGAGGAATTGAAAGAAATAAAAGAGTACATGATAAAATAAGAGAGGGAAAATGAGAGAACAAAGGAACGATTTTATTAAATTGCTAAAGAAAAGTTACAAGACAGGAATTGAAAGTTACAACTATTGAAATGAAAATACAATTGCAAAAAGAAAGAAGGAGCATAAGAACTACTAAAACATGAAAATAAAGACATGAAATGAAAGTTCTAATCCTAATAATTGGTCCCTGAAGTTCTGGAGAAGCTCCCTTTAAATAGGCAGAAATTTGATGTTACACGCCCTTGGTCAATCCCGTGACCAAGGGCGTGTAAGGAGCGTGATCGATGCTAGTGCGGAGAGGGCGCATTCTGGCTTCAATGCAGGCGTTTCAGATGCGTCACGCCCGTGACCTGGGGCGTGTAATCTTCAAAAGTTGCTGCTGGCGGGAAACTTCGGCGGGAAGGAGCGCGGGGTGAGTCACGCCCGTGACCTGGATGTCACGCCCCTGGTCACGCCCGTGACATGGGGCGTGTAACTTTAAATGATGTGGTAGGCATGCTCGCAGCTGGTGGTGGGGTCCCGACCGTGACTTGGATGTCATGCCCTTGGTCACGCCCGTGACCTGGGGCGTGTAGTTGGCGAATCTTCACGGAATGGGCCCGAAGTGGCGGCAGCAGGTCTAGAACACATCTTAGGCTGTCACGCCCTTGGTCACGCCCGTGACCTTGGGCGTGTACTTGATATTTTTGCTCAAAGTGCCCAGAAAACCTGAAAAACACAGAAAAGGTTTATGTTAGTTTATAAAATTGAAAAGATAATAATTTAATTAAGAAAAGCAACAAAGCTATATAATTTCATATTAAAAATATATTAAACTTATACTAAGAGATGAGTACAAAAAGTACTCATCAAACACCCCCATACTTACTTGTTTGCTCCCGAACAAACAACTTTTCATAGGCGTAGAGAAATTTAAATACTAGAAAAAGAAATTTGAACTCAAGGAATAAAAATGTGAAGTCTTACGCCTATGTGTAGAGATCCTAGTTGAAAGACCTATTCATCATAACGATTAGCTTATAATTTTCAAAAATGTGATTTAACATATTGCTTTTACTTTTAAGTAGAAATCTCGGTAAATTCTCGAATGCTATTCAAGGAGCGGGTAGCGTGTTTTCTAAGATCAATATTACCCAAAATCGAGTTTCGGGATAGCCTCAAAAGAAATCCATCAATGACGATGGCCATAGGCTTGCCCGGTCGCACTCTCTCCACTACACAAGTATAATGTCATAGTTTAAAGATCAAAAGGGCTTTCATTAGGAGTGAAACTTGGCTTAGGTATATGATTTGGAATTGGAATTCAAAGAGATAGAACATGATGGCTAAGGATCACACAAAACCAAGGTGAGAGTTTCCCAAAATTATCAAAATTTAAACCTTGCATAAGAGTTGTCATGAATCAAAACATACAAAAAACTCTCATAATTTTTCAAGCATAAGGCCATGAATAATTTTCTTTATTTTTTATAATTGGCCAACAAAATAATTTTTCACATTTTTTTTATTGTAGCTCCAAATAAGAAGTTGCAACTTCCATATTTTCACAATAGAACCTATTGCAAAATTTTAATAAATCTCAAATATTTAGTGTGATCATGGGGTGGATGTTTTGGCTTTGGTGAAAATGAAAGGTGGAGGTAGCAACAGAAATAAGGAAAGGCCCAATGTGTTTAAACAATGAATTTTTTTTAAAGGTGGGCAAACAGGCACAAACGATCATAAGATGGCCTAAATCACATCTAAAAACTATGACAAACCTATGCAAATGCTTCGAGAATCGCTAGAGGCATGTTCTAGCCATCGAGAAAGAATACCCTTCTGTTCAAAATGTTTAATATTTCTCTAGTAAGCTTCTACATACTCACTTGAATTATTCTCAAACTCTACCGGATTCAAGGTAAGAGTAAAACAAAATTATATTCTCGCAGTTAGAAAAACATAAATCTAATTTTATGCTGAATAGTTTATTTGACATAGAATTTTACAAACGTGTGCGCTTAACTAGGAACACTGCATGAGTCAACAATTTTATTCCAAAATTCAAAATCTTAATGAAGTATAAAAATTCCCTACGACACTATACAAAAGAAAATCTACTAAGGATTTTGCATATGAGTAAGTATAAAAATTCAGCAAAAAATTTTTAATTTTTTTCTTCTTGGACTTCCCAAGGTCAACCCGGTGAAGGGCTCGCAAGGTACTAGAGGTTGTGATGGGAATTCAAGCCCAAAGCGTCCTTTCCAAGAGATTTTATTTTTATTAGATTAAAAAAACCATTATGCATTTTTTTTTATTTTTTCAAATAAATAAAAATATGAAGAAATATAAAGAAAGCAATGCTACACCCCCATACTTAAAATTAAACATTGTCTCCAATGTATAAAACTAAGTATGAGGAATACTTGAAAGAAAATAAACTTTAAAAGAAAAATACATAAAAATAAAGATAAGCAAGGGTGCCTCCCAAGAGCGCTTTCTTTTTCTCGTCTTTAAGCTAGACTGTTAGTGTTAGGAAAAAGAAAAATTAAAAGAGAAGTGGACAAGCAACTCCCCTAATTCACGCGTAGGTGAATGTGCCGGCGTCAGTCGCATGGCTACTCCTCCGCTTAACATGTGATTCTCTGTTTTTCCATGATTTTGAATATGCATATCCAAATCACCTATACATACCTGAGGTGATTTGAATTTATAAAGATGAGCGGCATATGGATCATCAATTGATTGGGGTAGCAACGACTAATCTTCAACCTGAAAATTATTAGTATAGAGAGAATCACAATTAAATGTGTCAGATAATTTTTCGCAAGGAGGAGGCGCTTGCGAAAATAAATGATTAAGCTTCGGTTGTTCCTTTTCTAAAATTAAATTTTCTTTAGACAAATCTAGTGCATTACCAAGCGGAATAAATTTTCGGACACAAAACTTTCATGAATTTTTGGTTGGATAGAAGAAATTCGTGAATAATCATGACAAAGAAAATAAAATCCGGGTGGAGTAGGGGAAGACACTTGTTCTTCTTCTATTTCATCCGGGGTGCCCATAACTTTAAGAAATTCTTGGTAAAGTAATTTTTCTCCATCTTCGGTAAAAGAAGTTATGGGATTACATGAAACCACATGTTCCTCGATAACTAAATTGTCCAAAGATGGAGAAAAAATACTAGAAGAAATAAAATTTTTCTCTAAATTTTGGGGGGAAGTATCTATTTGAATCGGCGGACATTCCCCAAAATTAGAGTACGAAGGTTGCGGCGCAAAAGAATATGAACAAGAATTTGGATCGAAAGATTTATCTTCATCGCTCCGAAAGCTATTCCGGTGACCTTGCCACCAAGAATAATCTACTTCGGGGCTAGAAGAAAAATTATTAGAAGAAGAAAAATTATTCTCGTGAAAATTAGAAAAAACACTAGACGAGATAATATTTTCCTCTAAATTTTGGGGGGGAGTATCTATTTGAATTGGCGAAATTTCCCCCAAATTAGAGAACAAAAATTGTGGTGTATAAGAAGAAAAACAAAAATTCGGATCTAAAGATTTATCTTAGTTGCTCCGGGAACTATCCGGGTGAGCTTGCCACGAGGAATAATCTACTTCGGAGCTAGAAGAACAATTATTAAATGCCGAAAAATTATTCTCATTAAAATTAGAAAAATTATTTTCAACAAAGTTTGAAAAATTATTTTCATTAAAAGATGAAAAATTATGATCATAATTATTATCAAAATTATTTGCATAATATTGAGGATAATTATTTTCATAAAAATTGTTTTGAGAATATGAATGTAAATAACATTCCTCACTTTGATGAGGCGCACCACAATAATAACAACTAAATTGCCGCCTTCGAGCGGCTTGTAAGAGGTAAAGTTGGTTTCGAAGCTCGGTAACTTTAACGGCCAATTCAGATTCTTTCATAATAATAATAAAAAAAAGGGAATAACCTTTACTCAAATTATTGGAATTTTATAAATATTTTTATTATATATTTTTTTAAAAAAGTGGGTTAAATTAGTCCCGGACTTCCCAAGGTCAACCCGGTGAAGGGCTCGCAAGGTACTAGAGACTATGATGGGAATTCAAGCCCAAAGCGTCCTTTCCGAGAATTTAGATTACGCTTTTAAATTTTTTTTTAAAATTTTAAAGAGAAGGGGGAGAAGAAAGAGAATGATAAAATTAATAAATATTTCTTTTTTTGAAATATCAACCGTGTCCCCGGCAATGGCGCCAAAAACGTGATGCGCAAAACTATATCCGCAAACGACAATGACAAGTGTACCGTGTCGAATGTAGTATAGGTTATAAAAACCAAGGTCGTATTAGACTCGGGGCGGTTGAGTACTCTTACTTCAAGAAAATCTCTATTATCTTATCAATTAAAACTTGGGTTGGTTGATGCGAGAAAGAGAAATAACTTTTTAAGACTATGATTAAAGGATTAGCACTCAACCTTGAATCACCTTGGAAAAATAAATAAATTAAGAAATAAAACTTCTAATTCTCTTTAAAAGAAATGCTTGACCGTGGAGGTTCCTGAATTATAAACGTACCTCTCTCAAGGATACGCTCAACTGAGTTTAGGTTGATCAATCGAACTCTCATTCAAAAATCGAAACCCCAAAAACTCGCCTTATCGAAGTGAACTCCTCTATTGGATATGACTCCAATCCAGGAGATTTATGTCGTCCTCTCTCGAGGAGTGCATTCAAATCTCTTTATCCTTGAAATGATCAATTCGAACTCAAAACCTCTCGGTTATTAGACTACGAAAACAAGAATGAGATTTATATATCGATAATATAATCTCAATCAATTTAAATTCAAGGATAAATCTTAAGCGATCTAAATAAGAGAAAAAGAAGTTCTAAACTAAATTATGAATTATATTTTCCTTGGATCATCTCGGCCGAGTACTAATGGAAGTTTAGCTACTCATGGAGATGGAGGAATTGAAAGAAATAAAAGAGTACATGATAAAATAAGAGAGGGAAAATGAGAGAACAAAGGAACGATTTTATTAAATTGCTAAAGAAAAGTTATAAGACAGGAATTGAAAGTTACAACTATTGAAATGAAAATACAATTGCAAAAAGAAAGAAGGAGCATAAGAACTACTAAAACATGAAAATAAAGACATGAAATGAAAGTTCTAATCCTAATAATTGGTCCCTGAAGTTCTGGAGAAGCTCCCTTTAAATAGGCAAAAATTTGATGTTACACGCCCTTGGTCACGCCCGCGACCAAGGGTGTGTAAGGAGCGTGATCGATGCTGGTGCGGAGAGGGCGCATTCTGGCTTCAATGCAGGCGTTTCGAACGCGTCACACCCTAGGTCACGCCCGTGACCTGGGGCGTGTACTCTTCAAAAGTGGCTGCTGGAGGGAAACTTCGGCGGGAAGGAGCGCGGGGCGAGTCACGCCCGTGACCTGGATGTCACACCCCTGGTCACGCCCGTGACCTGGGGCATGTAACTTTAAATGACGTGGCAGGCATGCTCGCAGCTGGTGGCGGGTCCCGACCGTGACTTGGATGTCACGCCCTTGGTCATGCCCGTGACCTGGGGCGTGTACTTGGCGAATCTTCACAGAATGGGCCCGAAGTGGTGGTAGCAGGTCTGGAACACATCTTAAGCTGTCACGCCCTTGGTCATGCCCGTGACCTTGGGTGTGTACTTGACATTTTTGCTCAAAGTGCCCAGAAAACCTAAAAAACACAGAAAAGGTTTAAGTTAGTTTATAAATTGAAAAGATAATAATTTAATTAAGAAAAGCATAAAACTATATAATTTCATATTAAAAATATATTAAACTTATACTAAAAGATGAGTACAAAGAGTACTCGTCAATATTTCATAGGAAATCAGCTCCAAAAAAAACAAGTGGAAATAAGCTTTAATATTAGCTAAACAAATATGCACAAACACTTAAATAAAACAACGTGCTGCTTTTTATGTCCCTAGCTTGACTCATGCAAGCATACAAGAAAAGATAGTAAACAAGTCTTTGTTTAAAGTCTCTAAATAGACTATCATGCAAGCGTACAGAAAAAGTAGATTTAAAATTACAAGCGGGATAAGCATGGGGTGCGCACAAGAGCGAGTTGTTTAACAACCTTAAGTTGGACTAAATCCATATATAAGGCAGTGTTATCAGAGTTAAATAGTAAAACGTAAATTGAAGTTTATGATGCAAGAAAGATATTGTTAAAGGTCCTACTTTATTAATGTTTAATCACAACTCAGCTATAAGCTGACCTGTAATAGTATTCATCCCGAAGGATGGAGGGGTCCGGTAATAAAAGAGTTTGAATAAAGGCAGGAAAGAGTCCCTCCTTCATCAGTTTTTGTCTTCCTCCAACACTTAGATGACCAGGTTGCTATTTTAGTTTACTCTTTTCCCTTTACTTCCACGCGTGGCGAACACCAACGTGCCTCCTTCCTCTCAAGTTAAACTACAACTTTTTCTCTAGCCACCTTGGGCTTCAGCTTCTCCACAAGCCGGAGTACAAGGTCAGCCCAACATACTCCCTTTATCTTTACATCCTCAACATTGGAAGACTCCGCCTTATGGGCACCAACAACTATAATAACTCGCTCAGACACAACTTTTGTTACTTCCTTTAAGAGATGTGACCTCAAGAACATCATCATCCAATCCATCATCAACTGCAGCATCATGTACATGAACTTCCCTAATTTAATCATCACATGATCAGAATGTGTAAGTTATGGGATGTTAATCTTCACCTAGAGGGTGTGTGTGGGGGGAGGGGGTGAATATGTGATGTCTATACTTTAAAATATTTGCGGAATAATAGTACTAAAGAGACAATCACAACAAGCACCACAAACACCGAAATCTATAGTAGCTCCCCGAGTTGGGTAGTCCACTTTACCCCTATGCCTACCTAGCAGTGTGCTAGGCCCGACCACTTCAACCAAATCAACTCAGATCTTACAACTCAGAGTTAAACTCCTACCTCAGGGATACTAGCTGATCCCATACCTCAGATCCCTTAGCTCAGGATACTACACTCGGATTCACAACTGGACTCCTACCTCAGGTTCAATCTAGAATCCAACCTCAGGTTCAATCTAGAACCCTACCTCATATTTCAATGAGATCCTACAACTCAGATTTTGTCCTAAATCCTACCTCATGTTTATAAGCAAAATCCTACCTCAGGTTCAACCTTGATGTAAGATCCCTCTCCGCAGCAGAGAGTTCCCAGATCTGATGCCCAGAACCGCCGCCTTAAGGTGACACCAACACACGAGTTAGTCACCTCCGTAAGACGTTAATCCTGCTGACAAGAATGATTTACCAGACCAACATGATATAAGAAGTAAATAAGTCCACAATCACACACACATATATATATATATATATATATATATATATATATATATATAAGAATACAAGTACAACAATGAGTACAATAATCTGAAAGAGTGTAAGGTCTTATGCCCTGTACATGTCCAAAATAAAGAAAAACACACTCGCTCACTCCACATTTATGCAGACACTAGCAAACTCTCATCGACCTATTGTCGGGTACTAGTGCTACATGATAACTGCTCCTCAGGTCTTGCCATCACATCCTGCTGGTCGTGCTGGTGATTTGGCTCCTCATACACCTGGTGTTACGGTCACATCCGACCGTTAGTCGTAATGAATAAGCCAGTTTTGTCCTCGCCTCCCCCCACAACTCCTACTGTTCCACTAATAGATTTCATGCACCAAATCTCTTTGAGACGGTCCTATCCATTGAGTAAGAAGCACTTGATAGGATGATTAGGGACATCAGAGTTTAAGCTTTAAGCATCTACTTTCCCGTTAAACTCTTCCCTTAGTCACTTTGGGTATCATCATACCTTAACCAGTCTATACCTGAGGTTGATTTATGATTTGGATACACTATGAAATCGTCTTAGTATGTCAAACCAAAATGGTGTTCTAGTTGGGTTGGCCTAACTAATTGATTAATGGACTATTTTGTGTGATTTTACACATGGGCACACCATTGCTTCCGCTGCTAGTTTGTCCTCAAACTAACTCGAGCGGAGTGTCCCAGGGTCTTATGAACTTCTTTCTTATTAGATCATTTGTTCAAGTGATACCAGTTGTAAGATCCCTTTCCGCACCGGAGAGTTCCCAGATCTTATGCCCAAAACCACCGCCTTACAGTGATACTAACACAAGAGTTAGTCGCCTCCACAAGATGCCGATCCTGTCGGAAAGAATGATCAACCAGGCCAACATGTGATAAGAAGTAAACTAAGTAAACAAGTCCATAATCACACACACACACACACATACATATATATATATAATAGAATACAAGTCCAACAATGGGTACAATAATTTGAAAGAGAGTAAGGACTTATGCTCGGTACATGTCCAAAACTTCAAGCTTTGATTTCTACCTCTTGGGACCATCATTTTACATGAAATCAAGGGCATTAGCATGATCTTGAGTAGAGGAAGAGGTGGGAGTCATTTTTAAAATGAATGGTGGCCAAAATCTTAGTTTTCAAACATGGCTCATTCTCCATTTTCGCCATGAATTTTTTGAAATCAAAACTCAATTGAGGCTCTATTATCATGATCTAAAGATCTAGGATACTAGCACAAAGGGAGAGGAGGAAAAACCGGACCTTGTTGTGGCTTACGGTTAAGGGATTCTTGAATTGGCCATGGTCGACCACCCTGCTTGAGCTCCTTTTCGATCTCTCAATTCTCCACCAAATGCTTCACTTCAAGGCTTGATTTCGATTGCTTTCCACCTTCTGAAGCTAATGGCAGGTTAAATTTGGAGGATGGTGGAGATTTTAAGGAAGTGCCATCAATGGGGGTTTCGACCAAGGATTTTTCCCTTAAAATTCCTTTCCACATGGCATGGGGGTGGCTGGTATTCTGCAGGAAACTCCATGGGGAGTTGAGGTGCAGCCCTTGGGAGATGAATTGAGTGCCAATTGGCACTTAATCCATGAATCCCTCATTTAGCCTTACTATAAATAAGGGAAAAGTCCAATTTTTCCCATGCATGCCCTCATTTTCTGAAATCAGAGTGCATGGAATGTAATTAGTGTTGTGGGCTGCTGAGTGGGCTGAGATTTAGGGCCTTAGCCCATTGGAATTAGCTTGGGCTCCCATTTCTCCTCTTTGGGCTTAATATTGACCATGGTTGACTTTGAGGTTGACTTGGTCAAATTGATGAGTGGGCTGGCCCCACTTGAATGTCATGAGTCCCATGACATCACCCAATACTCATTGGGCCATGGTGGGGCCCCAATTTGGCTAATTAACTCATATGGTGTGAATTTGACCCAAGTTGGCCTAAGTTTGACTCTGGTCAAATTGGATGAATTGGTTGACCAATTTATGGGAATTTTGGGTCCATGGGTCCCTAATGGGCTTGAAGGTTAGAGAGGAGGTCAATTTGACCAATTTAAGACCAATTGGACCTTGATTGAGTTGATTTGAGTTATGTTGACCAAGAGTTAACTTTGGTCAATTCCTTGAAATTGGGTGAAACCAATTACTGATTATTGACCTAATTACCTCCCTTAGTGATTAGGAGGACATAGATGAGGTATATTTGTGGTATTGGAAGTCAATTGAGCCTAATTGTGTTGAATAGGGAAATGTTTACCTAAGTTTGACTCTAGTCAATTTGGCCTATTTGGTTGACCAATTGATGGGTAGTTTGGTCAATTGAGTCTCCTTTATGGTTAGGGACATAGTGGTGAGGTCAATTTGTACTTATGAGTTCAATTTGGGGGTAGTTTGGCCTAGGTGATTTGTGCTACCTGGTGGGCACTATGTGGGTTCACACTGATGAGTCCCGATTATATACACATATATGGACTCATCTAGGCCGTTTATCTAGTCATTCCACTGCACTTTAGCCTTGTTTTAGCTTATATTTGTTATCACTTGCTATGTGCACTTCTAGGCCCATTTTGGTGTGTTTTCATGTTTATCTTCATTAGTAGTTTTCATGCACTGTTAGGTGCCACTTTCAGTAGCTGGATTAGTGGTTGTACGCTAGAATAGGAGTCGTGCAGGTGCTTCCGGTGCAATTCTGCACAGGAACACTGCGCACGATCACTGGTTGTATTGCGCACGACCACTGGTCGTGCGCCACTGATCGTGTGCACTTAACACTTTTTTCATGAGTTCTGTTTGGTGCAGTGCGCACGACCATCTATGATAGTGCGCACGACCACCGGTCGTGCGCCACTGTTCGTGCGCACTTATCATCAATTTCTTGAGTTCTGTTTGAACCAGTGCGCACGACCACCTACGATAGTGCGCACGACCACCGGTCGTGCGCCACTGGTCGTGCGAACATTTTATTTTATAATTTCTGTCTTTGCAGGTTCCGTCCAGGCAGAGCGCACGATCACAGGATTCTAGTGCGCACGACCACTGGTCGTGCGCCACTGACCGTGCGCACTGTTTAATTCCAGCGCCTATAAATTCCCTGCTCGCGATTTAGGTCGGGGATCTCGATTTCCTGCCGCCGTTCTCTCGCTCCAGGCTCCGATTTCGCCCCTCCACCGTCGCCCACCATATGGAGGTGCTCCGGGCTTGCTCTTCACGCCAATCTTGAGCCGGAGTTTCCTCTCGGCCTCCTCCTTCATCCAAGAGCTCCAAAGGAAGACCTAGCCGCCATTACCATCAAGCAAGAGGAAGTTTGCAACCTCTACCGGATCGTGACACGAAGAAGACGGGTCCATTGGAGAGTCGTGACAGCTCTCTCTACCCCGGACGTAGTTGCGGACCGAGCTTGGACGCGGATTGACAACCCGACGATTCCAACCGTGAATCTTCAACGAGCCTTCGGATTCGGTCGATTTCTTGCCTTGTTCTCCTATTATTGATTGTTGTAATAGCTAGATCTATGTATGTTGATGAAGTTGCACTTGAACTAGTTTGTATTTCCATATATTTCTTGTATTTGTGAAATGCTTGTTATTTGAGTTGCTTGAGGAGCGCCACCATCCCTTTTCCACTCCACCACCGTGTCCGGTGCCGCACTAGCAATTGCTAGTGGCGTGCTTGTCGAAGAGGTGCTTATGACCCTCATTCCATTAGCCTACTCGCCCATCCGCCTACCGAAGCGTGGCATCGCGGCCCGTATTCCATCCCACCTTACGAAGCAGCGCGCTCAAGGCCTGCATTGTTCAATTCCGCTTGCCTTCTCGTCCATCCGCCCTTGCGACGCAGCGCGCTCAAGGCCTGCCTAGTCTCCATCCCGCCAAGCGAAGCTTTGCATAGCGGCATTGCATAGGAGTAGTTGATAGCTTTTATTTTATTTTCCAAAAGCCAACCCAACTTCCCCACATTCCATCCGACGTTTAGGACTTCAATCTCAAGTCCTCCTCGAACGTTAACTCCACCTTACTGTGTTCCTCAAGAGATCGATACTTGGGGATTCATTCCCATTTTATATTACTTGAACGATCGGTGCACTTGCCGAATCATCGCATCAAGTTTTTGGCGCCGTTGCCGGGGAACACAGTCGTGTGAGTTTTCTCGAGAGGGAGAGCCGAGAGATAGTAGTTCTTCCAGTGTGTTTAGCCGCCTTTTTAATTTTTGTTTGCTTTTACTTATTTACTGCTTGTTTTTATTTCTTTCCCTCTTATTTTAAAAGTTTTAGGCAAGTCTAATCCAAGAAGTTTTCTTAGTTGTGTAGATTTCCTTGCAAAGAATTTCAGTTTCTTTTTTTTTCTGCTTTGAATTTTGAAAATGTCGTCATGGGATATTTCACCTAGCTTTAATGACAAGATGGTTTATTATTTGGACCAATTGAATGAGTTAAATGCTAGGCAGTGTAGGAACATTGTTTGCTTGTTGTGTCGAGGAGAGGGTCATGAATTGAAGGACTGTCCGCGTCTTTTCAATCCTGACCGCCGCTCCTCCACTCAGGACAACATTGTCCCTATCGCTCATTCTTTACCCATGGAGGCAATTGTGCCCTCTACCCCTGAGCTTGTCTCGTGCACGGACTCCTCACTCCCTGTTTATAGCTTCACTCCCAGTGATGATGATCACTCATCTGTTAGCCAACAAGGAGAGGAATGGGAGCTCCTAGATGCACCTGAGTTTGATGAGGAAAGTATTCTTTCCATCGGGGAGGCTTTAGCAGATCTTTTTGCGGAGGAACCAAATCTTTGTGTTCCTCCAGTTTCTTTGCATGATTTTTCTACACACATTTTTTATGATCCTATCGAAGTAAAGGAGCTGGGTGATGCTTCTGACTCGGAGGGTGCTCCAAAGTGGGATGAGGATGTCATTTTCCCTGAGGGGAAGAATGAATACTTTGAACACGATGATGCACCTCGGTGGGATGAGGAGGATACTCTCTCTGATGAGGAGGTTTGCACTTCTTCATGGGACGAGGAGGTCCAAATCACCACTGAGGCTCCTGAGTTCTCAAGTCCCCCTTGCTATGATATTTACGATGATGATAGCGATCTACCCTTGGATCTTGCTGGGAGTGAGACCGGGACCACTCCCCCGATTTTTGATTATTTATGTCATTCTTCTCTTTTATTTCCTGACCCCCCTTCTTCATCTGAGCCTGTGCAGGTTGAGTCTTCACAGGTACATCAGGAGGACTTGGAGCTTTTTGCTCAAGTCAATGATGAGAGTATCCTCTCATGTGAGGAGGTTTATTCTCCCTCCGTTGAGGAAGCTCCACCCATTGCCTTTTCCTCCTGCTGCCTCCCTGTTGACGATACCTTGCTAGGCAAGGATGTGTTTTGTGAGATGAGTGAGGACCAGGCCTCCTCCTTTTCTTACATTCTCTACCCTCTACCTATGAGGAGCAGGTATCTATATTTAGGTAGAGGGGTGACTGCTCTGTCTCCGTATCGGTACCCGCTACCGATGCGCATATTAGAACAGTTACCTGTGCACTTTTCTTTTCATAGGCCTATAAGCTAGAACGGTACAAAATCTGAATAAGTCGTGCTGGGATGACAATAACCCCAGTAGTTATCTTACTTTTTCTGCATTTTTATTTCTTCTAATCATGTTTAGTTAGCTGTAGATTATTTTAGTTAGTCTTTTTCTGTTTCTCTTGTTTTGCGGAGCTGACCCCTGCAGGTACTTCTTCTGGATGGCGGATGCTGCAGCTTAGTCTGGGTTTACACGCCAATCTTCTGGTATGCTCACTTGCTGAGCATTGGGTACTCTCTTCCCCTAGCCTTTTCTGATTTTCATGTCATATATTATGCGGATTGTTTAGTTTAAGTCTGGGGGAGAGTAGTTTTGTTTACCCGCTCACGTGCACTATTGCACTGCATGCTAGAAGATTCCATGTAAAATGTTTTGTTTATTTTCATTGCACACCACAGCACCCCCTTGAGCGCGTACTCGTCTATTTGCGTGCTCTGTAGTGAATTCAATTCTTCTGCTTATTTGGGAAAGTCTAGGTGATGGCTTAGGACTATGCAGCAGAGTAAAATGTTGACTCTAGTAGTGCTCCTAGTCGAGTGCTCGGTTGCATAGAAATTCGTGTAGATTAGACTTCTCTTTATACTTATGGTTTTATATTTTTTCTACTAGTGTAAATGTTGTTTACTCTACTCAAATGGTGAATTCGGTGGAATCAAACGGTAGCATAGGGATGTGTGTATACGATCGCTAGATTCGTATTGCTTGAGTCGGGAGAAAGGAGAATCTTTCTCGGTGGCTAGAACTTGCCCCAAGCGATTCTTGAAGCATGGGTATACGGTTAGTCAATTGTGTGAATGTGATATAGGCCATCATTTTGGCCCGGTTGAGCCTTTGTGCCTATCCCTACCGCTATATCCTCGCTAGCCCAGTTGTGCCTACCCGTTCTTTGATTCAGCCCCACTTTTATTTCACCAAAGCCCAAAAGCCAATCCTAGTCGCACACCCAAAATTTGAGCTTTAGCTGTTTATTATTTTCATGAGTTGGGTTGTTGATGTGGTAATATGTTTGTGAAGATGTGGATGTGTCCTTTTGATTATTTGCTGAAAATGATAAGAAAAGAAAAAAAAATGAGAAAAAGAAAAGAAGTTAAAAAGAAAGGAAAGAGAAGGAGTGTTTAATTGAAAATCTTTATGTATAGATTTATGTTTGGGAGTAGGCGGTGCACGCACCCATGTTGTTAAGTCCAAGTCTGGGGGTGTTGTGTACCCGCGTGTTTGTGTGGTGAATGAGGATAGTTTCCTGCATTAGCTCATTTGGGTTTAGTGTTTGAGCCGTCGTTTTTATCTTTGTTTATCCTCACCTAAACCCAAGCCTCATTTAAAACCTAAGTCCTATTGATTCACGCGTTTGAGTCAAACCAGTGCCGTGGAGAGAATGTGACCGGGCAAGCCTATGGTCACCGACACCGATGGATTTCGGTGGAGTTTGTCCGGCATCCCAATCTTGAGCAATGCTCATCTCAGCATTTAGTTTACTTTCTCCGTATGCATGACCGAACGATTCACCGCTTTTCACCATTTTGAGTAGCTGTAATATGCTTTTACTCTTTTAGAAATATATAGGCTGTTTATATAATCAGAAATCTTCTCTACTATTCTTCTTATGCACGTGAGCATGCGACTTTGCATGGTACTCTATATTGTAGTTTTAAGCCATCTACTTTTCTTTCCCCGTTCGCTTAGAATTTGTTTGCTCGGGACGCGCAAACAGGTAAGTCTGGGGGTGTGATGAGTCCCGATTATATACACATATATGGACTCATCTAGGCCGTTTATCTAGTCATTCCACTGCACTTTAGCCTTGTTTTAGCTTATATTTGTTATCACTTGCTATGTGCACTTCTAGGCCCATTTTGGTGTGTTTTCATGTTTATCTTCATTAGTAGTTTTCATGCACTGTTAGGTGCCACTTTCAGTAGCTGGATTAGTGGTTGTACGCTAGAATAGGAGTCGTGCAGGTGCTTCCGGTGCAATTCTGCACAGGAACACTGCGCACGATCACTGGTTGTATTGCGCACGACCACTGGTCGTGCGCCACTGATCGTGTGCACTTAACACTTTTTTCATGAGTTCTGTTTGGTGCAGTGCGCACGACCATCTATGATAGTGCGCACGACCACCGGTCGTGCGCCACTGTTCGTGCGCACTTATCATCAATTTCTTGAGTTCTGTTTGAACCAGTGCGCACGACCACCTACGATAGTGCGCACGACCACCGGTCGTGCGCCACTGGTCGTGCGAACATTTTATTTTATAATTTCTGTCTTTGCAGGTTCCGTCCAGGCAGAGCGCACGATCACAGGATTCTAGTGCGCACGACCACTGGTCGTGCGCCACTGACCGTGCGCACTGTTTAATTCCAGCGCCTATAAATTCCCTGCTCGCGATTTAGGTCGGGGATCTCGATTTCCTGCCGCCGTTCTCTCGCTCCAGGCTCCGATTTCGCCCCTCCACCGTCGCCCACCATATGGAGGTGCTCCGGGCTTGCTCTTCACGCCAATCTTGAGCCGGAGTTTCCTCTCGGCCTCCTCCTTCATCCAAGAGCTCCAAAGGAAGACCTAGCCGCCATTACCATCAAGCAAGAGGAAGTTTGCAACCTCTACCGGATCGTGACACGAAGAAGACGGGTCCATTGGAGAGTCGTGACAGCTCTCTCTACCCCGGACGTAGTTGCGGACCGAGCTTGGACGCGGATTGACAACCCGACGATTCCAACCGTGAATCTTCAACGAGCCTTCGGATTCGGTCGATTTCTTGCCTTGTTCTCCTATTATTGATTGTTGTAATAGCTAGATCTATGTATGTTGATGAAGTTGCACTTGAACTAGTTTGTATTTCCATATATTTCTTGTATTTGTGAAATGCTTGTTATTTGATTTGCTTGAGGAGCGCCACCATCCCTTTTCCACTCCACCACCGTGTCCGGTGCCGCACTAGCAATTGCTAGTGGCGTGCTTGTCGAAGAGGTGCTTACGACCCTCATTCCATTAGCCTACTCGCCCATCCGCCTACCGAAGCGTGGCATCGCGGCCCGTATTCCATCCCACCTTACGAAGCAGCGCGCTCAAGGCCTGCATTGTTCAATTCCGCTTGCCTTCTCGTCCATCCGCCCTTGCGACGCAGCGCGCTCAAGGCCTGCCTAGTCTCCATCCCGCCAAGCGAAGCTTTGCATAGCAGCATTGCATAGGAGTAGTTGATAGCTTTTATTTTATTTTCCAAAAGCCAACCCAACTTCCCCACATTCCATCCGACGTTTAGGACTTCAATCTCAAGTCCTCCTCGAACGTTAACTCCACCTTACTGTGTTCCTCAAGAGATCGATACTTGGGGATTCATTCCCATTTTATATTACTTGAACGATCGGTGCACTTGCCGAATCATCGCATCACACACCTTAACTCATTGAGTCCTAGGGTCACCTTCTTGCCTTAACACACTAATCTCACCACATGGCATGCCCTAATTTAGGGTTCCATTTCTATATAATAACCCAATTGACCTCACCCAAGTCTTCTTAACGTCTAATGGAGGTAAATGCGTCACTAATAACCCATTGGGTCAAAACCAAGTCTTTGAATTAGGCCAAAATCACCATTAGGCCCACTTTGCCCAATTTGACCCAATTATGTCAAATGACCCCAAATTGGTAACACCAAGCCTTGATTCAACTTGGAAGGTATCAATAGACTCATGATCATCATTGTGACTCAGCCACATTGTCTAATTTGACTTAGGGTCAACTCAAGTGCACTTAACCCAAATTGATAACTTTGGGTCAAGTGCACCCAAACCAAGTTCAAATGGGCTAAGGCCTCATTTGATGGACCATTCTATAGCCCAAGTGTCCATTTAACATGACTCACCCCTGAAATTCAAAAGAAATGCCATGCATGGGGGAATATTAGAGAAATCCCCAATTTGGAGAGAGATAAACCATGATTTTATGGAATGGCTTCCATATGGCCTCCAATTTCTCTTCTCTATGGCTTTTCTCAGCTGCCATAGCAAATTCCAGCCAAAATGGCATGGAACGGAGATCATCTGGAGTGGGGAAGGGTTGTTCATTGGGTGGCCGAGAGGTGCCTTAATGGGAACCTGAGTTATAGCTCCCACATAGCCCCATTTGAGAATCCTCTCACCTTCAGTGAGCCGAGAGGGAGAAAAGCCCCCACTTTGGAGGAGAAATCAGGCACTAGTGGTGGAGATCAACAAGGGAATTTGAGGAGGAGGTTGGTCATGGCACATTGGGCATTTTCCAGTCGACAAGCTCAAATCAAGGCAAGATTCCCTTCCCCCTCCTCCGGTGCTAGATCGCCCTTCTTTCCTTTTTAAATTTCATTGAGGAATATTGGTGGATTCACCATTACCCTTTTCTTATTCCTCGCTTAAAAAACTGGGAGTTCGGGAGAACAACTCAGGCCACCTCTGGCCGAGATACCACCACCAGTAGATGTCTAAACCTCGGTCGGTGCTGGTGGCTTGGGGGTTTGGACGGAGACGGCCTCAGTTGGCCAGAGTTCGTGAAGGAAGTGGCCCAGGGATCTTCAATCCTGGTGGGTGCATGGAGGTGGATGATGAACCCCATCCGTTAGATGTGATAGGTCGACTATTCACAGACCAAATGTATCTCCTTATGTATTATTTTAATGTTCTGTCACACCTATTTTAGTATGTTCATGCCCGATTTTTGGCCACTTAGAGGTTGTTTTAGGAAAAATGGTCAGAGGCAAATATTGTAGACCTTGGTGTCTAGTTTCTATAGATTATGAATCACACCATTCCGAACACCACAAATCCTTTGGCACCCATTTTGGTGTAGGGTGTACATAAGTGACCATAGCCATTATTTTGAATGCCAACAACAAACCCCTCACTCAAATGAGCTGAAATTTCAACCATGCATGTGCATGATCCAGTGCACCCCCTGACCAAAAATGTTAATTTATGGAAATCATTTTTCTAAAGTTTTGTAAATTATTTAATTAACCATGCATGTATTAATTAGGTGAGTAAATGACCTCAAACCCATCCAAATTTTTGGTGGGTGCTTGGTGAGGTCAAAAATTGACTTTGGTCAAAATCATAGACCATTTATGTTAGTGCATGTTGAGGAAAATTCATATGCATGTTAGTCTATGAAAGGGGTGATTTGCATATATCATGTTTTACTTGCTTTTGTGATTCCCCTTGAATCCCTTGATGTATGTTTGTGAAAAATTATACATGCATGTGAAATTGTGATTTGTATCATCTCAGAGAATTTGGAAATGATTTTGCTAGTATTTATATTTAAATCAAATAGTCTCACTTACACTTTAATGAAACATTTGTGGCTAAAATGATTAGGGAAAATTATCAAACTCTGGAACATGGACACTTGGTCAAATTACATTCCAGGAAATTTTTCTGAATTTTTTGGAGTTCAATTATTCCCCTAAATGTCATTAATTTAATTTGACACTATGGGTTGCAAATAAAATATGTGTGACAAAATGACTTGTGAAAAATATGAAAAACTTTTTATATCACAATGAACCTCCGAGACTTTTATTTAAATTTTTGGATAAAGGTAAACAGTAGCTCCTTCATTATGTGGAATATTCATGGTTTTGAATAAATAATTATTACTAGTGGAAATAAATGTTGGAAAAATATGAAACTCTGTTAGAACATACACATGACCATTTATAACTACTGGAGAATTTTTGGGTATTTATTTGATGATTGAAATATCTAATATTAATGATATTGTGTTTTTGTCTACATTTAGTAAAATTTGATTAGGTGATTATTTGTGTCTGGAAAATTATGAAATTCAGTAGGAGTTCATCTTGGATCATTTATGAGCCCTAAAATTTTCCTATATATTTTAGTTGATTAAAACATGGTGATCCTTTGTAAATATTGTTTAGACCCCAATTTTTGTATTATTCATTATTGGCAGTAGATAAATTAGAAAATTGCCAAATTCTGGAAATGTTGATATTTGACCTAGGTGTACCTTTGGAAAATTTTGTAGCATAGATAACCACCAGAAAACAATACATCATGTTGAAATTTGAAGTCAATAAATAATTATGAAAGGATAAATAATTCGGCCCTTTAATGGAAAATGAACAAAACTCATTATGATTATATTATTTGACATGTAAAACTTCAGGAATAAATTTTAAGTCCTTTGAACATAATAAACATATACACTTCATGAGGGCCTTAGATTACACCTAGAATCAAAGTTGGTCTGCGGATAGTAAAAGTGCATTGAGTGATTTGGACTATTTTTGATCATCATACAAAGACCCAGCAACCTTGGAACTATCATACACAACATAGGATGATTGGTATGTCAATTCTTCTTGTATCAACTCCCAAATTTAGGATTGGGGTGCAGTTACTAAAATGCTTGATGATGAATTTGTTAGGAATAAAAAGAGGGATGAGATGACATGAGTTACCAACAATAATTTCGTATTTTAAGCTTCTGAAATTAGACCTAGATAATGGACAAGTGATAATGAGTGGAGGAGTAGTCAGTCAACAAAATGGGACAATGTTGAGGTTTAATTGAGGATCAACATTCTACTAGTTAATTATAATCCACCTTAAGGATCTAAAGTAATCAGAGAGATAGTGGGAGGTATGGGTAGCCACTAATAATAATAAATATCTTGAGAAAGGGAGCTTTGGGATGTCATCCCATTATTCCTCCTAGTACTGCTGGGAGTCCTTCACCGGATAGACATCGGGAAGTCCAAGATTCACCCTAAACATCTAAGTTTAACTAAAGAGTAGAAAAGATTAGATTGTGTATGGAAGGTGAATGAGTCCTATGTACACACACATCTTCGGTGAATGGTAGCTCATAGAGTTGAATGGGTAAGTCAGTCCTTGGAGCAGTAGGATCAATATTTATAAGGGACAGGTTAGTTCTGCGAGCTGGAGGTTCGGATGATAGAGATCAAACATAAATGCATGTGCATAGAATGTTATGGGTCTTATGTAATAGCCTAGTTGACACATCGACGGAAGTACAATGACTCGGCAAGTGGTAGGTGTTCAGAGGGCCATGTTGTTTTACTGCATGACCGAAAGGTCATATTCCCTAATAACCCTACACTTAACCTATAAAAGGTCTGGTCTCGATGGATCCAGCAAGATTATGCAGGAGATCAAGAGTACCGAGGACAGGTGCCATAGAGTACGTTAGGGCATATGTCTGGTAGTGTGTTATACCCACCTTGGTGAGGAGATGACAGCTCCTCTGCCACCATTTGACCACGATGGGAGGTGCCCGAGAGGTTAGCTACATCCAAAAAGTGAGAACTAAAGGTCTGTACGTGCAGAGTCATGTGTGTGAGTTGCATGTGAGTGAAATTATATCATAAACATTGCATTACACTACATATCATATGCATCATTACATACTTCATAAACCCCCATCATATAATCTAGTATGGGCTCCTTTATACAATGGATCTATGCAAAATAACCCCTTAACGTATAAGTTTCTATGAGCTCTCTTATAAGTTAAGGTTACCTTTTCTGTGTTGGTAGTTAGTTGCACTTCATTTACTTATATTACTGCTCTTTACTTTCAGCTCTTACATAGTGGATTTTCTAGTATTTACTTGTACTTGCTAGTAGAACTCTTAGTAACTAGACATTACATTACTTGTATAATACTATGTGAGTTAGAGCATTGTCACCTGCCTTTGATTATTTAGACTTGTTGTCCCCCTTTTTCCTTCCTCCCGCCCGGTGCCTAGGAGTCACCGAGGGAGGGGTGTGGAAATCGCTTAGTCTTTTTGACTAACGGCCGGATGTTGCATAACAAACATGAGCACTGGGAGTAGCAGAACCAGCACACCCAGAGGACAGAGTGTGATATGTTGGCCCAACCAGGACTCAGAGTTTCAGTAGTAGTAGGAGCAGCCCTAGTGAGTGTTACTAGATATTACCTCCCGAAGGATATCTTCCATCCTTTTCCTTACCTGTAGATTAGCTTTACTTCCGCGAGAGACTCTTTAGTGAGTCGTTGATGTATAATGCATAAACCCTTATTTACTATTTAGTACTCTACTGCATCTTCATTTTGATGTATCTCATCTGTGGACCTTTGATATATTTATGCTATGATATGATGTGGTCTGGGTTATATGTATAATTGCTTCTATTACTCTGTGATGAATGGTTGGCCTGTGAATGTTGAATTGCCGACAACATCGACGTCTTGTGGTGGAGACCTGCCCATGTGTTGGAGTCACCGCAAGGCGACAGTTCTGGGCGTAAGACCCAAAAAGCAAGCTTGGTGATGAGGAATGAAAAAACTCCATAGTTAAGTGTGCTTGGGTTGGAGTAGTCACAAAAAGGGTGACTGTTGAAATTTTCTAGCTCTGGTATCTAGTAATAGATTTCAGCTCAGATACAAAGGTAAAAAATCTTAGAAGCGGGAGTCAGGCGCCGAAACACTACAACCATTCCAAGTTAAGTAACCAACAACAATGGAATAGAAAAACGATCTTGAATTAATCTATCTCTTTACAATGCGAGGTATACATGGCGAGACATGATTCATAAGAGACAAACAAACAACTGGCGAACAGTAAAAACTTAGACCGCCAGAGACCGCTAAAATGGTCAGACCACATGCAACCATTGAGACTACACGAATAACACATATCACTAAGCTGCCACCTGCCAGATTGATGAGTCCAGTTTATATAGTGATTTCCGGACTCATCTGGGCTAGTTTTCATGCACATGCACTTCACTTTAGGCCTATTTTCAATTCTATTTGATCACGTTGCCCATTTCATTGCTTAGTGCACATTTATGCCCCCATCTTGGTGTGATTTTATGTATTTCTGTGGTCTAGTATATTTTCATGCAGGTCCAAGGGTTGTGCGACACTCGGGATGGGTTCTGGGGGATTTTCGGTCGAAAAAGCCATTGGTCGTGCGTTTTTCTTCTCGCACGACCAGGCGCACGACCACTGGTCGTGCGTTAATTCCCTTCCCTGATCGAGCGACGGCGCACGATCATTGGCCTTCTTCGCGCACGACCACTGGTCGTGTGCCGCTGACCGTGCGCTATTTTGCAGTTCAGGCCTATGCTACAGGTTCTTCGCGCACGATCAGAGGCATTCCTTCGCGCACGACCATTGGTCGTGCGCCTGATCGTGCGCGGTGTTTATTTCCTGCTCCGCCTATAAATAGGCAAGCGCGATTTTAGGTCAGGATCACTTCCAGTCCACCGTTTTCTGCCTATTTCGGGGGGTTCCGACTCCTCCAGCGCCGCCCACCTTAGGGAGGATCTCCGGGCAAGCTTTCAACGCCAAATCGTCGCCGGAGCTTCCTCTTGGCCTCCTCCTTCATCCTTGGGCTTCAAGAAGGGAGTCAACCTAGCCTTCTTCTTCAAGATTGGAGCAGCTTGTGATCATTCCTTCGGTTCGTGACACGAAGAAGATGGGTCCACTGGAAGGTAGTGACAGCCTTCTCTACCCCGGACGCAGTTGAGGACCGAGCTTGGACGCGGATTGACAACCCGACGATTCCTTCCGTGAATCCTCCACAAGACTTCGGAGTCGGTCGATTTCGCACACTCACCTCCTCTTGTAGTTGATAATTTAGTTGGATTTCTTATATGTTTGATGAAGTATACTTTTATTTGTTAACATTAGTATGAAATCATGTCTATGTGATTGAGTAATCTTGTTATATTTTCATTTGAGGTGTGCCTAGTGGTGTGGATTGTTTGTTGTGTTGTGCCGCCCTAACAATTGTTAGTGGTGTGCTTTGCGAAGAGGTGCTTGCGACCCTCATTCCGCCGCTCTCTCCACTCCATCCGCTAGCCTACTCGTCCATCCGCCTAGCGATTCGGTGCATTGCGGCCCGTGTAGTCTTCCATCCCGCCTGGCGAAGCAGTGCGCTCAAGGCCTGCATAGGAGTAGTCGTAGCTATTTTATTTTCTTTTCCGCAATCCAAACCAAGCCTCCCGCAATCCATCCGACCTTAAGGACTTCAATCTCAAGTCCTCCTCAAAAGTCAACTCCACCTTACTGTGTTCCTTCCGAGATCGATACTCGGGGATTTACTCCTCGTTTTATATTACTTGAACGATCGGTACACTGCCGTTTCGTGCCGCAGTCTTACTACCGCCTATAGCGGTGTGCTAAGATTTATGCATCAAGTTTTTGGCGCCGTTGCCGGGGAACACAGACGTGTGAGATTTCTTGAGAGGGAGAGACGAGAGATAGTAGTTCTTCCAGTGTTTATAGCCGCCTTTTTATTTTTGTTTGCTTTTTAAATTTATATTGTTTGGTATTATTTCTTCTCTCCTATTTTAAAGTTTTAAGCAAGTTTAATCCAAGGAGTTTTATGAGTTTGTGTAGATTTCCTTGCAAAGAATTTCAGTTTCGTTTTATCTGCTTTTATTGTTGAAAATGTCTTCATGGGATATTTCTCCTGGCACTTACGACATGATGGTCTATTATATAGACCAAATGAATGAGTTAAATGCTAGGCAGTGTAGGAACGTTGTTTGCTTGTTGTGTCGAGGAGAGTGTCATGAATTGAAGGACTGCCCCAGTCTTTTCAATCCTGACCGCCGCTCCTCCACTCATGACAACATTGTCCCTATCACTCATTCTTTACCCAAGGAGGAAATCGTGCCCTCTACACCGATCTTATTTCATTCATGGACTCCTCACTCCCTGTGTATGGCTTCACTCCTAGTGATGATGATCACTCATCTGTTGGCCAACAAGGAGAGGAATGGGAGCTCCTAGATGCTCCTGAGTGGGATTTGGAAAGTATTCTTTCCATCGGGGAGGCATTAGCAGATCGTTTTGCAGAGGAACCAAACCTTTTTGTTCCTCCAGTTTCTTTGCAAGATTTTTCTACACACATTCTTTATGATCCTATCGAAGTGAAGGAGTGGGGTGATATCTGACTCGGAGGATGCTCCAAAGTGGGATGAGGAGTCTGTTTTCTGCGAAGGGGAGGATGAATACTTTGAACACGATGGTGCACCTCGGTGGGATGAGGAGGATACTCTCTCTAATGAGGAGGTTTGCACTTCTTCATGGGACGAGGAGGTCCAAACCACCACTGAGGCCCTTGAGTTCTTGGGTTCCCCTCGCTATGATACTTACGATGATGATAGCGATCTATCCTTGGATCCTACTGGGAGTGAGACCGGGACCACTCTCCCGATTGATGTTTATTTAAGTTTTTCTTCCCTTTTATTTCCTAACCACCCTTCTTCACCCGAGCCTGTGCAGGTTGAATCTTCACAGGTACTTCAGGAGGACTTGGAGCTTTGTGCTCAAGTCAATGATGAGTGTGTCCTTATATGCGAGGAGGTTGATCCCTCCTCCATTAAGGAAGCCTCATTCGTTGCCTTCTCCTCCTGCGGACCTGTTGTGGACGATACCTTGCTCGGCAAGGATTTTTTTTGTGAGATGAGTGAGGACCAGGCCTCCTCCTTTTCTTACATTCTCTACCCTCTACCTGTGAGGAGCAGGTATCTACATTTAGGTAGAGGGGTGACTGCTCTGTCTCCGTATCGGTACCCGCTACCGATGCGCATATTAGAACAGTTACCTGTGCACTTTTTTTTCATAGGCCTATAAGCTAGAACTGTACAAAACCTGAATAAGTCGTGCTGGGATGACAATAACCCCAGTAGTTATCTTACTTTTATTGCATTTTCATTTTCCTATTTAGAGTAGTTAGTTAATTTCTGTTCAGTTTTAGCATTTCTGCTTTCTTTTGGTTTTGTGGAGCTCACCCCTGCAGGTACTCATTGCAAATTCTGAATGGCGGGTTTGCTTCAGATTTTCATGCATCTTCTGGTATGCTCACTTGCTGAGCATTGGGTAACTTCTTCCCTAGCTTTCGATTTTGATTTTCACTGTCATATCATTATGATGTATTGCTTAGATTAAGTCTGGGGGGAGAACCGAACTTTATTACCCACATGCCCGTGCACCACTTCATCTGCATACCAAAAGCAAATTTCGTTTTAACTTTCCAAAATTCAATAATTTTCAGCTTTTTCCATGCACATCACTACACCCACTTGAGCGCGTTGTCACGGACTTAGTCCGTGACAGCGTACTCACTTGTTTTGAGCGTCTTGGGTCAAAACCAATTTTTCATGTTCGACTGGAAAGTTTTTTTGTGTGCTGGCATAGGATTGAGTTGTGAAGTAACATGTCGACTCTTGTAGTGCTCCTAGTCGAGTGCTCGTGTTACGTGTAGAATTCGTGTAGAATTAGCTTTTTCTCATGCATTTAGTTTTATAATTTTCTAATTGCGTGACTACTGTTTATTCTACTTGTAATTTGTGAATCCAGTAGAATCCGATGATAGTGTAGGTGAGTGTGTATGCGATCACTAGTGATGTATTGCTCGAGTCGGGAGGAAGGATATTCTTTCTCGGTGGCTAAGAACTTGCCCCTAGCGACTCTTGAAGCATGGGTATAGGTTAGTTCATTTGTGCAAGTGTGATATAGGCCATTCGTTGGCCCGGTTGAGCCTTTGCACCATTCCTACACGCTCTATCCTTGCTTAGCCATTTTGTTCCTAACCGCCACCTCTTGATTCAGCTCCACCTTCAATTCGCCAAAGCCAAAATGACTATCCTAATCGCACACCAAATTATGAGCTCAAGCAATTTTTGCATTTAAAAAAGGGTTGTGTGTTGATGCGGTGTATATTTGTGATTGTGGTGGAAATGCGTTATTGAAGATATAGCTGTCTTTGTTATTAATTATGCAAAGTTATAAAGTTGAAAAGAAAAAATGTGAAAAGAAATGAAAGTAAAAAAAAAATGTGCAAAGAGATGTAAATAGGCGGTGTACACACCCCATAAGTTCATGTTTAAGTCTGGGGGTGTGGTGTACACATTTTTATTATTGCTGGGATAGTGTTTTTATTGCGAGCTCATTTGGGTTATGTGTGCTAAGCCCCCACATTTATCATTGTTTACCACACCGTAGCCTAAGCCTAAATCATAACCTAAAGTCCTATTGATTTGCACTTTGAACGTAACCAGTGTCGTGGAGAGAGTGTGAACGGGCAAGCTTATGGCCATCGTCATTGATGGATTTCTTTGGAGGTTGTCCTGATCTTCGATCTTTACTAATATTCCACTTAGTGATCAAGCTACTTTCCACCTATGCGTGACCAAAGGATTCACCGCGATTCAAATTACGAGTAATAATAATAAGTAGATACGCAATTTAGAAAATGTTAATCTACTTTGCATGTTTAAAAGATTTTTCTACTAAAATTTCTACAAGTGCGAGTAAGCGACTTCGCATGGTACTACGCATATTCAATTACTACGCCAGCTTATGATTTTTCTAGTCCACATGGGAGATAGTTTGCTCGGGACGTGCAAACAGGTAAGTCTGGGGGTGTGATGAGTCCAGTTTATATAATGATTTCCTGACTCATCTGGGCTAGTTTTCATGCACATGCACTTCACTTTAAGCCTATTTTCAATTCTATTTGATCACGTTGCCCATTTCATTGCTTAGTGCACATTTATGCCACATCTTGGTGTGATTTCATGTATTTCTGCGGTCTAGTATATTTTCATGCAGGTCCAAGGGTTGTGCACCACTCGGGATGGGTTCTGGGGGTTTTCGGTCGAAAAAGCCACTGGTCGTGCGTTTTCCTTCTCGCACGACCAGGCGCACGACCACTGGTCGTGCGTTAATTCCCTTCCCTGATCGAGCGACGACGCACGATCATTGGCCTTCTTCGCGCACGACCACTGGTCGTGCGCCGCTGACCGTGCGCTATTTTGCAGTTCAGGCCTATGCTACAGGTTCTTCGCGCACGATCAGAGGCATTCCTTCGCGCACGACCATTGGTCGTGCGCCTGATCGTGCGCGGCGTTTATTTCCTGCTCCGCCTATAAATAGGCAAGCGCGATTTTAGGTCAGGATCACTTCCAGTCCACCGTTTTCCGCTTATTTCGGGGGGTTCCGACTCCTCCAGCGCCGCCCACCTTAGGGAGGATCTCCGGGCAAGCTTTCAACGCCAAATCGTCGCCGGAGCTTCCTCTTGGCCTCCTCCTTCATCCTTGGGCTTCAAGAAGGGAGTCAACCTAGCCTTCTTCTTCAAGATTGGAGCAGCTTGTGATCATTCCTCTATTCGTGAAACGAAGAAGACGGGTCCACTGGAAGGTAGTGACAGCCTTCTCTACCCCGGACGCAGTTGAGGACCGAGCTTGGACGCGGATTGACAACCCGGCGATTCCTTCCCTGAATCCTCAACAAGACTTCAGAGTCGGTCGATTTCGCACACTCACCTCCTCTTGTAGTTGATAGTTTAGTTGGATTTCTTATATGTTTGATGAAGTATACTTTTATTTGTTAACATTAGTATGAAATCATGTCTATGTGATTGAGTAATCTTATTATATTTTCATTTGAGGTGTGCCTAGTGGTGTGGATTGTTTGTTGTGTTGTGCCGCCCTAACAATTGTTAGTGGTGTGCTTTGCGAAGAGGTGCTTGCAACCCTCATTCCACCGCTATCTCCACTCCATCCGCTAGCCTACTCATCCATCCGCCTAGCGATTCAGTGCATTGCGGCCCGTGTAGTCTTCCATCCCGCCTAGCGAAGCAGTGCGCTCAAGGCCTGCATAGGAGTAGTCGTAGCTATTTTATTTTGTTTTCCGCAATCCAAACCAAGCCTCCCGCAATCCATCCGACCTTAAGGACTTCAATCTCAAGTCCTCCTCAATAGTCAACTCCACCTTACTGTGTTCCTTCCGAGATCGATACTCGGGGATTTACTCCTCATTTTATATTACTTGAACGATCGGTACACTGCCGTTTCGTGCCGCAGTCTTACTACCGCCTATAGCGGTGTGCTAAGATTTGTGCATCACAGATCGCCAACTCAGACCGCACGAGCTATTGAATTATTGAGCTGCTGAAAAACCAACCTGTCTGCACTTCTTGATCGCCTGACCGTACGGTCGCATAATCACCGAAGCTTCCCGTGAACAGAGAACAAAAAACAGTAAATGTTGTCGCCTGACCGCAACTCTAGATCGCCTGACCACTAAGTCGCCTGATTGCCGAGCTTGATGCGAACAACCAAAGAACTACAACACAGATCGCACAGAGGAGACCGTTGTCAACCTGGTTATTCAAAGCTGGGAAGAATCGCCAAGGAAGAAGACTGCTGACTACTGGTCGCTGACAGTTCTCATTATGAATGACATTCCTTGCACCTCTATTTATAGGCAAACTAACGTTTCTCATCACCACCCCTAAAGAGATACAATAACTGCTCCAACCAGACTGCACAAAGGGAGATCACGTGATCACTAGAAGGAATCTGCATGACCCAATAGCCAACAAAGTGACCAGCTAATAGAGGAGATCGAGCAGACCGCGCTGTCTCTGTGGTCTGAAATTTCTTAGACCGCCCATATCACTTCCACTACACTTCAAAAAATTCAACACCCCCCTTGAAATGGGAAGTGGAATTCAGCCCAAGCATACTCTGTAACCGACCAAAAGGTCCCTTCGACAGCGGCTTCATGAAGATTTCTGCAACATTGTCCTTGCTCCACACATATTCAACCATCAAAGATCCCTACAACACCTTCTCTCGAATGAAGTGATGCTCAATCTCAATGTGCTTGGTTCGCTCGTGATAAACTAGATTATTAACTAGTTTATGAGCACTCTAATTGTCACTGCAAATCAGAAAAAGACCTCGCACCTCCTCAAGGATGTGTCCCACTAGCCTCCTGTTATTTTTGGGGTGTCGACTAATCACCTAGGGGGGGGGGATGAATAGGTATTTCAAATTACTTTGACCCTCTTTAGTGTTCTTTTTTTTTGGTTTGTTAGATTATGATATAAGAAGTATAACACAGAAAACACACAAATATTTATGTAGGTTCCTCAAGATGATGTGTCTTGAGTAGTCCTCTGTCCCTCTGTGCCTACCTACCATTGTGCTAGGCTTGGCAAACTCCACCAATGTCTCCGGTACGCAAGCCTTACAACTCGGACCCGCAAGTCCTACAGCCTAGGCCCGCAAGCCCCTACTGCACTCAGGTCCGCAAACCTGACACTCAGGCCCTCAATACCTACACAACACAGACCCGCAAGTATTGCCTCTTGGACCTGCAAGTCTTGCCTCTTGGACCAGCAAGTCCACTGCCCTGGCCCTCAAGCCTCACAGTTCTTAATCCCTCGAGCTCGACAAGATAAGACCCACAGGTCCACTGCCCTGGCCCTCAAGCCTCCCAGATCTCAAGCCCTCATGCTTGACACTCAGATCTGTAAACAAATCCTACAGTTTTTGGCCCGCAAGCCTTACAGAGAAAGATTTTCAATGATTCTTTTGCCTGATGAAGATCGAATTCTTGACTTGAAGAAGATACTTCTGATTTGAATCTTGACAGCACAGATCTTCTTCAATCCTTCTTCAACCTCGAATGATTCTTTTCAGTCGATGCTGATTTACTAATTCTTAGAGAACATAAGATGTGAGTTTTGTTATCTTTTTCTTCTTGATACTTCTCCGCTGCTTTTACTATTTTATTGATATAATGAGCGGGATTCATTTTCATTCTTGGGTTTGAGAGAGATTTTAGGGTATCTAATGTTCCTTTTTATAGGACGGAGGAGCAGTCCAACGGGCTCTTATGATGTCCTTAAAAGACAGATGCCCATGCTTTAAGAGCACGCACTTATTGGACAATCAGACGGTGACATTAAATGCTGACAACGCATCTGGCAACCTTTAAATCTGTCTCGATGATATTTCCATCGTTATGACGACATGGATAATATATTGACGACAGAGCTTCTCGATGTCTTAGACTTGGATCGGTCTTCAAGTCTTCTTCCTTCTTCTTCATACAAGGATATCTTGACGATATTGGACATCCCTTCTACACTAGTGATTATGACGATAGACTGTCTTCATAACTGCTTCCTTGGCCTTCTCGACATCAAGCCTTCTTTACGATGATATCGTCGATATCAGTCTTTCTTTGCCTTTTCAACGACACGAATTCTTTACTACGATGCCGTCGATAACCGTCTTACTTAGCCTTAAGTATTCTTCCTTAATTTTGGCATCCTGATATCATCGTGTGAAGTTGTAGTGTTGATGTCACAACGATATCATCATGTGGATGTAATCATGACGAAAACTGACATGATCCTTCTGCTTTGCTCTGCACATCATTTTAACGACATGCATACAATTTTCGATGATATGTCCAGTCCTTTTCGATGATATTGTACTTAGTGAAGTTATTAAAGTACTGGATATATTATCTGATCTCTGTAACCATGAACTATATATAGCATCAAATACAACTTATACTTATCATTGAACTGAGCACTTCTTCCAAATCAGGACCATTGCAATGCACAGTTCCCAACAATCTCCCCCTATTTAAAGAAGTCATAACCCACTCAATGATAAAGTACATCTTAAGTAAATGAGCATATAATAATGACATTACAGATAAGTTTGAGTGAACACAAAAACTGACAAATATCACTTCATTGATAATTTATAAATAGTGATAGATGTTTTAATGTTTTCAAAATTTCTATATTTGCCACTAAAAATTCAGCCATCTATTTCTCTGGTTCCTTCATTGCTGCTTCACTCTTAACATTCTTGGCACTAGCTTCCTTTTCCTTCAAAGTTTGTCTGGTGAAGTAATCAAATGGATTGGGGTGATACTTGAGAGGCTCAGGACTGTCTGTAGGGATTCTGCTTTCTTGCTTGTCCCTTCTGTAACCTCTTTTTGCTTCTTGATCTTCATGCTTAGACCATTCTTGAAGACTGTACAATTTGTATCTTTAACCTTAATTCACTTTCACAAGCTCTCACACTTTTAGTATGATGGATCTGGATTTGGGGCTCCATTTCTCATAGTCACCCTTCTTCTCCATTTCTTCCATGTATTTTTTCTTTCTCATCTTTACCTCATCTTCTTCCAATATTTCCTTTCCTTTATTCTGATCAGCAACATCATCAGGAATGTCAACATATTTATTTTTAGCAAGGTACTATTATGTAGGTTCATCAAAATGGAGAGGAGGGAGATTCATTGATTCCCTGATGGTATTGGTGGTCCTGATGGCATGCTCACCACTGGACTTTATCATTGATCTCTCTCCCTTTATAGCTTCATCTGATATCTCCCTTTGGAGGTTCTCCTGAAGGACTAATATCTTTTCTTTCAACATGTAAATGCCTTTCAACATATGGTTCTTTGTTTCCAATAGATGGTTGTCTAGTTCTTGGTTGTGGTGATCCAGACTTTCTTGGAGATTAGTTTTGTGTTCAACCATCCATCTGTTGGTTGCTATATAGGCCTTCTCTATGTTGTTGCCGATCATTATCTGATTATCCATTGCATCAGATAGACCCTGGTGAGTAAGTTCTATCTCTTTGGCAGTGTATTCTTGCAAATTCTTCACATCATTCCTCAGGCTTGTAGTTTCAGCAGATAGTTCCCTTCTTAGCTCATTGATAGCAGAGTTAACATGACTTTCAATTTTTTGCCTTTGCTCTTCCAAGAGTATTCTTATCTAAGGCAGTAGTGAGGACTCCACTGGTCTATTCTCTAGAGGTGAACTAGCTTGTCCTAGTTCTTCCTCATTATTCTCATCGACCTTAGGAGATGGGGATCTTCTGATGGGTGACTGGATTGGCTCATTCTCATGTTCATTTGACTCTTCAAGGTTTTGCAGATCTCTGTTGATCTCATCATTGTTATTCTCTTGATTACCTTCCTGGTGATTTCCTCTTGGCCCTCTTGGACTGCTGGATTAGAATGGAAAACATCCTCAGCCTTAGTGATCTTGTTGATCACAGTATCTACCTAAGCAAGGATCTCATTATCCTTCTCCCCCTCAGATTCAACACCTTCTTGTTCTGTTCCTGCAAATACCATTGTCATGGATCCCAGACTTAGAGCAGAGGTCTGGGGGGGGGGGGGAGACATTCCTTGTCTCCACAGGCACCTTAGAGTCAGATGAGTCTGAGTTGTTGCCGGACTCAGTTTCTTCATATGAGCTTTATTTCTTTCTCATCATATCCTCTGTAGTCTTCAGCTTCTTGGGAGATTTTGATAGAACCTTCTCCCACCCCTGTCAAGTATCCTGATATCCATCCTTCTCATGTGATGGATTTTTACACCATACTTCTTTTTGAAGGTCTCAGGATAAGATATCAGTAGAAAAAGGGACAGGATTCTCCCCAGATTGGGTACTTGAAAACTATCTTGAATCCTTCTAAAGATTATCTGAGCCCAGTTGAATTTCTTACCTAGGATTATCCTTGCCATTATATCGAACATGGGCTTGGATATTCTATCATATGACCCTACCTTGTGGAGGAGGGATTTTGCCACAATATCTGCCATCAGCTTTCCTTGTTGATTGAAACTTTTCCTTTCCAGAGACCCATAGGTCTTGCTCGAGTGCCCGCACCATGCCAGAGCTTTGTTAAGGTCCTCCTGAGTGACATCCTCATTTTCTTCCCCCTTGGAGCAGGTCGGCAGCTGAAGAACCCTGGCCAATCTCTTGGTGTTCACCTTAACTTTCATCCCGTTGATTAAACTCTTCACGGATGTTCCTTTTGAGCCACCCTTGGGATTCAAGTAGAATTTCATCACATATCTCTTCAATATTACTGTTGGCTCTGAAAGAGAAAACTCCAGTCCGACGGCGTCCAACAGCTTGATGGTGCTCTGAATCTCTTCTGGCCCTTCTGAGAAACCATTCCTCACCACTTTCCTTCCTTCATACAGAAATCCTTCCTTCTTTGGCGTCATCTCTTACTTGATCAGAGAGGATTTCAGCACTGTTGACTCGTTCACTCTTTGAAGTCGCAGAGAACACGACTATTTTTTAGGGCAAATATAGAATGTGTTTTAACTTCAAGACATCTGACCTTATTTATAGTTTCAGGATTAGAAGGCAAAGTGTCATTTGTTAAAAATCTTATTAACTTAGATTGAATGGTGTTGGTCGGTTAATTTAAGATCTCTAAAGTGTTAGATCGATATTTAGGTATCGTCGTGACCCTACTAAGACGTCAAGGAATCATTTCGACGATACCAATCATTATTTCGACGATATCATTTCGTATACAAAACGATATTGTTCTTGTTCACTCTTTTGTATGATCAATGTTATGCTTTAGCTGTGCCATATATATGTGCTCTTTGAGTGACAACTTTTGCTTACTCAAATCAAAATTTCTTTCACATAGTGATAAATATAGGTTTATGTTACAATCATTAATATCTAAAGCACATTTACTTTCACCTTAGCTCTTGTTGAACTTTAGAGCAATAGTCTTTGAATCTTCTCAAACTTGCAGCTCCCTCTATTTTTGAGGTCTTCTTTTTCATCTGATTTTTCTGAACTCTCCCCCTTAATCAATGCATCTTGGTTTGTGATGATATTTTTCTTAGTCCAGAGTTATCCCTGGATAACTTATTGTCCATCAACCTTATGTACTTTAGATAGGCTGAATGGACATACCTGCAAGACAAATATTAACATACCTTAGGTGCCCAACAGAGTTTGGGTCCTAGGTCCTTTTTCGTGCAATAATAAATATTTCTACTCACTCCAGCTTTTGCAGGAAGGATCTCCTTTGCATTAGGCACACTTGAGTTGTGCCAGTAGTCTATGGCAAAGTCTCCCACTCTACCACAACACCAACATTCGGGGATGGTGTACCTTCTTTTCTGGACATTCCTTGAGGAGGTGGCATTAGATTGCTTATGTCCATCAGAGAAGGCAACAACATTCTTCCCATCTCTTTCAGCTAGGAGCTGACTAGCTGCTCTAGTGTGATCATTTCTTCTTGATTTTATCTATTTTCCAGCAACATATGTTAGCTTGGTAGCTGACATGGTGTTGATGGCATCAGATATGATCAAGTGGGAATTGATTATATTGGAGCTACCATCCTGCTCCTTTGTTGAGAGGGATTGGGAAGATGTTTCTTCCTTACCCTTGAGTGTAGGGGCTGCGGTACCAAACATAAATGGTCCAAGATGGGCCATCTGTATTTCCTCATGAGGAACCTTCAAAGCTCTCATCCCCATGCCCATTCTCATCCCACAGTTAGGAGCATTCCCCCTACTATAGGAGTTTCCATTCTTCCAGTGACCATAGACACTGTCATGGTCATATATGTTGGAGGAAAACACTAGCTTCTAAAAGGTGGTATGAGGCTCAGCTGTATCCTTTCCCTTTCCTCCATTCCCTTCCTTAAAAACCAATCCTCTCCTATTGTTATAGGAGAGGGAAGGTGTCAATAATGGGAAGTATAAATCCGGGCTTAGAGAATTGAGCCACTAAATTCTTTTCCTTGAGAAGTTCATTCTCAAGTCTCTTTATGAGTTCATCCTTTTGATTCTTCTCATCAGAAAGCTTGACTATGGTCTTCTAGAGCTCACAGGAATTGGTGCCCTCATTGTGGGACATACCCATTTTCTCATTCATCTCAGCCTTAATAGGTTTGAGTGATTCTATCTCCTTAGTTTGCTTCCTAACAAGCCTCTTGCTCTTTTCATAGCAACCAAGAGAGTACCAAATTGCTCAATTAGATCAGTATGATCCTTGTTGTTGCATGATGAGAAGTTTTCTTCATCATCTTCATATGATGAATGATCATCTTATGTATTCTTGGTCTTTTTAATTGAAGCAGGTAGTAAAGGTGTAACATCCTAGTTCGAACTAGACCTCTTGTGTGACACAGGTCCCTTGGAGATGGTTGGGCTAGGTAGGAGCTTTGAGATCCTAATGGTTCCATAGATGTGCCCTGATCTCCAAGAGTGGGTGTAAGCATCACTCCCCTTGAAGTTGGAAAGCAAATGGCAAAGAATTGGTAAAATGGAGCTAACGCCCACGTTAGCTTTGCTAACGCCGGCGGTAGCGACCGAATCAGTGCACGTGATTTTTCCATAGTGGGTGCCCTAAATTGCCTAATTCCAGGTTAATAATGGAGTTGAAAGCCAATAGGAAGCTGTCAAGTAGTTGTGGAGTTTCAAAATAGGGTTTGAAAATTTGGAATTTGCATTTAATGCTCTTTAATGCTCCCTCTCCCTCTCTTCATTCTCTCTTAAACCCAAATTGGTTGATCTCTTAATCAGATGACCTATTCATCTTCTTCTTCATCATCTTCTTCTTCTTCTCCTTCCTCTTTTCATCATCTTCTTCCTCACACCTCAAGGCTTTAAGTTAGGGTTGTTGAAGGAGCAAGCTTGGAGAAGGAATTGGAGCTTGGCCGACCACCACCTTGCTGCCATGAAGATGAGCTCCAACCATGGCCAAAAAAATAGGTGGCTTCTGACCCCTATCCCTTGGTACTAGATCGTAGAGAAAAATTAGGAGAGGTGTTGAGCTAAAAACAGCTTGTCTTGTGAGCTAATGGAGCTTCCTAGGAAAGGACCAAGCCGGATCTTTCTTTTTAGGGCACCGATTGCCGCAAAAGGTCCTTAAATAACTTCTTCTCTTCAAAAGGAAGAGATATGATTTGATTTCATAGAAATCCATGGTCTAATGAGGGAGTATTGGAGGAGAGAAGGTGAAATGTCCTATATTATTGTGGAGGAAGATGATGAATAGTATAGGTTAAAACGGGCTAAATTATAAATATGGTAGCAATTATTGACTTGAATCATAATGGATATATATACATGAATAGTGGTGAAAGTCCAACCATTAGGGAAAGAAAGAATAGGAATATGACTGGGAGCTGGGCTGCCAGTGAAGTAGAACTAGAGGCGTATAACAGAGAAATTATTCTCTGTTAGCTAACGTCGGCGTTAGCGCTAACACCGGCGTTTGCGAGTTGACTTGTCGATGGGAAGGGGTAAATTCTCATCGACCCTAAAGTCGACGGGAAGGAGTGTTTGTAGAATCACTAACGCCAGGCAGTAGCGCTACGGCCGATGTTAGTGTGTTGACATTTGGTGTCGACAGGAAGGGCAAACTTCCCATCGATCCTCTTATAGTCGACGGGAAGGGCAAACTTCCCGTCGACCCCATTGCAGTCGACGGGAAGGTGTAGCTTCCCGTCGAAATTGACAGGAAGGGTTAGCTTCCCATCGACATAGACAGGAAGGAGTAGTCTGGATCACTAACACCCGGCGGTAGCGCTACCGCCGGCATTAGCAAATAGAGAATTTTAGATTCTCCTACTTTGGTGGGGTAGGAGTTCCTAGATTCCCATGTCAATGGGGTGAGGTGTAGATGAATGTTATGATCCTAAAATGGGGCACAATTGAATGAAGAACTTAGAGGACTCGTTTATATAAATGCTCCCATCGGTTGATAATCTATCAGATGATTAGATTTGTGATAACAATATGTACACCCCTGTTGGATTTCATAATTTTTGGATAAGTAGTAAAATAGATATTGCATTTTCATTTGATAACTTGAAGGAGATATAAATGCTAAATGTGAAGGCCGATGGGGCCAAACTTTTGTATGAATCATGTACATGCTAGTATGGGCATGGGATAATAATTTCAGATTTATTCTGTTGACATGTCTCCTTAAGTGAACCTTCAATTGTTAGTTTTATGTGGAATCGTAAAAAGGACATGTTTATATAAATGCGCACATCGTTTGACAATCTACTGGATGTTTAGATTGGTGATAACCTCTCAATAAGGTTGATTGCTTTAATCGTGTTGGAACACGCTGTGATTTGTACATGGGGATTGAATATTGGTGATATGTTCGGGCTTACTTATGTAGTAAAATATGAATATGTCTCTATACACACAAGTAGTCTTGCAGGATCTTGTAGATTTATTTCCATGTTATACGCACACCACCACACAAGAGTTATACCCACTTGGCATGGGTAGCATTAATGGCTTGATGTGGGTTATTAAGATATGGTTATATCTTACAGTGAAATGTTAAGGGCCCGGTTGTTGGGGGGCCTTTGATGCTAACATCGGTTGAACTGGTATGATGTGAAAGGTAAGAAGGCTACATTCGTGGGTCCTTGGGTGCTTGATAGCACATATTATGCATGGGAATTACATGAAGGTGCATGCTTTACAGATGGTGGTGTAATGATCCTGGTTGAAGGATTGCTTGTGGCAGATCTACGGGCTCGCCAGTCATCACACTGACGGGAGCTTGCAGATAGATCTTGGCCGGTTGGGCTGTGCACTTTGTGTTTACTTCCAAAGACCCCTTTCGTGCCTAGCGGCCGGTTGGGTTGTGCTCTTGGTTTATACTTCCCAAAGACCCTTTCCGAGTCCAGTACGCAGGTGCTCCATTGTTGTGTTCTTAGCTTCGAGGCATACGAAAGGCCTAGGTCTGGTTGTGTGCATACCCACCTAGTAGTGGAGAAGCCCATTCCACTGCCACAGTTTGGCCATGACTGGGGGCGCGTGAGTGGTTAGCTACCCTCAAAAAGTGGAAACTACAGGTCTATGTCGACATAGCAAATATGCATGGGTGAGTCATCATATCATTATCATTGCATTTTATTCTTCCTTTCATGATCATAACATTGCACCGCATCGGGTCCATCATATAAATTAGTATGAGCTCTTTTATATGATTGGTTCCAAATTAGAAACCTTAACTTATAAGTTTGTATAGGCATTCATATAAGTTAAGGTACATTTTGAAACTGCAAATATACTGCTTACTTCTATACTGATACACTGTTAGTATAGATGTGCTTTTATATACATGTTGATACCTTTTGTTGTTACCTTCCTTCTTGTGGTACTGTTGGTATATTAACTACTAGATTAAGAACATCATCATGTTACCTGCTTGTTATGTTGGAACATGCCTTCCGCATCTCTTGGTTTGACAATAACAAATCCTATTGTATTTGATCATACTTGTTTTGTGTTTATAGTATTCTGGATTCTGTGCCTTCAAAAATCCATGGTGCTGTGTTAATGTTGCTACCGCGCCGCGTTAACATTACCGCTGGCGCTAGCACCAACGAACCGCTGAGACGAAACCACTAAGAAGGGAAGCCGCTGAGATGCAAGCTGGCGTTCGACGAAATGTATGCACTACCGTATGTCGTCAGCGTTACCGCTGGCGCTAGTGTCTGTTCGATGAACTGGGTTCGACGAACTCGGTGCTCCGTTCGACGATCGACAAAAGTTGAGGCCCGATTGATGAACTGCAGCTTTACCGCAGAGCGTTAGCAATAACGCTAGCGCTAGCGTCCGAAAGACGAAATGGTGTTCAAAGAAAATGCTGTCGTTTCGACAACCCAGATTGAGATCGACGAAAACAAGTTTCCGTTCGACGAACCAGATTGTGATCGACAAAAGCTGAGGTCAGCTCGACGAAGATGCGCCCGACGAAATGACCTACCGCGGAGCGTTACCACTGACGCTGGCGTTAGCATATTTGGAAACTATTGACAGAAAGGAAAGTGGAGAAAAAGGAATGTCGACGGGTCACTATGTTTGGCAAGTACTATCGCGGCGCGCTATGTCTAACGCCCAGCAGTAGTTTTTGGAAACATCCCGTTTGCAGTTGATTGAGGGGCAAATTTGGAAAGAGATATTGGCTAAAGGAAGGAAATCGCACTATCACGGGGCGATAGTGTTACCGCGGTGCGTTAAGGCTGTCACAACCGTTTGCGCTCAGAAGTTGCCTTAACTGCCACGATCTGTGTACGCGTTGTGTCACTATCGCGGGGCGAAAGTACTAGCGCATGCGGTAGCTGTCGAATCTATTTAAAGAGCGGTGTCACCTCCGTTGCTGCTTGCTGATACAGAAGTTATTGAAGCCTTATTTCAGAGTACTCGTGAAAGCCTTCAGAAGCAGCCAAGACAACTTCGTCAACGTTTGTGAACGCAAGGAACTCGAAGAAAGAACCAACACGCTTATTCTACAAGAAGGTCGCACGCATCAACTCAAAAGATTACTTCGGCGCGCCTTCGACAAGAACTTCGAGTTCAACCTAAGAGGGAGTTTGTCTTTAGTTGTTATTTTTTCATTTGTAATATTTTTATATCTTTCATTCGGTAGAGAAATTCGCCACACGGCGACTAGGGCCTTGCATGGACTAGGGGGAATTCGCCACACGGCGAGTAGGTCTAGGTAGGACTTAGGGAGGAATTTGCCACACCGCGACTGGGTCTAGGGAGTAGATCTAGGGGGTGCTCGAGGCCTTTCTAGTGATAGATTGGCTAGAGCGGCTTGAGGCCTTGTCTGTGGAGAGACAGGCTAAAGCCAACCGGTCCTTGGGAGAAGGGTTGGTATAGAAAACGAAAAAGAGTTTTTCATTTGTCGCCTCCTTCCAAGCGTTATTGGAAAGGTTTTTGTAAACATATGTATTTCGATTTGATGATTAATAAAAATATGTTTATTTCTTCATCTATGATTCGTGCTCTTTGATTTTCATTGTCTTAACCTGCAAGCTAATTTCTCTGTCACTAACGTCGAGCGGTAACACTACCGCTGGCGGTAGCATCAGAGATTTATTTTCTTTAATAATCATAAGAAGTTTAAAACCCTTATTCACCCCCCCCCCCTCTAAGGGCGCCTACAGATCCAACAAGTGGTATCAGAGCAGATTTTTCCAAATCGGCTTAACAATCGGGAATAATGGCGTCTCTTGATCTCAGTTCTATTAGTGGGGGAAATTTTTATAAAGAAGAAAAATCTCTTGCACCACCCTTATTCAAAGGAAGAAACTATAAAGGGTGGAAATTATTAATGGAAAGGTTTATTAAAACATTAGATATCAACGCATGGGATATAAAAATAAAAAGATCAGCGGACGAATCAAATAAATAAGATCGTCACCTAAATGCAACAGCTATGAACTATTTTTTCTGTGCTTTATCTCAAGATATCTTCAAATTAATATATTGTTTTCTAGTGCATATAAAGTATGGAAATTTCTTGAAGAAATGTATGATTCTCCTTCTACAGGTATGGAACAAGCACAAGAACCGGAGAATATGCAAGCCTGCACAAGTCTTCAAGAATGCTCTTCTCATGACGGATCCATGAAGTGTCAAGTGAAAGAGAAGAAGAAGTACTATCTTCGAAAGAGGAGTGCCAAAAGGATGTCAAAAAAACGATATGTTCAAATCGTGCCTCTCCCGAAATTAATGTAAGAAATCAAAATCTCCTATTTTTTGTACTTCTATTTCTACATTACAAGTGCTGCAAATTACTAAACGTAAGATTAAGAAACTAAAAATGGATAATGCAAAATTACGTTTAGAAAATAAAACCTTGAAAGCAAATGTGAATGTAGAATCCAAAAATGAAATGTTTGTATCTCCATCTTGCCCTTCATTTGAAAACTCTATATCTTTTTTTCGATTATAATAATATTAAAAAAAGATTCAAGGAACTTGAAAAAGAGTTTACTTTAGTAAAAGAACAAAATAAAAAATTATGTTTAGAAAACTCTTCTCTGAAAAATGATTGTGCAAAGTGTAATGACTATAAAATTGAAATTGAAGAGATGGATGATACATTTGATGAATATAGAAATAATTATCAAAATCATATTGATTCTATTGTATCCACTCTTAAAAATAGCACAATAGCCTATAATAAAGCTAGACATAATCTTAAAGTTAAGAATTATGAATTGGATACTAAAGTCAACTTGCTTCAGGAAATTATAAAGAAAAATTCCCAACACATAAATCAACAATTTCAAGCAAATTCCAAAAGCAAGTTAAATGTGAATTTTCATAATATGTCTATGCCTAACAAAAGAAATGAAAAATATCAAATGCTTGAAAATGAAATACCAAATTATTCTCATTTAAAAAATCATGTTTCTCCCAACATAAAATTAAATGTTCACAAATTTCCTATAAATAATGTTTTACGAAATCATCCTGGAAATTTGAAAAATAAAAATAATGTTAAACCAAGGTTTGAATTGCGACCCAAATTTAAAGATGAAACACAAACTCAAATCAAAAGGGCCCATTCAATCATATCTTCCCAAAAGCAAACACGTTGTATTTGGGTACCCAAAGGAACCGCCACACCCGGTCTGTTGAAATTGTTGAAGTGAAGTGGAGGTGACCGGGCGGTCTGATTTTAGGTGACCGCAGTGACCGCGCGGTCTGTGTTAGTGATCTGCAGGTCTGGCTCTGTCGGTCTGTTTTGGCGGTCTGCTGGTTGGCCGGTCTGTTGTTGATTGCTATGGTCTGTTCCCGAGTTGGTCTGCTGGTTGGCCTGTCTTCTTTGTTGGAAGACCGGGCGGTCTGTTCTTTTGTAACCGCATGTCCGGGCGGCTTGTGCTGGCGATCTAGCGACTTGTTTGAAGTCGGCCAGATGGTTCTTGATTTTCCCTTGGCGATCTAAGGAAGGAGGGTCTTGTTTCCGCGCGGCTTGTGCGTAGTCTTGTATTTCACACGACTTGTGCGCGGTCTGCCTGCTGATCTGCGATCTTGGACGGAAGGTTGTCCAAGTTGTGTGATCGTGCTGTCTGCCTTGTGAGACCACTGGCGATCTGGCGGGTGGTGATTGTATCTCTTTTGTGGCGGTGACGACATCCGTCTTGTCTCCTATAAATAGGGGTGCATGGCCCATCATTCATAACGAGAACTATTTGCAGTCAGCAGGTTGCGGTCTCCTTCCTTGGTGAATCCCAGCGGCTTGAATAAACAGTTCAGCAGCGGTCTGTCTGTGAACTGGTTTATGGTGTTCTTGTTCTATTCGCTTCGAGCTAATCGATCTGGCGACCTTCAGCGGTTAGGTGATTTGAGTTACGATCTGGTAACAGCTTATGTTCTTCGTTCATTTCAATAAGCTCCAGTTCGTGTGGTCTGAGGTGGCGGTCTTGCAGTGCAGGCGATCTGTCTGTTTTCTGTTCGCGCAGTCTCAGGTCAAGCCAGACGATCTCTGGATTCGAGCGGTCTGTGCGATCTCAGCTTGTCTAGTGGCCAGATTTGTTTTGGTGTGTTTTGTTCTTCTTTCCTCCGTGATTCTTATGAATCATGTCTCTCCATGTATACCTCGCACTGTAATCAAGTATTGTGATTCAATAAAGCTTTATGTTGCTGTGTGGCATATTGTGGTTGTTTGGCTATAACTCAGTTGATGCAACTCTTGCTTACTCCTAAACGATTCAAATCAAAAATATTTACATGGTATCGGAGATAGGTTCCTGGAGTGGATAAGCAGTGATCAACTTGAGTTGCCATCGTCTTTGTGAAGAAGAGACCACATAGATTGCCATGGAAGGTGGATACACAAGAGGGCTTGGTATTGAACTCCTCACATCGACTAACTATAAGAAGTGGAGGTCGTGTATGGAGAGTTACCTACTTGGAGAGGATCTATGGGAGATAGTTGGAGGAGAAGACACACAAGAAGTGTTTCTAGCAGGAGATAATATGGCAGAGGTGAGACTTTGGAGGAGGACTAATGCTAAGGCAGAGTTCACACTCAAGAGGGCTATCTCACCAGAGCTATTTGATCACATCATTGGATGTAAATCTGCTGCTGAGATTTGGACGTCTTTGGATGGGTTGTTTAATAAGAAGAATGTAGCTCGGCTACGGTTTCTTGAAATGAGTTGGCAAAGGCTTCTCAAGGTGATCTTTCTATTTCTACCTTCTTTCTCAAAATGAAGAACCTCACAGTAGAGATTTCTGTATTGGACCCTGATGAGCCCATCTCGGAGGCAAAACTGAAGAGGCATATCATCCACGGGATGCGAAAGGAGTATCTTGCCTTTGTGACTTCAGTTTAGGGTTGGGAAAATCAACCATCTCTGTTGGAGCTGGAGAACTTACTTGCTTCACAGGAAATTTTGGCAAGACAGATGGCGGGGACTTCTATCTCTGGGGGAGATAGCGATGTGTTGTTCTCTGGAAAGAAGAAGAAAAAGTGGGAGAAGAAGAAGTCAGGTCAGGATGGACCCTCTACTTCAGGTCAGCAGGATAGAGGTTATACTCCTATGTCTGATGGGAAGAAGAAGGGAGAGGGACCAAGGTGCTTCAGGTTTAAGAAGACCGGCCACTTCAAGAAGGATTGCCCGGTTAATCTTCAGTCAGGACATGTATGGGAGAAGGAGAAGCCAAAGTCTGATGAAGCTGGATGGGGAGGAGCCTTTGCGGCTAATATGACGCCGATGCCCGTTAAGGCCTTGGCTGCCATCAACTTCGAAGAGGATTGGATCGTGGATTCAGGGTGTGGACATCACCTCACCGGGGATGAATCAAAATTCTCTTCTTTGGCGCCTTACTCAGGTAATGATGCTATCATTACGGCTGATAATTCTATTCATGCAGTAGAACAAGAAGGTGTTGTCTCCCTGAGCAGTGATAAGGGTCCACTCACATTGAGGAGTGTTTTTCACATGCCTGGTATGAGGAAGAATCTCTTCTCTGTGACCAATGCGGTCGATGCCGGTTATCACGTACTATTTGGCCCAACAGAAGTGAAGTTTCTTAAAACTCAACCGGAGATAAAGGGAGATGTTATCCATGTTGGAAAGCGGGTTAAGGACTTGTTTGTTTTATCGACAAGTACCTATGTTGATAAGATGAAGACCAATGATAGCGCGGCTATCTGGCATGAAAGGTTGGGGCATGTTGGCATGGACAAATTGAAGGCTATGGCTGTAAGGGGCCTTGTCAAGGGCTTTCCTAGCTTGTCCTCTTATGGAGACGGTCATGTTTATACGGGATGTCAGTTTGGCAAGTCACATTGACTTCCATTTGATAAATCGCAAACAAGATGCAAAGCGCCGTTGGAGTGTATTCACGGTGATTTGATGGGACCGACTACCACCCCAAGCCTTGGAAGCAACAGATATATGTTGGTGTTGATTGACGATTACACCAGATATGTCTGGGTGTATTTACTGAAAGAGAAGTCAGAAGCCTTTGCGAAGTTCATGGAGTTCAAGGAGCTGGTGGAAGGTTGGTTAGGCCTGCGGTTAAAAAAATTGAGAACTGACAATGGTGGGGAGTTCACCTCTAGTGAGTTCTGAAGTTTTTGCAGGAAGCACGACGTTCGGAGAGAGCTCACTTGTGCCCATACTCCACAGCAAAATGGCATTACGGAGAGGAAGATCTGTCATCTGACAGAAACCTATAAGTGCTGGCTTCATGCCAAGAGTATCCCAAAGTCCTTCTGGGCGGAGGGAATGTCTTGCGCGGCATACGTCATCAACAGGATGCCTCTAAGTCCTATCAACATGAAGACTCCTCACGAACTGACGTTCAAGGAGAAGCCAAGTGTTGCACACCTTCGGGTGTTCGGGTCAACCTGTTATGTGCATATTCCTGATGCTCTTCGGATAAAGCTTGATGCGAAAGCAAGGAAGCTAGTCTTTGTTGGGTATGATGAGCGGAAGAAGGGATGGAGATGCATGGATCCTGAGACACGGAGATCTGTGGTATCTCGGGATGTGGTGTTCGATGAGGTAACTTCCTACAAGGGGAGTTCAGGAGTTGAATTACCGGAGAGCAGGGTTGATGAAGAAGGGAAAGTTGCGGGAAGTCTTCAAGCGGAGTTGCTTGTTTCACCAGGAGCTCCAATTATGTCTAGCTCTGAGATGGAGGCTTCAGGTTCTGGAAGCAGGGGGAGCGATGCTCCAAGTTTGTCTGGGAGAGGAGCTTGCACAGAAGAAGCAGCTGAGGACGTGGTTAGTCAGGAGCAACCTCTTAGGAGGTCGAAGAGGACTATCAAGTCACCGGATCGATACACAAGAGGAAACATGGTGAGCTTTGTCTCATATTTCTTCGCTGGTCCCTTGGATGAGAGGGAGCCGTCGAGCTTTGAGAAGGCCAAAGGCGTGAAGCAGTGGGATATTACTATGCAAGAGGAGATGGATGCTCTCAAGAATAATGAGACTTGGTCTCTAGTGCCCAAGCCCAAGGGCATTACCCCTGTGACATGCAAATGGGTTTATAAACTCAAGAAGAAAGCTGACGGCACAATCGAGCGATACAAAGCTTGCCTTGTGGTTCGCGGGTTCTCACAGCAGTATGTAGAAGATTATGATGAGACGTTCAGTCCAGTGACAAAGATGACTTCGGTTCGATTTGTTATTGCTTTGGCAGCTTCTAGTGGATGGGAGATTTGGCAGCTCGATGTAAAGAATGCTTTCTTATACGGAGAGATTGACAAGGATATCTTCATGATCCAGCCGCCAGGTTTCATCTCGGAAGAGTGTCCGGACTACGTCTGCAAACTGAAGAAGGCTCTGTATGGGTTGAAGCAAGCGCCTCGGGCGTGGTATGGGAAGATCGCAGAGTATCTTCTATTCTGCAGGTTCTTTTCTTCAGACTCTGATTCTAGCTTGTTCGTCAAGAAGGAGAGAACGCTTAGGGTTATTGTTCTGCTGTATGTGGATGACATGATCGTCGCCGGGAACTCGAAGGAGACAGTAGCGAGGCTGAGAGATGATCTTGCTATCAGGTTTGAGATGAAGGATCTGGGTGAGCTTCACCATTTCCTTGGACTCGAGGTTTAGAGGCGGGAGAGCGGAGTGCTCATTTCTCAGGCTGGATATGCAGAGCGGATCGTTCTATGATTCTGCATGGAGGAAGGGAAGAGCAGCTCTATACCTCTGGAACATCATCATAAACTTCGGAAGGATGAGGGAAGAGTTCTATCTGATCCGTTGGTGTTCCGAGCTCTGGTTGGGAGCTTTATCTACTTGACCATCACGAGGCCCGATATTGCTTATGCAGTTGGCAAAGTGAGTCGGTACATGGCGGAGCCACGAAAGCTTCATCTTCTAGCGGCAAAAGGAATTTTCGAAGTATGTGAAGTCGACCTCTGATTTGGGTCTCCTATATAGGAGAGTGTCAAGCTTGGAGTTGCTTGGATACATGGATGCTGATTATGAGGGAGACATGGATGATCAGAGATCAACGTCTGGTTTTGTCTTTATGATGGGCCCCACAGCTATCTCTTGGTGCAGCAAAAAAGCAGGACTCGGTGTCCGTATCTACCACAGAAGCGGAATACAAGGCTTCGGCCTTGGCATCTCAGGAAGCTGTTTGGCTTAGAAGGTTGGTGGAGGACGTTCATGCGGAGGTTCGAGGTCCCACTATGCTACGTGGGGACAATGAGAGTGCTTTCAAGCTGGTTAATCTAGTCTGTCATGCGAGGACAAAACATATTGAGATTGAGCACCATTTCATTCGTGAAAAGGTGTTGGGAGGATCTCTTATGGTCGAGCATGTTCGGAGTGCGGACAATGTTGTAGACATCTTCACAAATCCGCTGGCAAAAGGACCGTTTTCTCGGTTGCGGAGTTTACTCAGGTTAGTTTCCACTTCCCACTTCAAGGGGGAGTGTTGGAATTGTTGAAGTGAAGTGGAGGTGACCGGGCGGTCTGATTTTAGGTGACCACAATGACCGCGCGGTCTGTGTTAGTGATCTATCGGTCTGGCTCTACCGGTCTTTTCTGGCGGTCTGCTGGTTGGCCGGTCTGTTCTTGATTGCTACGGTCTGTTCCCGAGTTGGTCTGCTGGTTGGCCTGCCTTCTTTGTTGGAAGACCGGGCGGTCTGTTCTTTTGTAACCGCCTGTCCGGGCGGCTTGTGCTGGCGATCTGGCGACTTGTATAAAGTCGGCCAGATGGTTCTTGATTTGCCCTTGGCGATCTAAGGAAGGAGGGTCTTGGGTCCGCGCGGCTTATGTGCGGTCTTGTGTTTCGCACGGCTTATGCGCTGTCTGCCTACTGATCTGCGGTCTTGGATGGAAGGTTGTCCAAGTGGTGTGATCGCGTGGTCTGCCTAGTGAGACCACTGGCAATCTGGCGGGTGGTGATTGTATCTCTTTTGTGGCGGTGAAGACATCGGTTTTGTCGCCTATAAATAGGGGTGCATGGCTCGTCATTCATAACGAGAACTGTTTGCGGTCATCAGGTTGCGGTCTCCTTCCTTGGTGATTCCCAGCGACTTGAATAAACAGTTCGGCAGCGGTCTGTCTGTGAACTGGTTTATGGTGTTCTTGTACTGTTCGCATCGAGCTCAGCGATCAGGCGACCTTCAGCGGTTAGGCGATCTGAGTTGCGGTCTGGCAACAGCTTCTGTTCTTCGTTCAATTCAATAAGCTCCAGTTCGTATGGTCTGAGGTGGCGGTCTTGTAGTGCAGGCGATCTGTCTATTTTATGTTCGCGCGGTCTCAGGTCAAGCCGGGCGATCTCTGGAGTCGAGCGGTCTATGTGGTCTCAGCTTGTCTAACCGCCAGATTTGTTTTGGTGTGTTTTGTTCTTCTTTCCTCCGTGATTCTTATGAATCATGTCTCGCCATGTATACCTCGCACTCTAATCAAGTATTGTGATTCAATAAAGCTTTATGTTGTTGTGTGGCATATTGTGGTTGTTTGGCTATAACTCAGTTGATGCAACTCCTGCTTACTCCTAAACGATTCAAATAAAAATTTTTAACACGGTCCTCTTTGGATACCTAAATCTCTCATTCATTAGTATCCAATCCTTTGCATGAAGTAGAAATCAATTAAAAATTATATATCAATTCTCTACTTCAAGATATGCTTTATTTCCTTTTTGTTTGTTTATTTTCCTTTTTGATTGAACCATCTTGATATGATCACTTTATATAACTTGTGATATGACTCTCACATATTAAACCAAAATTCATAAATAAATCAAATTGAATAAAGTTGAATAAAAAGTCTTATCATTTCTCAAGTGATCTACTTATCCTTTTTATTTTTATCCCCCTAAATCCATTCCTAAAAGTCTTATAAAATTTGAAAACTAAATTTGTCATATGATGTTTCTAAGACTAAATGAAATAATTGTCGAAATGGATTTAAAAGGTATTTTAGGGGTATTAGGCTAAATTTATAAAATGCACAATTTTTGCTTAGGTATCTAATATATTTGCGTTATTTTGATTACCCCTAGTATGTTTAATTATAATCATGTCAAATCAGAATTGAAAAATTGCAAAAACCATTTGAGAATCTCAACTCTGTTGCTAGCGCCTGACGTTAGGTTCTAACGCTGGCGGTAGCATAATCTACCTAAATTATGATTTATCTAAAATATTATTTTCTAAATTAATTGATTATGAGTATATAATTCCTATATGTTAAAATTCATGATCATGTATAATAATCTTTCCAATTCAATAGATCTTTTAATTCAAACATCAAGTAGAACTACAAAAGATCTTATTGGTTCCAACACATTGTTTGTGATCATGATTATAATATGAATTTATTATGTCTTGCATGTATCTCATTTATGTTTAGATCATAGAATTAACTTTATATCAATATGAATGATTAAATTTGAATCATCACTCTATTCTATGTCTAAAATTTGAATCACTATTGTTAAATACATGCAACATTATATCAATTAACTTTATGGCATAACACAACATTCAAACTCATCGTATCTAGCAATATCAACTAATAAATATTATCATCCATGCTAGATATATTTGTATTGCCATAATGAATCAATCTTAAAAAAGAGTAATTGAAAGTTAAAACTCAGATTAACTATGTTGCTTTAAAAACAAATATAATTAGAAATTAATCTTGCATAAAAGCCATAGTATATAAATTGTTTTTTCCATAAGATTAAATGCTTAGTATGCCCATGATCATTCAACCACATTATGTGTCTCACAATAGCGAGGGCGTAGGATTGTGTGCATTAGAAACCTTAACCCCCAAAGCATATCTTGTCCTTAACCGGGGAGGGTTCCAGTGGGGCCTTGCGAGGCACTGGGGGGAAAGAGTGCTAGGGTGAGCGTTGTCTTCTGTATGCATGTGGGATTAACACCCCAACCTACGGCATGCGTGCAGCTCCTCATGCCCATCCGTCACTTAGTACCGGGCTAGAGTGTAGACATGTTGATAGAGTTTCTTGATCTTAGACATACTTATGTTGTATACATTGCATGAATATTATTTCACTTATTTTTGATCATTTCACTCATGCATATTTGTGCTCAAACAAATTATATTATGTTTTTCATATTATCCATTTCTGAACTCTCATGCATGTGAAAAACACAAGTATTTTGAAAGTGTATTGTGACATCTTAGGTTAGAATTTGGGGTTTTGGACATATTAGATTAAACTTGAAAAATCCACATTATTTGTGTATGCATATGTCTGATTTCAGTGCTGAACTTCATTGTCACAAATCTGCACAAAAATATTCAAAAGAAAAAATCTGAAAAACTTCACGTATTTCCCAAAATTCTAGTTCTGTCACTACCGCCAGGCGATAGCTGGGTACCGCTGGCGTTAGTGGGTATTTTCTGAATTTCCTGTTCATTCTCTTTCATTCTTTATTTTTCAGTTCTTATAATTTTTCTTACAATTATAAAAACAAAAAAACATATATAAAACAAATTAAAACACCAAAAACAAGCTTTGTGATTCTATATATCAAAACCAACTACAAAATTGAAAACCAATTAAAACAACAAAAACATGCTTTATATTTGTTGTACTTATTTTTTTTAAATCAATTTTTTTTATAAAAACTGATGTGTTTTTCAATGTTTCATGGATGATATGGTTTATCTTTCCAAGCTTAGTATACAATGTTTCATTCTCTATTTCAAGTATCTTAATAACATTGTTTTTGTATCATGCCTTGATCATTATCTTATATGTGCTTTGAAATTGATTATAGAAATCATGTGTAGTATTGCATAGCATGCCTCTATGTATGAGTAAATGGCTTATATTTGCAAATGATTGTTTCACTCACACTTTTTGATATACTGCATATGAATTTAATCTTCTCCTTCATGATTGTGTAGTGTAACAACTTTATATTATTGTTAGGCATGCTTAGTTTTATCTACACCACAAGTAAAAATCTTTTTCATGCACCTATTTTTTGAAGAAGTGCGTCTTTTTCAAAATCTTTTGTTTGCACATACAAGTGAATTCAGAGACCTTTGTCGTTTAGCAAAAATTCAAATGAATAATTGACAAAGATAACTCCACCAAGCACTACTCACCCCCTGATAAGTCTTAATGAGCATTGTGAGGTTGAGCACCTTGGAGAGAATTGTAAAGTGCCTTGTAGCAAACACTCTTTTATACACTACTTCTTCTTGTACACTGAATCACAAATAAATAAAATTTAAAATAATAATTGTGATTCTCCGGCATTACTTTGCACCCTGATAAGTCTTAATAAGCATTGTGTGTGCAGAGCACCTTGGTAGTTGTACTATTTTACTATGTGCATTAAATAATTAATATAGCTTTGTGGGAAGAGGTAACTCTAAAATGCTTGTTCAATAATATTATGTTTATTCCATTATACATGCCATGTGTGTTGATTAACTCATATGTATACTTTTTTTTTCAAAAACACTATTTTGTACACATCATTATCACTTGTAAGCCTTCTACTCATGATAATTGGAGTCTATTGCATATCTACATGTATTCTCTAAACTCTTAAGTAAATGCACTAGATAGCTTTGCATGATCATTACAATATATAGTGTACTTGATTTCTAAATTTTGAACATTTGTATTCTTCTATCTTGTCTTGTTAGCTTATATCATGCTTACATATTTTTCCGCTACGCCATGAGAACTCTGTATTGCAGACCTTTCAATCTAGTGTATGGCTATGTTAAAACTGACATTATTTTGTGTTCTTAAAATGCTACAACATCTATTTTGTTATATCTAAAATTCTTAATCATCTACCTTGCTTCTACATTCCTATATAGATGTTCACTTAAAAAAAATATTTCGTCATGCTTTCCACTTCTACACTACTTGTTCGCTCGATCATGAATACGTTTTTTTCCAACAAGTGGTTTCTTTATAACAAATTCTTCACATTTTGTTTCTTTATATATTGTATTTCTCCTAAGCGTTTAACTCTTTATCATGATCATTCCCTCTCTACACATTTATTGCACACTTTTTGTTGGCCTTCCTCTCCACCCTCTTTTGATAATACCAAAAGGGGGGGGAATAAATTCGAAAGAAATTAACATATTTGGGGACTTAAGTTCATAGGAAGTTTTGTTGTAGGGGGAGCATTCTCTTAGGGGGGGCATTCATTTAGGGGGAGCATTTGCACATGTCTTAAATTTCATGCTTATCTCTATTATAAACACAAACTCCTATCAATTGAATTATTTCTTTCTAAGGGGATTTGTTATTATCAAAAGGGGGGAGTTTGTTGGAACATGCTTTCCGCATCTCTTGGTTTGACAATAACAAATCCTATTGTATTTGATCATTCTTATTTTGTGTTTATAGAATGCAGGATTATGTGCCTTTAAAACTCCATGGTGCTGTATTGTTGTTGCTACCACGCCGCATTAACATTACCGTTGGCGCTAGCACCAACGAACCGCTGAGACAAAACCACTGAGAAGGGAAGCCGCTGAGATGCAATGTGGCGTTCGACGAAATGTATGCACTACCGCGGGGCATCAGCGTGACCGCTGGCGCTAGTGTCCGTTAGACGAACTGGGTTCGACAAACTCGGTGCTCCGTTCGATGATCGATGAAAGTTGAGGCCCGATCGACGAACTGCATCTTTACCGCGGAGCGTTAGCACTAACGCTGGAGCTAGCGTTCGGAAGACGAAATGGTGTTCGAAGAAAATGATGTCGTTTCGACGAACCAGATTGAGATCGACGAAAACAAGTTTCTGATCGACAAACCAGATTGAGATTGACGAAAGTTGAGGTCAGCTCGACGAAGATGCGCCCGACGAAATGACCTACCACGAAGCGTTACCACTGACGCTGGCGTTAGCATATATGCAAACTATTGACAGAAAGGAAAGTGGAGAAAAAGGAATGTCGACGGGTCGCTATGTTTGGCAAGTACTATCGCGGCGCGCTATGTCTAACACCAGGCGGTAGTTTTTGGAAACATCTCGTCTGCAGTTGATTGAGGGGCAAATTTGGAAAGAGATATTGGCTAAATGAAGGAAATCGCACTATTGCGGGGCGATAGTGTTACCCGCGGCGCGCTAGGCTGTCACAACTGTTTGCGCTCAGAAGTTTCCTTAACTGCCATGATCCGTGTGCGCGTCGTGTCACTATCGCTGGGCGGTAGTACTAGCGCAGGCGGTATCTGTCGAATCTATTTAAAGAGCGGTGCCACCTCCGTTGCTGCTTGCTGATACAGAAGTTATTGAAGCCTTATTTCAGAGTACTCGTGAAAGCCTTCAGAAGCAGCCAAGACAACTCCGTCAATGTTTGTGAATGCAAGGAACTCGAAGAAAGAACCAACACGCTTATTCTACAAGAAGGTCGCACGCATCAACTCAAAGGATTACTTCGGCGCGCCTTCAATAAGATCTTCGAGTTCAACCTAAGAGGGAGTTTGTTTTAGTTGTTATTTTTTCATTTGTAATATTTTTATATCTTTTGTTCGGTAGAGAAATTCGCCACACGGCGACTAGGGCCTTGCAGGGACTAGGGGGAATTCGCCACACGGCGACTAGGTCTAGGTAAGACTTAGGGAGGAATTCTCCACACAGCGACTAGGTCTAGGGAGTAGATCTAGGGGGTGCTTGAGGCCTTTCTGGTGATTGGCTAGAGCGGCTTGAGGCCTTGTCTGGGGAGAGACAGGCTAAAGCCAACCGGTCCTTGGGAGAAGGGTCGGTATAGAAAACGAAACAGAGTTTTTCATTTGTCGCCTCCTTCCAAGCGTTATTGGAAAAGTTTTTGTAAAATATGTATTTCGATTTGATGATTAATGAAAATATGTTTATTTCCTCATTTATGATTCGTGCCCTTTGATTTTCATTGTCTTAACCTGAAAGCTAATTTCTCTGTCACTAACGCGGAGCGGTAACACTACCGCTGGCGGTAGCAATAGAGATTTATTTTCTTTAATAATCATAAAAAGTTTAAAACCCTTATTCACCCCCCCCCCCCCTCTAAGGGCGCCTACAGATCCAACATGTTATATTACTGATTATATTGCAGCTTCTCTTCAATCCCTTCCGCCCGGTGACTTAGGGTTACCGGGGGAGAGGATGTGAATCCACTTAGTCTTAATGACTATCAGTTGTTACACCACTACTTTTAGGAGCGCACCCAGGTGGAGCAGTAGCGTACGACACATGAGGACAGCCATACCAGGGTGACAGGGCTGGTGACTACGATACCTTGGCTACCGTCAGTGGCAGATATGAGCAAGTGTTCGAGATCAATCCTTAGGGCAAGTTTGTACTCTGATGTTAAACATGTGCTTATGTTGCTTCCTATTCTTTTGTACTGTAATGGACATTATTACTTAGTTGTGAATAAATGGCTTCTGTTGTTTTAGTATTATTGATGATATTTGAGAATGGCCTGCAGGATGGGCGCCTTGTGGAGGGGCTAGCCCGTGTGCTGGCACTTCCGCAAGGCGGTTGTCCAGGCATAGGACTCCCATCGGCCGTGTCTTGTGTTTCGGGAGGGGGGTCTTACAAATGGTATCAGCTTGCAACGATCCTGAGATAAAAGAAGTCCATTAGACCACTAGGCAACCCCTGCTAGCTAGATCAATTTGCGGACAAACTCATCCAACAGAAGCGGTGGTGTGCCCATGTGTGATTCACAGTATGTATGTCCACTTTTTCTTGTAGAAAGTGCCAACCTAAGCCAAACTCGTACCCTTACATATAGATGTTGGCTCCTTCCGAGACATTAATTGGTATTCCCATTACAATCGTCAGAGTTTGTTTGGCATAGGATTGATGCCAACCTAACTAGGATACCACTTTGTTCAACTTAGCAGGATATGTCGTGACGTATCCTAGCCTTATACTGATCTTGGGAATGATTTGGCCAAACAATAAGTGACCTCAAGTGACTAAGGGAAGCGTTCAATGTGAGTGTAAATGCTAGAGTCTCGCACCCTGAGATTTCTATCTCAGATATGGAGTAATACTATCACCTTACCCAAAATAATAGGGAAATCTCAATGAGATTAGTGCCGGTAGTCTATTATTGGAATAGTAAGAGACCACTAAGCATGTCTTATATACTGTATGTGGATACCTCCCACTACTAATTATGTAGAAGGTTTCATCTGGAGAAGATATGGCAAAAATTCGGATCCAGAGAAAGCCTTTTTGGGATGAATGTATTATATTGGTGGTAGAAGGAACACAGCCAAAGAGATACGAGGTCTTATTTCTTCTTTTATTGGGCTAGTTATGTAACGTCTTGGGTTTCTTGGAGAATTTAAATCATTGTAATTTTTAACATTGGAAGTGGTGATCCTTGAAGTGTTAATTCACCTTAAGCAAGGCTGACTGCTAAGGCCATGTTTGGGTTGATAGAAATTTCATTAGCGGACTAAGAGAAGAAAACATTTTGAAGATGATAATCCTCTCTATACTATTCTAAGATTATGTGGATAAATAACGAGGGGAGTTGTAAACTAACACTTTTGGATTGTGCAGCTATGTTGTGATAACATTATAACTGGGAAGCTAATGAAATTTTGTGCATGTATTGCTGGTATGATGATGAACTATCCCTGAGTTTGGAAATTCTAGGTGAACATTCCCTTTAATGTTGTAATTACTTGACATTGGGAAATTAATAAGAGTTAGGTGGTCGAAGAAACCTAGTCCAATTGTACGGGGTCTTATCGCTTCGTTTATTGGACTAGTCGTGTACCGAGTTGAGTTTTTCCCCTAAATTTTATTTTGAAATGGTATGTTGCAGACGTATGACATCAAGGTTTTGTTTAAATAATACGTGAACGATGATGACCATATTTGGTAGGGTATAAATGTGTCATGCACATCAACGATATGCTACTAACAAAGAGACTGTAGGGGTTGTCTCAGATGTTATGTTGGATAAGGAGGTAATTATTTAATACCTACATGAGATGAAGTTATGACGTGTGGATGCGCGGTGACCTCTTGTGTAAGGATCGGTTGTAAATTTAGCAAGAGAGGTAGCCAATTACCTCTGAAGCATCAAAATTTTGGGAGAATGCACAAACAAGTAAGAGTACATGTAATGTTTTACCTCGACAAGGTAGATTTCCAAAGGCTCTGTATCGTAACCCAACTGTTGAATAAGGTTTTTGTTCACGATTGAGGAGCCCTTAAATGAAATGATTTAAATCACGAGATAAAAGTAACACCAATTTTTGAATTCGGTGCAAATCTAAGTAGTACCGGGAGTAGACAAAAGTAACTCATGACTCGAAGTCACGCGTTATTAGAAGGGAATGATGTGATTATAACCCATGCGAGGTGTAGAGTCATGGATTCACCTTACTTTGAGCCACGATAAAAATTTGTAATATCACCATAACCAATTGATAAGCATCATCGGATGATCACATGCCAAATTTGGGAACTGTTTGGAAACATAAAAAGTTTCTTGAGCTTAAACCCTTGAGGTAGTTACATCATGCTTGGTAATTGATGGATTAAAAGGGCCATTGCGGTTCTTTCTATCCGAGTGAAATCTCAGATCTATGGCGAAGAAGAAAGCTCCTAGGGTAACGATCCTTCCTCCCGGTCTTAGGACGTGTTTTGTCCTCTCATTCCTTTTTCTATGCTTGCATGAGGAATCCCTTTCACCAAATGGGTGAAGTGTAGGATTTCCTCTAGTTCTTCGGAACTCCGGGTCGATTGTGTCCGTCCCCGACATATTGCATTTAGATATCCGGTAGTCATGCGGATTTAGGCATTTTGTGTGAAGCCTATTCGTGGTCGTGAGACCGGATCGGTGATGCTTGGATTGCGACGTTGCATTTAGGTTAAGCCTAGAATGCGTGCCGGATAATGTCTCCGTGAGATCTTCTATTGTGTTGCGGGACTTATGTTTTAGGTGCCTTTTGAGAGCCTATCAAAAGCCCCTTGCTTGGGTGGTTGAATGCAAACCTTCACCACTAGAGTTGAAGAGGAGTGGTCTTGTACCGCCTTCTTGGTTGTTATTTGCGAAGTCTAAGTCCGCGTGAAAGGATTAGATGCGTAGCTTATTTATGTGGGCACTTGATGTGTTAAACCCTTACGGGCCGAGATGAAGCCGTACCCGCGTCTGCGATAGATCGCGACGATTAGAGCACGGGCAAAGCTGAACCGAACCCGTTTCCATGCAGATCGGTGAGAGGTCCACACCTCATGTAAGCCGTATGATCATGGAAGAGGTCGTGGAAGGTGTCTTACCTAGACCGACCAAAAGCTCTTTTTCCCCACCTAAGGCTATGTCCTTAGGTGGAGTGTTTGTGATGAATTGATGTTATATTAGCCTCATGCGGTTGCTTAGGCGGTTGTGGGGAACCTTCGGGTGAACCCAACCAACATCATGTGCATACCTAGGTTCCCTTTTTCTTGATGCTCAACCTAGAAGATTGATTGTGCTTGAAACCTCACCTTGTGTAGTGTAGTTTGCACTTTCTTTATATTATTACATGTTGCATGTACGGCTTACTTGCAGGTTAGCAGTGACACGCCCCTGAGCCGACTAGATGGCCGGGGGGTGGGATCGTTATGCAGTTTGTGGTCAGCTCATAGCTGACCCTCGTTTACCTCTTATTGGATGTTGGTTGCAGGTGTAGGTGAGCCTAGCGGGCGGTGGCCCTTTTGCTGTGTTAGCCGTTGAAGGCCAGCCCCTTTTCTATTTTAAATGTATTGCCGGCCTACGTGCCGATGTATGTTTTTGAGTCTCTAAACATTTGGTAAATGTAAGGCCTTAAGGCCGCAACTCTATTTGTTTCATTCCTGGGATAGTGGACAATTCTAAAAGATGTTTAATCCAAATGCTTCCGCTTACGTTTTTTTTAATACTCTTGTGTAGTTGTTGTTCTTTTCTGTTTATCACCTTATAATGCCTAGCTCATGTGTATAGTATGGCGTGGGGTCCCGGCCGGACCTACTGTTATATTATTTGTACTGGCAGGGTGTTACAGTTTGACCATTTTTAATTATCTTGCCATGACTTGATATTGGAAATAAAGTACCCTCAAAAATATAAAACCGAGTAGGCATCATGCTATGCTTGGAAGAGGGGTACTATAGGTGTGATCCTTGGAATATGGTTTGGATGGTTTCAAAAATCGAAAGGTATGAGCATCTCAGCATTATATCGTCGGCCAAGTTTCTTGATGTTTAGAAACACATTATGAAATCAAGAAATAAATTCATACTTACCCTTCAAAGTTGAATGAGTATTCCCTCCTCTTGTTGGTAGGAATTTGATAATCTATCAGAGGGTCTAGAAATTTTATAACCCCATGGTAAAGCATACGATCGAAGACTCCTAGGAGAAGAGGCACGAGATGTTTGAAGGTTGGGGCACTCAGAATTTGACTGTGCTTGGTTGGTGGTTTTTGCATGAATGCCCTTGTATAGGAAATGTCAAACACTTGGAATGTATAAAGAGTGTACATGATTATTACATATTAGCTGGGGGAGGTATGAAGATTTTTCCCCTGCTTGACTCATATAGTTAAGCTACGTGATCATTACAATTGTTGAAACTTAATATCAAGTGATTGCCTTGTTAAGTGTAAAAGATGTGTTATATATGAATGATTGCCTCAGATGGGATAACTTTGATGGAATCAATTGATAATGATATATATAATGATGGTTTGCACTAGAAGATGAGATTAAAGCTTGCTTCTACATATTTAATACATAAGAGAGATGATCTTGTGGGTACAATAACAAGTTGGGTATTTGAGGTCTGACCCAAGGATATGACATCTTGAATTTTATGATTAATTACCCCTTGACTTTGAGGCCAACCTCCGTGAATGTTATATTTTGGATTCATTTAAATGATGATGTTGAAAGTGCTACACATTATTTGGATAACGATTGTTAGTTATTGGGTGTCAACTTATCACCTAGAGGGGGGGGGGGGGGGGTGAAGAGGTTTTTCAAATTATTTTATCCCCTTTAGGTGTTCTTGTTTTCTTGTTAATGGATCTATAGATTAGTAAACCACATCACAGAAAACACACAAGAACTTATATAGGTTCCTCAAGATAGGGTGTATTGAGTAGTCCTCTTTCCCTCTGCGCCTACCTAGCAGTGTTTTAGGCTCGGCAAACTCTGCCACAACATTAGGCCCTCAAGCCTTACAACACGGACCTGCAAGTCCTACAGCATAAGCCCGCAAGCCCCTACTGCACCCGAGCCCTCAAGCTCGACAATTAGGCCATCAAGCCCTACATAGCTCAGACCCACAAGTCTAGCCTCTGCCCCGGCCCGCAAGCCTTCACAGGTCTCAAGCCCTCAAGCTTGACAATCAGACCCTCAAGCCCTACCACTAGCTCAGACCCGCAAGTGTAGCCCCTGCCGTGGCCCGCAAGCCTTCACAGGTCTCAAGCCCTCAAGCTTGACAATATTGGACCCGCAAGTCCACTGCCCTGGCCCTCAAGCCTAACAGCTCTCCATCCCTCAAGCTAGACACTCAGATCTGTAAACTGATCTTAGAGGTTTGGCCCTCAAGCCTTACAACAATGAAAGTTGAAATAAGAACTCTACCTGATGGAGATCGGCAACTTAGCCTGATGGAGATCGACAACTTGTCTAGAAGACGATGATTCTTGATTTGTCGTTTTCGGCACTGGATCTTCTTCAGCCCTTCATCTTTTGCCTGATGTTGATCGGCTTCTTATCAGTCAATGGAGATGACTGAAACTTTAGAGAACACCGGATAGGAATCTTTGTTCTCTTCTTCTTCTTCTTCTTCACCGCAGCTATCATTGTTTGATTGAAATGCTCTATGGGATTCTTTTCGTTCCAAGATTTGAGTGAGAACGAGAACGACTGCTTTTCTTCTCTTGAGGGAAGTCGTCTTTCTAGGTAATCCTCCGTTCCCTTTTATAGGACTGAGGAACCATCCAAAGGTCTCCTATGATGTCCTTTAATGTCAAACACCCCCATTTATTAAGAGCACGTGCTGATTGGACAATCAGGCGGTGGCATTAAATGCATGACATCACGTTCGCAACATTTGAATTCCTTTTCGTTGGTGTTCCCAGATGTATGACGATACTAATAGCGTCTCGATGATAGGCTTCGTCGTTGTCTTAGATCTTGATAGATCTTCAAGTCTTCTTGCTTCTGCCTCTGACGCTGATATCTCGACGATACGAGATATCCTAGCGTTTCTGCATATACAACGATATGCTATCTCTGACTGTGTCGTCGTGATCTTCTTTCTTGCAGACTGTCATCGTATGTTATCTCGACGACATGATCATTACGTTGATAGTCACTTCTTCAGGAAATGATGTCTTCATAGCAGCTTCCCTAGCCTCTTTGACATCAGCTCTCCTTTACACTGATATCGACGATACTTCTGGATATTTCCTTTTTAACGATAAGGCTACTTTGATGATGTCGATGATACTGCATCTTCTCGATGACATTCCTTCCTTTGATATATTCGAAGTTTCTTTTTCATTAGCACATGTCTTCTCTCCAATATTATGTCTGTATTGTGATGTCACAACGATATGAGCATCATGTTGAAACCGTCAACCGGTATCTGATTTCGGACCCACTGGGGGTGTAACCTGCGCCTACTTCTCCCACACTAAACTCTCCTGACTTTGGATGGAAAAACTGGAACAGACCCAAGGCTGTAGCGAGTGCTTTTGGAATGGGCACCATTCGCCGATTTAATGACCTGACGTGTTCCTGCTTAATTTTTGCCTTTAACTTCCCTTTCTTACCCAGTCTATCTTGGGAGCCTTTAGAATCTGCCGCCGAGTGAGCCTTCGACCCCGCCAGCTAGGTGGGAGCCTGGACAGCGGGTCTACTCGGGGCCAACCTTTGGAACTTTTGGAACCTGCCACCGAGTGAGCCTTCAGTCCTGCCAGCTAGGTGAGAGCCTGGACAGCGGGTCTGCTCGGGGCCAACCTTTGAAACTTTTGGAAACTGCCATCGAGTGAGCCTTTGGCCCTGCAAGCTAGGTGAGAGCCTGGACAACGGGTCAGCTCGGGGCCAACCTTTGGAACTTTTGGAACCTTCCACCGAGTGAGCCTTAGGCCCTGCCAGCTAGGTGAGAGCCTGGACAGCGGGTCTGCTCGGGGCCAACCTTTGGAACTTTTGGAACCTGCCACCGAGTGAGCCTTAGGCCCTGCCAGCTAGTGAGAGCCTGGATAGCGGGTCTGCTCGGGGGCAACCTTCGGAACTTTTAAAACCTGCCACCGAGTGAGCCTTTGGCCCTGCCAGCTAGGTGAGAGCCTAGACAGCGGGTCTGCTTGGGGAAAACCTTTGGAACTTTTGCAACCTGCCACCGAGTGAACCTTCGGCCCTGCCAGCTAGGTGAGAGCCTGGACAGCGGGTCTGCTCGGGGCCAACCTTTGGAATGTTTGGAACCTGCCACCGAGTGAGCCTTCGGCCCTGCCATCTAGGTGAGAGCCTGGACAGCGGGTCTGCTCGGGGCAAACCTTCAGAACTTTTGGAACCTGCCACTGAGTGAGCCTTCGGCCCTGCCAGCTAGTTGAGAGCCTAGACAGCGGGTCTTCTTGGGGCCAACCTTTGGAACTTTTGGAACCTGCCACCGAGTGAGCCTTCGGCCCTGCCAGCTAGGTGAGAGCCTGGACAGCGGGTCTGCTGGGGGCCAACCTTTCGAACTTTTGGAACCTGCCACCGAGTGAGCCTTCGGCCTTGCCAGCTATATGAGAGCCTGGACAGCGGGTTTGCTCGGGGCCAACCTTTGGAACTTTTGGAACCTGCCACCGAGTGAGCCTTCGTCCCTGCCATCTAGGTGAGAGCCTGGATAGCGGGTCTGCTCGGGGCCAACCTTTGGAACTTTTGGAACCTGCCACCGAGTGAGCCTTCGGCACTGCCAGCTAGGTGAGAGCCTGCACAGCGGGTCTACTCGGGGCCAACCTTTGCAACTTTCCATCTTCCCCTTGCAAGTCATTCCTACCACACATATATATAAAAATGAAGTAGAAAAGCGAAATATTCTTATTACATGGACTTAGGGATAGAAACGTTTTAAATCATCACCGCTCCACGTGTGATTGAGGGACTCGCCCTCCACATTTTGGAGGCAGTACCCCCCTGATTTCAAGGCTTCTTCGACGACATAGGGGCCTTCCCAATTTGGGTTGAGCTTGCCTACCGCGGCAGATCTTCCGGCCGCGTCGACCTTCTTCAACACTAGGTCACCCTTCTCAAAATGTTTGATACTGACGTGCTTGTCGAAGTACTTGTCCATCCGCCGCTTGACTTCTTCTTGACAAATGGTGGCGAGATCTCGGACCTCCTCGATCAGATCCAAGGAGAGTTGCAGCTCCTCCTAGTTTCCTATCCTCCATTCTTCATCACCTTCCGAGGCGGACCCTACCCGTGCCTTCTTGAATTCAAACTCCACGGGAATGACGACCTCGCAACCATGAGAGAGCTTGATGGGGGTCTCACCAGTGGCGGTGTTGGGAGTAGTTCTTAGAGCCCATAGGACCGACGGGAGCTGCTCCACCCAATTCCCCTTCAAGTTTGCCACCTTTTTCTAGAGCAGGTTCACTATAACCTTGTTTTCTGCCTCCACCTGCCCATTTCTCCTGGGGTGGTGGATGGATGCGAACCTGAGGTCTATCCCCAGCTGCCTGCAGAAGCTTATTAACTCCTCGCTGGCGAACTGCGGACCGTTATCTGTGACTGTGGCTTGAGGGAGCCCATGCCGACAGATAATCTCTCCTCATACGAAGTTGCAGACTGCCTGGGAGGTGACTTTTGCTAGAGCCTTGACCTCCAACCACTTTGAAAAGTAGTCGATCATAACCAAGAGAAATCTTTTTTGCCCACTTGCCTGAGGAAAAGGTCCTACCAGATCCATACCCCATATTGCGAAGGGCCAGGGCGCAGTGATGCTCCTTAGCCTCTGAGCCGGCAAAAGTTGAAGTAGGGCGAACAACTGGCATTTTCGACATTGCTTAGCGAATGCCGCCGCATCCCTGCTCAGGGTCAACCAGAAGTATCCTTGCCTCATTATCCTTGCTTCCAACGTCCTGCTCCCTGAATGACTGCCACATTCGCCGGAATGAACCTCCTCTAGGACCCTCGGAGCTTCTTCCTCTGAGACGCATCGCTCTAGGAATCCCGAGAGGGTCTTCCGATACAAGTCCCCTTCATGGAGTACGTAGTAGGCAGACTTGTACCGAAAGCGCCTTTGATCTGGAACCTCTTCCGGAAATTTTCCTGTTGATAGAAAGGTCACGAATGGATCCTTCCATGAGGAACGTTGTTCTATTTCCATGAGCTCCCCTTCCTCAATCGAAGGGCGGAACAGATCTGTCAAGATCCCCCCGACCCGGGGACCAAACTTGGCCAGCCGATCGGCCGAGACACTCTCCTCCCTTGGGACGTGCCTGATGGAGAATGTTTTGAATGCTCCGATGAGACCCCTCACTTTGGCGAGATACCGTACAAGTGTGGGATCTCTTGCCTCAAATTCACCCTTGATCTGCGAGGCTATTACCATTGAATCGGTGAGAACCTCCACACCATGAACTCCTAGCTCCTAGGCCAGGCGTTGGCCGACAATCACCGTTTCGTATTCCGCCTGGTTGTTGGTTACCGTAAAATGTATGACCAGTGCTTGCTCGATCCTCACTCCTTGAAGACTTTCCAACACCACCCCTCCTCCTAAAGAATTCTTGCCTGAGGCTCCGTCGACCAGCAGATTCCAGGGGATGTGGCGTAAGACTTACTCCTCTTCCGTCTCGACCATGAAGTCTGCCATGAAATCTGCAACTGCATGGGCCTTCATTCACCACCGTGGGAGGAAGGTGAGGTTGAACTCACTTAACACAATCCACCACTTCGCGAGCCTTCCTGAATGCTCTACCCCCTCGAAGATTTTGCGAAGGGGGTGATCGGTCACTACTTGGATGGAGTGGGCTTGGAAGTATGTCCTGAGCTTCCTTGCCGAGATGACCAGGGCGAAGGCTAGCTTCTCCAAAATTGGATATTGGAGCTCCGCCTTCTTCAAAACCCTGCTCACGTAGTAGATAGGTAGCTGCTTCTTACCCTCTTCCCGGACCAGGACGGAACTTACGGCTTCAGCCCCGACTCCGAGGTATAAGGCTAGGTCCTCCCCCTCCTTAGGACCTTGGAGTAGCGGAGCCTTGGTGAGTTGCCTCTTTAGGGCATGGAAAATCTCCTCGCATTCCTCCGTCCATTCGAATTTCTGATTGCCTCGCAACACCTTAAAAAATGGGGAGCATTTCTCCCTTGCTCGAGAGAGAAACCTACTTAAGCCTGCGAGCTTTTCGGTCAGCCGCTGGACTTCCTTAGCGCTTCGCGGAGATCCCAACTCCATTATGGCCTTTACCTTGTCTGGGTTAGGTTCTACCCCCGAAGGGGTGAGAAGGTGACCCTAGAACTTTCCCTTGCTGGCCCCGAATACGCACTTCAGGGGGTTGAGCCACATCTTGTACTTACGCAGAGTAGCGAACAGATCCTCAAGGTCCTGGAGATGAGAATTCACGCTCCTGCTCTTCACCATGAGGTCATCTACGTAAACCTCTAAGTTTCTCCCCCTTTGCTCCCAAAAAACCCGGTCCATCATCCTTTGGTAGGTTGCTCCGGCATTCTTCAGCCCAAAGGGCATCATTTTGTAGCAGTAGCACCCCTCTCGTGTGATAAATGAGACATCTTTAACGTCTGGGGGGTGCATCCTGATTTGATGATAACCTGAAAGAGCATCCAAAAAACTCATCACAAAAAAACTGACGGCTGAGTCAACCAGCGCGTCGATCCGAGGCAGGGGATAACAATCCTTAGGGCAGGCTTTGTTTAACAAAGAAAAGTCAATACACATACGCCAGCGGCCATTGCCCTTCTTTACCATGACGACATTGGAGACCCACCCTGGATACTGGATCTCCGATACAAAACCTGCTTCGAGGAGCTTTGCCACCTCCTCGCGGATTGTTCCTTCGAGCTTGTCGGACATGGTCCTTCTCTTCTGTCGGATGGGGCAGGCCCCCGGCTCAAGTTTGATCCGGTGGCAAGCCACGTCTGCACCGATACCTGGCATGTCCGCCGCATTGCATGCGAAGATGTTCACGCTCCTTTGGATGCACTCCAGCATCCTTCCTTTGTCTTCTGGGCCGAGGCCCCCGCTGATCCGCACCTTCTCCACCCTTTCTACCTGGGTGATGACCTCCATCTCGACCACTTCTTCAGCCGCCTCAAGACGGGCCGGCTCTTGCCATTTACTCTTCTCTTCCCTCCCCTCGGGCAGGGTCTTCTCTTTCTCCGGATCCTCCTCTTCTATCGGTTTGACACGCTCCTCCGGAGCCACTTCCTCCTCCCCTCCGGGGATGTTGTCCTCTCCTTCTTCCCCCCCCCCCCCCCCCCCCATCTTCACCTGGCCCCCTCAGCCCCTTCATCTCCCTATCCACCTTTTCGGCCTCCGCTATCCAGGATATAGTGTTGACGGCAGTCACATCGCACTGCCTCGCCACCTTCGCATCCCCCCAGATCCGGACCTGAACTCCTCCGCTGCAGAACTTTCAGCATTGATGGAAGGACGAGGGAATGCACCGGAAGGTGCTGATGAGAGGGCGTCCAAATATGGCATTGTAGCTGCTCGGAGCATCAACAATGATAAACCGACAGTTCCTAAGGACCCCTCCCAACGTCACTTGGAGGCCAACTCCTCCCTCGACCTCCTTTATCTCCCCTGAGAACCCAAACAATGGTCCATCTGAGGCTTGCACTCTCTTTGCTTCCACCTCTAGCGCGTTGATGAGTAGTATTTATGCGTATTTTAATTATATTATTTAGTTTAGTTTTAATTTAAAATTGCAAATATTATTTATATTTTAGTATAAAATCACTTCTTTTATGATTTCTGTTCTAAATATTGTTTACTTTTATTTTTGCATAATTTTGGGGAAAATTGGAGAAAATCACAAGTCACGCCCTCAATCACGACCGTGACCAAGGGCGTGTAGCTTAAAGATCTGCGTTCGAGGAAAAGTCTCTGCCCCGACATTCGACGAATGTGGAGCAGCGTTCGACGAACGCGCTCTGCCCCTGCGTTCGACGAAAAGTCTCTGCCCCTGTGTTTGACGAATGTGGAGCAGCGTTCGACAAACGCGCTCTGCCCCTGCGTTCGACGAAGTCTGAGCTTCGTTCGACAAACACTTTCTGCTGCGCCGAATTCCAGCCCACGCTGCATTAATTGAGGGCGCCCAGGTACAAGCCCGTGACCCGAAATGTCACGCCCGTGACCTTAATGTCACACCCGTGAATTTCCCGCGTGATCCATGCATGCTGCCGCCGCAAGCCAGCCCACGCTGCATTTAATGAAGCCGTCCAAAGTCACGCCCATTACCCAACTTACACGGGCGTGTAATGTTCAATTTTCTCATGTTGTCACGCAAAGTCCCCGCCACTGCCAGATCCACTATCAACAATGTTTACACGCCCTAGGTCACGCCCGTGACCGAGGGCGTGTAACTCGAAAATTTCTGCTATAAATTCAGAGGCTCCCCTTGAGTCCAGGGTTCAGAATTTTGGAGTGGGGGAGGTGCTGTTAGAGCTGTTAGTGAAGTTTTTCAATGCTTGTTCATGTCTCTCTTAAGATTTCATGTTCTCTTTTTCATGTGATGTACTAGTTTTATTTCTTTCGTGCACTAGTTAATTAAAGCTTGTAACCTTAATTTCCTAGCCTTGTAATCTCTTCTTAAGCTTGTAATCATTTTGGTTTTCAATAAAATTAAGTTTGCTTTATTTCATGTTCTCTTTCTCTTTAAGCACTCTTCCTTTCATGCAATGTTAATTTTTCTTTCCTTTTTCCCCTCCACTATGTTTAAGCATTAAGCCTTTTTATTCTCGTTTAATCTTTTCTTTTAGCTTACATTTTGTCTTTTTTTAGTTAAGCAAAACAAACCTCAAAATTTCGTCGCTAAGATAATGGTGACTTTCCTCGAAGTAGAAGTAATCAACGCGCCCCGTGGAATATGACCTTGATATTCCTAAATATCCTATACTATAGACGATAAGGTACACTTGCCTTAATCGGATATAGTTTTGGAGAAAATCTTCAAACCTTCACTTAATTTCAAAACAACGAAAAATCTATATCAAGTTTTTGGCGCCGTTGCCGGGGACTTTGCGTAGATATTTTGAAAAGAGGATAGCTATTAATTTTATCATGCTTCTTTTTATTTTATTTTGCTTTTTCTAAATTTCAAAAAGAAAAAAAATTTAGTTTTTCCTCTTCCTTTCTTCTCTTTTTAGTGTATGACCCGAGGTAGCACTTCGATTATTCCTTTTGATCCGGAGATCGAGCGAACCTTTTTGAGGCACCGACGTTCTCGTGATCAGGAAAATCAAGTAGAATCCGAAGAGTCGATCGGGGACACTAACGCGGCGAATATGGATCATAATCTTAATCCTCCTAATCTTAACGAGCCAAATCCTAATGAAGATGCGCAACATACCATGTCCTATTATGCGCGGCCGAATTTGGAAGGCACAAAGTCGAGTATTGTTCGCCCCATGGTGGCGAACAATAATTTTGAGATCAAGTCCAGCATCATACAAATGGTGCAACAATCGGTGACCTTCGATGGTCAACCGGACGAGGATCCAAATTCGCATATTTCTTACTTCCTTAAAATTTGCGATACTTTTAAAATCAATGGTGTCACCGATGACGCCATTCGATTACGTCTTTTTCCATTTTCTTTGCGCTCTAAGGCCAAGCAGTGGTTGGGCTCCCTACCTAGGGGATCCATCACTACATGGGCCGAAATGGCAGAAAAATTTCTCAATAAATATTTCCCGCCTTCATGGGCCGCTAAATTGGGCACGGATATTGCCTCATTCATGCAAATCGACTCGGAGACTCTCTATGACACATGGGAGCGCTTCAAGGAGCTTTTGCGTCGATGCCCTCACCACGCACTTGCCACTTGGCAACAAGTGCAAATATTTTTTAATGGCTTAAATCTCCAAACGAGTCAAATGATTGATGCGGCCGCCGAGGGGACGTTAAACAACAAAACCCCGGTCGCCGCTCAAGAGATTTTCGAAGAGATGGCCACGAATGCGTACCAATGGAACATGCCCCGAGCACGGCCTAATAAGCCGGCCGAAAATTTTGAAATAGACGCAAATGCAAATTTGGCTTTACAAGTTGAGCGCTTAACAAAGCAAGTGGCGGAGATGTCTGCTTCCTCCGCCACTCCTCCTTGGGCTAATAACGTTTTAATTGAAGAACATGTTGACTACATGGGAAATCCGCCTCGGCCTTCCTATAACCCCAACACTGCTCCGTATAACAACACATACAATGCGGGTTATAGGAATCATCCGAATTTCTTGTGGAGCAACCAAGGAAATGCCCAGCGTCCTATGAATCTAAATCAACCTCCCCCTAATCAACTTCTTAACTTAACTCCGCCTCCAAATTTGATTTCTCAAAATTTTAATCCACCCGTTTTTCCACCGCAACAACAAAAACTCTCTCAGCTTGAAGAGGTTTTTGCAAAATATGTTGCTACAAATGAAACGAACATCCGGAACCTTACCGGATCAATCAAAAATTTAAAGAATCAAGTAGGCCAACTTGCAAAGATGATTTCTGAGCGTCAGCAAGGAGCACTACCGGGGAATACAAAGCAAAATCTAAAGGAGAGCGCGTACGCAATTACACTCCGAAGCAGGAAGGAGGTGGTTTCAAAAAACGATGAACCCAAGGTAACTTCCTCTCCTCCTCCTCCTATTCTTAATTTATCTTTGAATTTGCCTGCTACGTTAGCTCCGCGCACTTCTACTTCTAATATTTCGTATCCGTCTAAGTCTAAAAGCGAGTGGGCCGAAAATTTTTATAAAGTTTTTTTAGACATTTTAAAGCAAATTCATATTAATGCACCCTTCTGCTAGGTTATCTCTCAAATGCCTAAATATGCGAAACATCTTAAGGAGTTGATCTCCAATAAGAAAAAGTTAGAAGATATTTCGCATATTTCTTTAAACGCAGAATGCTCCGCGGTTGTACTCAACAAATTGCCTCAAAAAGCAAATGACCCAGGACGGTTCTCCATCCCGTGTTTATTTGGCAATTCATTAGTAAAACACGCCTTAGCAGATCTTGGGGCAAGCATCAATCTCATGCCGTTTTCATTTTTCAAAATGCTAGGTCTAGGAAATCCTAGCCCCACTCGAATGAGTATTCAATTAGCGGATCGTTCTTTAAAATATCAGGTAGGAATAGTGGACGACGTGCTCGTCAAGGTTGACAAATTCATCTTCCTGGTGGATTTTGTCATTCTTGACATCGAAGAGGATGTCGAAGTACCCCTCATAATTGGTCGCCCCTTCCTTGCCACCTCCCGCGCTATTATAGACGTAAGTAACGGAAAGGTCCTCCTACGGGTTGGAGACGATGAAATTACTTTCAGCATAAATTCCTCGATGCGGAACACATTAGAAAATGACGATTCATGTTTTTACCTGGAAGAGTGTTGTGAGTTCTATTCACCCCCATTATATGATCGGCAAGTGGGTCAAGCTACGCAACCTTAAACAAAGCGCTTTTGGGAGGCACCCCATAGTTATCTTTTTACTGTTTTTCTTTTTATTTTAACATGTTTTGTAGGTAACCGCCGCTTCCCCCGCATCTTCATAACCAGGGAAACCCTCTTAACCTCTCCTTTGTTTCTATTATTATTTTTGTTGTCTTGCACTTTATTTTCTTTTACTTCATACTTTGTTTTAAACATTGGGGACAATGTTTAACTTTAAGTATGGGGGTGTAAATAGTTGTTAAATTAGAAAATTTTCAAAAAAAAATATTTTCTTATGTTTTCTTCTATTTTAGCACTTGTAAAACCAAAAAAACTCAAAAAAAATTTAGAAAATTGAAAAATTTAAATCTTGGAAAGGGACGTTTGGGACCTCACCCCATCTCACCTCCTAGTACCGTGAGAACCCTTCACAGGGTATACCTCGGGAAGTCCAAGAATTAACAAAAACATTTTTAAGCTTTTTAGTATATGTTTTTATTGTTTATTTCTTATCAAAAAAATCCAAACAAAAAAGATAATATAAAAATTCACAAAAAAATATGTATATGAAAAAATTTAAAATACAAAAAAAAAAATTAAATCTTATACCTCTCCTATTTGTTGTTTTTGTGATTTATTAGAAATCTAGTTGAGAATATTTATAAGCATGTTTAGGTTTTTAATTAGCTAAAATTTTGATTATCGTAGTTTGTTAATTTTAAATTTGAGGTAATCTTATTTTAAAAATCATCTTATGATTTTAACATGACTTCTCTTTTTTACTTTTAAATGGCTTCATTTTGTAGTGAATTTGCTAAACCTCTTTAGATTTCAATTATATTATCTTCTAACTTTTTAGATCTTAGGAAATTTAATTTTACTAGAATTTGCTCTCAAAATAATTTAAAGCTAGCTAGATTTATTTTCTCTACCCTACCCCTTTGATGGCATATAAAAAAAAGTATTTTAAAAAGATCATATGTCAAGTTAATAAGAGGATAAAATTCATTATTCCCAAAAACATATGCACCCAAAATATTTGAAAAGATTATATGGCATGGAGTAAGAGGATAAAATTCATTACTCCTAAACCATATACATTTTGGGTTGTTATTAGAAGAGAAAAAAAAAGAGAAAAAAAACATTCATGATGAGGATAAATTTCATTTCCTCCATTCAAAAATATCTCTTCTTATGCCAAATTTTATGAAATCCCCCTTAGCCAATTATCATTGTTCTAGATTTAGTTTAAGATTATGGAGAGAGCAATATTTAGTAAGTTACTTTTCCTTAAGTTTCTTTTAAGATAGAGTTCTTATAATTAGAATGTAATCTCATTTTATAATTTCTACAATATTGTTAAACTAATTAATTTTCTTGAGAAGTCCTTGCCAAAACATTTTTCCCTCTTTTCAAATCATCATCATAATTTAGGACTTAACTCCTCCTTGAATTTACTCTTAACTTAACTTTTGGGTTAAATGAAATTTTAGTTTAAAATTAAATTTTTTTTAAGGATGTCTTATAAATTATGTCTCACACTTTTGCTCTGGAATAGCAAAACCTCAAGTATGGGGGTATTTGATGAGTAGTATTTATGCGTATTTTAATTATAGTATTTAGTTTAGTTTTAATTAAAAATTGCAAATATTATTTATATTTTAGTATAAAATCAATTTTTTTATAATTTCTGTTCTAAATATAGTTTACTTTTATTTTTGCAGAATTTTGGGGAAAATTGGAGAAAATCACAAGTCACGCCCTCAGTCACGCCCGTGACCAAGGGCTTGTAGCCTAAAGATCTGTGTTCGACGAAAAGTCTATGCCCCTGCGTTCGATGAATGTATAGCAGCGTTCGACGAACGCGCTCTGCCCCTGCGTTCGACGAAAAGTCTCTGCCCTTGCGTTCGACGAATGTGGAGCAGCGTTCGACAAACGCGCTCTGCCCCTGTGTTCGACGAAGTCTGATCTTCGTTCGATGAACACTTTCTACTGCGCCGAATTCCAGCCAACGCTGCATTAATTGAGGGCGCCCATGTACACGCCCGTGACCCGAAATGTCAAGCCCGTGACCTTAATGTCACGCCCGTGACTTTCCCGCGTGATCCCTGCACACCGCCGCCGCAAGCCAGCCCACGCTGCATTAAAGCCGTCCAGAGTCACGCCCGTGACCCAACTTACACGGGCGTGTAATGTTCGATTTTCTCCCGCCATCACGCAAAGTCCACGCCACTGCCAGATCAACTTTCAGCAATGTTTACACGCCCTAGGTCATGCCCGTGACCGAGGGCGTGTAACTTGAAAATTTCTGCTATAAATTCAGTGGCTCTCCTTGAGTCCAGGGTTCAGAATTTTGGAGTGGGGGAGGTGTTGCTAGAGCTGTTATTGAAGTTTTTCAATGCTTGTTCATGTCTCTCTTAAGCTTTCATGTTTTCTTTTTCATGTAATGTACTAGTTTTATTTCTTTCATGCACTAGTTAATTAAAGCTTGTAACCTTAATTTCCTAGCCTTGTAATCTCTTCTTAAGCTTGTAATCATTTTGGTTTTCAATAAAATTAAGTTTGCTTTCTTTCATGTTCTCTTTCTCTTTAAGCACTCTTCCTTTCATGCAATGTTAATTTTTCTTTCCTTTTTCCCCTCCACTATGTTTAAGCATTAAGCCTTTTTATTCTCGTTTAATCTTTTCTTTTAGCTTGCATTTTGTCGTTTTTAGTTAAGCAAAACAAACCTCAAAATTTCGTCGATAAGATAATGGTGACTTTCCTCAAAGTAGAAGCAATCAATGCGCCCCGTGGAATACGACCTTGATATTCCTAAATATCCTATACTATAGATGATAAGGTACACTTGCCTTAATCAGATATAGTTTTGGAGAAAATCTTCAAACCTTCACTTAATTTCAAAACAACAGAAAATCTATATCACGCGTCAAAGGCCTCCTTGAAGATAACATTCACTGAACTCCTGTTGTCCACCAAAATCCGGGTGACGGTGAAGTTTTTAATCGTCGCCTGGATCACCAAGGCGTCAAGAACGGGTCTTCAAAGTCTGGCATATCCTCCGCCGAGAAGGTGAGCTTCTCCGAGGGGGGTGGGGTTTGGGAGGTCGACGCGACGCTTCTCCTGAACATCGCCTAGAAGCTTCTCTTATGAGTCGCTTCTATTCCCACCCCACCATGGATCACTCCGACCCCTCCCCTACCTCCCACGTCCGTCCTGTCTTCGCATCTATCCTCTTCATCTCCGGGTAGCACCTCTTCGATCCTCAATGGTTGTTGTTGTTGCTGGCCTCTTCCCCTTATCTCCAGAAATTCTGGGCAGGTGGCCGTTGCGTGACCTTCTTCCTGATGAAAGTCACAATAAGGCAACGCCACCCTGCCCCCTCTTCCACCTCCTCTTCTTCCTCCTCTTACTCCTCTTCCTCGGCCGACCGCCATGGCTTGCTCTCGAGGGGGGTGAGGTGGCTTGAGATCTTGCCTCCACCCCGGAACTCTTCCTTCCCCCCTTCGTTGGTGATCTCTTTCCTGAGCTCTCCCCGGACCCTCCTGGGGCCTCCAAGCCAGATGATTATTGGGCTCCTGATGGCCCCAATCCCGCTGCTGCCCCAGAAACCCCTGACCTCTGGGTTCTTCCCTTCTCCTTACCTCCTGGTGTCTCACCTCTGGCCCGCTCATCTTTGCCAATCTCTTATAGAACTCCGGGTTGGCGGCCTCCCCTTCTATCTCTTCTACTGCCTGCTCCATTAGTTCCGCGAAGGAAAGAGTGGCCTTCCACTTCAGGTCCATTTTAAAGAACCCATCTCGCAGTCCCACTATGAATGCCATCTAGAGGGTGAACCCCGACACCTCCTGCACGAGGAGGACCTCCTCCTGGAACCTATCCACGTAATGGGCCAACGACTCCCTAGGCCCTTGCTTGATCTTAAAGAGCGCCTCTGCATCCTTCTTCCTCTTCTTCGACGTTGAAAAACGGAACCTGAAGCTCCTCCGCAAATCCTCGAAGGTGTAGATGGAACCCACGGGAAGCTGCTGGAACTAGTCCCTCGCCTTCTCCTTCAGAGTGGTGGCAAAGAGCTGGCACTGGGAGGCATCTGTCATTGGAAGGATCGAGACCATGTCCTCAAACCACTGCAGATGCAGGACTGGGTCGTCTCTACCAGTGTAGTAAGACATCTCCAGCCCTCTGAACCCTTCTGGCACCGGGGCCGAGAGGATCAACTCACATAAGGGACTCTCATCCCCTGCTCGGCGAGTGGTCCTCTCGCGCGGAGTCAGTTCACACACCTCGACACTCACCGGGCGGTTGAACAGATGCCGCCCGGGGAGATCCCACGTAGTTGGTTCTGCCGCGACCTCCTTTCCCAGCCGCTGGCCCGGAGCATTCTCGCCGATCTGCTGGGGCGGAACCACCGGGACCACGGGTGTCTCACACTCACCCGTGCCGGCAAGAGCTACTTGCATGCTCTGCATAACCTCTCGCCTGAACTTCTCGAACATCTCCAGCCACTCCATTGCTGTATGTGGCTGTGAGTGGCCTGGGTCGGAACCATTTCCTCCATCTCCTGTCATCGAACTTAACTTGGGATTTTCTTGCACTGGCTACGGTCCACGCTCACCGCACCAAAAATGTTGAAACCGTCAACTGGTCTCTGAGTTCGGACCGTCTGGGGGTGTAACCTGTGCCTACTTCTCCCGCACTAAACTCTCCTGACTTTGGATGGAAAAACTGGAACAGACCCAAGGCTGTAGCGAGGAGGTCCCGCCACACACCCAGAAGATTTAAGAGAGTTTCCCCTTCCAAACCAATGCTCAGCCGGGCACCTTGGAGGGCTCTAGGAGCCAACTCCGAAAATTGCCTGGAGGAGAGAGCTTGAAAAGATCTGATCTCCTCCAAGGTGCCCTTAAGGGTCTATTTATAGATTTTCTAATCTTGGACTGCAAATAGCGAGAATCCGTTGTTTGGTTTTACTAACCGCACCACAAATTGGTCTGCTAACAGCCTAACTCCGCTGTTCTAAAGGGCTATTAAAAACCCACAAGGGGTATCTAGGTCATTTTGCCCCCAGATCCTCTTGTGCGAGTGGTCGCTGAGGGCACCACTCGCCTCCCTAGGCGAGTGGTCCGTGAAGGCACCATTCGCTTACTTATGGGCGAGTGGTCCGTGAAGGCACCATTCGCTTACTTATGGTCGAGTGGTCCATGGGGGCTCCATTCGCCTCTTCCCGATTCCCCAAGAGAGCGGGGCTTCGACACTCATACGTCCGTCCGTACGCGCTCCAGCGCGTTCTCGTCGGCGGGTGCCTTTTGGATCATGTGAATGCTTACTTGTCCCATGCATTTCTCCTTCTAGTGACCTTGAGTCTGGGGTGGGACCTCTCAGCGAATATGGGGTTGTACACAATACGACTCTTTGCAAGTTGATCTTTCGCTCGGAAAGAAGAGTTCAACCTGGTATTCGAGGAGTGTCCTGCTGATCTGGACAGAATCTTTCTGTGGGTCCTACCGTTGTGCTATATATATCCCTGCCCTGAGCATTTTCTTCGGGGCGCTCTCTTTTCTTCGGCACAACTTCCTCCTACATTTTGAGCTTTCGCCGCTTTGAGATGGCCTTCATGAGACCGCCCCCGAAACTGATCTCGCAAGAGATGCTTGATAGCCTGGCCGTGGCCCAAGAGAAAAACACCCCTAAAACTTTCCGGTTCGCCCCATGGCGCTCTTCGAAGAAAGACCATAACTCTCCCTTCCGCTCTAGGAGAGCCCTAGCGGTTCGGCGGGACCGGACGGGAGGCGAGTCCTCCACGGAATCTCCCCATCCGGCAAATAACCCCCCGCCCGATACCCAGATGCAGGTATTCCTATTTCTTTTGATACCCCTGCCGACCCTCGAGATAGTGTCATTACCAGGGTGCTAACCATTTGCAGGAGGCATCCGTTCTTCAAAAAGATCGTGAGACCGCTCCGACGAAAACTGCAACTCCCCGGCCTGATGATGCGAGAGCCCCTCCTGACGAGAACCCTGCTCCTTTGTGCACTCGGGGCGAGACTCTGTAGCAAGCAGGTAATCGGAAAATAGTGTAATTATTCCGCAAATTTTCTGCCTCTGATCGCTAATTTTCGCAGCACTTAATCCTGACGCCGCAGAATGGCCTACCACCCCTTGTCGCCATCCTCTTCGCCAGGGAACTCCTACCTCCGCAAATGGGCGTGGGGGATCTCCGGGTCGAGACCTTGGCCATATTCCTACAGCCGCCACCCAGGTGCCTTACCGCCCCGGGAGAGGGAAATCCCTGCATCCTACCACTAGCTTATTCGAAGGGCAGCCTTCCACGCTCCCTCCCCCCCCAAGCAAGGCGTGTCTGTGCCGGGTTAGTGAGCTCACCTGTCCTGACACATATCTCTCTCTTTTTTTTACTTGTCAAGACCAACATTTCTGTCTTCGCAGCTTTCCAAGAGGCCTCCCCCATGGGATCCTATTACGAGGGAGGAGAAGGGATGGTCTCGCCGCCTACTTCTCCTGGAGAGCTTTCAGATTTTTAGGTGACCCTTACGACGCCCACACCATGAAGGAGCGATTGAAGGTGGTGCTCAGCAAACTCATATTCATACAGCGGGACCTCGCAGGACAGCTGGACGGGCAGCGGATTAACACAAGGCGCGAGCTGAAGTCTCTTCGTCGGGATTGTGCGCGTCTCCTTGTTGAGGTGGATCGCCTGGATGATGAGGGCGGGGAACTTTCTCCCGGGAGACACGCTGCGCGAGCCAGGTACCAACTACATTTGGCCAACCGGGAAATCACCGCTATGAATGCTTATTACTACCCGCGAATGCCTCCGGAGGCGGGGACGCGAGGTCGGGGTCGATGGCATTGGATCAAGCATTAGCCTACCGACACTCGCTCCCTTGGATCCGCTGCTAGCATTTCGCAAAGACGTTACTAGACTCTTTTGGTTATGTAATAATTTTCTGATTGTTCTGTGAATGACTCTTTTCTCCTCCTATTCCGTCTTGATTTCTTGTAGCTTTTTTATGCTTCCGACGAATGCTGGCGTCTCGTATGCCATCTAAATTTTTTTTTTGCCGTCTTACTTCTCGTCTGGCGACCATTCGTTCTGTCTTCGCTTCCAACAGGCGAGAAGTCTTGGCGCGGGTTTCGAGGCGTCGGAGAAGCGCGGTCACTATCCGCACACCCGTTGCCTAGGAGACCCCCCCCCCCCCCCCCCCCCGAGTTTTACTTTTCTATAAATAGTTGGTCACCAACTTCATTTATTATGTTTCACTTTGATTGTCCATCTCTCTCCTCTCGCAAGCACTCGCCCTTCTCTCATCTGGGCAACCTCGTATTTTCCTCACTCTCGCGAGATGGGTGGCGAGCCCGATGGCAGGGGTAAGTGCGCGAGCGCATTTGCTCAGCAGGATTTCTACCCCTGCGATCTCACCGAAGAGGAATGCATGACCACTGTTGCGGACTACATTCCGCCAGCCTTTTCCGCAACCCGCCCTAGGCCAGACGACCGCATCAATACCTTTGCCTCGGGCAACCTCGCGGTTCCGCTTGAGCACTTCGAGGTGGGCTTTCGCCTCCCCATCTGGCCGGAGCTTCTCCAGACGCTCCGCTACTTCGGAGTCGTTCCCACCCAGATTAATCCGAACTCTATTGCCATGTTGGTGGGGTTCGCCTGCTACTTGCGCGAATAGGGAATAGAGTTTAGCCTCCCCGTTTTCCGCAAGCTCTTTACCTTTCAGGCGAAGAGCGGGATGTCCTTCTTTTCGGACCAAAGTCCACTAAAAGTGGCCGGTCTTGCAAACAAGAACCACAATTGGACCCACAGCTTTGTCTTCGTCTGCGGGAACTTCGGTAACGTTCTCTTCGCGCCGGTGCAAGAGGAAGAATAGACCTTCAAACCCCCGTCCCTGGGCGGTCATGAGGCCAAGCTCCACCAGTATATCTTGGAGCACAGGATGGATGTTGTCTATCTCCGGCGAAACTTCAACTCGCTCCCGCCCATTTCTCCCGGAGAGGGTAAGTTTGGGTGGTTTCGGTATGCTCAAATTTGTCTCTTCCCTTCTCTTTATAGCTGAGTGAACTTGTTACGGATGCAGGTGTGCGCGACTTCCCGCTCCATCCCCCTCTTTTGGCTGGGATGGCCTTGGGACTTTCTCTGTCCCCAGCGCGGGCTGCCGCAGAACTCTGTCGGGATGACCTGGCAGCTTCTAAGTCTGGTGGCCAGAAGCGGAAGCCGGATGCTCCCCCTCCCGCCCTTTCTTCTAAGAAATCTAAAACCCCCACCTCCGCAAAAGGTAAAGCACCCTCCCCTGCGAAGGAGATTCCCCCACCAGCAAAGGATAAGGGAACCTTAGTTGAGGCTTCTTCCATGAATGCTCCGGCCGGAACCTCGGCTCCGCAGAAGGAGATTCGTTCGAAGCCGCTGCCTAGAGACCATCGAAATTTCGCGCACAGCGAAAAGTTCGTTGATCCCATTGGAACCCCGCTCGTTCAGTGGGACAGTAATGCGAACAGGGTATCACTTTCCACCCTCCATTCTTCCTGGATCGAGACCGAGGTAGCCAGCGGTGAAGTCCACTCCAACGGCTATGCTACCTACGGCAGAGACAACGCGGATATCTTCGATGTTGAAAAGACCCACGTGCTGGCTCACGAGACCTCGCGAGCTTTCCTCCGAGCCTTCGAGCTCACCCACAAGTCTTCGCCGCAGCATCAACCTCGCGCGAAACCTTAGCGATGTGGAGGATACTCGATCCCTCGCTTCCGCCGAGGTCTTGGAGCTGAAGCTCAAGTTGGAGGTTGCCGAGACCCTTCTTGCCAATCGCCTCGTTCTGGAGGTATGCAATTTCCCGAAAGCATTTGTGTTTTCGCTTTTCTGCTCCCCATTTACTATCTCCCTCATCGTAGGATAGTACCGGCATAGCCATGCTCCGCGTGCGGGTGGCCGGGGTGGAGGACGAGGTTCGGGAGTCAAAAGCTGAGATCCAGCGCCTGCGAGATGCTGCGGTCTTAAACCTCGGGGAAGGGAGTAAGAAACATCTTTCCTCTGATTATGAGTTTGAGGAGCTGCAGGAGAGTGCGCAGGACACCGCGGAGCACACACTGCAGGTACTTCGCGATGCCGGACACCTGAAGGAAGGCGCCGAGACGCTCTCCGCCCGTCAGGTCATGCCAGACATCTTCGTACCAGTTCCTGTCCCCGAGGATGAGGATCCTCTGCCGAAAGATGGGACCATCCTCGCCGAATCAGACCAAAGCAGCGACCTTTCTAGCGATAGCCCTAGGATTCCCTGAATGTATTTTGTGATGAACTTTTATCCCCACGCTTTTATTTTGAAATATATCGGGGGCGGAACCCCCCTCTCTTTTTTATTAACGCTGGCCCTCTTTTGAGAATGCTTTTCTATTAAGTTTTTGCGTCTCGCTAGGCTCTTTAGGACGTTGCGTTATTTGCATGAATGTTGCCGCCGCTCAATGAATTATAGAGGGAACTCGGCCTATTTCGACGATGTAGGTTAATCGCGTGACGTTTCTACCTCCTTTCACCGGGTCACTCGCCGGAGCGGTCATTTTGCATGAGTAGTCATCGCGCGAGGGGCAGATCACTCGGTTCGGCGGAATTCTTGCCCGTTCATCGCGGGGCATCTCGCAACCCTCAGATCGGTCGTTGTTTCGCCGCTCGCTTCGCTTGCCGAGTGGCGACGCCTATCTATACCATTCGCCAGCGAGTGCTTTTGGAATGGGCACCATTCGCCGATTTAATGACCTGACGTGTTCCTGCTTAATTTTTGCCTTTAACTTCCCTTTCTTACCCAGTCTATCTTGGGAGCCTTTAGAATCTGCCGCCGAGTGAGCCTTCGACCCCGCCAGCTAGGTGGGAGCCTGGACAGCGGGTCTACTCGGGGCCAACCTTTGGAACTTTTGGAACCTGCCACCGAGTGAGCCTTCAGTCCTGCCAGCTAGGTGAGAGCCTGGACAGCGGGTCTGCTCGGGGCCAACCTTTGAAACTTTTGGAAACTGCCATCGAGTGAGCCTTTGGCCCTGCAAGCTAGGTGAGAGCCTGGACAGCGGGTCAGCTCGGGGCCAACCTTTGGAACTTTTGGAACCTTCCACCGAGTGAGCCTTAGGCCCTGCCAGCTAGGTGAGAGCCTGGACAGCGGGTCTGCTCGGGGCCAACCTTTGGAACTTTTGGAACCTGCCACCGAGTGAGCCTTAGGCCCTGCCAGCTAGTGAGAGCCTGGATAGCGGGTCTGCTCGGGGGCAACCTTCGGAACTTTTAAAACCTGCCACCGAGTGAGCCTTTGGCCCTGCCAGCTAGGTGAGAGCCTAGACAGCGGGTCTGCTTGGGGAAAACCTTTGGAACTTTTGCAACCTGCCACCGAGTGAACCTTCGGCCCTGCCAGCTAGGTGAGAGCCTGGACAGCGGGTCTGCTCGGGGCCAACCTTTGGAATGTTTGGAACCTGCCACCGAGTGAGCCTTCGGCCCTGCCATCTAGGTGAGAGCCTGGACAGCGGGTCTGCTCGGGGCAAACCTTCAGAACTTTTGGAACCTGCCACTGAGTGAGCCTTCGGCCCTGCCAGCTAGTTGAGAGCCTAGACAGCGGGTCTTCTTGGGGCCAACCTTTGGAACTTTTGGAACCTGCCACCGAGTGAGCCTTCGGCCCTGCCATCTAGGTGAGAGCCTGGACAGCGGGTCTGCTGGGGGCCAACCTTTCGAACTTTTGGAACCTGCCACCGAGTGAGCCTTCGGCCTTGCCAGCTATATGAGAGCCTGGACAGCGGGTTTGCTCGGGGCCAACCTTTGGAACTTTTGGAACCTGCCACCGAGTGAGCCTTCGTCCCTGCCATCTAGGTGAGAGCCTGGATAGCGGGTCTGCTCGGGGCCAACCTTTGGAACTTTTGGAACCTGCCACCGAGTGAGCCTTCGGCACTGCCAGCTAGGTGAGAGCCTGCACAGCGGGTCTACTCGGGGCCAACCTTTGCAACTTTCCATCTTCCCCTTGCAAGTCATTCCTACCACACATATATATAAAAATGAAGTAGAAAAGCGAAATATTCTTATTACATGGACTTAGGGATAGAAACGTTTTAAATCATCACCGCTCCACGTGTGATTGAGGGACTCGCCCTCCACATTTTGGAGGCAGTACCCCCCTGATTTTAAGGCTTCTTCGACGACATAGGGGCCTTCCCAATTTGGGTTGAGCTTGCCTACCGCGGCAGATCTTCCGGCCGCGTCGACCTTCTTCAACACTAGGTCACCCTTCTCAAAATGTTTGATACTGACGTGCTTGTCGAAGTACTTGTCCATCCGCCGCTTGACTTCTTCTTGACAAATGGTGGCGAGATCTCGGACCTCCTCGATCAGATCCAAGGAGAGTTGCAGCTCCTCCTAGTTTCCTATCCTCCATTCTTCATCACCTTCCGAGGCGGACCCTACCCGTGCCTTCTTGAATTCAAACTCCACGGGAATGACGACCTCGCAACCATGAGAGAGCTTGATGGGGGTCTCACCAGTGGCGGTGTTGGGAGTAGTTCTTAGAGCCCATAGGACCGACGGGAGCTGCTCCACCCAATTCCCCTTCAAGTTTGCCACCTTTTTCTAGAGCAGGTTCACTATAACCTTGTTTTCTGCCTCCACCTGCCCATTTCTCCTGGGGTGGTGGATGGATGCGAACCTGAGGTCTATCCCCAGCTGCCTGCAGAAGCTTATTAACTCCTCGCTGGCGAACTGCGGACCGTTATCTGTGACTGTGGCTTGAGGGAGCCCATGCCGACAGATAATCTCTCCTCATACGAAGTTGCAGACTGCCTGGCAGGTGACTTTTGCTAGAGCCTTGACCTCCAACCACTTTGAAAAGTAGTCGATCATAACCAAGAGAAATCTTTTTTGCCCACTTGCCTGAGGAAAAGGTCCTACCAGATCCATACCCCATATTGCGAAGGGCCAGGGCGCAGTGATGCTCCTTAGCCTCTGAGCCGGCAAAAGTTGAAGTAGGGCGAACAACTGGCATTTTCGACATTGCTTAGCGAATGCCGCCGCATCCCTGCTCAGGGTCAACCAGAAGTATCCTTGCCTCATTATCCTTGCTTCCAACGTCCTGCTCCCTGAATGACTGCCACATTCGCCGGAATGAACCTCCTCTAGGACCCTCGGAGCTTCTTCCTCTGAGACGCATCACTCTAGGAATCCCGAGAGGGTCTTCCGATACAAGTCCCCTTCATGGAGTACGTAGTAGGAAGACTTGTACCGAAAGCGCCTTTGATCTGGAACCTCTTCCGGAAATTTTCCTGTTGATAGAAAGGTCACGAATGGATCCTTCCATGAGGAACGTTGTTCTATTTCCATGAGCTCCCCTTCCTCAATCGAAGGGCGGAACAGATCTGTCAAGATCCCCCCGACCCGGGGACCAAACTTGGCCAGCCGATCGGCCGAGACACTCTCCTCCCTTGGGACGTGCCTGATGGAGAATGTTTTGAATGCTCCGATGAGACCCCTCACTTTGGCGAGATACCGTACAAGTGTGGGATCTCTTGCCTCAAATTCACCCTTGATCTGCGAGGCTATTACCATTGAATCGGTGAGAACCTCCACACCATGAACTCCTAGCTCCTAGGCCAGGCGTTGGCCGACAATCACCGTTTCGTATTCCGCCTGGTTGTTGGTTACCGTAAAATGTATGACCAGTGCTTGCTCGATCCTCACTCCTTGAAGACTTTCCAACACCACCCCTCCTCCTAAAGAATTCTTGCCTGAGGCTCCGTCGACCAGCAGATTCCAGGGGATGTGGCGTAAGACTTACTCCTCTTCCGTCTCGACCATGAAGTCTGCCATGAAATCTGCAACTGCATGGGCCTTCATTCACCACCGTGGGAGGAAGGTGAGGTTGAACTCACTTAACACAATCCACCACTTCGCGAGCCTTCCTGAATGCTCTACCCCCTCGAAGATTTTGCGAAGGGGGTGATCGGTCACTACTTGGATGGAGTGGGCTTGGAAGTATGTCCTGAGCTTCCTTGCCGAGATGACCAGGGCGAAGGCTAGCTTCTCCAAAATTGGATATTGGAGCTCCGCCTTCTTCAAAACCCTGCTCACGTAGTAGATAGGTAGCTGCTTCTTACCCTCTTCCCGGACCAGGACGGAACTTACGGCTTCAGCCCCGACTCCGAGGTATAAGGCTAGGTCCTCCCCCTCCTTAGGACCTTGGAGTAGCGGAGCCTTGGTGAGTTGCCTCTTTAGGGCATGGAAAATCTCCTCGCATTCCTCCGTCCATTCGAATTTCTGATTGCCTCGCAACACCTTAAAAAATGGGGAGCATTTCTCCCTTGCTCGAGAGAGAAACCTACTTAACCCTGCGAGCTTTTCGGTCAGCCGCTGGACTTCCTTAGCGCTTCGCGGAGATCCCAACTCCATTATGGCCTTTACCTTGTCTGGGTTAGGTTCTACCCCCGAAGGGGTGAGAAGGTGACCCTAGAACTTTCCCTTGCTGGCCCCGAATACGCACTTCAGGGGGTTGAGCCACATCTTGTACTTACGCAGAGTAGCGAACAGATCCTCAAGGTCCTGGAGATGAGAATTCACGCTCCTGCTCTTCACCATGAGGTCATCTACGTAAACCTCTAAGTTTCTCCCCCTTTGCTCCCAAAAAACCCGGTCCATCATCCTTTGGTAGGTTGCTCCGGCATTCTTCAGCCCAAAGGGCATCATTTTGTAGCAGTAGCACCCCTCTCGTGTGATAAATGAGACATCTTTAACGTCTGGGGGGTGCATCCTGATTTGATGATAACCTGAAAGAGCATCCAAAAAACTCATCACAAAAAAACTGACGGCTGAGTCAACCAGCGCGTCGATCCGAGGCAGGGGATAACAATCCTTAGGGCAGGCTTTGTTTAACAAAGAAAAGTCAATACACATACGCCAGCGGCCATTGCCCTTCTTTACCATGACGACATTGGAGACCCACCCTGGATACTGGATCTCCGATACAAAACCTGCTTCGAGGAGCTTTGCCACCTCCTCGCGGATTGTTCCTTCGAGCTTGTCGGACATGGTCCTTCTCTTCTGTCGGATGGGGCAGGCCCCCGGCTCAAGTTTGATCCGGTGGCAAGCCACGTCTGCACCGATACCTGGCATGTCCGCCGCATTGCATGCGAAGATGTTCACGCTCCTTTGGATGCACTCCAGCATCCTTCCTTTGTCTTCTGGGCCGAGGCCCCCGCTGATCCGCACCTTCTCCACCCTTTCTACCTGGGTGATGACCTCCATCTCGACCACTTCTTCAGCCGCCTCAAGACGGGCCGGCTCTTGCCATTTACTCTTCTCTTCCCTCCCCTCGGGCAGGGTCTTCTCTTTCTCCGGATCCTCCTCTTCTATCGGTTTGACACGCTCCTCCGGAGCCACTTCCTCCTCCCCTCCGGGGATGTTGTCCTCTCCTTCTTCCCCCCCCCCCCCCCCCCCATCTTCACCTGGCCCCCTCAGCCCCTTCATCTCCCTATCCACCTTTTCGGCCTCCGCTATCCAGGATATAGTGTTGACGGCAGTCACATCGCACTGCCTCGCCACCTTCGCATCCCCCCAGATCCGGACCTGAACTCCTCCGCTGCAGAACTTTCAGCATTGATGGAAGGACGAGGGAATGCACCGGAAGGTGCTGATGAGAGGGCGTCCAAATATGGCATTGTAGCTGCTCGGAGCATCAACAATGATAAACCGACAGTTCCTAAGGACCCCTCCCAACGTCACTTGGAGGCCAACTCCTCCCTCGACCTCCTTTATCTCCCCTGAGAACCCAAACAATGGTCCATCTGAGGCTTGCACTCTCTTTGCTTCCACCTCTAGCGCGTTGATGAGTAGTATTTATGCGTATTTTAATTATATTATTTAGTTTAGTTTTAATTTAAAATTGCAAATATTATTTATATTTTAGTATAAAATCACTTCTTTTATGATTTCTGTTCTAAATATTGTTTACTTTTATTTTTGCATAATTTTGGGGAAAATTGGAGAAAATCACAAGTCACGCCCTCAATCACGACCGTGACCAAGGGCGTGTAGCTTAAAGATCTGCGTTCGAGGAAAAGTCTCTGCCCCGACATTCGACGAATGTGGAGCAGCGTTCGACGAACGCGCTCTGCCCCTGCGTTCGACGAAAAGTCTCTGCCCCTGTGTTTGACGAATGTGGAGCAGCGTTCGACAAACGCGCTCTGCCCCTGCGTTCGACGAAGTCTGAGCTTCGTTCGACAAACACTTTCTGCTGCGCCGAATTCCAGCCCACGCTGCATTAATTGAGGGCGCCCAGGTACAAGCCCGTGACCCGAAATGTCACGCCCGTGACCTTAATGTCACACCCGTGAATTTCCCGCGTGATCCATGCATGCTGCCGCCGCAAGCCAGCCCACGCTGCATTTAATGAAGCCGTCCAAAGTCACGCCCATTACCCAACTTACACGGGCGTGTAATGTTCAATTTTCTCATGTTGTCACGCAAAGTCCCCGCCACTGCCAGATCCACTATCAACAATGTTTACACGCCCTAGGTCACGCCCGTGACCGAGGGCGTGTAACTCGAAAATTTCTGCTATAAATTCAGAGGCTCCCCTTGAGTCCAGGGTTCAGAATTTTGGAGTGGGGGAGGTGCTGTTAGAGCTGTTAGTGAAGTTTTTCAATGCTTGTTCATGTCTCTCTTAAGATTTCATGTTCTCTTTTTCATGTGATGTACTAGTTTTATTTCTTTCGTGCACTAGTTAATTAAAGCTTGTAACCTTAATTTCCTAGCCTTGTAATCTCTTCTTAAGCTTGTAATCATTTTGGTTTTCAATAAAATTAAGTTTGCTTTATTTCATGTTCTCTTTCTCTTTAAGCACTCTTCCTTTCATGCAATGTTAATTTTTCTTTCCTTTTTCCCCTCCACTATGTTTAAGCATTAAGCCTTTTTATTCTCGTTTAATCTTTTCTTTTAGCTTACATTTTGTCTTTTTTTAGTTAAGCAAAACAAACCTCAAAATTTCGTCGCTAAGATAATGGTGACTTTCCTCGAAGTAGAAGTAATCAACGCGCCCCGTGGAATATGACCTTGATATTCCTAAATATCCTATACTATAGACGATAAGGTACACTTGCCTTAATCGGATATAGTTTTGGAGAAAATCTTCAAACCTTCACTTAATTTCAAAACAACGAAAAATCTATATCAAGTTTTTGGCGCCGTTGCCGGGGACTTTGCGTAGATATTTTGAAAAGAGGATAGCTATTAATTTTATCATGCTTCTTTTTATTTTATTTTGCTTTTTCTAAATTTCAAAAAGAAAAAAAATTTAGTTTTTCCTCTTCCTTTCTTCTCTTTTTAGTGTATGACCCGAGGTAGCACTTCGATTATTCCTTTTGATCCGGAGATCGAGCGAACCTTTTTGAGGCACCGACGTTCTCGTGATCAGGAAAATCAAGTAGAATCCGAAGAGTCGATCGGGTACACTAACGCGGCGAATATGGATCATAATCTTAATCCTCCTAATCTTAACGAGCCAAATCCTAATGAAGATGCGCAACATACCATGTCCTATTATGCGCGGCCGAATTTGGAAGGCACAAAGTCGAGTATTGTTCGCCCCATGGTGGCGAACAATAATTTTGAGATCAAGTCCAGCATCATACAAATGGTGCAACAATCGGTGACCTTCGATGGTCAACCGGACGAGGATCCAAATTCGCATATTTCTTACTTCCTTAAAATTTGCGATACTTTTAAAATCAATGGTGTCACCGATGACGCCATTCGATTACGTCTTTTTCCATTTTCTTTGCGTTCTAAGGCCAAGCAGTGGTTGGGCTCCCTACCTAGGTGATCCATCACTACATGGGCCGAAATGGCAGAAAAATTTCTCAATAAATATTTCCCGCCTTCATGGGCCGCTAAATTGGGCACGGATATTGCCTCATTCATGCAAATCGACTCGGAGACTCTCTATGACACATGGGAGCGCTTCAAGGAGCTTTTGCGTCGATGCCCTCACCACGCACTTGCCACTTGGCAACAAGTGCAAATATTTTTTAATGGCTTAAATCTCCAAACGAGTCAAATGATTGATGCGGCCGCCGAGGGGACGTTAAACAACAAAACCCCGGTCGCCGCTCAAGAGATTTTCGAAGAGATGGCCACGAATGCGTACCAATGGAACATGCCCCGAGCACGGCCTAATAAGCCGGCCGAAATTTTTGAAATAGACGCAAATGCAAATTTGGCTTTACAAGTTGAGCGCTTAACAAAGCAAGTGGCGGAGATGTCTGCTTCCTCCGCCACTCCTCCTTGGGCTAATAACGTTTTAATTGAAGAACATGTTGACTACATGGGAAATCCGCCTCGGCCTTCCTATAACCCCAACACTGCTCCGTATAACAACACATACAATGCGGGTTATAGGAATCATCCGAATTTCTTGTGGAGCAACCAAGGAAATGCCCAGCGTCCTATGAATCTAAATCAACCTCCCCCTAATCAACTTCTTAACTTAACTCCGCCTCCAAATTTGATTTCTCAAAATTTTAATCCACCCGTTTTTCCACCGCAACAACAAAAACTCTCTCCGCTTGAAGAGGTTTTTGCAAAATATGTTGCTACAAATGAAACGAACATCCGGAACCTTACCGGATCAATCAAAAATTTAAAGAATCAAGTAGGCCAACTTGCAAAGATGATTTCTGAGCGTCAGCAAGGAGCACTACCGGGGAATACAAAGCAAAATCTAAAGGAGAGCGCGTACGCAATTACACTCCGAAGCAGGAAGGAGGTGGTTTCAAAAAACGATGAACCCAAGGTAACTTCCTCTCCTCCTCCTCCTATTCTTAATTTATCTTTGAATTTGCCTGCTACGTTAGCTCCGCGCACTTCTACTTCTAATATTTCGTATCCGTCTAAGTCTAAAAGCGAGTGGGCCGAAAATTTTTATAAAGTTTTTTTAGACATTTTAAAGCAAATTCATATTAATGCACCCTTCTGCTAGGTTATCTCTCAAATGCCTAAATATGCGAAACATCTTAAGGAGTTGATCTCCAATAAGAAAAAGTTAGAAGATATTTCGCATATTTCTTTAAACGCAGAATGCTCCGCGGTTGTACTCAACAAATTGCCTCAAAAAGCAAATGACCCAGGACGGTTCTCCATCCCGTGTTTATTTGGCAATTCATTAGTAAAACACGCCTTAGCAGATCTTGGGGCAAGCATCAATCTCATGCCGTTTTCATTTTTCAAAATGCTAGGTCTAGGAAATCCTAGCCCCACTCGAATGAGTATTCAATTAGCGGATCGTTCTTTAAAATATCAGGTAGGAATAGTGGACGACGTGCTCGTCAAGGTTGACAAATTCATCTTCCTGGTGGATTTTGTCATTCTTGACATCGAAGAGGATGTCGAAGTACCCCTCATAATTGGTCGCCCCTTCCTTGCCACCTCCCGCGCTATTATAGACGTAAGTAACGGAAAGGTCCTCCTACGGGTTGGAGACGATGAAATTACTTTCAGCATAAATTCCTCGATGCGGAACACATTAGAAAATGACGATTCATGTTTTTACCTGGAAGAGTGTTGTGAGTTCTATTCACCCCCATTATATGATCGGCAAGTGGGTCAAGCTACGCAACCTTAAACAAAGCGCTTTTGGGAGGCACCCCATAGTTATCTTTTTACTGTTTTTCTTTTTATTTTAACATGTTTTGTAGGTAACCGCCGCTTCCCCCGCATCTTCATAACCAGGGAAACCCTCTTAACCTCTCCTTTGTTTCTATTATTATTTTTGTTGTCTTGCACTTTATTTTCTTTTACTTCATACTTTGTTTTAAACATTGGGGACAATGTTTAACTTTAAGTATGGGGGTGTAAATAGTTGTTAAATTAGAAAATTTTCAAAAAAAAATATTTTCTTATGTTTTCTTCTATTTTAGCACTTGTAAAACCAAAAAAACTCAAAAAAAATTTAGAAAATTGAAAAATTTAAATCTTGGAAAGGGACGTTTGGGACCTCACCCCATCTCACCTCCTAGTACCGTGAGAACCCTTCACAGGGTATACCTCGGGAAGTCCAAGAATTAACAAAAACATTTTTAAGCTTTTTAGTATATGTTTTTATTGTTTATTTCTTATCAAAAAAATCCAAACAAAAAAGATAATATAAAAATTCACAAAAAAATATGTATATGAAAAAATTTAAAATACAAAAAAAAAATTAAATCTTATACCTCTCCTATTTGTTGTTTTTGTGATTTATTAGAAATCTAGTTGAGAATATTTATAAGCATGTTTAGGTTTTTAATTAGCTAAAATTTTGATTATCGTAGTTTGTTAATTTTAAATTTGAGGTAATCTTATTTTAAAAATCATCTTATGATTTTAACATGACTTCTCTTTTTTACTTTTAAATGGCTTCATTTTGTAGTGAATTTGCTAAACCTCTTTAGATTTCAATTATATTATCTTCTAACTTTTTAGATCTTAGGAAATTTAATTTTACTAGAATTTGCTCTCAAAATAATTTAAAGCTAGCTAGATTTATTTTCTCTACCCTACCCCTTTGATGGCATATAAAAAAAAGTATTTTAAAAAGATCATATGTCAAGTTAATAAGAGGATAAAATTCATTATTCCCAAAAACATATGCACCCAAAATATTTGAAAAGATTATATGGCATGGAGTAAGAGGATAAAATTCATTACTCCTAAACCATATACATTTTGGGTTGTTATTAGAAGAGAAAAAAAAAGAGAAAAAAAACATTCATGATGAGGATAAATTTCATTTCCTCCATTCAAAAATATCTCTTCTTATGCCAAATTTTATGAAATCCCCCTTAGCCAATTATCATTGTTCTAGATTTAGTTTAAGATTATGGAGAGAGCAATATTTAGTAAGTTACTTTTCCTTAAGTTTCTTTTAAGATAGAGTTCTTATAATTAGAATGTAATCTCATTTTATAATTTCTACAATATTGTTAAACTAATTAATTTTCTTGAGAAGTCCTTGCCAAAACATTTTTCCCTCTTTTCAAATCATCATCATAATTTAGGACTTAACTCCTCCTTGAATTTACTCTTAACTTAACTTTTGGGTTAAATGAAATTTTAGTTTAAAATTAAATTTTTTTTAAGGATGTCTTATAAATTATGTCTCACACTTTTGCTCTGGAATAGCAAAACCTCAAGTATGGGGGTATTTGATGAGTAGTATTTATGCGTATTTTAATTATAGTATTTAGTTTAGTTTTAATTAAAAATTGCAAATATTATTTATATTTTAGTATAAAATCAATTTTTTTATAATTTCTGTTCTAAATATAGTTTACTTTTATTTTTGCAGAATTTTGGGGAAAATTGGAGAAAATCACAAGTCACGCCCTCAGTCACGCCCGTGACCAAGGGCTTGTAGCCTAAAGATCTGTGTTCGACGAAAAGTCTATGCCCCTGCGTTCGATGAATGTATAGCAGCGTTCGACGAACGCGCTCTGCCCCTGCGTTCGACGAAAAGTCTCTGCCCTTGCGTTCGACGAATGTGGAGCAGCGTTCGACAAACGCGCTCTGCCCCTGTGTTCGACGAAGTCTGATCTTCGTTCGATGAACACTTTCTACTGCGCCGAATTTCAGCCAACGCTGCATTAATTGAGGGCGCCCATGTACACGCCCGTGACCCGAAATGTCAAGCCCGTGACCTTAATGTCACGCCCGTGACTTTCCCGCGTGATCCCTGCACACCGCCGCCGCAAGCCAGCCCACGCTGCATTAAAGCCGTCCAGAGTCACGCCCGTGACCCAACTTATACGGGCGTGTAATGTTCGATTTTCTCCCGCCATCACGCAAAGTCCACGCCACTGCCAGATCAACTTTCAGCAATGTTTACACGCCCTAGGTCATGCCCGTGACCGAGGGCGTGTAACTTGAAAATTTCTGCTATAAATTCAGTGGCTCTCCTTGAGTCCAGGGTTCAGAATTTTGGAGTGGGGGAGGTGTTGCTAGAGCTGTTATTGAAGTTTTTCAATGCTTGTTCATGTCTCTCTTAAGCTTTCATGTTTTCTTTTTCATGTAATGTACTAGTTTTATTTCTTTCATGCACTAGTTAATTAAAGCTTGTAACCTTAATTTCCTAGCCTTGTAATCTCTTCTTAAGCTTGTAATCATTTTGGTTTTCAATAAAATTAAGTTTGCTTTCTTTCATGTTCTCTTTCTCTTTAAGCACTCTTCCTTTCATGCAATGTTAATTTTTCTTTCCTTTTTCCCCTCCACTATGTTTAAGCATTAAGCCTTTTTATTCTCGTTTAATCTTTTCTTTTAGCTTGCATTTTGTCGTTTTTAGTTAAGCAAAACAAACCTCAAAATTTCGTCGATAAGATAATGGTGACTTTCCTCAAAGTAGAAGCAATCAATGCGCCCCGTGGAATACGACCTTGATATTCCTAAATATCCTATACTATAGATGATAAGGTACACTTGCCTTAATCAGATATAGTTTTGGAGAAAATCTTCAAACCTTCACTTAATTTCAAAACAACAGAAAATCTATATCACGCGTCAAAGGCCTCCTTGAAGATAACATTCACTGAACTCCTGTTGTCCACCAAAATCCGGGTGACGGTGAAGTTTTTAATCGTCGCCTGGATCACCAAGGCGTCAAGAACGGGTCTTCAAAGTCTGGCATATCCTCCGCCGAGAAGGTGAGCTTCTCCGAGGGGGGTGGGGTTTGGGAGGTCGACGCGACGCTTCTCCTGAACATCGCCTAGAAGCTTCTCTTATGAGTCGCTTCTATTCCCACCCCACCATGGATCACTCCGACCCCTCCCCTACCTCCCACGTCCGTCCTGTCTTCGCATCTATCCTCTTCATCTCCGGGTAGCACCTCTTCGATCCTCAATGGTTGTTGTTGTTGCTGGCCTCTTCCCCTTATCTCCAGAAATTCTGGGCAGGTGGCCGTTGCGTGACCTTCTTCCTGATGAAAGTCACAATAAGGCAACGCCACCCTGCCCCCTCTTCCACCTCCTCTTCTTCCTCCTCTTACTCCTCTTCCTCGGCCGACCGCCATGGCTTGCTCTCGAGGGGGGTGAGGTGGCTTGAGATCTTGCCTCCACCCCGGAACTCTTCCTTCCCCCCTTCGTTGGTGATCTCTTTCCTGAGCTCTCCCCGGACCCTCCTGGGGCCTCCAAGCCAGATGATTATTGGGCTCCTGATGGCCCCAATCCCGCTGCTGCCCCAGAAACCCCTGACCTCTGGGTTCTTCCCTTCTCCTTACCTCCTGGTGTCTCACCTCTGGCCCGCTCATCTTTGCCAATCTCTTATAGAACTCCGGGTTGGCGGCCTCCCCTTCTATCTCTTCTACTGCCTGCTCCATTAGTTCCGCGAAGGAAAGAGTGGCCTTCCACTTCAGGTCCATTTTAAAGAACCCATCTCGCAGTCCCACTATGAATGCCATCTAGAGGGTGAACCCCGACACCTCCTGCACGAGGAGGACCTCCTCCTGGAACCTATCCACGTAATGGGCCAACGACTCCCTAGGCCCTTGCTTGATCTTAAAGAGCGCCTCTGCATCCTTCTTCCTCTTCTTCGACGTTGAAAAACGGAACCTGAAGCTCCTCCGCAAATCCTCGAAGGTGTAGATGGAACCCACGGGAAGCTGCTGGAACTAGTCCCTCGCCTTCTCCTTCAGAGTGGTGGCAAAGAGCTGGCACTGGGAGGCATCTGTCATTGGAAGGATCGAGACCATGTCCTCAAACCACTGCAGATGCAGGACTGGGTCGTCTCTACCAGTGTAGTAAGACATCTCCAGCCCTCTGAACCCTTCTGGCACCGGGGCCGAGAGGATCAACTCACATAAGGGACTCTCATCCCCTGCTCGGCGAGTGGTCCTCTCGCGCGGAGTCAGTTCACACACCTCGACACTCACCGGGCGGTTGAACAGATGCCGCCCGGGGAGATCCCACGTAGTTGCTTCTGCCGCGACCTCCTTTCCCAGCCGCTGGCCCGGAGCATTCTCGCCGATCTGCTGGGGCGGAACCACCGGGACCACGGGTGTCTCACACTCACCCGTGCCGGCAAGAGCTACTTGCATGCTCTGCATAACCTCTCGCCTGAACTTCTCGAACATCTCCAGCCACTCCATTGCTGTATGTGGCTGTGAGTGGCCTGGGTCGGAACCATTTCCTCCATCTCCTGTCATCGAACTTAACTTGGGATTTTCTTGCACTGGCTACGGTCCACGCTCACCGCACCAAAAATGTTGAAACCGTCAACTGGTCTCTGAGTTCGGACCGTCTGGGGGTGTAACCTGTGCCTACTTCTCCCGCACTAAACTCTCCTGACTTTGGATGGAAAAACTGGAACAGACCCAAGGCTGTAGCGAGGAGGTCCCGCCACACACCCAGAAGATTTAAGAGAGTTTCCCCTTCCAAACCAATGCTCAGCCGGGCACCTTGGAGGGCTCTAGGAGCCAACTCCGAAAATTGCCTGGAGGAGAGAGCTTGAAAAGATCTGATCTCCTCCAAGGTGCCCTTAAGGGTCTATTTATAGATTTTCTAATCTTGGACTGCAAATAGCGAGAATCCGTTGTTTGGTTTTACTAACCGCACCACAAATTGGTCTGCTAACATCCTAACTCCGCTGTTCTAAAGGGCTATTAGCAGCCCACAAGGGGTATCTAGGTCATTTTGCCCCCAGATCCTCTTATGTGAGTGGTCCCTGAGGGCACCACTCGCCTCCCTGGGCGAGTGGTCCGTGAAGGCACCATTCACTTACTTATAGGCGAGTGGTCCGTGAAGGCACCATTCGCTTACTTATGGGCGAGTGGTCCGCGAGGGCTCCATTCGCCTCTTCCCAATTCCCCAAGCGAGCGGGGTTTCGACCCTCATATGCTCGTCCGTACGCGCTCCATCGCATTCTCGTCAGCGGGTGCTTCCTCATGCTCTTCGGGCCAAAGCCCCTTTTGGCTCATGCGAATGCTTACTTGTCCCAAACATTTCTCCTTCTAGTGACCTTGATTCTGGGGTGGGACCTCTCGGCGAATACGGGGTTGTACACATCACGACGATAACCTCCATTGTCCTTCAGCTTTGCTTTGCTCATCATCATGACGACAATCATACTTTGTCGACGACATCTCCTATTCTTTTCGACGAATTTGTACTTAGTGAAATAAACTAAAGTACCTGACATATTGTCTGATATCTGTAAGCATGAACTAGATATGACATTAAATACAACTTGCACTTATCATTGAGCTGAGCACTTCTTCAAATCAGGAACATGCTGGGCACTGTTCCCAACAATCTCCCCATATTTGAAGAAGTCATAACCCACTCAATGATAAATGCCACTCATATAAGAGGTTTAACATATTAAGCAAATAAGCATATAAAAATGACAATGCAGCTATATTTGAGTGAACACAAAATTTGACAAGTGTTACTTCATTTATAAATAGTGCCAAATGTTTTCAATGATTTTTGTCATTTCTACATTCAGCCCCTTAAAGATTTAGTCGTCAATATCTCTGGTGCCCTCATAGTAGCTTCACCCTTTGCTTTCTTGGCACTGGATTCCTGCTCCTTTTTAGCTTGTCTGGTGAAGTATTCAAATGGATTGGGATGATACTTTAGAGGCTCAGGAGTGTCTGCAGGGATTCTGCCTGCTTGCTTGTCCCTTCTGTATACTCTCCTTCCTTCTTCTTGCTCTTCATACATAGCCCATTCTTGAGGATTGTACACTTTGTACCTCTGACCTTTATTTACCTTCACCAGCTCCCATGCCTTTAATATGATGGCTCTGGGCTTGGGACTCCATCTTTCATAGTCATCCTTTTTCTCAATTTCCTACCTGTACTTTCTCTTCCTCATTTTTATTTCTTCATCCTCCAGTGCTTCCTTCTCTGTACCCTTATCTGTGGCAGTATCAGGAATATCTGTATGTTGCTCTTCAGCAGGCTTGTCATAATGTAGAGGAGGGAGATTCATTGCTTCCCTGATGACATTTGTGGTCCATATTGCATGCTCACTACTGACCTTCATTATTCATTTCTCCCCCTTTATGACTTCTTCAGATATCCCCGTTTGGAGATTCTCCTCAGAAGCCAATATCTTGTTTTTGAGCATGTGGATTCCTTCTTCCAAGTGATTCTTGGTTTCAAGAAGATGACAATCTAGATCCTTATTGTGGTGATCTAAACTTTCTTGAAGATTAGTTTTGTGCTCAGCCATCCTCATGGTGGATGCAATGTAGGCTTTTTCTATGTTGCTGACAATCAGAGTCTGATTGACCCCTAAATTAGATAGACCCTTGTGAGTAAGGGTTGTCTATTTGGCAGTATACTCTTGTAGATTCTTCAAATCATTTCTCAAGCTCTCTGTTTCAACAGATAGTTCCCTTTTCAGTTCATTGACCGCATAGGTAACATAACTTTCAATTTTTAATCTTTGCTCATCCAGGAGCATCTTTATCTGAGACAACACTGAGAACTCCACTGATCTATTCTCTGGAGGTGAAATAGCTTCTTCTGGTTCTTCTTCATTCCCTTCCAGTATTTGAGATAGCGGTTTTCTTATGGGTGATTGGTTTGGCCCTTCTACTTTTTCAGAACTTAGCAGATTTCTGCTAGTCTCATCAGGAGAATTGTTGGAACAACCCTATTTATGATTTGGGCTAGGATCACTATATGTTGACTAAGGACAAAGTTGACCCCAATGTATAGTTTATGAGTCAAGAGTTTTGGCTGTTAGATCTAAAAAATTCATTCAGATTCTACGTTCGACGAACTCCACACTGCGTTCGACGAGCGGCTATCTGCGTTCGATGAACGACAAGCTCTCTGCGTTCAACGAATGACTTGCGTTCTGCGCTCAACGAATGGCATGTTCTCTGCGTACTACAAACGGCGCTCTGCGCTCGACAATCCCCGTCTCAGCGGTCGAAGATTTTGTCTAAGTGCAGCGCTCAACGCTTTTGCTCAAGCTCAGCGCTCGACGCTTTTTCTCAAGCTCAGCGCTCGGCGCTTTTCTCAAGCTCAGCGTTCGACGCTTTTTGTCAAGCTCAGCACTCGACGCTTTTGCTCAAGCTCAGCAGTCGACGAATTTATCCAGGCTCAGTGGTCGATGAATACTTCCATTCGACAAACAGTTTCATATCGACAAAAGTTCTCACAGATCAACAAAATTAATTATTCCAGCAAGATTCCTTTGAGGTCGACGAAGTAAATGTTGTTTTCGACAAAAATCTTGAGGTCGACGAATCTGCGTTCGACGAATCTTATTCAGATCGAAGAAATATTATTTAAGTGCAGATTTATTTCAGAATATTATATTTATTCTTTCTCTGAACTCAAATCGACGACAGCAACGACTCTTTCCATCAGATCAAGTAAGGAAAATATATTTCCTTTATTATTTAAGTTATAGACGTTGACATTTCCTCAGAAAAGGACATATTTATGAAAAAGGAAAGAATTAAATGGCGCAGTTGTTTTATGTTTTCAAAATAACTCTCAGCGTGTTATATTCCTTAATTTAAGGAATCTGCAATTAATGTTTGTCAGAGATTTTCAAAAGAAAAGGAAAGAAAATATAGCAGATGAATATACAGCTATTTTTACACGACAAATTATCACAGAATATTTGGCTGTACAAAAAACGACTGAAAAGGAAGAGAGAGAAAGATACTGGAAGAAAAGAAGAACAAAAATAGACAGATCGTCTTCTTCCTCCTTAGCATTATTCTCAGAGGACAGAACTTCATCGTATACCTCCTCCAGCAGCACACATTTTCTGAGAATAGCTACACCATCTCTCAGATTTCCTGCTGCAAAATAAGAATCAAGAAAGGAGAAAGCTTCAGGAAGAGAAGAGAAAGAAGAACAAAAAGAAAATCATCTTCTTCTTCCTCAACAGCAGCAATCTTTTTTCAACTGCGAACTTCAAATTTTCTCTCAGTCTTTTGTTGCAAGTCCAGATCTTCAAAAGAGCAACAACAACCTGAGAAGCATTCTTGCCTTTCAGATTTATCTGCTACAGGAAGATCAATTCTTTCAAATAAAAGCTCCAGCAAAATCAACTGTCAAACATCTCATATCAGACAGAGGAGTTCTTTTCTACATCAACTTCCACTAGAGTCTTCTCTATACATCTTGAAAGAGAAGAACATCTAAATCCCTCTCTATCCCATTCTGTACAGGGTTCAAACTCCCTTCAAAAGTTTACCCCATTGGTGGCAAGACACCTGATCAAAAAATCTAGTTGGTTTTTGGGCACCTTATCAAAAGCTCATTGGTGTGAGGGCACCTGATCAAAAATCCTAGTGGATACCTACCAAGGGTGGTAGAAGAGTAGATGTACCCTAGTTTAGTGGGGAACTACTATAGCTCCTTGTGTCCTCTGTGTTTGATTTCTTTTCTGTGTTGTGCTGTGTGCTATTTTCATTATTCTTTTTATTTCAGTTTTTATTTATCACTCACTCTCTACACATATACTTATATCAGTATTTTCAATTCCACAAATAAAAGTAAGGGAAAAGTTTTAAACTCTATTCACCCCCCTCTAGAGTTAATTTAAGATCTAACCTCCACTTTCAATTGGTATCAGAGGGCTGTTGATCTTATTTACAGGCTAACACCTAGATCACAAAGATCAATTAGATCTTAAATTATTTTAGAGTTTTTAGTTTATTTATTTTATGTTAATAACTCATAACACAAAACAAAGAGTATTCTAGCACAAGACCTCCTATGTGCAATCTCAGTAAGTTTGCACTGTGGTAAGCAAGGATTAGGTTATATATGAACTCAATTGATGTAGAAATTTTTAATGTAATTTTGACAGGGTCTCCAACACCTACAGCAGCAGCAAGTACTGGAACATCAACTGCCAACAATGTTGTCCCACCTCCTGAATGGACAGAAGCACAGAAAAAGAAAAGGAGTGCTGATGCAAAAGCAATGAACATTCTGGATCAATCAATGTCTGATGATATTTTTCAGAGAGTGGTGGAATGCAACTCAGCAAGAGAAATATGGATTTTTCTCAACAACATGGTTGAGGGATCTGGTGATGAAAGGAAGGACAGGAGATCACATCTCATTTCTCAATATGAGAATTTCAAGAAAGGAGAATCTGAAAGTGTTGCTGATATGTACAATAGGCCCAGCCTCATAATAAATGAGCTGAAGACCTTAGAAAAAGTGATCTCTATCACTGAGGTCAATGACAAGATCTTAATGTGCTTCCCCAGCACATGGGATTCTAGAATCTGGCCAATCAAGGAAGCCAGAAGCCTAAATGAGATTACCACTGAAACATTATTGGGCAAGCTCAAATCCTATGAGCAGCTCATCAAATCAAGGGAAGCTGAAGCATCCACTTCATCTCCAGCAACAAAGAAAGAAAAGGGCATAACTTTTAAAGCAACTGATGAAGAATAAAAATCTCCAAGAGATGAGGAGTTCATGAGCCTACTTGCCCAAAGATTCTACAAGATGGCAAGAAAAGACTTCAGGAAAAAGTCATCCAGGAGCCATGAAAAGCCAAGGTATGATAAGTCAAATTCTACAGAAATTATTTGTTATGGTTGCAGGAAACCTGGACATATTCTGGCAGATTGTCCAGAAAATCAGAAGAAAGAAAAGAGAAAGGAAAAGGAAGAAAGAAGACACTCCAGCAAATCTTCCTCCCACAAACACAAGAAGAAGGGAAGAGGATTTGTAGCAGAAATCTGGAGTGAAACTGAATCAGAAAATTCATCCAGTTCTCCAGATGATGAAGAAGAAACAAAAGAAAATGACCATTGTCTGATGGCCATTTATGACTCAGGCAGTGAGTCAGGAAATGCATCATCATCTAGTGATGATGAAGATAATGAAGAAGAGAAGAACTTCTGCATGATGGCAATCAATGCCTCAGCCAACAATTCTGATGAAGAAGGATCAGAATCAGAAGCAGAAATTGATGCAGATCAGGTAATATCTAACTTTGATTTTACTTCAATTGAATTCAAAGCTGAGTTAAGGTTCTTTGCTTAGACTTACTAAAATCTGGGAAAGAAATAATCTCACTCAGAAGTAAGCTAGCTGAAATGAAAAATATAAGTGAAGAAAATATAAATCTTAAGAAAGATTTGGCTGACTCCAGGGAACATATTGTTCTCATTGAGAGCAAGTTGTCTGAAGCCAAAAAGTTTGATGAATCCCTGAATGGGAGAAGCATCAAACTGATGGACATTACTAGCACAGTAAATGCTAGACTTAATAGCAAACTAGGCTTGGGTGCTTCATCAAGTGAGCCACATATAATTAAGAAGAACATATTATCTACACCTATAAAATTCATCTCTGCTAAAAGCAAAGAGGTTGTAGATGAAAATAAAAACATTTCAAATAAGACTATCGAGAATAGTAGAATTCAGTAGAATTCGTCGAATGGAGCTCGACGAAATATAACCACTTCGTCGAACGGAGCTCGACGAACTCTGAAGACAGATTTTCAATATAGTCATTTTATGAATGGGGCTCGACAAACTCAACCCAGTTCATCAAACAGAAACTATACAGCAAATCTGAACAATTCCTATTCTTCACATTCTAAGAATCCTTTCACTAAATGGATAATACCTCCAAGGAGATATCATCCACAAGGTTACAAGGACCAACCTAAAATGTCTTTTATTTCAGATTTTTGTGGAAATACAAAAAGACCCAAGGTAATCTGGGTCAGGAACAAATATAGTGTTTTTCTGTTTTTGCAGGTACACAGCTGTCCAAGAATAAATGAAAAATGGTATTTGGACAGTGGCTGTTCAAAACATATGACAAGGAACAAGGACAACCTGAACAACTACAAGGCAATTCTTGGACCAAAAGTTATATTTGGATACTCCAACTGTGGATAGACCAAAGGCTATGGAAAAGTCAAGGTTGGAGAAGTCACCTTCAAAGAGGTAGCTTATGTCAAGGGACTGAAGCACAACCTCATCAGCATAAGTCAATTATGTTATGAAGGGTATCAGGTAACCTTTAATAAATTGAAATGCCTTATTAAATCTGCTGATAATATTATTGTTTTATCAGGTATTAGGCAGGGTAATATATATTTAGTGAATTTCAATTCATCTACATCAGAAATTTGTTTATTTAGTGAATTAAGCAAACCTAGTGAACTTTGGCATAAGAGATTAGGACATGTAAACCTTAGGACCATTGCTAAATTATCTAAGGACAATCTTGTTAGAGGTTTACCCTTAGGTTCATATAAGAAAGAAGGTCTTTGTAGGGCATGTCAACTAAACAAGCAAACTAAAAATAGTTTTAATAATTATCTAAAAGTGAATCACCTAGAATTTTATATTTGCTACATATGGACCTTTTTGGACTATAGCAACAAAGAGTTTAGGGGGGAAGTCTTACACTCTAGTTATTGTAGATGACATCTCTAGATTCACTTGGGTGTTCTTTTTGAGAGAAAAGTCAGATAACTTTAAAGTTCTTACAGATTTTCTTAAGAGCATAAAGATTGAGTACTCTACTGAAGTTGCATTGATCAGAAGTGATCATGGCACAGAGTTTGAGTCTCTTATTATGCAAGAATTCTGTGAGAAGGAAGGTATCAGGCATTGCTTCTCAACTCCTAGAACTCCTCAACAAAATGGGGTAGTTGAAAGAAGAAATAGAACTCTAATTGAATCAGCAAGAATATTGCTTGCATATGCTAATTTGCCCCTATCTTTTTGGGCAGAGGCTATTAGCACAACAAACTATGTATTGAATAGAAGTTTGATACACAAACTTAAGGGTAAGACTCCTTATGAATTACTTAAAGGGAAGAAACCTAAAGCTAACTATTTTAGAGCATTTGGTTGTAAAAGTTTTGTTCATAATAATGACAAGAAATATCTTAGAAAATTTGAACCAAAATCTGATGAAGGAATTTTCTTAGGTTATTCACTAATGAGCAAAGCTTATAGGGTTTATAATAAATCTTCTCTTAAAATTGAAGAATCTATGCATGTTTATTTTGATGAAACTAATATGTTTTACAAGGAGAAGAATTCTTCTACCATAGAAAATCTACATGTACCTACACTATGTGAGCAGCTAGATCAATTAGCTCTACATAAAGAAGGAATTCTGGATCCTGTACAGCTGAATGCTGAAGAATGTGAAGAAGAAAATCACCCAGATTTTGCTGAAAGTTCAGTACAGATAACAACAGATCATCCTCCACAGGATATAGCAGCTGAACAAATTCCCCAAGTGGAAATTATTCCTGAACCCACTCCAACTGTTGATCTCATCATAGTTAGAGATCACCCAATATCTCAACTTATTGGTGATATTTCAGCAGGTGTGCAAACAAGGCATAAAGTAAATCAGAATTTGATGCACACTTGTTTTCTCTCTCAGATTGAACCTCAATCCATACAAGATGCAGAACAAGATCCCAACTGGATCATTTCTATGCAAGAGGAGCTCAATCAGTTTGAGACAAACAAAGTTTGGGATTTGGTTCCCAAACCAAAGAATTATCTAGTTATTGGAACTAAATGGGTCTACAGGAATAAGCTAGATGCAGATGGCAACATTGTGAGAAACAAAGCTAGACTAGTAGCTCAAGGATACTCACAAGAAGAAGGAATAGACTATGATCAAACTTTTGCACCTGTTGCAAGGTTAGAAGCAATCATGATTTTCCTTTCATTTGCTGCATACGAGAAATTCAAAGTTTATCAAATGGATGTAAAAAGTGCATTCTTGAATGGAGAAATCAAAGAAGAAGTCTATGTGGGACAACCACCAGGTTTCATCTCTCCAACTCATTCCTCTTTTGTATTTAAGCTTAAGAAAGCTCTTTATGATCTCAAACAAGCTCCTAGAGCATGGTATGAGACCTTAACTAGTTTTCTTTTAGAGAATAAATTCTGTAGAGGCATAGTAGACAAAACTTTATTTTTCAGGATACATAAAAATCAAACATTACTAGTTCAAATATATGTAGATGATATCATATTTGGCTCTACTGATTCAAATTTGTGCAAAAGATTTTCTAATCTGATGCAATCTAAATTTAAAATGAGTAGTATGGGTGATGAAGAAAACTATATCCGCAAACGATAACGACAAGTGTACCGTATCGAATGTAGTATAGGTTATAAAAAACCAAGGTCGTATTAGACTCGGGGAGGTTGATTCCTCTTACTTCGGAAAATCTCTATTATTTTATCGAATAAAACTCGGGTTGGTTGTTTGCGAGAAAGAGAAATAATTTGTTAAAACTATGATTAAAGAACTAGCACTCGACCTTGAATCACCTTGGAAAAATAAATTAATTAAGAAATAAAACTTCTAATTCTCTTTAAAAGAATTGCTTGACCGTGGAGGTTCCCGAATTATAAACGTACCTCTCTCGAGGATACGCCCAACTAAGATTAGGTTGATCAACCAAAATCTCGTTCTATAATTGAAACCCCTAAACTTGCTTTAACGAAGTGAACCCCTCTATTGGATTTGACTCCAATCTGGGAGATTTATGTTGTCCTCTCTCGAGGAGTGCATTCAAATCTCTTTATCCTTGAAATGATCGATTCGAGCTCAAAACCTCTCAGTTATTAGACTACGAAAACAAGAATGAGATTTATATATCGATAATATAATCTCAAACAATTTAAATTCAAGGATAAATCTAAGCGATATAAATAAGAGAGAAAGAAGTTCTAAACAAAATTATGAATTATTTTTTCCTTGGATCATCTCGGCCGAGTACTAATGGAAATTTAGCTACTCATGGAGATGGAGGAATTGAGAGAAATAAAAGAGTACATAATGGAAAAGAGAATAGATTAAGAGAAAAAGGAACTACTTTTTATTGATTTGCAAAAGAAATTACAACTAGGAATTACAAATTACAAGCTAGGAATTGAAAGAGCAAGCTAAGAATAAAGATTACAAGCTTAAGAATGAGAAAAACAGTGCAAGAAAATAAGCTAGAACTCCAAAACTTCGTCCCTGAACTTCTGGAAAAGCACCCTTTAAATAGCTGAAAATTTGGTGTTACACGCCCTTGGTCACGCCCGTGACCAAGGGGCGTGTAGGGGGCGTGATCGGTGCTGGCGGAGAGGGCGCGTTCTGGCTTCAATGCAGGCATTTAGGACGCGTCACGCCCTAGGTCACGCTCGTGACCTGGGGCGTGTAATCTTAAAAACTTGCTGCTGGCGGGAAGCTTCGGCGAGAAATTGGCGCGGGAAAAGTCACGCCCGTGTACTGGATGTCACGCCTCCAATGTCACGCCCGTGACTGGATGTCACGCCCATGGCCGTAGGCGTGTAATTTTAATTGACGTGGCAGCTGATTCTGGATGCTTGTGGCGAGTCACGGCCGTGACAATGGGTCACGCCCTTGGTCACGCCCGTGACTTGGAGCGTGTACTAGGCGATTTCTACACGGAACGACTCCGGAGTAGCAAAAACAGGTTTGGAACACTTCGTAGGTTACAAACCCATGGGTCACGCCCGTGTCCTGGGGCGTGTAACTTAACTTTTTTCTCGAAACAACCCAGAAAACCTGAAAATACAAAATAAACTTAAGTTAGCTTATGAAATAAACAATGGAAGGATTTATACGATAAAATTCCTATAAATAACATAATTTTATATTAAAAACATAATAAACCTAAACAAAAAGATGAGTAAATAAATTACTCATCAAACACACCCATACTTGCTCATTGTTCGTCCCGAGCAAACCAGTCTTTATAAGGGTAGGAAAAATTAATGCTAGAAAGAAATATGAAAGGTAGAGAGTAAAATGCGAAGTTCTATGCTGACATGCGTAGATGTTTTAGTAAAAATACGTTCTTGGCATAAATACTAATTTATGAAAAATTCAAACTGCGTTATAATTATTTATTATCACTTTTAAAATGAGTCGACGGTCAATCAAAAAGTCATGTAAAGGGAGAAAATAGCGTTATTGCTGAGATTTAAATTACTAGACTTGAATGCTCGAGGTGGCCTCCAAAGAAATCCATCAATGTCGACGGCCATAGGCTTGCCCGTTTGCACCTTCCCCACTACACTTCATACTAAATCAACTCTATGGACTTTAGGACTTAAATAGGGTATATTTTAAGGCTTGGGTTTAAGGGAGAGGGAAACAATGATAAACATGAAGGCGCATTCCACTTAAACGAAAAATTTTGAGCTAAAATAATGACTACCACAACAGAAGCTTTACCCCCATACTCATATTTTTCTATGGGAAACACTCTCATTCTTCTCTTTTTTATATATATTTTTTTCTTTTATATCACGAATCTTCATAATTGGGATCATTCCAGGTATGCATGTGCATACCTAGGCCGCATATCATTATGAGATTATTGCATTTTGATACAACCTTCATTTCTTTTGAATTGATACCCATAATTTTTTTCTTCATTCAATCATACCCAAATAAATTTTTTCAAAAATTTAGCTCAAAATTTCAAGTGTTCATTTGGGTTTTGGGCTTTTTAGCTTTGGTGCCGAAATGATTAAGGTGGTTCAAATAAAGGTGTAAGGCTCAAATTTGTGTGAACAATGGTAGTAAATCTAGGTTGGGTGCAAAGGCTCAAATTATCCAAAGAAAGGCCTAAATCATTTCCGTAAAGTTAATTTTGACTAAAGTGCACAAGCTTCGAAAATAGCTTGGGGCAAGTTCTTGACATCGAGAAAGGACACCCTTTTGTTTAAATCGAGTAATAGCTTTCTAACAATCTTCTACACACTCACCTAAACTACTTTTAGATAAGATCGGATTCGATTTTTAAAAGTGAAATAAATTATCACTACGCAATTTAATAAAACATCATTTTAGGTTTATGCCATGAAATTAATTTTACACAAACCCTACTTAAATACAAGCATAAGACTAGGAGCACTACATGAGCCAACAATTTTACTCAAAAGTTTCAAAAAAAACTATTCTTGCACAAACAATTCTTAGTCCAAATGAAAAATAAGTCTACTTTAGAACTACAAATTAGCAAGTTGGGATGTTTTGACAAGCTAAACAAAAAGAACTTTTCCTAAAATAAATATATTTTTTTTTAAATTTTTTTATTCTTGGACTTCCCAAGATCTACCCAGTGAAGGGTTTGCAAGGTACTAGAGGCTGTGATGGGAATTCAAGCCCAAAGCGTCCTTTCCAAGAAATTTAATTTCGAATTTCTTATTTTTTTTTCTCTTTTTCTTAAAAAAAAGAAAACTAAGCTATATTAAATCAGGAAAACTGCACCCACATACTTAAAGTTAAACATTGTCCCCAATGTTTAAAACTAAGTATGAAGACAAAAGCATAAATGATAATAGAGAAAAGTAAAGTAAAATAAAATGACTAAAGGGTGAAGAGGGCTTCCCTGAGTGGTAGACGGGGTTGCCGGACAAAATACCTGCAGAGTTAAAGTAGAAAAACAAACAAGAATAAAATTGTTAACATTGGGTTGCCTCCCAAAAGCGCTTTGTTTACCGTCACGTAGCTTGACTAAGTGGAAATTTTAAAGATTTTGGAAGTGAATGGTTTCGATGTTTCCGGACGCTGGGTCACCGGGGTGATATAATTTTAAACGTTGTCCGTTGACTTTGATGGAGCCTTTTTCCGGGTGCTCTATTAGCACCGTTCCGTATGACCAAACTTCTTTAACTATGAAGGGACCGGACCATCGTGATTTTAATTTACCAGGAAAAAGCCTAAGTCTAGAATTAAATAAAAATACTAAGTCTCCCGGTGAAAAAGTTTTTGGATTTTTGATTTTTTTTATCATGATAAAACTTTGTGCGCTCCTTATAAATCTTATTATTTTCATAGGCGTTTGCGCGCCACTCGTTTAATTCATTTAATTGCAGTTTTCTGTACTCGGAGGCTAAGTTTAAATCCAAATTTAAAAATTTTAGCGCCCAAAAGGCGCGATGCTCTAATTCCACCAGTAGATGGCAAGCTTTTCCATAGACTAATTAGTACGGTGTACATCCGATGGCGATTTTGTACGCTGTCCGATATGCCCATAGTGCGTCGTCTAATTTTAGCGACCAATCCTTCCTATTAACGGACACAGTTTTTTCTAAAATTCTTTTAAGTTCACGATTCACCACGTCCACTTGGCCATTTGCTTGTGGGTGGTAGGCGGTAGATAGCTTGTGGGTAACTCCATACTTTGCTAAAATTTAACAAGTTGGTTGTTACAAAAATGTGTGCCCCGATCACTAATTAGTGCTCGGGGTGTGCCATATCGTGAAATTTTTTTTTTAAATTTATGACGACTCTCACGTTGTTAGTTGGAAAAGCTTGTGCTTCCGCCCACCTTGACACGTAATCAACCGCAACAAGGATATATTTATTATTAAAAGAGGAGGGTAAGGGACCTACGAAATCTATTCCCCAAAGATCAAAAATTTCGCATTCTAGAAAAATATTTTGGGGCATTTCATCCAGGGTAGAAATGTTACCTGACCGTTGGCACCAATCACAATTACTCACAAAATTGTGAGCATCTTTAAATAAGGTGGGCCAATAGAAGCCCGACTCTAGCTCCTTTCTTGCATTTCGGTTCCCTTGGTAATGGCCACCGGTTGGCCCTTCGTGGCAGTGCCGCAGAATTTGGGCGCCTTCCTCGCCCGAAATACACCTTCTTACCACTTGGTCCGCGCAGACACGAAATAAAAAGGGGTCCTCCCAAAAATAATTTTTCAAATCCAAAAAGAATTTCTTATTTTGTTGACTTGAAAATTTTTTTGGTAGGACCCGGGCCACTAAATAGTTGGCCAAATCCGCGTACCAAGGGGTGGAAGAAGTCGTTACCTTTTCGATGGCAAGGAGGCGCTCTTCAGGGAATTTGTCGTCAATTTTGGCTTCCACTAGCGCTCCTGCAGCCGGATTCTCCAACCATGAGAGGTGGTCGGCTGCAACATTCTCCGCTCCCCTTTTGTCTTGGATCTCCAAATTGAATTCATGTAGTAGGAGGATTCACCTTAGCAGTCGAGGCTTTGCATCTCCTTTTTGTAGCAAAAACTGGAGAGCGGAATGATCTGTAAAAACAATAACTTTTGAAAGCGTTAAATATGATCGAAACTTATCAAACGCAAAAATTATTGCCAAAAATTCCTTTTCCGTTGTTGTATAATTTGCTTGCGCAGATATTAGTGTTTTGCTTGCGTAATAAATCGGGTGAAAATATTTGTTCACCCGTTGGCCTAAAACTGCACCTACAGCAAAATCACTCGCGTCGCACATGATTTCAAACGGAAGAGACCAATTTGGCGCGATTAAAATAGGAGAATTGATAAGCTTGTTTTTTATTTTATTAAATGCTTTTAAACATTCATCATCAAAATTAAACGCGGATTCTTTTTCTAAAAGATGAGTTAGCGGTTTCGTAATTTTTGAGAAATCTTTTATAAACCGCCTATAGAAACCCGCATGACCTAGAAAACTCCTAATAGATTTTACATTCGTAGGAGGGGGGAGTTTTTCTATGATCTCGATCTTGGCCCTATCGACCTCGATCCCCTTACTAGAAACTTTATGACCGAGGACTAACCCCTCTTGGACCATAAAGTGGCACTTCTCCCAGTTGAGTGCCAAATTCGTGTCTTCACAGCGTTGAAGAACACGATCAAGATTATTTAAACAATTAGTAAAAGAATCGCCAAAAACAGAAAAATCATCCATGAATACTTCCATGACGTCTTCTATAAGTTCATTAAAAATTGCAAACATACATCTTTGAAATGTAGCCAGCGCGTTGCAAAGACCAAACGACATTCTTCGATATGCGAAGGTGCCGAACGGACAAGTGAAGGTGGTTTTCTCTTGATCTTCGGGAGCAATTGGGATTTGAAAATATCCCGAAAGACCATCGAGAAAACAATAGTGCGAATGACCGGATAAGCATTCTAAAATTTGGTCAATAAAGGGTAACAGAAAGTGATCCTTGCTGATAGAATCATTTTATTTTCTGTAATCGATGCATACATGCCAACCCGTAACAGTACGGGTCGGAATCAACTCATTATTTTCGTTGGTGATTACCGTTATTCCTCCCTTTTTAGGCACGACTTGCACTGGGCTAACCTAAGTAACTTCTTCTTCCCCAATGCGTATGAGAAGGTTTCCATTACTTACGTCAATTATAGCCCGAGCGGTGGCTAGGAAGGGCCGACCGAGTATGAGTGGTACTTCGGCGTCCTCTTCGATATCGAAGATGACAAAATCTACCGGATAGATAAACTTGTCAACCTTCACTAGCACATCCTCAATGATCCCAATTGGAAACTTTACGGACCGATCCGCTAGTTGGATGCTTATATTGGTTGGGCTTGGGATGCCCAAACCAAGCTTCTTAAATAAGGACAACGGCCTAAGATTTATGCTCGCCCCTAGATCGGCCAAGGCATTTTTAATTAATAAATTTCCGAACAAACACAGGATGGAAAACTGTCCCGGATCATTTAATTTTTCCGGTAATTTATTAAGAACTATCGCAGATCATTCTGTATTAAGAGAAACACGCGAAATATCTTCAAGTTTCTTTTTATTTGATAATAAATCCTTGAGATATTTTGCGTATTTAGGCATTTGAGAGAGTGCCTCGCAAAATGGTACATTGATTTGTATTTGTTTTAAAATATTTATAAAAATTTTATACTGCTCCTCGTTGCGCTCATTTTGTAATTTAGAAGGATACGGAATAGAAGGCCTTTGAATAATGCGCCGAACAAAATCAGAAGAGTTTAAATGCGGAGTTGGAGTTGAGATGTTTACCTTAGGCTCGGCCAAATTTGGACTTTTTACCTCCTTTCCGCTGCGGAGGGTTATAGCGTTGGCGCTCTCCTGTGGATTTGGATCAGTATTGCCCAGTAGAGCTCCCTACTGGAGTTCAGAGAACATCTTGGCGAGTTGTCCAATCTGATTTTCTAGACATTTAATAGATCCAGAAAGGTTCCTGATATTGGAGTCAGTAGCGGCGACGTATTTGGTGAAGACCTCTTCAAGTGAAGGGGCCTTTGGTGGTTGTAGTGGAGCGAATCCGGGAGGATTCGCTTGTGGGGGCGTTGAGCAATATTGGGGTTGCTCCATGAAAAATTCGGGTGTTTCCTTAAACCCAGATTATAACTATTAGGAAGATTATTAATTGGGTTATAAGGAGGACGATAGGAGTTCCCCATATAATCAACTTGTTCTTGATTATAATAATAATTATTATAATTATTATTATAGTTATTAGCCCCGTTAGTGGTGGAGAAAGCAGACATCTCCGCCATTTGCTTAGTGAGCCATTCTACTTGATATGCTAAATTCGGGGTGCCCTTGACTTCAAAGAGTCCGGTCAGTTTGTTAGGATGCAACCGTGGCGCATTCCACTGATAAGCATTCATGGCCATCTCCTCAAAAAGCTCTTGAGTGGCATCTGGGGTTTTGTTATTTAGAGGTCCCCCAGCTGTCGCATCAATCATTTGCCTCGTTTGGAGATTCAAACCATTGTAGAATGTTTGAACTTGTTGCCATAAAGGAAGGGCATGGTGAGGACATCTCCACAATAATTCCTTGAAGCGCTCCCATGTGTCATCGAGAGACTCCGAGTCTATTTGCGTAAATGAGAGAATGTCCGTACGTAATTTAGCGGACTTCGCCGGAGGAAAATATTTAGTTAAAAATTTCTCCGTCATCTTGGCCCACGTAGTGATGGAACCTTTAGGAAGAGATCCCAACCACTGCTTGGTCTTAGTCCGCAAAGAGAATGGAAATAAACGCAAACGAATGGCGTCATCGGTGACGCCATTGATTTTAAACGTATCGCAAATTTCCAAAAAATTTAATAAATGTAAATTTGAATTTTCATCTGGTAAGCCATCAAAATGACTGTTTGCTGTACCATCTGAATGATACTCGTTTTAATTTCAAAATTATTATTCGCCACCGCCGGGCGAATAATGCTAGATTGTGTTCCCTCCAAATTTGGCCTCGCATAATAGGACATAGTCCGTAGCGGGGCCTCATTATGGTCGGGATTATCCATTAAACCTTCGTTAGTTTCTCCGATTGACTCTTCTTGAATTATTGGTAGATCACTAAATCGGAGACGACGCCGCAAGGTGCGGTCGATTTCCGGATCAAAACAAAATTCAAGATTAATTGAAGAGTTTCCTCGGATCATAAACCAAAAGAAAAGAAAAGATGCGGAAAAAGAAAAAGGGGAAATAAGAATTTAGATTAATATATTTATTTTAATTTTATTAAATTTTTTTATTTTTTTTATTTTTTTTATTAGGTGATTTAAAATTAGTCCTGGACTTCCCAAGATCTACCGGTGAAGGGCTTGCAAGGTACTAGAGGCTGTGATGGGAATTCAAGCCCAATGCGTCCTTTCCAGGAATTTAGTTACACCTTAATAGAAATACGAAAATAAAAGATAAAATTAATAAATATTTCGCTTTTTGAAATATCAACCGAAGTCCCCGGCAAAGGCGCCAAAAACTTGATGGACAAAACTATATCCGCAAATGAAAACGACAAGTGTACCATATCGAATGTAGTATAGGTTATAAAAAACCAAGGTCATATTAGACTCGGGGTGGTTGATTACTCTTACTTCGGAAAATCTCTATTATTTTATCGAATAAAACTCGGGTTGGTTGTTTGCAAGAAAGAGAAATAATTTGTTAAAACTATGATTAAAAAACTAGCACTTGACCTTGAATCACCTTGGAAAAATAATTAAATTAAGAAATAAAACTTCTAATTCTCTTTAAAAGAATTGCTTGACCGTGGAGGTTCTCGAATTATAAACGTACCTCTCTCGAGGATACGCCCAACTAAGATTAGGTTGTTCAACCGAACTCTCGTTCTATAATTGAAATCCCTAAACTTGCTTTAACGAAGTGAACCCCTCTATTGGATTTGACTCCAATCCGGGAGATTTATGTCGTCCTCTCTCGAGGAGTGCATTAATCTCTTTATCCTTGAAATGATCGATTCGAACTCAAAACCTCTCGGTTATTAGAGTACGAAAACAAGAATGAGATTTATATATCGATAATATAATCTCAAACAATTTAAATTCAAGGATAAATCTAAGTGATCTAAATAGGAGAGAAAGAAGTTCTAAACAAAATTATGAATTATTTTTTCCTTTGATCATCTCGGCCGAGTACTAATGGAAATTTAGCTACTCATGGAGATGGAGGAATTGAGAGAAATAAAAGAGTACATAATGGAAAAGAGAATATATTAAGAGAAAAAGAACTACTTTTTATTGATTTGCAAAAGAAATTACAACTAGGAATTAAAAAATTACAAGCTAGGAATTGAAAGAGCAAGCTAAGAAGAAAGATTACAAGCTTAAGAATGACAAAAACAGTGCAAGAAAATAAGCTAGAACTCCAAACCTTCGTCCCTGAACGTCTGGAAAAGCACCCTTTAAATAGCTGAAAATTTGGTGTTACACGCCTTTGGTCACGCCCGTGACCAAGGGGCATGTAGGGGGCCTGATCGGTGCTGGCGGAGAGGGCGAATTTTGGCTTCAATGCAGGCATTTCGGACGCGTCACGCCCTAGATCACGCCCGTGACCTTGGGCGTGTAAACTTTAAAACTTGCTGCTGGCGGGAAGCTTCGGCAGAAAATTTGCGCGGGAAGAGTCACAACCGTGTACTGGATGTCACGCCCCAAATGTCATGCCCGTGAATGGATGTCACGCCCGTGGCCATAGGCGTGTAATTTTAATTGACGTGGCAGCTGATTCTGGATGCTTGCGGCGGGTCACGGTCGTAATATTGGGTCACGCCCTTGGTCACGCCCGTGACCTGAGGCGTGTACTAGGCAATTTCTACACGGAACGACTCCGTAGTGGCAAAAACAGGTTTGGAACACTTCGTAGGTTACACGCCCATGGGTCACGCCCGTGACCTGGGGCGTGTAACTTAACTTTTTGCTCAAAACAGCCCAGAAAACCTGAATACACAAAATAAACTTAAGTTTGCATATGAAATAAACAATGGAAGGATTTATATGATAAAATTCCTATAAATAACATAATTTTATATTAAAAACATAATAAACCTAAACTAAAAGATTGAGTAAATAAATTACTCATCAAATGGAATCTTCATATCCCAATCTAAGTATACTAAGGAATTAGTGAAAAGATTTGGTATGTCTGATTCTTCCACCATGAAAACACCCATGCCCTCAAATGTTGTTGTTGATGCTGATGAATCAGGGAAACCTATTGATCAGAAGGTATATAGAGCAATTGTTGGCTCTTTACTTTATTTAACAGCTAGTATGCCTGATATAATGTTTGCTACATGCATTTGTGCTAGATTCCAAGTTAACCCCAAAGAATCTCACTTAATTTTACTAAAAAGAATTTTGAGATATATAAAGGGTTGCCCTAATCTAGGACTTTGGTATCCAACAACATCTGAATTTGATTTAACTGGATTCTCAGATTCAGATTATGCTGGATGCAGAGTAGACAGGAAAAGCACATCAGGAAATTGTCAGTTTCTTGGTGATAGGCTTGTGTCTTGGTTTTGTTAGAAACAAACATCTGTGTATACATGAACAGCTGAAGCTGAATACATAGCTGCAGGCAGTTGCTGCTCACAGATGTTGTGGATACAAAATCAGCTCCTAGACTATGGTGTCAACTTAAATAACTCAATTATATTATGTGGCAATACTAGTGCAATATCTATAGCACAAAATCCAGTTCTCCATAGTAGGACTAAACATATAGAAATTAGGCACCACTTCCTTAGGGATAATGTGGATAAAAACAAATTCTGCCTACAGTTCATCTCTACTGATTTGCAAAGAGCAGATATTTTCACCACACCTTTGGATGAAAAGCAACATATCTTCTTTATAAATCAGCTAGGTATGATAGATGGAGATTCAATCTGTTAAAATTTAAGTTTTCTACTTACCCATCTCTTCATTGAACTCAGGTTTTCTGAAGCTTTTTATTTCAGCCTGTCATCATTAATAAAATTTTTTATTATAGCTGAATATCTACAGAATTGTTTCTCTTTCTAGTTCCCTTTGCACTTGATCTATATTGTCTTGTGCAGGAACAACAGCAATATAAATCTTGCATCCTTCCCTACCTCTATCAAATGTCCCTTCTTCAAGGGGCCTAGCTTCAGGATTTCCTGAACTAGGCAGGGGTAGAAGTTTGTATGAACAAGCTCCATTTGATGCAGTGTTTTTCTCAGGGGGAGTTGTTCTATAAAATAGGCAAGGAGAGAATGCTGAAGAACCTCCAGTCTCAGGGGGAGACACTCTCAGGGGGAGTTGCTGTATGAAGAAGCTTGATAAAGCTTACAGCAGTTTGCTGATTACATTTTGCTGTTTCAGAAAAATTCAGATACAGTTCAGATAAAGTTTCTGATCAAGTTCAGATGCAGATACAGCTCAGAAGAAGAATTTTTATATAGCAATTTCAGTATCAATTATTGTTACAGCACAACTAATCAAAATTATAAAGCTGTTCAGAATTTGAATGCAGATTGCAGATTCTATACAAAGAAGCAGCAGATAACATATTCAGAATATAAGGATTTAGTTCAGACCAATTTCAGAAAGCTGATTAACATAGCAGATACAGTTCAATTATCAGTCAGAATTCAGAACAAGACAAAATTAGATAAAATCAGAATTTCAGAATTTAGAAGGCAGAATTCGGAAAAATCAAAGGTTCTGATTGTATTTTCATTTCTGTTTTTTTTAAATGTAATTTCAAAACTCAGAGTACTATTCATTTTATATCTGATAAAATATTTAAATAATATCAGATATATTCATGCTCTGTTGTTTTTGCTGTATTATTATTTGTTTATTTTCAAATTTTGTCAAATAGTGTCCTAACCCAAATAGGGGGAGATTGTTGGAACAACCCAATTTCTGATTTGGGCTAGGATCACTATATGTTGACTAAGGACAAAGTTGACCCCAATGTATAGTTTTTGGGTCAAGAGTTTTGGCTGTTATATCTAAAAAATTCATTCAGATTCTGCGTTCGACGAACTCCACACTGCGTTCGACGAACGACTATCTGCGTTTGACGAACGGCTTGCATTCTGCGCTCAACGAACGGCATGTTCTCTGCGTTCGACGAATGGCGCTCTGCGCTCGATGAACCCATCTCAGCGGTTGAAGATTTTTTCTAAGTGCAGCGCTCGACGCTTTTGCTCAAGCTCAGTGCTCGACGCTTTTTCTCAAGCTCAGTGCTCGACGCTTTTTCTCAAGCTCAGCGCTCGACGCTTTTTGTCAAGCTCGGCGCTCGACGCTTTTGCTCAAGCTCAGCGGTAGACAAATTTATCCAGGCTCAGCAGTCGACGAATACTTCCATTCGACGAACAGTTTCAGATCGACGAAAGTTCTCACAGATCAACAAAATTAATTATTCCAGCAAGATTCCTTTGAGGTCGACGAAGTAAATGTTGCGTTCGACGAAAATCTTGAGGTCGACGAATCTGCGTTCAACGAATCTTATTCAGATCGAAGAAATATTATTTAAGTGCAGATTTATTTTAGAATATTATATTTATTCTTTCTCTGAACTCAGATCGACGACAGCAACGGCACTTTCCATCAGATCAAGTAAGGAAAATATATTTCCTTTATTATTTAAGTTATAGCGGTTGACATTTCCTCGGAAAAGGACATATTTATGGAAAAGGAAAGAATTAAATGGCGCAGCTGTTTTATGTTTTCAAAATAACTCTCAGCGTGTTATATTCCTTAATTTAAGGAATCTGCAATTAATGTCTGTCAGAGATTTTCAAAAGAAAAGGAAAGAAAATATAGCAGATGAATATACAGCTGTTTTTGTTGGAGCTTGCATTGCGCATCTTTTGGTTTGATAATAACAAATACCATGATATATTTGATCTAGTCTTTTATGTGTTTATAGTGTCTAGGTTGTACAGGTTGAATGAGGAGACAAGTCCTCATTCATGGGCATGATCCAAGAGTGTGTACACTTTAGAAAAAGCAAAAGGATGAGTTTTGTGTTCTGATCTTAAAATGGCCATAACTTTCAATCCAGGAAGAGTTACGGAACGGTCCACCCCATTTCGGAGATCAGAACGACTCCATCTACAGACTGGAGAAGTTTCGGACGACAAAACTGAAGAGTATCTATCTGATTCTGACATCTAGATGTCAGAATCCGATAGCGAAAATGACGTCAGCATGACAACGGGCATGTTCTGCACGATTTGCACGAAGAACAGTTATATCCACTATTGGAATTCCGACATCGATGTCATCGACGACAGCTCTACGACCATCAAATCTCGCAGAAATGTCGCATTCATGGGACACATGGCAGCTGGAGGAGATAACGTCGGCGGACGACATCTAGATGTAGTCGAGGACATCGACAAATTATATTGACTTGTTTTTCGTGGAGGAGAAGTTACACACTATTCTGGAGTACCAATTCCCGAGTGCATTCCATTCAGAGGGCTCCAGAACTCCGAGAACTCCCATTTTGGCAAGAACGTTCAAGAGCGAAGAAGAGACGGTCTGTGCGCAGTATCTCAGGCAATCTTTGCAAGGATTCAACACCGTCTTCAGAGCTTCATATTTAGGGAGTTTCACATCTGAATTTCTATTTTGTATTTTACCTTATCATTTTGTAATCGGAGGAGGAAATCGCCACTTTGTGCGTGGCGTCTAAGTCTGTGTGTGGCTTAGGGGAAATCGTCGCCTTGCGTGTGGCGCCTAGGTCCTTGTGTGGCTTAGGAGGAAATCGTCACCTTGTGCGTGTCGTCTAGGTCCTTGTGTGGCTTAGGAGTAAATCGCCGCCTTGTGTGCATCGTCTAGATTATGGGGAGATCTAGGTGAGGCTAGTAGTAAGATCTAGGAAGAGATACACTATAGTCGACCGGTCCTTGGTTGAAGGACCGGTAAATTTAAAAGAAGTTTATTTTTATCATAGCCTTGATCTTAAGCTTTATTAAGATCAATAGTTCTTTGTATTCATCACTTGTGAAAATAAAATTTTATTTTCAATTTCCTCATGATTTTCTAAGTGATTATTTTGGTTGTGTAAAAATCTACTTTTTCATCATTGCAAAATTATTTTAATATTTTAGAAAAATTTCAAAATAAATATTAGCCCTTATTAACCCCCCCCCCCCCCTCTAAGGGCGCCACAAGATCCAACACTTGGTATTAGAGCGTAGATTATTCCAATACGGCTTCACAACCGGGAATAATGGCGCTTCATGATCTCGCATCTTCTAGAGGGGATCTGTTTTATGAAAATAAAAAATCCTTATCACCACCTTTATTTATGGGTGAAAATTATAATGGGTGGAAAACACTTATGGAAAAATTTCTTAAAACTTTGGATATTGAAGTTTGGAATATTACAATTAAAATGCCCCCAATTATTCTAAATAAAAATGAAATGTTTTTAAATGCCAAATCTATGAATAGTCTATATTGTGCTCTAGATCAAAATATTTTCAAACTTATTTATACGCTTCCTACTACTTTTGAAGTTTGGAAATTTCTTGAGAATACTTATAGTCTTCCTTCCATAGATGATGAACAAGAGGAATTTCTTATGGATTCAAGAGAAGAAATCGACGAGGACTCTTGCTTGGAGGAAGATCTATCTAAGAGAGAAACAATATTGAACTCAATTGATGGCAAAACATCAAGCAAAAGAGAAGACGGAAACTATAGCAAGGTAAGAAAATCTAAATCTTCTCATTTTGTAACAAATTCTATTTCTACATTTCGTGTGCTTAAATTTGCTAAACGTAAAATTTCAAAGCTGAAACATACTAATTCCAAATTACGTTTAGAAAATAAAACTTTAAAAGCAAACGCTAAAGTAGAATCTTATATTGATGTTTCAAATTCTCTTTCATGCTCTTTAATTAAAAATGCTAAACCTTGTTTTGATTATAATACTTTTAAAGGAGAACTCAAGGTTTTGGAAAAAGGTCTTTTAACTTCAAAAGAGCATAATGAAAAATTGATAAAAGAAAATGATAATTTAAAGGATAAACTAGAATCATTAAAAATGTTTATTCAAAAATTTTCATATAATAAAAAATCTTTTATTTCTAGTTTATCAAATTATCAAAAGTCTAAAAGCTTAACTTCATATTATAAGAGTACGTCTATAAGAAAGAGTGGAAATGAAAATCATCAAAATAAGAACCAATCATTTAAAACATATTGTAACCCACTCTTTCAACATTCAATTCTTAAGAAAGACCATCACTCTTATAAACTCTCAAAGAATCAATATAATAAAATTCATTATGATTATCAACATCAATGTATTTTGAAAAATATTTTGAATAAACATAAATCCCAAATAAATTATTTTTCACACAACTACCATCACAAAAATATGTCAAATAATCATAATATGAATTTAAAAGATAAACAACCAAAGTATGAATGGAGGCCTAAAATTAAAAACGAAACACTAACTCCACTTGTAAAGGCCCATTCATCACTATCTCCCCAAAAGCCAACACAATGTATTTCGGTACCCAAAGGAACCATCACATTTGTTTCCCTTTGGATACCTAAATCTCTTATTTACTAGGAATCGTTGTATTGCATGAAGTAGAAATAAATTAAAAATGAAATATCATTACTCTACTTCATGATATGCTTAATTGCTTTTTCTTTTGTTTATTTTTTTTTGAGCCAACTTGTTTATGATCACTTTATGTATCATGAGATATGACTTTAATTTTAAGCCAAATGTTTAACAAATCAAATTGAATTAAATTAAACATAAAGTCATTTTTTGTGATCTATCTTTTCTTTTTTCTATGTTTTATCTTTTTTACATCCATTGCCTATAAATGTCTTATATTATCATTATAAATTGAATGCTAAATTTGCTAAATGATATTATCAAGACTAATGAAATTACTTTCAAAATTAGATTTAAAATGGACTTTTAGAGGTCTTAGGCTAAAATATTAAATGCACAACTTATTGCATATTTGTCTATTTTTCGTTGTTGCATATAATAGCCCCTATATTGTAAATCATAATCGAGAAATATCGGAATCAAATAATATAAAAAACAATGTGTTTTAATGTAACTCTATTGCTAACGCCAGGCGTTATCACTAACGCTGGCGGTATCATATTTTCCTAAAAATTTTGATTTCTCTAATTATTATTTTTCTGAAAAATTATTTTACTATCATTATTTTCAAATACCTTGTATTTGTTTTTGTCTAATATATACAAATTAAAATCAAAAAGAAAATTTACAAAAATGATAAATATGATTTAACAATCACCACCATGATCTATTAATATCCTATGCTAAAATTCACTATAATTATATATCATAATTCATGATACATCAAGGCTTATCTTAAATCAACTATTTCTATCAACCTTAGGAATTATGAAAGATGGTTATTGGTATTATAGTTTCATATCTTGTTTTGTGTGTGTGATGTGCATCTCTATTGTTTGCATGTATCTCATTTAGACTTATGAATTAACTTGATATCAACAAGATGAAATCAAATAGAATTGACACTTCTCTCTAGGTCTATGAAAATTCAAAACTCTATGTTTGAATACATGCAATTCAATTATATATTTGTCCAATTATACTTAGCTTTGCACCTTATTGTCGTAATTCATCATACTAGCATCATCACTTACCATTGGTAGAAATCAATGTCCATGCTAGTTATATATCTTGCAATGCTAAAGTAAATTATATTACTGGAATATGAAAATCATAATTTCCTTTGTAGTTATTTGCATGAATAAAATTTATTCTAAATAGATTTAAAATTAACAATCGTCGATATAATTGTAAATCCAAAACTAATCATGCAATTATACCATAGCTAATATATTTAAGGCATACACGCTGAGTATGTCCATAATCATTAAACCTATGACATGTGTCTCACAATAGTGAGGGCGTAGGATTATGTGCATTAGAGACCTAACCTCTAAGTCATGTCTTGTCCTTAACCAGGGAGGGTTCTAGTAGGGCTTTGCGAGGCACTGGGGGGAAAGACTGCTAGGTTGAGCGTCGTCTTTTGTATGCATATAGATTAACACCCCAACCTACGACATGTGTGCAGCTCCTCATGCCCATCGGTCACTTAGTACGGGGCTAGAGTGTAGTCATGTAGTTAAGGTATCTTGATCTTAGATATACTCATATTATTTTCATTGCATGAATATTATCTCACTCCTTATACTAAAATCATGCATATTTGTTTTTATTCTAACATTGCATCTTGTGTTTGCATATTTTATTATTTTGAGCTTTAATGATTTTACAAAACACAAGTATTTGAAAAAATCACCAAAAACATGCTAAAAGAGCCTTCAAATCAAATCAATATACTATGAAATTTCAACTGAAGGAAGGTCTCTTTATAGTACAAATGAATTTTGAAAAACATTTTTCAAAAAATCAAGAAATGCATTTCTGTTTTGACGTTAAGAAGTTAACGCCTGGCGTTAGCTCCAATATTTTTTTGTGTTGAATAATTTCTGGTATTATTTTAATATTTTGTGTGTTTTTATTTCTCTATTTGTAAAAAGTTTTCTATCTTTGTATTTCCTTTAAAATGAAATTTTATTTCTTTTAAAATATATATATATATATGTATTTTCTCATGCATTATTTTGGGTTTATATCTCTGGCATAGAATATCATTTACTGAAAGGGCTATTAAAGACTTCTATGTTTTCCATAGAATATATAAAAAAAATCAAATACAAAATTACAAAACAATTTCAAAGATCAAAAATATTTTTTCTCTCTTTATATGTGTTTATTGTTTTGTGCTTTTATAAAAAATTATTAAAAATTTATAAATAATAATAAAAGAAACTGATTGTTATTCATTGTCATTGTCAAGGATGATTAATTATGTCAATTAAAGATTAAATACAATGTTTAATTTAACTTTCAAGTTTCTTTAAAAAAACATTGTTTCGTATTTGTCATGCCTTGAAAATTATCTTGGTATGTGCAATGAAAGTGTTTGTAGATATACATGTGTAGAAATGCTTAGCATGCCTCTAAGTATGAGTAATGTATTATGTTTGATAATGATTTATTGACTCACTTATTTTTGATAATCTACATATGTTTACAATCTTATACTTGCATGATTGTGTATTGTAATACCATAAATGATTAAAATGCATAAAAAGATTACCTACACAACATTGAATTGGTTATTATAATTCTTTGTCTTTCATGCACTTATTCTTTAGAGAAATGTGGTTTAAAAAAATGTTATGTTTGCAAAACAAGTGAATTCGGAGTCCTTAGTCACTAAACTAAAAAGCAAATAATCAATGACAAGGAAAACTCCACCAAGCACTACTCATTCTCCTGATAAGTCTTAATGAGCATTGTGAGGTTGAGCACCTTGGCTAAAGAATTGTAAAGTGTCTTGTAGCAAACAATTTATACACCACTTCTCTTAGTACACCAGATCATAAAATTTAAAATAAAGCTAAAAGTATAAAAGTGATTCCCCAAGCACTACTTTGCTCCCTGATAAGTCTTAATAAGCATTGTGTGTGCATAGCACCTTGGTAGTTGTACTATTTATTTATGTGCATTGAAATATTGTGGAAGTAATAATATTTGTGTATTTTAATGTTGTGTTATTTCATTATATATGTCATGTGTTTTTGATTGTTTCACTTGTATACTTTATCAAAACACTACTTTGTGCACATCATTATCTTTCATAAAACTTCTACTCATGAGAATTGGATCTTAATGCTCATCTACTCAAATCTCTAAAAACTTAAGTAAATGCACTAGATAACAAAGCATGACCGCTACAATGTTTATGTTTACTTGAAATGCAAATTTTATTACATTGTAGGTTGTGTATCTCTTATTGATATTATGAAATCATGCTTGCAATATTATCTTATTGGAATGACATCTCTTTAATCTTTAACTCTAACGCCAACTTTTCAAATTTCAAACTCATTATCCGTTATATGATTTTTTCTTCTAAAAATGATGTTTATGTTTAAGAGTGCTTATTATATTCTTCTACTAGTTTACCACTTATGCTCATTCATGTCTATTATTTTTAACACCATGGTTTCAACAAGTGGTATCTTAAAATAAGAATGCTTATTTTATCATTTCTGTTATGTTGCTTACTACTTTATGTTACATCATGCTTATATTTTTTTTCTCAACAAGTAGTATTTAACAAGCTTTTGATTGCATCTTATTTTTCTTCTCGACATAAAATATATTACTCCTTATTATTCATACTCAATCCAAAAACCCTCTTTTGATACTACCAAAAGGGGAGATTAAATTGCATAAATCTAATATTTAGGGGGAGTGCATTATAATAATATTAAACAGAAAAAGGGGTATATTTGTAGGGGAGTAATCATATAGGAGGTGCATACACTATCATATGCTCGATCATGACAATCCTTCAATAAGTGGTTCCTTATCTATCCTAGAAGATATACACTCATCCCTACCCACTTTTGTTAATAACAAAGGGGGAGAAGAAATTGAGAAATCTAGTAAAATAGATATTTAGGGGGAGTAGTTTATAAGAGAACACTTATGTAGGGGGAGGACATGATATAGAAAGAGTAGGCATTATCGCTTTCTATTCTATCACGCTCTTAATATGTTATTCATGCATATCTTATTACCGCACTCATCTATAAACACAAATTGTCTTAATCTCACTAATTTCTCATACGGGTATTTGTTATTATCAAAAGGGGGAGATTGCTGGAGCTTGCATTGCGCATCTTTTGGTTTGAGAATAACAAATACCATGATATATTTGATCTAATCTTTTGTGTAGTTATAGTGTCCAGGTTGTATAGGTTGAATGAGGAGACAAGTCCTCATTTATGGGCATGACCCAAGAGTGTGTACACTTTAGAAAAAGCAAAAGGATGAGTTTTGTGTGCTGATCTTAAAATGGCCATAACTTTCAATCCAGGAAGAGTTACGGAACGGTCCACCCCATTTTGGTGATGATAACGATTCCATCTACAGTCTGGAGAAGTTTCGGATGACAAAACTGAAGAGGAGCTATCGGATTCCGACATCTAAATGTCGGAATCCGACAGAGAAAATGACGTCAGCATGACAACGGGCATATTCCGCACGAGTTGCATGAAGAACAGTTATATCCACTGTCGGAATTCCGACATCGATGTCATCGACGACAGCTCCACGACCATCAAATCTCGCAGAAACGTCACATTCATGCGACACATGGCAGATGGAGGAGATAACATCGGCGGACGACATCTAGATGTAGTCGATGACATCGACAAATTATATATTGACTTGTTTTTTGTGGAGGAGAAGTTACACACTATTCTGGAGTACCAATTCCCGAGTGCATTCCATTCAGAGAGCTCCAGAACTCCGAGAACTCCCATTTTGGCAAGAACGTTCAAGAGCGAAGAAGAGACGGTCCGTGCGCAGTATCTCAGGCAATCTTTGCAAGGATTCAACGCCGTCTTCAGAGCTTCATATTTAGGGAGTTTCACATCTGAATTTCTATTTTGTATTTTATCTTATCATTTTGTAATCAGAGGAGGAAATCGCCGCTTTGTGCGTGGCATCTAAGTTTGTGGTGGCTTAGGGGAAATCGCCGTCTTGCGTGTGGCATCTAGGTGCTTGTGTGGCTTAGGAGGAATTCGCCGCCTAGTGCGTGGCGTCTAGATCCTTGTGTGGCTTAGGAGTAAATCATCGTCTTGTGTGCAGCGTCCAGATTATGAGGAGATCTAGGGGAGGCTAGTAGTAAGATCTAGGAAGAGATACGCTATAGCCGGCCGGTCCTTGGTTGAAGGACCGGTAAATCTAAAAGAAGTTTATTTTTATCATAGCCTTGATCTTATGCTTTATTAAGATCAATAGTTCTTTGTATTTATCACTTGTGAAAATAAAATTTGATTTTCAATTTCCTCATGATTTTCTAAGTGATTATTTTGGTTGTGTAAAAATCTACTTTTTCATCATTGCAAAATTATTTTAATATTTTAGAAAAATTTCAAAGTAAATATTAGCCCTTATTCACCCCCCCTCTAAGGGCGCCGCAAGATCCAACAGTTTTTACATGACAGATTATCACAGAATATTTGGCTGTACAGAAAACGACAGAAAAGGAAGAGAGAGAAAGATACTGGAAGAAAAGAAGAACAAAAATAGACAGGTCATCTTCTTCCTCCTTAGCATTATTCTCAGAGGACTGAACTTCATCGTCTTCCTCCTCCAGCAGCACACATTTTTTGAGAACAGCTACACCATCTCTCAGATTTCCTACTGCAAAATAAGAATCAAGAAATGAGAAAGCTTCAGGAAGAGAAGAGAAAGAAGAACAAAAAGAAAATCATCTTCTTCTTCCTCAACAACAACAATCTTATTTCAACTGAGAACTTTAATTCTTCTCTTAGTCTTTTGCTGCAAGTCCAGATCTTCAAAATAGCAACAACAATCTGAGAAGCATTCTTGCGTTTCAGATTTATCTGCTACAGGAAGATCAATTCTTTCAAAGAAAAGCTCCAGCAAAATCAACTGTCAAACATCTCATATCAGAGAGAGAAGTTCTTTTCTACATCAACATCCACTAGAGTCTTCTCTATACATCTTGACAGAGAAGAACATCTAAACCCCTCTCTATCCCATTCTGTCAGGGCTCAAACTCCCTTCAAAAGTTTACCCCATTGGTGGAAAAACACCTGATCAAAAAATCTAATTGGTTTTTGGGCACCTTATCAAAAGCTCATTGGTGTGAGGGCACCTGATCAAAAATCCTAGTGGATTCCTACCAAGGGTGGTAGAAGAGTAGACGTACCCAAGTTTAGTGGGGAACTACTATAGCTCTTTGTGTCCTCTGTGTTTGATTTCTTTTATGTGTTGTGTTGTGTGCTATTTTCATTATTCTTTTTATTTCAGTTTTTATTTATCACTCACTCTCTACACATATACTTATATCAGTATTTTCAATTCCGCAAATAAAACTAAGGGAAAAGTTTTAAATTCTATTCACCCCCCTCTAGAGTTAATTTAAGATCTAACCTCCACTTTCAACTTTTTCTGATGGGTGATTGGTTTGGCCCTTCTACTTTTTCAGTTCTTAGCAGATTTCTGCTAGTCTCATCAGCATAATCCTCTAGCTTCTCTTCTTGGAAATCTTTACTTGGGTCCTCTTGGTCTACTGATCCATGATGGACAGCATCCTCAGCCCCAATGATCTTATTGATCACTTCTTCCATTTGAGCAGGGAGTTCACCATTCTTCTCCCCCTCAGTCTCAGCATCCTCTTGCTCAGTTCCTGTTGTTGCCATTGTTCCGAGTCCTAGAATTAAGGCAGAAGTCTGAGGGGAGATTTTTTTTCTCTGCAGGCACTTCAGAGTCAGACGAGTCTGAGTTGTTGCCCGATTTGCTTTCTTTTGAGGATATTTCTGTCTTCCACTTCACATCCTCTACTGTCTTCTGCTGCTTGGGAGGCTTAGTCCGAGTTTTCTCCCACCTATCAAGGATTTTGTGGTCCATCCTTCTCATGTGATGAATTTTTACTCTATACTTTTTGTTAAAGCTTTCAGGGTAGGATAGCAGAAAATATAGTGATAGAATTCTTCCCAGATTTGGATCTTGAAATATTTCCTGTATCCTCTTGAAAATTTGCTGACCCCAGTTGGTCTTTTTACTTAGGATTATCCTTGCCATTATCTCAAACATCGTCTTGGATATCCTGTCATGCGACCCTACTTTGCAGAGGAGGGCTTTACGTACTATATCTGCGACAAGTTTTCCTTGTTGATTAAAGCTCTTCCTTTTTAGGGACCCATGGGTCTTGTTGGAGTGTCCGCACCATTCCAGAGCTTTGTTGAGGTCTTCCTGGGTGACCTTTTCATCTTCCTCCCCCTTGGCAAAGGCTGGCAACTGAAGTGCCCTGGCCAGCCTCTTAGGATTCACTTTGACCTTTATCCCATTGATTATGCTTTTCACAGATGTTACTTTTGAGCCACCCTTGGCGTTAGAGTAGAACTCCAGTACTTCTCTTTTGAGTATCACTGTTGGTTCAGAGAGGGAAAATTCCAGACTGACAACGTCCAATAGATTGATAGTATTTTGAATCTCTTCTGGTACTTCCACGAAACCATTCCTTACCACTTCACTTCCTTCAAAGAGGAATCCTTCCTTCTTTAGCTTCATTTCTTACTTGATCGGAGATGATTCTAATTTAGTCGACTCGTTCACTCTTCGAAGGCGTAGAGACCGCGACATCTTTTTAGGGCTAATGTAGAAAGTGTTTTAACCTTAAGACGTCTGACCTTATTTATAGTAATCGAGTTAGAAGTTGAAGTGTCATTTGTTAAATGTCTGATTAACTGAAGTTTAGATGTAATGATTGGTTATGCTCAGGTCTATTTAAGAGTCCATTGATGATTAGGTATCGTCGTGATGCAAATTTGATGTCGATGACTCATTCCGACAATACCAATCATCATTTCGACGATATAGTTTTGTATTCAAAACGATATTATTCTTTTTTCACTCTTTTGTATGATCAGTGCAATTCTTTAGCAGTGCCATACATATGTGTTCCTTGAATGATAGCTTTTGCTTACTCAAGTACAAATTACCTTAAACAAAGTGATAAGAATGATGTTATGTATTGAACATCAACATAGTTACCTTCACCTTAGCTTTTATATCTTCTTGAGCTAGTGGCTCCCCCTTGATGAGATGACCACTTATCTTTATTCTTAGCTCCCCCTTGACCAGTGCATCTTGGCATGTGGTGAGGTTTTTCTTAGTCCAGAGTTGAGCCTGGAGCACTTATTGTCCATTAGCGTTGTTTGGTTTTTATTGGCCAAATGGACTTCCGTGCAAAACAAATTTAATATCCCTTAGGAACCAAGGTGACTTGGGTCCTAGGTTCTTGTTAGTGTAATAAGAAACTCTCCAGGAGGTCTCTCCACTGCACTAGGCACACTAGGGATGTGCCAACATTCAATGGCAAAGTGTCCCACTTTGCCACAACACCAACATTCATGGATGTTGTACCTTCTTTTCTGAACAATTTTTGAAGTGGGTGGGGAATTACAATGCTTATGTTCAGTAGAGAAGGCAACAACATTCTTCCTATCTCTCTCAGCCATGAGCTGACTAGCTGCTCTAGCATAATTATTTCTTCTTGTCTTTATCTATTTGTCAGCAACAGATGTCAGCTTGGTAGCTGATATGGTGTTGATGGCATCAGATATGATCAAGTGAGAATTGATTATACTGGGGATATCAACCTACTTCTTTGCTGGGAGAGATTGGGTAGGTGTTGCTTCCTTACCCTTGAGTGTGGGGGCTGGGGCACCAAACACAAATAGTCCATGATGGGCCATTTGGATTTCCTCATGGGGAGCCTTCAATGCACTCATCCCCATGCCCTTTCTCTTCCCATAGTCAGGAGCATTTCCCAAACTAATAGAGCTTCCATTCATCTAGTGACCATGGACATTGTCCTGATCATACATATTAGAGGGAAGCACTACCTTCTGAAAGGTGGTATGAGGCTCTGCATTAGTTTTTCCCCTTTCTCCATTCCCAGTATATACTTCCCCTTCATTGAAACCCAATCCCTCCTATTTCCATAGGAGGAGAAGGTATCAATGATGGGTAGTATAGTTTTGGGATTAGAGAATTGAGCCACCAAAATTCTTTCCTTAAGAAGATAATTCTAAAAGTTTCTTGATAAGTTCTTCCCTTTGGAATCTTTCATCATAAAGCTTGTCTATGATTTGCTAGAGCTCACAGGAGTTGGTGCCCTCATTGTGGGACATACCCATTTCCTTATTCATCACAGCCTTGATGGGTCTGAGTGATTCTAGCTCCCTAGCTTGCTTCTTAACAAGCTTCTTTCTCTTTCTCAGAGCTCCCAAGAGATCACCAAACTGCTCTATTAGATCAGCATGGTTCTTATTGTTGCTTGATGAGCAGTCTTCTGCATCATCTTCTGAAGATGAGCAATCATCTAATGCACTCTTGGTTTTCTTAATTGAAGCAGGTAGTAAATGCGTGTGAGTGATGCATACCTGATCATAATGTGATTCATCATGATTTTCTTCATCTGATAGAGCCATCAACCCGTAGACTTCCTCATCCTCAGAGTCACAGTCTGTGAGAGTCAAGGGTGCTCTTATTCTTCTTCTGACTACAGAGCATTCTTCATCTTCAGATTCATTGTCTGAAATAGTCAAGGGTGCTCTTATTCTTCTTCTGACTACATTGCATACTTCATCTTCAGATTCATTATCTGAAATAGTCATGGGCGCACTGATTCCTATACTTCTTTATTCTTTATTGTGAGAAGAGTTCCAGCTACTTCCAGCTGCTTTCACATAAGGATCTGAACTTCCTGATGTCAGATCCTTTGACTTTCTCCATAGAGTTAGGATATGATGATCAGTTGATTTGATATATCTAAGAGCAGATCTGTTCAAGTTGTTAAGTTTTTTTGAACAACCTCCCTCTGATACCACTTGTTAGTTATTGGGTGTCAACTTATCACGTAGAGGGGGGGGGGGGGGGGGGGGGGGGGTGAATTGGTTTTTAAAATTATTTTGTCCCCTTTAGGTGTTCTTGTTTTCTGGTTAATAGATCTATAGATTAGTAAACCACTTCACAGAAAACACACAAGAACTTATAGAGGTTCCTCAAGACAGGTTGTCTTGAGTAGTCCTCTTTCCCTCCGCACCTACCTAGTAGTGTGCTAGGCTCGGCAAACTCTGCCAAAACTTCAAGCTCTCAAGCCTTAAAACACGGGCCCGTAAGTCCTACAGCCTAAGCCCGCAAGCCCCTACTGCACCCGAGCCGTCAAGCTCGACAATCAGACCCTCAAGCCCTACCTAGCTCAGACCCGCAAGTCTAGCCTCTGCCATGGCCTGCAAGTCTTCATAGGTCTCAAGCCCTCAAGCTTGACAATCAGTCCCTCACTCCCTACCCCTTGCTCAGACCCGCAAGTCTAGCCTCTGCCCTAGCCCGCAAGCCTTCAAAGGTCTCAGGCCCTCAAGTTTGACAATATTGGACTCACAAGTCCACTACCCTAGCTCTCTAGCCTCACAGCTCTCCAGCTCTAAAGCTAGACACTCAGATCTGAAAACAGATCTTACAGGTTTGGCCCTCAATCCTTACAACAATGAAAGTCGAAATAAGAACTCTGCCTGATGGAGATCGACAACTTAGCCTGATGGAGATCGGCAACTTGTCTAGAAGAAGATGCTTCTTGATTTGTCATTTTTGGCACTGGATCTTCTTTAGCCCTTCTTTTGCCTGATGTTGATCGGCTTCTTATCAGTCAATAGAGATGACTGAAACTTTAAAGAACACCGGATAGGAATCTTTGTTCTCTTCTTCTTCTTCTTCACCGTAGCTATAACTGTTTGATCGAAATGCTATGCGGGATTCTTTTTGTTCCAAGATTTGAGTGAGAACGAGAACGACTGCTTTTCTTCTCTTGAGGGAAGTCGTCTTTCTAGGGATTCCACCGTTCCCTTTTATAGGATTGAGGAACTGTCCAACGGTCTCCTATGATGTCCTTTAATGTCAGATGCCCCCATTCCTTAATAGCACGCACTGATTGGACAATCAGGTGGCGGCATTAAATGCATGACAGTGCGTCCACAACATTTGAATTCCGTCTCGTTGGTGTTCTGAGCTGTATGATGATATAGATAGCGTCTCGATGAGAAGGCTTCGTCGTTGTCTTAGATCTTAGTAGATCTTCAAGTTTTCTTGCTTCTACCTCTAATGCTGATATCTCGACGATACGAGATATCCTAGCGTTTCTGCATATACAATGATTGTTGGATCGGTAAGCGCCCTTAGAGGGGGGGGGGGGGTGAATAAGGGTTTTAAGGATTTTAGAATTATTTTTAATATTTTAGAAAAATCTTTGAATATGATAATAAAGAAGATCAAGACTAATCAAATAAAGTAAAAATAGAGACATGATTTTATTAACTTGAGAAACATGATTACAAAATTTGATCTCTTATGAAAGCTAGAAATCAAAGCCAAATAGAAAAGAAACCTTTTGGTTTTCTATCCCGACTCGCTTCCCCACGAACCGGTGGCCCTAGCCTTATTCTCCCCGAATTCGGCCTCAAGCCGCTCTAGCCAATCCCTCCCAGGATGTGGCCTCGATCCCCCCTAGACCTAGCCTAGATCTAGTCGCCAACACGAGGCGATTTTCAGCGCTAAGTCTACCCCAGACCTAGTCTCCAACACGAGGCGATTTCACTAATCGTTTACAAAGAGGAATATGAAATAACAATAAAGAAATAAGAACTCCCTCAAGATGGACTTCTGAAGTTGGAGACGAAGATCCGCCGTTGAATAAGCGTTGTAGAAGCGGACTTCGATCTGATCCGGCGTGACGAGATTCTCCTTCAGAAGTTTTGCAGAGCTTCGCTAGCACATCAACTTGCGGCCAAGATAGCCTCTGGAATTCTGGCACTCAATATATCTCTCTAATGTCTCCCTCTGAAACGAGAGGACCTGGGTCCTTTTTATAGACTAGAGCTAGCGCCTGCGCTAGCCACTACCGCCGGCACTATCTCATATAAGGAGACTTTTTGCGCGGCAGAATCTTCAATCTGAGGCAACAATTCCAGCATGCCTTCTGTGCATTGAGCTAGCGCCGGCGCTATCCACTATCGCCTGCGCTATCTCATATTAGGAGACTTTTTGCGCGGCAGAATCTTCAATCCGAGGCAACAATTCCAGCATGCCTTCTGTGCATTGGGCTAGCGCTGGCGCTATCCACTATCGCCTGCGCTAGTGATCAGTTTGGAGTTGATGGCTCAATTTCAGGGGCAATCACCATATGTAAACCTTGAGTCATTTTGACCAGTTATCCTGCACACCTAGATCACACAAGATTAAATACACACATAGGATTTGTTATTCTCAAACCTAGGAGATGCGGAAGACCGTGTTCCAACAAACTCCGCCTTTTGATAATAACAAATCCATTAATGATAAATCAGAGCATTAATCTAAATAAGCATGAAGAAACATATTTGTGTGTGTGTGACAAGGATGACTTAGGATAAATAATGATTATAGCATTTTAGTATTGCTCCCCCTAAATACCTAAATACATGCTCCCCCTAAGTGAATGCTCTCCTAAAATGTTCTTAATTGAATTAAGCATGTTAGATATGTTATCATGTTAGTTCTCCCCCTTTTACATTTTATCATGTTAGTTCTCCCCCTTTGTTATTAGCAAAAGCGGGTAGGGAGACACCACTTCAAGCTGTTGTAATAAGTTTAATAGGCATGATCAAGCTTTGAGAGAAGGAAATGATAAGGAGTTGTAGAATTCTTTTCATTGAATTAGATTAGAGTTTGAGTATCTGTATTTTCATAAATCAGAGTTTTGTAGCATAATGCAAAGGTGCGGAAGACTTAAAAGAAAACATCTTGTATAAGAAGTGATAATTCAAAAAATATTGAAGTTTTAATTTCATAAAGAAGATGTTTTGTACATCAAAGGTTAAACAAGAGTTTAATTTCACCAATGAAGAAACCAAGCATGAATAAATATTATCACAAGAGAGAGAACTACAATGTTATGGTAATTCATAATTTCAAAAACAAACTAAACATTGTAGAAATCATGCTAGGTTATCTAGTGCATTTTATAAATAAAGAGTAAGTATAGAATTAGCATTAGGATCCAATACTCATGAGAAGAAGTGTTATGGAAGATAATGATGTGCACAAGTGTATTTTGAATAAAGTGAACAAGTGTGTTAACCAAAAAAATACAAGACAAATATAGAGTAAAGTGCACAATAAAACACAAATAATTTTACTTCCACACACTTTTAAGCACAAATTAAAATGTACAACAACTAAGGTGCTTTGCACACACAATGCTTATGAAGACTTATCAGGGTGCAAAGTAGTGCTTGGGGGATCACACAAGTGAATTTTTCAAGGTTGATTTTTTTTTTGTGATCCTGTGTACTTAAGAAGAAGTGGTTTTATTTTTAAAATGAAGAGTTTGCACAAGACACTTTACTAATCTATCCAAGGTGCTCAACCCCACAATGCTTATGAAGACTTATCAGGAGGTTCAAGTAGTGCTTGGTGGAGGTGGCTTTGTCAAGGTTATGATGAGTTTTGATTTGAACAAAGTTCTCCGATTACACTTGTTTTGCAAACACTTTAAAGAAGAAATTTCAACCACTCTTCATAATATTTAATGGTGCAAATAAATGTTGTGTAGGTAAGATACTTGTGCAATTTTAATTTTATGTACAATTACAATATATTAGCAAGCATTCTTAGATTAAGAAGCACAAGCAGACTAAGTCAAAAGGTGAGTGAAATAATATCATTATCAAACATAAAACATTTTCTCATACTTAGAGGCATGCTAAGCTTAGTCCTACACAAACTTTTCTAATTATTATTGATGCACATATGAATAGATAGATCAAAGCATGAGAAAAGCAATGTTAAAGAAGTTTGAAAGAATCAATTGTAACATTATAGAGACTCTAAAGAATAGATTTAAATCATGCTTGATGTTAAAAATACAAAAATTTTGGATTGTTTTTAAGTTTTATGTTTTTGTATTTTGATTTTTGAAAAAAAAAACTTTAAATAAAAGCACAACATATTTTTGGTTTTTGTCTTTTGTAATTTTATATTTGATTTTGGTAAATGACAAAAGCTTTAAACAAGTGCAAAACATATTTTTGGAATTTTGTCTTTTATAGTTTTGTTTTTGATTTTTCAAAATTTAAATAAAATTAGTGGTGCAAAAACAAATAGTACATATCTAGTAACATAATTTTTGGAATTTTTCAAAATTTTAAAAATGCAGAAAATCAGAAAGTCACGCTAGCGCCGGCGCTAGCGCTAGCGCGGAATACAGTACACGTTTTCGAGGTGTTTAAAATTTTTGAATGTTGATCCTGATTAGGTGTCCCAATAGTAGTTTCATGCTGAAAGTGCAGATTTTTAGGAGATGTTTTTGATGGTTAAAAGTGAAGAAGTTTGTATTTGTGAGCATGTTTTAACTTGTAAGATCTAGCACACCTAACTCAAGTCGTAATAAACGAAATCGTGCATCGGGAAGAGGTTTAGTGAATATGTCAGCGAGTTGAGAGTCTGTCCCAATGAAGCTTACTTTTACATTTTCTTTCTTAATGTGATCCAATTCCGGGAGCGGGATTCCTGTTCCGGGAGCGGGATTCCTGTTCCGTACGCCGCCGACCACCACCTTGGGACGCCTCCACTTCATCTCCTACGCAAGGGGAAGCCTCCTCCATCCATTCCAAGACTTCCTCCATTGTCCGTGAGTGTTCTCCATCGTCCGCAAGCCTCCAAGCAACCATTCTCTCATTCCGCCCGGTGAGAAGAAGATGAAACCTGAAGTCGAAGACGACGGAGCTACGTAGGGAGATTGTGACAGCTCTCTACGTCGGAAGCATAGTCCGCCTGAGCCCGGAGGTAGCCCGACAACCTACCATTCCGGCCGTGAACGGCCGCTAGTCTTCACTATTGGTTATCCCTTTCTTCTCTCTTTCATTGTACTCGTTATGCTTTGTAAACTCGAATATTGTGATGTTGTTTGTTGAAATGAGTGTTTCCTTGTTGTTCTTCATGGTTCGGTTGTGATTCACTCCATTTCCACTCACTCACTCGCACGCGCACGCAAGGTGTTTGTTCCGTGTTAGCAAGAGCTAACGACGGTTGTGAAGAGGTGTTTACGACCCTCACCCTTTCGCGCTAGAACACACTCCATCTGCCTCACGAAGCACGGCATCGCGGCCGTTGCATCCATCTCACCTTGCGAAGCGGTGCTTTCGACCCGCATCTCTTTTACTGTTGTTAAGATTAGGACAAACCAACCAAAAACCCCCTTTTTCATGTGTGTTTCGTTCGTGTAACAAGAGTCACGCTACGCATCTCGTTCACCCAACCTGCATTCCTCAAGAGACCGACATTCGGGGAGGCCACTCTCCACATTTATTACTTGACAGCGACCGGTGCACTTGCCGACACGCATCAAGTTTTTGGCGCCGTTGCCGGGGAGTGAAGCCATAAACAGGGAGTGAGGAGTCCGTGCACGAGACAAGCTCAGGGGAGGCTTTAGCAGATCTTTTTGCGGAGGAACCGAATCTTGTTGTCCCTCCAGTTTCTTTGCAAGATTTTTCTACACATATTCTTTTTGATCCTATTGAAGTAAAGGAGCTGGGTGATGCTTCTGACTCAGAGGGTGCTCCAAAGTGGGATGAGGATGTCATTCTCCCTGAGGGGGAGAATGAATACTTTGAACACGATGATGCACCTCGGTGGGATGAGGAGGATACTCTCTCTGATGAGGAGGTTTGCACTTCTTCATGGGACGAGGAGGTCCAAATCACCACTGAGGCTCCTGAGTTCTCAAGTCCCCCTCGCTATGATATTTACGATGATGATAGCGATCTACCCTTGGATCTTGCTGGGAGTGAAACCGGGATCACTCCCCAGATTGTTGATGATTTACGTTTTTCTTCTCGTTTCTTTCTGGACCCCCTTCTTCTTCCGAGCCTGTGCAGGTTGAGTCTTTACAGGTGCCCCAGGAGGACTTGGAGCTTTTTGCTCAAGTCAATGATGAGAGTATCCTCTCATGTGAGGAGGTTTATTCCCCCTCCGTTGAGGAAGCTCCACCCATTGCCTTTTCCTCCTGCTGCTTCCCTGTTGACGATACCTTGCTAGGCAAGGATGTGTTTTGTGAGATGAGTGAGGACCAGGCCTCCTCCTTTTCTTACATTCTCTACCCTCTACCTGTGAGGAGCAGGTATCTATATTTAGGTAGAGGGGTGACTGTTCTATCACCGTATCGGTACCCGCTACCGACACGGATATTAGGCCAGTTACCTGTCCACTTCTCCTTCCATAGGCCCATTAGCTAGAACTCTTAAAGTTTGAATAAGTCGTGCTGGGAGGACAGTAACCCCAGTAGTTATCTTTCTTTTCCTGCATTCTTATTTCTTCTAATCATGTTTAGTTAGTAGTACTTTCTTTTCAGTTTTCTTTTGTCTTTTGTTTTTGCGGAGCTGACCCCTGCAGGTATCTTCTCTGGATGGCGGATGTTGCAGCTCATTTTAGCTTACACGCCAATCTTCTGGTATGCTCACTTGCTGAGCATTGGGTACTCTCTTCCCCTAGCCTTTGCTGATTTTCATGTCATATATTATGCGGATTGTTTAGTTTAAGTCTGGGGGAGAGTAGTTTTGTTTACCCGCTCACGTGCACTATTGCACTGCATACTAGAAGATTTCATTTAAATTGTTGTTCATTTTCATTGCACACCACCGCACCCACTTGAGCGCGTACTCGCCTGTATGCATGCTCTGTAGTGAATTTAATTCTTCTGCTTATGTGGGAAAGTCTAGGTGATGGCTTAGGACTATGTAGCAGAGTAAAATGTTGACTCTAGTAGTGCTCCTAGTCGAGTGCTCGGTTGCATAGAAATTTGTGTAGATTAGACTTCTTTTTATACTATGGTTTTATATTTTTCTCTATTAGTGTAAATGTTGTTTACTCTACTCAAATGGTGAATCCGGTGTGAATCAAACGGTAGCGTAGGGATGTGTGTAAACGATCGCTAGACTCGTATTGCTTGAGTCGGGAGAAAGGAGAATCTTTCTCGGTGGCTAGAACTTGCCCCAAGCGATTCTTGAAGCATTGGCATAGGATAGTTCTAGTGCGTGAGAAACACGTAGGCCATTATTTTGGCTCGGTTGAACTTTTTATTTCATGCCTATCGTCTACCCTTGCTAGCCCCTTTGTGCCTACCCTTTTCTTGATTCAGCTCCACATTTATCTCACCAAAGCCTAAAAGCCTAGCCTAGTCACACACCCAAATCTGAGCTTTAGTTGTAGTTTCATTTACATTTTGGGGGGTGTTGATTGTGGTGTCTATTATGTGAATCTGTGGATGTGCTCATTTGAAAATTTTGCTGAAAGAAAAAAAAAAGACAAGAAAAAGAAAGATAGTAAGAAAAATGAAAAAAAGAGAAGAAAGAAAAATGAGTTTTATTGAAAAATCATGTAGAAAAATTATGTATTGGGAGTAGGCAGTGCACACACCTATATTGCAAAAGTACAAGTCTGGGGGTGTGGTGCACCTGCATTCGATTTTGGTGCGCGGGTAGTTATTTTAAAAGCTCAATTGGGTTATGTGTTTTAAGCCATTTTGTTTATCATTGTTTACCTCACCGTAACCCAAGCCTCAATTAAAACCTGAAAGTCCTACCGACTCACGCTATGGACCAATCTAGTGTCGTGGAGAGGATGTGACCGGGTGAGCTTATGGTCACCGACACTGATGGATTTCAGTGGAGTTTGTCCTGCATCCCGATCTTGAGCAATGCTCGTCTCAGCGCTTAGTTTACTTTCTCCGTATGCATGACCGGACGATTCACCGTTGTTCACCATTTTGAGTAGTTGTAATATGCTTTTACTCTTTTAGAAATATATAAACTGTTTTTATAATCAGAAATCTTTTCTACTATTTTTCTTATGCACGTGAGCATGCAACTTCGCATGGTACTCTGTAGTGTAATCATTAAGCCATCTACTGTTCTTTCCTAGTTCGCTTAGAATTTGTTTGCTCGGGACGCGCAAACAGTTAAGTCTGGGGGTGTGATGAGTCCTGATCATATACACTTTTATGGACTCATCTGGGCCATTTATTTAGTCTTTTCACTGCACATTAGCCCTGTTTTAGCTCATATTTGTTATCACTTGCTATGTGCACTTCTAGGCCCATTTTGGTGTGTTTTCATGTTTATCTTCATTAGTAGTTTTCATGCACTGTTAGGTGCCACTTTCAGTAGCTGGATTCGTGGTGGTACGCTAGAACAGGAGTCGTGCAGGTGCTTCCGTTGCAATTCTGCACAGGAACACTGCGCACGATCACTGGTTCTATTGCGCACGACCACTGGTCGTGCGCCACTGATCGTGTGCACTTAACACTTTTTTCATGAGTTCTGTTTGGTGCAGTGCGCACGACCATCTATGATAGTGCGCACGACCATCGGTCGTGCGCCACTGTTCGTGCGCACTTATCATCAATATCATGAGTTCTGTTTCAACCAGTGCGCACGACCACCTACGATAGTGCGCACGACCACCGGTCGTGCGCCACTGGTCGTGCGAACATGTTATTTCATAATTTCTGTCTTGCAGGTTCCGTCCAGGCAGAGCGCACGATCACCGAATTCTAGTGCGCACGACCACTGGTCGTGCGCCAATGACCGTGCGCACTGTTTATTCCAGCGCCTATAAATTGTCCTGCTCGCGATTTTAGGTCGGATCCCGAATTTCAGCCGTCGTTTTCCGCCCGGTTCCGCCCCTCCACCATCGCCCACCATATGGAGGTGCTCCGGGCTTGCTCTTCACGCCAATCTTGAGCCAGAGTTTCCTCTCGGCCTCCTCCTTCATCCAAGAGCTTCAAAGAGAGATCTAGCCGCCATCTCCATCGAGCAAGAGGAAGTTTGCAACCTCTACCAGATCGTGACATGAAGAAGACGGGTCCATTGGAGAGTCATGACAGCTCTCTCTACCCCGAACGTAGTTGCGGACCGAGCTTGGACGCGGATTGACAACCCGGCGATTCCAACCGTGAATCTACAACGAGACTTCGGATTTGGTCGATTTCTTGCCTTATTCTTCTCTTTTTGATGTATTTGTAGCTAGATCTAATCATGATGATGAAGTGGCACTTGAATTAGTTATATTTACATATATATTTCATGTCTATGTGATTGTGTAATTTATCTATTTGAGTTGCTTGAGGTGCGCCGCCGTCCATTTCCATTCCGCCGTCACGTTCATGTGCCGCACTAGCAATTGCTAGTGGCGTGCTTGTCGAAGAGGTGCTTGCGACCCTCACTCCGCTAGCCTACTCGTCCATCCGCCTACCGAAGCATGGCATCGCGGCCCGTATTCCATCCCGCCTAACGAAGCAGTGCGCTCAAGGCCTGCACAGTTCGATTCCGCTTGCCTACTCGTCCATCCGCCCTTTCGACGCAGCGCGCTCAAGGCCTGCCTAGTCTCCATCCCGCCAAGCGAAGCATTGCAAACCGGCATTGCATAGGAGTAGTTGATAGCTTTTATTTTATTTTCCAAAAGCCAACCCAACTCCCCCGCATTCCATCCGATTTAAGGACTTCAATCTCAAGTCCTTCCTCGAAACCTAACTCCACCTTACTGTGTTCCTCAAGAGACCGACACTCGGGGATTTTCCCCATTATTATTACTTGCGCGACCGGTGCACTTGCCGAATCATCGCATCAGATCCCTAATGAAATGATGACGAACGTCGATGTGTTTGGATCTAGAATGGTGTACAGGATTATTTGTGAGGTCTATTGCACTTTTGTTGTCACATTTAAGATCTATGTTTTTGAGATGAAATCCAAAGTCCTCTAGTGTTTGGCTCATCCATAACGCTTGTGCACAACAACTACCAAGTGCGATATATTCGGCCTCCGTGGTGGAGAGTGCAACCGAAGATTGTTTTCTACTAGACCAAGCAACTAAAGAGGGTCCTAAAAAGTGACACGTACCGCTAGTGCTTTTTCTATCTAGTGAGCACCCAGCGTAGTCCGAATCAGAATAGCCGTGGAGTGTGAAGGAGTCATTATGTGGGTACCATAATCCTAGTTTAGATGACCCTATGAGATAACGAAAAATATGTTTTACCGCTTTTAAATGAGATTCTTTTGGATCGGCTTGAAATCGAGCACATAAACATACGGCAAACATTATATCTGTTCTAGATGCACTTAAATAAAGAAGAGAACCTATCATTCCTCTATATAGCGTTTGATCAATAGAAATTCCAGAGTCATCTTTTCCTAGTTTTAAAGAAGCACTCATAGGAGTAGAAGCTTGTTTAAGATTTTCAAAACCAAATCGTTTAAGCATATCGTAAACATATTTTGATTGACATAGAAAAATACCATCAGTTCTTTGTGAAATTTGAAAACCAAGAAAATATGATAGTTCTCCTACAAGACTCATTTCAAATTCATTTTTCATTATTAAAACTACTTCATTACACAACTCTTCATTTGTGGCTCCAAAAATGATGTCATTAACATATATTTGTAGAATAATTAATTCGTTATTTTTATGCTTAATGAAGAGTGTGTTGTCTGCACATCCCATAACATAACCGTGCTCTAACAAAAAACGATGTAAGACGATCATACCAGGCACGGGGCGCTTGTTTTAAACCATAAAGCGCTTTTTCTAATTTGTAAACATGATTTGGAAATCTTTCATTTATGAAACCGGGGGGTTGTTCTACATAGACTTCTTCTTTGATAAACCCGTTTAAAAAAGCACTTTTAACATCCATTTGAAATAATTTTATTCTTTTAAAACTCGCAAATGCCAAAAATATTCGTATAGATTCTAAGCGAGCTACGGGTGCAAAAGTTTCTTCAAAATCTACCCCCTCGATTTGTGAATAGCCTTGAGCAACTAATCGTGCTTTATTTCTTACAATTCTAGATTCACCATCTAGTTTATTTTTAAAAATCCATTTTACGCCAATAATTGGATGATTAGATGGTCTTTCTACTAAATTCCAAACTTTATTTCTTTCAAATTGTCCTAACTCTTCATTCATTGCCAAAAACCAAAATTCGTCATTTAAAGCGGTGGAGACGTTTTTAGGTTCAATTTCAGATACAAAGCAAATATTTGAAAATGTTTCATGAAGAGAGGATCGAGTTCTTACCCCAGTAGAAGGTTCCCCAATGATTAGCTCCTTTGGATGGTTTTTGGAGAAGTTTAGAATGCTTGGAGGTACATATTCATCTTCTTTTGACTTCTCCTCCTCCTCTTTGGATGGTTCTTCTTCGTCGTGCTCCAAGGATGGCAAAGGTTCATCATCGGTACCTGTAGGGAGCTTTTCTGCACATGGACCAAACTCATCAAATCTGACATTAATTGACTCTTCAACCTTGTTTGATCTTTTATTAAATATTCTATATGCTTTACTAGTTGAAGAATAACCAAGAAATATTCCTTCATCGCATTTTTCGTCAAATTTTCCTAAAAAGTCTTTTGTATTGAGAATGAAGCATTTACATCCAAAAACTCTAAAATACGATACGTTAGGTTTCTTTTGATAGTAGAGTTCATATGGTGTGAGAGATAATGATGGGCGAAGCATAACTCTATTCATTACATAGCATGCAGTGCTTACGGCTTCTGCCCAAAAATACTTAGGTAGTTTATATTCAGATAGCATTGTGCGTGCAAGTTCTTGTATTGTCCTATTTTTCCATTCTACAACACCGTTTTGTTGAGGTGTGCGTGGTGCAGAGAACTCATGCTTAATACCTAATATGTCACAAAAAGATTTAAAATTTTCATTTTCAAATTCACCTCCATGATCTGAGCGAATGCATTTTATTTTTAAATCTAATTCATTTTGAATGCGACTACATAGTTTTGAAAATTCGCAAAACGCATCAGATTTGGAGGAGAGAAATAGAGTCCAACAATATCTAGAATAGTCATCTATGAGAACATAAGTGTATAATCTACCACCAAGACTCGCAGTGTTAACGGGACCAAAAAGATCCATATGAATTAATTGCAGAGGTTTTGATGTAAAAATTTCATTTTTACTTTTAAAAGATGTCTTGGTAAATTTGCCTTTCTGGCATGGAGAGCATAATGAAGATAAATTTCCATTCAACTTAGGCAATCCTCTAATCAATTCTCTTTTTGCTAGTTTTAAGATGAGCTTTGTACTAGCGTGGCCTAAGCGTCTATGCCATAATTCTAATTCATCATTTTTTGTTATAAAACATTTTATAGAAGATTTAGAAAGATCATGAAATGAAACTATGTAAACATTATGAATTCTAGGTGCAGTTAATAACACATCTTTTGTTTTAGGATTAACAATCTTGCAAAGGTTAGTGGAAGATTCAAAAAGTACGTCTAAACCTTTATCACACAATTGACTTATAGATATTAGGTTGTGTTTTAATCCTTTCACATAAAGCACATTTGACATAAGAAAAGATGCGTTACCCACTGTACCAACTCCCATGATCCTTCCTTTGCCGTTGTCGCCAAACGTTACTATTCCTCCTTTCTTCTTTTCTAGGCTAAGGAATTTTGCTTTATTGCCCGTCATGTGTTTGGAGCAGCCTGAGTCCAAATACCACACGTCTTCTGTTTCCTTAGCCTTCTTGCAAATCTAGAAAGTGGATGAGAGTAAAGACCCAGATACCCAAGAGGTACCACCCATAGAGTAAGTGGATTTCTTAGGTACCCAGATTTGTTTTAATGACCGTTGATTTATTATATTCCTGCAAGAGCCAGACGTGTGTCCAAATTTAAGACAATTTGCACACGAAATAAAGGGGGTTGAGACCCTTTTCTGAGTTTCTATGTTGCCCTTGCTGAATGGTGTTTGTGTATAAGAAAAACTGGAAGAATTTTTAACTTTAGAGCTACCGCTTGCTTTAGTAGTTACCGTCGGGCGGTAGTGTTCACTTTTATATCCAAGTCCGATTTTTACAGACCCAAAACATTGATTAGCCAGAAGCATATCCAGGGATTTTTGACCAATCCCGAATTTGGTTATGGCTAAATTGAGATTTTGATTTTGTTTTTTAAGAGATGTATTTTCTTGAACAATTATAACACATTTGTTTTCAAAACCTTTTTTGTTCTTTTCAATTTGAAATATAGAAGTTTTCAATTTTCTCTCTAAGTCCCCTTTTTCTTTTGTAATGATTTTGTTTTGTGAAAGGGCATTAGAGAGAGAAACTTCAAGTTCTTTTATCATAAATAAAGAGTGCTCACATTCTTGACATGAAACTTTTCTTTTTTCAAGATAGACTAAATGTTTTGTGAGCCTACGATTTTCTTTCATAATAGATTCATTTTCATGATTTAATAAAACAAATTTATCATAAAGTTCTTCAAAGGTAGGAGGATATACCTCAGTGTCGCTAAGAAAACTGGTGTCGTCGTCGTCACTTTTGGCCATCAAGCACAAGTTTGCTTCCTCCTCACTACTTGACTCAGAACCGTTTGACTCTTTAGAGGAAGAGTCATTCCAAGTAGCGGCCTTCAGCACTTTCTTCTTTTCTTTTGCTTTCATTTGTTCTTTCCGTTCCTTTTGGTATTTTGGGCACTGGCTCCGAATGTGCCCAGTTTTTCTGCAGTGATAGCATTCTGGAGGCGGCCTTTCTTCTTCGTCATCGCTTCCTTTTTCTTTCCTCGATGAAGAGGAAGATCCCTTTCATCGAGTGTCCTTTTGGAAGAATTTTCTGAATGTGTTCCTTCTTTCTGGATTCTTGATGAACTTTTTGAAGTTCTTCACCAGGAGTCCTTCATCATCATCGTCCTCTTTGGTGCACTCCTTCTTTGATGTTAGTGCCAACGCCTTTTTCTTCGGCTCTTTGTTGTATTCTTCATGTTGAATTTGCAGTTCTACCTCATGGGTTTTTAGATTCCCAATGAGGTTCTCGATCTGGAGCGTTCTTAAGTTGTGCGACTCCGAGATGGCTGTCACCTTCGGGTTGAACCTTGGGGGTAAGGAACGAAGGATTTTCCTCACCAAGTCCCCGTCAGAGTAGGTCTTTCCAAGTGCCTTTGATGCGTTGACAATCTTTGTGAAGCGAGTGTACATGGAGTTGATGTCCTCTTCCGTGTCCATCCTGAATTTCTCGTATTCAGATTCCAGTTGAAACAGCTTTGCTTCTTTCACCTGCGATGTACCTTCGTGAGTTACTTCTAATTGATTCCAAATATCATAAGCAGTAGTGCATGCAGAAATTCTATTAAACTCAGTTCTGTTTAAAGCGCAATATAAGGCATTCATTGCTTTAGCATTGTTTTTACACCTTAGTTTATCGTTGTCATCCCATTTATCCTTAGGTTTTGCTAATGTCGCATCTCCTACTACAGTTGTAGGCGGAGAGTACCGTACTTCTACCATGTTCCATACTTCTACATCCATTGTCATAAGAAAACACATCATTCAATTTTTCCAGTAGTTAAAATCTGACCCAGTAAAGAGAGGTGGTCGACTAACCCCTTGACCCTCAGGAAAAGCGAGACCATGAGACGCCATTGTTCCCGGTTGTTAAGCCGATTGGAACAAAACCTGGCTCTGATACCACTTGTTGGATTGGTAGGCGCCCTTAGAGGGGGGGTGAATAAGGGTTTTAAGGATTTTAGAATTATTTTGAATATTTTAGAAAAAGCTTTGAATATGATAATAAAGAAGATCAAGACTAATCAAATAAAGTAAAAATAGAGACATAATTTTATTAACTTGAGAAACATGATTACAAAATTTGATCTCTTATGAAAGCTAGAAATCAAAGCCAAATAGAAAAGAAACCTTTTGGTTTTCTATCCCGACTCGCTTCCCCACGAACCGGTGGCCCTAGCCTTATTCTCCCCGAATTCGGCCTCAAGCCGCTCTAGCCAATCCCTCCCCGGATGTGGCCTCGAGCCCCCCTAGACCTAGCCTAGATCTAATCGCCAACACGAGACGATTTTCAGCCCTAAGTCTACCCCGGACCTAGTCGCCAACACGAGGCGATTTCACTAATCGTTTACAAAGAGGAATATGAAATAACAATAAAGAAATAAGAACTCCCTCAAGATGGACTTCTGAAGTTGGAGACGAAGATCCGCCGTTGAATAAGCGTTGTAGAAGCGGACTTCGATCTGATCCGGCGTGACGAGATTATCCTTCAAAAGTTTTGCAGAGCTTCGCTAGCACATCAACTTTCGGCCAAGATAGCCTCTGGAATTCTGGCACTCAATATATCTCTCTAATGTCTCCCTCTGAAACGAGAGGACTTGGGTCCTTTTTATAGACTAGCGCTAGCACCTGCGCTAGCCACTACCGCCGGCGCTATCTCATATTAGGAGACTTTTTGCGCGGCAGAATCTTCAATCCGAGGCAACAATTCCAGCATGCCTTCTGTGCATTGAGCTAGCGCCGGCGCTATCCACTATCGCCTGCGCTATCTCATATTCGGAGACTTTTTGCGCGGCAGAATCTTCAATCCGAGGAAACAATTCCAGCATGCCTTCTGTGCATTGAGCTAGCGCCGGCGCTATCCACTATCGCCTGCGCTAGTGATCAGTTTGGAGTTGATGGCTCAATTTCGGGGGCAATCACCATATGTAAACCTTGAGTCATTTTGACCAGTTATCCTGCACACCTAGATCACACAAGATTAAATACACACATAGGATTTGTTATTCTCAAACCTAGGAGATGCGGAGGACCGTGTTCCAACAACGATATGCTATCTCTGACTGTGTTGTCGTGATCTTCTTTCTTGCAGACAGTCGTTGTAATTACTATATTCTCTCGACGACATGATCATTATGTCGGTAGTCACTTCTTCATGAAATGATGTCTTCATAGCAGCTTCCCTAGCCTCTTTGACATCAGCTCTCCTTTACGCCGATATCGACGATACTTCTGGATATTGCCTTTTCAACGATAAGGCTACTTTGATGATGTCGACGATACTGCATCTTGTCGATGACATTCCTTCCTTTGATATCTTCGATGTTGCTTTTTCATCAGCTCATGTCTTCTCCCCGATATTTTGTCAGCATTGTGATGTCACAATGATATGTGCATCACGACGATAACCTCCATTGTCCTTCAGCTTTGCTTTGCTCATCATTATGCCGACAAGCATACTTTGTCGACGACATCTCCTATTCTTTTCGATGATTTTGTACTTAGTGAAATAACTAAAGTACCTGACATATTGTCTGATCTCTGCAAGCATGAACTAGATATGACATTGAATACAACTTGCACTTATCATTGAGCTGAGCACTTCTTCAAATCAGGAACACTGCTGGGCACTGTTCCCAACAATCTCCCCCTATTTGAAGAAGTCATAACCAACTCAATGATAAATGCCACTTATATAAAAGGTTTAACATTTTAAGCAAATATGCATATAAAAATGACAATGCAGCTATATTTGAGTGAACACAGAATTTGACAAGTGTTACTTCATTTATATATAGTGCCAAATGTTTTCAATGATTTTTGTCATTTCTACATTCAGCACCTTAAAGATTTAGTCATCTATATCTTTGTTGCCCTCATAGCAGCTTCACCCTTTGCTTTCTTAGGGCTGGCTTCCAGCTCCTTTCAGCTTGTCTGGTGAAGTATTCAATTGGCTAGGGATGATACTTTAGAGGCTCAGGAGTGTCTGCAGGGATTCTGCCTGCTTGCTTGTCCCTTCTGTATACTCTCCTTGCTTCTTCTTGCTCTTCATACTTAGCCCATTCTTGAGGACTGTACACCTTGTACCTCTCACCTTTATTTACCTTCACCAGCTCCCATGCCTTTAATATGATGGCTTTGGACTTGGGACTCCATCTTTCATAGTCATCCTTTTTCTCCATTTCGTCTCTGTACTTTCTCTTGCTCATTTTTATTTCTTCATCCTCCAGTGCTTCCTTCTCTTTACCCTTATCAGTGGCAGTATCAGGAATATCTGTATGTTGCTCTTCAGCAGGCTCGTCATAATGTAAAGAAGGGAGATTCATTGCTAACCTGATGACATTTGTGGTCCATATTGCATGCTCACTACTGACCTTTATTACTCATTTCTCCCCCTTTATGACTTCTTCAGATATCCCCGTTTGGAGATTCTCCTCGGAAGCCAATATCTTGTTTTTGAGCATGTGGATTCCTGCTTCCAAGTGATTCTTGGTTTCAAGCAGATGACTATCTAGATCCTTATTGTGGTGATCTAGACTTTCTTGAAGATTAGTTTTGTGCTCAGCCATCCTCTTGGTGGATGCAATGTAGGCCTTTTCTATGTTGCTGACAATCAGAGTCTGATATACCCCTAAATTAGATAGACCCTTGTGAGTAAGGGTTGTCTCTTTGGCAGTATACTCTTGTAGATTTTTTACATCATTTCTCAAGCTCACTCATTCAACAGATAGTTCCCTTTTCAGTTCATTGACCGCAGAGGTAACATAACTTTCAATTTTAATCTTTGCTCATCCAGGAGCATCTTTATCTGAGACAATAGTGAGAACTCCACTGGTCTATTCTCTGGAGGTGAACTAGCTTCTTCTGGTTCCTCTTCTTCATTTCCTTCCAGTATTGGATATAGAGGTTTTCTGATGGGTGACTGGTTTGGCCCTTCTACCTTTTTAGTACTTAGCAGATTTCTGCTAGTCTCATCAGCAGAATCCTCTAGCTTCTCTTCTTGGAAATCTTTACTTGGGTCCTCTTGGTCAACTGATCCATGATGGACAGCATCCTCAGCCCCAATGATCTTAGTGATCACTTCTTCCATTTGAGCAGGGAGTTCACCATTCTTCTCCCCCTTAGTCTCAGCATCCTCTTGCTCAGTTCCTGCTGTTGCCATTGTTCGGAGTTCCAGAATTAAGACAGATGTCTGAGGGGAGATATTTTTTTTCTCTGCAGGCACTTCAGAGTCAGACGAGTCTGAGCTGTTGCCTGATTCGCATTCTTCTGATGATATTTCTATCTTCCTCTTCACATCCTCTACAGTCTTCAGCTGCTTGGGAGGCTTAGTCAGAGTTTTCTCCCACCTATCAAGGATTTTGATGTCCATCCTTCTCATGTGATGAATTTTTACTCCATACTTTTTGTTAAAGCTTTAAGGGTAGGATAGCAGAAAATATAGTGATAGAATTCTTCCCAGATTTGGATCTTAAAAGCTTTCTTATATCCTCTTGAAAATTTGCTGACCCCAGTTGGTCTTTTTACTTAGGATTATCCTTGCCATTATCTCGAACATGGGCTTTGATATCCTATCATGCGACCCTACTTTGCATAGGAGGGCTTTACCTACTATATCTGCGACAAGTTTTCCTTGTTGATTAAAGCTCTTCCTTTCCAGGGACCCATGGGTCTTGCTGGAGTGTCCGCACCATTCTAGAGCTTTGTTGAGGTCTTCCTGGGTGACCTTTTCATCTTCGTCCCCCTTGGCAAAGGACGGAAACTGAAGTGCCCTGTCTAGCCTCTTAGGATTCACTTTGACCTTTATCCCATTGATTATGTGATAAGTAATAAAATATATGTATTTTTGGTATAAGTATTAGTATAGTTTTAATTAATATTGTGAATTTTCTATGTAAATTAATGAATAAATTGCTTCTTTATTATTTCTGGTTTCTAACTTAGTTTTATTTTTGTTTTTGCAATTTTTTGCAAAATTTTCACAGGTCACGCCCTCAGACACGCCCGTGACCAAGGGCGTGTAATTTTAAAAGCCAAATTTCCAGCTGGCAGCCGTTTTCAGGTGAAATCTCGAAGAGTTGATCAAGTCACGCCCGTGACTCTACAAGTCACGCCCGTGTTCCAGCAGAGTCACGCCCGTGAGCCGCCAGCGCGTCACGTCTCGAAGCCGCACCCATGCTGCCGACATCAGCCACCCATAGTCACGCCCGTGACTCACCAAGTCACGCCCGTGACATACCAAGTCACGCCCGTGTGCAGCCATGTTTGACGGCCAGACCTTCCAGAAGGCGGCGAATACAGCCGAGCAAATGTCACGCCTTAAGTCACGGCCGTGACATTCAAGTCACGCCCGTGACCTAGGGCGTGTAAAACTCAAATTTTCCCTATAAATAGAGGGGCTCGGCTGAAGTAATTTTCATCCAAATTTTGAGTGGTTTTTGTTGTATTGTGAGTTCTTTTGAGTGATTGTGAGCTTCTCTTCTGCAATTCAGTTTAAGTTCGTTTGTAGTTTTTTTTTCGTCTTCCTAGTCTAGTTGTAATGCTGATTTCAGAAATAAAATGATGTTTTTCTCATTTGGATCATCTTCTTTTTATTAATGTTAGTGTGTGTGCGTGTATGAGTTTAGCTTTATTGCTTTCATAATTTAGTTTTATTGCTTTTATAGTTAGTTTTATTGCTTTCATAATCTAGGTTTACTGTTTTCATAGCTTAGATTTACAAGCTTTCATAAAATAGTTTTATCGTTTTCTTTTTCGCCTTATTTTATCGCTTTCATTTTAAACGCTTTCTTTTTCAGTTTCTTTTAGAGTGTGTGCGTGTATGAGATAGTATTTTCCTTTTTTGTAGCTTAGTTTTTATTTCAGTCTTTATATAACTGCTATATACCACCCCCTTCTCAAATAAGAGGCTAATTTACTTTAGCACTTATTTAAGTCGGTTGGGATGGATATTATTTCTGCACCTTTATAAGTCTTTTCATTTCTATACCACCCCCTTCTTAAATAAGAGGCTAAGAACTTTTTAGCACTTGTTTAAGGTGGTTGGGACGGATATTATTACTGTTTTTATATAAGTCTTTTTATTTCCTTTTTATCCGCTTATATCCGCTTTAATTATCAAACATGTATTTTTCAACCGATAATGCCGTCTCCATTCCGATGAGTGGCTAATTTCCTTTAGCGCACGACGTCGAAGAGCATTGGGACACAAAAATAGTTTTTCTATAAAAATTAAAACATCTCTTTCTAAAATAATTAACGCTTAAGGTTTACCCGAGAATCACGTTGAGTGGAGCCACATAATCGATGTGTGGTTTTCATTTCCGTTTTCGTACCTAGTTAGCCGAGAGGCTCGTGTGTACGGACTGATCACTCACGGGTAAAGAGAAGTGCGCTCTACCCTCGAGAGAGGACGAGGTAACTCTCCCGAATTGGAAATAAAAACCCAATAGCGGGGTTCGCAACATAAAGCGAGTATTAAGAACATTCGATTGTAGAACGAGAGTTCGGTCGAATATTCATAATCTCAGGTGGGCGTACCCTCGAGAGAGGAGCGTTCATAATTATGGAACCTCCACGGCCAAGTCATCTTAATATTTTGAAAAGTCATCACTTTTAATTCTACGAAAAATCTATTTTCGTCTCAAGGTAATTCGACGTCGCGCGCTATATTTCTCATCACTTAGAACTCTAGTAAATCGCTTAAATCATCTTTCGCATTTTATCATTTAGAACTCTAGTTAAATCAACTAAAAATATTACTCCGATAAAATAATAGTTCGTCCCTCGAAGTAGCATAATCAACACGACCCGCGGAAATATACGATCCCGATATTTTCTAAAAATATCCTGTATTACTTGCGATAAGGTATACTTGCCTTTATCAAATGATTAATTTGGACTAAAAATTCAAACACAGCTTTTCAAACTCATTTAGTGCAAAACTCTCCTTTTCTACTATTCAATTCAATAGAATTCGGCATTGTAGCCGAAGCGTAATTGTCAATATTCCGAAAGAAGAAAAAGATCGTTACTTCTATCCTTCGATAGGATAACGGTTAATTTCTCAAAGTAGGAGTACTTGCGAGACTCTTCGAAAATATCCGCCAATTCTAAACTCTTAATATAAAGGTTATCTTTTATTTATAAAACAAAAAGAAGAAGCCCAAGTAATCATCATTATGCTTTTCACAGATGTTCTTTTTGAGCCACCCTTGGCGTTAGAGTAGAACTCCAGCACTTCTCTTTTGAGTATCACTGTTGGTTCGGAGAGGGCAAATTCCAGACCGACGACGTCCAATAGCTTGATAGCATTTTGAATCTCTTTTGGTCCTTCCACGAAACCATTCCTTACCACTTCACTTCCTTCAAAGAGGAATCCTTCCTCCTTTGGCGCAATTTCTTACTTGATCGGAGAGGATTCTAGTTTAGTCGACTCATTCACTCTTCGAAGGCGTAGAGAGCGCGACATCTTTTTAGGGCTAATGTAGAAAGTGTTTTAACCTTAAGATGTCTGACCTTATTTATAGTTTCCAAGTTATAAGTCGAAGTGTCATTTGTTAAATGTCTGATTAAGTCAAGTTTAGCTGTAATGATTGGTTAAGCTTAGGTCTATTTAAGAGTCCATTGATGATTAGGTATCATCGTGACACAAATTTGATGTCGAGGACTCATTCCGACGATACCAATCATCATTTCGACGATATAGTTTTGTGTTCAAAACGATATTGTTCTTTTTCACTCTTTTGTATGATCAATGCAATTCTTTAGCAGTGCCATACATATGTGTTCCTTGAATGATAGTTTGTGCTTACTCAAGTACAAATTACCTTAAACAAAGTGATAAGAATGAGGTTATGTATTGAACATCAACATAGTTACCTTCACCTTAGCTTTTATATCTTCTTGAGCTAGTGGCTCCCCCTTGATGAGATGTCCACTTATCTTTATTCTTAGCTCCCCCTTGACCAGTGCATTTTGGCATGTGGTGAGGTTTTTCTTAGTCCAGAGCTGAGCCTGGAGCACTTATTGTCCATTAGCATTGTTTGCTTTTTATTGGCCAAATGGACATCCCAGCAAAACAAATTTAATATCCCTTAGGAACCCAAGGTGACTTGGGTCCTAGGTTTTTGTTAGTATAATAAGGAATTGTTCCACTCACCTCAGCCCTTCTAGGAGGTCTCTCCTTTGCACTAGGCACACTCGGGTTGTGCCAACAGTCAATGGCAAAATGTCCCAATTTGCCACAACATAACATTCATTGATGTTGTACCTTCTTTTCTGAACAATTTTTGAAGTGGGTGGGGAATTACAATGCTTATGTTTAGTAGAGAAGGCAGCAGCATTCTTCCTATCTCTCTCATCCAAGAGCTGACTAGCTGCTCTAGCATAATTATTTCTTCTTGACTTTATCTATTTCTCAGCAACAGATGTCAGCTTGGTAGCTGATATGGTGTTGATGGCATCAGATATGATCAAGTGAGAATTGATTATACTGGGGCTATCAGTCTTCTTCTTTGCTAGGAGAGATTGGGTAAGTGATGCTTCCTTACCCTTGAGTGTGGGGGTTGGGGCACCAAACACAAATAGTCCATGATGGGCCATTTGGATTTCCTTATGGGGAGCCTTCAATGCACTCATCCCCATGCCCTTTCTCTTCCCATAGTCAGGAGCATTTCCCAGACTAATGGAGCTTCCATTCATCCAGTGACCATGGACACTGTCCTGATCATACTTATTAGAGGGAAGCACTACCTTCTAAAAATTGGTATGAGGCTCTGCATTAGTTTTGCCCCTTTCTCTATTCCCAGCATCTACTGCCCCTTCATTGAAACCTAATCCCCTCCTACTTCCATAGGAGGAGAAGGTGTCAATGATGGGTAGTATAGTTTTGGGCTTAGAGAATTGAGCCACCAAGCTTCTTTCCTTAAGAAAAGCATTCTCAAGTTTCTTGATAAGTTCTTCCTTTGGCTTCTTTCATCATAAAGCTTGTCAATGATTTTCTTGAGCTCACAGGAGTTGGTGCCCTCATTGTGGGACATACCCATTTCCTTATTCATCTCAGCCTTGATGGGTCTGTGTGATTCTAGCTCCCTAGCTTGCTTCATAACAAGCTTCTTGCACTTTCTCAGAGCTCCCAAGAAATCACCAAACTGCTCTATTAGAACAGCATGGTTCTTATTGTTGCATGATGAGCAGTCTTCTGCATCATCTTCTGAAGATGAGCAATCATCAGATGCATTCTTGGTTTTCTTAATTGAAGCAGGTAGTAAAGGCGTGTGAGTGATGCATACCTGATCATAATGTGATTCATCATAATTTTCTTCATCTGATAGAGCAATCAACCCATAGACTTCCTCATCATTAGAGTCACAGTCTGTGAGAGTCAAGGGTGCTGTTATTCTTCTTCTGACTACAGAGCATTCTTCATCTTCAGATTCATTGTCTGATATAGTCAGGGTGCTTTTATTCTTCTTCTGACTACAAAGCATTCTTCATCTTCAGATTCATTGTCCGAAATAGTCAAGGGTGCTCTTATTCCTATACTTCTTTCTTCTTTATTGTGAGAAGAGTTCCAGTTGCTTTCACTTAAGGATCTGAACTTCCTGATGTCAGATCCTTTGACTTTCTCCATAGATTTAGGATATGATGATCAGTTGATTTGATACATCCAAGAGCAGATTTGTTCAAGCTGTTAAGCTTTTCTTTGAACAACCTCCCTCTGATACCACTTGTTAGTTATTGGATTTCAACTTATCACCTAGAGGGGGTGGGTAAATAGGTTTTTCAAATTATTTTACCACCTTTAGGTGTTCTTGTTTTGTGGTTAATAGATCTATAGATTAGTAAACCATAGCACAGAAAACACACAAGAACTTATAGAGGTTCCTCAAGACAGGGTGTCTTGAGTAGTCCTCTTTCCCTCTGCGCCTACCTAGTAGTGTGCTAGGCTCGACAAACTCTGCCAAAACATCAGGCCCTCAAGCCTTACAACACGGACCCGTAAGTCCTACAGTCTAAGCTCGCAAGCCCCTACTCCACCCGAGCCCTCAAGCTCGACAATAAGTCCCTCAATCCCTACCTAGCTCAGACCCGCAAGTCTAGCCTCTGCCCTGACCCGCGAGCCTTCACAGGTCTCAAGCACTCAAGCTTCACAATCAGGCCCTCACGCCCTACCCCTAGCTCAGACACACAAGTCTAGCCTCTGCATTGGCCTGCAAGCCTTCACAGGTCTCAAGCCCTCAAGCTTGACAATATTGGACCCGCAAGTCCACTGCCCTGGCCCTCAAGCCTCACAGCTCTCCAGCCCTCAAGCTAGACACTCAAATCTGAAAACAGATCTTACAAGTTTGGCCCTCAAGCCTTACAACAATGAAAGTTGAAATAAGAACTCAGCCTGATGGTGATCGGCAACTTAGCCTGATGGAGATCGACAACTTGTCTAGAAGAAGATGCTTCTTGATTTGTCATTTTTGGCACTGGATCTTCTTTAGCCCTTCTTCTTTTGCCTCTTCTTAATAGTCAATGGAGATGACTGAAACTGTAGAGAACACCGGATAGGAATCTTTGTTCTCTTCTTCATCTTCACCGCAGCTATAACTGTTTGATTAAAATGCTCTGCGGGATTCTTTTCGTTCCAAGATTTGAGTGAGAACGAGAACGATTGCTTTTATTCTCTTGAGGGAAGTCGTCTTTCTAGGGCATCCACCGTTCCCTTTTATAGGACTGAGGAACCGTCCAACACTCTCCTATGATGTCCTTTAATGTCAGACACCCCATTCCTTAAGAGCATGCGCTGATTGGACAATCAGGCGGCGTAATTAAATGCATGACAGCGCATCCGCAACATTTGAATTCCATCTCGTTGGTGTTCCCAGCTGTATGATGATATAGATAGCGTCTTGATGACAGGCTTCGTCGTTGTCTTAGATCTTGGTAGATCTTCAAGTCTTCTTGCTTCTACCTATGATGCTGATATCTCGACGATACGAGATATCCTAGCGTTTCTGCATATACAACGATATGTTATCTCTGACTGTGTCATCGTGATCTTCTTTCTTGCCGACTGTCGTTGTAATTACTATATTCTCTCGACAACATGATCATTACGTCGATAGTCACTTCTTCACGAAATGATGTCTTCATAGCAGCTTCCCTAGCCTCTTTGACATCAGCTCTCCTTTACACCGATATCGACGATACTTCTGGATATTGCCTTTTCAACGATAAGGCTACTTTGATGATGTCGACGATACTGCATCTTCTCGACGACATTCCTTCCTTTGATATCTCTCTTAAACCCAAAAGGGCTGATCTCTTAATCAGACGACCTATTCATCTTCTTCTTCTTCTCGTACCTCTTTTATTCATCTTCTTCCTCACACCTCAAGGCTGTAACTTAGGGTTCTTGAAGGAGCAAGCTTGGAGAAGGATTTGGTGCTTGGCCGACCACCACCCGGCTGCCATGAATATGAGCTCCAACCATGGCCGAAAAATAAGGTGGCTTTCGACCCCTCTCCCTTGGTGCTAGATCGTAGAGAAAAATTAGGAGAGGTGTTGAGCTCAAAAGAGCTAGGCTTGTGAGCTAATGGAGCTTCCTAGGAAAAGACCAAGCTGGATCTTTCTTTTTAGGGCACCGATTGCCGCGAAAGATCCTTCAATCACTTCTTCTCTTCAAAAGGAAGATATATGATTTGATTTCGTATAAATCCTTGGTCTAATGAGGGAGTATTGGAGGAGAGTTGGTGAAATGCCCTAATTTATTGTGGAGGAAGATGATGAATAGTCTATGTTAAAAAGGGCTAAATTATAAATATGGTAGAAATAATTGATTTGAATCATATTGGATATATATACATGAATAGTGGTGAAAGTCCCACCATTAGGGAAAGAAAGAATATGAATATGACTAGGAACTGGGCTTCCAGTGAAGTTGAATTGGAGGCGTATAACAGAGAAACTATTCTCTGTTAGCTAACGTCGGCGTTAGCGCTAACACCGACGTTATCGAGTCGACTTGTCGACGGGAAGGGGTAACTTCCCGTCGACCCATAATGTCGATGGGAAGGAGTGTTGGTAGAATCACAAATGCCCTGCAGAGCGCTACCGCCGATGTTAGCGTGATGACACTTGGTGTCGACAGGAAGGGTTGGTGTCGACGAAAAGGGCTAACTTCCCGTCGATCCCCTTATAGTCGATGGGAAGGGCCAACTTCCCGTCGACCCCCTTGCAGTCGACAGGAAGGGTTAGCTTCCCGTCGACATCGACGGAAAGGGTTAGCTTCCGATCGGCATTAACGGGAAGGGTTAACTTCCCGTCGACATCGACGGGAAGGTGTAGTCTGGATCACTAACGCCCAGCGGTAGCGCTTCCGCCGACATTAGCTAACAAAGAATTTTAGATTCTCCTCATTTGGTGGGGTAGGAGTTTTTGGATTCCCATGTCAATGGGGTGAGGTGTAGATGAATGTTATGATCCTGAAATTGGGCATTTCGATGCCCAATTGAATGAAAATTTTAGAAGACTCGTTTATATAAATGCTCCCATCGGTTGATAATCTATCAGATTATTAGATTTGTGATAACAATATGTACACCCCTGTTGTATTTCATAATTTTTGGATAAGTAGTATTAGAGATATTGTCGTTTCATTTGATAATTTTTGGATAAGCTAACCCCATTGATAAGGGTTAGCTTCCCGTCGACATCGACGGGAAGGTGTAGTCTGGATCACTAACGCCCTGCAGTAGCGCTACCGCTGGCGTTAGCTAATAGAGAATTTTAGATTCTCCTCCTTTGGTGTGGTAGGAGTTCGTGGATTCCCATGTCAATGGGGTGAGGTGTAGATGAATGTTATGATCCTGAAATGGGGCATTTCGATGCACAATTGAATGAAAATTTTAGAGGACTCATTTATATGAATGCTCCCATCGGTTGATAATCTATCAGATTATTAGATTTGTGATAACAATATGTACACCCCTGTTGTATTTCATAATTTTTGGATAAGTAGCATTAGAGATATTGTCGTTTCATTTGATAACTTGAAGGAGATATAAATGCTGAATGTGAAGGCCGATGGGTCCGAAATTTTTTATGAATCATGTATATGCTAGTATGGGTCTGGGATAATAATTTCAGATTTATTTTGTTGAGATGTCTCCTTAAGTGAACCTTCAATTGTTAGTTTTATGTGGAATCGTACAAAGAACATGTTTATATAAATGCGCACATCGTTTGACAATCTATTGGATGTTTAGATTGGTCATAACCTCTCAAAAAGGTTGATAGATTTAATCATGTTGGAACACGCCGTGATTTGTGCATGGGGATTGAATATTGGTGATATTATGTTTGGGATTACTTATGTAGTAAAATATGAATGTCTCTATTTGCACAAGTAGTCCTGTAGGAATTTGTAGAGTAATTTCCATGTTATACGCACGCTGCCACACAAGAGTTATAACAACTCGGCATGGGTAGCATTGATGGCTTGATGCGGGTTATAAGATATGCTTATATCCTACGGTGAAATGATAAGGGTCCGGTTGTTGGGGGCCTTGGATGCTAATTAGCATCGGTTGAACTTGTATGATGTGAAAGGTAAGAAGGTTCCATCTGTGGGTCCTTGGGTGCTTGATAGCACAGATTATGCATGTGAATTACATGAAGGTGCATGGTTTACACATGGTGGTGTAATGATCCTGGTTGAAGGATTACTTGTGGTAGATCTACAGGCTCGCCAGTCATCACACTAACGAGAGTTGGCAGATAGATCTTGGATGGTTGGGCTGTGCTTTTTGTGTTTACTTCCAAAGACCCTTCCGTGCCTAGCGACCGGTTGGGCTGTGCTCTTGGTGTTTATCTCCCAAGACCCTTTCCGAGTCTCGTACGAAGATGCTCCGCTGTTGTATTCTTAGCATCAAGGCATACGAAAGGCTTAGGTATGGTAGTGTGCATACCCAACTAGTAGTGGAGAAGCCCATTCCACTGCCACCGTCTGACCACGACGGGGGGGGGGGGGGGGGGGGGGGGGGCGCCTGAGTAGTTAGCTATCCTCAAAAAGTGGGAACTACAAGTCTATGTCGACATAGCAAATATGCAAGATTGAGCCATCATATCATTATCATTGCATTGCATTCATCCTTTCATGATCATAACATTGCACCGCATCGGGTCCATCATATAAATTAGTATGAGCTCTTTTATATGATGGGTTCCAAATTGGAAACCTTAACTTATAAGTTTGTATGGGCATTCATATAAGTTAAGGTATGTTTTGAAACTGCAAATATACTGCTTACTTCTGTACTGATACACTGCTAGTATAGATGTGCTTTTATATACATGTTGATACCTTTTAATGTTACCTGCCTTCTTGTGGTACTGTTGGTATAGTAACCTCTAGATTAAGAACATCATCAAGTCACCTACTTATTATATTACTGATTATATTGCAGCTTATCATCAATCCCTTCCGCCCGGTGCCTTGGAGTCACCGGGGGAGAGGATGTGAAGCCACTTAGTCTTTATGTCTAACGGTTATTACACCACTACTTTTAGGAGCGCACCTAGGTGGAGCATCAACGTATGACACAGGAGGACAGCCAGGCCAGGGTGACATGGCTAGTGACTACGATACCTTGGCTACCGTTATGGGCTGGTGACAGGGCTGAGCGAGTGTTCGAGATCTAGCCTCAGGGCAAGTTTGTACTATGATGTTTAACAGGAGCTTATGTAGCCTTGTTCTTTTGTACTGTAATGGACATTATTACTTAGTTGTGAATAAATGACTTCTGTTGTTTTTGTATTATTGATGGGTTGGCATGATGATATTTGAGAATAGCCGGCAGGATAGGTGTCTTGTGGAGGGGGCTAGCCAATGTGCTGGTACTTCTGCAAGGTGGCTGCCCTGGGCATAGGACTCCCCTCAGCCATGTCTTATGTTCTAGGAGGGGGGTCTTACAAGAGGTGTGTGAGTAATGTATACCTGATCATGATGTGATTCATCATGATTTTCTTTGCTGGATAAAGCAACCAGCCCATAGATCTCTTTATCCTTAGATTCACAGTCTGAGAGAGTCAGGGGTGCTCTTATCCTTCTTCCTGCTACAGATCATTCTTCATCATCAGATTCACTGTCTGAAGGAGTTAGGGGTGCTCTGATCCGTCTTCCTGCTACAAAGTATTCTTCATCTTCAGATTCTCTGCCTGAAGGAGTTAGGGGTGCTCTAATTCCTGTGAATCTTTCTTCATTAGTACAGGAGGAGCTCCAGCTGCTTTCACTTAAGGATCTGTACTTCCTGATGTCAGATCTTTTGACTTTCTCCATGGAGTTAGGATATGATAATCAATTGATTTGACATACCCAAGAGCAGATCTGTTCAGGCTATTTAGATTTTCTTTGAACAACCTAGCTTTGATACTAATTGTTAGTTATGGGGTGTCGACTAATCACCTAGAGGGGGGGGGGGGGGGGGGGTGAATAGGTATTTCAAATTACTTTGACCCTTTTTAGTGTTCTTGTTTTGTGGTTTGTTAGATTATGACATAAGAAGCATAACACAGAAAACACACAAAGATTTATAGAGGTTCCTTAAGACAATGTGTCTTAGTAGTTCTCTGTCCCTCTGCGCCTACCTAGCAATGTGCTAGGCTCGGCAAACTCTGCCAATGTCTCAGGCCCGCAAGCCTTATAACTCGGACCCCACAAGTCCTACAGCCTAGGCCCGCAAGCCCCTACTACACTAAGGTCCGCAAACCTGACACTCAGGCCCTCAAGCCCTACACAACACAGACCCGCAAGTATTGCCACTTGGACCCGCAAGTCCACTACCCTGGCCCTCATGCCTCAAAGTTCTCAAGCTCTCAAGTTCGACAAGATCGGACCCGCAAGTCCATTGCCCTGGCCCACAATCCTCACAGTTCTAAAGCCCTCAAGCTCGAGACTTAGATCTATAAACAGATCCTACAATTTTTGGCCCGCAAGCCTTATAGAGAAAGATATACAATGATTTTTTTTCCTGATGAAGATCAGATTCTTGACTTGAAGAAGGTACTTCTGATTTGACCCTTGACATCACAGATCTTCTTCAATCCTTCTTCAACCTCGAATGATTCTTTTCAGTCAATGCTGATTGACTGATTCTTAAAAAATACAAGATGTGAGTTTTGTTCTCTTCTTCTTTTTGATTCTTCTACGCATCTTTTACTATTTTATTGATTTGCTGAGCGGGATACTTTTTCGTTCTTGGGTTTGAGAGAGCTTTTAGGGCATCCACTGTTCCATTTTATAGGATGGAGGAAAAGTCCAACGGTCTCCTATGATGTCATTTAAGGACAGAAGCCCATACTTTAAGAGTACGCACTGATTGGACAATCAGGCGGCGACATTAAATGCTGACAGCGCATCTGGAAACTTTTGAATCTGTCACGATGATATTTCCATCGTTACGACGACATGGATAATATCTCAACGACAGAGCTTGTCGAAGTTTTATACTTGGACAGATATTCAAGTCTTCTTCCTTCTTCTTCAGACATGGGTATCTCGATGATACGGGACATCCCTTCTGCACTAGTGATTATGACGATAGACTGTCTTCATAACTGCTTCCTTGGCCTTATCGACGTCAAGCCTTCTTTACGATGATATCATCGATATCAGTCTTTCTTTGCCTTTTCAATGACACGACTTCTTTACTACGATGTCGTCGACAAATGTTTTACTTATCCTTAAGTATTCTTCCTTCATTTCGACATCCTGATATCGTCGTGTGGTGTTATAGTCTTGATGTCACAACCATATCATCATGTGCATGTTATCTTGATGATAACTGACATGATCCTTCTGCTTAGCTCTACACATCATTTCAATGACATGCATACAATTTTTGACAATATGTCAAGTCCTTTTCGACAATATTGTACTTAGTGAAGTTATTAAAGTACTAAACATATTGTCTGATCTCTGCAAGCATGAACTATATATAACATCAAATACAACATGTACTTAACATTGAGCTGAGCACTGCTTCGATTCAGGAACATTGCAGGGTTCAGTTCCCAACACCTCCTAAGCCAGATGGATTCCTGAGCTGCCAAGGGCGAAGCCTTGTATACCGCTTCTGTAGTGGAGACAGACACCGAATCCTGCTTCTTGCTGCACCATGAGATAGCTGTGGAGCTAGTCATGAAGACATAACCATAAGTCGACTTCTGATCATCTAAATCACCTCCATAATCAGCATTTGTGTAACCATGTAGATTGAAGCCCGAGTCCCTCAAATAAATGAGACCCATATCAGAGGTGGTCTTCATATACTTCAGAATGCTCCTTGCTGCCACTAGATGTGGTTTCCGTGGCTCTGCCATATATCGACTTACTCGGCCCGCACCATAAGCAATATTCGGCCTCGTAATCGTCATATAAACCAGGCTCCCCACCAAAGTCCGAAAGACCAACGGATCCGAAATAACCCTTCCCTCGTCACGTCGAAGTTTCAAACCAAACTCCAGTGGAGTAGAGCTACTGTTCCTCACTACTAGAAAATAGATTTTTAGTGACGGAATTTTCCGTCACTAAAAGTTGGATTTTGGTCACTAAAGAGATTTAGTGACCAAATCCAGTCTGTCACGAAGTAGTCACGAATACCCCACCACTAAATATATTTAGTGACCAAAATGATTTTCGTCACTAATTGTACATATTTGGTGACCAAAATAATTACCATCTGCAAGATGTTTTGGTGACCGAATTGATTTGGTCACAAAATAAATATTTATTGACCAAATTGAATCTGTCACTGAATGAAGTTTTAGTGACCAGAATAGTTCGGGCACTAAATAAACTTTTAGTGGCCAAATTGATTTGGTCACTAATTGAAGTTTTGCTGACGAAATGGATTCGGTCACTAAATGAATTTTTAGTGACCAAATTAGTTCGGTCACTATATGTGAATTTTAGTGACGAAATATTTGGTCACTAAAGTGACAACACAATATAAAAATTTGTCACTAAATTTTATTCAATTTCTAAGAAAACAACATATAATTATTTCATTTGCTATTCATTAGAATTCGATATTAGACATACAAACACAAGAATAAATTACATACCCAATCAGTTTGTTAAATATAATTTTTTTATTAATAGAGAAAAAAGAGGGTGGGAGAGAGCCCGTACCCCTCATTACAGGGTAATATTATTTTCAACTATAATTAAATTGAATACATAAAAATATATCTATAATAAAGAAAAAGGTCTCAAGCTCGACGTCTCATGGACGGCAAAGGTCTTGCACTCATCCATCACCAGCTGAAGGCTGTAACTAAACGCAACCGTCTTCTACGTCACGACAAGCAACATCCTGACTATCCCTCTCCCGTACGACCAACTCCGACTGATATGCATCCCCTACCTCCGGACATTTATGATCTCCATCAACAACTCATCCACCCACTTCTTCAACGACTTTATCTCCCTTTGAAACTTGCTCCGAAAGATGTAAAGGCAAGGGTGTTCCTGTGAAAACAAGAAAGAAATCAAATGATTTAGTATTATAATAGTATAAAAAAGAGTATTATGGGCAGAACAATAATATAAAACTAAGTCACAAAACAAGCAAGTAAAAAAAACAATGCACCATAAATCACAGCTCCTAGCGCTAAACAAACATTTCAATATAATGGTTGTACAGATTTCTCATGTATCCCCAGGCATTCAGGTAGGCTGTAAAAATCCGATCATGAGTTAACCAAATCCAGTCTCAAGGTCAGCATGAAGTCATTTGACACGAGCTTAGGCATGGTTGTTTAATTTCTATTTGAGCTCAATCAAAAAATATCCTCAGAAAAACTCTTTAGTCCAAAATGAATACTTCTAATGAAATGAATTGATGTCTAACATTAATTTAAATAATATTATAAGCATATTCATGTATATTCATTGAAAAATGATAGATGTTGCAACTCTATATCAAGCTAAATCGATCTGGTTTAGACTCGTCTCAATTCAAGTTTCATTTGAGTCGAACTTGGCCCATTGGTAGAGTCATTAACTATGATCTAAACAAAGGGAAAACAATAAATATGTAGAGTGGTCTTCATTCTTTTGGAAAACTTCAAACTCAAAATTTCTCATCCTTGAAATCAACATCCAACAAAACCTAGGTGTCTTTGCCCAGGTATTATAAAAAATAGAGAACCAAAATAATAGAGATAAGCTTTAATATGCATATCATCAATTTCAAGTCCACATGTCTACCAAAAGAAAATAAGCAAAAGAAGATTGAAAGTTAGGAGGTGTTGCGGCCGTTGCCTGACTGCGGAACTCATGAACGTGGCCTCCTTTCTAATTCTTTCTGAAGGTTTCTTTCTTCCTGCGTTTAGCAGAATGATGGCCACTGGGCACCGAACAACCGTCACCAATAGGCCCTAAATCAACAGCCAACCATGTTACTTACTTACATTTAGATTTAATGATTTTATCTATGAAACTGGATCATTCCTGAACATTTGAAGCACCTGAATCTCCTCTATTGTTGCAGGTTCTACTGATATTATCTTATTTTAATAGTCATTATAAAGACAGCATTGAAGAAGAGGAGCCTCCATTATCACCAACTTATTCAGCAATGAGCCCTCCACCGACTGCAAGCAGACCCTTACTATAGTGTTATTTCGCACTCAGATTTTTTTGTTTGAAAAAAACATTTTACTAGGAAGATTTTCATGCGGCTCATCTTCTACAAAAAACTTATGCCTAGGCAGAGACCTTTCTTCCTACAAACTTTGGTGCATAAAATAACTTCAGTTCATTTAGAGGCAGTATGTATACTATATTTTCATTGTTGAATCTCTGTATTGATGTAATAAGATGGTTAGAACACTAGTTTGGTTGTAGTTTTATGATCATGTGTTTATTGTTCATACAATAAACTGTAAACTTTGGTATTTATTGAGTGTTGCTAGAAGAATTTATTTTGAGAAGCAAGCTTAATGAACTATGTCCAGATATAAAGGAATTACTTGCAATGAACCTATCAAAGCATTATCTTAGGATCCACATTGAAGGTGTAGATGCCAATGCATGTGCAAGAGGTTTCCAGTGAAAATAAGGAAAAAATTCAAAAAAAAAAAATTAATGGTGTAGACCACACGGATTAGAGATTCGTGCCACGACAAATCATAGATCCGTACCGCGGGGCATCTACCCTGCCAAACGTGCCTATAGAATCAATTTAAATCCAAAAAACTTAAATGTGTGTGTAATGAATCATCTCCTTTAAGCGCACTTTGGGCATGCTTCCAGACATTAGGAGGGATTCCTACACTCCGCACCTTTCTTTCTAGAGCGGCAATGTCATCTTCATCATCATCATTGTCACCAAGTTCCACTTATATAGTCCTCATCTAAAAAGTAGATCCTTGGTGTAAAAATAGAAAGATTATAATAGAAATAAAACAATAGAAGTAAGTTTTTTAAGATGCTATTCTTCAACTAGTATGATTCAGAAATTAATAAAATCAACACTAATAACATTAGTAAGAAGTTAACCGTGATATAATGAGATTAATGTCTTGGGATTTGCAATTCATTGTCTGGTTACTGGATTAAATTTCATGTTCAGATAAATATCGAAACTATTAAATAAAAGTTAACACCAATTTTTATTTCTTAATTTATACACTCATTTAAAATGCTTCAGAACATAAGTTCAAATAGCATGGAAACTTAACCAGAATTCAAACCTGCTGATGAAGGAGAAAATCTTTTTGGGTCTTTGAGAGCAGACCCTCAACGTTTTGAGTTATTTTCTCTGCCACCCTAATTGACTGCATAGCCAAAAGGCAGATTTTAATATATTGACAAATAACATACATAATATATATACATTTGAATGTATGTAAATAATTAACTATACATATAAATATACACATATGTGCACCATAACGAACAACAAAGAACAAGTACACAATCATGGCAAGTTCATCAAGTACAATCACGTTTATACAATTACAAAAGTAGAGTATCTCATCAAGATAATGAGCAAAAATGTATGGATAATAAAACAAGATTAAACTATTTTCATCTACAAATGTTGTTCAACAAGTTCAGTTGCCTTTGACATTATAACTTTTAAGTCTACTTAGTATGTGCATAATATACATATATGTGTGTGTACTAGCATTTTCGCACGGGCTACCGTCCGTGCTCGATGTTCTTAGTTGTGAGTGGGATACACCCATCCGTAGGTTGCCTTAGATGCGCACGGGCTTCTCCCGTGCGCACCCAAGGTGAATTTGCATTACCTAAATGATATTACCATGTGCTCGATGCAATTTGTTGCGAATGGGCTATATTTCTCGGCTAGACAAAGCTCATTGGGGCAATCAATTAATCTCTCGGGCTCTACAGTCTAAACAGGTCACTAATATTACACCATCGTAACAATTTCAGTATAATATAGATTTTGATTTTTTTTTGAAAAGTATGAATGAAAAATAAGTTAAAAGGCATATAGTATTATAACAAGTCAACAAAACACAACCATGTTTTCAAATCTCTATATGACTGAGACATCAGCAATGAAAAATGCATAGAAAATTGAAAAAGGAATCATGAATATGATAAGATTCTACTTTAGAACTTACTTGTTATGCTTGGATAGGAAGTAATAAGCTCTTGTAGAGACAATCCTGATCTTATGCAATTTTCACTGTCCAATTAAAGAATTGATCATTCACAAACACATGATCATAATTAATACATGAGTTAGCAATGGTAATAAAGTGATAGACAAAATGAACCCTATCAAAGTGACAGAGTGAATGGGTGAAACATGATTCTTGATGAAAATTCATGGGACAGAAGAAAACGGGGCATATCGATCTCAAATTTCACAGGATATCCCTCTACAAAATCATATACGCGTTGAAATATAATCAGCAAAATAAAAAATGGGGCATATAAACATTACATTTTGGAAGAAGGGTTCACGCTGCAGTTTTTTCATAAATTCCTGAAACTATATGGTCCTGCAAAAAGTATTGACATCAAATGGTAAATGATAGGAAGCTAAGACATCAAGTTTATAACATCTAACAATGCGTCGATTCCATTGTGTATTTTGGGTAGAATGTCATGCCTACAACTTGAATGCAAGAGGAGATAATATTCCCAATGTAATAAGCATAAAACTTAATTGAAAGAAGAGAGCAAGCATAAAACTCAGTTGCAGATGATTGCAAGATGAGATACAAATATTAATAGAAATGTGATAAATTAATTTGAGCATTTAAACAAACATATAGTTTGCAAGATGAGAATAACATGCATATTTCTCAAATCACGCAACCTTGAATGTGTAGATTAATGAACTATTATATTATGTGTATCCAGAAAAATACTAATAAGAAAATGAAATGCATGAAGAATCTCTGCTCTTTCTTGAAGATCGTGGGGCTAAATTTAAAACTTCACCAGTGCATCCCTAGTTTTACAACTAAAATTGGAAAGAATTGGAAGAAAAATCAAAATTCCATTGATCCCTAGAAGTTTGGGGGAAGAAGAGGTAGAAATTGAGACTTACCAATTTTTCCCCTTAGTTTCATCGACATATACGAAATGTTGCAGAAGGAAGTATGGGTCGTTGATGCCCTATTAGTCTGGGTGAAGAAGAGGTGAGAGCTTCAGAGATGGGGAAGGAACCAGGGTAGAAAAGTTTGGTGAGAACGAAAGAAAAGATTCATCGATCACTCCTCTTGACTCACTTATCCCCTATTCCGCTTCTCTTTGTCGGGTCGGAGAGGAGGAAATGATAGAGCAATATGAAATCTCTAAGAAAATTGTTGCTTCCATTGTGCCCTGGTTTCGAGCAAGGGCGGCGGAGAGGGTGCGAGAGGGGGCTGCAGGCGGCGGCGGTTGTGACAGCTTCTGGCGAGGGCGACGATGATTTCAAATTAGGTTGATATGGATTTAGGTGAGGAGGAGGCGAAGCGTAGGAGATGCTTCGGGCAAGGTGGGAAATGAGAGTCAATGGTCGTCGTCGAGCAGAGGTGGGATTACTGGTCGAGGATGTGGCTACTCGGACGTCGCCATCCCAGATGTGATTAGGTTTAGGGCATGAGAGAATGGCTAGAGGTTTTTTATGTTTAATTACTTTATTTTATTATAAACTGTTTATTATTTAGGAGGGAAGAAATAAATATTGGGAGGGAAAGTCCAAATTTAACTATCAAATTATTTTTGTTAACAATGTTAGTGACCAAACTTATTTTTCGTCACTAAAGATGTGTCTTTAGTGACTGAACTTATATGCGGTCACTAAATACGTGTCTTTAATGACCGAACGTCTATTTCGTCACTAAAGACACATCTTTAGTGACCAATATATTTCGTCATTAAAGACACATCTTTAGTGACGAAATATATATCGTCACAAAATTTCTGTCACTAAAGATCAGTTTTCTTGTAGTGCCCCTCTCCCATGCCTAATCGTTTCATGATCCGTTCTGCATAGTCCTTCTGGGAAACGAGCACACCGATCTCTTTCCTCTCCACCTAAAGACCAAGGAAATGGTTGAGCTCACCCAAATCCTTCATCTCAAATATGATAATTAGCTCAGCCCGGAGCCTAGCTACCTCGACTTCAGAGTTCCCCTTGATGATCATGTCATCCACGTATAACAGAACCAAGACTTGCAGCTCCCCCATCTTCTTTACGAACAAGCTTGAATCAGAATCCAAAGTAAAGTATCCGCAGAATTCGAGGTATTCTGCGATCTTCACATACAACGGCTAGGCCCTTGATTCAAGCCGTAAAGAACCTTCTTGATCTTGAAGACATGTCCTAGATGATCTTCAGAAACATAAGCAGGTGGTTGCACCATGAATATATCCTTGTCAATCTAGCCATAAAGAAAGCATTCTTCAAATTAAGTTGTCAAATCATCCATCCTTGGCAAGCTGCCAACGCAATCACAACCCCAACTGAGGTCATCTTGGCAACATGACTAAATGTCACTTTATAGTCTTCGCCATACTGTTGATAGAAATCTCGATCTACAAGGTGAGCCTTATACCTCTAAATGCTATAGTTAGCCTTCTTCTTCAGCTTGTAAACCCACTTCAACATTATAGGAGTAATGCCATCAACCTTGGGCATAAGATCCCAAGTGTCATTTTTCTTGAGGGCAGCCATCTCCTCATCCATAGAATCTTCCCACTCCTTGACTCCAGTGGTGTTTTCAAAGCATGACGGCTCTCGCTCATCCAAGGGGCCAGCAAAGAAAAATGAGACAAAGTTTGCCAGATTCCCCATGTATATCGAGCTGGTGGAAGGATAGTCCTCTTGGACCTTCGCATGGCTTTACTAAAAGTGCATAGTGTGCCTCTGAGAATTCTGTAGAGGGGGGAGGGGGGTGAATAGAATTTTAATATTTTTACCCTAAATGTGTATATAATAAAATCATACTAATTATTATGCACTGAACAAAACCAACACAGAATAAATATGTTATGTAAATATAAAGCAGAAAAATAGTATGTTATAAATGGGACAACACATAAAATGCAAAGCACATAAGACACAAGATTTTTATAGAGATTCCCCGAAATGTGGGTAGTCCTCTCTTCTACGTCCCTAGTTGGATTGCACAACCTGTGCCTGAGTCTTTTGATTAGGAGAATCTTATAACAAAATATCTTTTGATAAGGAGATCTTGAACCACTGAATCCTTTGAAAGAGGGATTCATAAAACTCTTTACAGGTGAAGAAAATAGTAAGAGGAAAGTGAGAGGGAGAAGGAGAGAATTCTGTTCTCAGAATTATTCAAAAGCTTTGAGGCTGCTTCTGTCTTTCTTTCACTAGATCTGATATGATAAACCCTTTCTTATAATAGTGATGATTTGCAAGGGTTGTTTTGCTTGATCCTTTTTTTTCTCAGCACTTGTTGTAGTTATGTTGCTCTATGATGTTGAAGAAGAAGCAGCAGTATTTCTTCCTATACAGAGGGATTATTTCTGTATCTCTGTCTTTTAGGGTTTGAGAGGGAAGAAGATGAAGACCCTATTCGACATGCAGAATAATGTAATAATGATCCGTGTTCTTCTCCTCTTTTTGCATACTTATTGTGTATGATTGAGATTTCAAAAACTTTCTTCTTTTGGCTTGTCCTGAAAAAGTAATTCTTCTCAGCCACCTAATTTCCTTTCTCCATTTGTTCTCGACCCATCCATTCATTTAGAATACCTTCCAAAAGTGATTTGTTGTGTCCTGAAAAGCTTCATTATATTCTTGGAAACAAATGAGACGTTGGAGAACTGTCTCTAGCCTGGTGGTCCTTCTAAAAAGGTCCCAAAAGGATAGCTGAAAAAGCTTCCTTTTTCTGACTGTATTCGACGCTGCGTCGACTTCATCAATCTTCATATCGACGCACCTATGAGTTCTTATCGACGTAGCTTCGAATTTCTTCTTAGCTTTGGATGAACTCAGATGTCGATGTTACGTCGATTCCTTATCGATGTACCCATCGAGTTGAAGCATAGAACTTAATCTCTTAACTTCTGTGTCAAATTGTAGTCGATGTAGCATCGACTTGTTAGATGGCTTCGACAAGCTCTTCATTCTGCGTTGATTCCCTTTCGACATTCCGTCGACTTGACTTATACTTCGACAGACTGACTCATTTCTACTTTAACTCAGAGTTATGTCGATATAATGTCAGAGTAGAGTTGACTTCTATTCGACGCAAGTCTTATCTTAACTTGTTTTGTGATTGCTTCGACTAGTCCTTGACACTCTAAGGTGAGTGTGACATCATATGACATCTAATGACCAGATTACCCTACCTATACAATGTGGGTAATAAATCCTAAGAGGTAAAATCACTTATAGTTAATTTGTTAAGTTAAATCAAAAGGGGTTTTTCCCAACAATCTCCCCTTATTTATCTTAACAAATTTTACAGTTTGTGTAAAGTGATTTTACACATACTTTGGCATAATCACGAATACAAACAAAAACATACATAGGAAATATGAAATGGTAGAACAAAATCACTTGACATTTCATACATTGTTAAGGAATTATATTGTTCACCACAACTGTTTGCTTCTAGAAAGTATGGTATTTAAAGAATACCTGAGCCTCAATGTTCCTTATCAAGAGTCTTCCTTTTTCTTGAGAATACTTTTGGAATTACCTATCTTGGGGAAAATGTTAATGGTTCATTCTGTCCTTCAGAATTCCTCTTTGCTTCTTTATTGATTTCATCATCTTTGGGAAGCTCCCCCTATGATTGATTATTCTCCTCAGCATCCGGAGCAACTTCCTTAGCAATTATTGCAACCTCATCTAGAAGTAGATCATCTGCAAGGAGCTCCCCCTGAGTTGAAGGAAGCTACCCGTGATTTACTGCATGCAAAGCTTCAACATTTTGAACTGGATTATCTTGGGGACTTGTATGAGGCTCCCCCTAGATATTTTAAAAGTACATAGTGTGCCTCTGAGAATCCTCTAAAGGGGGTGAATAGAGATATAAATATATTTCTATCCGAACTGTGAAAATAATAAACTTAGCTATGGATTTATACTCAACAAGATCACAGGCAGAATAAATATGGCGCTAGAAATAAAGTGCAGAATAGAAAGAAATTGGGACAGCACAGAAAATTAGCAACCAGAAGGCACACATAATTTTTATTGAGGTTCCCTAAAATGTGGGTACTCCCCTCTTCTACCACCTGGTAGGGATGCACCGCTGTGCCTGAGTCTTTTGGTAAGGAGACTCTTAGAACCACTAATCTTTTGACAAGGAGATCATGAACCACCAGATCTTTTGATAAGGAGATCTTGAACCACCAGATCTTTTGGTAAGGAGATCTTGAACCACTGAATCCTATGAAGAGGGATTAATAAAACTATTTTACAGAATGAGAAAGAAGGAGAAGAAAGAATATTGCAGGGATTCTGTTCTCAGAATTCTTGAGAAGACTGTAAGAAGAACAACCTATTAGATGTCCCACAGGATCTGCTCTTGATTAACCCTTGCTTTAGATAGTGATGAATTTCAGGTGCTTTGTATGTCAGATCCTTTCTACTTCTGCTGATTGAGATCGTGCTGCTAAGAGATTGTGATGAAAAGAAGCTTTCGGATCCTATGTTCTATTAGATGAAGAACAACAGAGCTTTCTTTTCTTTTCCCTTTTCTGTGTTAGTGTTCCTGAGAGAGAGGGAAGAGAAGAGGAAGCCCTAGCAAGAAGGCTGACGACTAATTCTGATTAATGCTCTGTCTATTTCTATATTCTCTTCTCCTTTTATTTACTCTATTCAATTTCAAATTTTCTTTCCCTTTCTAGTATGCCCTGAAAAGGTAATCTGCTAATGACATTCTCTTTCCTTCCTCTTTAATTCTCAGCCCATCCACATACAAGGAATATGGTTCCAAGAAACCTTTTGTGTCCTTCTTTAATGCTCCTTTCTATTTCAGGAAATTATTAAGCCGTTGGGGAACGGTCTTGAAGGATGTGGGCCATGATGGAAGGATCAAAGAGACAACTGAAAAGATATACTTTTACAGACTGTATTCGATGTAGCGTCGAATTCATTTCTTTTCTTATCGACGCAACTTCGAGTTCTTGTAGAAGCAGCTTCGATTTTGTCTCTGCTCTGATTGAACTCTGCGAGTTCGCGTTGCGTCGACATCTTATTGACGTGTCCGTCGAGATGATCTGCCTGGCTCTGAACTTCATCATCTACATTGAGATGAAGTCGACATTGAGTCGACTTTAGATGGCTTCGATATAAAACTTCTTCTGCATCGAGTTGAAGTAGAAGTTGCGTCGACTTCTCTAGTTACTCTGACAAGTCCCTGACCTCAACGTCAATATTTATTCGACATAACATTGACTTGAGTTACTTTGACAGAGGGGTTGAGCCACTTGGACATCTAATCAGAGTATCGTCAATATGGTCTCGATGTTGCATCGAATTCTATTCGACGCAAATGTTAACTTAGCCCAATTTTGCTTCATTTGATCTGGTCTTGACACCCTATGTTGAGTGTGACATCCTAAGGCATCTAATGACCAGATTAACCTCACATTACAATGGGTAATTCAATCCTAGTTGATAAAATCACTTACATATAATTTGTTAAGTTAAATCACAGGGTTTTCCCAACAATCTCCCCTATTTATCTTAACAAACTTTACAGATTTGAGTAAAGTGATTTTATACATTTCTTTGCATAATCAAACATACATGCAAGATGTAAGACCCTTTTTTTCTTTTGAAAACCTGGGTCTTATGCCCAGAACCGCCGCTTTGCAGTGACACCCTCACTCGGGAAGGTCGCCACTATAAAACGCCGATCCTACCGGCCTTATCGATCATAAAAGAGTAAAGTTTAAGCAAACTTATAGAAGCCAAGTCCATGTCACATAAAAGTAAAATCGTCATAAAAAAGATGTCCACATCAAATGTCTGAATTGAAAGGTATGATAAAAATAAAGGGCTCATGCCCTGTACATCAATTCCTCAGTACATTTTCTCTCGCGGAAGCATAAAATTCTAAGGCTAAACGTTGCTCACGGATCCTGCCAATGGTGCTCCCGTGCTAGACTACCCCATCTCCATCTGCACCGGCCTCTGGTGCTGCAGCATCTCCTCGGTCCCCTAAAATGATAAGGTCCACCGACCGTTAGTTAAAAAGACTAATCCAATCCCCCACCCCTCCCCCGGTGACTCCTAGGCACCGAGCGGGAGGAATGAAGCGAAGGACAACAAGGGGTGTAAACAATAGCAGGTGATAGGGATATAATCTACAGGGAATGTCTACCACTATGCAATATATATTGTAACTAAAGCAGTAAGTAAAGTAAAGTAAGAACAAGTACGGTAAACAAGTAGAGCAATTATATAAGGTAAGTAAGGAAAAGTAACCGTTGATTTATAGGAATACCCACACAAACCTATAGACCAAGGGGTCCTTTAGCAAGGCCTATCATATAAGAAGTCCCATAACCAACTTATATGATAGGGGTAGGGGTTGAAATGTAATGTTGATGCTATGTCATACAAGGTATGCAGTTAAATGTTCTGTTCACACAAGTGCAACTCACACACTACAACTCTATGCGCAAAGACCTTTAGTTCCCACTTTTTGGAGCTAGCAAAACTCCCAGGATACTCCCGTAGTGGCAAACGGAAGCGGTGGGTTGGGCCTCACCCACCTCTAGGTTGGTATTTTCACTACCTGACCTAGACATATCGTTCGCCTCAACTCTAAGAAAACAACAGCGGAGCTACTACGTACTCTTGCTGGTTAGACCACCAGACTTGCCTTGGTAAAGGTTTATCCACACTTACCAAGCCCAAGCATTAATTTCGGTGCAACGACCATCAACACTAAGGACCCACCACCTTATGCACATGCAAACATGTTTACCATCAATCCCCGAGCCATAACCTCATCGGGCTAACCCGCCCGTCATAATAAACATTGCTGAGTCACAAACTCACCAGACTAATTAGTCTATTGCTACAACCACCGAGCCTACCGATCGTAAGACCAAACCGACTAATGTACCCATGACAATGGAGTGTGAGTGAGTATAATGCTTAGTTAATCTTGTATAACAACTTAGCCCTATAATTTATGGTTAACCTTGGACTTCTGGAGGATTACCCTGTAAGGGGCTCGCTACGGTACTAGGAACTATACTGGGATGACACCCCAAGGATCCCTTTCTCAAGGAATTTAATGTTATTGGTATCTACTCATATGCATGACCCTCTTACCATTTCACTGGTGTTAACCCTAGGTGGTTTATGTCACGCTAGGGGAAAGACGATCTTTCGTCAATCCCAAGCACTACCTTACCCTTAACTCACCAAGCACTCCAGTCACATAAACTCCTTTTTGGTGGCCTCAACCTCTTCAAACTGACCACATAGACAAACTAAAACGCAATTTCTCTTAGTAGGTCACTAGTTACCCAAGTTTTACCATTTTACTATACGCAGACCAAACGAACTATATGAATCTCATAAGTAGAAGTACTCCAAATATTCACCCACATGACACAAGATTATTACTGGAGGACTATCATGGCATTATAAGACTAAATCCAAAGATTCATATTTTCCATAACAATTTAGCATTTATTTTAATTTCTCCAATATTTGTCATGTATGAATATGAACATGAAGTGTAAGGTATTCTTATGATATGACTCCCATGAAATTAAGATAAATCTATCATGCCAAAAGAACATTAACTACAGAGTGTCACAATTTTACAATCAGGAATTGTCCTCTAATTATAATATTTAGCATCTTTCCAAAGTTGGAAGTTAATGAAGGAACCATCAAAGATACTTATCCAAAAATTATGGAAAAATTACTAGACCTTTATATTAGTTAGAAAAGTCTACTGGCCAAATTTCAGAATTTATAAAGGAAAATTAATCACATAAATAAATATTCTAAAGAAACAATTTCTAGGGAAAATTGAGAAGGAACCTACTGTTAAATAATTCCAAAAATTATGAAAGGAATAATAGATCTCCGACATGATCATAAAGGCTTCCTGACTGAGTTAACAATTTATGGAAATCATTTTCTCACCTAAATAAATATTCCAAATAAACACTAATATGAACATGTTGTGAAGTAGCCTACTGATAACAATCTCCAAAAGCTATATAAAAATTTACAGAGCTTTCTAGTGCCATGAAATGTCCTATCACCAAGTTGCAAAAAATTTCAGAGAGTATTGGACCCTCAAATATTTTTCTTAAGATTAAGACAAAATAAGTGCCTTGTGAATGATGTACTGGTTAAAACATTTAATTAATTACACAAAAAATACCAGAGGTCCATCATATGATTATAAAGGCACTACCAAGGTTTCATCACCATGCAAGACCATTTGAATATGTAAATCTCTTTAATAATGAAAAGTCCTAAAGGGGGTATAACCCAATTTAGGGGGAATAAGGGTTCCTAAATTCCTTCTAAAATTTCCAAGGGTTTTATTACACCCTTTGAGCTTGTACACCATATTTCATGGACATTCAATAACATTTGACCCCATGCCCTTCACAAGACTCAAAGTGCAACCCTAAGGGCAAAGATAGCGCTTTGGGGGAAATACACCCCACATCACCCCAACTCACTCATGGAGGTGTTTTAGGTGATCCGAAACCAGTGGCTAAGGTTTCAACTCATGTTGCTGAGTTTTGACCACAATACCCCAAGATAAACACCATACCCTAATTTTGACCTAGTTTGACCCAACTTGGGATACCCAATTACCCAACTAAATCAGTCCCAATTGGGCTGAAATTTTTACCAAGGTCATATAATAACCCTAAGGAGAACCCAACAAAATTTGGAGGGTATTAGGGGTCATTAGACCTATTAATTAATTAATATTTGAATTATGAAATTATTACAAAAACCTTAGAAAAATGTTATCCTAAAAATCCCATCTTTTGCTATGATGAGGGGATTGATATAAGTAGCCTAGGATTCAATTTACAAGTCAATCCCATGACCCAATCAAAAGATATTAAAGGAATGGTGGTTGCCCTACCCTAGGGACCAGTCCTACCAAAAAGGCTCAACAGGGGGCTACAGTGCCCCTATTGACCTGAAACAAATTTTTATATAATATACACACCAAGGGATACAAGGTTTATGTTGGGCACTTTTCATCAGAGGTAGTCTAGTATTTTTAATAATTAAAAGAATATACTGCAAAATGTGTGACAAAAATGAAATGTTTATATAACATAACTAATTAAATCTGCGGATAGCAGATTACGACAGATCCAACGGCTCACAGTCATCGTCCCCAATCAATGGATAATGCACGACAGCTCGTCCTAGGCACCGTTGCGGGATGATTTCCTGGCCACCCTCACCTCTCCCCGGCCGGCAAATGCCACCACCATCTCCGTTGAGGTGGTGGCTGGCGATAGGAGGTCCCTTGTCGGCCGGTGGTGGCCGGAGTAGGGGTTTCGAGGAGGGTAAAGAGGGCTCTAAACGAGCCCTTTCGAAAGCACGATCTGAGCCCAATTGATCTCGGATCAAGCCCCAAATTGTCAGAGGATCTAGCACTAGAGGAGAGGAAGCGGATCAGACCTATGTGGGGGCTTGGTGGTGCATATTCCAGCGAGTCGCCATTGCCGGTGGTGGAGGTTTTGGTGCCATGCTGATATTGGACTCCTCTGCACGATTCTCACTGGAAGGTTGGGGGTTCTCTTCCTCTCTGATCACTGAAGGTAATGGGGTTTCAATTCGAGCTTGGGGTGGCTTTATTCCTGAAAGCCATTAATGGCCATTACTAGGATTTCGGTTATACTTGGGGGGGGGGGGGGATGAATTGGCCATCAATTAGGCCGGGAAGAAGCTGAAATCTTCTCCTCTCCCCAAGGGGAGATGAATGGTGCCATTAATTGCTCAGATTGAGGGTTTCTTCTTTCTCCCCAATAACTCCCCTCTCTTTCTCTCTCTTCCAAATTGGGCTCTCCCTCTCCCGGACGACTCTCTTCAAATTGAATGGCCAACTCAGCAGCCTTCAATCCCATGAGGTGGTGGACCACATCAATTGGGTCTAGCTCAAGTGGATTGGGTTCAATTTTGGTAAAGTAGGTCATTTTGACCTAAATTGAGGATAAGGTTGACTTTGGTCAACTTGACCACTTAGGTTGACCACAATGGGTGGGTAGTGACCCTTTGCACTCTCGTATGGGTTAGGAAGGTTTAGGTGGAGTCAATTTATCAAGGTGAGGGTGAATTGCCCTTTAATTGGGCACTTTTGACCAAATTAGGGCTAGAATGACTTTGGTAAAATTGGCCAAATTAGAGGTCCCATGATGGGGCCTTTTGGTCTATTAGGTCCCTAGTGTCCCTATAAGGGTAGGGCATGGTCAATTTGGCATGGTGGGGGCCAATTTGCCCTAATTGAGTTAGTTTGACAAATTTAAGGTTAGGGTTGACTTTGGTCAATTTGGCCTCTTTGGTTGACCCCAATGGGTCCCTGGTGCTCCATGGAGACCCCTAATGGGTTATGGATACTATGGTGCGGTCAAGTTTCAAGTTGAGGCCCTAAAGTCCAAGTCTAGGCTTGGTATCTAAAAACTGCTATTTGTAGACCAGTTGGGTTTTCTCCTTCTCACCCAAGCTCACATGGTCTTAAGCTCTTCCTATGGTTTTGTCATGACCTAGTAATGACAAAACCAACTTAGGGGACTAGTTGTTTGGGGGATGTTACACAAGATAACATAGACATAGAGAGGAAACAACTGAAATTATAGACAGCAAATTTCCATATCAAGAAATTGTGTAGTATTATTTTTCCCACCAAATGTAATTCCAACAAAAACCAATAATTTATCTGATACCTAAAGTTCAGAAGTCCTTCTCAGGAGTTCTTCTGTTCCTGGAGAAAATTTTGGAATTGTATACCTCTTGGCCATTCTCAATGGAGCATCTTCATCATCTTCGGGATCTTCAGCATTAGTTTTATCCTCAAGGAACCCCTACTGTGCTTGTGCATTCTGCTCAGCCTCCTGGGCAGCTTCCTGTGCAATCTGTGCAACTTGATTTAGTAGATCTTCTCTTGGAGGCACATCTTGGACAACTGTTGTAGCTACAACTTCCATTTCAATATATAGATTCTTCTAAATATCAGAAGTAGGCTCCCCCTGAATCATTGCATCTTGAAAGGTGATCACCTTGTCAGGAGCAGGCTCATTATCAGCATTACCATGATCCTGTCCACTCAAGTCAAGGATAGTTCTCTCTTCCTCTAAGATATTCTCCCCCTTCTTGACCTTGCTGGCCAGAGAGGTTAAGAACTCTTTGGAAAGAATAAAGGATGATATAAAATATTTGAGGCTCTGAAAGTATCTTTGAAATCTTAATAACTCACCCTCCATCAGTGAGTATTTTCTGTCAAACTTTCTAGCCTGAGAGGCCACTTGATCTGCAAATGTGGAGGAGGCAATGGCCACAGCCTTGGAAATGATCTGCTCAAGATCAATTGTGGGTGGATGAGATATATATGGAGGAGGTGATGGAGGGAGCTCTTCTTGAATAGGGGCGAGAGGATGGTAAACATCAGGAGAGTAGTGAAATGATGGTGGTGGAGGTAGAGCAGGCTGATAATCTAAAATTTGGATGTATGGTGGTAGATGGGTTTGTAGAGGAGATGGCTCAGGTGATGAAGTGGATTGGAACTGTTGTAGTTGTTGAGATGGGGCATCTTCCTGAGGGTGATTTGTACCTTCCCTTTCGGAGTCTAGTGGAGAAGGAGATGGAGGAGGTGAAATTTGAGCTTGACCAGGCTTTGAGATTTGTCGGGTCCATATGGAAAAGATTCCAATTGTAATCCTTTTTCCAGGAGGAATGGGCATTCCTTTTGATTTGCAGATATCTGGATAGTGTTTGAAGAGCACTTGGCTCATTATTCTCATATAGGCATTCTCCTTGTGGGATTACTTATGCCCAATCATCTTTAGTAGGCATCTTCCCCAATTGATCTTCTTCTTCAGAACAAGAGATCCCATAATCTGTAGCTGTTGCTTTGGAACAGCATCATGTGCAGAGATCTTACAAAACAATACCTTTCCTACTACATCTGCCAGGAATCTGTATTCTTCTCCAAGATCCATTTTCTTCAGATTGATGGGCTTATCCTTATAAAACTTCATCAGTTCCAGGGACCTCATAATCTCATCCCATGTCAGTTCATCTGACTCATCCCCTATTTGAAGATCATATGTTTGGTTTAGCAATTCCCTTGTTATAAATACATCTGTGTCATATATTTTCCCTTTGAGGGAACCCTCCTCTCCTCTCTGAAAACTGTCTTTAAATTCAGTCAGTTCGATATCCAGGATTTTGCATCTCGTGGAGATAAGCTTGGTCAGACCATCCTCTTGAAACAAACCAAGAATGGCTTTGAATCTTTCTTCCGCTGCACTGAAGGAGTCCACGTCCACATCAAACCCTGAGTTGAATTTGGGAGGAGCCATCTATTTGGATTTTCCTACAAAGTCAAAGGGAAAGAGAGAGAGAGAGAGGTGCACGGGAAAGTCCCTTGAATAAGTCTTGTTCCTTAATCAAAATCTACAAATATCTTCCCACTCCATTTTCTCCTGATTGGGACACTACCTCATCCTGCACAGGTAATTCAAACATTAGAAGGAACCCAGGTTAACTTGGACCCTTTGCTTTTACCATTGTAGGGTTCAATGAAAGAATAGAAAGGTATTTCATGATACCCTTTGGGATGATAAGGAATGGTTTTCCCAAACCTCTTGTTTTGATGCTTTAAATGAGTATAGAATATATCTAAATGCAATAGATCAGCAGAGTGTCTTATTATCTTAGATTTTTCTTTTACTTTTAAGTGATTGTTATTTGACTTCTCTACATTGTTCTTTCCTAAAGGTTTTCTTTCTTATTCAGATGTATATTGTTGGGTTTGTCTAACCTATCTGAATAATTAACAGCCTTACTCTTAATTGATGAACTCTTCTCACTAGGTTGATGATCACTAGGTCTTATAACGGAAACTGGATTTTTCCAGGAAGGTTTCCTAGGTGCTTCTGAGCTAGTGGAGGTCTCTGCTCCTAACCCAAAGTGATTTAATATGATAGAGAGATTTCTAGTGATGTCTTTGAGATTCTGACTCCTCCCATTGAGTGAGTCCTCAAAAGCCTTTGCCTTTGCTAGCTCTTCTTTTAATTGTATATTATCTTTCCTAAGTTCAATTAGTTCTAACTCTTTATTATTGATTTCATTTGTTAGATTCTGATTTCTTATGTAGATTTCATCTTTCTTAAGGTTTTCTAGTTCAGTCCTAGCTGTGTCTAATTCCTTTTCTACCCTACGATGTTCAATGCAGAAATCTCTAAAGCAGGTTATAAGATCTTCTGAATTGAAATCAAATTCATCAAAAATGGATACTTGTTCTTCTTCATCATCTGATAAGATCCCAAGAGCCATCATGCAGGTTGCTACTGCTTCTTCTTCATCATCACTCTCAGATGATGATGAGCTCTCATCCACTTTTGAATCACTCCAGGTCTCAGCAATGAAACCCTTTGCTTTCTTTTTGTCCTTTACTGTACGAGACTTCTGTTGGAACATGGTCTTCCGCATCTCCTAGGTTTGAGAATAACAAATCCTATGTGTATTTGATCTTGTGTGTTTAAGTGTGCGGGATAACAAAGTCCACATGACTCAAGGATTACATAAGAAGGTTGACCCCAAAGTTGAGCCAACAAATCCAAAATATCTACTAGCGCTGGCGGTAGTACTAGCGCAGGCGCTAGCTGCCGTTCGACGAACTATTAGCGGCGCTCGACGAAGCTCTCACCACGGCGTTCGACGAAACTTTGCTCGACGAACTCTTAGCGGCGTTCGACAAATTCCTGTTCGACAAAATATTGTCTCAAAGCGTAATTGCCGGGAGAACTTATAGAAGGAGATAGCGCCAGGCAATATTCGATAGCGCTGGCGGTAGCGTGGAGCACAAGAGGAATGGTGAAATTGTTTCCCCGGAATAAAGATTCTGCCGCGCAGAATGTGTCCTAATATGGGATAGCGCCGGCGGTAGCACTAGCGCAGGCGCTAGCGCTAAGTCTATAAAAAGGACATTATGGCTCCGACTTCCAAAGCCTCTTTATATCCAAAATTCCAGAGCTTCGTGCCACAACAGAGAGAGGAAGTTTCAGAGAGATACTCCCACAAATCCATAAAGAGTAAAGGAGATCCGTGGAGAAGATTTCAACACGCATCATCATCATGATGAAAGACCGCATCGACGACGATCAAACTCTGCGTCTTCGTCTACTTCTCCAAGAGATCCACATAGAGGGAGTTTTACATTATTGTTTTTTTATTTCACATCTTTTCTGTAATCATTTAGTAAATTCGCCTCGTGTTGGCGACTAGGTCTGGGTAGGACTTAGGGCTGAAATTTGCCTCGTGTTGGCGACTAGGTCTCGGGTGTAGGTCTACGGGGTGCTCGAGGCCATATCCGGGGAAGGGTTGGCTAGAGCGGCTTGAGGCCGTATCCGGGGAGGATCGGCTAAAGCCAACCGGTTCGTGGGGATACGAGTCGGTATAGAAAACAAAAAGAGACTTTCTATTAGCTTTGATTTCTAGCTTCGATAAGAGATCAAGTTTTGTAATCATGCTTCTCAAGTTAATAAAATCATGTCTTTACTTTTACTTCACTTGATTTGTCTTGATTTTCTCTAGTTTAATAATCAAAGCTTTTTCAAAGTTATTCAAAATATATTATAAGTTTTAAAACCCTTATTCACCCCCCCTTTAAGGGCGCCTACCGATCCAACAAGTGGTATCAGAGCGAGGTTATTCCAAATCGGCTTAACAACCGGGAATAATGGCGTCTCATGATCTCGCTTCTACTAGTGGGGTAAATTTATATGAAGAAGAAAAATATCCTAAACCACCTTTATTCGAAGAGAGAAATTATAATGGGTGGAAATTATTAATGGAAAGATTTATTAAAAGTTTAGATATCATGCATGGGATATATCAATAGTTTGACCAGCAGACGAATCAAATAAACAAGAGAGTTAACTAAATGCAAAATCTATGCGTTATATTTTTTGTGCTTTATCTCAAGATATTTTGAAATTAATATATTGTTTTTCTAGTGCATACAAAGTATGGAAATTTCTTGAAGAAATGTATGATTCTCCTTCTACAGGTATGGAACAATCGCAAGAATCGGAGAATATGCAAGCTTGCATAAGTCTTCAAGAATACTCCTCTCATGACGGATCAATAGAGCACACATCAAATGGAAAAGAAGAAGAAGTACTGTCTTCGGAAGGGAGTACCAAAAAGATGTAAAAGAAACGATATGCTCAAATTGTGCCTCTCCCGAAAGCAATGTAAGGAATTCAAATCCCATTTTCTGTACTTCTATTTCTACATTACAAATGCTTCACACTACAAAGCGCAAAATTAAGAAATTAAAAAATGCTAATAAACAGTTGCGCTTAGAAAATAAAAATTTAAAGGCAAAAATTAATGAACAATCAAATTCAAATTTATCTAGTTCTATCCATGGTTCCTTAGTTAAAAACACTACACCTTGTATGGAATTTGATGACTTAAAAGAAAAATGCAAGGAACTTGAAAATGAACTTCTTTTTATAAAAGAACAAAATGAAAAATTATGTTTAGAAAATTCATATTTGATAAATGATTGTGCTAAGCGCAAAGACTATAAAATTGAAATTAAAGAGATGGATGAAACATTTGATGAATATAGAAATAACTATCAAGATCATATAGATTCAGTTGTTTCCACTCTTAAATATAGCACAACCGCTTATAATAAAGCTAGACATAATTTAAAGATTAAAAATAATGAATTAAAAACAAAAACCAACTTGCTTAAGGAAATCATAAAGAAAAATTCTCAATATCAAGCAAACTCCAAAAGCAAGTTGAATATGATTTCTCAAAATATGAATAAACCAAACCATGGAAATAAAAAACCTCAAAAGATTATAAATGAAATTCCAAAACACTATCATCGTCATCATTTACAATATCAATCGTCTCCCAATCTAAAATTAAATGCAAACAAATTTCCTTCAAATTATAAATTCAAAAACCTTTTTGATCCAAATATTCAAGTAAATGATTATGGAAATTTGAAAACTAAAAATAATGTTTTGCAAAATCATCATGGAAATTTGACGAATAGAAATAATATTAAACCAAGGTATGAATGGAGACTCATACTTAAGAATGACACACTTATTGCAAAAGAAAGGGTCCATCCATCCTTGTCTCCCCAAAAGTCAACACGCTATATTTGGGTACCCAAAGGAACCATCCCACTTGGTCCTCTTTGGATACCTAAATCTCTTATTCATTAGTATCCAATCATTTGCATGAAGTAGAAATCAACTAAAAATGAAATATCATTATTCTACTTCATGATATGCCTAATCTTTTTTTCTTACTTTTGTTTATTTTCTTTTCTTTGAGCCATCATGATATGATCACTTTATATAACTTGTGATATGACTCTCACATATTAAACAAAAATTCATAAACAAATCAAATTGAATAATGTTGAATAAAAAGTCATATCATCTCTCAAGTGATCTACTTATCCTCTTTATTTCTATCCTTCTAAATCCATTTCATAAAAGTCTTATAAAATTTGAAAAATTAAATTTGTTATATGTTATTATTAAAACTAAATGAAATAAGTGTCAAAATGGATTTAAAAGGTGTATTTTAGGGTATTAGGCTAAATTTATATAATGCGCAAGTTTTGCTTAGGTAGTTAATATATTTGCGTAATTTTCAATTACCCCAAGTATGTTTAATCATAATCATGTTTAAATCGGAATTGAAAAATTGCATGAACATTATTTCACTTATTTATGATCATTTCACTCATGCATATGTTGTGCAAAACTCAATAATTAAGGTTTAATAAATATGAAACTCTAATGAAGATGAAACTCATGTACTAATTTTAACTTCCGCAACTTTTTGCGATTTCTTCTCTTCTCATCACTTCATTAGACACACCTTACATCGCAAAAACATAATTAAGAAAAATCGGAAGCAAAATCGAAGAAAATCTAGGCTTTACGATCAAAATAAGCACTCTCTGTGAGCTAACGCAGGCGCTAAGACCTAACGCCGGTGCTAGCTCAAGTATCTGATTTTCTATAATTTTAAAATTCTGAAAAATCAACAAAAATATATGTATTTGTTTAATATTCAAAAACCAAAGAGAAAATTTACAAAACTCTTCAAAATAAACATATTTTCACATATTCACTATTCACCTTACAACGTTTCTATTTAGTAATTTGAAATGGTTGAATATGAATTTTCTTTAAAAAAATCCTCATGTATATTAACATGAATAATTAATTACGAGTTCCTAATCACTATGAATTAATATTAATGATCACATATAATAGTCATGCAAAATCATATGATCTTTTAAGTCAAACATCAAATATAACTACAAAAGATTTTATTCATTCGAAACATATAGTCTGTGATCATGATTACTATATGAATCTATTATGTTTTGCATATACCATAGAATCAACTCTATATCCATATGAATAAATAAATTAGAATCATCACTTTATTCTATGTCTAAAACTTGAATCTTTATTATTACATACATGCAACATTGTATCAACAAACCTTGGTATAACATTAATCTCAAACTTATCATACTAACATTGTCGCCTAAAGAATATTTATGTCTATGTTAGGATTTATATGTTTACCAAGATATACAGGCTGGGTATTCTCATCTAGGGCTTATCCATGGTATTATTGTGCATAAACATTATTGTTAATCACTAAAATCATGCATATTTGAATTGTTCATTCATGTCCTCTCATGATTACATTTCCTATCATTTTCAAACTACATTGGTAAATATAAGCCTTAAAATATATCACTTGCAAAGTTTAGTTGGTAAAGTCATATACAAAATCGCTAATGTTTCATGAAATTTGCTCTATCTAGACATTTCCTAAAAATCTGAAATTTCAGCATGAAACTACTATTTGGACACTTAATCAAGATCAACAAACAAAAATTTCAAAATCATCAAAAATTATGTACTGTTTCCTGCGCTAGTGCTAACGCCGGCGCTAGCGCACCTATGTGTTTTTTTATATTTTTAAAATTTTGAAAAATCCCTAAAAATATATTAATCTATGTGTACTATTCATTTCTACACTTTTGCTTTTATTACATTTTTGATAAATCAAATACAAAAATACAAAAGCCAAATTACAAAAATATGTTTTGCCTTTTTGGGTTTTTGTCATTTATTTAAATTCTATTTCAGAAGCAAAAATCAATTACAAAAATATAAAACAAAAAAATATCAAAAATTATTATCTTGAACTTAATTTTTCTATTTACATATATCTTGCGAAAGGGTGATTTGGGCTATCATCCCATCACATCACCTAGTACCGGGCGAACCTCTCACAGGGTAGTCCTCGGGAAGTCCAAGATCAAATTATAAGAGTTCAAACTTTAAATTAAAATTATTTCACAAAAATATCAAAAATAATGTATGGACTTTATTGAGAAAATCAAGCATGGTTTAATCTATTATTTAGAACTTCTATGATGTTGCAATTTATCTTTTCAAACTAATTTGAACATTGTTTTCATCATGCTTTGATATATCTATTAATATGTGCATCAATTACATTGTAAAAGTTGTGTAGAACTACACTTAGCATGCCTCTAAGTATGAGTAAATGTTTTATGTTTGATAATGATCGCTATTCACTCACTTATTTTGGCATTGTCTACTTATGTTTTTAATCTAAGAATGCTTGTGTATGTTTTTTAATTGGCAATGAATTAAAATTGCACAAGTATCTTACCAACACAACCTTTGTTTGCACTTTAAAAGTTAAGAAAAGTGGTTATGTTTTTATAAATTATATTGGTTTGCAAAACAAGTGTATTCGGAGAACTTTGTACAAAACAAAAATCATAAAATAAACTGACAAAGATAACTCCACCAAGCACTACTTGAACCTCCTGATAAGTCTTAATAAGCGTTGTGAGGTTGACCACCTTGGAAAGAATAGTAAAGTATCTTGAGCAAACCATAACTTTCTTTCAAAATAAAAAACCACTTATTCTTAAGTTCACCGGATCACTAGTCTCAACATTAGAAATAAAATAGGTGATCCCCCAAGCACTACTTTGCACCATGATAAGTCTTAATGAGCATTGTGTGTGCAAAGCACCTTGGTAGTTGTATATTTTTGTGCATTGAAGTGCGTGAAAGTAAAATTATTTGTGTTTTATTGTGCTCTTACTTCACATATTTCTTGTATTTTTTTGATTAAAGCATTTGTTTACTCTATTCAAAATACACTTATGTGCACATCATTATCTTCCATAACACTTCTTCTCATGAGTATTGGATCCTAATGCAAATTTTATACTACTCTAAATTTATAAAATGCACTAAATAACCTAGCATGCTATCTACAATGTTTGGTATGTTTTGAAATTATGAATTAAAATAACATTGTAGTAATTGTTTTTAACATTATTTCAAGCTTGGTTACTTTATTTTCAAAATTAAAGATTTTAATTGAAAAATGATTTACAAAAACACCTTTTTGAAATTTAACTCATATATCTTTTATGGATCATCATTGATTACAATAAGATGTTTGTTGTATTTCTATAAGTCTTCCACATCATAACCATATAATTGTTTTACCTTGCGCTTTCATGTTTCCTTAAAGTCTTTTATCTTGTGTGCATCATCACTTGAATCTTCAAATTCCCTTATTGCAACAAGTGGTAGACTTACTTGGTGAACTTTATATTGGTTGCTTTTAACATGATTTTTTTTGCTATAAAACTCTGATTTATTTCTATGAAAATATTGTAATGCTAAAATTCTGATTTATGAATGGATTTCAAAATAGCTATGTGAGTGTTTTCATAAATTCAAATAAAAATATAAATCCATAGGCTATGTCATTAGATTTAAAATGCTTAAATGTTTCCAATAATTATTATACATGACTTCATTTCTCACCATAACGGGGGCGTAGGGTTGTAGACATTAGATAACCTTTATCTCAAGTCATGTCTTGTCCTTAACCGGGGAGGGTTCCAGTGGGGCCTTGCGAGGCACTAGGGGGAAAGAGTGCTAGGTTAAGTTGTGTCTAGTGTTTGCATATGGGACTAACACCCCAACCTACGGCATGTTTGCAGCTCCTCATGCCCATCCGTCACTTAGTACGGGGCTAGGGTGTAGACATATTGTCTGGGTAGTTTAGTTACTCGGAAATCATTTACCCTGTATTTGTTTATGCTACAAACTCTGATTTATGAAAATGTTGTAATAACTCAAACTCTGATCTATTTAAATGAAAAGTATTCTAAAACTCCTTATCATTTCCTTCTCTACAAGCTCGATCATGCTTTTATCTTCTTAGCAACTTTTTAGTGGTGTTTCCTTACCCGCTTTTGCTAATAACAAAAGGGGGAGAACTAACATGATAAATATTAATCTGCTATCAAAATATAATGCTTAATTAAGATGATAGCTTACATATTAGGAGAGCATTCACTTAGGGGGAGCATGTATTTAGGGGGAGCAATTCTAAATGCTAAATGATGTATTTAGGGGGAGCAATTCTAAATGCTAAATGCTAAAATTATCCTAAGTCATCACACTCACACACACACACAAGTATGTTTCTTCATGCTTATTATTAATGCTCTGATTTATCATTAATGGATTTGTTATTATCAAAAGGGGGAGTTTGTTAGAACATGGCCTTCCACATCTCCTAGGTTTGAGAATAACAAATCCTATGTGTATTTGATCTTGTGTGTATAAGTGTGCATGATAACAAAGTCCACATGACTCAAGGATTACATAAGAAGGTTGCCCCCAAAGTTGAGCCAACAAATCCAAAACATCTACTAGCGCTGGCGGTAGTACTAGCGCATGTGCTAGCTGCCGTTCGACGAACTGTTAGTGGCGCTCGACGAAACTCTCACCACGACGTTCGACGAAACTTCGCTCGACAAACTCTTAGCGGCGTTCGACGAATTCCTGTTCTACGAAATATTGGCTCGAAGCGCAATTACCGGGAGAACTTATAGAAGGAGATAGCGCCAGGCGATATCCGATAGCACTGGCGGTAGCGCGGAGCACAAGAGGAATGGTGAAATTGTTTCCCCGAAATAAAGATTCTGCCGCGCAGAATGTGTCCTAATATGGGATAGCGTCGGCGGTAGCACTAGCGCAGGCGCTAGCGCTAAGTCTATAAAAAGGACATCTTGGCTCCGTCTTCCAAAGCCTCTTTAGATCCAAAATTCCAGAGCTTCGTGCCACAACAAAGAGAGGAAGTTTCAGAGAGATACTCCCGCAAATCCAAAAAGACTAAAGGAGATCCGTGGAGAAGATTTCAACACGCATCATCATCGTGACGAAAGACTGCATCGACTACGATCATACTCTGCGTCTTTGTCTACTTCTCCAAGAGATCCACATAGAGGGAGTTTTACATTATTGTCTTTTTATTTCACATCTTTTCTGTAATCGTTTAGTAAATTCGGCTCGTATTGGCGACTAGGTCTGGGTAGGACTTAGGGCTGAAATTCGCCTCGTGTTGGCGACTAGGTCTCGGGTGTAGGTCTAGGGGGTGCTCGAGGCCATATCGGGGGAAGGGTTGGCTAGAGCGGCTTGAGGCCGTATCCGGGGAAAGATCGGCTAAAGCCAACCGGTTCATGGGGATACAAGTCGGTATAGAAAACAAAAAGAGTCTTTTTATTAGCTTTGATTTCTAGCTTCGATAAGAGAACAAGTTTTGTAATCATGCTTGTCAAGTTAATAAAATCATGTCTTTACTTTTACTTCACTTGATTTGTCTTGATTTTCTCTAGTTTAATAATCAAAGATTTTTCAAAGTTATTCAAAATATATTGTATGTTTTAAAACCCTAATTCACCACCCCTCTAAGGGCGCCTACCGATCCAACAACTTCTTCTTCTTCTTCTCCTCTTTATTGCTGCTCCTGTTCCTTTGCTCTTGAGGGCACTCAGGAGCAATGTGCCATGGCTTATTGCAGGTAAAGCGGATAATCTCCTTCCTTGTAGTATTATCATACCTGGGCCTTGAGTCTCTTTCTCTTCTCCTTGAGTCTTCATTCTTGACCCATTTCTTGAATCTCCTTGCTCAGAGATTGAACATCTCCTCTTCTGGAGTAGATATATCTCCTTCTATAGCTTTCAGAGCTAAGTTCCTCTGGACAGGAGCTGGAGTAGTTTCCCTCTCTTCTGCCTCAGACCTGTTCTTCAAAAGCATCTCATATGACTTAAGCTTTCCTAGCAAAGCTTTAGTTGAAATTTCTCCGTGGCATCTGGATTCTCTGATTGCCTAGATTCTGGAATCCCTTGAACTAGGGAAGCACATGAGAATCTTATCATTAATTTCAGTCATGGATATTTCCTTGTCTAAGCCTCTAAGCTCATTAATGATAATACTTAATCTGTCATACATATAGGCAACAGATTCTTCAGCTTTCATTTGAAAGTTCTCATACTGGGACATGAGAATGAACTTTTTGTCCTTTCTTTCATCAGCACTTCCCTCTACCATGGTGGTGAGTGAGTCCCAGATCTCCTTTGCTGATTGGCATTCAACAACTTTCTGTAAAATGTCATCTGACATTGTTGACACCAAAATATTCATGGCCTTGGTATCACATGCCTTGACCTTCTTTTCAGCCTCTGTCCATTCCTTTCTTGGGACAGCCTCAGTTGTTGAGGTTTCTCCTGCCTTTTGTCTAACTGGAGCTGGAGGACCTGTGAGAAGGACATCATAAATGCCTTCATCAATAGAATTCCTATATAGCCTTATCCTAGCCTTCCAGAGTGTGAACTTATTCAACTTACACACTGGGGGTCTTGTGGAAGCATAATCCTTAGTACTCATTTTCTTTATAAAATATATTAATAGAAAAGAAATAAGAGTTGGAGTTCTTTTTGATCAAGGTGTTAACCTCTTAATGATCAACCTCCCTCTGATACCAATTGAAAGTGCACAGTGTGCCTCTGAGAATCCTCTAGAGGTGGATGAATAGAGATTAAAATTTATTTCTATTCTAACTGTGAAAACAATAAACTTTACTAAGGATTTATACTCAATAAGATCATAGGCAGAATAAATATGGTGCTAGAAATAAAGAGCAGAATAGAGAGAAATTGGGACACCATAGAAAATTAGCAACCAGAAGACACACAGAATTTTTATTGAGGTTCCCAAAATGTGGGTACTCCCCTCTTCTAACACCTGGTAGGGATGCACCACTATGCTTGAGTCTTTTGGTAAGGAGACTCTCAGAACCACTGATCTTTTGATAAGGAGATCATGAACCACCAGATCTTTTGATATGGAGATCTTGAACCACTAGATCTTTTGGTAAGGAGATCTTGAACCACTGAATCCTTTGAAGAGGGATTAATAAAACTCTTTTACAGAATGAGAAAGAAGGAGAAGAAAGAATGTTGCAGGAATTCTGTTCTCAGAATTCTTGAGAAAACTGTATGAAGAACAGCCTATTAGATGTTCCACAAGATCTGCTCTTGATTAAACCCTACTTTAGGTAGTGATGAATTGCAGGTGCTTTGTATGTCAGATCCTTTCTACTTCTGCTGATTGAGATCTGGCTGCTAAGAGATTGTGATGAAGAGCAGCTTTCAGATCCTATATTCTATTAGATGAAGAACAGCAGAGCTTTCTTTTCTTTTCTCTTTTCTATGTTAGGGTTCCTAAGAGAGAGAGGGAAGAGAAGAGGAAGCCCTAGCAAGAAGGAAAATGGCTGATTCTGATTAATGCTCTGTCTATTTCTGTCTTCTCTTCTCCTTTTATTCTCTCTATTCGATTTCAAATTTTCTTTCACTTTCTGGTATGCCCTGAAAAGGTAATCTGCTAATGACATTCTCCTTCTTTCCTCTTTAATTCTTGGTCCGTCTACCTACAAGGAATATGGTTCCAAGAAACCTTTTGTGTCCTTCTTTAATGCTCCTTTCTATTTCAGACAATTATTTAGCTGTTGGGGAACGATCTTGAAGGATGTGGGCCTTGAAGGAAGGATCAGAGAGACAGCTGAAAAGATATACTTTTATAGACTGTATTCGACGTATCATTGAATTCATTTCTTTTCTTATCGACGCAACTTTGAGTTCTTGTAGAAGCAGCTTTGATTTTATCTCTACCCTGATTGAACTCTGTGAGTCGGCGTTCAGTCGACATCTTATCGACGTGTCCGTCGAGTTGATCTACCTGGCTCTGAACTTCATCATCTATGTCGAGATGAAGTCGACGTTGCGTCGACTTTAGATGACTTCGACAGAAAACTTCTTCTGCGTCGAGTTGAAGTAGAAGTTGCGTGGAATTCTCTAGTTACTCCGACAAGTCCCTGACCTCAACGTCGATAATTATTCGACGTAACGTTGACTTGAGTTACTTCGACAGAAGGGTTGAACCACTTGGACTTCTAATCAGAGTAGCAGCGATATGGACTCGATGTTGCGTCGAATTCTATTTGACGCAAATGTTAACTTAGCCCAATTTTGCTTCCCTTGATCTGGTCCTGACACCCTATGTTGAGTGTGACATCCTAAGACATCTAATTACCAGATTACCCTCACTATACAATGGGTAATTCAATCCTAGTAGATAAAATCACTTACATATAATTTGTTAAGTTAAATCATAGGATTTTCCAAACACATTTGCATCTGGACTTACTATTTGAAATACAGTAAGTTTACCAGGATTTTCCACCTTCTTATCCTTCACATGGTCATTCTTTTCTGGCACTTACCTTTCCTCCTCCTGAATGTTCTCCCTCTTCTTAATCTTGACGAGAAGAGATGTTAAGAACTCTTTAGTGACTATGGAGGAGGACACAAATTCCTTGAGAGCCATGAGAGACCCTCTTGAGTCAAGTATCTCACTTTCCATCTAAGAGTACTTTTTATTAAACCTTCTGGCTTGAGTGGCCATTAGGTCAACAAAGGTGCTGGAAGCCAGCCCTACTGCCTTTGCAATTGCTTGCTCAATATCAATTGGGGGTGTAGAATGAGTGGTAGAGGCACGTGGAGGTGGAGGTGTGAGGTTCTTATTCAGATCAGGAGGATCTTGGTAGGCAGGGGAAAGGGATTGGTAGGTTTCTGGAGAGGTATGAACTGGTGGTGGTAGAGGAGCAGACTGATTGTCTGGAAGTAGGGTGGATGATTGTTGCTGAGGTTGGGGAGGAATGTGAGGTGTTTGCTCTGGAATTGTAGTAGATGGGGTGGATTGGATATTCTAAGAAGGAAGATCTTCTAGAATGGTATCTTGTTGTTGTGCTGCAGGATCATGTGCTGGGATGTAATCCCTTGGGATATCTGGGACTATGTCCTGTGGAGTTGGAGAAGGAGGAGGTGAAGGTGCAGCTTGACCATGCTTTAGGATCTACCTGGTCCACTTGGAAAAGATCCCAATGTTGATCCTTTTCCCAGGAGGAATTGACACTCCTTTTGTTTTGCACAATGCAGGGTAGTGGTGGAGAAGTACTTGACTCATAACTCTCATATATGCATTTCCCGTATGAGAGTATTTGTGCCCAATCATTTTCAGGAGGCATCTCCCCCAATTTATCTTCTTCTTAAGAACATGAGCTACCATTATTTGAAGTTGTTGTTTGGGAATAGCATCACGTGCAGAAATCATACACAAAAGCACCTTCCCTACTATGTCAGTAAGGAACCTGTATTCTTCTCCAAGATTAATCTTCTTTAGATTTATGGGCTTATCTTTCATGAACTTCATAATCTCCAGAGCCCTTTTGATCTCATCCCCTATTAATTCATCTGAGTCATTCCCAGTTGTATGATCATATGTCTGATTCAGTAACTCCTCTGTTATCTGTACATCTGTCTCTGAAACTTTTCCCTTGAGGGATCCATCCTATCATATTTGAATATTATCTTTACTCCGTCAGTTCGATTTCCAGGATCTTTCATCTTGTGGATATCAGTTTGTTTAAACCAGCATCTTGAAACCAGCCAAGAATGGCTTTGAAGCTTTGGGCCGCTGCACTGAAATAATCGACAACCACATCAAAGCCAGAATTCACCTTTGGTGGAGCCATCGATTTGAGTTACCTACAAACACAAGAGAAAATGAGAGAGAGAGAGAGAAAGGGAAGAACATGAGCGAACTGGAGAAGGGGAGAGCATGAGAGCAATGAGAAGAGAATTCGAAAGCATAAATAATTCGATGCTGAAGTTGCTTAAAAGAAGATGATTCGTCGCAACTTAGGGTATTATCCGAAGCACCGTCGAAACAGCACGCCAAAATGTGTCTAAGTAGCTTCTAGAAGTGAATGTGTGCGCGCTTATCATGTCGACATTGTGTCGATTAGAACTCAACGCATCTTCAAGTTTGATAAGCAGCTATTAATTCGACGTATCCGTCGATATGAAATCAACAATGCTTTGAATGCTATTCGAATTGTCTGATTTGGACGGCTCTCGAAGCTAGCGTCAAACAAAATTAGACGGTATGTTGAATTCTATTCGATGCAATTCTGAATGAATAGTTCAAATATTTTCATGAATTGTAAGCTCATCAGAAATGTTTGGAGTAGAGATTACTCCCATTGCATGTGAGTTTTTTATAATTGATCATCATCTTCTTTCTTTTCCCTTCACTTTCTCTGGAAAAGAATCTATACATCTTCTTGCACAAGTAACTCAAACATCAGAAGGTACCCAGGTTACCTTGGGCCCTTTTTTTTACCATTATAAGGTTCTATGAAAGAGTAGAAGGGTCTTTCATAATATCCCTTTGGATGGCAGAGAGGGAGTTTATCAAACCTTGATCTATTATTTAGATAATTCAGATGTGTATAAAATGTATCTAAATATAATAAATCAGCGGAATGTTTAATTAATTTACTTCTGATTTTAGCCTTTTGATTATTGCTGGTTAGTTTCTCTGCATTACTTTTTCCTAGAGATTTCTTTTCTTTGTTTGGATTTATGTTATTAGCAATAGCTATTTTATCTGGATGATTAATATTCTGATCCTTAGGTTTTGCCCTTTCCTCACTAGATTGATAGTCACTAGGTCTATTGAATCTAACTGGATTTTTCCATGCAGGTTTCTTAGGGACTTCTGTGCTAGTGCATGGGTCTGCTCCTAGGCCTAGGTGCTTAAAATCTCCTAGAGAGATTTTGGGTAATATTTTTGAGCTTTTGACTCCTCCCAATTAGTGAGTCCTCAAAGGCCTTTTCATTTGTTAACACTTCTTTTAGTTATAAGTTTTCTTTTCTTATTTCAGTTAGTTCTGATTCCTTATTATGAATCTCTTTTATTAAGTCTTGATTTCTTAAATATTGTTTATCTTCCTTTAGGTTTTCTAGTTATAACCAAGTTGTTTCTATTTCTTTTTGTAACTTAATATGTTCATTGCAGAATTCTTTAAAACAAGTTTTAAAATCATCAGAGTTGCACTCAAACTTATAAAACATAGATATATGTTCTTCCTCATCATCTGAGGATATCCTCAATGTCATCATGCAGGCAGCTTCTGATTCTGCTTCTTCATCACTCTCAGATGAAGAGGAGCTTATCTCTGCTTCTGAGTTAGTCCAGGTTTCAGCAATGAATCCCTTACCCTTTTTCTTATCTTTCTCCCTGGAAGACTTTTTCTTCTTCTCATCCTTGTTGCTGCTCCTAACCTTGTGTTCATGTGGGCACTCAGGGGCTATGTGCCCTGGCTTGTTGCAGGAGAAGCATAATACCTCCTTCTTTGGAGTCTTATCATATCTAGGCTTGGAGCTACTCTTTCTTCTCCTTGAGTCTTCTTTTTTGACCCATTTTCTGAATCTCCTTGCTAGGAAACTGAACATTTCATCTTCAGGAGTGGAGGGCTCTCCTTCAGTAGCTTTTAGAGCAAGGATCCTTTGAATAGGAGTTGGAATTGTCTCCTTTTCCTCTATTTCAGCTCTGCTTTTCAGCAGCGTCTCGTATGATTTGAGCTTTCCTAGCAAAACATCAGTAGAGATTTCTCTATAGCATCTGGACTCTCTGATGACCCAGATCCTTGAATCCCATGAGCTAGGGAAGCACATTAGGATCTTATCATTGATCTATGTCAAGGAAATTTCCTTGTCCGGACTCCTTAACTCAGTAATAATGATGCTGAATTTGTCATACATTTCAGCAACATTTTCATCAGCTTTCTTTTGAAAGTTCTCATAATGGGATATAAGAAGGGACTTCCTATCCTTTCTTTAATCAGAACATCCTTCTACCATTCTAGAAAGAGATTCCCAGATCTCTTTGGCTGATTGGCAGTCAGCTACTTTCTGGAAGATATCAGCTGACATGGTGGATACCAGAATGTTCGTATCCTTGGCATCACATGCCTTCTACTTCTTCTTTATCTCTATCCACTCAGCCCTGGGTACAGGTTCCTGTGTTGAAGATCCATAGGCATCTTTCTTGTATGGAGCTGGAGGACCTGAAATGATAACATCAAAGATGTCTTCATCAATAGAATTTAGATATAGTTTTATTCTGGCTTTCCAGAGTGTAATCATATTCAGATTACTCACATGAGGTCTTGTTGATGCATAATTCTTAGAACTCATTTTATTTAATAAGTTTTAATTAATTTTAAAATAAACAAATAAGAGTAGGAGATCTTTTGATCAAGGTGTTAAACTTTCAATTATCAACCTGACTTTGATACCAATTGAAAGTGCACATTGTGCCTCTGAGAATTCTCTAGGGAGGGTGAATAGAGATTTAAATATTTTTACCCTAACTGTGCATATAATAAAATTATACTAAGTATTATACACTGAACAAAACCAACACAGAATAAATATGTGATGTAAATATAAAGCAGAAAAACAATAAGCTATATATGGGACAGCACAAGAAATGCAAAACACAGAAGACACAAGATTTTTATAGATGTTCCCCAAAATGTGGGTAGTCCTCTCTTCTACCTCCCTTGTAGGATTGCACAACCTGTGCCTGAGTCTATCGATAAGGAGACTCTTAGAACCAAAGATCTTTTGATAAGGAGATCTTGAACCACTGAGTCTTTTACTAAGGAGACTCTTAGAATCAAAAATCTTTTGATAAGTGATGCGCAAAACTATATCCGCAAATGATGATGGCAACTGTATCGTATTGAATGTTGTATAGGTTGTAAAAACCAAGGTCGTATTAGACTCGGAGCGGTTGAATACTCTTACTTCAAGAAAATCTCTATTATTTTATCAATTAGAAATTTGGAGTTTGGTTGCAAATTGTAAAAACTAGAAAGACTAATAGAATTAATTTGATGGCTAAAAGCTAGCACCCGATCTTTGAATCACCTCGGAAAATAAATACAAGAAATAAAACTTCTAATTCTCTTAAAAAATAACTTGACCGTGGAGGTTCCCGAATTATAAACGTACCTCTCTCAATGATACGCTCAACTGAGTTTAGGTTGATCAATCGAACTTTCGCTCTAGAATCAAAAACCCCTAAAACTTGCTTTATCGTAATGAACCCCTCTATTGGATTTGACTCCAATCCGGGAGATTTATGTCCTTTCTCAAGGATTGCAATCAACTCTCTTTATCCTTAAGTGATCAATTTGAATTAAGAGTCTCTCGACTACTAAATTACGAAAACATGAATGAGAAATATATATCAAAAATATAATCCCACATCAATAAAATTAAGGATAAATCTTAAGTATTTCAAAGAAGAGAAGAAGGAGATCTAATTATTTCAGTGTGAATTTCATTCCTTGGATCATCTTGATCGAGTACTAATAGAAGTTAGTTACCCGTCGAGATTAAGGAATTAGCAGAAATAAAAGAGAACATGGTAAAATAGGAGGGGAATAAGAAGTTAAGAAAACTAATTTTATTGATTTGAAAATGAAAATTACAAACTAAGAAATCGAGATTACAAGCTATTGAAATGAAAGTTACACTTAGAAAATAAAAGTACATGTATTGAAACTTACAATTGCACTAGAAAGAAAAGTACAAGGACTACTAGAAATGCAAAAGACAAGAAAATAAAACAAGATAAGGAGATTTTATACTCCAAAAATTCCTCCTGAAAATCCCCCCAATGAGCCCTATTTATAGGTGCAAAACAATAACAACCGACCCAAGCATTTGAAGAAAGGTAATCAATAGGGGGTGGGGCCATGTCTGATTTAATTGAGACGTTTCTTAGAGCAGGCCAGATAGTTGGTGGATCTTGGGCGGAGGAGGTGCTGCTGCTTGCTGGACATTGGAGGAGGCGCACATGGATTAATAACGTGGCATGCATGGGAGTAGAGGTAGTCGGACCGCTGACGTGGAGGTAACGGCGGTGCTGTTGAACATTCGTTGAACGCAGTTCGTCAAAATCTCGCTCGTTCGTCAATCGAAGGCCGCCAGGAGACAGTTCATCGATCTCCCGTAATTTCGTTGAATGCAGTTCGTCGAATGGAGGTCGCCAGGCGGCAGTTCGTCAATCTCCCGCAATTTTGTCGAACGCAGTTCGTCGATCGGAGGCCACCAGGCGGCAGTTCGTCGATCTCCCACAATTTTGTCGAACGCAGCTCATTGAACGGAGGTCGATAAGAGGCAGTTCGTCGATCTCCCGCAATTTCATCGAACGCAGTTCGTCGAACGGAGGTCGCCAGGCAATAGTTCGTCGATCTCCCGCAATTTTGTCGAACACAGTTCTTATCCAGTGGTCACGCCCCCAGGTCACGCCCGTAACCTTGGGCGTGTACTTATAAATTTCGTCAAAAAATTTCCAAAAAACCCAAAAAACATAAAATGAGCTTAAATTAGTTAAAGAAATAAAAACGAATGAATTCGATTGGATAATTCAAGCTATTTATTCAAATTCATATAAAAATATCAATAAAATTATATTAAGGGATGAGTACAAAAAGTACTCATCAAACACCCCCATACTTGAGTTTTTGCTATTCCAGAGCAAAAGAATGAGGAAAGAATTACAAGACATCGATATTATTTTTAATTAACTAAAATTTCGTTAAACCAAGAGTAAGTTAAAGGTAAATTCTAGGAATTCAAGAATTAAGTCATAAATTATGGTGATAATTTAAAAGGAGAAAATTATTTAGATAAATACTTCTCAAGATAACTATTTAGTGATCGAAATTATAGAAATTTTCAAACAAAATTAGATTGAAATTATAGACAATCTAACATAAAAGAAGCTTAAGGAAAAGACACCTACCAAAATTCTACTATCTTAATAATTTAGTTTAGGACTAGAACCAATGAAATTGGCTAAGGATAGGGGTTTACTTGAAAATGGCAAATGAAGAGATACAAAAATAAAGGTGATGAATTTTATCCTCTCACCTTATTTGAATACGAGTTTGTATATGTTTAGGAAAATAAAGAATTTTTCCATGCCATATAATCTTTTAAAATTTCTCTTCAATTAAAAACCCAAAATGTATGTGTTTAAAAGTAATGAATTTTATCCTCTTACTTTATGACATATGTTGGGGAAATGATTTATCTTAACCCCTAGAATTAAGAAGAATATAAATTCTAAGTATAAAAAATTAGGCTAAGTAAATATGCGTCGAATAGTATTCGACGCAACGTCGAAATATAGTCGATGTTTCTCTCAAGATGAGTCGAAGTAACTCTTAGAAGAATTCAACGTAATCATAGTCGACGTAACTCTGACTTCTAGTCGACGCATTTAATAAAGTCGACGCACCTTAGTCGACGCACCTTCCTTATTCTCCTCTCGACGTCCAGCCAGGATGAAATCGACGTTTACGTCGAATAATAATCGACTCACGTCGATATCTATAAGTAATTCAAAAACACGCCAGATCTCTTTCCTTCTTTCTATAGATCTGATTTTTATGGAATGATATTATTCTTTTATAGCAGTTCTGAATCAGCCTTTCCTTCTATTTGATTCTTGGCTAATTTGATTAAGATTATTATGGATAATATTTGAAATCAGAATGAATTCTTTTCCTTCTACAGAAATATTGATTATGGAAACTCTTATCTCTTTCTAATTCTCTGTCTGCTAATTGATTATTCTCCTTTAGCAATATATTTTAAACAGAGCTATAAATAAGAAGGAGGTCGACAGAGAATTAACAGAAGTGATCCACCATATATACATTTGAAAAAGAGGAAGAGCTCCCAAGTGAAGAGTGAGAAAATTGAGAAAAGAGAAAGTGTGCTGCAGCAAAGAAAAAGCCTTCATCTTCTCAAGCCATTCTGCTGCAAATTTTGAAAGCTCTCACAAAAGAGAGAAAAGCTTACAATCTCCATCTCACTATAGAAGAGAGATCATATTCACTATACTTGTGCTTCCAATCTTCTTGCTAGGAAGAATATTCTTTCCTACAGATATCATTTTCTGTTCTTCTACTTGTTCTACTTCTTCTTCTCATTCTATTTTCAAATTGTGTAAAAGAGTTTTTAGAATCTCTCTTCAAAAAATTCAGTTGTAGTGGTTCTAAGAGTCTCCTTATCAAAAGACTCAGTCTGATTCTAAGAGTCTTCTTATCAAAAGACTCAGTGCAAGTTAGTAAATTCCTACCAAAGGGGGTAGAAGAGTGGACTACCCAAAGTTTGGGGAACCACTATATTTCCTTGTGTTGTGCTGTGATTTTCTTCTTGTTACTTTTCTTCTTTACTTGCTTAATTCTTGTTGGTGTGTGGGAAGCTTAAATCTGTGTTTATTACACACACACACACATATATATATATATATATTTATATATATATATATAATTGCACAAAGTATTTTTAATCTCTATTCACCCCCCTCTAGAGAATTCTAGTGAGGTTAACTGTGCACTTTCAATTGGTATCAGAGCTAGGTTGATCTAAAAAGGGTAACTCCTTGATCAAAAAGATCCTACCTCATATATATATATTTTTGAAAACTATATCTTTTCACATGGCACAAATCAAAGATTATGCTTCCACCAGACCACCAATGTGCAACCTTGAAAAATTTGCAGTTTGGAAAATAAGAATTAGGATTTATATGAATTCTATTGATGAAGAATTATTTAATGTTATTTTGACAGGTCCTCCCAAACCTTATAGAAGAGACTCAAGTGGTGAAGTGACTCAAACACTTGTCCCAAAGGCTAAGTGGACATCTGAAGAAAAGAAGGCAGGAACATGTGATGCAAAAGCTGTAAACATTCTTGTCTCAACCCTCTTAGATGAAATCTTTCAAAGGGTTGTTGACTGTGAATCAGCCAAAGAAATATGGGAGGCTCTTACAAAGATGGTAGAAGGAAGTGCTGATGAAAGGAAAGATAGAAAGTCTCTATTGATCTCCCAATATGAGAACTTTCAAAAGAAGCTTGAAGAAAGCATATCTGAGATGTATGATAGATTCAGTCTGATCATAAATCAATTAAGGAGCCTGGATAGAGAGATCTCTCTCACAGAGATCAATGACAAACTGTTAATGAGTCTCCCAAGTTCATGAGACTCAAGAATATGGGCAATAAGAGATACACGAGGACAAAGGGAAATCTCAACAGATGCCCTCTTAGGAAAACTTAAATCCTATGAGCAACTGCTGAAAACCAGAGAAGAGAAGGAAAGAAGAGGAAGCACTTCAACCTCCTCAAAAGATAGAAACATTGCTTTGAAAGCAACAGAAGAAGAGACCCCTATCGCTGAAGAAGAATTATTCAGTCTCCTGGCCAGGAGATTCAAGAAATGGGTCAGGACAGATGGGTCTAGAAGGAGAGAATCAAAACCAAGGTATGATAAAACTCCTACTAAAGAAATCATTTGTTATTCCTGCAGGAAAACTGGACACATTGCACCAGAATGTCCAGAAAATACTGAGAAAGAGAAAGATCTGAAAAAGAAAGATCTCAAGAAAAAGGGGAAGAAGAAAGAAAGAGGTTTCATTGCAGAAGCTTGGAGTGAAACAGATTTTGAGGACAGCACTTCATCCAAAAGTGACAATGATGAGTCTAAGCAAGAAGACCTATGCTTAATGGCTTTTAAAAGCTCAAATGAAGAACATGGTGCTAAATCATGGAGTGAGACAGAATCAGAAGGAAGCATCTCTTCTGAAGATGATAAAGAAAATAGCCCTATTCTCATAGAGGAATCTGAGGAAAAGGATGAGGTAAGCATTTTTGATGACATAGATTTTCTGTGTGATGATTTCAAAAATGATTTTAAAGGATTATGTTTAGATCAACTAAAAGCTAAACATGAAATTAAGAATCTAAGAGAACAAATTAATGTCATTAAAAACCAGAGAAATATAGAGGATACCTGTTCTAAAAAATATGAGTTAAGGGCTAACATCAGAGAGAAAGAAATAGAGAGGGCAAAAAAAGAAAACCAGCTTCTTAAAAATGAGGTATCCCAAGCAAAAGCTTTTGAAGAATCAATAAAAATGAGAAGCCAAACACTCAAAGAAATCACAGAAAAACAAACAAGAAGACATAAAAATCTTGGACTAGGAGCTGATCCCTCAGCTAGTCTAATTCCATCCAACAAGCCTGCTTGGATGAGCCCTGTTAAATTTACTAAACCCATCAAATCAACAAACCAAGAAGAAGACTCAAAAAATAAGGGAGAAGACTTCATGGAAATAAACCAATTTGATGAAACATCATACTATTCAGCTGATGACTCTCAAACTTCTTCTTAGAAGGTAACTAGGCCAAGAGAAACAACTCATAAAGAAATAAAATCAGAAAAAAGGAAAAATAAAGTTTGTGAAAACACAATTGCGTCAACTTCATATCGACGCATGAATGATAGTGCGTTGAATTCTACTCGACGCAATCTCTCAGATGCTTCGACCTCAATTCAACGCTTGAATAAAAGTACGTCGAATTCAAATCGACGCACCTTCTTCCATGCATCGATTCCAGATCAACGCAATCTGGAGAAAGCACCGAATATAAATCGATGCAACTATCAACATACGTCGAATAGATATCGACGCATACAAACTCAGAGCAACATAAAGAAAGAACACTTCCATCCTCCAAAAACCTTCCATCTTAACCCCCATTCAGGACTCATTCATCCTGATCATAATTTCTATCCTAGTCAAAACTTTTATCCTAATCAAAATTTTTATCCTAATCAGAAGGTTTATCCTAATCAACACCACTATCTCTCTCTAAACTCAAAATCCCATAATCTAAAGATAGTCAGATGTTATATATGCAATAAAACTGGCCACATTGCCAAACAATGTTGGTACAATCAATCAAATTATAAAAATTAGTCCAAGACTGTCTTAGAAAACATTAGGAGCAGGAAGAAATAATCTCTCAAGGGAAAACCCAAAATTTCTCAGGAAAATAAAAGTCATGTCGATTTTATAATCAACGCACCGACGATAAATATCAATAACAACTTAAATCGACGCATGCATCGACTCCAATCGACGTATACGTCGATATGAAACCCTAACATCTTACCTCAGACTTTATCGACGCTTACATCGAATTCCACTCGACGTAACGTCGACTTCATGAAAAAGAATGTCAATACTAAAATATTTTCGGTCACATCCACTGTAGTACCGAATATGCCTCGAATTGTGTCTCATTTCGACGTTTCACTTGACTCAAATAGACTCTTCAGTTAGAAATCCTCTCGCACTCTGCATCTTTCATCCTTCGTACCTCTCAGTCCAGCCATATCTTCCTCTTTCTCACGGACCTACAATGGCTCATAAGATAAACTCTGGGTTCGACATTGACCTCGAATCCTTCCAAGCCGCCGCAGAAAATTATAAGAGCATCATAGCTCTCTTCACTGAAGTTGGTCTGGATAAGCTCATCTCCACAAGATGCAAGCTCCTGGAGACAGAACTCACAGAGCTGATGACTCATGTTCAGATATCTGAATAAGGTGAAATCACAGGAACAATCCATGAGACACCTGTCTCAATTTCTGCATAACACATTAGGACCGCCTTTGATCTACCATCAGGTACAATCAAATATTATCCTTGTTCAAATAGGGAAAGCAAATCATTTTCTAAAGAATAACTAAAATAATTCCCCTATCAGGTGATGAACCTATGGAACTTACCTCTGATGAAATAAAGAATTTGTTAATCACCATGAAGTTCTCCAAAGATAGACCAATCCACCTGAAGAAAATAGACTTCTCTGAGGAGTATAGACTGTTGGCAGACATAGTAGGGAAGATATTACTATGTAAGATCTCTGCCCATGATGCAGTGCCCAAGCAACAACTAAACATCATGGGGGCCCTTGTGCTGAAGAAGAAGGTAGACTGGGCAAGCTGCCTGCTCAAAATGATAGGCTATAAATATTCTCACAAAGAGAATGCCTACATGAGAATTATGAGCCAAGTTCTCTTCCATTCCTTCCCTGACCTATGCAAGTCAAAAGGAATTCCCATCCCTCCAGGCAAAAGGATGTCCATTACTCTCTTCTCAAAATGGACCAGGCAAATTCCCAAGCCTGGTGCCATTCTTGAAAGGACTCCTTCTCCTCCTATCTCTCCTGCTCATCCATCTTCTCCTCCTCCTCCTCCACATACAGACATCTCTTCTGTACCACCATCATCCACACCTTCACAAATACCAACCCAATCACCTGCTCAACCCTCCTTTATTCCTCCACCATCTCCATCCAATACACCTCATCAAAATGATACAGTCCCCTCTTCACCTTCATCACATACAACACCTCCTCCTCCTCCATTGACTCCTCCTCCTCCAATACACTTTGAACCATCTCCATCCACTGACAACTCAGTGTATCCAATCCAAATCTCAAAGATTCCAAGCAATGCTGGATGGTCACTGCTCCAAGATTCATTCCTCCATCTTACACATGCAGACCCAAATAGATGGGGTCAGTGCCTCTGTGCAAAGCCTGAAGACCTCTATCTCTTCCTCTAAGGTCACCAGATCTCTTCCTCTGTGCAAAGCCTGAAGACCTCTATCTCTTCCGCTAATAAGGTCAAGAAGGGGGAGAGGTTAGATGAAAAGCAGCTCTCCAGTCATAAATCTCTCTCTCACAAGTCTCTTCGTACTTCAAAAAATGATAGTCTTGCACTGCTCAAGACCATTGGGAATGAAGTTGTACCTGCTCTACATAGTGAAGAGCACCTAACAGAGGTACTCAATATATCAAAAGAAGCTACTCAACAAGTGATTCTATTACAAGGGGAGGCATGTAGGACTGAAAAGGAAACTGAGGCTGAAGGAGAGAAAGAAAATGAAGTTGATACTCTGATGGCTGAAGTTGGAGCTCAGGAGCCAGATGCAGTTAAAACTGGAGCTGGAGATGAAAGAGAAATTGAAGAAGAAGGAAAAGGCTCAAAGGAAGCTCCATCCCAGGGGGAGCAAACTACTTTGACTCAGGGGGAGCAAATTGCTGAGACTCAGGGGGAGTTGAGGAAATCACCTGCTACTGAGAAGGAGCAACCCACAAAAGTATTCACTAGGAAAAGAAATACTCTTCCTACCCCTGAATAATGATGATATACTCTATTTGAACAATTGCCTATGCTTAAATGCTGATCAGTCAACTGAACATGAAATTTGTTTATATAATTTCTTATTCTATCTTCTTCTGATTATTTAGCATACTTCTTCTCTATATGAATGTCTTGATTGATTAAATACTGATATAATTTCTCTCTATATAGGGTTAAGACAAATAGGGGGAGATTGTTGGGGAAATGATTTATCTTAACCCCTAGAATTAAGAAGAATATAAATTCTAAGTATAAAAAATTAGGCTAAGTAAATATGCGTCGAATAGTATTCGACGCAACGTCGAAATATAGTCGACGTTTCTCTCAAGATGAGTCGAAGTAACTCTTAGAAGAATTCGACGTAATCATAGTCGACGTACCTATGACTTCTAGTCGACGCATTTAATAAAGTCGACGCACCTTAGTCGACGCACCTTCCTTATTCTCCTCTCGACGTCCAGCCAGGATGAAATTGACGTTTACGTCGAATAGTAATCGACGCACGTCGATATCTATAAGTAATTCAAAAACACGCCAGATCTCTTTCCTTCTTTCTGTAGATCTGATTTTTATGGAATGATATTATTCTTTTATAGCCGTTGTGAATCAGCCTTTCCTTCTATTTGATTCTTTGCTAATTTGATTAAGATTATTATGGATAATATTTGAAATCAGAATGAATTCTTTTCCTTCTACAGAAATATTGATTATGGAAACTCTTATCTCTTTCTAATTCTCTGTCTGCTAATTGATTATTCTCCTTTAGCAATATATTTTAAATAGAGCTATAAATAAGAAGGAGGTCGACAGAGAATTAACAGAAGTGATCCACCATATATACATTTGAAAAAGAGGAAGAGATCCCAAGTGAAGAGTGAGAAAATTGAGAAAAGAGATAGTGTGCTACAGCAAAGAAAAAGCCTTCATCTTCTCAAGCCATTCTGCTGCAAATTCTGAAAGCTCTCAAAAAAGAGAGAAAAGCTTACAATTTCCTTATCACTATAGATGAGAGATCATATTCACTATACTTGTGCTTCCAATCTTCTTGCTAGGAAGAAGATTCTTTCCTACATATATCATTTCTGTTCTTCTACTTGTTCTACTTCTTCTTCTCATTCTATTTTCAAATTGTGTAAAAGAGTTTTTAAAATCTCTCTTCAAAAAATTCAATTGTAGTGGTTCTAAGAGTCTCCTTATCAAAAGACTCAGTCTGGTTCTAAGATTCTCCTTATCAAAAGACTTAGTGCAAGTTAGTGAATTCCTACCAAAGGGGGTAGAAGAGTGGACTACCCAAAGTTTGGGGAACCACTATATTTCCTTGTGTTGTGCTGTGATTTTCTTCTTGTTACTTTTCTTCTTTACTTGCTTAATTCTTGTTGCTGTGTGGGAAGCTTAAAGTATTTTTAATCTCTATTCACCCCCCTCTAGACAATTCTAGTGAGGTTAACTGTGCACTTTCAACATATAATCTTTTAAATGATTTTGGGTGCATATGTTTAGGGGATAATGAATTTTATACTCTTATTCACATGACATAGGATCTTTTTTCTACATTTTTTTTATTTGCCAACAAAGGGTGAGGGGGAAGAAATACTTCTAGTTAATAAATTAAACTATTTTGAGAGCAACTTTTTAGTGGAATGAAATTTCCTAAGATCTTAAAGTTAAAAGAGAATATAATAGAAATCTAGAGATGTTTAGCCAATTTACCACAAAGTGAAGCTATTTAAAATTAAACGGAGAAGTAGTGCTAAATAAATTCTCTATTTGAATTAAAAACATAAAGTGTTTCTTAAAACTAAATTACATCAAATTTAAATTTAACTAATTCTGATAAAACAAAAAAAATTAGCTAAATTAAAAATGTAAGAATGCTTATAATCAAACCTCAAACTAAATTTCTAGAAAAATAAAAACAACAAGGCTAGGCATATTTATTATTTTTATAAAATTTTATTTCTTGGACTCCCCGAGGGCTACCCGGTGAAGGGTTCGCAAGGTACTAGGAGCTTTGATGGGAGTTCAGGCCCAATGCGCCCTTTCCAAGAAATTAGATTTTTATTAAATTATAATTTTTTTCTTTTTCAAATAAAAATACAGTGAACGCAAAGCTACACCCCCATACTTAAAATTAAACATTGTCCCCAATGTTTAAAACTAAGTGTGAAGAACACTTGAAAAAAAACTTTAAAAGAAAAATACATAAAATTAAAGATAAGGGGTACCTCCTAAGAGCGCTTTCTTTTTCCCGTATTTAAGCTAGACGGTTAGGGGTTAGCTAAAAGGAAATTTAAATTGGAAATGGACAGGTAACTCTCTTAATTCATGCGTAGGTGAATGTGCCAACGTTAGTCGCCCGGCTATTCCTCCGCTTAACGTGTGATTCTTCATTTGTCGTTTGACTTGATTATGCAAATCCAAATCACCTATACATACCTGAGGTGATTTGAAAATATAAAGATGAGTGACATATGGATCATCAATTAATTGGGGTAGCAACGACTCATCTTCAACCTGAAAATTATTAGTATATAGAGAATCACAATTAAACGTGCCAGATAATTTTTCGCAAGGAGGAGGTGCTTGCGAAAATAAAAGATTAAGCTCCGGTTATTCCTTTTCTAAAATAAATATTTCTTTTGAAAAATCTAGTGCATTACCAAGTAGAATAAAATTTTTGGACACTAAATTATCATGAATTTTTGGTTGAATAGAAGAGATTTGCGAAAATTCATGACAAAGAAAAGAAGATCCGGGTGAAGTAGGGGAAGATACTTGTTCTTCTTCTAGTTCATCCGGGGTGCCCACAACATGAAGAAAATCTTGGCAAGAGAATTTTTCTTCATCTTTGGTAAAAGAAGTTATGGGATTACATGAAAGCACGTGTTCCTCCATAACTAAGTTATCAAAGGATGGAGAAAAAGCACTAGAAGAAGTCATATTTTTATCTAAGTTTTGGGGGAGTATCTATTTGAATCGGCGGAATTTCCCCAAAATTAGAGAACAAAAATTGCGGCGACAGAGAAGAAGAACAAAAATTTGGATCTAAAGATTTATCTTCATCGCTCTGAGAACTATCCGGGTGAGCTTGCCACCAAGAATAATCGACTTCGGGGATAGAAGAACAATTATCAAACGCCGAAAATTTATTCTCATGAAATTTAGAAAAAACATTTTCATCAAAGTTTGAAAATTTATTTTCTTGAAAAGATGAAAAATTATAATCGTAAGTATTATCCTCTAAATTTTTGGGTGAAGTATTAAATTGAATCGGTGGAAATTCCCCAAAATTAGAGAAAGAAAATTGCGGCGCATAAGAAAAAGAATAAGAATTCGGATCTAAACATTTTTCTTCACCACTCCGAGAACTATCCAGGTGAGCATGCCACCAAGAATTAATAATCTACTTCGGAGCTAGAAGAACACTTATTAAATGCCGAAAAATTGTTCTCATGAAAATTAGAAAAAACATTTTCATCAAAATTTGAAAAATTATTTTCATTAAAAGAGGAATATTATGATCGTAACTATAATCAAGATTATTTGCATAATATTGAGGAAAATTATTTTCATAAGAATTACTTTGAGAATATGAATGTAAATAACATTCCTCACTTTGATGATGCGCACCACAATAATAATAGGTAATTTGGCATTTTCGTGCGGCTTCGAAAAGATTAACTTGGTTTTGAAGCTCAACAACTTTACGGCTTATTCAGATCACATCATTTAATAAAATAAAAAGAGAACAACCTTCACTTAAATGAATGGAATTTTAGATAATAATTATAATATATAAAAAAATTATATAATATTTTTTTTACCAAAAAGCGGGTTAAGTTAGTCCCAGACTTCCCAAGGTCAACCCGGTGAAGGGCTCGCAAGGTACTAGAGGTTGTGATGGGAATTCAAGCCCAAAGCGTCCTTTCAGAGAATTTAGATTGTGCTTTTTAAGTTTTTTTTAGTTTTTAAGAGAAGGGGGGAAGAAAGAGAACGATAAAATTAATAGATATTTCTTTTTTCGAAATATCAACCGTGCTCCCCGGCAACGGCGCAAAAAACTTGATGCGCAAAACTATATCTGCAAACGATGACGACAAGTGTACCATATCGAATGTAGTATAGGTTGTAAAAACCAAGGTCGTATTAGACTCAGGGCGGTTGAATACTCTTACTTCAAGAAAATCTCTATTATTTTATCAATTAGAAATTTGGAGTTGGGTTGCAAATAGTAAAAACTAGAAAGACTAATACAATTAATTTGATGGCTAAAAGCTAGCACCTGATCTTTGAATCACCTCGGAAAATAAATACAAGAAATAAAACTTCTAATTCTCTTAAAGAAATTACTTGACCGTGGAGGTTCCCGAATTATAAACGTACCAATCTTGAGGATACGCTCAACTGAGTTTAGGTTGATCAATCGAACTTTCGCTCTAGAATCAAAAACCCCTAAAACTCTCTTTATCGTAATGAACCCCTCTATTGTATTTGACATCCTTGTTCTTCTTTATCCTTAAGTGATCAATTCTTTCTCAAGGGTTGCAATCAACTCTTTTTATCCTTAAGTGATCAATTCGAATTATGAGTGTTCCGACTACTAAATTACGAAAACATGAATGAGAATTATATATCAAAAATATAATCCCACTTCAATAAAATTAAACATAAATCTTAAGTATTTCAAAGAAGAGAAGAAGGGGATCTAATTATTTTAGTGTGAATATCATTCCTTGGACCATCTTGACCGAGCACTAATAGAAGTTAGTTACCCGTCGAGATTAAGGAATTAGCAGAAATAAAAGAGAACATGATAAAATAGGAGGGGAATAAGAAGTTAAGAAAACTAATTTTCTTGATTTGAAAATGAAAATTACAAACTAAGAAATCGAGATTACAAGCTATTGAAATGAAAGTTACACTTAGAAAATAAAAGTACATGAATTGAAACTTACAATTGCACTAGAAAGAAAAGTACAAGGACTACTAGAAAAGCTAAAGACAAGAAAATAAAACAAGAAAAGGAAATTTTAAACTCCAAAAATTTCTCCTGAAAATCCCCCCCAATGAGCCCTATTTATAGGTGCAAAACAATATCAGCCGGCCCAAGCATTTGAAGAAAGGTAATCAATAGGGGGTGGGGCCATGGATGATTTAATGGAGATGTTTCATGGAGCAGGCCGGATAGCTGGTGGAGCTTGGGCGGAGGAGGTGTTGCTGCTTGCTGGACATTGGAGGAGGCGCACATGGATTGCTGACGTGGCATGAATGGGACTAGAGGTAGCCGGACCGCTGACGTGGAGGTAACATCGGTGCTATTGAATATTCATTGAACACAGTTCGTCGAACTCCCGCCCGTTCGTCGATCGGAGGCCACCAGGAGACAGTTCGTCAATCTCCCGCAATTTGGTCAAATGCATTTCATCGAACGGAGGTCGCCAGGCGGTAGTTTGTCGATCTCCCGCAATTTCGTCGAATGCAGTTCGTCGAACGGAGGTCGCCAGGTGGCAGTTTGTCGATCTCCCACAATTTTCTCGAACGCAGTTTGTCGAACGGAGGTCGCCAGGCAGCAGTTCATCGATCTCCCGCAATTTTGTCGAACGCGGTTCTTATCCATTGGTCACGCCCCCAGGTCACGCCCGTGACCTTGGGCGTGTACTTATAAATTTCATCCAAAAATTTCTAGAAAACCTGAAAAACCTAAAATGAGCATTAATTAGTTAATGAAATAAAAAGGAAGGAATTTGATTGGATAATTTACGCTATTTATTCAAATTCATATAAAAATATCAATAAAATTATATTAAAGGATGAGTACAAAAAGTAGTCACCAATAAGGAGATCTTGAACCACTGAATCCTTTGAAAGAGGGATTCGTAAAACTCTTTGCAGGTGAAGAAAATAGTAAGAAGAAACTGAGAGGGAGAAGGAGAGAATTATGTTCTCAAAATTATTCAGAGGCTTTGAGGCTGCTTCTGTCTTTCTTTCACTGGATCTAATATGATAAACCCTTTCTTATGATAGTGATGATTTGCAAGGGTTGTTTTGCTTGATCCTTTTTCTCTCAGCACTTGTTGTAGTTCTGTTGCTGTATGATGTTGAAGAAGAAGCAACAATATTTCTTCCTGTGCAGAGAGAGTATTTCTGTATCTCTGTCTTTTAGGGTTTGAGAGGGAAGAAGATGAAGACCTTATTCGACAGGAAGAGTAATGTAATAATGATCCTTGTTCTTCTCCTCTTTTTGCATACTTATTGTGTTTGATTGAGATTTCAAAAACTTTCTTGTTTTGGCTTGTCCTGAAAAAGTAATTCTTCTCAGCCACCTAATTTCCTTTCTCCATTTGTTCTCGACCCGTCCATTCAATTTGAATACCTTCCAAAAGTGATTTGCTGTGTCCTGGAAAGCTTCATTCTATTCTTGGAAATAATTGAGCCGTTGGAAAACTGTCTCTAGCCCGGTGTTCCTTCTGAAAAGGTCTCAAAAGGACAGCTGAAAAAGCTCCCTTTTTCTGACAATATTCGATGCTGCGTCGACTTTATTAATCTTTATATCGACACACCTCTGAGTTCTTATCGACGTAGCTTCAAATTTCTTCTTAGCTTTGGCTGAACTCAGATGTTGACGTTACGTCAATTCCTTATCGACGTACCCATCGAGTTGAAGCCATAAACTTGATCTCTTAACTTCTGTGTCGAATTATAGTTGATGTAGCGTCGACTTGTTAGATGGATTCGAAAAGCTCTTCTTTTTGTGTCGATTCCCTTTTGACGTATTGTCGACTAGAATTATACTTTGACAGACTGACTAATCTGCTTCAACTTTAACTCAGAGTTGCGTTGATATCAAGTCGGAGTTGCGTTGACTTGTATTCGACGCAAGTCTTATCTTAACTTATTTGGTGATTACTTTGACTAGTCCTTGACACTCTAAGGTGAGTGTGACATCCTAAGACATCTAATGACCCGATTACCCTTATTATTCAATGTGGGCAATAAATCCTAAGAGGTAAAATCACTTATAGTTTATTTGTTAAGTTAAATCAAAAGGGGTTTTTCCCATCACTTACCCTGATTCACCTCTTCTGCTGCAACTTCTGGGCTAGTTATCCTTCCGGGCATACTTTGAGAATAGTTCCACCTGCTTCCAGAACGTGAAGCACTTGCCCCTAAGCTTGAAGCAGTTAGAGCACCTAGTGAAACATGCAACCCCACCAGAACATGTCTAGCAGCTTCTCCTTGCCCTCCGTCTGACCTGCTTTCTTGTAGCTCCACAGATGAGCTACCCTGGTATGATGTCAGATCTTCAAATACCACATCCCCTAAGACCTCATACCTCAGTGTCTCGGGATCCATGCATCTCCAGCCCTTCTTTCGGTCATCATAACCGACGATGAGTGGCTTCCTTGCTTTCACATCTAGCTTCGTTCTAAGAGCATCAAGAACATGTAGATATCAGGTAAATCCAAATACTCGAAAGTGTTCTATGCTTGTCTTCTCCTTGAACATCAGCTTATGAGGAGTCTTCATGTTGATAGTACTGAGAGGCATCTGATTGATAACATAAGCATAATAAGTCATTCCCTCTGCCCAGAAGGATTTAGGAATGCTTTTGGCATGAAGCCAACACTTGCAAGTCTCTGTCAGATGACGGATCTTCTGCTCAGCAACCCCATTCTGTTGTGGAGTATGTGCATAAGAGAGCACTCTCCAGATGCCATGCTTCAGGAAGAAGTTAAAGAACGCACTTGAGGTGAACTCCCCTCCATTATCAATTCTAAACTTCTTGATCCGCAGACTTAGCCGGCCTTCCACGAGCTCCTTGAACTCCCCAAACTTTCTGAATGCCTCAGACTTCTCCTTCATAAAGTATACCCAGGTATACCTAGTGAATTCATCAATTAAGATCAGCATATATCTGCTACCTCCAAGACTGGCAGTTGCATTTGGTCCAAATAGTTCACCATAGATACACTCCAATGGTGCTTTGCATCTGGTTTGTGACTTGTCAAATGGAAGGCGACGAGCCTTACCAAACTGACATCCATCATAAACGTGACCATCTCCTAAAGATGAAAGACTAGGCAAGCCATTAACCAAGCCTCTTCCTGCCATAGCCTTCAACTTATCTATTCCAACAAGCTCAAGCCTCTTGTGCCAGATAGCAGAGCTGTCATTAGCTCTCATCTTATCAACATAGGAGCTTGTTGATAACACAAGCAAGTCCTTCACCCTCTTTCCTATATGAGTGACTTCAGCTTTCATGCTTGACACGTTTTGGAGAAACTTCACTTTTGTTGGATCGAGCAGAATGTGATATCCCGCATCAACAACATTGGTCATAGAGAATAGGTTCTTCTTCATACCCGACACATGACATACACTCCTCATGGTGAGTGGACCTCTATCAATGCCTAAAGAAATGACACCATCCTTCTCAACTACATGAACAATATCATCAACTGTAATAATAACATCATTACCTGAGTATGCCTAGGCTCAAGGAAGAAGATGACTTATTTGTCGTTGGATTTGGGATGATTTGATAATTGTAGATCTAATTTAATTAAATAACTACATAATAGAAATCCTACCTGATCATGAATTAAATGTTGAAAATACTTAGATGCTAAACCAGAAAATGTGCCCAACATGAATTTTGTAGCCCTATGTCTCTATTATTTTTAGAAATTGAGTTCACACAATTTGGAGCAGTGTATCTCCTTCGGCATCCATTTTGTGAGACATGTACATATGGAGCCCTAGAGCTTTAGAAATTAATTTAGGGAGATATACAACTCCAAATGACTTGAAATTTGGGGCATGCATGAGTCAGACCCTAAAGCACCCCTGCCAAAAGTTGGGGATTTTTGGAAACATTTTCTATGGTTTTATACAATATTTTATTTTCCATATGGGGCCAAGATCTAATGTTATATTAACTCAAATCCACCTAAATCTTCTATGGAAGGTTCATTAGGTCAGGATAGGTACCTTGATAAAAATTGGGACCATTAGGACCCATGCATGTGGAGTTATCTACATACAAATGAAATCTAATATAATTGAATGTTAATATGAGACCTAGGGAGAATATTGTGAAATTCTCCCAAACCTATTGGGAAATGGGTCTAAAAATTTAAACAGAGGTAAGTTATACCAAATTCCACACTTTGACCAAATTTGATTTTTTTTGGAAATTATTTTACCACAGTTTTAATTATTATTTAATAAAGCATGAATATGTAATATCCTTGGCTTAGTAACAAATAGTGACCCAAAAATGTGTTAGATGATATAAAGGGTCAACACACATCTCTGGTTGAGATTTGAAGACATTTGATTTAGAGCATGTAAGGGGATTCACATGCAAGTTCATGAAGGATAGGGAATGGTGTGCTAATAACATTAAAACCACATTTTGAGAATCTAACTCAAATTGCTTGCTGCATGTGAGGGATAATATGTCCATACATGGAATATGATGAAGCACATGTCCCTTGGAATTTTGGGAATTTTGGGAATAAAATTCCCTTGGGGATTTAATTTAAATACCATTGTCACATAAGTATATTAAATGGAATATGTAATTCTGTCACAAATCATTAGGTATTTTGTACTCAGATTTTGAGGCCCTTAAAGGCCATAAAATGAAAGGTATACTGAGATAACTTTTGTAGGCATTTGAGTCTACTATCTGTAGATAGAGAAATCACACTGTTTGGTGCCCTACATCTCTCTATAGGGAAGATTTGGTAAGACTGTTCCTAGAGAAGGACATAGCTTAAATGGTGAATAACTTTTATATGGTAGAATATATGAAGTTAAAAATTAGAACATGTGTGTATGCACCCTAGATCTACTATGTGCCCAAACATCAGAATTTTTGGGGCACATTTTTCTAAAGTTTTTGTAGAAATTTAATAAATAATGCATGGTGTATATTATGGGTTATTTTGACTCAAATCACTTCAAATATCCTTTGGGAGGTTGGTTATTTGTATTAGTCTCTGGTAAAATTTCTGACTCAATTGGATCCTTGCATATGAGTAGATTTATGTTTAAATGAACCACAGAATAACCATTATTTAGGTCACACTAAATGTTGTTTTTGCCCTAGTGAAATAGATCTTTTGCTCTCAAATTTTGAGGCACTTGAGGCCATAAAATGATAAGTAGGCTGAGACAACTTTTGTAGGCATTTGAGTCTACTATCTGTAGAAAGTAAAATGATACCATTTGGTGCCCTACATCTCTCTGTATGGAAGATTTGGTGGGACTGGTCCTTGGGAAGAATCTGTAAGACCCCTTTTTTTTCTTTTCAGACACCGGGTCTTAGGCCCAGAACCGCCACTTTACGGTGACACCTTCACTCGGGAAGGTCGCCACTACAAAACACCGATCCTGCCGGCCAAATCGATCATGAAGAAAAGTAAATTAAAGAAGACAAGTCCATCATATCCTCAGTACAAGATCATGCCCTGTACATCATATCAGAATGATATGGTCCATTAATAACAGAATATGAGATAACAAGGGTTACAATAATAAAGGGCTCATGCCCTGTATATCATATCCTCACTACAAGATCACTCGCGGAAGCTAACTACTAATCACTCACTGATCCTGAATCCTGTGCTCCTGTACTAGACTGGTCCGCCTCTGTCTGCACCGGCCTCTGGTGTTGTTGCGTCTCCTCGATCTCCCAAAATGATATGGTCCACCGACCGTTAGTCAAAAAGACTAAGCCTTATGTTCCCCACCCCACCCCCAATGGATCCTAGGCACCGTGCGGGAGGATGAAGCGGAGGACAACAAGGGGTATAACAAAGAGCAGGTGACAGTGGTACAGGAAATATTTCTACACTACACCTGTGCACATTTATATAACTGAAGCAGTAAAGGGCATTGTAAAAGTAGGTAAAGAATAAATAAAGTGCAGTAAGTAAAGACAATAGTAATAGAAAAGTAACCATTGATTTATAGGAATGCCCATACAAACCTATCGACCAAGGGGTCGTTTAGCAAGGCCTATCGTATAAGAAGTCTCATAACCGACTTATACGATAGGGGTAGGGGTTGAAATGCAATGTTTTATGCTATGATAGGCAAGGTATGCAGTTATGATATGTTCATACAAGGGCAACTCACTCACTACAACTCAATGCGCATAGACCTTTAGTTCCCCCTTTTTGGAGCGAGCTAGACTCCCAGGATACTCCCGTAGTGGCAAACGAAAGCGGTGGGTTGGGCCTTGCCCACCTCTAGGTTGGTATTCACACTACCCTACGTAGACCTATCGTACGCCTCAATGCAAAACCGCGGAGCATATGCGTACTCTTACAGGATGGACCACCAGACTTTTAAGGCTAAGTGTAAATACCACATTCGCCGAGTCAACGTATTGACGTCGGTGTGAACGACCGTCCAATACCAAAGACCCACCACCTTCAATGCACATGCAACATGTTCTACTACCTACCTCCGAGCCATAAGCTCCCCGGGCTAACCTGCCCGCCATCAATAACCTTCCGAGCCATCGGCTCGCTGAACCAACCCGTTCGTACCTACAAACACTACTGAGTCACAAGCTCACCTGACTTAGCAATTCGCTCTTACAACCACTGAGCCTACTGCTCGTAAAACCAAACCAACTAACTTCTCGTAACCACGGGATGTGGGTGTGCGTATTATTAAGTTATTCTTGTATAACATTTTACTCTTACAGTTTATGGTTAATCTTGGACTTTCCGAGGGTTACCCTGTAAGGGGTTCGCTACGGTACTAGGAACCGAAATGGGATGACACCCCAAAGTTCCCTTTCTCAAGACACTTAGCGTTGTTGATATCTACCCATAAGAACACCCTCCTTGTTATTACAATTGAATTAACCCTAGGTGACTTATGACTTTCCAAGATGATCCTTCGTCAATCCTGAGCACCACTTTACCCTCAACTCACCAAGCACACTTTACCATCTATAATCCTTCTTGCTGACCATCAAACCTTCTCAACTAAACTAGGTAAACCTCATACCTCCCATCCCTCCTAAGGATCCACTTGATTCTCAAATTTCACAGTTTTACTATACGCAGACCAAACTAATTATATGAAGCTCACAACTAAAGGTACTCCAAATATTCATCCAACTGACCCAAGATATTTACTGGAGGTCTATCATGATGTTATAAGATCAATTCTAGAGAATCGTATTTTTCCCAACATTATTAATATTTATAGCAATTTTTCAAAAATACAACCTCCTAAGGTTTGAACTACAAGTGCACTTTTCTGACTTCCAATGCCTACTAAAATTTTTACATAAATCAAGGGTACCTAGTAATCAGTAAATATGAATTTTTAGGAAATTCCAGCAAGGTTTACTAGTTTTAAAAATTCCTAAACCCACTAATTTTCAATTATTTCCTTAAACCTTATGCAAATTTATACAGAGGTGACTCATACTAAAATATTCACCCCTACAATATTTGACCATATTCCATAGAGGTTACATTTGTAATTTCCACAAAGGACATATTTGCAATTAATTCCAAATTGAACTAGAAGTACCATAAATATCAATCCACAAATTATGAAAAAATTACTGTGGTTTCATAATGGTATAAAATGACATCCAGCAAAGTTTCATGAAATTACAAAAAACTAACACCCTAAAATTAATCATCCCAAAAATTGCCAACAATAAGAATAATTATAATTTGGACCTCCAAAAGTCTTCCAATGGTTCTAATAGAATCTACAGGGATTCATAACATCAAAACTAACTTGGTGACAGAAGTTGGTTAATCCCTAAGCAATAATCTTTCCTAAATCCCAAAAAACCTAAATATTTACAAATCTACCCAAGGATTTATTCCCTAGGGTTGGCAACTCCAAACCCCACCAATTTCTCATAGGAGGACTTTCTGGTCACCATGACCATCTCCCCAAAATTCTAGGTCAAACCATAAAGGTTTGACCCCTCTTCCTTCATTGACCTCTTAGTGCACCCCTTAGGGTTTACCCTAGGATTATGGTCCATACTTCCCCAAATACTCCCAAACTTCTTGTGAGGGTGTCATAGCACTCATAGAACTTAGAGGAGTCTATTATACTCCTCTCCAAGGATAAACACCCCCATATCCTTCACAACCCCAAATTCCATTCCATAGGGATCAACCATATGGCCTTGGGCAAATCAACTCCAATGCTCACCAATTTCCTCATGGAGTCTCAAAATGATCCCACTGACCTCCCCAAGAAGACTCAAGTCTCTATGGGCCCATTTGGCCAATGGATCTCTACATGGCTAAATGCACACCAAGGGGCTCCAACTCCATGCCCTAGGGCTATCCAACTCCCCATGACCCCAAAACTCACATGGAGGTGATTTGGGTGGTGTTAGGGCAGTGGCAAAAACTCCACTCCAATTGGAGGTGGTTTGACCATTCAATCTCAACTAGGCCCCTTTAGCCTAATTTCTTCCTTAAAGACCAAATCTTGGGGCAATCAATTGCCTGGTCAAATCAACCCCAAATGGGTTGACATATTAACCAGGGACATATCATGACCCTAATAACACCCCACCAAAATTTGGTGGAGTTTGGAGGTCATTTGACCCTCCAAATAATTTACACATTGATTATTAGATTTTTATAAAAACTTTAGGAAAATGTTCTCCAAAAATTCCCATTTTTGGATATGTTGTATTCCAAGGAATGACTCACTCCTAGTCCAAATTTCAAGTCATTTGGACTAGTGGTTTGGTGTGGGCATCCATTCAAAGTTTAGTCAAACTTTGCACTAAAATGGGTGCTGAGGTCAAACCAGGACTCCAAATTGGGTGAAACCAATTTTGTATGATCCTAGGGGTCAAGGCCTACAACTTTCATGTTGGGCACTTTTTCTGTTGAGTCCTCTATCTATTTTTAAAAATTAAAATCCCATAATAGTGCATTTAATCCAAGTAATAAACTTATTATTATATAAACTAAACAATTAAATGATAAAAACGGACGGCATCCACTCATCTTCTCCAGTGAATGTAGATGTCCCGCGCCTGGGCCGACTTTGATCTTTGATTTCCCGGCCACCTGAGCGCCGCCCCGGCCAACCAACGCCATCACCACCTCCGTTGAGGTGGTGGCCGGCGATGAGAGGTGTTTGATCGGCCAGAGGTGGCCGGAATCGGGTTCTGAAAGAGGAAGCCCAACCCGATCTACGGGTGGCTTGGCTGGTTCGATTCATGGCCAATTGGCCACGAATCGAGCCGCCGGCGATTGAGATCTACACCACAGAGGTTAGGGAGGAGAACCAGACCTGTTTGGGGGCGATTTGTCGCTTCCATGATTGGTTCACCATTGGTGGCCGGCAAGCTTTGGTGGCCTCTTATTTCTCTGCACAGAGAGCTCAACATTCTTGGGTAAGGGGGGGTTTCGACTTCTTGAACCCTTCTAAAGCTAATGGAGGCCTAAATTTAATGGGAGGAGGGCTCCATTAAGAGATCACCAAGTGACCCCTCCTCTCCCCTATGGCCGGCCACCCTTATGCCTCCCCCCTGCCTTCAATTCCTCCAAAAAACTCGTGGAATTCCCTCCAATTTATCAGGGGAGATGAAAGGAGTCATCAATGGGGGATTCCAAGGGGTGTATCACCTTAATGGCCATGAATGGCCATTTCTCCCTCCTCAAAATTGGGGAAAACCACCAATTTCTCTCTCTTAATCACCATGGCCGATTTTCCTCTCTCACCTAGGTTAATTACCAGTCAATTATGCTGGTCAATTGATCAATTTGGGCCTAGCACAAAGGGATTGGGCTAGGTCCAAGTGATTTGCCCTAATTTGGGTAGTTTGACTTTTGGTCAAATTGGGCCCTAAGGTTGACCCAGTCATGGGGCTTTTGGGTCCATTGGACTCCAAATTAACTTTAGAAACTACTGGGGGGTCAATTTGGTCACATGAGCCTTAGTTGACCCAATATGAGTTGATTTGACCAAAACAGGCTAAGTTGACTTTGGTTAAATTGAGCGCTAGGGTTGACCCAGTCATGGGGCTTTTTGTTCCACTGGGTCCCCTATGATATTATAACACTATGGGTAGGGTCAATTTAATATGGTGGTGGTCAATTGACTCTAATTAGGCTACTTTGACCAATTTGGGGTTAGGGTCGACTTTGGTCAATCTGGCCTCTTTGGTTGACTCCAACGGGCCCTTGGTGCTCTAAGGGGACCCCTAAAGGGTTAGGGATACTATGGTGGGGTCAAATGGTCAAGTTGAGGCCCTAAAGTCCAACCCTAAGCTTGGTAACTGGAAATTGCTATTTGCAGACCAAGGTGGTTTTCTTCTTCTTTCCTAAGCTCACAAGGCCTTGTCATGACCTTGTCATGAGAGATTCACCTAGGGGGTCTAGCTGTCTAGGGGATGTTACAAATCCCAATAAACAAAAATAATAATTTTATCCTCGAAATTCAGGTTAGGCTTGCGGGGTTTTCACCGAGAGTGATTGAAAGTAACATCCCCTAAGAATTGAAGCTATTACTGGCTCGAAGAGCACCGACTATCTATGCCACACCAGCTCTAGTGGCTCCAAGTTGTGCTCCTCCTGACCCCAATTTTACCACATGTCTTAACCTTGGAATCTTCTTGCGCCGCAAGGCTCGCACCGTCGTATCATCTATCCTGACCGGGGTGACCTAGCTACCTTGGCCAATCTATCCTCGAACTTCCAATCTAACATAGGCAGACTCTTATGCCTCCTAAAGTTTTATTCTCACATTCAAATACTCACTCTTTCAGGTACGTACGAATAATCAATCATCTCTACTCTACAACTTTTCCAGTTCTTACTATTGATGGAACTAATCAAATCATCTAGCGTCCTAATCATCCTTAAATATTAATGGGGGTGCACTTGTGAACTTTTATGAGTATATGCTAACCAATCATAATAGTAAGATGACTTCCGATCATTTCTACATGGAGTTTGATTCACAAGGTATATGGGTAAAATCTTTTGAAACCCTAAGATTTTTCACAAGTTAATTTCATCAAAAAAAATATCTTCACATTTATTTCACCAAACCCCCATCACTTCCACATATGCTAATCTTGATCACTTTCGAAAGGTCAAAAGTAAGATAACCTTAGGTCATTTCTGTCATAGAAAACTCAAACACTATATTCTAAATCCAATAAGTTATCGCCTAAGATTTCTTAGTGATTAATCCTGACGACTTTACATTTCCGATGATTCAACTAAGGTCAAGTTGTTATTTGATCAACGATGTTTATCCATTGTCCTAGTAATACTTCAGATCATTATTCGGAACATACTGTTACACCATCTCATCTTCTTCCAAGTAACGTTGAGTAAGTTCGACTTCAAAATCATAGTGTTCATGACACAAAAATTTCTAACTTAAGTCTAAGGGAAATCCAAGTCCGTCGTTAATTTGCCCAATAAACAAAAGGTACGCCCCAATAAACAAAGGACAAGCCCCCAATCAACAAAAGATAAGCCCCAATAAACAAAAGATAAGCTACTATCTATTTTGGGCTGAGTATCTTCAATATCACCAAGTTATATTCGTACCAAGTATGCAAACAATTCATAGGGCATACAACCTTAGACTTGGGGTTCTATCTTGGGGCTCATTGGTATGCTCCACACCTTAGACTCTTCTAGGTACCTTCTATGACAACCTTATCAGGGTCAATATGTCACCCAATCCCAAACGGGTCCCTTCTGAACTTCAATTCTTATCCGACCCTCGGTGTTTTTCTTGGTGGTTGTCTTAATGTAATCACGTCATGGATACGAGGATTGAGTCTGTCTCATACCATTCTGCTTATGTGTCAACCTTCCTTTCTCTAGCCTCTTTTGGGTATCCTCGTACCTTCACCAATAGTTATACTTACGGTCTATTTCAGACTAGGTCATGGTATAAATTGTCAAGGTAAGTCACGTATCCTAGTAGGGTTGAGTCTAACTCATTAACTAAGGGACTATCTAAAGAGATCTTTGCAGTCGGAGGTATTCCCTGCTGGGGGCAGGGTTCGCCGCAGGCTACAAAAGAAAACTTGACACTCGTAAAGAGATTTGGCTAAAAAGATTCAGTTAAAAGTGGACTATTTCAATGTGATTCCCAAATGGGCACACCACTGCTTCCGCTGCTAGTTTGTCCTCAAACTAAGCTCGCGCGGGGTGGCCCAGGGTTTGTGGACTTCTTATCTTCGGATCGAGGCTGATACCACTTGTAAGACCCCATTTTTTTTCTTTTCAGACACCGGGTCTTAGGCCCAGAACTGCCGCTTTGCGGTGACACCTTCACTCGGGAAGGTCGCCACTACAAAACGCTGATCTTGCTGGCCAAATCGATCACGAAGAAAAATACATTAAAGAAGACAAGTCCACAGAATCAACATGAATATAAATGTCCACATGATATAACCGAATAAGAGATAACAAGGGTTACAATAATAAAGGGCTCATGCCCTGTACATCATATCCTCACTACAAGATCACTCACGGAAGCTAACTACTAATCACTCAATGATCCTGAATCCTGTGCTCCTGTACTAGACTGGTCTGCCTCCGTCTGCACCGGCCTCTGGTGTTGCTGCGTCTCCTCGATCTCCTAAAATGATATGGTCCACCGACCGTTAGTCAAAAAGACTAAGCCTTATGTTCCCCACCCCACCCCCAATGGCTCCTAGGCACCGTGCGGGAGGATGAAGCGGAGGACAGCAAGGGGTATAACCAAGAGCAGGTGACAGTGGTACAGGAAATATTTCTACACTACACCTGTGCACATTTATATAACTGAAGCAGTAAAGGGCATTGTAAAAGCAGGTAAAGAATAAATAAAGTGCAGTAAGTAAAGACAATAGTAATAGAAAAGTAACCATTGATTTATAGGAATGCCCATACAAACCTATAGACCATGGGGTCGTTTAGCAAGGCTTATCGTATAAGAAGTCTCATAACCGACTTATACGATAGGGGTAGGGGTTGAAATGCAATGTTTATGCTATGACATGCAAGGTATGCAGTTATGTTATGTTCATACAAGTGCAACTCACTCACTACGACTCTATGCGCATAGACCTTTAGTTCCCCCTTTTTGGAGCGAGCTAAACTCCTAGGATACTCCCGTAGTGGCAAACGGAAGCGGTCGGTTGGGCCTCGCCCACCTCTAGGTTGGTATTCACATTACCCTACCTAGACCTATCGTACGCCTCAATGCAAAACCACGGAGCATCTGCGTACTCTTACTGGCTGGACCACCAGACTTTCAAGGCTAAGTGTAAATACCACACTCGCCGAGTCAACGTATTGACGTCGGTGTGAACGACCGTCCAATACCGAAGACCCACCACCTTCAATGCACATACGACGTGTTCTACTACCTACCTCCGAGCCATAAGCTCCCCGGTCTAACCTGCCCGCCATCAATAACCTTCCGAGCCATCGGCTCGCCGAACCAACCCGTCCGTACCTACAAACACTACTGAGTCACAAGCTCACCTGGCTTAGCAATTTGCTCTTACAACCACCGAGCCTACTGCTCGTAAAACAAAACCAACTAACTTCTCGTAACCACGGGGTGTGGGTGTGCGTATTATTAAGTTATTCTTGTATAACATTTTACTCTTACAGTTTATGGTTAATCTTGGACTTTCTGAAGGTTACCCTGTAAGGGGTTCGCTACGGTACTAGGAACCAAAATGGGATGACACCCCAAAGTTCCCTTTCTCAAGACACTTAGAGTTGTTGATATCTACCCATAAGAACACCCTCCTTGTTATTACAATTTAATTAACCCTAGGTGACTTATGACTTTCCAAGATGATCCTTCGTCAATCCCGAGCACCACTTTACCCTCAACTCACCAAGCACACTTTACCATCTATAATCCTTCTTTTTGACCATCATACCTTCTCAACTAAACTAGGTAAACCTCATACCTCTCATCCCTCATAAGGATCCACTTGATTCTCAAATTTCACAGTTTTGCTATACGCAGACCAAACTAATTATATGAAGCTCATAACTATAGGTACTCCAAATATTCATCCAACTGACCCAAGCTATTTACTGGAGGTCTATCATGATGTTATAAGATCAATTCCAGAGAATCGTATTTTTTCCAACATTACTAATATTTAAAGCAATTTTCCAAAAATACAACCTCCTAAGGTTTGAACTACAAGTGCACTTTTCTGACTTCCAATGCATACTAAAATTTTTACATAAATCCAGGGTTCCTAGTAATCAGTAAATATGAATTTTCAGGAAATTCCAGCAAGGCTTATTATTTTTAAAAATTCCTAAACCCACTAATTTTCAATTATTTCCAAAGGAGGTACCCTCATATGAACTCCAAACCTTATGCAAATTTATACAGAGGTGATTCATACTAAAATATTCAGCCCTACACAATTTGACCATATTCCATATAGGTTACATTTGTAATTTCCACAAAGGACATATTTGCAATTAATTCCAAATTGAACTAGAAGTACCATAAATATCAATCCAAAAATTATGAGAACATTACTGTGGGTTCATAATGGTATAAAATGACATCCAGCAAAGTTTCATGAAATTAGAGAAAACTAACACCCTATAATTAATCATCCCAAAAATTGCCAACAATAAGAATAATTATAATTTGGACCTCCAAAAGTCTTCCAATGGTTCTAATAGAATCTACAGGGATTAATAACATCAAAACTAAGTTGGTGACAGAAGTTGGTTAATCCCTAAGCATTAATCTTTCCTAAATCCCAAAAAACCTAAATATTTATAAATCTACCCAAGGTTTTATTCCCTAGGGTTAGCAACTCCAAACCCCACCAATTTCTCATAGGAGGACTTTCTGGTCACCATGACCATCTCCCCAAAATTCTAAACCATAAAGGTTTGACCCCTCTTCCTTCATTGACCTCTAAATGCACCCCTTAGGGTTTACCCTAGGATTATGGTCCATATTTCCCCAAATCCTCCCAAACTTCTTGTGAGGGTGTCATAGCACTCATAGAACTCAGAGGAGTCTATTACACTCCTCTCCAAGGACAAACACCCCCATATCCTTCACTACCCCAAATTCCATTCCATAGGGATCAACCCTATGGCCTTGGGCAAATCAACTCCAATGCTCACCAATTTCCTCATGGGGTCTCAAAATGATCCCACTGACCTCCCCAAGAAGACTCAAGTCTCTATGGGCCCATTTGGCCAATGGATCTCTACTGGGCTAAATGCACACCAAGGGGCTCCAACTCCATGCCCTAGGGCAATCCAACTCCCCATGACCCCAAAACTCACATGGAGGTGATTTAGGTGGTGTTAGGGCAGTGTCCAAAACTCCACTCCAATTGGAGGTGGTTGGACCATTCAATTTCAACTAATTTCTTCCTTAAAGACCAAATCTTGGGGCAATCAATTGCCTGGTCAAATCAACCCCAAATGGGTTGACATTTTAACCAGGGACATATCATGACCCTAATAACACCCCACCAAAATTTGGTGGAGTTTGGAGGTCATTTGAGCCTCCAAATAATTTGCACATTGATTATTAAATTTTTACAAAAACTTTAGGAAAATATTCTCCAAAAATTCTCATTTTTGGATATGTTGTATTCCTAGGCATGATTCACTCCTAGTCCAAATTTAAAGTTATTTGGACTAGTGGTTTGGTGTGGGCATCCATTCAAAGTTCAGTCAAACTTTGCACTAAAATGGGTGTTGAGGTCAAACTAGGACTCCAAATTTGGTGAAACCAATTTTGTATGATCCTAAGGGTCAAGGCCTACAACTTTCATGTTGGGCACTTTTTCCGTCGAGTCCTCTATCTATTTTTAAAAATTAAAATCCCATAACAGTGCATTTAATCCAAGTAATAAACTTATTATTATATAAACTAAATAATTAAATGATAAAAACGGACGGCATCCTCTCATCTTCTCCAATGAACAGACGGTGGAGATGTCCCGCGCCTGGGCCGACTTTGATCTTTGATTTCTCGGCCACCTGAGCGCCGCCCGACCAACCGACGCCACCACCACCTCCGTTGAGGTGGTGGCCGGCGATGAGCGGTGTTTGATCGGCCGGAGGTGGCCGGAATCGGTTTCTGGAAGAGAAAGCCCAACCCGATCTACGGGTGGCTTGGCTGGTTTGATTCACGGCCAATTGGCCATGAATCGAGCCGCCGGCAATTGAGATCTACACCACAGAGGTTAGGGAGGAGAACCGGACCTGTTTGAGGGCGATTTGTGGCTTCCATGATCGGTTCACCATTGGTGGCCGACAAGCTTTGGTGGCCTCCTAGTTCTCTGCACAGAGAGCTCAACATTCTCGGGTAAGGGGGTTTTCGACTTCTTGAACCCTTCTAAAGCTAACGGAGGCCTCAATTTAATGGGAGGAGGGCTCTATTAAGAGATCACCAAGTGACCCCTCCTCTCCCCCATGGCCGACCACCCTTATGCCTCCCCCCTGCCTTCAATTCATCCAGAAAACTCCTGGAATTCCCTCCAATTCATCAGGGGAGATCAAAGGAGTCATCAATGGGGGATTCCAAGGGGTGTATCACCTTAATGGCCATGAATGGCCTCTTTCTCCCTCCTCAAAATTGGGGAAAACCCCCAATTTCTCTCTCTTAATCACCATGGCTGATTTTCCTCTCTCACCTAGGTTAATTACCAGTCAATTATGCTGGTCAATTGATCAATTTGGGCCTAGCACAAAGGGATTGGGGTAGGTCCAAGTGATTTGCCCTAATTTCGGTAGTTTGACTTTTGGTCAAATTGGGCCCTAGGGTTGACCCGATCATGGGGCTTTTGGGTCCATTGGACTCCAAATTAAATTTAGAAACTACTGGGGGGTCAATTTGTTCACATGGGCCTTAGTTGACCCAATATGAGTTGATTTGACCAAAACAGGCTAAGTTGACTTTGGTCAAATTGAGCCCTAGGGTTGACCCAGTCATGGGGCTTTTTGTTCCACTTGGTCCCCTATGATATTATAACACTATGGGTAGGGTCAATTTAATATGGTGGTGGTCAATTGACTCTAATTAGGCTACTTTGACCAATTTAGGGTTAGGGTTGACTTTGGTCAATCTGGCCTCTTTGGTTTACCCCAATGGGCCCTTGGTGCTCTAAGGGGAACCCTAAAGGGTTAGGGATACTATGGTGGGGTCTGATGAGTCCTGATCATATACACATTTATGGACTCATCCGGGCCGTTATTTAGTCAATTCTCCGCACTTTAGCCTTGTTACAGTTTATATTTGATAATCCACGCTAGGTGCACATCTAGGCCCACTTTGGTGTGAGTTTCGTGCTTATTGTCATTAGTAGTATTCATGTGCTGTTAAGTGCCACTTTCAGTGGCTAGATCTGTGGTTGTGCGTGAATAGGAGTCGTGCAAGTGTTCCCGGTGCAATTCTGCACAGGAACACTGCGCACGATCGTCGGTTCTATTGCGCACGACCACTGGTCGTGCGCCACTGATCGTGTGCACTTAAACCTTTTTCACGAGTTCTGTTTGGTGCAGTGCGCACGACCACCAACGCCAGTGCGCACGACCACCGGTCGTGCGCCACTGCTCGTGCGCACTTATCATTAAAATTCTGAGTTCTGTTTGCTGTATTGCGCACGACCATCAACGATAGTGCGCACGACCACCGGTCGTGCGCCACTGGTCGTGCGAACATTTTATTCTATAAATTTCGTATCTTGCAGGTTCCACCCAGGCAGTGCGCACGATCGCAGAATTCCAGTGCGCACGACCACTGGTCGTGCGCCAATGATCGTGCGCAGTATTTAATCCAGCGCCTATTTAAATGCCTGTTGCGATTTTTAGGGCATTATCACTTGCGGGAGCGGAGTTCCTGTTCTGGACGCCGTCGACCTCCACCGTGGGACGCCTCCACTTCATCTTCTACGCAAGGGGAAGCCTCCTCCACCCATTCCAAGACTTCCTCCATTGTCCGTGAGTGTTCTCCATCGTCCGCAAGCCTCCAAGCAACCATTCTCTCATTCCGCCCGGTGAGAAGAAGAAGGAACCTGAAGTCGAAGACGACGAAGCTACGTAGGGAGATCGTGACAGCTCTCTACGCCGGAAGCATAGTCCGCCGAGTCCGGAGGTAGCCCGACAACCTACCATTCCGGCCGTGAACGGCCGCTAGTCTTCACCATCGGTTATTTCTTTCCTCTTTCCTCCATTGTACTTGTTGAACCGTGTAAACTCGAATATTATGATGATGTTTGTTGAAATGAATGTTTCTTTGTTGTTCTTCATGGTTCGGTTGTGATTCACTCCTTTTCCACTCACTCACTCGCACGCGCACGCAAGGTGTTTGTTCCGTGTTAGCAAGAGCCAACGACGGTTGTGAAGAGGTGTTTGCGACCCTCACCCTCTCGCACTTGAGTACATTCCATCCGCCTCACGAAGCACGGCATCGCGGCCGTTGCATCCACCTCACTTCGCGAAGCGGTGTTTTCGACCCGCATCTCTTTTGTCCTTGCTAAGATTAGGAAAACCAACCAAAAGCCCCCCTCTTTGTGTTTGTTAAATGTTTGTGTAACAATAGTCACTGCACGATTCGTTCACCCATCCTGCATTCCTCAAGAGACCGACATCCGGGGATTCTATTCTCCACAATTATTACTTGACAGCGACCGGTGCACTTGCCGACACGCATCAGGGTCAAATGGTCAAGTTGAGGCCCTAAAGTCCAACCCTAAGCTTGGTAACTGGAAATTGCTATTTGCAGACCAAGGTGGTTTTCTTCTTCTTCCCTAAGCTCACAAGGCCTTGTCATGACCTTGTCATGACAGATTCACCTGGGAGGTCTAGCTGTCTGGGGGATGTTACAGAATCCAACTTTGATGATGAATAACATTCATTTGGTAGCTCGTATTAGGCTGAAATTTGGACCAGGCGGGTATCTCCCCTAAATCTACTATTTGCCCAAAAATCATAATTTTTGGAGCAAATTTTTCTATGGTTTTAGAAAACATTTAATAAATCATCTATTGTGTATTTTATGGGTCAATTAGACTCAAATTTATTGCCAAATCTCCTTTGGAGGGTTGGTGGGGTGAATAATAGTCTCTGGTTACAATCTTGGGTCATTTAGACCGTTGCATGTAAGAAAATCTAGGTCAAAACATGAAAATTAGTAGGACCATCTTTAAGATGTTCATTAAGGGGATAAATTAACCTTATTTTGAGAATTGAGGAAAATTCCCATGGTCAACTCGCATTTAATTTAAAACATGCACTTAAGACCATAAGACAATACTCTATAGAGAAAATCATCAACTTTTGAGTTGATTTCCCTAGGAAACTTGATTTCATATGATTTGGTCACATAGACCCTAGGTGGGTACTTATACGATCAAAGCTTACTGAAATGTCTTAGAAAGTTGTACATAGACTATTTATATCAGTATGAAGCTATGGAAATTTTATTAGAATTAATCATTGAGTAAACTTCATACTTCCTTCACAAAGTACAATTTGGGCTTATAACTTGAGAAATTAATACCATGAATTATTGTTGCTGGACTGTTATAGAATTATGTATATAGATATTTTATATCAGTAAGAAGCTCTGATAATTTTGTTAGAATTAATCATTGAGTAAATGACAAATTTCCTTCACAAAGTAGAATTTGAACTTATAATTTGAGAAATTAATACCATGAATTATTGTTGCTGGATTGTTATAGAATTTTGAATATAGACTTTTTATATCAGTAGGAAGCTCTGGGAATTTTGTTAGAATTGATCATGACGTAAATAACATACTTCATTCACAATGTCTAGTTTGGAATTATAACTTAGAAAATTCATATCTTGAATTTCTGACACTGGAATGCTATCAAAATTTGTACATATATCTTTGATATCAATATAAACCTCTAGAAATTTTGTTTAATTTATTTATTGAGAACTCATCATACTTCCTTCATAATGTAGAACCTTGGAATATAACTTAGGAAATTGATATCCTGAATTATTGTGGCTGGAATGTTATAGAAAATTGTACATAGGCCTTTGACATCAATATGAATCTATGGAACTAAAATTTATCTCATACTTAGTTAGGATTCATATAGTCAACCTTGTAGGACATGTGGTTTCACTTAAAGGCAAACCGGTCTACGAATAGTAAAAACTAAATATTTGACTTAGAACTCATATGATCATCACACATAGAATTGTTAAACCCTCGATCATTATGAAGGCATGTATTGATTAAAGGATTAATGATTAATGACATATATTAGAAGAAAGGGATTGGGGTGCGTTTAGTAAATATATTAATTCGGGAATTGACAATGATATGATGGGAGGTGTGAGGAATGACCTGTCAACAAGTATAAGTGTGATTGTTGTATGAATTGGGACCTTAAGTAGGTAATGAGTGATGTCATGCAAAAAAAAACAATCGGTCACTAGGAAAGATAGGGTTCGATGTTCAATTGAACATCGACACTCGTATGTTTGATCTATTTGTAATCCACCTTAGGATTTTAGAGTAACTAGAGATGAAACGGCTATAAAAGAAGGGGTAGCCACCAATAAGAGTATATATCCTGGAAAGGATGATTTGGGCTTAAGCCACCATCGCATTCCCTAGTACTGTTGCGAGCCCTTCACCGGGTAGACCTCGGGAAGTCCACCATTCACCCTAAACCTCTAAGTATAACTAAATGATAGATAAGAGTAGTAAGTAGAAGAACTTGATGCGTAAATCTTATCAAAAATTTGAGACGGAATGGTAGAAGGATAAGTTAAGTCCTGCGAGCGATAGGTTCGGCATTATAAGGATGGACGGGTTAACTCCTGCGAGCGGTAGACTCGGTATTATAAGGAAGGACGGGTTATGTCCTGCGAGCGGCAGGCTCGATAATATAAGGAAGGACGCGTTAAGTCCTGCGAGCTGTAGGCTCTGTATTTTAAGGAAGACTGGGTTAACTCCTGCTAGCGGTATGCTCGACAATATAAGGAAGGACGGGTTAAGACCTGCGAGTGGTAGGCTCATTATTATACGGAAGGACAGGTTAAGTCCTGCGAGCGATATGCTCGATATTATAACGATGGACCGATTAAGTCCTGCGAGCAGTAGGCTCGGTACTGTCTAAGAAGGACTAATGAGTCCTGCGAGCGATAGACTCGGTATTATATAAGGAAGGATAGATTAAGTCTTGCGAGCGGTAGGCTCGGTATTACAAGGAAGGACTGGTCGAGTCATCCGAGCTAAGGGATCAGTGTTTCACTTAGATGCATTATTGTATCAAGTAGAATGCGTATACCCTGTGTGTTCTTAGGGGCGTACATAAAGGTCTAGGACAAATGTAGTTTCATATATAAGCCTAGGAGTGGAGGACTCGATCCACTGCCCCTGTTTGCCTCAATGGGGTGTACTGATGCACTTTCGACAAGTGTACCGGTCGCACAAGTAATATAAAATGGGCGAATTTCCCCGAGTATCGATCTCAGAGGAACACAGTAAGGTGGAGTTAATTTTCGGGGAAGGACTTGAGATTGAAGTCGTTTAGGTCGGATGGATTGCAGAAGGTTTGGATTGGATAATGGAAAATAAAAATAAAATAAACTACATTAACATTGCGGGTCACCGACACCGCTTGGCAACGTGGGGGATTACACAAGCCACTATGCACTACTTCGTAAGGCAGATGGACAGAGTGAAGGTGTCGAAGTGTAGTGAGGGTCGTTAGCACCTCTTGGCTAGGCGAGTGGATTATATAGGCCATTAGCACTGCTTAGCAATGTGGATGGCCGAGTAGGCATACAGATGTAGTGAAAATGCTTGCGGAAAGGAGGGTCGCATTCACCTCTAACAAGGTTCAACCAAGATCACAGGCGTATAATTCTATAGTGATTCCACACACCAAGCATAAACACAAATAACTTTCACAAAAGCATAATGAAATCATATAGCAATTAAAATAGGTTCAAGCAAGGTTCATCATCAAGGTATAGGTGATTTCTCACCATACAACCATAAAAGAGGAAAATAATGGTAGAGATACAAACAACGATCGATACTATGCCGCAGAAATGGGAGGATGCACTAGGTTGTCAATCCATGTCCTACAATCCATTCATCGGTTGCATCCGGGATCTCTGAAGCTCTCACCACCTCTAGGCCGTCTTCTCGAGTGTCTACGTTGTCCACATCAATCCCCTTGTTCTTTCTTGCAATCCAGCTAATATGGAGTGGATATCACCTTCTTTAGAGCTTAGGATGATGGGGAAACACTATGGAATGATAGGATCCCTTGGAAGAAGAAAAATGGAGCAGTCGGCCCCTATGGCAGAAGAAATCGTGGAACATTTCGGCCCCTTCAAAACCTAAAAATCGCAACATTAATAGAAAAAGTGCAGAATTTTGTTCTTGCACGTCTGTGCGTTTTAGAAACGCACGACCGTGCATGAACAAAATAAAACATAAATTTTTAGACAAAAGAGGAGCTCGTGCGATTTTACTTACACATGGGCAAAACCAACCGTGCGTGAACAAAATGCACGACCAAATCTAGAGCACCAATTTGGGCCACAGATGAACGCGCACGGTCGGAGCGATTGTGCGTTAAGGAAACACACGACCGTGCGATCTCTACATGTTAGAATTCTAATAAAATGGGGATCTTCCCGCCGTAAATCAAACCACAAACTGGGGTACTGGCATCTAGCACACAAAAATAGTAGAAAATAACACAATAAGGATATGGGGATCACTGAGTGCTTAAACCCAGTGACAGAGTGTGCAATTGCACACCACAATCGGCCAAAAAGTGCACTTCGTGTGAGAAAAGTGAACCAGTGAAATATAAACATTAATGAACTAAAAAGTGAAGTGTAAGTTAGTGAAATCTAGCCTAGATGCGTCCAAAAAACATTATATATATTGGACTCATCACGCCCGCAGACTTACTCGTTTTCTCATCCCGAGCAAAATATCTCCCATGTGGACTAGAAAAATCATGAGCGGGCAAAGTAATTGAATATGCGGAGTACTATACGAAGTCGCATACATGCAGGCATAGAAATTTTTGTTAAAGAATCTTTTAAACATGTGAAGTAGATTATAATTTCCTAAATTGCGTTTCTACATATTAGTGATACTCGTAATTTGAATCGCGGTGAATCCATCAGTCACACGTAGGGGGAAAGTAGCTCGATCACTAAGTGGAATATTGCCAGAGATCGAGGATCATGACAACCTCCAAAGAAATCCATTAATGACGATGGTCATAAGCTTGCCCGTTCACACTCTCTCCACGACACTAGTTACGTTCAGAGTGTAAATCAATAGGACTTTAGGTTATGAATTAGGCTTAGGCTTATCACACCTAACACAAATGAGCTCGCAATAAAAACACTATCCCAACAATAATGAAAAATATGTACACCACACCCCCAAACTTATGCATGAAACTATGGGGTGTGTACACCAGCTATTCGCAAAAACATTTCTTTATAGAATTTTTTTCCTTTTTTTTTTACTTTCATTTCTTTTCACATTTCTTTTTTTTCTCGTTTCAAAATTCTAACTTTGCACATATAATAACAAACACGGATATATTTTCTGTAACAAATTGCCACCACAACCACAAATATACACCACACCAACACCCAACTTTTAAAAGCACAAATTGCTTGAGCTCATAATTTGGTGCGCGATTAGGATTGTCATTTTAGCTTTGGTGAATTGAAGGTGGAGATGAATCAAGCGGAAGGGATAAGGCACAAAAGGGCTAAGCAAGGATAGAGCATGTAGGAATGGTGCAAAGGCTCAATCGGGACAATGAATGGCCTATATCAACTTGCACAAATGAACTAACCTATACCCATGCTTCGAGAGTCGCTAAATGCAAGTTCTTAGCCACTGAGAAAGAATACCCTTCCTCCCGCCTCGAGCAATACATCACTAGCGATTGTCTACTCACTAACCTACACTACCGTCAGATTCTACTAGATTCACGAACTAAGAGTAGAATAAATAGTATTCACGCAATTAGAAAATTATAAAACTAAATGCATGAGAAAAAGCTAATTCTACATGAATTTCAACACGAGATACGAGCACTCGACTAGGAGCACTGCAAGAGTCAACATGTTACTCCCCAAATCAATCCTATGCCAGCATCATGATATTCCAATCACACACAACAAATAATTTTTTTCCCGAGATGCATCATCAATTAAGCGCACACTCAAGTGGGTGTTGTGGTGTGCGCGATAATGAAAGAAATATAAAAGCTTAAAACGAAATCAAAATGTGCTTTCGGCATGCTTGAGAAGTGATGCGTGCGTAGTGCGGGTACTTAGTCACAATGCTCTCCCCCATACTTATATGAAACTATAATGAGCATTTTAAATATGAAAAACTAAAGAGACATGAGGAGAAGTGTAGAATGTACCCCATGTTCAAAAATGAGAATACCGGAAGAAGCATGAAAATCAGGAAAAAAAGAAGCCTCAGCCATCCCAAAATAACGCATGCACCTGCTGGGAAGAAAGCTCCAAGCAAAAGCAAATATAAATACTAAACTAATAACAGATTAGAGAAATAAAAACAACCAAAACTGGGTTGTCTCCCAGTAGCGCTTTTGTTTACCGTCTTTAATCTGGACTAAATACCTATATTATGCAGTTTTATAAGATTGGCTAAACATAAAAGCAGAAGTAAATAAATCCTAATTATAATTTCAAGATCAGCAAAATAATCAACTATAAGTGAATTTAAAGTAGTAACTAGAAATGAAAGAAATGGATCCAAAAACCTAGCAGCGGCGGTAGTCAAGAGGATCAGAAGCTTTCCATCTCCAAGCTTCATCTTTCTTCATCTTTTTCAACTTCTTCATCTCCTCCAATCGTCTGTCATCAATGAAGTACCGGTTTACTCAGAAATCAGGGATCACCTTGAGCTAGCTTTTTGCAGGTAACCGAAGCAATCCACACCCTCTCCCGGCAGTCTAGGTATTTTTCGCCGAAGATCCAAGCACTTGCGGTCCCTCATCGCCCGGGTGGTCTCGCATTTCGTCTCATAGAGGTTGCGCTTCACTCGATCTTGCCTAGAGGTCACGCCCCGCATGATCCCTCCCTCGAGAGGTCACCCCCCTTGGGGCGACCTCGGCCTGAGGCAGATCGCCCCAGCTGGGGCGATCTCGGCCCGAGGTCGCCCTTTGGGCAACCTCGCCAGGTCGTCCCCTTGGGGCGACCTCAGCCTGAGGCAGATCTTCCCAGCTAGAGCGATCTCGGCCTGAGGTTGCCCTTTTGAAAGGGACAATTGATATCCTCTGATGAGGGTGATTGATAAAATCAGCCTGCTTTGATACCAATTGAAAGGAGAGTTTTAGTTCTTATTCTTATTATTTAAAACTCTTGTTTAACTTTGTTTATTTCAAAGTAAGTGATATATATATATATATATATATATATAAGTGTGCTTGCTGATTGAGTAATAAACACAAACAGTGAAAGGGAATATAAAAATTAGCACAACAAATAAGAAATAAAACAAAGCAAACAAGCACATCCAGATGACACAAGATATATAGTAGTTCCCCTCAACTGGGTACATCTACTCTTCTACCCACTGGTAAGATCCACTAGGAGGTTGTTGATAAGGTGCCCTCACACCAAGGTGATTTTGATAAGGTGTCCACACACCAATGGGAGTTTTGATCAGGTGCCCAATTCACCTATAAGCTTTTGATAAGGTGCTTATAAACCAAGCTGCAGGTTTTTGCTAAGGTGGCCTGTCACCGGGAGTACACTTTTGAAGGGAGTTTTAACCCTTTACAAGATGGGAGGAATAAAAGGAAAAAAAGATATGTTGTTCTTCTCTTGGCTGAGAAGACACTTGATGAAGATGTTGAAGAGAGCTCCCCCTGTCTGATTTAGAATAGATGACAGCTTGTGTATGGAGCTCCTTCTCTTGATTGCAATAACACTTCTTCTTCTTCTTGCAGTTTTGATCCTGAGCAAGTAATATTGGTTTGGTGTCTCAGGATATGGATGATCTGCAAAAGAAGAGTTAAGCAAAAAGAAGATATAATATATTGATCAGCTTCTTCTTTTTGCTCCTCTGTTTCTCTTCTTCTTCTCTTTTTCCTGTACAACAAATATATTATCTTCTATGTTGCTGTTTCTGCCGCTAGCTATTATATCATCTTCTGCTGCTAGCTACTGTTCTCTATTATATGTACAGCAAAGTTAATACATTTTGTATATAAATATATAGAAAACAGCTGTATATAATATGCTATATATATTAATCTGCTGCATATTATATGCTGTATATAAAATCTACTATATAATAAGTTGTTTCCTGCTGACGTGCAAAAGAGTTGTTGTCTTCTTTCGGCTAATTTGAATCCTTGCCGACCAAAGAGGAAGGATATATTATCTCTTTCATTTAGCAGATCCTCGAGCTGTCCTCTTTCCTTCTTTTGCTTGCTGCAACGGCTACAACATTTATTATTTCTGCTGCCAACGGCTATAGCAATTAATGCTTGCAAGCTGTAAGGTGAGATCAAAAATATATATATAGCAATATATAAATAGGATAAATAAAATATTGCTTTAAATAAATCTGACAGCAAATATATAATATTTAGTCGAGCTAAATGATATAAAATAAATACTGCAGAAATTCGTCGATCTCAGCTCTTCATTCGTCGGGCTGAGCTCGCCAAATGATATTCTGAACATTAATTAACTGCAGAGAACTTTCATCGAGCGTTGCTGGGATTTCGTCGACCGTCGTTCGAATTTCGTCGACCGCTGCTTCCCTGATGTAATCTGTCGAGCGCTGCTATAGAAAATATTCTGTTCGTTAGGCGCCGTCCGACGAATGCTGAGCGTCGTTCGACGTTCGTCGAACGCCAGTGAACTATATGTAATTTTAATTTCTCTTCTTATTTTCTGCCTTATTAAATATATGTATATTTTAGCTTTCTTTCTTAATGATATTTAATCTATGTTATAAGATATATTATGATATAAACTTTAGACATTAAAGGTGGATCCTAACTCAAATCAAAACTAAGGTTCCAACAATCTCCCCTTATTTGAGTTGGGATCCTAATCCAAATTAGCTAGGTTCTACCAATCTCCCCTATTTGGTTTAGGATTCCTAAGCATAAAAAGTTTTTAAAGCTTAAGGGTTACAAATTATTTATTTTTCTTTTATAACTAAGCAATTTTTGATTTCCTAGATTTTGATTTAAATAGGAATTTTAAATGAAATGAATTGCTAACTGTTAACAGATTCTAGGAATTCTTATAATCAAAAAAACAATATCTGATAGCTTCTTTCTATAGAATCCCCTTTAATTAGAAGAGACTCACACTCAGTGCCAAGATCATTTCTGATCAATGCAACTACAATAGAATGCTCAACATGATTTTAGGATAAAATCTGGAAGAATATGAAGACTATTTGATATTGCTTTTAAGATAGAAAAATTCAAAAAATCATAAAACTGCTGTTTAATATAATTTTAATTTGAGTAAAAAATATTAAACAGTTAAAACAAAAATTCCTTATAGATATATAAGTTGGCCTTTTTATTTCATTAAAATATAAATTTGAAAATTTTCTTTTATGTTGCTGAACATACATAATTTCTTTTTCTTTAAAAGTCTGTTTAAACTTATCAGCCTTAAATATCTTATTTTTTAAACAGGTAATTTGTTCTACAGAAGTTTTGAAAGGAGTTAAATTAATTATTTTTGTTAACTCTTTTCTGATTTCATCTTCATATTTGTAATTTCCAGATGTTATTAAATCTGTACATGAGGAATTGAAAATAGATCTGAAATCAGATTTTATTGAATCTGTGCATGATGAAGTGAGAATGGATTTAGAAGGATCAGAGGTAAAAATAAAATTTGAAGATACCTTTTTTACCTTTGTTACCATTTCTGCTTTAGATTCTGCATCTGATATGTAGTTTAAGCCATATATTGCCATCATACAGAATTTTATGGCTTTTTGTTCTTCCTTGTCTTCTTCTTCAGTTAGAGTAACTAATGGTTCTGCATCAAAAATGATGTTAGTAGAAGAAGTAGGAATGGATTTATTTACCATCCTAGAGAGGGAGTTCCAGGTGCTCCTTGCTGAAGTACAGTCAGCCATTTTAAGAAGAATATCATCAGACATTAATTTAGCCAATATCTCCATGGCTATGGCATCAGCACTGATCAACTTTTCTTGATCATCTGTTGAAGAAGAGGTTGAAGATTGAGTTCCTGTCAACACAGATTTGTAAATACTTTCATCTATGGCATTCATATATAATCTGATTCTAACTTGCCATAAATCAAATTTATCCAAATTACATAAAGGTGGATCTAAAATTAAAAAATATGCTAGCGCCATTTGGAAAAATTCTTTTTAAAAACAAATAAGAACTAAGGTGATCTTTGAGATTTCAGGTGTTAGCCTGTGTGAAAAATCAACTTCCTCTGATACTAATTGAAAGGGATAATTGATATCCTCTGATGAGGGTGATTGATAAAATCAGCCTGCTTTGATACCAATTAAAAGGAGAGTTTTAGTTCTTATTCTTATTATTTAAAACTCTTGTTTAACTTTGTTTATTTCAAAGTAAATGATATATATATATATACGTGTGTTTGCTGATTGACTAATAAACACAAACAGTGAAAGGGCATATAAAAATCATCACAGCAAATAAGAAATAAAACATAGCAAACAAGCACATCTAGAAGACATATGATATATAGTAGTTCCCCTCAACTGGGTACATCTACTCTTCTACCCACTGGTAGGATCTACTAGGAGGTTGTTGATAAGGTGCCCTCACACCAAGGTGATTTTGATAAGGTGTCCACACACCAATGGGAGTTTTGATCAGGTGCCCAATTCACCTATAAGCTTTTGATAAGGTGCTTATAAACCAAGCTGCAGGTTTTTGCTTAGGTGGCCTGTCACCGGGAGTAAACTTTTGAAGGGAGTTTTAACCCTTTACAAGATGGGAGGAATAAAATGAAAATAAAAGATATGTTGTTCTTCTCTTGGCTGAGAAGACACTTGATGAAGATGTTGAAGAGAGCTCCCCCTGTCTGATTTAGAATAGATGACAACTTGTGTATGGAGCTCCTTCTCTTGATTGCAATAACACTTCTTCTTCTTCTTGCAGTTTTGATCCTGAGCAAGTAATATTGGTTTGGTGTCTCAGGATATGGATGATCTGCAAAAGAAGAGTTAAGCAAAAAGAAGATATAATATATTGATCAGCTTCTTCTTTTTGCTCCTCTGTTTCTCTTCTTCTTCTTCTTCTTCTTCTCCTTTTCCTGTTCAACAAATATATTATCTTCTATGTTGTTGTTTCTGCCGCTAGCTATTATATCATCTTCTGCTGCTAGCTACTGTTCTCTATTATCTGTACAGCAAAGTTAATACATTATGTATATATATAGAAAACAGCTGTATATAATATGCTATATATATTAATCTGCTGCATATTATCTGCTGTATATAAAATCTGCTATATAATTTGTTGTTTCCTGCTGACGTGTAAAAGAGTTGTTGTCTTCTTTCGGCTAATTTGAATCCTTGCCGACCAAAGAGGAAGGATATATTATCTCTTTCATTTAGTAGATCCTCGAGCTGTCCTCTTTCCTTCTTTTAGTTGCTGCAACAGCTACAACATTTATTATTTCTGCTGCCAACGGCTACAGCAATTAATGCTTGCATGATGTAAGGTCAGATCAACAATATATATAGCAATATATAAATAAAATAAATAAAATATTGCTTTAAATAAATCTGACAGCAAATATATAATATTTAGTTGAGCTAAATGATATAAAATAAATTCTGCAGAAATTCGTCGACCTCAGCTCGTCATTCGTCGGGTTGAGCTCGCCAAATGATATTCTGAACATTAATTAACTGCAGAGAACTTTCGTCGAGCGTTGCTGGGATTTCGTCGACGCCTTTTGGATTTTGTCGACCGCTGCTTCCCTGCTGTAATCTGTCGAGCGCTGCTATAGAAAATATTCTGTTCGTCGGGCGCCGTCCGACGAATGCTGAGCGTCGTCCGACGAATGCTGAGCGTCGTTCGACGTTCGTCGAACGCCAGTGAACTATATGTAATTTTAATTTCTTTTCTTATTTTCTGCCTTATTAAATATATGTATATTTTAGATTTCTGTCTTAATGATATTTAATCTAAGTTATAAGATATATTATGATATAAACTTTAGACATTAAAGGTGGATCCTAACTCAAATCAAAACTAAGGTTCCAACACCTTTGGGGGACCTCGCCAGGTTGTCCCCTTGGGGCGACCTCGGCCTGAGGCAGATCGCCCCAGCTGGGGCGATCTCAGCCTGAGTTCGCACTTTGGGCGACCTCGCCAAGTTGTCCCCTTGGGGCGACCACGACCTGAGGCAGATCGCCCCAGTTGGGGCGATCTCGGCCTGAGGTCGCCCTTTGGGTGACTTCGCTAGGTCGTCCCCTTAGGGAGACCTCGGTCTAAGGCAGATTGCCCCAGGTGGGGCGATCTCGGCCTGAGGTCTCCCTTTGGCGACCTCGCCAGGTCGTCCCCTTGGGGCGACCTCGGCCTGAGGCAGATCGCCCCAGCTGGGGCGATCTCGGCCTGAGGTCGCCCTTTGGGCGACCTCGCCAGGTCGTCCCCTTGGGGCGACCTCGGCCTGAGGCAGAGCGCCCCAACTGGGACGATCTCGTCCTGAGGTCGCACTTTGGACAACCTCGCCAAGTTGTCCCCTTGGGGCGACCTCGTCCTGAGGCAGATCGCCCCAGCTGGCGCGATCTTGGCCTAATATCGTCCTTTGGGCGACCTCGCCAGGTCGTCTCCTTGGGGCGACCTCGGCCTGAGGTAGATCACCCCAGCTGGGGCGTTCTCGGCCTGAGGTCTCCCCCTAGGCGATCTCGCCAGGTCGTCCACCCTGGGGCGACCTCGTCTTGGGAGGTCTTGGCCCCGGGCAGCCCGTTCTTTCCTGACCTGCCCGTTTGGGCAGGCCCCCTCGCCTATTAATAGAGGGGTAGGGGCTTTGGTTTCGGGATCTTTGGAGAGTCTCCAGCCCTTGCCTTTGATATGAGCGGTCTCATCTTTGAGACCATCGTATCTCTTCCCAGCAGCTGGGGCGGTCTCATTTTTGAGATCGTCCATACTTCATTTCGGCAGCTGGAGCTATCTCATTTCTGAGACCTCGTTACCTCTTTTTCAGCAGATTTTGTTATCTCTTCCCAAGAGACTCTCGACATCTCTTTTTCTCCTCCCCCTTGTCTTCCATCATAGCTCAAAGTAACCAACCATCTAAAAGTTTCCTTTCTCAACCTCTTTTCAGCTTGAGCAAGTGTGGACCTGGAGCATTTTTGGCTCGAGCAGTACCGTTTACCACCCTGCACCCAGTCTCTCAAGGAAAAAGCAGGCAATGATGATGTAGTGGAATAGGCGATTGAATTTATCATTGCTATCTGCTTTCCCTTCCAAGAGTGGAACTCAGAATCAACCAAAATGGGTCCAAAAACTCATGCACCTGCATGGCAATATACGAAATATCATAAATTAAAGCAGGAGGGGAAGCAGGAAGGATGAACATATCAATATCAGCATTATAAGAAGGATGATTAGGAAATAAAATGGATGAAGAACTAAAAAGTTCAAACCAGGAGGAGTGGCCCCGGTGTCACTCCCATCAGGTTCCACAAAAGGATTATTGTCGATCGCAATAAAATCACTGCAGGAAGTATATGAGCAGCTAGGAACTTCGGTGATGAGTTGGACCTTCTCCTCTGGTGATGAGGTAGAAACCTCCTCACTAAGGAAAATATCCTCCTCAGTGTTACTTGGCACAGCTTTGGGCTCCATAAGCTCATCCTGAACATCTAGAAACTTGACAATAAGAGTAGAAGATACATGCATACTGATACAAGAAAATATTTGAGTAGAAATATGGCTCAAGATAGAGTCCGATAGGAGTGAAGAAATATCCTCAGATACAGAATCCACAGTAAATGACAGCACAATAGAGGAAGAAAACTCCAAATGTCATCGTAGTGATCAACAACGACGCTAGTGGACACATGTGTCTTGCTCCCATGAGGACACATGGGCATGTCTTATATGTCCTCAACGAATGAAGGAGTGGTGTGATAAGGAAATAGTGGAATGGTGATGAGTGCTGTCTCATCATCTTCTTCCAATTGCAATTTCCATTTCTCACAGTCCTTCAACATGTGATCAAAACTCCGACAGCACAAGCATCGCTTCCCGATATGTTTTGAATGTGGAAAAGCCAAACCACCCGGTGAAGACGATGCTCGCGATGGAGACGCATAATTATAATACGTAGGTTCATTGTATGAAGATCAAGATTCTCCATACGATGAACTATACAGATTAGAATTACGGCTTCATAGATGGCAATCATCACTAGAATGATTAAACGCTCTACACCATCTACATTGTTGATAAGAATACATATTTGTTCAAAGATGGATTCACAAATAATATAAGCTAAAAAATAATTTAGTATGCACGAAGGAAAAACTAAATCAATAGAAACCTGATTTTTGAAATACTTAACAACGGATAAAAAGAAAGTTTACAAATACTAAATTAAAACAAATGTGATATACAAATGGAAAAGAAATTTATCCCTTGTCGCTCTCTCTCAAGCAACTCATACGACTGTGTTCCTCGGCAACGGCGCCAAAAACTTTATGCACTAACAGTAAGTGTATGATGAGTCCTGATCATATACACATATTTGGACTCATCTAGGCCGGTTATCTAGTCATTTCACTGCACTTTAGCCTTGTTTCAGCTCATATTTGTCTTTCTATGCTAGGTGCACTTCTTGGCCTAATTTGGTGTCTTTTTTATGCTTATTCTCTTTTGATAGCCTTATCGTTTTGTTAAGTGCCACTTTCAGTGGCCTGATTAGCATTTCTGTAGAAACAGGAGTCGTGCAGGTGTTCCCGGTACAATTCTGTACAGGAACACTGCGCACGATCACTGGTTCTATTACGCACGACCACTGGTCGTGCACCGCTGATCGTGTGCACTTAACCCTTTTTTTTAGTTCTGTCTCGGACAGTGCGCACGACCACCTACGATAGTGCGCATGACCACCAGTCGTGCGCCACTGTTCGTGCGGACTTAACATCAATTTTATGAGTTCTGTTTTGACCAGTGCGCACGACCACCTACGACAGTGCGCACGACCACTGGTCGTGCGCCAATGACCGTGCGCAGTATTTTCGCTAGCGCCTATATAATGTCCTGATCCGCAAATTAGGGATAAGCCGGTTCCGGGGAGCGCAATTTCCAGTCCGTACGCTGCCGTTTTCCACTTCCAGCCACCTCCACCTCATCTCCTCCACAAGGGGAAGTTATCTCCGGCCATTCTAAGCATTCCTCCATTGTCCGGAAGCATTCTCCGCCATCCGCAAGCACTCAAGCAAGCTGTCTCCATTTTTGTGCGGTGAGAAGGATAGCAATCCTGAGGTAGAAGACGACGAAAGCACGTGGAGAGGTCGTGACAGTCTCTCAACGCCGGAAGCACAGTCCGCCCGAGTCTGGAGGTAGCTTGACAAACTACCATTCCGGCCGTGAACGGCCGCTAGTCTTCTTCCATTGGTTGATTTCTTCCTCACCCCTTTGTTGTACTTCTTTGAATCATTTAGACTTGAATATCATGATGTTTAGTTTAAATGCAATGGTTGTTTCTTCTCTATTCTTCAGTATTTGCTTGTGATACGTCTCACCTTCACTCACTCACTCACGCACTCATCGTGTTCGATTCGCGTTAGCAAGAGCTAACGGCGATTTGCGAAGAGGTGTTTGCGACCCTCACTCTCCGCACTAGTGATCACTTCATTCGCATGCGCACCATCCATCAGCCTCATGAAGCTCGGCATCGCGGCCGTTGCATCCATCTCACCTTGTGAAGAGGTGATTTCGACCCGCATTTCTTTTATTGTTGTTAACAGTAGGAAACCAAATCAAAACCCCACTTTCTGTATTTGTTCCCGCTTGTGTAACAATTGTCACACAACGCAATTCGTTCACCCAACCTGCATTCCTCAAGAGATCGACACTCGTGGATCCTATTCCCAACATTTATTACTTGTGCGACCGGTGCACTTGCCGAATAAATCGCATCATGTTTTTGGCGCTGTTGCCGGGGAATGCAGACGTGATGAATTCATCTGCGTGAAGAATCGTTGCATGAGGAATTTTTTTTTATTATTATTATTTCTCTTTGTTTACCTCTGTTGTCTTTGTTTCTTTTTTATACGCACATCTAATAACCTTTGTTCTTTCCATCGTGCGCTAATCTTTTGGGTTTCAAGTATTCCTAGCATGACCTCCATTCTGGAATACATCTATCAAGGAAGTTTAAATGATTTAAAGGTTCAAGCACAAAGGAATGATCATGACTTCGGGATTTCCTTCGACATCATTGAGTATATGACTGGGAATTGCAAGTTCAGTGGGGATAAGCATGAAGATGCGGTACAACATGTGCGTGACTTCTTAGAAATTTATTATACATGTATATTTAGTGGAGTTGAAAACGACCTGCAAAAGATCCTGGCATTTTCATTTTCCCTACATGATGAAGCCAAAAGTTGGTACTGGGATATCCGGAAAAGAGAGGCGACCACATGGAAGCAGCTCAAAGGGAGATTTTTTGCATCAGTTTTAACACCGTACCCGAGTTCTGGACAAGTACAGGGAACTCATAACCTTCGGTCAGGGAAAGGAGGAGACGTTAGTTGACGCTTGGGAGCGTTTTCAATCCCTGCATAGGGGATGCTACTGTGAAGATCTATCAGAAGTCTTTTTGATTCAGATTTTTTATTTCGGCGTGCTGGACAAATTCCGTCTGTTATTCGATATGGCAGCCGGAGGGGCGTTGTTTAATAAATCGGGGAAGGACGCGTGGGAAGTGGTCATGAATATAGTTCACACTAGCCAGCACTAGAGTCGTGTCATTCACCCCCCCCCCCCCCCCCCCCCCCCCGCCAGCACAGCCGAAGTTAATGCAGTGACATTCAACGGAGCAGCGGATCGTGTGCCGTCAGGGCAGACGGAACAGTTAACAACCTTGGTGGTCGGGATGCTGAATAAAATGAATGACCAATCAGCAAGCAATTCAACAGCTTCACTCTACTATAGGGACTCTTACCAATGTCGTTTCTGGGCTTGAAAGTCAGCATCCGGAGTCTGTGAATACCATGCGATTGAGAAGCGGTAGAGGTGTTGACAATCTTCCACGACAGGAACCGCTTGTGAGCTCCACTAACAAGTGCAATGCAGACGTGGCCGAGAAGCAAACTCAGATTAATGTTGAGCCGGACCCCGTGAGTGAGGCACAACCCTCGAGAAGTGTTGTTCACCCCCCATTTCCCCACAAGTTGCGAAACGAGAAATCCGAGAAGCAATTCCGCAAATTCTTGGAAATAATGAAAGGAGTGCAAGTGAGCATACCACTGATCGAAGCCATTTCTCAAATACCGGGCTACTCCAAGTTCTTGAAAGACTTGATTTCGAAGCGGAAACTGTTGGAGGATCTCAAGAGTATCGATCTCACTGAGGAGTGCTCCGCCATCATCTCCAATTTGCCCACAAAGTGCAAAGATCCGAGCATCTTTACTATTCCTTGCAGGATCGGTCATCACCGTTTCAGCCAGGCGCTCTGTGATTTGGGAGCATCAATCAACTTGATGCCACTCTCTATCTTTCGTGAACTAGTTGCAGGGACCTTGAAGCCGACGCAGGTAATGCTACAGCTAGCTGATCGGTCGATCAAGAAACCGTCAGGAATTGTCGAGGACCTCACAATATTAGTAAACGGTCTCGCTTTTCCAGCCGATTTCGTCATCCTCGACATGAAGGTTGATACTAAAGTACCCATTATCTTGGGGCGGCCTTTTCTTGCGACAGCTCGTGCTATCATTAATGTGGAGCAGGGGAGCTCACGCTCAGATTGGGGGAGGACGCTATATCCTTCAACGTCCACAACCCATCGCAACTCTTCAAAATCACGGAATGCGAACCGGCATAGCCGCTCGAAGAATTCGATGGCCAGATCGATGTGGGTTTGGATGACAGCGAGATATGATGGCAGCGCAAGGACGTGGGCAATGACGGTGCACATTCGAACCAGCCCGATGTTTTGCATTCAATCGGAGGGCCATCCAGCGATTCTGCTGATCCAAACATTTATCCGGCTCTCAAACAACTACCAGATTCTCTAAAGTACGTGTTTCTTGGAGAAAATGCCACGCATCCGGTGATTATTTCCACAGCTCTTTCCGCCGCCAACGAAACCGCATTGGTGGGTGTGCTGAGAAGGTACCATAAATTCTTTGGACGCTCTCTTGCAGACATTAAGGGAATCAGCCCCACGGTCTGCATGCATAAGATCCTCCTTGAAGATCAGTATAAACCCACAGCACAGCCCCAAAGGCGTTTGAACCCGAAAATGCAAGAGGTAGTGAAGGCAGAAGTGATAAAGCTCTTAGACGCTGGCATCATTAATACAATCAGCGACTGCAAATGGGTCAGCCCAGTTCATGTGGTACCGAAAAAAGGAGGGATCACCGTTGTTGCCAATGAAAAGAACGAGTTGCTACCTACCTAAATGATCACCGGGTGGAGAGTCTGCATCCATTACCGCAAGCTGAATGATGCTACACGCAAGGACCATTTCCCACTCCCCTTCATTGATCAGATGTTAGAAAAGTTAGCGGGGCAGGACTACTACTGTTTCTTGGATGGGTACTCAGGTTACAATCAAATCTTAATAGACCCATCTGATCAAGACAAAACAACATTTACATGTCCTTCCGGTACCTTCGCGTTCAAGAGAATGCCATTCAGACTGTGTAATGCCCCCGCAACTTTCCAGCGCTGTATGCTCGCTATTTTCGCTGACATGGTGGGAGACTTCCTCAAAGTTTTCATGGATGACTTTACTTTATTTGGCAGCAGCTTCGATACTTGCCTCGCGAATTTGGCCAAGACTTAGAAGCGGTGTGAGGACACCAATCTTGTCTTGAACTGGGAGAAATGCCACTTTATGGTGCGTGAAGGAATCATGTTGGGGCATAAGGTTTCCTGCCAAGGGCTCAAGGTGGATCAAGCGAAAGTAAGTGTTATCAGAAACCTCCCTCCACCCACGTCAGTGAAAGGTGTCCGCAGTTTTCTTGGTCATGTGGGATTCTATCGAAGGTTTATTAAGGACTTTTCATCCATTTCAAAGCCTTTATCTCGCTTGCTTGTTAAGGACGTCCCCTTCCACTTCGACGATGCATGCACGCAGGCCTTTGAAAATTTACGGTGACAACTCATCTCGGCTCCAATTTTGGTGGCACCCGACTGGAATTTACCCTTTATTATCATGTGTGACGCAAGTGATGTGGCCGTGGGTGCTGTGCTCGGTCAAAAGAAAGACAAGACTTTTCACACCATTGCGTATGCCAGTCGAACTCTCAACAGCGCGCAAGCAAACTATACCACCACGGAGAAAGAAATGCTAGCAGTGGTCTTCGCCTTTGAAAAATTTCACTCATACTTGGTGCTTTCCGAAGTAATTGTGTACACGGACCATGCTGCACTCAGGTATCTTTTCAGCAATAAAGAATCCAAATCGCGTCTGATTCGTTGGATTTTACTTTTACAGGAATACAATTTGGAAATCAAAGACAAGAAAGGGGTGGAGAATGTGATAGCTGATCATCTTTCGCGTTTGGAGTACGACATGATGGCTGACACTCCCAACAGCTTTGTGGAGGAAACGAACGATTATTTTCTGGATGAAAAATTATTCGCAATCACTACGCCCCCTCCAACAGCCCCATGGTACGCTGATATCGCTAACTACTTGGCTTATAAAACCTTCTCTCAGAATCTATCCCCTCAGCAAAGACGGAAGCTTGCCTATGACTCAAAATACTATTTTTGGGAAGACCCGCTCTTATTCCACACATGCAGCGATGGAATTATCAGGCGCTGCATTCCTGAAGCCGAGTTTCAGTCTATACTGCAGCACTGCCATGACAGAGAAGCTGGCGGGCATTTCGGGGCCGTTCGAACTGCATGAAAAATCTTGCAATGCGGATTATTTTGGCCGACCCTCTTCAGGGACGCCCATGCCTATGTCACCAAGTGTGACGAATGCCAAAGGACCGGAAATATTTCCCGGCGCGACGAGATGCCCCTCAATAACATGCTGGTTTGCGAACCATTTGATGTCTGGGGGATAGACTTTATGGGTCCTTTCCCAATGTCTCATGGTAAGCATTATATCATTGTGGCAGTTGATTATGTCTCAAAATGGGTGGAAGCCGAGGCAGTTGCCACGAATGACGCCAGCACGGTGCTACACTTTATCCACAAGAATATCTTCTCCAGGTTCGGGACGCCGAGAACTATTATCAGCGACGGCGGTAGTCATTTTTGTAATAAGCAGTTTGTGCAGCTCATGAAAAAGTTTGGGGTCCATCATAAGATTTCATTAGCTTACCACCCCCAAACACGTGGACAAGTAGAAGTATCCAACCGCGAGCTCAAGTGAATAATCGAAAAATCGATACATTCAAATGGGAAGGAGTGGTCTAAAAAGGTCGACGACGCATTATGGGCTTACCAGACCGCTTTCAAAACACCTATCGGCATGACTCCGTTTCAACTAGTCTATGGCAAAGCATGCCACCTCCCTGTAGAGCTGGAGCATAAAGCATTATGGGCAACTAAACTGTTGAACATGGACATTGGAGCCGCGGCCGAGGTGCGTCGTTCCCAACTCAACAAATTAGAAGAGCTCCAGCATTTCGCTTATGAAAATGCTCGCATCTACAAAGAGAAAACAAAAAAATGGCATGATCGACACATCATCCCTAAGGAGTTCAAAATTGGGGACCAAGTGCTGCTTTACAACTCCCGTCTCCGCCTCTTTCCAGGAAAGTTAAAGTCGAGGTGGAGCGGTCCATTCTCAGTGACTGATGTCTCTCCCTTTGGTGCCATCGAAATATCAGGGGATAAGGGAGACAAATTTAAGGTCAACGGGCATCGACTGAAGTTATACGACGGCGCCATTATAAACAAGGAGTGTCAGTTGGTGACTTTGGGAGACGGGCACCATAAAAGCGCCTACAGCTGATTTTCTGTTTATCTCTTATTTTGTGAAACTCTCTTTCTCATGCACTTTTTATTTAAATCTCTGCACTCTTTAAACAATTATAATACAGGTATTTGGTCCAGCTTAAGGACATAAAATAAAAGCGCTGCTGGGAGACAACCCAGATTTGCTGATTTCTGTTTTTCTAACATGTTTCAATTCAGTTTTTATATATTTTTGCTACTTTTAGTTGTGTCGTTTGCAGGTGTGTTTTGTTCTGTGTGATGGCAGAAGCTGCGGATTGCTCACGAATTTAACGCCAATCGTCTGGTATGCTCAATTCTGAGCATTGGGTAACACTTCTCCCCCCTAGCTTTCAGCTTATGTGATGTAATGTTGAGATTAAGTCTGGGGGAGAGCACGTTGTTATCCACTTTGCGCACGAGTTGCACCGCATGCTAGAAGATTGTTTAAATTTTTCGTTGCCATCATCATTATTCCATGCTTCATAAACCACTTCACCCACATATGCGCGCGCTTACCTGATTGTTTCGTTTCCGAATAAATTATTTTGGTTTGGAATGTGAATTAGGGTGTTAGCTTAGGAATTACTATTTGGAGTGCGATGTTGACTCGCGCAGTGTTCTAGTCGCATCCGCATGCTATAGTAGAATTTGAGTAAAACTAGATTATCTCTATGCGTTTAATTTATGATTAGTATTTTTGCGTAGTTTTGGATTTGTTATACTCAAATGGTGAATGTGAACGAAATTGGTGATAACCCGGTGTTGTGTGTATACGAGCACTAGTTTTGTGTTGCTCGGGTCTGGAGGAAGGTTTACCTTTCTCGTGGGCTAAGAACTTGCACCAAACGACTCTTGAAGCATGGGTGCGAGCGATTCTTCGAGTTAAATGTGATGTAGGCCACCTTTTGGCTAGTTTGAGCCTTGTCTTTCCCTGTCCTAGTCGCTTACACTTGCAAGCCAACATTTGTGCCTACCACTTCTTTGTTTCAGCTCCTCCTCCATTCACCAAATCCTGAAGCTTTATCCTACTTTCGCAACCAAATAGCTGTTTAACTGCATTCATGTTCTTGATTTGGTGTGATGTTTGGAATCTGTGTGATGTGAAGAAAAAATAAGTTTTATTTGCTGATTATGAACCAACCGGAGGATAAGAAAAAGAAGAACAATATGTTATTGAAATGAAATTCTAAAAAAATTGTTTTGACAAGAAATCCTCCCGAGCGTAATAGAAAATCTGTTGGTATTTGTGAAGTGGGTCGTGTGCACACCTAGTTTTCATGTTAAGTCTGGGGGTGTGTCACACGAGCTTTGTTCTTTGTTTTGTTTGGTGCAGCGTTCCGTTGACTCAATTTGGTTGCGTAGCCTTCGTCATTATCCATGAATATCATACCGCAACCTAAGCCCCAATATGATCCTAAAGTCCTATTGATTTATCTCGTGAGTTTGCAAGCGCCGTGGAGAGAGTGTGACCGTGCAAGCTTATGGTTCACGACGTTGATGGATTTCAGCGGAGTTATTCCTGAACCCCGATTTTGTGCAACACACTCCTTAGTGGCTTGTTACTTTCACACTGGGCATGATCGTTTAAGTTCTTCATAATTCACCAACTGAGTATTGATAAATCTTTCTTTACGCTCTAATACTTTTGTAAATTAATTAGTATAGTTAGAATCTCTTTTTACTAAATTTCTATTAGCATGCATTTGTTACTTCGCACCGTACTCCTTTGTGTAATTTCCTTTGTTAACTACCATTTTCACATTCCACCGAATTCGTTTGCTCGGGACGCGCAAACAGGTAAGTCTGGGGGTGTGATGAGTCCTGATCATATACACATATTTGGACTCATCTAGGCCGGTTATCTAGTCATTTCACTGCACTTTAGCCTTGTTTCAGCTCATATTTGTCTTTCTATGCTAGGTGCACTTCTTGGCCTAATTTGGTGTGTTTTTTATGCTTATTCTCTTTTGATAGCCTTATCGTTTTGTTGAGTGCCACTTTCAGTGGCCTGATTAGCATTTCTGTAGAAACAGGAGTCGTGCAGGTGTTCCCGGTACAATTCTGTACAGGAACACTGCGCATGATCACTGGTTCTATTGCGCATGACCACTGGTCGTGCACCGCTTATCGTGTACACTTAACCCTTTTTTTAGTTCTGTCTCAGACAGTGCGCACGACCACCTACGATAGTGTGCATGACCACCGGTTGTGCGCCACTGTTCGTGCGCACTTAGCATCAATTTTATGAGTTCTGTTTCAACCAGTGCGCACGACCACCTACGACAGTGCGCACGACCATCGGTCGTGCGCCACTGGTCGTGCGAACATGGTATTTTATAAATTTCTTACATTGCAGGCTCCACCCAGGCAGTCGCACGATCACAGAACTCCAGCGCGCACGACCACTGGTCGTGCGCCAATGACCGTGCGCAGTATTTTTGCCAGCGCCTATATAATGTCCTGATCCGCAAATTAGGGATAAGCCGGTTCCGGGGAGCGCTATTTCTAGTCCGTACGCTGCCGTTTTCCACTTCCAGCCACCTCCACCTCATCTCCTCCGCAAGGGGAAGTTATCTCCATCGTCCGGAAGCATTCTCCGCCATCCGCAAGCACTCAAGCAAGCTGTCTCCATTTTTGTGCGGTGAGAAGGATAGCAATCCTGAGGTAGAAGACGACGGAAGCACGTGGAGAGGTCGTGACAGTCTCTCCACGCCGGAAACACAGTCCGCCCGAGTCCGGAGGTAGCTTGACAATCTACCATTCCGGCCGTGAACGGCCGCTAGTCTTCGTCCATTGGTTGATTTCTTCCTCACCCCTTTGTTGTACTTCTTTGAATCATTTAAACTTGAATATCATGATGTTTAGTTTAAATGCAATGGTTGTTTCTTCTTTGTTCTTCAGTGTTTGCTTGTGATACGTCTCACCTCCACTCACTCACTCACGCACTCATCGAGTTCGATTCGCGTTAGCAAGAGCTAACGGCAATTTGGGAAGAGGTGTTTGCGATCCTCACTCTCCGCACTAGTGATCACTACATTCGCATGCGCACCATCCATCCGCCTCACGAAGCTCGGCATCGCGGCCGTTGCATCCATCTCACCTTGTGAAGCGGTGATTTCGACCCGCATTTCTTTTATTGTTGTTAACAGTAGGAAACCAAATCAAAACCCCACTTTCTGTATTTGTTCTCGCTTGTGTAACAATTGTCACACAACGCAATTCATTCACACAACCTGCATTCCTCAAGAGACCGACACTCGGGGATCCTATTCCCATCATTTATTACTTGCGCGACCGGTGCACTTGCCGAATAAATTGCATCAGTGTACCAGTTACACAAGTAATATAAAATGGGCAAATTTCACCAAGTATCGATCTCAGAGGAACACAGTAAGGTGGAGTTAATTATTGAGGAAGGACTTGATATTGAAGTCCTTTAGGTCGGATGGATTGCGGAAGGTTTGGATTGGATTATAGAAAATAAAAATAAAACAAACTACATTAACAATGCGGTCACCGACACCGCTTCGCAACGTGGGGGATTACACAGGCCACTATGCACTACTTCGTAAGGAGGATGGACAGAGTGAAGGTGCAGAAGTGTAGTGAGGGTCGTTAGCACCTATTGGCTAGGCGAGTGAATTATATGGGCCGTTAGCACCGCTTAGAAACATGATGTCCGAGTAGGCATGCATGTGGAGTGAAAACGCTTTGCGGAAAGGAGGGTCGCATTCACCTCTAACAAGGTTCAACCAAGATCACAGGTGTATCATTCTATAGTGATTCCACACACCAAGCATAAACACAAAGAACTTTCACAAAAGTATAAAAAATCATATAGCAATTAAAATAGGTTCAAGCAAGGTTCATCGTCAAGGTATAGATGATTTCTCACCATACAACCATAAAAGAGGAAAATAAAGGTAGAGATACAAACAAAGATCGAGATTATGTCGTAGAAATGAGAGGATGCATTGGGTTGACAATCCATGTCCTATAATCCATTCATCGGCTGCGTCTGAGATCTCTGAAGCTCTCACCACCTCTAGACCATCTTCTCGAGTGTCAACGTTGTCCACGTCAATCCACTTATTCTTCCTTGCAATCCAGCTAATATGGAGTGGATATCACCTTCTTGAGATCTTAGGATGATAGGGAAACACTATGGAATGATAGACTATGTTGGAATAAGAAAAATTTGAGCAATCGGCCCCCTCTGGCGGAAGAAATCACAAAACTGTTCGGCCCCTTCAAAACTTAAAAATCGCAGCTTAAATAGAAAAAATGTAGAATTTTGTTCATGCACGACCATGCATTTTAGAAACGCACGACCGTGCGTGAACAAAATAAAACATAATTTTGTATACAAAAGAGGATCTCGTGCAATTTTACTCACGCACGGGCAAAACCAAACATGCGTGAACAAAATGCACGACCAAATCCAGAGCACCATTTTGGGCCACATATGAACGCACACAGTCGGAGAGATCGTGCATCAAGGAAACACACGATCGTGCGATCTCTATAGGTTAGAATTTTAATAAAATGGGGATCTGCCCGCAGTAATACAAACCACAAACTGGGGCACTGGCCTCCAGCACACAAAAATAGTAGGAAATAATTCAATAAAGATATGGGGAACACCGAGTGCTTACCCCCAGCGACAGAATGTGCAATTGCACACCAAAATGTGACAAATTGTGCACTTCATGTGAGAAGAGTGCCACCTCACCCAATGGACCCAAAATCCCCATCAAGTGGTCAACAATTGGTCCAATTTGACCAAAGTCAACTTTCCCCCAATATTGGTCAAAATCACACAAAATGGCTAAATTGACCCAATTAGGGCATCACCATGACCCAATCAACAATGGGTGGTGTCAAGGGACTCAAGACCAACATATGGGACCAGTCAACCCATCACTTTGACCAAGTCAACCCTAAAGTCAACCATGGTCAAACCTAATCCCAAAGAGGAAAAATGAAAGCCCAAGCCTATTCCAATGGGCTAAGGCCTTCATTCAAGGCCCATCCCACAACCCAATAGCCTAATTACTTCCCTTTCCCTCTGAATTCAGTTGGGGAGACATGAAAGTGGTCAATTTAGATAATTCCCCCCAATTTTGAATGAGACAAAGGAGGGATTATTGGAATTGATGCCACATAGCATGCATTTCCTCTCCCCAAAGCCTCCTCTCAACTTCCCTATGAATTCCCTAGCAGATATGGGTGAGGTGGCAGCTGGGTAGAGGTTGAAATTCAAGTGGGGGAAGGTGTGGGCCGGCCACTTCAATGTCCTTGCATGGAAGAGCCAACAATTAGCCTCAATTCCCTTTCCCCAGACCCTCCCTGAGCTCAGGGATTAATTCCCTTCAGTTCTCTTGCTAGCAAGAAGCATTGGCAGTGGCTGGAAAGGGTGGTGGCAACATTTCAGAGATCACCATTAATGGCAAGCCCTGTTTAAGCCCTCCCAAATACAAACTGAGGATCTCATTAGCTCCAAATTGTCGAGAGGAAGAGAAGCCCCAAGTTTCTGAGAGGAATCATGCACTGGTGGAGGAGATTAGAAAGGAACTTGAGCATGGTGGTCGGCCATGGCACTAAGGGAAATAGCTCAACCTCAAGTCCCATATAGGTTTGGTTTCTCCTCCCCTCCCCTTGTGCTAGCTTCGCTTATCTTCCTTTTTCCAAATCAATACAATAATGATGTTATTCCATTTTGTTTTTTTAATGTTCCAACCCAAAAAATTGAAGGTGTCAGAGCCCTCCTTCGGCCACCTTAGGCAAATCGGACACCACCAGTCGACGACCAAATGTCGAATGTTGGTGGTCCTGGGAGGGTTTTGCCGGAAACCTTCTAGATTCGCCTGAATTAGGCTCGAAATATCAACCCATGAATTTCAATCTGAGTCGTTGTCTCAAGGTAGAAGATGATGGCGCCACCTCACCCAATGGACCCAAAATCCCCATCAAGTGGTCAACAATTGGTCCAATTTGACCAAAGTCAACTTTCCACCAATATTGGTCAAAATCACACAAAATTGCTAAATTGACCCAATTAGGGCATCACCATGACCCAATCAACAATGGGTGGTGTCAAGGGACTCAAGACCAACATATGGGACCAGTCAACCCATCACTTTGACCAAGTCAACCCTAAAGTCAACCATGGTCAAACCTAATCCCAAAGAGGAAAAATGAAAGCCCAAGCCTATTCCAATGGGCTAAGGCCTTCATTCAAGGCCCATCCCGCAACCCAATAGCCTAATTACTTCCCTTTCCCTCTGAATTCAGTTGGGGAGACATGAAAGTGGTCAATTTAGATAATTCCCCCCAATTTTGAATGAGACAAAGGAGGGATTATTGGAATTGATGCCACATAGCATGCATTTCCTCTCCCCAAAGCCTCCTCTCAACTTCCCTATGAATTCCCTAGCAGATATGGGTGAGGTGGCAGCTGGGTAGAGGGTGAAATTCAAGTGGGGGAAGGTGTGGGCCGCCCACTTCAATGTCCTTGCATGGAAGAGCCAACAATTAGCCTCAATTCCCTTTCCCCAGACCCTCCCCGAGCTCAGGGATTAATTCCCTTCAGTTCTCTTGCTAGCAAGAAGCATTGGCAGTGGCTGGAAAGGGTGGTGGCAACATTTCAGAGATCACCATTAATGGCAAGCCCTGTTTAAGCCCTCCCAAATACCAACTGAGGATCTCATTAGCTCCAAATTGTCGAGAGGAAGAGAAGCCCCAAGTTTCTGAGAGGAATCATGCACTGGTGGAGGAGATTAGCAAGGAACTTGAGCATGGTGGTCGGCCGTGGCACTAAGGGAAATAGCTCAACCTCAAGTCCCATATAGGTTTGGTTTCTCCTCCCCTCCCCTTGTGCTAGCTTCGCTTATCTTCCTTTTTCCAAATCAATACAATAATGATGTTATTCCATTTTGTTTTTTTAATGTTCCAACCCAAAAAATTGAAGGTGTCAGAGCCCTCCTTCGGCCACCTTAGGCAAATCGGACACCACCAATCGACGACCAAATGTCGAATGTTGGTGGTCCTGGGAGGGTTTTGCCGGAAACCTTCTAGATTCGCCTGAATTAGGCTCGAAATATCAACCCATGAAATTCAATCTGAGTCGTTGTCTCAAGGTAGAAGATGATGGCTAAGCCGTCTGATATGGTGAATCATATAACTGCAGCCCATAAATCTATAATATAGGAAATTGGATTTTCTGTCACACATAAACAGAGTCTTATAACTCTATATTTGACCACCATTGAGGCTAAATCAGAAAAAGTGCTTAATATAAAATAATTATCCCTTAGTCTTAACTTCGCATGGGCACTGATTTCACATGATTTGGTGAAACACCGACCAATTGACACCTGTTTTGGTGCAAGGTATATTATATGCATTTGTATGTGTTGTTTGTGAATTTATTTGAAAATGCTCCATGAACATTAATGAAATTTAAACCATAGCTGTAATATGAGCAATTACACCACCTGTCCAAAAATTAGAATTTTTTGAGAATATTTTCCTATGGTATTAGGAAGTATTTAATAAAACATGCATGGTATTATTTTGGGGTTATATGAACTCAAAATTCACAAAATATTCTTTGGAAGGTCAAATAAGTCCATAAGAGTCCCAGTATAATATTTTGGACCATTTGGAGTTATGAAAATTGATATTTTCAACAAACAAGTTCTGTCTAGTGTATGAAACGGTGTGCCTATAACACAGAGAGTATTTTTAGTATATCACTCAAATTAGTGGGTGAATTGAACTGATATTTTAACTATAGATATATGTTACCTATTTTTACCCTCTGTGCAAATATTGGAATTTTTGGAGAATATTTTTCCATTGTTTTGGAAATAATTTAGTTAATCATGCATGGTGTGATTATTGAGTTATATGAACTCAAAATCCACCAAATCTTCTTTGGATTGTCAAATAAGTCAATAAATTGTCTATTAGAAATTTGAGACCATTTGTATGTGTGCATGGGAAGGAATCTCCATGTGCATGCAAGGGGGGAGTTTTGGTGTGCATTATAGCACTAACATGTAGTACTAGATTATCTTGATTAAATCAACTTATCTTAACCCAAATTTTGGGTGGCATGATAATAAGACCATGAATATGCCCTAGTTAAAGCTTGAGCACAATTGGACTCTTGTATGTGAATGAAATTAGCATGCCAAAAACCTAGGTGCTAAAAGGTGATCAATATGGTTCTTAAACAATAATGTTTTGAGAATTTAAAGGTATTCTCTTGGTCAATTCTCATGAAACTTAAAACATACACTTAGAGTTATGAGATAATATCCCTTGGAGAAAATCATAAACTTTTGGGTTGATTTCCTTAGGAAATTTAGAATTTATGTGAATTGTCACATAGACTTTAAATGAGTATTTTAGGGTCAAAATTTTCTAAAAAGTTATAAATTTCTGGGATTCACTTAATAGAGTGAGATTACACTTTATAGATTTTTGGGGGATTTTTTGAAGATAATATAGTTCACTATTCATTATTTATTCAATGATCCCAATTTACTTCATCCCACATTTAGGTAAGCTAATGAACATAAAGCTACATGAAATTGGACATTTGGATTTATGTGACCACCTGAGACCTCTGGAAATTTTTATGGAATTTATGGTCATATATATTTGGTACTTCCTTCACAAAGTAGAGTTTTGGTGATATCTTTAAAAAATAGTTATGTTGAGTTATGGACCCTGGAATGCTAAATAAATTTGTAAATAGGCTTTTGATAGCAATAGGAACCTCTGGAAATTTTTATGAAATTTATGGTTCAACATTTTTGGTACTTCCGTCACAATGTAGAATATGGAGTTATAACTTGAGAGATTTATATCTTGAATTATTGACACTTGAATGTTATATTAATTTGTATAGACGATTTGACAGCAATATGAACCTCTGGAAATTTTTATGAAATTTATGGTTCAACAATTATGGTATTTCCTTCACAATGTAGAATATGGAGTTAAAACTTAAGAAATTTTTATCTTGAATTATTTACACTGGGATGTTATATAAATTTGTACATAGGCTTTTGATAGCAATATGAACCTCTGGATATATATATGAAATTTATGGTTCAACATTTATGGCACTTCCTTCACAATGTAGAATATGGAGTTATAACTTAAGAAATTTAAATATTGAATTATTGACTCTGGAATGTTATATAAATTTGTACATAGGCTTTTGATAGCAATATGAACTTCTGGAAAGTTTTATGAAATTTATGGTTCAACAATTATGGTACTTCCTTCACAATGTAGAATATGGAGTTATAACTTAAAAAATTTATATCTTGAATTATTGACACTAGAATGTCATATAAATTTGTACATAGGCTTTTGATAGCAATATAAACCTCTAGAATTTTATATGGAATTTATGGTCATATATATTTGGTACTTCCTTCACAATGTAGAGTTTGGAGTTATAATTTAGGAAATTCATATCTTGAACTATTGACACTAGAATGTTTTAGAAATTCTATATAGAATTTTGATATCAAGAAGAACATCTGGAATTTTTTATGGAATTATTTGCATGTGACCAAAGGTACCTAATGTTCAAATCTAGCCTCACCAAGATTTATAAGAATTATTTAAATATACCCAAATATATTTTTATTATGAGGAAATTTAGAAATCTGAAGGTTGTTGTTCCTACAACTCCTGGAACTAGATCGGGCTTATAATTAGTTAGGAATCAATTAGTCAACCTTGTAAGACATGTGGTTCACTTAAAGGCAAACCGGTCTGCAAATAGTGAAAACCAAATTTTGTGATTTAGACCACTCCTGATCATCACACATAGAATTATTAACTCCATGATTATTGTGTAGGCATAGCTCGATTAATGGATTAAGCATTATTGGCATACACTAAAAGTAAGGTTTTGGGTGTGTTTAGAAAAACTATTAATTCGGGATTTGACATCGATACGATAGGAGATTTGAAGAGATCCACTAGAAATTAGAGGTCATGATTGATAACAAGATGGAACCTTTGAATAAAGATTGAGAGCTGACGTGAGTCAGTAGCTAGTCACTAAGAAAGGGCAAGGATTGATGTTCAATTGAATATCGTCACTTCCCTGCCCCTATATTTATAAACCACCTTATGAAGTTGGAGTAACCAGAGAGGTAGTGGGTATGTAAGAATGGGTAGTCACTAACAAGATTAAATATCTTGAGAAAGGGAGATTTGGGATGTCAACCCATCACACCTCCTAGTACCGCTGCTAGCCCTTCACCGGGTAGCCCTCGGGAAGTCCAAGAATCACCCTAAACTTCTATGTATAACTAAACAATATACAAGAGTAGTATGTAGGGAAAACTTGATAGATAAACATCATCCCAAATTTGCTACGGAATGGTACAAGGATAGGTTAAGTCCTGTGAGCTGGAGGCTCGGGAGTTTATGATATCAGGGCAGATATTCTCGCAAGTGGTAGGATCGGTATTGTCTAAGAAGGACTAGAGAGTCCTGCGAGCGATAGGCTTGATATTATAAAAGGAAGAACGGGTTAAGTCCTACGATCGGTAGGCTCGGTACTATCTAAGATGGAATAGAGAGTCCTGCGAGGGGTAGGCTCGGTATTATATAAGGAAGGATGGGTTAAGTCCTGAGAGCAGTAGACTCGGTATTATAAGGAGGGACTGGTCGAGTCCTCTGAGCTGAGGGCTCAGTGTTTCATTTAGAGGCATTATTGTATCAAGTAGTATGCGTATACCCTGTGTGTTCTTAGGGGCATACATAAAGGTTTAGTACAAATGTAGTTTCATATATAAGCCTAGGAGTGGAGGACCCAATCCACTGCTCTTGTTTGCCTCAACGGGGTGTACTTAAGCGGAGACTCAAAAAGGGAATATAGAGGTGGTGTTACCAGATAGTACACGGATACCCTATGTGTTCTTAGAGGCGTACAAGATGTCTAGGCTGGGAGATGTGTGACATAAGAATAGAAGTGGACATGCTCGATCCACTGCCTTGTTTGCCTCAATCGGGTACCTGAGTTGACACACTCAAACAGAGGGAACTAATAAAAGCTCTATACGTACAAAGTCGAGTGGGTGAGTTGCATTATTGCATTGCATAACAAAGCATAGCATTGCATCATCACATAAACAAGACCTCATCATAAAAACTAGTATGGGCTCTTTTATACGATGAGTTTACTTTAGTAACGGAACCCTTAACTTATATGTTTGTATGGGCACCAATATGAGTTAAGGTTATTTTTGCAGCTGCTCTTCCTTATTACTATATCTGCTCCTTTTGTACAGCTATTCATTTAATGATGATATACCTTACTTGTGCTAGTATAGAACCGTTTTCAATACTTGTTTAGTATATATATCTTGCTAGTCTTGCCACTTGTCACTTGCATATTTTTACCCCTTATTGTACTCTGCTTCATCCTCCTGCGCGGTGCCTAGGAGTCGCGGGGTGAGCGAGGAAAAATCGGCTTAGTCTTTATGACTAATGGTCAGTTGTGACCGTAGGATTCCCAGGAGCTGGAGCAGCAGTATGACCAGCAGGATGTGATGACAAAACTTGAGAAGCAGTTAATGCGCAGCACCACTACATAACGACAAATTGACAAGAGTTCGATAGCTTCTGCATAGATGTAGAGTGAGAGAGTTGTTTTACATTATCTTGGACATGTACCGGGCATAAGCCCTATTAGTTATGGAATGTTCACCTAGAGGGGGGGGGGGGGGGGTGTTAGGTGATCTGGGTTCTTTTTAAATTATTTGGGTGAGTTCCGAATATATAAGCACATCATAGAAAATATCGCACAGATAAACACAGATAAAGCACACCAGACGACACAAGATCTATAGAGGTTCCTCAAGATAGGGTGTCTTGAGTAGTCCTCTGTGCCTCTGCGCCTACCTAGCAGTGTGCAAGGATCGGCAAACTCCGCCAAAAACTTTAGGCCCTCAAGCCTTACAACACGGACCCGCAAGTCCAACAGCCTAGGCCCGCAAGACCCTACTGCCCCCGAGCCCGCAAGTTCGACACTCAGGCCCTCAAGCCCTATACAACACAGACCCGCAAGTCCTGTGCCTAAAGCCTAGGCCCACAATCCACTACTATGCCCGAGCCCTCAAGATCGACAAGATCGGACCCGCAAGTTCACTCACATGGCCCTCAAGCCTCACAGCTCTCCAACCCGCAAGCTAGACTGTGTCGGACCCGCAAGTCCACTGCCCTAGCCCTCAAGCCTCACATCTCTCTAGCCCTCAAGCTAGACAAATAGGCCCGCAAGCCTTTACAAGAGATTACAGTAATAAGATTGTTACTTCTGCCGGATGAAGATCAGCAACCTTAGCCTGTTGAGGATCGGCTTCTTAGGGTTGAAGAAGATGCTTCTTGATTTGATCTTTCAGCACTGGATCTTCTTAAATCCTCTCTTAGCCTGATGAGGATTGGCTTCTTAACAGTCGATGGAGATGACTACTTCTTCTTTCTCTCTTTCTTTCTTGCGCCGCTTGTACTTTTCTATTTTCTGTAAGCGCAAGTTCTTTTCTGTTGATTAACCTCTTTAGGGCGACCTCTTATCTCTTTAATAAGACAGCGAGCCTCCCAACGGTCTTCTAAGAATATTCCTTAAGTGTCAGACGCTCCATTCCTTAAGAGCACGCGTTGAATGATGACAGCATTAGTTGTTGATAGACAATCAGGCGGCGGCATTAAATGCTGACATCCTGTCCGCAAATTTTGAATATGTCTCGACGATATTTCCATCGTTACGACGTCATGGATAATATCTCGACGACATAACTTTGTCGAAACCTTGAACTTAGATACACTTTGAATTCTTCTAGCTTCTGCTTCTGATGCTCGTATCTCGACGATACGAGACATTCTGTATATACGACGATATGCTATCTCTGACAGTGTCGTCGTGATCTTCCTTCTTGTAGATAGTCGTCATATTCATGTTGTTCTCTCGACGACATGTGTGATACTATGTCGACAGATCATACTTCACCAATTGCTAGTCTTCAGCTGTCCTTCTTCATTCTTCTTCGACGACATGCCTTCTTTACGGCGATGTTCAACGCCATCGGTCATACTTAGCCTTTTCAACGCCAAGGATTCTTCACGATGATGTTTGTTCTTTCTCGACGACAAGGCCACTTTGATGAAGTCGACGATACTGCATCTTCTCTGCGTTCGATGATCTTGCTTCTGCATTAGACGAACACGCCAAATCTCAGCGGTCGTCGATCTTCCTTCCGAGTTCGATGATCTTCCTTTTGCATTCAACGAACACGCCAAATCTCAGCGATCATCGATCTTCCTTCTGAGTTCGACGATCTTGCTTCTGCGTTCGACGAACACTCCAAATCTCAGCGGTCGTCGATCTTCCTTCTGAGTTCGACGATCTTGCTTGTACGTTCGACGAACACGCCAAATCTCAGCCGTCGTCGATCTTCCTTCTGAGTTCGACGATCTTCCTTCTGCGTTCGGCGAATCTTGTTCTACTAACTTCCTGAGATTTATAAGCTAGAGACGCCATCAAATACAAAGTGAAGTAGTCTTGACTTGGTGACTTCTTCAAATCAGGAATCATGTGGGCAAGATTCACAACAATCTCCCCCTATTTGAAGAAGTCAGAATCTCAATTCAAGACTACTTTCATTTGACAATAATTATTATAATCGTAACTTTTGAGCTTGTAAGATTGTAAGATTGTAATTATTTTTTTTACTGAACTTTCTGAGTACATCTAGCTTGTAGCTCCCCCTTGATTTGACGTCTCTTCTTCTATGGCTCCCCCTACTTCTTTTCTCCCCCTATCTTTGAGGTCGGCTTCTTGAGCATCTTGTCTTGAACATTTGATGCCCCTTCTCCCCCTTTCTGACTTCTTTTCTGGAGCTCTTCTTTTATGAGATAATAATTCAAGGCTCCCCCTTGCTCGGTCATAGTTCATCAAAACCATGCGAAATTTTCTTAACAATTATCTAGAAAGGGATTAGAGAAAAGTAAGTAGAAGATCACTTTAAGTTTAACATCCCCAGTTGGAATTTGAAGAAATTAAACTTAGCTTCATCTAGGTGCTTTATAAATATATCAGCCACTTATTTGTCTGTTGGAACAAACTCAAGGGTGATATCTTCATTTTCCATATGCTCCCTGATGAAGTGATACCTAATCTCAATATGCTTAGTCCTGCTATGAGAGATAGGGTTCTTAGCAATTGAGATTGCTCTTGAAGTGTCACAAAACAGGGGTGTTTTGGTCATCTTTAGGTTGTAGTCTTCAAGTTGATGTTTGATCCATAGCAGTTGGGCACAACAGCTCCCAGCAGAGATATACTCTGATTCTGCTGTTGAGATTGCCACACTGGTCTACTTCTTACTACTCCAAGAGATCAGTCTTGCACCAAGGAATTGATATGTCCCTGAGGTACTCTTCCTGTCTTCTGTGCCCCCTGCATAATCTGCATCTGAATAGCCAGTTAGTTCACATCCATTGTTCCTAGGGTACCATAGGCCAAGATTTGATGTACCCTTTAGGTATCTTAAGATTCTCTTAACAGAGACATGATGAGATTCCTTAGGATTCACCTGATATCTAGCACAGACACATGTAACAAACATTATGTCAGGCCTACTTGAAGTTAGATAGAGCAGGGATCCAATCATGCTTCTGTACTTGGTTTCATCAAAGGGTATGCGCTTCTCATCCTTGTCCAGAGACACATTGGTTCGCATTGGAGTCTTCATTGAAGAAGCACTCTCCAATCCAAATTTCTTGACTAGCTCCCTAGTGAACTTTGTCTGGGAGATGAATATACCATCTTCAGATTGTTTCACTTGGAGACCTAGGAAGTATGTGAGCTCACCCATACTGCTCATCTCAAACTTTCCCTGCATCAAGTTGGCAAACTTTTTGCAGAGATTGTTATCTGTAGAGCTAAAGATGATGTCATCCACATAGATCTACACTAGCAATATCTCCCCCTTCACTTCCCTTAGGAACAATTTCTTATCAATCTTTCCCCTTGAGAACTTGTTCTCAATTAGAAAGCTTGATAGAGTCTCATACCAGGCCCTAGGAGCATGCTTTAATCCATAAAGAGCTTTTCAAAGAAAATAAACATTATCAGGATGAGTAGAGTCTACAAAACCTGATGGCTGCTCTACATATACCTCCTCTTTGAGGTCACCATTTAGGAAGGCTGACTTCACATCCATTTGGTTGACCTTGAAACCTTGGTATGCAGCATAGGCTAGAAACAGTCTTATTGCTTCCAGTCTGGCTACTGGAGTAAATGTCTGATCAAAATCTATCCCTTCCTCTTGTCTCTAGCCTTTTGCCACTAGCCTTGCTTTATTCTTGATGTTGATTCCATTTTCATCCAATTTATTTCTGCAGACCCATTTAGTTCCTATGATATTCTGTCCTTGGGGTCTTGGAACCAGTTTCCAAACCTTGCATCTCTTAAACTGGTTCAGTTCCTCCGACATTGCTGCAATCCAAAATGGATCCTGATTTGCTTCCTCAAATATCTTGGGTTCAATTTGTGAGAGAAAACTCAGGTACAATGCTTCATTTGCAGCTCTGCTCCTTGTCATCACCACTTGATTGACATTTCCTATTATCTGCACATGGGGATGATCTCTTACTTGTCTCAAGGCAACTGGTAGTATTCTGGGCACTAAGCAACTTCTTCTGGTTGTATTTCTTCAGCCGTTTCTGAACTTTCTGTAGGTTCTTCCTCGATTTCAACTATTACTGACTGATTCTTGTCTCTTAGTGAGGTCCCAGCATTGTCTTCAATGGATAGTTTCTCTATTCTATCCAATGTACCTGCATTCACTAGAGAACTAGACCAGGCCTTATGTATAAGGCTGGTCTCATCAAATACCACATGAACAGATTCTTCCACTGCTTGGTTATTGATGTTGTATAATCTATAAGCCTTGCTATGAGAGCTGTAGCCAACAAAAATACCCTCACTGCTTTTCTCAGCAAACTTAGTCAGCTTGGATTTCCCATTATTAAGGACATAGCATTTGCTACCAAAGATCCTAAAATAGGATAAGGTTGGTTTTCTGCCCTTCATTAACTCATAGAGAGTTTTCTTGTGATTTTTGATGATGGAAGCCCTGTTTATTACATGACAAGCTGTATTGACAGCCTCTGCCCAGAAGTATTCTGGTAGAGAGGATTCACTTAGCATTGTCCTACTAGCCTCTATCAAGGTTTTGTTCTTCCTTTCAGCAATCCCATTCTGTTGAGGGGTTCTGGGTGAGGAGAATTCTTGGGAGATACCTAGTTCTTGGCAGAATTCTGTCATAGCCCCTGACTGAAATTCTGTCCCATGGTCACTTCTGAGTTTGACTACAGTACAGTCCATTTCATTCTGGATCTGCCTGACAAATTTTTTCAAGATATCTAGGGCATCTGACTTCTTATTGAGGAAGAATACCCAAGTGAACCTTGAATAATCATCAACTACTACAAGAGTGTAGGCCTTCCCTCCTAAGCTATGAACTGACATAGGACCAAACAAATCCAGGTGCAGTAGAAATAAGCACCTCGTGGACTCTTTGTTAGATATGCTTTTAAAGATGGTCCTAGTCTGCTTTCCAAGCTGGCAAGCTTGACATGGACCATCTTTGATGCACTTAATATCAGGTCCATTTCTAACTATGTTTTGTGAGAAAAGCTTGCATATTGTTTATAGTTGATGTGTGCAAGTCTCCTGTGCCATTGAACATAGAGAGCCTCTTTACCATCAGCCATAAGACATATGGGCATGGAAGAATTTGTATTGAGAAAATTTAAACAATAAATATTCCCACTCTTAGTGCCAGTTAAGGTAGCCTCAGAATCTAAGGACTTCTTAATTAGACACTTGTCCTTGTGGAAGGTAATAACAAAGCCTAAGTCACAGAGTTGACTTATGCTATGAGATTGTGTTTCAATCCCTCCACATAAGCCGCCCTTGTGATGATAACTAACCCATTTGAGATGCTGCCATAGCCCCTAGTCACTCCCTTTTTCTGAACCACCAAAGATCACAGATGTTCCATTCTCCACAGGGGTGAACTCTTTCAAGTACCATCTGACTCCAGTCATGTGCCTGGAGCAGCCACTGTCCAAATACCAAATTGGAGATTGGTTGGTATTTGGACCTACCTGCAAGACAAATTACTCCCCCTTAGGCACCCAATATGGATTGGGTCCTCAGTTTCTGTTAGGTTGGTATAAAGGAACACTAAACCTCGGAGGGTTCTGCACTCTCTTTGCATTGGGCCCTATTGTGTTGAACCAACAGTCCAAGGCAAAGTGGCCTACTTTCCCACAGCACCAACAATCATATATATTGTATCTTCTCTTCTACTTCACCATCTGAGTGGGGTGGCAGTGCTGATGAGCAGAAGAGCATGCTTCTTGCCTAACAAATCTTGGGTGAACCTCATATTTGTGAGTTAGGGGTGGAATCGGTCTCACCACATTTTGATTCACCTTCTTGGGAACAGGCTTTGTAGGAACAACCTTTCCCTTACTCTTGATTGCTGTGGCTGCAGGTTTGTGGGCTGAAAGACTTGACACCATCACCTTCTTATAGGAAGGTCTACCTTCAGAATCTTTGCCCGTGACTGTCTCCTGATTAAAACCAACACCAGCTCCGAACTGCCCAGAGAAGGTATCAATGATAGGCAGGATAGTCTTGGGCATTGAGAACCTTGATGAAAGTTTCTATTTAGCCAACAACATTTCCTCAAGGTCCTTGATGACCTTGTTCTTCTGTCCCAATTCAGCATTCTTAAGCCTTATGGCTTCCTTGAATTTGTTCACTTCTTTGCTCATAGCATCCATCTTCTCAGCTGTCTTCTGGAGCTCAGATTGAACAGGCTTCAAGGAATCTAACTCCTTGGTCTGGACTTTGAGTAGTTTCTTTCAGCCCATGAAGGCTTTCCACAAGGCTTTGAATTTACTTATCAGTTCAGATTCAACTTCATACTGGGATCTTGAGGCTGTGATGTTGGCAGCAGACACATCCTCATCATCATGCAATAAATCTGCCACTGATTCAGAATCAGAGTCAGATAGAGGAGTTCTTTGATTTACCTTTCCAGGAGAGTTGTCATCCTGGTTCCCTTCATTGATGGCCATCAACCCAATAAGTGCCTCATCCTCAGTCCCAAAGGAGCTTGAGTCAGAGTCACTCAATGTTCTGGTCTTCTTGGCCATGAACCCTTTTTTAGTGTTCCTCTTGCTGCTTGAGCTACTTCTTTCTTCACGGTTCCTTGACTCCTTCTTCTTAGAAGGGAAGTCAACAACCATGTGACATGTTTTGCTGCAGGAATAGCAAACATTATTATTTAAATCATGTTTACTAGAGTTGGATCTGTACCTTTCATCTTTGGGAGCTTTGGATCTGTCACGATAGTCAGATCTTCTGGAGCTTGAGGAGGAGTTTCTGTGACTGTCCCTCCTCCTTCTTTGTATAAGCTTCCTGAATTGTTTTGAGAGGAGGGCCACCTCTCTATCAGTATCATCAAAATCAGAAGAGCTGGCTTCTGATTCTTCACTGCTCTCATATTTGCTCTGAGTGGCAGAGGTCTTGCCCTTGGCTCTTCTGGTGCTCTCAGCCTTTAGAGCCACAGATCTCTCTCTTGAGCTCACTTTTGAGCTTTCTTCTTTATCCTTTCTGGTGTTGAGCTGAAGTTCATGAGACAGCAGCTTTCCATACAGATTTTTGGGCACCATGATGCCAGCTGACCCATCTCTCTGATGGCACAGATCTTGATGTCCCATTTTTTTGTGAGGGATCTGAGAAACTTGTCATTTAGATCAGAGTTTGTGAACTCTCTATCGTTGTTTCTCAGACCATTCACTATCATGAAAAATCTCTCATAGAAGTTGGAGATTGTTTCATTCTTGCCTTGCTTGAAGGCCTCGTACTCTTGGTTGAGAAGGGATTTTCTATCATCCCTAACCTCTTCAGTACCCTCCATGTATACGATCAGGGAGTCCCACATCTCCTTGGCCGTTTTGCAATGAATTAGATTTTGGAGGGTAGAGTCATCTACGACACTTACAATGACATTTTGTGCCCTCTTATCTAGGCCTGCCAAGGCCAGCTCGTCCTTGGTCATGTTCTCATATTTCCTTACAACCTTCTTTGTTGGATCAATGGTGGAAGCAGTTGTAGGGATAAAAGGACCCTGTTGGACTGTCAGATAGGTTCTAGGATCAGCCGCTTCCATGAACAGCCTAACCCTTTCCTTCCAGATAGGTAAGTTCTCCTTTGAGCAGATTGGAAGTTTCATGGATCTCATCTCCCGATTTTGATCTCCACCAGCCATAGTGATTCGTTCCACGATCTAGATCAGACGGTTAAGTATTCTTTCGATCAACCTCCCTCTGATACCACTTGTTAGTTATGGAACGTTCACCTAGAGGGGGGGGGGGGGGGGGGTTAGGTGATCTGGGTTCTTTTTAAATTATTTGGGCGAGTTCCGAATATATAAGCACAACACAGAAAATATCGCACAGATAAACACAGATAAAGCACAACAGATGACACAAAATCTATAGAGGTTCCTCAAGACAGGGTGTCTTGAGTAGTCCTCTGTCCCTCTGCGCTCACCCAGCAGTGTGCAGGGATCGGCAAACTCCACCAAAAACTTCAGGCCCTCAAGCCTTACAACACGGACCCGCAAGTCCAACAGCCTAGGCCCGCAAGCACCTACTGCCCCCGAGACCACAAGCTCGACAGTCAGACCCTCAAGCCCTACACAACACAGACCCGCAAGTCCTTCCTGTGCCTACAGCCTAGGCCCGCAAGCCTCTTCTGCGCCTGAGCCGTCAAGCTCGACAAGATCGGACCCACAAGTCCACTGCCCTAGCCCTCAAGCCTCACAGCTCTCCAGCCCGCAAGCTAGACGGTGTCGGACCTACAAGTCCACTTCCCGGGCCCTAAAGCCTCACAACTCTCTAGCCCTCAAGCTAGATAAATAGGCCCGCAAGCCTTTACAAGAGATTACAGTAATAAGACTATTACTTCTGCCGGATGAAGATCGGCAACCTTAGCCTGTTGAGGATCGGCTTCTTAGGGTTGAAGAAGATGCTTCTTGATTTGAAATTTCAGCACTCGATCTTCTTCAATCTTCTCTTAGCCTGATGCGGATTGGCTTCTTAACAGTCGATGGAGATGACTACTTCTTCTTTCTCTCTTTCTTTCTTGCGCCGCTTGTACTTTTCTATTTTCTGTATGCGCAAGTTCTTTTCTGTTGATTAACCTCTTTAAGGCAACCTCTTATCTCTTTTATAAGACAGCGAGCCTCCCAACGGTCTTCTGAGAATATTCCTTAAGTGTCAGACGCTCCATTCCTTAAGAGCACGCGTTGAATGATGACAACATTAATTGCTGATAGACAATCAGGCGGCGACTTTAAATGCTGACAGCCCGTTCGCAACTTTTGAATTTGTCTCGACGATATTTCCATCATTACGATGTCATGGACAATATCTCGATGACATAACTTTGTCGAAGCCTTGAACATAGATACACTTTCAATTCTTCTAGCTTTTGCTTCTGATGCTGGTATCTCGACGATATGAGTCATTCTGCATATACGACGATATGCTATCTCTGACTGTGTCGTCGTGATCTTCTTTCTTGTAGATAGTCGTCGTATTCATGTTTTTCTCTCGACGACATGAGTGATACTATGTCGACAGATCATACTTCACCAATTGCTAGTCTTCAGCTGTCCTTCTTCATTCTTCTTCGACGACATGCCTTCTTTACGGCGATGTTGAATGCCATCAATCATACTTAGCCTTTTCAGCGACAAGGCTTCTTCACGACGATGTTTGTTCTTTCTCGACGACAAGGCCACTTTGATGAAGTCGATGATACTGGCTCTTCTCTGCGTTCGACGATTTTTCTTCTGCGTTAGACGAACACGCCAAATCTCAACGGTCGTCGATCTTCTTTCTGAGTTCGACGATCTTCCTTTTGCGTTCAATGAACACGCCAAATCTCAGTGGTCATCGATCTTCCTTCTGTGTTCGACGATCTTGCTTCTGCGTTCGATGAACACTCCAAATCTCATCGGTCATCGATCTTCCTTCTGAGTTTGATGATCTTGCTTCTGCGTTTGACGAACACGCCAAATCTCAGCGGTCATCGATCTTCCTTCTGAGTTCGACGATCTTCCTTCTGCGTTCGACGAATCTTGTTCTACTTACTTCCTGAGATCTATAAGCTAGAGACGCCATCAAATACAAAGTGAAGTAGTCTTGACTTGGTGACTTCTTCAAATCAGGAATCATGTGGGCAAGATTCCCAACAAGCCCCTACTTTATTTCATTTATTGTACTCATTGATGGACTTGTATTCATTTGGATATATATATATATATATATGTGTGATTGTGGACTTGTTTACTTATTTTACTTCTTTTCTCATGTTGGCCTGGTTGATCATTCTTGCCGGCAGGATCGGTGTCTTGTAGAGGTGACTAACTCATGTGTTAGTGTCACCATAAGGCGGCGGTTCTGGACATAAGATCCCGAAACTCTCCAGGTACAGGAGAGGGATCTTACACCAGATGCCACAGGGAGATCACCACTGATGCCCTATTACGAAAACTAAAGTCTTGTGGGCTTCTACTCAGAAGTAGACCTGAATCTGATGCACATGAGAAGGTCTCCACTCCTAAGGAAAGAACAATTACTCTGAAGGCGTCTGAGGGAGAGCCTTCTAATACAGAAGAGGAGATGTTCAATCTCCTAGTTAGAAGATTCAGAAGATTGATCAGGACTGAAGATTCCAGAAGGAGGGAAAGAAGCTCAAGCAATCCAAGATTTGATAAAACTCCCAACAAAGTGGTTGTCTTCTTTGCTAGGAGAAAATCAGGACACACTGCTCCAGAGTGTCCTGATAATCAGAAGAACAAGACTCATAAGAAGGAGCACAAGGAGCAATCCTTCAAGAAGAAGGATAAGAAGAAAGGAAAAGGTTTCATTGCTGAAACCTGGAGTAACACAAAATCTGAGTCCAACTCTTCATCTGAAAGTTAAGAAGAGATAATTGCTGAAGAAGCTTGCCTAATGGCTTTGGAGGCATTAACTGAAAAATAAGAATTGGTATCATATTTTAATGATTTTAATTTTTCTTCAGAAGAATTTAAAGAATGTTTTAAAGAATTCTGCCAAGATCATTTAGAGGCAGGAAAACAAATCAAATTGCTTAGAAAAGATTAGAAGAACTAAAAGATAAACAACTTGATGAGAATCATCATTATGTTAACTATAACTTAAAATTGATCTGAGTAAATTAGAAAACAAAATTGATGAATTAATAGTTGAGAACCAATTACTGAAGGAAGAGCTTGCAAAGGCAAAAACCTTTGAAGACTCTCTAAATGGTAAAACCAAAAGCTAAAAGGCTACAGAGAATCTCTCTATGAGAATCAAGAACCTAGGGTTAGGGGTTGAGCCAACAAACTAATGAAAATCTCCCAGCACGTGCTTGGAAGAATCCTGTAGCTTTTGTGAAAGCTAAAGAGAAACATCCCATTGTAATTATAGATGAAGACCCTGAGAGAATCACTATATTCAATCAAGGTAGTTCATCAAGTCATCAATGGATTCTAGGGAAAAAAATCCTTAGAACCTCAAGAATCTAAACTCAAAGTAACTGAAAACTAGAAACATGCGCCGACTTCAACTCGACGCAACTCTACAGGTGCGTCGATTTCTACTCGACGCAAGTATGAAACAGTGTCAACTTCTTCTCAACGCAACTTCATATCTACGTCGACTTCTAGTCTTAGCAACTTTTCAGTAAACAATTACAACACATTTCATTCTAAATTGTTTCATGGTTTTATACACAAACTCATAGATGTAACTTCTGTAATAAAATTGGACATGATGCTAGAAGTTGTTGGTTTAACAAACCAACACTCTTCCATCCATAGGGGTATCATGAAAGGGCTTCTTATTCTTTCATAACCCCCTACAAGGATAGAAGCAATGGTCCTAAGGTAACCTGGGTCCCATCTAATGCTTAACTTGCATGTGTAGGTCAGAGACTGTCCATCAAAAACTAGTTGTGGTATTTGGACAGTGGTTACTCTAGGCATGACTGGACATAAGGACCTGATGGTAAACTATAAGGCCAAGGATGGCCCTAAGGTAATATTTGGTGACTCCAATAGTGGTCAAACCAAAGGTTATGGTATGATTAGAATTTGAGACATTTTCTTTCTCCAAAGTAGCTTAGTTGAAGGTCTTCAACATAATCTAATTAGCATTAGTCAGCTTTATGATGGGGAATACAAAGTTGTATTCACTCTCCACCTATGCCAAATTGTTAACTCAAAGTCAGATGCAAAAGTGCTATCTGTCTATAAGAAAGGAAATGTCTATATAGTTGACTTCAATTCCATCTCAACTAAAATCTGTTTATTCAATTCTGATGTAGACAAAAATGAGCTTTGGCATAGGAGGCTTGGTCAACTAAATCATAAGACCATAGCCAATTTAGATATAAATAATCTAGTTAGAGGCTTTCTAAGTGGTAGAAATAGGAAAGAAAACCCATGTAGAGCTTGTCAAATGGCCACGCAAACCAAGTCATCATTCAAACCAATTGGTAAGAATGACTCACCTAGAAGTCTGTATTTATTGCACATGGACTTATTTGGTCCAATCTCCACTCAAATCTTAGGAGGGAAAATCTTTACATTAGTTGTAGTGGATGATTTTTTAGATTCACTTGGGTGTTTTTTCTGATAGCTAAATCTGAAATCTTTAAGGTACTCTCAAGATTCATTAGTCAGATTCAATCTAAATTCAACACTCAAGCTACTATGATCAGAAGTGACCATGACATAGAGTTTGAAAATTAGTTAATTTGTAGGTTTTGTGAGGATGAAGGGATAAGACAAAGCTTTTTTAGCTCCTAGAACTCCTCAACCAAATGGAGTAACTGAAAAGAAAAAGAGAACTCTAACTAAATCAGGAAGGACATTGCTAGCTGAGCCAAACTTGCCTATGTATTTTTGGGCTGAAGCAATTAACAATGCCAATTATGTTCTGAATAGAAGTCTTATCCATAAGACCAAACTAATGACCCCTTATGAACAAGTTGAAAGATAAATCACCTACAGTTTCATACCTTAAAACTTTTGGTTGCACTTGTTTCATTATGAATAATGGAAAGAGCCATCTTGCCAAATTTGACAAGAAAGCTGATAATGGTATCTTCTTAGGATACTCATCAATAAGAAAAGCCTGTAGATGCTATAACAAAAGGACTCTTAAAATAGATGAGTCTATGTATATAGTGTTTTATGAGGCTAACATATTTCCCAAGTGGAAGGAAACTTCCACTAACATTATTTTGCAGGAATAAAATCCTCTAGTTGCTGAGTTGGAGCAACTAAATATTAAAGAAAATAGAGAAGGCTCATCCAAAGAGCATAATAATCAGCTGGACAGTGCTGATATCTATTAAATGATGAAGATTCTAATAAAGCTGTCAACAACACAGTTCAAGAATCTATTCAGAATCTAGAGCAAGTTGCTGAACCATAGATTGTTGATGAAGAAGAAGTCCTTGAAGAAGTCACTCCTATACTTGATGTAGCTAGAACAATCATGAGAGAATAAATATCGAGGATCATCCCCCTTCTCAAGTAATAGGGGAAATGACTCTTGGAGTGCAAACAATGAATCAACTGTCAAGTGAGACTATGCTCCAATGCTTCCTATACTCATATTTGTAGAGTAAGGGGCAAAGATACAGAGGCGGACAGAAATACCCTCAAGTGGGTAAAATACAAATAAAACATAAGGATTTGAATTCAACTGTTCTCACTGCCATCATACCCACTATTAGCATCCTTCCTAAAAAATTTGGCTTTATGAATCCTCCTACTTGTTCTTTATTCATTTATGTTGATTTCTACATGCGATGCTAACTTTACTTTATATCAGTCTTTTTTCACAATTTGTAATCAATTCAACTTCCGTGTATCTGCTTTTTCTTTTAATTCCATTCAAATTAGTTTTTCTATACTTGCTCTATTCAAATTTGTTATGGAGCCCAACAGTGAAGAGATAAGTACTAGGACTAGGCGGGTGTACACATGATGCGTGGAAAGAACCAAGGTTAAGTCTATCGGAAGTTTAGTGGCATTATCGTCACCAACCTACTATAGTTTGTCTTATTTCATATTGTTGCACTTATTTACATTTCTGCCCCTACTCTTTAGGCTTATTTATTTATCTTGTAACAACTTTCATGCTTGGTTTATGAGAAGCTTAAGGCTGGACAAGAGAAGTTCTCTTGGAGTTCTCCTCCATTCCTCCTCTTCCTTTCCCTCTATGTTCTTCATCACCGTTGGCCACTCAAGTTGCTTACTGCTAACAAAACTATGCTCCAATGCTTCTGAGATCAGAGTTCTGGAGATAGGACTCCACTTGTATGATTGTGGATCTTGCTCAATTTCTCTAAGCCTCTTCTACCTGTATCTCTTGCTCTGAGTCCTTTTTCTTTTTCTGGAGCAAGCAAATTCTCAACTTCTATGCCATAGACCTCTTATGCAGTGATTTCAGATGGTTCTGCTAGCTCAAAAGCTAAGGGAGGTTTCTGTAAGGCTTGCTTGATCTGATTGACTGTCCACATGGCTTGATTGGAGCCAGCATTTATCATTGCTCTCTCCCCCTTTAGGACCTCTTCAGTATATGATCATGAAGAGTAACTTATACTAAATTCATCCTTTCATGTATATGTTGTTCAGCCTCATCCTAGTTATTCCTTACCTCTTGCATATGTTCATCTAAGTTCTGAGTATTAACTTCCATTATGTTCAGGATTTGATCTCTAACTGAATTCATGAACCCTGCTATCTGTTGAAATGCTCTCTCTATATTCCTTTGCATAGTGCCATAATTTTGTAAGAGCTGTCGAGTCTGATGTCCAACCTTGTTGATCTCCTGACCAACATGTTCCATGGCTGGAGCAGCTAAATGAAGGAAGTGAGTGTGTTGAGTGTTGAGATGATGCATATCATTCTTTACAGTTTGCAAATCAGACTTTATTTCTTGCCTCAAGTCATCTACAGTCTGTAGAATGAACTATTCTATCTTCTTACTTTGAATATTCAGCAAAGCTGAGATCATATAAAATAGGGATCCTGAGTGAACAGTGGATGGTCCAGCTGTATTAACTCCAGGAGCTGCATTTTTTTCTGGAGAGCCTTCAGGAGTGCTATCTTGAGCCAGAAAATCAGTAGAGTTTACCTATATCTGCTTATCTTCTTCCACCAGCACTTGCTTCCCTTTTATCAGGACTAGGTCAAGCCTAGTCTGGGGATCAGAACATTCATCCTTTTCTAGTATATTTTCTCAGCAGTAGATCCTTCAGCTTGTTCTTCCAGGGTGGAGAACCCCAGGTGGGTCTCCCTCTCAACTCTCTCAGTATCTTGGGTCGAGCTTCCATCTAGGAACTCCCCCTAAATAGGATCACTACCCATAATTGGGCTTCTTCTTTCTTCAGAAACCTCTGTGTGAGCAGGTTCATTCATGTCCTATGGGATCATCTGATTTTGAGTCACTTCCACTTCTATCAACGGAGGGTTTAGTAGAGATGGGGCTCCTTCTTCAGAAACCTTTGATAGGTTTGGTTCTGGAATTGGTGAGGTTCATCGTCTTTTAGAATTGCTAGATGACCCTTCCTTATCTGAGTCATTAACTATCACTGTTTTCTTTTCTTTCCTTTTGAGGCAGTTTGGGCATCCTTGGGAGTTTTGGGAATGACTCACTCCCATCTATCCAGTATTTTTGAATCTAACCTCTTTGAATAGTGTAGAGGTGCTCCCAAGTTTCTCTTCACTATATCTCCAAAGGTATTCAGGAGAAAGATGGATATGATTCTTCCAAATGATGGGGTTTTCAGGATGTTCTTGATCATCTGGAATAGAAACTATCTCCAGTCTGTCTTCCTTGAAACAATGATCCTGCACATTATCTCAAATATTTCCTTTGAAATCATGTCATGGGAACTAGGCTTGCACATCAGTACTTTCCCTATAATGTCTGCAAGGAGCTTTCCCTTCTGATTGAATTCTGCCTTTCTGATGGACCCGTAGGTCTTGCCAATGTGCCCACACCAGGTATATCCAATAGTTAGATCATCAACAGTCAGGTCTTCCTCTTCAACCTCTTTCACTAATCTCAAAATCCTCAGAGATTTTCCTAAGCTCTTGGCAGTTACTTTGATCTTCTTCCCGACCACAGTAGACTTCAGAATGGCCCCTGAGCTATTTATTCTAGCTCCATCGAAGAATTCTTGGACCTCCTTGTTCATAAGTACACATGATTCGCAGAGCAGATACTCCAGCCCTGCTGATTCTATTAACCCAATTACTGACCTGATCGCTTTGGAGCAAGAACTGAATCTTCACCTCATGAGCTCGCATCCGGAGATGACTGAGGATTCTTCCTTCTTTGGAGCCATTGATGCAGAATGTTGAGACCAAGGATTGTCAGAGACGGAACAGAGGTTTGTCGCGGAAATGGCTCAGGGCAAATGAAAGCGTAATTTTTGACCTAAGCATTCACTCTATTTATATTAGAAGTAGATGAAGAGGCGCGTACCTTTTTGTCTTGGTTAATGGATTAAAAATCCATCAGACGACTCTAATTAGGGATCCAATATAACTTGAAGTGTCTACGCTGTATTTCGATGATGCGTTTCTTTGTCGTCGATATTTTACTAATATCATCGAGACCCAGATTTTGTCATCGTGACTGCTCATTTTTGTATCACTGAGAATTTATTTATGTCATCGATATACTCATCAGATACTTGTCTAACTTGACCACTCCTTGATGAATTATTGGGAATAGTGCTACTCATATTTTTTCCTTCACATATTTTGTGTAGAATACCAATTTGATATTTGCTTGGACAATGCCCTATTCTTCAAGGTTTATTTTTTTTTCTTTACTTCATTCATTCTATTCTTCTTGGTTTCTTGTTCTTTAAAGGTAACATGAGTTATTTTGCTTTCTAACTTACCTATTTCTCAAGCATGGTGATGAGATAGTATCGACTATGATGGTCGAACATTGTACTCATCTTCTATCACGGAGGTCTTCATTGTGAGTGAAGCTATGCACTCACCCTCCATTGTTGCATGAATTTGAGAAATTCTTCTAATTCTTTAATAACTTCATGTCCACTACTTAGATCTTTCCTAGATATGTCAATTTCCATGTTCAGAACAAACTCTTGAGCAATTTTGAGAATATCTTCTTGATGTACTTCATTTTGAAGAGCTGGATTATTTTCCATTAGTTGTATCTTCTCTTAGAGGCTCCCCCTCAATAGAAGCAAGAGAGTGTTAAACTTATTGTGGGGAAGTGTGCTGATATTTAAGTGGCATCAATTTGTTTGAAACTCCAAGTATCATTATTAGTCTATTCTCTCTGGATTGAGTTTTCTTGAATAATTATTTACTCAAGCCTTGTGCCTGGAGCAATCATTGTCCAAATACCAAAAGGGTTGGCATTTGAACATACCTGCAAAAGGATTACTTATCCTTAGGCACCCAATTGGATATGGGTCCTAGGTTGATGTTAGTGGAATAACCTGAAATACTATATCTATGTGTGGTCTGCCCTCTTCTTGCATTAGGCACTGTTGGATTAAAGCAGCAGTCCAGGGCAAAATGACCAATCTTTCCATAGCACCAGCACTCATACCTATTGTATCTTCTCTTATTCCTTTTCACCTGGAAATGTTGGTGGGCAGGAGTGAAGATAGCTGACCTAACAGGTCTTGGGTGAACCTCACAATGGTGAGTATGTAGTTGAGTTGGTCTCAAAACTTTTTGGTTCACCTCCTTGGGATCAGGCTTGGCTGCTTTTCCCTTACTTTAAGTGTTGATGCTGCAGATCCATGGACATGAGAACCTGTAATCTTCACTTGGGTCTCTTCAAGGGGTGTTATAGATACACTTGGCCCAAGCTTGCTCTTCTATGTGTGTTGGGGGGTTTACTGCTTCTTGTTGAGCATGCCCTGGTCAGATGATCATGTGAAGATTCCTCGTTGGAGAAATTTGATGGAAATAGCTTCTCTTTGTAAGAAGGTTGGGATTCAAATGTCTTGCCCTTAACTGTCTTCTTACCATATCCTACACCACTTTTGAATGGTTTAGAGAAATGGTTAATGATGGGAAGGACAGTCTTGGGCATTGAGAAGCTGGCAAAAATTTTCTTCTCAGCCAATAACATTTCCTCAAGGTCCTTGATGACCTTGGTCTTCCTACACAACTCCGCATTTTGAAGCTTTGAGAGATCCTTGAGATTGTACATTTCTTTGCTCATAGCATCAGCTTTTCAGTTTTCTCTTGGAGATCAGATTGGGAAGATTTCAGTGATGCTAATTCCTTAGAGTGAGCTTCAAGAAGCTTCTTGCTTTTTTCAAGGCAATCCTCACGACTTCATTATGCTGCACTACGTTAGATTCAACCTCATGTGGAGATCTTGAGGATATGTTACTGCAAGCAGATCCACACTCACACTCATGCATAGACACTGTCATTGATTCTAAGGGGGCTCTAATAAGGACCTTCCCAAGAGAGATGTAGCCATCCATGATTTCTTCAGTTATGGCCATAAAGCCAATGAGAACTTTCTCCTTATCTTCTGTTGAATCTGAATCTGAATCATTGAGTGTTTTGATTTTCTTAGGAATGAATCCTTTCTTAGATTTCTTCTTGTCCTTTGGACTTCTTCTATCATTTCACTTCTTGGATTCTTTCTTGTATGAGGGACAGTCATTAATCATGTGACATGTCTTATTGCAGTGACAACACACTAAGATAGCCAAATCAAATTCATTGAGTTTAGAGTTATACCTTTCCTCCTTTGAAGATTTATGTTGGTCATGTTGACTAGATCTTCTGGAGTTTGAGGAGGATGTCTTCCGCCGTCTCTTCATCTTCTGGGCATCTTTCTCTTGAGCTACTTGGTGAGAAGTACTGGTTCTTTAACAATGTCATCAGATTTTGATGAGCTTGCACCAGAAGCTTATGTGTTCTCAGAGATATTATGAATTATCATAATATTGTCTTTGGTACTCCTCAAGCTTTTACCCTCGAGAGTCATGACCCTTTCTCTGGTGTTCCCCTTTGAATTTTTTCTTCAGTTTCCTTCATATAGATCTCCAAGGAATCCCATATTTCTTTTACTATTTTGCAATGACTTAAGTATTGAGATCTAAAATCATCAATTGCATTCACTAGTACGTGTTTTGCTTTCTTATCAACAGTTATTAGATCTTCATCTTCATAGGTGAGCTGTGAGAAGGTGTTATGGACATAAGCTCCCTCTTCAACAACAATGAATAATCTGGGATCTGATGCTTACATGAATAACTTGACTCTTAACTTACAAATTACAAAGTTCTCTTTGGTGCAAATGGGCAGCCTCATTGATCTCATATCTTGATGATGCTCACAGGCCATTGAAGGATCTCAACCCAATCAAAAACTTGTAGATCTTGTTCTAAGCTGTTAAGCCTTTGAACTCAACCTGGCTCTGATACCAATTAAAAGATATGGTTTGTCAATGATCCACACCTAGAGGGGGGTGATTAGGTGTTTTCTGATTTCTTTGTTATTATAAATTTTATCTATCACAGCACAAAATCAACACAGAAAGCACACAATGTTTTATAGTGCTTCCCTACACGACAATATATCTAGAGGTAGTCCACTGTCCCTCCCACCTATCTAGTGGAGTGCTAGAGTAGGCAACTTCTCCAAAACTCATATCTTTTCACTATACAGTAGATCTTACAACTCAGGTTCACACAGAACATTACAAAACTCAGACTTTACAAGTCCTATAAAACTCAGATCTGTACCAAGATCATACCAAACTCAGGCTCTCATAGAACCCTACCAATCTCAGATCTTCTTCAAGATCCTACCAAAACTCAGGTTCACTAAGAACCCTACCAACTCAGATCTATCACTAGATCCTACCAGCCCAGGTTCACAAAGAACCCTATAAAAAGTATAAATATGTTTGTTGTTGTAGAAGAGAAATCTTCAAAATGTATGCCTTTTGAATAACAGACTGTTGGATCTTACGACGCCCTTAGAGGGGGGGGGGGGGGGTGAATTAGGGTTTTATGGAATTTAAATCTTAATTAAATATATCAGAGTTTGCGACTAAAGTTTTGGATTATTTTATAAGAAAATAAATTTTAATATCTTAAATAAGATTAACATAACTTTTTCCTTACTATTGCTAACGCCTGGCATTAAGTTTTAACGCTGGGCATTAGCTCTTCAGAAAATTAAGCTGCTCAAAAATTATGTCAAGGTGATTTTACTTATGAAAACTTTAATGAAATACAATTCCAGAAAATCAGAGATAATGAAAATGAATATTGTATTACATGGATAACTACACAAATGTTTGCTTTAATGCTTTGATGAAAATATAATTTAACACATTCTTGAAGAGGAAATAAAATCAATTGAATAGAACATTAAAAGACATTATTTTATTTCATAATAAATTGATTACACAAATATTTGATTTCTATAACGCTAGAAATCAAGGCTAGAATTTTAAAAACACTTTTTTATTGTTTCACCGGCTTTCTCCCAAGGACCGGTTGGCTATAGCCTATCTTACCCTAGATAAGGCCTCTAGCCAACCCCTAAATTTAACCTCGACCTAGTCGCCATGCACAAGGCAGCGAATTACCCCCTAAGACGCACAAGGACCTAGTCGCCAACAACTGTGGCGAATTTACCCACGAAATCCTTCCTGGAATCCGACGTTCTCCCCGAACGATTTCATCACACCAATTACAAAAAGAATAAAATAAAAGATTACAAGATAAAAGTAAATTAAGAGAAACTCCCCAAGAAATTCTGAAGGTGAAGACGAAGGCGATGTAGACGTTGGCGTTCTTGAAGCGATCGTCCTTCGTATGGAATATGCGTTGTAGACCTTCTCCTTCAAAATCTTCTTTAGATCTTCATGTTTGCCCAAGGGAGATCTCTCAATTATGGTACACGATTCTATCTCAAAAGAATCAGAATGTTGGCTTTAGAGGCAATAAAATCAACCATGTATAATGAGATGGGTTGCTCTTTAAATAGACACGGGAGCTAACGCCTTGCATTAAGAGTTAACGCCGTCATTAGTGATCGTGTACAGTCGTGGCTGAAATTGCACAACTGTCAAGAATGTGGCAGAGATTGTGGACTCAACGCGGGAGTTAAGAGTCAACGTTGGCGTTGTCTCTTGGTACTCGACGGTACTTCTTCTCATCGTCATTCCCTCTTGGACAACATCCCTTGTCGACAAAAAAGTTAACGCGGGGCGTTAACGCTAACGCGGGGTGTTAAGAGTTAAAGCGGGGTGTTAATTCTTATAGCGGGGCGTTAAGAGTTAAAGCAGGGCGTTAACTCTTAAAGCGGGGCGTTAGCTCTCTTTCCAGAGAATCATCTCCAATCAACATACTACTCATAGGGATGTGAATCTATAATTAATGTACAACCTCCACACTATAAACACACAAATTACAAGATCAAATACAACACGGTATTTGTTATTCTCAAACTAAGATGTGCGGAACATAGGCACCAACAATCTCCCCCTTTTGATAATAACAAATACCTATATGAGAAATTAGTGAGACTAAGACAATTTGTGTTTATAGATAAGTGCGGTAATAAGATATGCATGAATAACATGTTAAAAGCGTGATAGATTTGAAAATGATAATGCATAATCTATCTATATGAAGTCCTCCCCTACATAAGTGTTCATTTATAATTTACTCCCCCTAAATATCTATTTTTACTTGATTAATCAATTTCTTCTCCCCCTTTGTTATTAACAAAAGTGGGTATGGATGAGTGTATATCTACTAAGATTGATTAGGAACCACTTATTGAAGGATTTCCATGATAGAGCATAGAATAGTGTATGCACCTCCTATATGATTACTCCCCCTACAAAGATACCCTTTTTTGAGTTTGATATTATTATAATGCACTCCCCCTAAATATTAGATTTATGCAATTTAATCTCCCATTTTCGTAGTATCAAAAGAGGGTTTAGGTGAGAGTATGCAATACGGATTAATATGATCTATGTGGAGAAGAAAAATAGGATGCAATCAAAAGCTTGTTAAATACTACTTGTTGAGAAAAATATAAGCATGATGGAAAATAATGTAGTGAGAAACATATCTGAAATGATAAAGTAAGCATTCTTATTTTAAGATACCACTTGTGGAAAAATTAATAGTCATGAAAGAGCATAAGTAGTAAACTTAGCGGAAGAATATAATAAGCACTCTTAAACATAAACATTTTTTATAAAGTAAAATCATATAAAAGATAATGAGCTTTAAATTTGAAAAGTTGATGTTTGAGTTAAGGATTGAAGAGATACTATTCCATTAAGATAAAATTGCAATCATGATCTTATAAAATCAAGAAGAGATACAAAAACTACAATGTAATAAAATTTGCATTTCAAGTAAACATAAACATTGTAGCGGTCATGCTTTGTTATCTAGTGCAATTACCTAAGTGTGTAGAGAATAGTGTTGATGAGCATTTGGATCCAATTCTCATGAGTAGAAGTTTTATGAAAGATTATGATGTCTACAAAATAGTATTTTGATAAAGTATACATGTGAATCAATAAAAAACACATGACATATATAATGAAATAACACAACATTAAAATACACAAATAATATTACTTCCATAATATTTTGATGCACATAAATAAAGAGTACAACTACCAAGGTGCTCTGCACACACAATGCTTATTAAGACTTATAAGGGTGTAAAGTAGTGCTTTGGGATCACTTTTATAGTTTTTTGTTTTATTTTTTTGATCCAGTGTACTAAGAGAAGTGATGTAAAAAGTGTTTGCTACAAGACACTTTACAATTCTTAGGTGGAGTTTTCCTTGTCATCTATTTTGAATTAATTTTGATTTTTATGACCAAGGACTCTGAATTCACTTGTTTTGCAAACATAGCATTTGAATTTGAAACCACATTTCTCTAAGGAATAAGTGCATGAAAGACAAAAAATTGTAATAACCAATTCAATGTTGTGTAGGTAATTTATTTAAGCATTTTAATTACTTATGTTATTATACTATACAATCATGCAAGAATAAGATTGTAAACACATGAATGTTATTAAAAATAAGTGAGTGAATGAATCATTATCAAACATAATACATTACTAATACTTATAGGAATGCTAAGCATTTCTACACATGTTTATCTACAAACAATTTCATTGCACATAACAAGATAATTTTCAAGGCATGACAAAAACAAAACAATATTTTTAAGAAACTTAAAGGTTAAATTAAACATTATATTTAATCTTTAATTGATATAATTAATCATCCTTGACAATGGCAATGAATAACAATCAGTTTTTATAAATTTTTGAATTTTTATATATGCACAAAACAATAAACACACATAAAGAAAAAAAATATTTTTGTTCTTAGAAATTGTTTTGAAATTTTGTATTTGTTTTTTTTAATCTATATTTTCTAGAAAACATAGAAGTCTTTAATAGCCCTTTCAGTAAATGATATTCTATGCCAGAGAAATAAACCCAAGATAATGCATGAGAAAATACATTAAAAAATTTTTAAAGGAAACAAAAAGATAGAAAACTTTTAAAAATAGAGAAATAAAAAACACACACTACATTAAAATAATACCAAAAATTCTTCAAAACAGAATAAGTTTGGAGCAAAGGGGCTAACGTCAGGCGTTCGCTTCTTAATGCCGAGACAGAACTGCGAATATTGATGTTTTGAAAAACATTTTTCACAATTCATTTGTATTATAAATAGACCTTCCTTCAGTTGAAATTTCAGAGTATATTGATTAGATTTGAAGGCTCTTTTAGCATGTTTTTGGTGATTTTTCAAATACTTGCATTTTGTAAAATCATTAAAGCTCAAAATAATAAAATATGCAAACACAAGATGCAATGTTAGAACAAAAACAATTATGCATGATTTATGTATAAAGAGTGAGATGATGTTTATGCAATGAATATAATATGAATATACCCAAGAATAATATACCCTAACTATATGTCTACACACTATAGCCCCGTACTAAGAGACGAAAGAACATGAGGAGCTGCAGACATGCCATAGGTTGGGGTGTTAATTCTCTATGCATACAAAAGATGATGCTCAACCTAGCACTCTTTCCCCCAAGTGCCTCGCAAGGCCCTACTGGAACCCTCCCCTGTTAAGGACAAGACATGACTTAGAGGTTAGGTCTCTAATGCACACTATCCTGCGCCTTTGCTATTGTGAGAAACATGTCTTGGGTTAATGATTATGGATTTACTAAGCATTTTAGTCTAAGGATTGATTCATAAAACATGAGTTTATTTTAGTTTTAAAACATATAGTGGATTTTGAAACCACATTATACTCATGAATTTTAAAGTTCAAATTTCTCTGCCTTTAGCATGTCACTATATTGATAATCCTAGCATAGACACTAAATTGAGCATATACCCAGAGGTGCGGCTAAGATAATTAATTTGGATGTTACGCAAAATATATCTAATTGGTTTGCATGTAATCAATTATAGAGTTTTGAAATTTTATAGACCTAGAATAAAGAGGCAATTCTATTTGATTTCATCTTGTTAATGTTAAGTTAATTTTAAGGTCTAAATATGAGAGATTCATGCAAACAATAGAGATGCACATCACACATACTAAACAAGATATGAAACTATAATACAAATCTCAATCATATATTTCATAATTCCTAAGGTTGATAGAATTAGTTGATTTAAGATAGGTCTTGATAGATAATGAATTATGATATATGATTATAGTGAATTTTAGCATAGGATATCAATAGATCATGGTGGTGATTGTGAAAACATATACATCATTTTTGTAGTTTTTCAATTCTGATTTTTCTAGAGTATGAATTTCCATTATAAGGGCTATTATATGCAGCAAGGAAAGTAGACAAATATGCAACAAGTTGTGCATTTAATTTTTTAGCCTAAGACCCCTAAAAGTCCATTTAAATCCAATTGTGGAAGTAATTTCATTAGTCTTGATAATATCATTTAGCAAATTTATCGTTCAATTTATAATGATAATATAAGACATTTATATGCAATGGATTTAACAAAGATAAAACATATAAAAAGAAAAGATAGATCACTTGAAAACTTTATGACTTTATATTTAATTTAATTCAATTTAATTTGATAAACATTAGGCTTAAAATGTGAAAGTCATATTGCATAATATATCTAAGTAACCATAGCGAGTTGGCTCAAAAATAAGAAAACAAATAAAATAAAAAGACATTAAGCATATCATGAAGTAGAGTATTGTATATTCCATTTTGATTAATTTTTACTTCATGCAAATGATTGGATACTAATTAATGGGAGATTTAGGTATCCAAAGGGGTCCAAGTGGGATGGTTCCTTTGGGTACCCAAATACATCGTGTTGTCTTTTGGGGAGATAGTGATGAATGGGTTCTTTCAAATAAGGTTAATGTTTTATCTTTAATTTTAGGCCTCCATTCATATACATTGGTTTAATATTCTTATACTTCAAATTTCCATAATTATTTTCAAAAGTATTACTTATAGGAAATTTGAGAACATTTAGGTTTTTGTTGGGAGATGCTAAATGAGGATTAGAAATAAATATTCTATTAGGTTCATGATTTATAAAGTTTGAAACACTAGTAAACGCTTTATACAATTTTGAGGATAAACTAGAAAAAAGATTTTTTAAATCATTTGAAGTTTTTTGCACATGTGATTTTAGAGATTCTAGTTTATAAGATAGAACTTTATTTTCATTTATCACTTTTTCATTGTGTTCTTGTGAAATAAAAAGCTCTTTTTCAAAATCCTTGAATTTTTCTTTAAGATCATTAAAATCAAAACAAGGAGTAGGAATTTCAACTAAAGAGCATGAAAGAGAATTTAACACATCAATACTTGATTCTACTTTAGCATTGCTTTTAAAGTTTATTTTCTAAACGTAGTTTGAAATTAGCATTTTTCAAAATTTTAATTCTACGTTTCACAATTTCAAGCATATGTTGTGTAGAAATGGAATTTGTTACAAAAAGAGAAGATTTTGATTTTCTTACCTTACTATGGGATGAGGCATGATTTGAACCAAAGGTTCCATTGACATCTTCTTGAAATTCGTCTTCTATAGTTGAATTTCCGTCTTCTCTTTTGCATGATGTGTTACCATCATTTGAGTCCAATATTGTGATGTTGCATTCTTCTCTCTTAAATAGATCTTCCTCCAAGCATGAGTCCTCGCCATTTTCTTCTCTTGGATCCATAAGGAATTCCTCTTGTTCATCATCTATGGAAGGAAGACTATAAGTATTCTCAAGAAATTTCCAAACTTCAAAAGCAGTAGGAAGCGTATAAATAAGTTTGAAAATATTTTGATCTAGAGCACAATATAGATTATTCATAGATTTGGCATTTAAAAACATTTCATTTTTATTTAAAATACTTGAGTGCATTTTATTAGTAATATTCCAAACTTCAATATCCAAAGATTTAAAAAAAAATTCCATAAGATTTTTCCACACATTATAATTATCACCCATAAATATTGGTGGTGATAATGATTTTTCATTTTCATAAAATTTATCCCCTGTAGAAGATGCGAGATCATGATGTGCCATTATTCCCGGTTGTGAAGCCGTATTGGAAAACCCTACCCTTTGATACCACGTGTTGGATCGTACGGCGCCCTTAGAGGGGGGGGGGGGGGGGGGTGTGAATAAGGGTTTTATGGAATTTAAATCTTAATTAAATATATCACAGTTTGCGAATGAAGATTTGGAATATTTTATAGGAAAATATATTTTAATATCTTAGATAAGATTAACAAAACTTTTTCCTTACTGTTGCTAACGCCTGGCATTAAATTTTAACGTTGGACGTTAGATCTTCAGAAAATTAAGCTGCTCAAAATTTTTTCAAGGTGATTTTACTTATGAAAACTTTAATGAAACACAATTCCAGAAAATCAGAGATAATGAAAAAAATATTGTATTACAAGGATAACTACACAATTGTTTGTTTTAATGCTTTGATGAAAATATAATTTAACACATTCTTGAAGAGGAAATAAAATCAATTGAATAAAACATTAAAAAGCATGATTTTATTTCATAATAAATTGGTTACACAAATATTAGCTTTCTATAACGGTAGAAATCTAGGCGAGAATATTAAAAACACTTTTTTGTTGTTTCACCGGTCCTTCTCAAAAGGATCGGTTGGCTATAACCTATCTTACCCCAGATAAGGCCTCTAGCCACCCCTTAGATCTAACCTCGACCTAGTCGCCACTTACAAGGCGGCGAATTACCCCCTAATCTGCACAAGGACCTAGTCGACACGCACAAGGCGGTGAATTTACGCGCAAAATCCTTCCTGCAATCTGCCGTTCTCCCCGAATGATTTCTCACACCAATTACAAAAAGAATAAAATAAAAGATTACAAGATAAAAATAAATTAAGATAAACTCCCCAAGAAATTCTGAAGGTGAAAACGAAGGCGATGTAGACGTTGGCATTCTTGAAGTGATCGTCCTTCATATGGAATATGCATTGTATACATTCTCCTTCAAAATCTTTTTTAGATCTTCATGTTTGCCCAAGGGAGATCTCTCAATTGTTGTACACGAGCCTCTCTCAAAAGAATCAAAATGCTGGCTTTAGAGGCAATAAAATCAACCATGTAGAATGAGATGGGCTGATCTTTAAATAGACACGGGAGCTAACGCCTTGTGTTAAGAGTTAACGCTGGCGTTAGTGATCGTGTACATTTGTGGCTGAAATTGTGCAACCGTCGAGAATGTGGCAGAGATAATGGACTCAACGTGGGCATTAAGAGTCAATGTTGGCGTTGTCTCTTGGTACTCAACCGCACTTCTTCTCGTCGTCATTCCCTCTTCGACGACATCCCTTATCTACGAAAAAGTTAATGTGGGGCGCTAATGCTAACGTGGGGCATTAAGAGTTAAAGCGGGGTGTTAACTCTTAAAGCGGGGCGTTAAGAGTTAAAGCGGGGCATTAACTCTTAAAGCGGGGCGTTACCTCTCTTTCCAGAGAATAATCTCTAATCAGCATACTACTCGTAGGGATGTGTATCTATAATTCTTGTACAACCTGCACACTATAAAAACACAAAATACAAGATCAAATACAACACGGTATTGGTTATTCTCAAACCAAGAGATGCGGAACATAGGCTCACACACAGACTTCTTCTTCTTATAAATGTAAGCTTAATGATCTTGTAGATTACTGAGCTTTTCTTCTGAATCTCCTCCTTTGATGATAGATGCACTTCTAGTATGGGAGAAAGATTCTTGCTTGTCTTCTCAGCCAAGTGATGAAGATTTTCTTCGTGTTCTTCTTTTCTTTTCATGATCAGTTTTTGTGTGCAGTATGAAGAAGTACTTTGAAATCGACAATTTCTCCCTTTTATATTCTTCTGTAACTTTTCATAAAAGTCCTTTCACAAACTTCCATAAATTGCCTGATAGAATATTTGAAAGAATCGGCAAAATTGGTTATAATAAATGCCTTGTCGTTCTTGGAACTTGCAGAATATAGAAGTAATAAAATTCTTCCATAAACATTGTGCAATGACTATATTCTGTATAGAAAAAGATATTTATTACTCCTTGATTGGTGCGCAAGATGGGAGGCATGCATTTTCCCTAGATGTCAATTTCCAAGAGAACCGCCGCATTGAATGCTGCTCTGCAACTGTCCAGACGATATTGTTCCTTCAAGACGATATCATCTTGATCAACATATATGCTTCACGATGATATCGTCGATATACTTTCTACTTTAGTACTTGGCTTGATATTCCAATGAGATTGCTTCTTTTAAATGATATCGCCCAGATACTTCCTTATATATATTATTTCTTCAATCTTTAAGGTAGTATGATTCCATTAAGACGATATCGTCGACATACATCCTTCTTCAAGGCTTTATATAATATCTCAACAATATTACTTCTTCTGATATCGTCGAGATATTCCATTTCATATAATTTAGACTTTTCTTCAAGCTGATGGCCTTTCTTCATGATGATAATGTATTGATCTTCTGGATAATATAAGGTCTTCAAACTGATATTTGTCTTCATGACTTCTTCCATCATGACTTAATGTGTCAAGTCATTAATCATCAAGGTTGTACCTGTTCTTCAAGACGATGGCGTCGAAACATCTAGACTTGGTCTTTCTCAACTATAAGTTTTCTTCAAGACGATATTATTGAGACATCTTAGCTATATCCACGATAAGTTTTCTTTAAGATGATATCGTCGATATTTGAACTTAGATTATCCACGACAAGTTTTCTTCAAGACGATATCGTTGATATCTAAACTTAGCATTATCCATGACAAGCTTTCTACAACCTTCAAGATGATGTGTGTTCATCAAGACGATATCGTCGAAACCATTTCAACGATATGATACTTTTCTCCACGATTCTTCTGCTAAGTCATGAGACGATATTTAACTTGATTAATTTTCATTACATTTATCGTCTATACACTAGTGATGTAGCTTTGATGCTTTCTCAATGATATGTATATTATATCAACGATATGTCCATTCCTAGATAATTTTAGACTTAGAAAATTACCTGATATATGATTTATCTTCTATAGTCATGAATAAGCTATATCATCAAATACATAATGTATTTATCATTGTTCTGAGCACTTCTTCATATCAGGAACATTGTTGGACACAGCACCCAATGGTTTACCTTGGGCTCAGCCAAATTTTAAGAATTTACCTCCTTTTCGCTACGGAGGGTTATTGCATTGGCGCTCTCCCGTGGATTGGGCTCAGTATTGCCATATAGAGCTCCTTGCTAGCGTTCGGAGAACATTTTTGCAAGCTATCCAATCTGATTTTCCATGCTTTTAATAGATCCGGAAAGATTCCGGATATTGGACTCATTGGAGGCGACACATTTAGTGATGACCTCTTCAAGTGAAGAGGGCTTGTGTGGTGGTGGTGGAGAGAATCTGGGAGGATTCACTTGTGGAGGTCGTTGAGCATTATTGGGGTTGCCCCATGCAAAATATGGATGATTCCTTAAACCCGGATTATAGCTATTATTAAAGGGAATATTATTATTTGGGTTATAAGGAGGGCGGTAGGAGTTCCCCATATAATATACTTGCTCTTGAACGAAATTATTATTATTATTAGCCCAATTAGTGGCGGATGAAGCAGACATCTCCGCCACTTGCTTAGTAAGCCATTCTACTTGATGCGTTAAGTTAGGGGTGACCTCGACTTCAAAGAGTCCGTTCGGCTTATTAGGGCGTGACCGTGGCGCATTCTACTGATACACATTCTTGGCCATCTCCTCAAAAAGATCTTAAGCGGCCTCTGGAGTTTTGTTATTAGGAGTTCCCCCAGCTGCCACATCAATCATTTTCCTTATTTGGAGATTCAAACCATTATAGAATGTTTGAACTTGTTGCCACTTAGGGAGGGCATGATGGGGACATCTGTGCTAAAGTTCCTTGAAGCGCTCCCATGTGTCGTAGAAAGACTCTGAGCCTATTTGCGTGAATGAGAGAATGTTCGTACGTAATTTAGCGGACTTTGTCGGAGTAAAATATTTCGATAAAAATTTCTCCATCATCACGGCCCACGTTGTGATGGAACCTCTAGTAAGAGAACCCAACCACTGCTTGGACTTAGTCTGCAAAGAAAAAGGAAATAAATGCAAACAGATGACGTCATCAGTGACGCCATTTATCTTAAACGTATTTCAAATTTCACAAAATTTTAGCAACTGTAAATTAGGATCTTCATCTAGTAAGCCATCAAATATGACTATTTGTTGTACTATTTGAATGATACTCATTTTAATTTCAAAATTATTATTCTCCACTACCGTGAAAATAATACTAAATTGTGTTCCCACCCAACATGGCCTCGCATAATAGGACATGGTTCGTAGAGGGGCCTCGTTATGGTCGGGATCTTCCATTATTCCCTCGTTAGTTTCTCCTATTGACTCATCACAAATTATTGGTAGATCACTAAATCAGAGACGTCGCAGCAAGGTGCGCTCGATTTCTGGATCAAAACACAATTCAAGATTAATTGAAGAGTTTTCTCGGGTCATAAACTAAAAGAAAAAAAAGAGAAAAATGTGAGGGGAAGAGAAAGAAAGATGAAGAAGAAAAAATAAAAATATATAATTATAATATTTTAGTTAAAAATATATATAAATTTTTTTTTTCAAAAAGCGGGATAAGTTAGTCCCAGACTTCCCTAGGTCTACCCTGTGAAGGGTTCGTAAGGTACTAGGAAATGTGATGGGATGACAAACCCAAATCTCCCTTTCCTAGAATTTATGTTGCGCCTTTTAAGATTTATAAAATATTTGAGAAAAGGGGGAGGAGAAAGAGAATGATAAAATTAATTGATATTTCTTTTTTTGAAATATCAACTAATTCTCGGCAACGGCGCCAAAAACTTGATGGACAAAAACTATGCCTGCAAATGACAATGAAAAGTTTACCGTGTCAGAAGTAGTATAGGTTTATAAAAAACAAGGGCGAATACAAATCTCGGCAAGTTGAATACTTTTACTTCAAGAAAATCTCTATTATTTTATCAATAGAACTCTGGGTTGGTTTTGCACTAAAGAGAGGGAAATTAAAATGATGATTAAGCAATGAGTAAAAAGACTAGCACTCGATCTTGGAATCAGCTCGGAATGAAAATAAAAATAGAAGAAATAAGAAATCTAATTATCTTAAGATAATTTCTTCGACCATGGAGGTTCCCGAATTCTGAACGCACCTCACTCGAGGATACCATGGAAATGAACGAGGTCCTCCCCCAGCGTATACTCCTCTGTGGAACCAATCTCCATTTCTTAAAATGTAGGGTCCAGGGCAACATACTTCCTCTGCTCATCTCTGATGCAATCACGTAGATCATAAATTATGCTCATAGTGGCCAGGTACTCAGCATAAACATCTGGATCGGCCCCAGACCCAAGTGTAATCTGCATCTCCTCGAGCATCTTGGTCAGCTCCATGGCAATCAGGAGGGACTCTTGGCTGGATCTGGATGTTCATTTACACAATGAGTCAGCCATGGAATTTGCCTTCCCATTGTGGTAGTACAATTTAAAATCATAGTCGCACATGAATTCGAACCACCACCGATGCCTCATATTCAGATCCTTCTGAGTGTAGACAAACTTCAGGTTCTTGTGATTTGAAAATATCTCGCAGTGTACTCTGTATAGATAGTGCCTCTAAATCTTCAAGGCGACGACCACTACTCCAAGCTCCAAATCATGTACCGGGTAGTCCTGTTCATGCTTCTTCAGCTGCCTCAAAGCGTAAGAGATCACATGGTTGTGTTGCATCAGTACAACACCCATCCCATGATTTGAGGCTTCTGTGTAAATATGGAATCCTTTCTTCCTAGATGGAAGGGCAAGGATCGGGGCTAAGGTGTGGCGATTATCCATCTCCTGGAATGTGACCTCGCAATTGGGTGACCATTCAAAGGGCACATCGTTCTTGGTCAATGCTGTGTGGAGGAGAGCAATCCTCGAGAATCCTTCCACGAAATTACGGTAGTACGCAGCAAGTCCTAATTAACTTCATACGTCATATGATATATTCAACGACGGCCACTCCCTGACTGCCTACACCTTGGTCAGGTCCACTGCCAACCCAACTCTGCTGATGATGTGTCCCAAGAAGGCGACCTCTCTGAGCCAAAACCGGCACATTGAAAACTTGGCAAATAAACTATGCTCGCTCAGCTTCCCTAAGACGAGTGTCAAATGGTGGGCATGATCATCCTATATTTGTGAGTAGACCAGGATTTCGTCGATGAACATGATGATCAAGACATCCAGATATGGATTGAATACATAGTTCATCAAACACATGAATGCGGCAGGGACATTCGTGAGCCCGAATGGAATAACCGTGAACTCGTAGAGACCATACCGCAAACTAAATGCGGTCTTCGGGATATCCTCCTTCTGAATCCTCAACTGATAGTATCCTGGCCATAAATCAAGATTTGAGAACTAGTGTGCTCTCTCAAGTTGGTCAAGGAGCTCGTCATTTCTGGGAAGCTAGTACGTATTTCAGACCTTCAACTAGTTGAGTTCATAGAAGTCAATGCACAATCTGAGTGAGCCATCCTTCTTCTTTGCAAATAACACTGGGGCTCCCTATGGTGATGAACTAGGGAGGACGAACCCTGATTCCACTAACTCCTGAAGCTACATCCTGAACTCCGCACGCTCATTGGGTTGTTGGAACATCATCTTCCGCATCTCCTAGGTTTGAGAATAACAAATCCTATGTGTATTTGATCTTGTGTGTTTAAGTGTGCAGGAAACAAGTCCATATGACTCAAGGATAACATAAGAAGTTTGCCCCCAAATTTGATCCCATAATTCCAACATGCCCACTAGCGCCAGCGGTAGCACCTAGCGCGGGCGCTAGCGATGATTAGCGAAATTCCAGGAGCATCTTAGAAGGCGTTAGCACTAGGCGGTAGCGAATAACGCATGCGGTAGTGCGGAGCACAAGAGGCAAGGCGGGAGGGTTTCCTCGGAATGAAGATACGCACGTAGAGAATAATTCTTAAATGGGGATATAGCCGGCTATAGCTCTAGTGCAGGCGCTAGCGCTCACTCCTATAAAAGGAGGCCTCTTATCTCATTTTCTCAGACAAGTTTAAGAGAGGTTGAGTGCTAGAATTACAGAGCCTTACTTTGCTGAAAAGTGATCTCCCACCAAAGTTCCATGAATTTCTGAATGAGGATTTCTTCACGCCGGATCCAAACGACGATCGCTTCTTCAATGCTTATTCTATAATGGTCCATCGTCTCCAACTTCAGAAGTTATTCAAGAGGGAGATTTTAATATTATTGTCATTTTATTTTTCATCTTTTCTTGTAATCATTTTGTGAACTCGCCTCGTGTTGGCCACTAGGTCTGGGTAGGGCTTAGGGCCGAAATTTGCCTCGTGTTGGTGACTAAATCTAGGTTAGGTCTAGGGGGTGCTCGAGTCCATATCCGTTGAAGGATTGGCTAGTGAAAGATTATAGGTATGCGATCTAATTCACCTAGAGGGGGGGGGGTGAATAAGTCTTTTGATTTCTACTTAGATGATATAGATAGTTAAAATTATTCTAAGCAAGTAATCAAGCAAACCCAGAAAACTCACAAGTATTTATAGTGGTTCCCCAAGATAGTGTATCTATGGGTAGTCCACTTTCCCACTTCACCCTTCTAACAGTGTGTTAGACATGGCCACCTCCTCCAATCTCATCTCCAGGAGCTTACAACATAGATCCCTCAGGATCTCTCACGTTTTCCCAAACCCTACCTCAGGCACAACAGCCCTACCTCAGAGGAATCCACCTCCTACAACTCAGACCACCTACTGGTCCTACCTCAGATCACACAGATCCTACCTTACAAGAATCCACCTCCTATTCTTATAACCTCGGGACAAATGGCCCTACAAACTCAGGCCTAACAGCCCTACAAACTCAAGCCTAATATCCCTACAATGTCAGGCAAATAACCCTACAAACTTAGGCAAATAGCCCTACAGTAAATGCGTTTTTGAAGCTTACTACAGCAGACAGCAGTGAGAAGAAGTCTCATGTAGTTGCTGCACAGCTTGTGCTTTCTTGTAGCTGGAGATGATGATGGCTGCTACAAAATGATCTTCCTCTTCAGTTGAAGGATGGAAGATCACCTTGCTCCTTCTTGTAGAGGAGCTATCTTTATCTCTCAGATTCTTCTTGCTTGTTCAGTGAGCAGGAGGAGAATGAGGAGAACGGGGTCCGTCAATTGAATAGTGAATTTGTTTTAGCACTCGACCAGCAATTCTCAAAAGTGCCCTAACTCTTTCTTTTCTACACCCTTGATCTTCAACGGCTCTCATCCGTCCTTTTGACAGATATGAGAGTGGTTGGTGGACCCCACAATACTTTTCTACAGCTTACGCCAAAAGCAGAACCCGCCATGTCAAGTTTGAACTGTCTCAGCGGTTGGGCTGAGATGGCTTCCTCTTCTCAGCGGATTCTATCGATCTGCATAGAAGTTTCTGTGTTCGATGAACTGCATTCTGCGTTCGACGAACTGCATTTTGTGTTCGACGAACTTCATTCTTCGTTCGACGAACTCGCCAAGTCTCAGCATTTGCTTCTGTCCCGTCTCTGCGTTCGACGCACTTCATTCTTCATTCGATGAACTCCATTCTACGTTCGACGAACTTCATTCTTCGTTCGACGAACACGCCAACTATCAGCGGATATTTGCTGCTTCTTTCACGTCTCAGTGGATCCGCTAAGACAGGCAGCCGTCTTAGCGGTTTCTTCTATCTGCAACTCAGCTTGCCTAGATGCCTTCTCAGCTGCTACTGGTCTTGTCTCAGCTATTCAGCTGAGACAGTGAGACCTTCTCAGCTGATTAAACAGCACACCATTAAATCTATTCCATTGTATGGAATATCATCTCGCTGTATAATACTAGAGACAAAATAAATTGTATCAAATACAATATGTACTTAGCATTGGGAGTGATGCCTCTTCAAATCAAAGGAACATTGAGGGAAATATTCCCAACTATCTCCCCCTATTTGAAGAAGCAGAATATTCCTAATGTTAAGGTACATAGCCAACAAAAACCTATCATGAAAATGATCTATATAGCATTCATGATAAAATTGCTTCTAGAAGATAACACTGTTTAAGCATTCTATCAAAACTCATGACAGATTATATTAAGCTTTGACTAACATAGAGGGCAATCCTTGTACTCAAAGCTAACTTTGAGTTGGTCTTAGAATTGGTCATCTCCCCCTTTCTGGTTTCTTCAACTATTTTTCCCTCTAGGTATTGGGAGGCAGCAGCTATAGACCCTTAGAGGGTTTAGGAAGCATTTTACAAATCACCCTTTAGGTCATCCTTCATCTTCTCTGACTCTCTTAGCATTGGCCATCTCCCCCTCAACCTGAGCAGGAACTTGCTCCCACTCAATGTGAGTACTATTATCTTTATTAGTTGTTCTTGTTCATTTTGAATAACCCGCATTTTCTCCAAATTTAGGAATATCAGAGTAAGGGAAAATACGCGTCATGATGCCACGTCATGCATGAGACAACTACAGACGCTCAGGCGGGAACCTAGTACTTAATTAATCAAAACATGTTTACATGATATATCAATCATTTGAAATTATTTATTAAGTTTTGGGGCAAGAACTGTGTCTCTCAGTTCGTGGATCAACTAGTCCACCGAGAAAATATATGTATTTGCTTCGGAAGAGTACTTGATTTAGTTCACTTAAGGTCCTAAATGCACGTGATGATAGTACATAAGGTAAATGATATGCACATATCTAAGTGTAGTATAGGTATAGAAAATATCTTTTAGGCGACTTTAAAGATAAGGATTTCAGTTAAAAGGTATGCAATGTGGATGAAAGAAAAATCATTTTATAACTATAATGAACCTAGACATAAATCATTCCCAGAGAGCAAGATACATAAGATCTAGAAAGTAGTAGCAATTATCTGGCAAGTAAACTATAAATTATCAAGAGGGTACAACGGGCGTCAACAACCTGACACTAACCCGTTGGCACCATACTAGCATGTCTGAACACAAGAGAAAACTAACCACAACTACCTCGTAGCAGCATGGTGAAACAGCAACTAAAAACTCCCAGATACTCCGGGCTGCAGCACTAGCAGCTAAGGCTCTGAACCTGAGGCATTCAATAAAACAAAGAACGCCTCAGTAAGGGGATACAAGTGGCAGAAAAACTAAGCATAAAGTAGAATAAGGCATACAGGGTACCAACCTAGGCCAGATTTACCGAAAGAGAAGCTCCAAACAAAGAACTAAGTAAAACATCAAGTGCACCCAAAATGCCACAACGAGGAACAAACAGAGTTCAATTATCTTGTTAAATTTAATTAAAGAGACTGATCAGCTCAACTTAAATGGGAGAGGTTACCTACCTCCGTCACCCAAAGCCCAAAACTAGGTGGGGGTGTGTAACGCTCCAGGTTTTTCTTATAATTATTTTATTAAAGCATATGGAATTAACGATAATTATTTGAAAGAGAGTTATTAATTCAGGGCATGGAGGCGAAAGGGCATTACCGTTTTGTGTGCGTCGCCGTCCGGTGAGTTTGATGCTAGGTTATTCGTGGGTGCGTATAGGCAATTTCTTTTTTTTTTCATAAAGAAATATAGGTTTATATATATACATATATATATAATTATATATGTAAATATATATATATATGTATATATATATGCATATATCTGCATATGCATATACGGTTCCTAATCTCCCCATTTCTCCCGTGAAGTCGGCGAGTCGCGGAGCTAGGGTTGGTCGGTCAGTGTCGAGCTGTCGCTGGAGTCGCCAGAAGTCGGAGGATTCGACCGTCGGAGGAGCTTGGGAGGTCGCCGGGGTTGAGCTAGCAGTCGGCCCTAGTGGGATCGTCGCGATTTGGCGGGGTCGCCGGTAGTGTCGAGGCAATGAAACTTTTCTTCTTCCTCCTCCCTTCTTCCGTTGCTCTGTTTCTCTTCTGGTCTGGGCCTATGCTGGTAGATATGCGCTTGTTTCTTCATAATTGGGGGAGGGCTGCTGATAAGCCCTTTTATTTGGGAATGCCTTAGGTAATCGTTTCATGTTTTGTTCTTTCTTTCCTCCTTGTTGAGGGGGCTGTTGCAGTGAGTTTATTTTGGGGGGATGCTCCTTGTTTTTTTGGTGTCTCATAGGGGGGGGGGGGGGGCTGCCTTATCACTCTCTAATGGGGGGCTGTTGCTATGTGAATTTTAATTTGGGGCTGTTTTCATGCTATCTTGTTGGGGGGGCTGCTCTTATAATACCTGTTAATTTGTGGTTGTTTTCATGCTATCTTGTTGGGGGGGGGGGGGGGGCTGCTCTTATAATACCTGTTAATTGGAGGCTGTTTTCATGCAATCTTGTTGGGGGGGGGGGGGGGGGGGGCTGCTCTTATAATACCTGTTAATTGGGGGCTGTTTTCATGTTATCTTGTTGGTGGGGGGGGGGGGGGGGGGGGGGGCTGCTCTTATAATACCTGTTAATTGGGGGCTGTTTTCATACTTTATTGTTGGGGGCTGCCTTTACAATACCTTGAAATGTGGGGGTTGTTTCCTTATACTTGTTAATTAGTAATGTGGGGGCTGCTATTATATAATCTAGTTGGGGGCTGCTGTTTTGAAATCTGCTGTTAATTTATTTTGGGGGCTGCTTCTTTCCTTATTATTAGGGGCTGCTGCTATGCTACTCTATTGGGCTGCTCTACCTTCTTTCCTTGTTATTGGGGGCTGCTATTATATTAAAAATGGGGGTTGCTTCTTATCTTTGTTAATGGGGGCTGCTTCTTATCTTTTTTTAAATGGGGGCCGCTTCTCATCATTGTTAATTGGGGGCTGCTATGTATATATTTCTTCTTGTTATTGGGGGCTGCCTTTGTCTATTATGGTTGGGGGAAATCCTTTTATTTAGGCTGCTAGTTTCTTTGGGGGGCTGCTCTTGCCTTTGTCTTTTAAAGGGGGGCTGCTGTTATGTTGATTATGTTGGAAGTTTTTAGTGAATTCCCATGGTGTATGATAATAAACACTTGATATATGAAACTCTGCATCTATGCGCTAGGAAATTTCCTTAGTATGTACTTAAGTAAATTACCCAGTTCGTGGGTTTTGTTGATTTCAAGGCTGGGCATTTACTTGGGTATATGCTAAGTTAAATTTTCTGGGTTATAGGATAGGGATTTCGTTCTTTTGGGGAAGGTTGGCCCTAGCATCTATTTGTTTTATACTGGGATTCTCCTTGGGCTATATGTTTTTTTGCCAATCTTGGTCTTATCTCTTTAGTTAAGCATAAGTGGTCTTGCTCGGCTAATTTCCAATCCTGCACTTTTTCTTTTGTTGGCTAAGTTGGGATGTCTTGGCGGGCTTAACTTCCTGGAAATTTTTGCTTGTTAACTCTTGTTGGGTCGGGGGAAAATTAGATCTTAAATTCCCCGAAAAATTCGTTTCCTAATTCCTGACAGTTTTGGTGAATTAGGTACTAAATTTCTTTGGAATTTCTGTGGCTAGTTCTCGATGATTCAACGAAGCCTTAAATCATTAAACTTGAAAGAGATGTAGAGATATTTCGGCTTCGAACTTTCTATGCGTACCAATTATCGGCAGCCTTATACTTATAGTATGATTTTCAATACCTGTTTTAGGCAGCCCTCGTATATAGCAATGATTTCAAGCTTTTTAGTCCTTCTATTGAGACGTTGGTTTCAAGCTACGCTTTGTTTTTTGAGTTGTCCTCTATTTGGTTAGTTATCGTTTATGGTGTCTTCTCGTGCCCTTCGTCGTATCCTTGCGAGAAGTTTGTTGGGGGTGTCTTGATTGGACTCACCATGTGTTTTCTTATGGACCGTTGGGTCTTGTTCAGGTGTTTGGCCTTCGTGCTATATTTTCTTTGTCTTATTCCGACCCCAGACCTGGCATGGTGTCGGCTTTCTGAAATCTTCATTGTTTAATGTCTGAGAGTTCTCTGGTGAACTGCACCGTGTTTTAATTATATACTTATATATATGATTATGCACCCCTGCTTCTGGTGTTATGTGTGAGTCTGTTGTGCGTGTGAGCTAAAAGTCACCGCCACAGCGCCTCTTTTGGGCTGTTGGTTTGTGTGGATTGGATTCACCGCCGCAGCACTCCTGTTTTGTTTTTGGGCAGTGGGCGTTAGTGGAGATACCACAGTCGCAGTGTCTTCTTTTGGGCGACGCTTTTCCCTCGAGCTGATCAGTCTCAAGTTCTTATAAACATATATGCTTATATATGTGTATTATGATATTATATGTATGACCATCACCTCTGAGCCGCAATGGCGGACACGTGGTGGGCTTTGATTGTTTTGGCTAATACCGTCTGGTGTAGGCTTTTCCTCTAACCGAGTGCACTCGTTTGAGCTGGCTCGAGTTGTTGTGAGATTATTGATGTTTATCTGCTTAGTTTCCTTTCTGCACGCTTTTACTTTTGATGCTGCTAATCTTGGTTTTCTTGCACCCTTTGGGCTGAGGCATTCTTTCCTTATGAATGTCTCAGGTTCAGGTTTTTAGCTGCCGCAGGAGTTAGAGCGGCGTTGTTCGGGTCTCCTGTCAAGGCCCTTCCACTCTTCTAGGTAAGAGGCAGTTTTTTTGTTGTTTTACTTCTTTCCTACGGGTTCGTGTCAGTTGTTGGCGCCCGTATGGCTTTTATCTTTAGATTACTTGCTAGTAAACTTGCTGTTACTTTTGAGTTGTTTACCTTCTTGCTCTCTGGGAAGCTTTATGCTAGGATGCATTAGTTACTTTATTGGTATAAAAATGTCATACTTGCATATCATGATTTTAAATAAATGTCGCATACTTTGAAGATCGTAGAAATTCCCTTCTTACTGTACTAAACATAGATTTATGCATATCATTTTTGGATGTTGATCTTCATGCTCATGTAAGCTAAAATGAACCTAATTTCTGCAGCGTATGTATAGTTTTCTACTTGTGGACTAGATGATCCACCGGACCGAGGGACACGGTCTTAAGCTAAAATGTAAAATTCTCTTTTAATCCAAGCACATTTATGACTTTTATAAAATAATCGTAAGGAGTGTTTGCCTAAGCGTCGGTAGTTGTCCCCTGCTTGAAGTGGCATCATAGCGCGTATTTTCCCTTTGCTCTGATAATATTTATTAAATTCATGGGAAAATGCGGGTTGTGACAGGGTGCCACTAGACCCAACCACCCAAACACGACTACCGTGCAAGGCTATAACATTTCCCCCACTGTCCCCCAAACACGACTACCGTGCAAGGCTAAAGACAATGGTTCTTATTAATTAAATCTTTATTTAAAACATGGGGCATAGCCCGAGGTACAAGCACTAAAAAGAAACACCCTAAGGATAGGGCCACAATGAGTAAACATTGCACATGACTATTCATAAGAAAACCCATAAGTTACTTAACCACGATGAGTACAAGATTTTAATAAGGAAAAGAAGTCGGAGGCATAATTTAGATACTAAGTAAATATGGGGCCTTTCTCGAGGAAATCAAGGACTAGGAACAACCATTCCTCGAGAAGTCAAATGCTAGGATCATAAAGTTCTCGAGAATTTAAACGGTAAGAACAATAGCTCTCGAGAAGTCAAAAGGGCAGGGGGTACTATTCTCGAGAAAGCCAAGACCGAGGAACTCTGTCCTCAAGAAATCAAAGGCAGACTATAAAACTTCTCGAGAAATCCCACGGGCAGGAGATAAATCTTCTCGAGAAATACCAAGGCAGGAAATAAACCTTCTCGAGAAATCAAGACAGAGGGTATAGTTGCTCGAGAAACCTCAAGGGGAGGAAACATGCTGTTCTCAAGAAATAAAAGGGCTGGGATAAACCTTTCTCGAGAATTTAAAGGCTAGGACTGTCCTCCTCTCGAGAAATCAAAGGTTGGACATGAGGTTCTCGAGAGATAGGCAACAGAAGGGGGGTTGATTCGGGCTACTACAGATTTCTCCGGGAAAGACTTAGATACTTTGGGGGGAGATCGAGGGGAGTTCAAGATTGTCTACTACCCAACCACTACTCAAAATACATGCCATTCAACACAACAAGGGTTCAAATGAGAAGAAAAAAAATAATACTTGAAGAAATAAGAAGGAAGGGGGGAAAGAGCCACTTGACTTAACCTTGCGAAAACTCGACTACTCCGCTCCGACGTCAAGGAACTCTTGAGCATGAACACCTGGAGCTTTAAGGACCAAAAGGAGGAGTTAGGTCAGTACCATAACTCCAAAAATTCCATGAACGGGAATAGCTTACCTCTAAAGCGAAGATCTCGCCGAGAGCTTTCCAATTCTTCTCTCCCAACGCGATTCTGACTACCACAGCCCTAGAAATCGCCGGAAACTACACGACTGGCAGCTCTCGTTTTCTCGCCCGCAAGAACCCTAGGTCGGCCGACAGAGAAAGGAGATGAAAGAAATAAACCTAAACTTAAAGTATATATACTAAGATTCCAGGAATTCGTCGAACCCAGACAGAAACAATTTCATCGAACGCAGGCTGCCTGCAGTTCGTCGAATGCAGGCTTCCTGCAGTTCGTCGAACGCAGGCTTCCTGCCGTTCGTCGAACGCAGCCTGCCTGTCGTTCGTCGAACGTAGCCTGCCTGCCACTCGTCCAACATAGGCTGCCTACCGTTCGTCGAACGCAGGCTGCCTGCAGTTCGTCGAACGCAGGCTGCCTGCCGTTCGTCGAACGCAGGCTGCCTGACATTCGTCAAATGCAGGCTGCCTAACGTTCGTCGAACGCAGGCCGCCCGACGTTCATCGAACGCAGAAAGTGAAACCCAAAAGTAACTTCCCCTTCTATAAAAACTACGACGGCGACTGAATCACCTCAGATTTCTATGAAATCTCGCGCGCTTGATCAAAATTACATACTTTAACTACGTTAAGGATCAAAACTAAACCGGACGAGCTGACGTAATGTCCTTACGCCAAAATTACACCACAGTGGTTACGTAAAATAATTAACGAAAATTAGGACGTTACAGTCACTCCCCCTAAAAGAAGCTTCGAACCGAAACTTGAAATCCAAGATTAAGAAAGATACAGAATCAAATCTAAAGGTTTCCATTCAGAAGGTTTACCCGAAATCTTAGAGAAGAGGCTAGGATGAGTCTCTCTCATGGCAGACTCCAGCTCCCAAGTTGCGCTTTCGACACCCAGATTCTTCCAAAGAACCTTAACCATCGGGATCGTCTTTCTCCGCAACAGACGCTCCTGAGTCTCCAAGATTTGGACAGGCTCTTCAACATATGAAAGATTGGGCTACAGAATGGGCACTGAATCAAGAACAAACCGATCACTACGCAGACACTTCCTCAGCTGGCTCACATGAAACACATCGTGAACCTTTGGGAAGGAAGCAGGCAAATCTAATTTATAAGCTGACGCTCTGATGCACTCAACAATCTGGAAAGGACCCACATACCTGGGGTCCATCTTGTGGTTCCTTCCAAATCTCTTAACACCTGGCATTGGAGAAACTTTCAAGAAACCCTTGTCTCCAACAACAAACTCTTGATCCACCCTTCTCCGATTGGCATACTTCTCATACCGCTTCTGAGCAATATGAAGCTTCTCACGGATATGAGTCACAAGAACGCTCATCTCTTCCAAAGCTTCTGGGCCTAAAAACGGGCTCTCACCCACCTAGGCCCAAAACAAGGGAGTTCGGCAACGCCTCCCAAACAAAGCCTCAAAGGGGGCCATTTGCAAGCTTTCCTGATAACTGTTATTGTAGGAAAATTCCATCAATCTAAGACACTTATCCCAAGCTCCTCCATGATCTAGAATATAACACCTTATCATATCTTCCAAATTTGATTTACTCTTTCGGTCTGACCATTGGTCTGCGGATGGTAAGCGGTAGAGTATCTAAGGTTAGTGCCCAAAGCTCCCTGCAAACTCTGCCAGAAATGAGACATATTCCTTGAGTCTCGGTCCGACACAATGCTCACGGGCACACCATGCAATCTGATGATATCGTCCACGTACAGCTCTGCTATCTTCTCCATTGAATATCCAATCTTAAACGGTACAAAGTGAGCACACTTTGTCAAACAATCAACTATGACCCACACTGAATCATGTCCTCCGGGAGATCTCGGCAACCCAGTAATGAAGTCCTAGAAATACTCTCCCACTTCCAGCTCGGAATATCCAACGGGTTCAGTTTACCTCCAGGCCTCTTATGATCCGCCTTCACGTGCTGACAAGTCAAACATTCAGAAACATACTTAGCTATATCATTCTTCATACCCGACCACCAAACGATCTGCTTCAGATCTTTATACATCTTTGTGAAACCAGGATGATAGGAAACACTAGAGTTGTGCGCTTCACTACAGATCTTTGCTCGAATATCTTCCGACGCCGGAATGCTGTATCTACCTTGATACATCAGGGTATCTTTATCATCAATAGAAAAATCAGGTAATTCTCCTTTTTCAGTCCTATCTCGAAGATGCTGCAAGTAAGGATCTTCCTTCTGATGCAATATCGTAAGGGTAATACAATAAGGCTCTTCAGCCTCTAAGCTCGAAGGCGCGGTGCAACTACCGACTGAAATATCCATCAACATAAACTCCTCTACTAAGGACTGCACAGAGAGATTGAAGATATGCGCGGTCTTTCTGCTCAGGGCATCGACCACTACATTAGCCTTACCCGGATGGTAGAGGATATCAACCTCAAAATCCGCAACATACTCCAACCACCTCCGTTGGCGCAAATTCAGCTCTTTCTGGGTGAAGACATACTTCAGACTCTTGTGATCCATATAAATCATGCATGACACTCCATATAAAAGATGTCTCCAAAGCTTTAAAGCATAGATCTCTGCAGCAAATTCTAAGTCATGCGTAGGGTAATTCCTTTCATAAACTTTCAATTGTCTAGACCCATAAGCAATCACCTTTCCTTCTTGCATCAAAAAACATCCTAACCCAATGTGAGATGCATCTACATACACAGCGTACTCTATTCCTTCGATTGGCAAGGCCAACACAGGAGCACTGCACAAACGCCTCTTTAATTCCTAAAAGGCTTCATCGCACTTCTCGCTCCAAACAAAAGCGGTGTTCTTCTGGGTAAGCTTAGTTAAAGGTGCCGACAACACCGAGAACCCTTGAACAAATCTCCTGTAGTACCCAGCCAACCCTAAGAAACTCCTTATCTCCTTAGGCGTTGAAGGCGTCTTCCAATCCAACACAGCAGAAATCTTAGCGGGGTCTACAGTAATTCCATCCTTGTTCATCACATGACCCAGAAAGGACACCTGAGAAAGCTAGAACTCGCACTTACTCAGCTTCGCATACAACTTGTGCTCTCTAAGAGTAGACAATACTAAGCGCAAATACATAGCATGCTCCTCAACACTACTAGAATAAACCAGCACATCATCGACGAACACCACAATGAAATGATATAGAAAATCCTTGAACACGCGGTTCATCATGTCCATAAACGCAAAGGGTGCATTTGTCAAACCAAAAGACATAACCAGAAACTCAAAATGGCCATAATGAGAATGAAAGGCAGTCCGGGCGTCTGACTCACGGATCCTCAACTGATGGTAGCCTGATCGAAGATCAATCTTCGAAAACATCGTGCTACCACGCAACTGATCAAACAGATCATCTATCTTCGGCAACGGATACCTGTTCTTGATGGTCACTTTGTTTAATTCTCTATAATCTATGCACAACCTCATAGAACCGTCCTTCTTTTTCACGAACAAAACTGGAGCACCCCAGGGCGAAGAACTAGTGTTGGGGAAATGATTTATCTAACCCCTAGAATTGAGTAGAATATAAATTCAAAGAATGAAAAATTAGGCTAAGTAAAAATGCGTCGAATATTCTTAATTCTTGTTGGTGTGTGGGAAGCTTAATTCTGTGATTATTACACACATATATATATATATTTAATTGCACAAAGTATTTTTTAAATCTCTATTCACCACCCTCTAGAGAATTCTAGTGAGGTTAACTGTGCACTTTCAACTTGGCCTAATGAAACCACACTGCAACAACTCATCTAACTGAGTTCACAACTCTTCTAACTCGCCCGGGGCCATACGGTACGGTGCATTAGCAATAGGACGAGTACCCAGCTCAAGATCAATAACGAACTCCACATCTCTATCAGGCGGGAGTCCAGGAAGAATGACAGGAAAGACATCAGGAAACTCTCACACCATCGGAACGCTCCCAATACACGGCGGTCCAGGAATAGTTTCTGCTAAAGAAACAAGGTCAGCCAAACAACCGGAAATTAATAGTTTCCGAGCACATACCGCAGAAATTATCGAGGAACACTGGTACGGAGAACCAAAAACTCTCATGGGATGACCGTTGTCCATCAAAAAGTCCAGACGCTTTTCCTTGCATCGGATGACCACATCATAACTGGACAACCAGTCCATACCCAATATCATGTCAAAGTCTTCTAGGTCCAACACCTTGAGATCAGCAACAGCCAAGAAATCTCCTAAGAGAATGGGGCAACTTCGGACACACTGGTTTGAGGACACCAAATTACCAGAAGGGAACTTAATGAGGAACGAATCGTTGCCCAGCTCAGGGGTCAAATAGTGACGCTCGACGAAATCCCTTGCTACGAACGAATGGGTAGCCCCTAAATCGAACAGAACGCGCGCCCAACGATTCTTTACCTTAAATCTCCCTATAAGCGCAAACAAGAAACTAGTCTAATACAGCGAAACCAAATAGAATCAAGACTAAACATATGGCTTAAGGTCTATCCTGTGATCACTTGGGTCGAAGACTGCGCTTGCTCCTGGGTTAACACATTCAGCTTTCCTCTTCCTTTAACCTGATGCTGCGGCGGCGGCAAGGTTCAACTCGGAACAGGCTGCAATGGGGGTTGAACTAGCGGGCATTGGAACTTCATGTGCCCTTCCTGCTTGCGCTGGAAGCATACCTTCTCCTTAGTCCAACACTGGGCCGCATCGTTCCCCTTCTGCTTGCACAACTGGCAAAGCACCTCACCCTTCAGAGCACCCTGGATTGCCAGCACTCGCTGCTGCTTCTTAACTCCTTTCCTCTTGAAACACATTTCAAACGGATGGCCCGTAGAGCAGAATCTGAGTACATCTGATGAAAAGTGTGATGAAGGTAAGATCCACTTTTCCTCATATGTACAACTTTGAAATGAGAGCGGCCACAGAAACTGCATACCTCACCACCTTCCTTCTTCAAGACCAAGGTGGGCGCACCAGAATTTCCTTCTTCTCCAGCCTTTCTCTTTCCCTTCCTCATCAATGATCCTCGTTTCTTCGAATTATCGATTGCCTCAACCTTCAGCGCCTCCTCTACTACCTCGACGTACTTCTCCGACTTGTACGCACTGGCCAGTTGCTGGATATCACTGCGGAGACCACCCAGAAATCTCTTTACTCTTCCTTCTTCCGAGGCTACCAGGGCCGGAGCAAACCTGCTCAACTTGGAAAATTCAATCTCATACTCGCTCACCGTGAGCTGTCTCTGCTTCAGATGCAGGAAATCATTCATCAACTGGTCTTGCTTTACCGACGGCAAAAACTTTCTCAGCAGCATTCCTTTGAAGGTTTCCCACGAACATCCTTCGGAAAGGTCTTCCTTCTCCCACAACCACCAACTCTTTGCGAGACCCTTAAGCTATTACGCGGCAATCATCACCTTCTAATCCACCGTGATTCTTGAATAAGAGAACATCTCTTCAATGGCTATAAGCCAATCGTCCAAGGCCATGAAATCAGCTCGTCCATCATACGATGGGGGACCCAACCTTTGAAAATGCGAAATGAAATTCATTTTTGGAGGTATCGCTACTGGGGGTACCAAGGGAGCAGGATGAGTAGGTACTGTCTATCCTACTACGCGGGCCTGCAATGCGGGTTGCTGCCTAGCACCGGCAGACAACAATGCCTCAACTTGCGATTGCATCGCAATCATCTGCCTAGTCAGAGCCTCATTGCTCTGGCGCAGACTCTCGATCAAAGCTTCACTCTGCGCTCTGGATGACTCTCCCTCCGATTGGGGAGTCGACCTAGTCGTGACTCGCTTGCACGCCATCTCTGCTAAAATGCATAAACCTATAATTAAAACTTAACCTTACACTAGAACTACACTGCTTGGTTCAGAACATACATGTACAGATACTTGTCATTGCTACCACCTTGATATGGGATTTTCATGATGCTATGCTAAATTCGGGAACGATACTACATCGTCCCTCTTGTCTCATGTGCAAAGGGCATGAATGCATGAAGTTTCTATTCATTTTGTAATCATGGATGTACGTGTGTCATCATATAAGTCTTTAGCTTTGCACGTGTGCTTATGCAATGCTATGTAATGTATGTTGTGCTATGCAATTCAATAAAGTCCTTAATGCATGTTATGAGCGGCGTACACATGAAATATTATGCATCCCATACTACATAATATTGCATGTAACGAAAAGAAAAACGTGCTAATGGGCATCCATGTGATGATGGTTATGCATCCCATACTACATAACCGTCACATGTTGCCACCTATGGTGGATCTATATACAAACACATATTATGCATCCCATACTACAAAATATGCCCCGTATACTTCTTATCATGCTATGAGTGCAGTGTTCATGCTTCGGCCAAGACGTACTGATGACACATTGGTGTGTGTATGCAATGAAACCAAAACAACTACTATATCAGAATTTGTTGCCAGACCAACTTGTCGAACAACCTCCCTCTGATACCAACTGTCACAACCCGCATTTTCTCCGAATTTAGGAATATCAGAGTAAGGGAAAATATGTGTCATGACGCCACGTCATGCAGAGACAACTGCAGACGCTCAGGCGGGAACCTAGTACTTAATTAATCAAAACAAGTTTACATGATAGATCAATCATTTGAAATCATTTATTAGGTTTTGGGGCAAGAACTGTGTCTCTCAGTTCGTGGATCAACTAGTCCACCGAGAAAATATATGTATTTGCTGCGGAAGAGTACCTGATTTAGTTCACTTGAGGTCCTAAATGCACGTGATGACAGGACATAAGGTAAATGATATGCACATATCTACGTGTAGTATAGGTATAGAAAATATCTTATAGGCGACTGTAAAGATAAGGATTTTAGTTTAAAGGTATGCAATGTGGACGAAATAAAAATCATTTTATAACTATAATGCACTTAGACGTAAATCATTCCCAGAGAGCAAGATACACAAGATCTAGAAAGTAGTAGCAATTATCTGGCAAGAAAACTATAAAGTATCAAGAGGGCATAACTGGCGTCAACAACCTGACACTAACCCGTTGGCACCATACTAGCATGTCTGAACGCAAGAGAAAACTAACCACAACTACCTCGCAGCAGCGGGGTGAAACAACAACTACAAACTCTCGGAGACTCCGGGCTACAGCACTAGCAGCTAAGTCTCTGAGCCTGAGGAATTCAATAAAACAAAGAACGCCTCAGCAAGGGGATACAAGTGGCAGAAAATCTAAGCAGAAAGTAGAATAAGGCATAAGGGGTACCAACCCAGGCCAGATTCACCGAAAGAGAAGCTCCAAACAAAGAACTAAGTAAAGCATCAAGTGCACCCAAAATGCCACAACGAGGAACAAACATAGTTCAATTATCTTATTAAATTTAATTAAAGAGACTGATCAGCTCAACTTAAACGGGAGCGGTTACCTACCTCCGCCACCCAAAGCCCAAAACCGGGTGGGGGTGCCACTAGACCCAACCACCCAAACACGACTACCGTGCAAGGCTATAACATTTCCCCCACTGTCCCCCAAACACGACTACCGTGCAAGGCTAAAGACAATGGTACAGGCACAAAAAAGAAACACCCTTGGGATAGGGTCACAATGAGTAAAAATTGCACAGGACTATTCATAAGAGAACCCATAAGTTACTTAACCACGATGAGTACAAGATTTCAATAAGGAAAAGAAGTCGGAGGCATAATTTAGATACTAAGTAAATATGGGTCCTTTCTCGAGGAAATCAAGGACTAGGAACAACCATCCCTCGAGAAGTCAAAGGCTAGGATCATAAAGTTCTCGAGAATTTAAAGGGTAAGAATAATGGCTCTCGAGAAGTCAAAACGGCAGGGGGGGTACTATTCTCGAGAAACCCAAGATAGAGGAACTCTGTCCTCAAGAAATCAAAGGCAGACTATAAAAATTCTCGAGAAATACCACGGGCAAGAGATAAATCTTCTCGAGAAATCCCAAGGCAGGAAATAAACATCCTCGAGAAATCAAGACAGAGGGTATAGTTGCTCGAGAAACCTCAAGGGGTGGAAACATGCTTTTCTCGAGAAATAAAAGGGTTGGGATAAAGCTTTCTCGAGAATTTAAGGGCTAGGTCTGTCCTCCTCTCGAGAAATCAAAGGCTGGACATGAGGTTCTCAAGAGATAGACAGCAGCAGGGGGGTTGATTCGGGCTACTATAGATTTCTCCGGGAAAGACTTAGATACTTTGGGGGGAGATCGAGGGGAGTTCAAGATTGTCTACTACCCAACCACTACTCAAAATACATGCCATTCAGCACAACAAGGGTTCAAATGAGAAGAAAAAAATAATACTTGAAGAAACAAGAAGGAGGGGGGAAAGAGCCACTTGCCTTAACCTTGCGAAAACTCGACTACTCCGCTCCGACGTCAAGGAACTCTTGAGCACGAACACCTGGAGCTTTAAGGACCAAAAGGAGGAGTTAGGTCACTACCATAACTCCAAAAATTCCATGAACGGGAAATGTTTACCTCTAAAGCGAAGATCTCGCCGAGTGCTTTCCAATTCTTCTCTCCCAACGCGACTCCGACTACCACAGCCCTAGAAATCGCCGAAAACTACACGACTGGCCGCTCTCGATTTCTCGCCCGCAAGAACCTTAGGTCGGCCGACAGAGAAAGGAGATGAAAGAAATAAACCTAAACTTAAAGTATATATACTAAGATTCCAGGAATTCGTCGAACCCAGACAGAAACAATTTCGTCGAATGCAGGCTGCCTGCAGTTCATCGAACGCAGGCTGCCTGTCGTTCGTCGAACGTAGACTGCCTGCAGTTTGTCGAACGCAGGCTGCCTGCCATTTGTCGAACGCAGAGTGCATGTAGTTCGTCGAACGCAGGCTGCCTGCCGTTCGTCAAATGTAGGCTGCCTGATGTTCGTCGAACGTAGGCCGCCCGATGTTCGTCGAATGTAGACAGGGAAACACAAAAGTAGCCTCCTCTTCTATAAAAACTACAACGGCGACTGAATCACCTCAGATTTCTACAAAATCTCGCGCGCTCGATCTAAATTACATACTTTAACTAAGCTAAGGTTCAAAACTAAACCGGATGAGCTGACGTAACGTCCTTACGCCAAAATTACGCCACAACGGTCACGTAAAATAATTAACGAAATCTGGGATGTTACAAACCCTTTCTAGCTCCCCCTTATTTGGAGCATTTGTATTGTTCTTATGATTGTAAGTGTAAATTAAGCTTATGTCGTAAGGCTGTTTAAGGGAACCTGGAGCTCAGCTAAAATAGATTGTTCTGATTAAGCTGATCATCCTACTTTAAAATCAATAAGGAGGAGAGTTACTTACCTTGTGGTTGTAGTCCTCTAATTGATGTTGAATTCACAATGGTTGTGCACAACAGCTCCCCCTTAGCTCGCAGCTTTGCCTTGTTCTTTATGATTTTGCCATTTTCTGTTCCTATCACGTGCCTTGAGCACCCACTGTCCAAGTACCAAATTTCAGTGTGGCTGGTACTTGAACTATCCTGCAAGAAAGAGTTTAGTGATCCTTAGGAGCCCAAATAGCTTTGGGTCCTATGTACTTATTAGCATGATAAAATAACCTTACACTAGTTGCACCCTTTGCAGGAAGGCTCATCTTTGCACATGGCACATTAGGATTGTGCCAACATTCTATGGAAAAGTGTCCCACTTTACAACAGCACCAACATTCATGAATGTTATATCTCTGCTTCTGAACATTTCTTGAGGAATTAGCATTACTATACATGTGTTCAGGAGGGGAGACAGCTGCAGTCTTCCTGTTTCTCTCAGCAATGATTTGACTGAATGCCAATATATGTGCTGTCTTGATGCTCTTTGTCCTGATGGCATCATCTTGCTTTGGCTTGGCAGCCATACAAGATCTGATTGCATCTGACACTGAGCAACAAGCCTTGTCAACAAATTTGACAGCTGTCATGTTCTTAGCTGAAATAAATTTAGAAGAGCTTGCATTCTTATTCTTGTATGAAGGGGCGGATGTACCAAATACAAATGGTCCATGTTGGGCCATTTGAATTTCCTCATGGGGAGCCTTCATAGCACTCAATCCCATTCCCTTTCTTCCACTATGGGAAGGAGTATTTTCCTTCCTATAGCTACTTCCATTCTTCCAGTCACCATACATGCTTTCATGGTCATACCTGTTGGAAGGAAGTAATACCTTTTGAAAGGTGGTTTGAGGCTTAGCCTTACCCCTGCTCTTTTCTCCAATCCCTTCTCCTACTTCCATTTTATTGAATCCTAGTCCTCTCCTACTGGATTGAGAAGAGAAGGAGTCAATAATAGGGAGCACATATTTTGGCTTGGCGAATTGAGCCACTAGGCTTCTTTCTTTCACAAGCTTCTCCTCAAGATCCTTGATGACCCTGTTCTTCAGGGATATGGTGCTCAGATGGGTGATAGTTATCCCGGTCAGATGGCTAATTTCTCTATACATCTGATTCATCTTGGTAGAAGATTCAGTGCATTCTTATTTTTCCATCTTAAGGGAATCTATCTCTTGGGCTTGCCTCTTGGCTAGCTTTTTGCTCCTTTTGAGAGCTTCCAAGAGAGCATCATACTTGTCAATCAATTGATTTACATCTACTTCAGATTCTGAATCACTTTAATCAATTGATGAAGGTCCTCCAGATTCTGGGCCTGATTCATCCTTAGAGAGAGAGGCAGGAGTAGGTACCTGGTTAGGTGTGTCCTGACAGTTTTCATCATCTGATGTTAAGGCCATTAGGCCAATATATTCTTCAACATCTTCATCCACCTCCATATCACTGTCTGAATGTGATAGAGGGGCCCTGATGCCCACCTCTACTGCAGGAAAGTCCTCATCTTCCTCAGCTACAAACAGCCCAATATAGGCCTCTTCCTCATCATCTGAGTCTGATGATGATGACTCAGATTCACTCTAGCTTTTGTCCTTCTTAGCTTGGAAGGATTTCTCACCTTTTCTTCCCTTCTAGTGATAAGGCTTGTTATCACCGTTATCTTTTCTTTTGACTGGACAGTCAGCAATGACATGTCTAGGCTTACTGCAGCAATAACAAATCACATTAGTTAAACCATGTTTAGCATATTTATAGTCATACCTGCCCCCTTTGGGGTGATGGCTATCTGCCCTGCCTGAATCCTTCATAGGATGTGAGGAGGAGGAAGGCTTATTCTTCCACTGCTTCCTTTTCATCATCTTTTTGAATTGCCTTGAGAAGGCAGCAAATTCCTCATCAGAAGAGCTGTTTTCAGATGAGCAGTGATCTGAATTGTCTGAGTCAGCAGCCCTTCTTGAAGGGGTAGGAATTCTTGTCTTTCTCTTCTTGGACCCTTCAGCCTTGAGGGCCACAACCTTCTCCCTAGCATGAGGCCTGGAGGAGGTGTCCTCTTCCTTTCTAGCAGATAGTTGCATCTCATATGAGAGCAACTTTCCAAACAGAGTGTGAGGAGGAGTTTTACTCAGCTTTGTCAATTCCCTGATGGCACAGATTTTGGTATCCAGTCTCTAGTTAGAGATTTTAGGAATTTAACATTCAACTCATAATGAGTGAAGGTCTTTTCATAGGTCCTCAACTCATTTACTATTCTAAAGAATCTTTCATAGCACTCAGCTATGCATTCCTGATTTTGTTGCCTAAAGGCTTCATGCTCCTGATTGAGGAGGGATTTCCTATCATTTCTCACTTCTTCAGTCCCTTCTATGTACACAATCAATGTATCCCACATCTCCTTTGTAGTCTCACAGTGCTCCAAGTTTTGGAAAGTTGAATCATCAATAGCATTGGCAATTATATTTTGAGCCCTTTTATCCATTGTAGCCAATGCTCTCTCATCCTTTGTCATTTCAGTGTAATACTTGCCTAGTAGGATCAATGGTGGAGGGCTTTGTGATAAGGAAGGGGCCTTCCTGAACAGTGATATAGATTCTAGGGTCCAAAGCTTCCATGTACAACCTCACCCTTTGTTTCAAAATGCCAAAGGTTTCCTTTTTGCATATAGGAAGCTTCATGGAACCCATTTCTTTCTGAACTCCATTAGAAGCCATTGGATTCAGAATTAATAATACCTATGTAGGATCTGGTCAGACAGTTAAGATACTACAACAAATTACACTTTTAGTAAGGACTAAAAATGTTACAAAAGGTAACTAATATCGTTACACAAAGTTTTTGTAACGAAATTTACTTTATGTGACGACCGTTACCTAAGGCTCGACGCTAGAAGTTCTTGTAACGAATTTTTGTTTGTCGTTACAAATAATTTATTTGTGACAAAAATTACTTCCTCACAATAAGATGAGTTATAGTAAAGAATATTTCATTACAAATGTTTGACTTCTTCCTCACTAAAAATAAATTAATTTATATATCAAATTTATTAATATTAATTTGTCGTTACAAATAACTTTTTTGTAACAATCATTATTTCATTAAAATATAATAACCAATTGCTAAACAAGACCATTAATATAAACATATTCTTTTAATTTTATTAATACACAAAACTAAGGGTGGGAGATGGCCCAAACCCCTTAATACAATCCAATGAAACTTTAAACTCTAATATACATTGTTCATGAAAAATATTGAAACTAGAGATATTACAAAATTAGAACATCTCTCAACAATTAAAATGCTTAAAATTTTACATGATATTTAGGAATTCTAACTTTATAAGCAAATCAACTTTATGTCATTTTCATCAGGAGCAGATCAATCTCTTGTCATACTTGTTCACTTTTGTATTTGATTCATCCTCGATGCACTAAATATAATCTGAAAATGTCAACAAAAAATAATAACGAAAGAATATGTTAGCTTTATGTTACTTCCTCTAAGTGATTACAAGAATGTCATAAATGAAATCATATTAATAACATATCATATTTATTCCTAGATAAATGAATTTTTTACACAATAAAAGATGAAAATATACAAATTCCTAAAGCACCAGAACGAAAGAAAAGACGCAGTTTTATAGTTGATTGTTATAAAAATGATGTAATTCAAAGCAAGTAGAGTACAAGTGATGCACACAATGGGTAAATTTCCAAAACTAATAAAAGATCAGAACACTTTCCAATGATACTAAAAGTTTTAGTCCACTAATAACAATGAAAAACTTAAGGAAGATTGAGATGTAAATAACAAAAAGATAAATATAAGAGCATCTAAACATATGATTATCTGCAAAAATTTACAGAATCTCTTATAGACTACAACTATAGGAACCATTGCTTGTGATTATCCTTATCCTTCTCTACAACTCCACCAGATGCCTAATTAAATGTAACTCAAATGCAACATAACATTAAGAAAGAGATGTTGTAACAGAAAAAAGGTGTGGCAAAAAGAAGAACAAACCGATGGGGTGAGCATTGGGGCTTTTGGCGAAATGAGGAGGATCTTGGACGCCTTCACTGTATCGAGAAGCTTGGACAGCAATGGAGATACTTCGCCAGTAAGCACATAAGGAGAAATCAGAGAAGGTTCAACAATGTCAATCTGTAAAAATAAATTAGAAACATTGTTTAAAGTTGTATTAGGCTTAAATTTATGCGTCTTGCAATCTCATGAGTATAAAAATACCATATATAGCTTGGAAAATTTCTTCAAAATCTGACTTTTGATTACGCCAAAGTAGGTCAAGTGCTTTTTGCCTTGTTAAGGAGGCAACCATTACCAGCTAACTTATATTATAGCTCTCATTGTTTCTTCAGAAGCAAAAAACTAAAAAGTCAATCATGAATAGTGGAGAGATGATGTGCATGAGATGTTTAATTTCACCAACTTAACAAATAATAGGAAAAATATTACAGATCACATCCACATGTATAAAAAATGATAAAATTGATATTAATGAACCCAAATTATAAAATGAAATGGTAAAAAACCTTCATCACATTCATAATTTTGGGATTTATCATCCCAAAGTGAAGAAATGGTCCTAACAGGTCATGTGGTTGAAATGTCAACAGATCAAGAAAATGAATAGTAACACATCTTGTTTTTTTATTGTAGATGGGCTTCATCGAGAGCTTTCCCATCACTATCGGAAGCCATTTTAGAAGAATAACCTCTAGAATTTGCTGCAAGATGCTCAACTTGACCGCATCGAGAATATTTTTCTTGTGCTCTAGCATTGTGTTGATCAATTCAACTTTTAATTCATTTGACTAAGTATCCACTATAAAAAGAAATATTGTGCTTAACTATAGAACTTGTTAATCTGAGTAGTTTTCAGGAGGAATAGACCAAAAGGTCAAAAAAGAGATGAAGGGTGAAGAAGAATTATAGGATTACCATGATATCAGGAAAGTCCCCATGAACTGCCTGTCAAGTCAGATGGAAGCGGACTTATGGAGACCTCGAGAAGGAGCAATGGGAGGAATTGAACATACAAAAAAAAAGTCAGATGAAGATGAATTTTTTTCTAAATCAGATCAGTAGAAAATGAAATCATATTTAATTTCGCAGCCCAATTATTATTTTGCAAGATGGCTCAGATGTAAGTTTATGTCGACGACATCATTGAAAAATAAGAGTTTTGAGGAGCTATAATGTCATCTGAGCACCTAAGAGGCAAAAATTTCATTTAAGCATTTCATCAAATATATGACGCATAAACAATTGTTAGCTGCTCCTGTCCATTTTTTGGACTGGCCCAAACAAAGAAAGGGAAATGACACAACAACAATAGCAATTTTTGGGGGAAAACAAAATGATCCAATGGAAGAATAATGGTGTCTCCTGCATATGCTATCAATTTATTATTTGGGCATAAACTTTTTTTTCAAAAAAAGGGAAATAAACACAACAACAATAACATTTTTGGGGGGAAATAGGGAAGCAAGCACATCACCACAAACTTAATTTTTTTCCAGCACTAAAATAAGCAAGAAATTGAAAAAAAAGTAAATGCATGAATTCATTAGTGCATTTAAAATAAGCAAGAAATAGGGAAACGAACACACACCTATTAATTATGTTTGTCAGATAAATGAACACACAACTATTGTAACATTTTATTTTGGACTTAAATGGTAATAGAAAGATAACCCACCCATATGTGAAATGTAAAGTAAATACATCAATGAATACATCGAATGGATAGAATCTATTAAATTATCGACTATTTTAGGGTTCATTTGGCCCGGCGGTGGTGGGCGGCGTTTGTGGCAAACGCCGCCGCAAGGCGCGTAACCAAATGGCGGGTGGCGGCGTTTGCCGCATTTGCACCCGCCGCGCCATGAGAAATGGAGCAAAAGCTCCAATTCGATCCCCCTCCTCCAGTTCGATTGCCGCGTTTGCACCCGCCGGTTCTTGCCCGCCACCGCCGCACCAAATAAACCCTTAATTTAATAAAAAATAATTTTCCTTTCATTTGGACAATTGATCAAACTGTTGGAATGCAGTTAATTTATCACTAAATTTAATATTGCCCAATGCACTTAAAATGTTTCATGGTAACGCTCAGAAATCTTGATGGAGATGTTGATTCTTCAGTTCTGGTAGGTTTGTGAGATTTTGGAAAGGGGAGGTGTGAAATCAGAAACCTGTTTCGTGGGAAACAGATTTAAGGATCTGCATTAGAGAAGGACGGTGTAAGGATCATTGCAATTTCATGGAGAAGAAAAAGGCTTGCCCGTGGTTGTTTGGTGGTGTGAAACCCTACTGAAATTTCTCCAGACGGATGAGCATGCATCAGATCTTATTTCAAGTGGGCGAGGAATATGAAAAGAATGTTGGATGAAGAATGAAGTTGAGAAGCAGAATTTTTTTTGTAAAGTAAAATTAGAAGTGAAATAAGATCTGTAACGATGGTTGAATAAGAAAAGTTGTGTTTGATAGTTACCTTTGTAGAGATCTTAAAGGTGGAGTGGGACGACCTAATGACGAACACCTCAGTGGTTTCTCAGTGGTTCCATTGTCAAAAATGGAGATGAGATCTGAAATGCAAGGTGAGAAAGAAAACTGAGGATCCCTAAGAAGACATTTGCGGAATCTTACAGGTTGAAGAGGGCGGAGATCCTCACAGTCGATGGAGTGGTGATCTAGCAGAAGAGAAGGTTGCGTCCATGGAGCAGCTGGTTGAAGATTGTTGCGTCCATCGAGAGGCTGGTTGAAGATCGCGGAGGAGCGAAGTCGATGGTTGCACGGTAGAGGGTTGAGGGCTTCGAGGCAGAGGGATTTGGAGGGATAAGTGGATGGAAAGAGGAAAAATGGAGGGAAAATGAAATATTAGATAGGCTGGGAGAAATGTTGGAGGAGAAAAATAGGCAATATAATATTTGTAAGTATAAATAATTAAATATATTTAAATTGAAAGACCATTTTTTTGTGTTTACTAAAGCTGGAGTGATGCACCTGGAACTTCATTGCATTCTTCGTTGGCTCATCGCCGGAGTTGATCAACTGTGACCTAAATCGCGGCGTCAAAGCTTTTTGCTGGAGCGCACGAACGTACTCATATATGTTTTGCTGGAGCGAGCTTTGCCTTTATCTCACCATTATTTTTTAATTAATAATACATATTCATTTATACAGAATTAGTTGTGTGAAGCCTGCTTGGATGTCGTCAAAGCCCGCATGGATACAGACAAAGCCCGCTGAATGATTTCTCAAACTTGGATGTAAGCGAAGCCCACCGAAGAAGGCAAAGCTCGCTTGGATGCGGGTGAAGCCCGCCGATTGATTGATGTCGTCCGTCAAATAATACCGCCCGTCGATTGATTGATGCCACACACCGAATGAGCCCACCTGCCAAATAATGTCGCCCGCCGAACGTTGTCACCCGCCAAATATTGCTGTCATCTAAATGTTGCCGCTCGTCAAATGTTTTTGTGCGCCAAATGTTCGTCGTACGGGGAGCCCCACACACTATCAATTGTGTGTGTGTGTGTGTGTGTGTGTTTATGTGTGTGTGTGTGTGTGTCTGTGTGTGTGTCTGTGTGTATTCATGTGTATGTGTGTGTGTGTGTGTTCATGTATATGTGTGTGTGTGTGTGTGTGTGTGTTCGTGTGTATGTTAGTGTGTGTTTGTGTCTGTGTCTGTCTATGTTTGTATTTGTCTGTGTCTGTGTCTATCTTTGTCTATGTCTGTGTCTGGCTGTATCTGTGTTTGTGTTTGTGTCTGCGTGAGTGTGTGTTTGTGTCTGTGTTTGCGCGACTGTGTGTCTGTGTGATCTCTAGCTATGTGTGTTTATGCATGTGTGTGTCTGTGTCTGTGTGTCTATGTCAGTGTGTGCTTGTGTCTATTTGTGTGAATGTGTTATGCGTTTCTGTGTGCGTGTGCATGTGTGTGATTATGTTTGTGCATGTGATTGTGTGTCTGTGTCTATTTGTCTGTATGTGTCTGTATTTGTGTCTGTGTATGTGTGCAGTGTGTGTGTCATCCGTGTGTGTGTATGTGTTTGTGTGTCTGTGCATGTGTGTGTCTGCCTGTGTGTCTATGTGTCTATATGTTTATGCGTGAGTCTGTGTGTTTGTGTTTGTGTGTGTGTGCGTGTGTGTGTGTGTGATTGTGTGTGTGTGTGTCTGTGTGTCTGTGCGTCCACGTGTGTGTGTTTGTATGTAATGAGATACAAGAAAGGGAAGAAATGACTAGATCATAACACAATTTTCCTCGATGAAAAAATAATGATGTAATGAGACAGTACCCCGGCAGCGACGATACCTCCGCCAAAACTGTACTCTCCCACTCTCAGACGCTCGATCGATCAACTAACAGTGCATAGGAAAAGCGCACGTGCCCCACAGACATAAGAAGAATGATCGGGTGCACTCAGTAGGAGGGCTAGTTTGTTGTAGTCCTTACAATTTAGTCCTTACTATAGGTGCCCTTTATGACCAACCTCGCTTTGATACCACTTGAAATATTATAGGTATGTGATCTAATTCACCTAGAGGGCGGGGGGGGGGGTGAATAGGTCTTTTGATTTCTACTTAGATGGTAGAGATAGTTAAAATTATTTTAAGCAAGTAATCAAGCAAACCCAGAAAACACACAAGTGTTTAAAGTGGTTCCCCAAGACAGTGTGTCTATGGGTAGTCCACTATCCCCTTCACCCTTCTAATAGTGTGTTAGATAGGGCCAACTCCTCCAATCTCAGCTCCAAGAACTTACAACACAGTTCCCTCAGGATCTCTCAGGTTTTCCCAAACTGTACCTCAGGCACAGCAGCCCTACCTCAGAGGAATCCACCTCCTACAGCTCAGACCACCTGCTGGTCCTATCTCAGATCACACAGATCCTACCTTAGAGGAATCCACCTCCTACAGCTTAGACCACCTCCTGGTCCTATAACCTCAGGACAAATGGCCCTACAAACTCAGGCCTAACAACCCTACAAATTTAGGCCTAATAGCCCTACAATCTCAGGCAAATAACCCTACAAACTCAGGCAAATAGCCCTACAGTAAAAGAGTTTTTGAAGCTTACTACAATAGACAGAAGTGAGAAGAAGTCTCCTGTAGTTCCTGCACAGCTTGTGCTTTCTTGTAGCTGGAGATGATGATTGCAGCTACAAACTGATCTTCCTCTTCAGTTGAAGGATGGAAGATCACCTTGCTCCTTCTTGTAGAGGAGCTATCTTTATCTCTCAGATTCTTCTTGCTTGTTCAGTGAGCAGGAGGAGAATGAGGAGAACGGGGGTCATCAATGGAATAGTGAATTTGTTTTAGTACTCTACCAGCACTTCTCAAAAGTGCCCTAACTTTTTCTTTTATACACCCTTGATCTTCAACGGCTCTCAGCCGTCCTTCTGATAGATATGGGAGTGGTTGGTGGACCCCACAAAAATTTTCTGCAGCTTGCAGCAAATGCAGAACCCGCCATGTCACGTTTGAACTGTCTCAGCTGTTGGGCTGAGATGGCTTCCTCATCTCAATGAATTCTGTCGATCTGCAGAGAAGTTTCTGCGTTCAACGAACTACATTCTGCTTTCGTCGAACTGCATTCTGCATTCGACGAACTTCATTCTTCGTTTGACGAACTCGCCAAGTCTCAACATCTGCTTATGTCCCGTCTCTGCGTTCGACGAACTTCATTCTTCGTTCGACGAACACGCCAAGTCTCAGCTGATATTTGCTGCTTCTTTCCCGTCTCAGCGGATCCGCTGGGACAGACAGTCATCTCAGTGGTTTCTTCTATCTGCAGCTCAGCTTGCCCAGATGCCTTCTCAGCGGCTACTGGTCTTGTCTCAGCAGTTTAGTCGAGACAGTGAGACCTTCTCAGCTGATTAAACATTACACCTTTGAATCTATTCCATTGTATGGAATATCATCTTCCTGTACAATACTAGAGACAATATGGATTGTATCAAATATAATATGTACTTAGCATTGGGAGTGATGCCTCTTCAAATCAAAGGAACATTGAGGGCAATATTCCCAACTGCTAGAGCATCTTTAGGCCGTATCCGGGGAAGGATAGGCTAGGGCCACCGGTTTGTGGGGATACGAGTTGGGAGAGAAAATGAAAAAGAGTTTGATTATTATTTGTCTCTGATTTCTAGCGTTATAAGAAATCAAGTTTTAAAAACTCTTCTTTTCATATTAACAAAATGATGTCTCATTTTTATATGCTTGATTTCTTATCTTAAACTCTTATATTTTCAAATATATTAAAAATATAATATATGTTTTTAAAACCCTTATTCACCCCCCCCCCCTCTAATGGCGCCTACCGATCCAACAAGTGGTATCAGAGGGGGTTATTCCAAATCGGCTTAACAACCGGGAATAATGGCATCTTATGATCTCGCTTTTCCAGAGGGTCATAGTTTTAGTAGACCACCTCTTTTTACTGGGTCAGAAAAAATAGGATGATGTTTTTTCTTATGACCATGGATGTAGAAGTTTGGAATATGGGAGAAGTTCGGTACTCTCCTACTACAGTTGTAGTAGGAGAGGCTACGATTCAAAAACCTAAGGATATATGGGACGACAACGATAAACTAAGGTGCAAAATAATGCAAAAGCAATGAACGCTTAATATTATGCTTTAAATCGAACTGAATTTAATCGAATTTCTGCATGTGTAACTGCTTATGATATTTGAAACCAATTAAAAGTTACTCATGAAGGTACATCGCAGGTATAGATGCAAAGCTATTCCAACTGGAATCGGAATATGAAAAATATAGGATGGATGCTGAAGAAGACATCAACTCGATGTACACACGTTACAAAAATCATCAACGCTTCAAAAGCTCTTGGAAAGATCTACTCGGACAGGGACTTGGTCAGAAAAATTCTTCGCTCTCAACCTCCAAGGTTCAATCAAATGGTGACGGCCATCTCAGAGTCACACAACCTAAGAATGCTCCAGATTGATAACCTTATTGGGAATCTCAAAACCCATGAGGTAGAACTCCATATTCAACACGATGAATACAACATGGAGCCAAAGAAAAAGGCATTGGCACTAAAGTCAAAGAAGGAGAGCATCGAATATGATGATGAAGATGAAGGAGGTCTCATGGTGAAGAACTTCAGGAAGTTCATTAGAAATCTAGAAAGAAGGAACACCTTCCGGAAATACTTCCAAAAAAATGCTCTACGAAAAGGATCTTCCTCTTCATCAAAGAAAGAAAAATTAAGTGAAGACGTAGAAGAAAGACAGCCACCGGAGTGCTATCACTGCAGAAAGACCGGGCACATTCGGAGCCAGTGCCCAAATTATCAACAAAAAGAATGATACAAAGTGAAGAAGAAAAAGAAAGTGTTGAAATCCGCAACTTGGGATGATTCTTCCTCAGAAAAATCAAGCAGATCTAAGTCAAGCAGCGAGGGGGAAGCAAACTTATGTTTAATGGAAAAAAGCAATGATAACGACACCAGTCTTCTTAGTGACACTAAGGTAACTCCTCCCACCTTCGAAGAACTTTATGATGAATTTGTTCTAACTTGCAAAGCCTATGATAAAGCTATAGAACATAATATTATTTTAAATCGTGAAAATGAATCTATCATCAAGGAAAATCATAAGCTTACAACAAAATAATTTCTTTTAAAAAGAGAAAGGTTTCATGTTAAGAGTGTGAGCACTCCCTATGTAAGGTAAAATAACTTGAAGTTTCTCTTTCTAAGGCCCTCTCACAAATCAAAACTCTTAAAAAGAAAAGGGGGACTTAGAGAGAAAACTAAAAACCTCTCTCTTACAAATTGAAAATAACAGAAAGGGCTTTGAAAATAAATGTGCCATGCTTGTTAAAGAAAATTCATCTCTTAAAAAACAAACTCATGACCTCAATTTGGCCATCAAAAAATTTGGAATTGGTCAAAAATCCCTGGACATGATTTTGGGAAAACAACGTACTAGTTCTGGAAAATTTGGGCTTGGATATCAAAGTGACCACTACCGTCCGGTGCTAGCCACTAACGCAGGCGGTAGCTCATCATTTAAAAATTCTTCTGGTTTTTCTAAAAATCAAACTTCATCCAGTAAGAGCAGTGTAGAATTTCAGAAAAGGGTCTCAACCCCCTTTATTTCGTGTGCAATCTGTCATAGGTTTGGACACACGTATAGCTCTTGTAGGAAAATAAAACAGGGATCTTTAAAGAAAATTTGGGTACCTAAGGCATCCACCTATTCTATGGGTGGTACCACTTGGGTATCCAGATCTTTACTCTCATCTTCTTTCTAGATTTGCAGGAAGGCTAAGGAAATGGAGGACGTGTGGTACTTGGACTCGGGCTGCTCTAAGCACATGGTGGGCAACAGAGCAAAGTTCCTTATCTTAGAAAAGAATAAAGGAGGGATCGTAACCTTTGGAGATAAGGGTAAAGGAAGGATCATGGGAGTAGGTACAGTGGGTAACGAATCTTTTCTTATCTCTAATGTTTTTTATGTAAAAGGATTAAAACATATCTTAATATCTATTAGTCAATTGTGGGAAAAAGGATTAGATATCTTATTTGAGTCATCCACAAATCTTTGCAAAATATTTAACCCTAACGGAAAAGATGTTTTACTAACTGCACCTCGAATTCATAACGTTTATATAGTTTCCTTTCATGATCTTTCCAAAATCTATAAAATGTTTTATAACTAAAAATGACGAGTTGGAACTGTGGCATAGACGTTTAGGTCACACTAGTACAATGTTCATTTTATAACTAGCCAAAATGGAATTGATTAGAGGATTGCCTAAATTGAATGGAAATTTATCTTCACTATGTTCTCCATGTCAAAAAGGAAAATTTACAAAATCTTTTTTAAAAGGAAAAACAAAATATCTACTACAAAACCTTTGCAATTAATTCATATGGATCTCTTTTGTCCCGTTAGCACTACAAGTCTTGGTGGAAGAATATATACATTTGTTTTAATTAATGATTTCTCTAGATATTTTTGGACTTTATTTCTCTATTCCAAATATGATGCGTTTTGCGAATTTTCAAAATTATGCACTCGAATTCAAAATGAACTAAATTTAAAAATAAAATGCATTCACTCAGATCATGGAGGAGAATTTGAAAATGAAAATTTTAAAACTTTTTGTGAAATGATAGGTATTAAGCATGAGTTCTCCGCTCCACGCACACCTCAATAAAATAGTGTTGTAGAGAGAAAGAATAGGACAATCCAGGAACTAGCATGTACTATGCTATCTAAATATAAATTACCTAAGTACTTTTGGGCCGAAGCCGTAAGCACATCATGTTATGTACTGAATAGAGTCATGCTTCGTCCATCTTTAAATCTCACACCATATGAACTATATTATCAAAAGAAACCTAACGTATCATATTTTAAAGTATTTGGGTGTACATGTTTTATTCTAAATACAAAAGATGCCTTAGGAAAGTTTGATGAAAAATGTGATGAAGGAATATTTCTTGGATACTCTTCAACTAGTAAAGCTTATAGAATGTATAACAAAAGAACAAGTAAGGTTGAAGAGTCTATTAATGTAAAATTTTATGAATTTATTTCTTGTGTAGAAAGGCTTCATACAGGTACAAATGATGAACCTTTGCCATCCTTGGAGCATGACAAAGAGGAACCTGCCAAAGAAGAGCAGGAGGAGGCCAAGGAAGATGAATTTGTGCCCCCAAGCATCTTTAACTTCTCAAAAGATCATTTAAAGGATCTAGTTATTGGGGAACCATCTATTGGGGTAAGAACTCGATCTTCTCTTCATGAAACATTTTCAAATATTTGATTTGTTTCCAAAATTGAACCTAAAAACATTTCAACTGCTTTAAATGAAGAATTTTGGTTTTTGGCGACGAATGAAGAGTTAGATCAATATGAAAGAAATAAAGTTTGGAACCTAGTAGAACATCCATATAATCATCCCATTGTCGGCGTAAAATGGATATTTAAAAATAAATTACATTGTGAATCTAGGATTACAAGAAATAAAGCTCGCTTAGCCGCCCAAGGCTTTTCTTAAATAGAGGGGGTAGATTTTGACGAAACTTTTGCACCCGTTGCTCGCTTAGAATCTATACGAATATTTTTTGCATTTGCTAGTTATAAAAGGATAAAACACTTTCAAATGGATGTTAAAAGTGCTTTCTTAAATGGGTTTCTAAAAGAAGAAATTTACGTAGAACAACCCCCGGTTTTATAAACGAAAAATTTCCAAATCATGTTTATAAATTAGAAAAAGCGCTTTATGGTTTAAAATAAGTGCCCCGTACATGATATGATAGACTTACATCATTTTTGTTAAATCACAGTTATGTCATGGGAAGTGCCAACAACACACTCTTCATTAAGTATAATAATAATAATTTAATTATTTTACAAATATATGTTGATGATATCATTTTTGGAGCCACTAATGAAGAGTTGTGTAATGTAGTAGTCTTAGTAATGAAAAATGAATTTGAAATGAGTCTTGTAGGTGAACTCTCTTATTTTTTTGGTTTTCAAATTTCACAACGAGATGATGGTATCTTTATTTGCCAAACAAAATATGTTCATGATATGCTTAAATAAATTGGATTTGAAAATCTTAAACAAGCTTCTACACCTATGAGTGCTTCTTTAAAACTAGAAAAGATGAATCTGGAATTTCTATTGATCAAACTTTATATAGAGGTATGATTGGATCTCTTCTTTACTTAAGTGCATTTAGACCAGATATAATATTTGTCATATGTTTATATGCTCGCTTTCAAGCCAATCCAAAAGAATCTCATTTAAAAGTGGTAAAACGTATTTTTCGTTATCTAATAGTGTCTCAAAATTAGGATTATGGTACCCACACAATGATTCATTTACACTTAACGGCTATTCCGATTTTTATTATGTCAGAATTTCACTAGATCGAAAAAGCACTAGCGGTACTTGTCACTTTTTAGGATCCTCATTAGTTACATGGTCTAGTAGGAAACAATCTTCAGTTGCACTCTCCACCACGGAGGCCGAATACATCGCTCTTGGGAGTTGTTGTGCACAAGCGTTATGGATGAGCCAAACTCTATAGGATTTTGGTTTTTATCTCAAACACATTGATTTCAAATGTGACAACAAAAGTGCCATAGATCTTACAAATAGTCTCGTTCACCACTCTAGATCCAAACACATAGATGTTCGTCATCATTTCATTAGGGATCACATTAAGAAATAGCATGTAAAGTAAGTTTCATTGGTACGGACTCCCAACTTGCTGACATATTCACTAAACCTCTTCCCGATGCAAGATTTCGATTACTACGACTTGAATTAGGTGTCCTAGATCTTTCGGGTTCACATTCTTAAACACAATGGTTTTACGCAATTTTTACATATCTAAACATCTTCAAATCTTCTAAAATTTCTACATATAACTAAACTTTGGACACTTAACAAATATCAAAAATTAGATTTTTCAAAATCCTAAAAAATCATGTACTATTTCCAGCGCTAGCGCTGGCGCACCTATCTGTTTTTTGGTATTTTTAAAATTTTATAAAATCCCTAAAAATAAGCTATATTATATGTACTACTTATTTTTGCATTTCTGCTTTTAAGTGATTTTTGAAAAATCAAAATACAAAAAGCCAAAATTACAAAAAAATAACTTTTTTCACTACCTTTCTTTGTTTATGTGTCTGATTTCTATTCCTATATGCAAAAATCAAATACAAAAATATAAAACAAAAAAAATTATCAAAAATATCTTTTGAACTTAACTTTTCTATTTACAAATATCTTGCGAAAGGGAGATTTGGGCTATCATCCCATCACATCTCCTAGTACCGGGAGAACCCCTCACAGGGTAGACCTCGGGATGTCCAAGATCAATTATAAGAGTTCAAACTTTAAGACAATCTTATAAAATCTAAAAAAAAAACTGTATGGACTTTATTGTGAAAATAAAGCATGATTTAATCTATCATTTACACCTTCTATAATTTTGAAATTTTTCTTTTCCAACTACCTTGAACAATTGTGTTTATCATGTTTTGATATATCTAATCGTATGTGCATCAAATTGTATGGTAAAAGTTGTGTAGATCTAAGCTTACATGCCTCTAAGTATGAGTAAATGCTTTATGGTTGATAATGATACTCATTCACTCACTTATTTTGGCAAAGTTTACATGTGCTTTTAATCTAAGAATGCTTGCATGTGTTTTGTAGTTGTACAATGAATTAAATTTGCACAAGTATCTTACCTACACTACTTTTATTTGCACTCATAAATTTAAGAAAAGTGGTTGTGCTCTCAAAATTTCATTGGTTTGCAAAACAAGTGTATTCGGAGAACTTTCTACAAAACAAAAAAATTGAATGAAATAAATTGACAAAGATAACTCCACCAAGCACTACTTGAACCTCCTGATAAGTCTTAATGAGCATTGTGAGGTTGAGCACCCTGGAAAGAATAGTAAAGTGTCTTGTGGAAACCATAAATTTTTCATTACACCACTTGTTCTTTTCTATGTGCACCGAAGGGTGTGGAAGTATAATTATTTGTGTTTTATTGTGAACTTTACCTTACATTTGTCTTGTATTTTTGACTAAATCATTTGTTTACTCTCTTCAAAATACACTTATGTGCACATCATTATCTTCCATAACACTTCTTCTCATGAGTATTGGATGCTAATGCTAAATTTTATACTCTCTTTATATAAAATACACTAGATAACCTTGCATGCTCTCTACAATGTTTGGTATGTCTTGAATTTGTGAATTGGAATAACATTGTAGTAGTCCCTTTTTGATACATTTCTTTCATGCTTGGTTATTTTATTATCAAATTTAAAAGAAAAATGATTTACAAAAACATCTTATCATTTTGGACTTTCACTTATATTTCTTCATATGAATCATTATGTTTACAAAAAGATGTTTCTTGTAGCTCTATAAGTCTTCCGCAACATTACTATATAATGTTTACTGTGTGTTTTTTTATGCTTATCTCAAGTCTTCATACTCAGAATTCCTTTTTCTTCAATAACGTGGTAGACTGGCATGGTAAATGTTATATTTATTCAATAAAACTCTGATCTATTTCTATAAAAAAAATTAAGCTTAAAAGTTCTTATCATTTCCTCTTAAAGCTCTATCATGCCTTATCTTCTTATCGAAAAAATCCTCTTTTATGTCTATTGCTTCCTTACCCACTTTTGCTAATAACAAAAGGGGGAGAACTAACATGATAAATATTAATCGCTATCAAATGGAAAACTAATATGACTAATGATTAAGATAATATCCTACATATTAGGGGAGCATTCATATAGGGGGATCAAGTATTTAGGGGGAGCAATTCTAAATACTTAAATCAAAATTATCCTAAGTCATCACTTTCACACTCACACAGGTAGGTTTCATCATACTTATATATTAATGCTCTAATTTATCATTAATGGATTTGTTATTATCAAAATGGGGAGTTTGTTGGAACATCATCTTCTGCATATCCTAGGTTTGAGAATAACAAATCATAAGTGTATTTGATCATGTGTGTTTAAGTGTGCAGGAAATAAGTCCATATGACTCAAGGGTAACAAAAGAAGGTTGCCCCCAAATTTAAGCCCATAATTCCAACATACCAACTAGCGCCGGTGGTTGCACCTAGCGCGGGAGCTATCGATGATTAGTGAAATTCTGGGAGCATCTTTAGAAGGCGCTAGTGCCAGGTGGTAGTGAATAGCGCAGGCGGTAGCGCGGAACAAGAGAGGTAAGGCGGGAGGGTTTCCTCAGAATGAAGATACGCACGCACAGAATAATTCAGAAATGGGGATAGCGCCGGCGGCAACGCTAGCGTAGGCGCTAACACTCACTCCTATAAAAAGAGGCCTCTTCTCTTGTTTTTCTCAGACAAGTTTGAGAGAGGTTGAGTGATAGAATTCTAGAGCCTTACTCTGCTGAAAAGTAATCTCCCACCAAAGTTCCATGAATTTCTGAAGGAGGATTTCTTCACGCTGAATTCAAATGACGATCACTTCTTCAATTCTTATACTACAACGGTCCTTCGTCTCCAACTTCAGAAGTTCTTCAAGAGAGAGATTTTAATATTATTGTCATTTTATTTCTCATCTTTTCTTGTAATCATTTAGTGAACTTGCCTCGTGTTGGCGACTAGGTCTTGGTAGGACATAGGGAAGATATTCACCTCGTGTTGGCGACTAGATCTAGGTTAGGTCTAGGAGGTGCTAGAGGCCTTATCTGGGGAAGGATTGGGTAGAGCGGCTTGAGGCCGTATTCAGGGAAGGAAAGGCTAGGGCCACTAGTTCGTGGGAATACGAGTCGGGATAGAATATGAAAAAGAGTTTTATTATTATTCGCCTCTGATTTCTAGCGTTATAAGAAATCAAGTTTTGTAATACTCTTCTTTACATATTAATAAAATGATGTCTCATTTTTATATGCTTGATTTCTTATCTTAAACTCTTATATTTTCAAATATATTAAAAATATAATATAAGTTTTGAAAACCCTTATTCACCCCCCCCCCCCCCCCCGCCCCTCTAAGGGCGCCTATCGATCCAACATGGGTTCCATCCGATACGGGGCCCGAGATACAGGCCTCTCTCCTAGTAGTTGGATATGAAAATCCACCTCTCTGTGTGGGGGTAGTCTGGGAAACAAATCGGGAAAAACATCTAAAAAGTCCCGCACCACTGATATATCTGAGATGCTATCCTCCGTCTCCTTCATCTCGAAGTTGGTCATGTATACCTCATCTCCCTGGGTGTGGGACTTAACAACCTGAAAGAAGATAACAAAATATGGGAGATGGGTCAAATACTATTAAAAATGAACTCTGAATAACCATGCCTCAAGATGACCCACTTTTCCATGCAATCGATCTTTGCATGACGCCAGTGCAACCATGTCATGCCCAAAATGAGATGAAAGTCTGGCATCTGCATCATCATTGCTAGTGTGTCGAATATATTTCCAACGATGGGTACCTCCATGCTGCACTTGGCGGAGGATATTTACTCTGAGCAATCTGGAAGGCATGCCCTCCGGGTAATTCCTGTAAAATGTTGCACCCTATCCAGCTCATCCACGAAGTCTTCAAAAATTAAGGAATGTGTGGCACCCATATAGAAGAGGGTGAGGGTGGGATTACCGAAAATGGTTATGGTACCTGAGGGTTTAAGTTATGCGTACTTAATTATAAGGTTCTCTAGGTAATTTATTAGGCACACTAAGGTATATCAAACGAGAAGAGTGGAATTAAAATTCATGGGTACCTATGATGACATCCTACAAGTTCCTCACCTAAGCCATATCCAATGCATATGTCTATCCCTGAGTAGTGTTGGAAACATGGTCTTCCGCATCTCCTAGGTTTGAGAATATCAAATCCTATGTGTATTTGATCTTGTGTGTTTAAGTGTGCAGGATAACAAAGTCCACTTGACTCAAGGATTACATAAGAAGGTTGCCCCCAAAATTGAGCCATCAAATCCAACACTCCTTGTAGCGCCGGCGGTATCACCTAGCGCCTGGCGCTAGCGCTAATGAACCGCTGAGATAAAACCAAACCCGATGAGATGCAAGCTGGCGTTAACATATATAGAAGGAGATAGCGCCTGACGGTATCCGATAGCGCAGGCGGTAGCGCGGAGCACAGAAGGAAAGAGAGAATTGTTTCCTCAGATTGATGATTCTGCCGTGCAGAATATGTCCTAAAATGGGATAGCACCGGTGGTACCTCTAGCGCAGGCGCTAGCACTGAGGCTATAAATAGGACCCCTCTTCTCTCGTTTCACAGAGACAACAGAGAGAGAGATTGAGTGCTAGAATTCCAAAGGCTGCCTTGGCCAAAAGTTGATGTCCAACCAAAGTTCTGCAAACTTCTGAAGGAGAATCTCTTCACGCCGGATCCAAATGAAGTCCGCTTCTACAACGCTTACTCTACAGCGGATCTTCGTCTCCAACTTCAGAAGTTCATCAAGAGGGAGTCTTAATTATTTTCATTTCATATTTCTTGTAAACGGTTAGAGAAATATCCTCGTGTTGGCGACTAGGTCTGGGTAGGAATTAGGGCGGAAATTCGCCTCGTGTTGGTGACTAGATCTAGGTTAGGTCTAGGGGGTGCTCGAGGCCATATCCGGGGATGGGTTGGCTAAAGCGGCTTGAGGCCGAATCCGGGAAGGAAAGGCTAGGGCCACCGATTCGTGGGGATGCAAGTCGGGATAGAAAACAAAAGGAGTTTACTATTATTCGCCATGGATTTCTAGCGTTATAGAAATCAACTTTTGTAAAACCTTATTTCATATTAATAAAACATATCTCTACTTTATTTCAATTGTTTTACTTGATTTCTCATTGTCTTAATCACGCATTATTTCAAAGTTTTTCAAAATATAATATATGTTTTTTAAACCCTTATTCAGCCCCCCTCTAAGGGCGCCTACCGATCCAACAAGTGGTATCAAAGTGGTTTTTTTCCAATCGGCTTAACAACCAGGAATAATGGCGTCTCATGATCTCGCTTCTACTAGTGGGGTAAATTTTTATGAAGAAGGAAAATCACTAGCACCACCTCTATTTGAAGGAAGAAATTTTAAAAGATGGAAAATATTAATGGAAAATTTTCTTAAAGCTTTAGATGAAACAGTTTGGAACATCACTATTAAAAAGCCACCTAGAATATTAAATAAAAACGAAATGGTTTTAAATACAAAATCTATGAATAGTCCATTTTGTGCGTTAGATCAAAATATTTCCAAACTCATTCATACTTTTCCTACTGCATACGAGATGTGGAATTTTCTTGAGATAACTTATGATCTTCCTCTTGCAGGTATGGAACAAACCAAGGAAGAGAAGGACATACAAGAATCCACCATTATTCAAGAAAATCTCTCTTGTAACAAAACCATGGAAATCATGGAAATTGACTTAGCCAAAGAGAGCAATTCATCAAGGGAAGATGAAAATTCATATATAAAAAGGAAGGCCTAGAAGACGATAAAGGAACGTCATGTTCACATCTTGCCTCTTCCGATTACGCTGTAAGAAAGTTTAATTCCTTATCTTATTTCCATATACAAAAAATTGCTAAACGTAGAATGAAGAAATTAAAATTGCTAATAAGAGATTACGTTTAGAAAATAAAACTTTGAAAGCAAATGTGAATGAAGAATCCAAAAAAGGATGTGTTTGAATCTCAATCATGCTCTTCATTTGAAAACTATACACCCTATTTTGATTATAATAATATGAAAGAAAAATTCAAGGATTTAGAAAAAGAACTTTTAATTTCAAAAGAACATAACGAAAAATTGATAAACGAAAATAATATTCTCTCTTATAAACTAGAATCTTTAAAATCACTCTTTCAAAAAGGATTAAATAATTTTAAATATCTTATTTCTAGTTTATCATCAAACATATGTAAAACTTCTACAAGTATGTTAAAACATATTAAACATGCACCTAGTAGAATGTTTAATCACACAAACATAATGAATTCTAACCCACATTATGTATCTCCCAAATTAAATTCTAATGTGCACAAATGTCCTATGAAATATAATTTCAAATGTGATTATTATTTTAAACCTAAGTTTAGTGAATATGGAAATTTGATGCATAATATTAAATCAAAATAAAAAAATGAAACATTAACTCCACTTAAAAGAATTCGTTCATTGTCGTCTCCCCAAAAATTCACGCTATATTTGGGTACCTAAAGGAACCGTTACACTTGGTTAACTTTGGATACCCAAATCTCTCATCTACTAGTATCATCCAAATGCATGAAATAGAATATTTTCAAACTGAAATATACAAATTTCTACTTCATGATGTGCTTTAATGTCTTTTCTATTTTTTCTTTTTGTTTTCTTTTTAAGCTATCATGTTATAGTCATCTTATATATTATAGGAAATATGATCTTATAAATCAAATTGATCAAAATTCAAAATCATATTTTATTTTGATGACCTATCTTTTATTCTTATATTCATTGCTTCTAAATATCTTATATTATCCATATGAATCAAACTCTAAATTTGTTATGAGATATTTATCTAAATTATAAAGAATATCACAAAACACATATTGAAAGATTAATTGTCTTAAATACTAATGCCACTCGCACAACCATGATCTATTGATGTCCTTTGATAAAATTCTCTAAAAATTGTATATCATAATTCATATAAAAAAATCATCTAAAAACAACTATCTCTATCACATGTATATGAATTATATGATAACAATTGACATTATAATTGTTTACCATTGTTGGTGTATTATGTACGTATTGTGATTTATGTCAAGTTTGGACCTTAGAATCATCTTGATATCAACAAAATCAAATCAAATAGAATCTTCACTTCATTCTAGGTCTATAAGTTGAAACACTATCAAACTTTAGCATAACATTAATCATATCTTCTTTGTTTGCATATTCAATAATAATTAAGCTTAAATGGTTGTGCAAAACTCAAGAATTAAGTTTTAATGAATATGGAACTTTAATGAATGTGAAACCCATGTACTAAAATTTTAACTTTCGCAACTTTTTGCTATTACTTCTCGTCTTTTCACTTCATTAGACATGCCTTACATTGCACAAACATAATTACGAAAATTCAGAAGCAAAATCGAAGAAAATCTAGGCTATATGATTAAAATAAGCACTCTCTATGAGCTAACGTAGGCGCTAGGACTTAACGCCAGCGCTAGCTCAAGTGTCCGATTTTTTGTAATGTTAAAATTCTAAAAAATCACTAAAAATATATTATTTTATATGTACTACTCATTTTTGCATCTATGCCTATAATTGATTTTTGAAAAATTAAAATACCAAATTACAAAAACCAAATCACAAAATTCTTTTTTCTTTCTTTGGTTATTTGTTTGATTTCTATATGCAAAAATCAAATACAAAAAAAATATGAACGAGTATTTTCTTGAACTTACATTTTCTACTTACATGTATCTTGCGAGAGGGGGATTTGGGATATCATCCCATCACATCTCCTAGTACCGGGCGAACCCCTCACAAGGTAGTCCTCGGGAAGTCCAAGATCAATCTTATGAGTTTAAACTTTAAATCAAAATTATTCTTCAAAATATCAAAAATACTGTATGGACTTCATTGAAAATCAAGCATGATTTAAACCATCATTTAGAACTTCTATAATGTTGCAATTTATCTTTTCAAACTACTTTGAACATTGTTTTCAGCATGCTTTGATATATCTATTAATATGTGCATCAATTATATTGTAAAAGTTGTGTAGAACCAAGCTTAGCATGCCTCTAAGTATGAGTAAATGTTTTATGTTTGATAATGATATTTATTCACTCACTTTGGCATTGTCTACATATGTGTTTAATCTAAGAATGTTTGTGTATGCTTTGTATTAGTACAATGAATTAAAATTGCATAAGTATCTTACCTACACTACCTCTATTTGCACTTTTAAAAGTTAAAAAAAGTGGTTATGTTTTCATACTTTATATTTGTTTGCAAAACAAGTGTATTTGGAGAACTTTGTTCAAAACAATAATCATAAAATAAAGTGACAAAGATAACTCCACCAAGCACTACTTGAACCTCCTGATAAGTCTTAATAAGCGTTGTGAGGTTAAGCACCTTGGAAAGAATAGTAAAGTATCTTGTGCAAACCATATCTTTATTTCATAATAAAAACCACTTACTCTTAAGTACACCGGATCACTAGTTTCAACATTAAAATAAAATAAAATATGTGATCCCCCAAGCACTACTTTGCACCCTGATAAGTCTTGATGAGCATTGTGTGTGCAAAGCACCTTGGTAGTTGTACATTTTGTTTGTGCATTGAAGTGTGTGGAAGTAAATTATTTGTGTTTTATTGTGCTCTTTACTTTACATATCTCTTGTATTTTTGATTAAAACATTTGTTTACTCTATTCAAAAATACACTTATGTGCACATCATTATCTTCCATAACACTTCCTCTCATGAGTATTGGATCCTAATGCTAATTCTATACTACTCTTTATTTATGAAACGCACTAGATAACCTAGCATGCTTTCTACAATGTTTGGTATGTTTTGAATTTGTGAATTAAAATAACATTGTAGTAATCTATTGTTGATAACATTATTTCATGCCTGGTTACTTTATTGTTAGACTTAAAGATTTTAACTGAACAATGATTTACAAAAACATTTTCTTTATGAAACTTAACTCATATATCTTTTTATGGATCATCATTGATTACAATAAGATGTTTCTTGTATTTCGATAAGTCTTCCGCATCATAACCATATAATTGTTTTACCTTGCACTTTCATGCTTATTTAAAATCTTTTATTTTGTGTGCATCCTCACTTGAATCTTAACATTCCTTTCTTTCAACAAGTGGTAGACTTGCTTGGTAAACTTTATATTGGTTGCTTTAAACAAGAATATTTTTTTATGCTAAAAACTCTGATTTATTTCTATGAAAATATTGTAATTCTAAAACTCTGATTTATTAATGGATTAGCTATGTGAACTTTTCTTTAAAAATTTAAATATTAAAACCCATTGGCTATGAAATTATAATTTAATTTAAAACGCTTAAAAGCTTCCAGTAATTATTATCCATGGATTAGTTATGTGAGTTTTTCTAGTGTTTGCATATGGCACTAACAACCCAACCTACGACATGTATGTAGCTCCTCATGCCCATCCGCCACTTAGTACGGGTCTAGGGTGTAGACATATTGTCTGGTTAGTTTAGATACTTGGAAATCATTACATTTTTTTATGCTTAAAACTCTTATATAAAAAGGAAAAACAAACATGATAATATTGAGTACTTGACAAATGTTAGATTATTTATCTTTAAGCTAAAAACTCTTATCTATTTTTATAAAAATTATTCTAAAACTCCTTATTATTCCCTCGCTCTAAAAGCTCGATCATGCCTTTATCTTATTATAAAAAAAAAATTGTGTTTTGCTTCCTTACCCACTTTTGCTAATAACAAAAGGGGGAGAACTAACATGATAAATATAATCTGCTATCAAAATAGAAAATTAACATGCTTAATTAAGATGATAGCTTACATATTAGGTGAGCATTCACTTAGGGGGAGCATGTATTTATGGGGAGCAATTCTAAATGCTAAAATCGATAATTATCCTAAGTCATCACTCTCACACACACACAAGTAAGTTTCGTCATGCTTATATATTAATGCTCTGATTTATCATTAATGGATTTGTTATTATCAAAAGGGGGAGTTTATTGGAACATGGTCTTCCGCATCTCCTAGGTTTGAGAATAACAAATCCTATGTGTATTTGATCTTGTGTGTTTAAGTGTGCAGGATAACAAAGTCCACTTGACTCAAGGATTATATAAGAAGGTTGCCCCCAAAATTGAGCCATCAAATCCAACACTCCTTCTAGCGCCTGGCGGTGTCCGATAGCGCAGGCGGTAGCGCGGAGCACAAAAGGCAAGAGAGAATTGTTTCCTCAGATTGAAGATTCTGCCGCGCAGAATATGTCCTAAAATGGGATAGCGCCGACGGTACCTCTAGTGCAGGCGCTAGCACTGAGGCTATGAATAGGACCCCTCTTCTCTCGTTTCACAGATACATTAGAGAGAGAGATTGAGTGCTAGAATTCCAGAGGCTGCCTTGGCCGAAAGTTGATGTCCTACCAAAGTTCTGCAAACTTCTGAAGGAGAATCTCTTCATGCCGGATCCAAAAGAAGTCCGCTTCTACAACGCGTACTCTACAGCGGATCTTCGTCTCCAACTTCAGAAGTTCATCAAGAGGGATTTTTAATTATTTTCATTTCATATTTCTTGTAAACGGTTAAAGAAATCGCCTCGTGTTGGCGACTAGGTCTGGGTAGGACTTAGGGCGAAATTCGCCTCGTGTTGGCGACTAGATCTAGGTTAGGTCTAGGGGGTGCTCGAGGCCATATCCAAGGAAGGGTTGGCTAGAGCGGCTTGAGGCCGAATCCGGGAAGGAAAGGCTAGGGCCACCGATTCGTGGGGATGCGAGTCAGGATAGAAACAAAACAAAAGGAGTTTACTATTATTCGCCATGGATTTTCAGCATTATAGAAATCAACATTTGTAAAACCTTATTTCATATTAATAAAACATATCTCTACATTATTTCAATTGTTTTACTTGATTTCTCATTGTTTTAATCACACATTATTTCAAAGTTTTTCAAAATATAATATAAGTTTTAAAAACCCTTATTGACCCCCCCCCCCCCTCTAAGGGCACCTACCGATCCAACAGGCAGGCCTATGATTGCCACCTCAATGTCCTCGGACTTGGCCCTGGCCTCGACCTCGTACTTGCTGTGCTGGAGGGGCTGCAGGATGAAATGGGGGCATTCCTTTGTGGGTAGTGGCTCTACATGTGTCCTAACTTGTTGCACCGATAGCAAATCCCTTGAAAGGGACCTCTCCCTTCTGTCCTCGGAGGGGCCTGCATGCGCAGGAGCTGCAAAGCTAGTATTACTGGTGCTGGCTGCTCTGCCCTGAAGTTTGGACGAGGATGTCCCCCAGCTTTTCTATGATCCATAATCCTCCACATTGGGGGCCCTCTTCCCTTGTTGCCTCCTACCTACATCATGAAATCCGCTGGCAACTTTCCTCAGTTCTGGACCCCGAGGTGGTCTGCCTCTAGCTTCTTTGTCGTCTCAATGATCTAAGAGAGACTAGAATCGTCCACGAACAATAAAGCCTACCTGAGGGAGTCCCAAAGACCCTTGTAGAACCTCTTTGCATATCCCCGATCATCGAAAACATAGGTGCCGACGAATCTAGCCAAGTCTGAGAACTCTCACTGGTACTCAAGTACATAATGGTTCCTCTTATTTAAATAAAGGAACCTCTCCTCCAGGTCATCACGGTCAGTAGCTGGCACAAAATGCTCCAAGAAGACCTCACTGAGCTCATCCCAAGTGATGTCGGAGTAACTACGTCCATCAAAAGTGGATTCCATGAGGGACTTCCACCATCTCTTGGCGTGTGCATCCAAGACTAAAACTTCCATGGTGACCTTTTATGTTTCTTGGGCATTAGATCCTAGATATCAACTCCTATATAGTGTCAAGTCACTCCTCCATCCGCACAGGTTACTCCGTCCTATGGAAGATAGGAGGGGAGAGGCCTCGGAAGTCACTCAGCTAGTTTGACCCATGATTTTGCTATTATTGTGCCAGCTGGGATCTGAAAGCATACAATATTGTCATCAAAGTCAGTCCATGCTCGGACTGCTGGAAGGGAGTAGCACTCAGAGGAGGGGGAACATTAGCCTGTGGACCCAAAAGGCAAATATATAATTATGTTTGTCTTATCTTATAAGAAGAGTGGACGTACTAATGTGAATTCACACGTGGGCACACCAATGCTTCCGATATATTAGTTAGTCTGCAAACTAAATTTTGAGCGGGTTATTCCAATGGTTTAGTGGACTTCTTTACTCCAGGACCGTGTGTCAGCTGATACCAGTTGTAAAACTCCGCCTCCGGGTAATTGAGCATGGCCGAGGGGAGTTGTATGCCCTGAACAGCCGCCTTGTGGTAGAGCCAGCTCACAGACTAGCACCGACTACCAGACGCCTTTCTTGGTGGCATTTATATACAACACATACCAACCATATTGAATATAAGAAGTATAAACATGAATTCCACATCACATTAATATAAAAGTAGTCCACAATTAGAAAAGAGAATGATAATTATGTCTTATACATGTCCAAAATATGAAAGTACAAGACAAGTACGGAAACACAAAAACTCTCACATCTGAGACAGGAGGAGGCGGAATGTGATGCAATGTCATGTCAGGCCCTGTCTCCTTGACCTGGTGGACCTCCTGCGCAGGGTACTGCTGCTCCAGCAGCTCGATCTCCTAAAATGACGTGGTACGATGACCGTTAGTAAAAAAGACTAAGCGGATTTGACATATGCTTCCCTGATGACTCCTAGGAATCGGGCGGGTGGATGGAAAAGAAGGCTGCAATATAAGTAGGTGACAAATCGGTGTTACCATTATCATAACAATTAATATTCTATGAGTACACCATAAGCATTTCTATACTGCAACAATTAAACATGTAAGAGCAATATATATGCAGTATCAAAAAGGTACAACAATAATTTAACTTATAAAAATGCCCATACAAACTAATATGTTAACAATCTTGTTTTAATAGTAGAAGTAACTCATCATATAAAAGAGCACATACTAATTAATATGATGAGGGTCTGTTTATGCGGTGCAATGCAATACAATGTTAAGAATGATGAATGTAGAATCAACCATGGTTTATTTACTCACACAACTCAATCTCGATATAGACCTTTAGTTCCCACTTTTTGAGGGAAGCTAACCTCTCATGCACCTCCCATTGTGGCTCAACGGAGGCAGTGGAATTGGCTCCTCCACTACTAGCACGGTATGCACACTACCAGACCTAAGCCTTACGTATGCCTCAACGCATGAGCTGGCGGAGAACCTACATACTCTGCTTGGATATAACCAACTGAGTTTCCAAAGCAAAGGGGAGGGTCATTGGGAAAACATCACCAAGACACCAGCTAAATTTGCTTACAAGACCTCAACCCCACTAGCTAGAGTCTATCCCGTAGCTTCCATTGGTGTGACAACCAACATGCTCGTAGACCCACCATAATTAATCCTATCATCCAGGATCGATATGCAACAGTGTAAATAGTCACCCACGACACACCCATTTGAAGAAAATGTGCCTCTAGTACCCAAGAACTAACAACCAAGTCCTTATAAAGATGTACTCATATAATTCTAACCGCATCAAGGACCCAATACCACTATTTTCGAGCTATCATCACCCTATAGCCCTATCGTTCAACTCTAGTCTAGGGGAGTAAAAAACATGGGTAGATTTATTAATGCTCCTGTTCCTTTGCTCTTGAGGGCACTCATGAGCAATGTGCCCTGGCTTGTTATGGGTAAAGTAGATAATCTCCTTCCTTGGAGTCTCATCATACCTAGGCCTTGAGTCTCTTTCTCTTCTCCTTGAGTCTTTAGTCTTGACCCACTTCTTGAATCCTCCTTGCTAGGAGATTGAACATCTCATCTTCTAGAGTAGAGGGCTCTCCTTCAGTATCTTTCAGAGCTAAGTTTCTTTGGATAGGAGCTAGAGTAATTTCCCTATATTCTGACTCAACCCTGGTCTTCAGTGGCATCTCATAGACTTTAGCTTTCCTGGCAAAGCTTCAGTGGAGATCTCCTTATGGCATCTGGATTCTCTGATTGCCCATGTTCTTGAATCCCATGAGCTAGGGAAACACACCAGGATTTTATAATTTATCATAGTTAGATATATCTCCTTGTCCAAGCCTCTGAGCTCATTTATGATGATGCTGAGTCTGACATACATATCAGCAACAGATTCATCAACTTTCTTTTGAAAGTTCTCATACTGGGATATGAGAAGGGACTTTCTGTCCTTACTTTCATCAGCACTTCGTTCAACCATTGTGGTGAAGGAGTCCCAGATTTCTTTTGTTGATTGGCAATAAGCTACCTTCTGGAAAATGTCATCTGACATTGTTGAAACCAGAATGTTCATGGCCTTGGCATCACATGCCTTGACCTTCTTCTCAGCCTCTGTCCATTTCTTTCTTGGAACAGCCTCAGTTGTTGAGGATTCTCCTTCCTTTTGTCTGACTGGAGCAGGAGGACCTGTGAGGAGAACATCATAGATATCTTCATCAATGGAATTCATGTAAAGTTTTATTCTGGCCTTCGAGAGTGTGAACTTATTCAGATTACACACTGGAGGTCGTAGATGCATAATCCTTAGTGCTCATTTTCTTTATAAAATATGTTTATAGAAAAGAAAAAGAGCAGGAGGTCTTTTTGATCAAGGTGTTAGCCTCTTAATGATCAACCTCCCTCTGATACCAATTGAAAGTGCACAGTGTACCTCTGAGAATCCTATATAGGGTGGGGGAGGGGGTGAGTTGAGAATTTAAATAATTTATATACTAACTATGAAAACAATAAACTTAATTAAGGATTTATGATGAATAAGAACACAGGTAGAATAAATATGGTGCAGAAAGTAAAGTGCAGAAAATAAGTTGATATAGCACAGAAAATCAGCAACCAAAAAACCCAGAATTTTTATAGAGGTTCCCTAAAATATGGGTAGTCCTCTCTTCTACCACCTGGTAGGAATGCACCACTCTGCCTAAGTCTTTTGATAAGGAGACTCTTAGAACCAATGATCTTTTGACTAGGAGATCACAAACCACCAGATATTTTGATAAGGGGATCTTGAACCACCAAATCTTTTGATAAGGAGATCTTGAACCACTGAATCCTTTGAAGAGGGATTAATAAAACTCTTTTACAGAATGAGAAAGAAGAAGGGAGAAGGTTGAAGGAATTCTGTTCTCAGAATTCTTGAAGATGGTTGTATGAAGATCAGCCTATTAGTTGTTCCAAAGGATCTGCTCTTGATTATCCCCTGCTTTAGATAGTGATGATTTGCAGGAGTTTTGTATTGTCAGATCCGTTCTTCTTCTTCAAATTCTGATCTAGCTGCTAAGAGATTGTGATGAAGAGTAGCTTTCAGATCCTTTGTTCTATGTGATGAAGGAGACGACAAATTATGATTAATGCCCTGTCTGCCTTTGTCTTCTCTTCTCTTTTTATTCTTCCTTATTCAAATTCAAATTTCTTTCCCTTTCTAATATGCCTTGATAAGGTAATTTACTTATCACTTTCTCTTTCTTTCCTCTTTAATTCTCGGCCCGTCCACCTAGAAAGAATATGTTTCCAAGAAACCTGTTTTGTCTTCTTCTTTAATGCTCCTTTCTATTTCAGGAAATTATTAAGCCGTTTGGGAACGACCTTGAAGGATGTGGGACATGAAAGAAGGATTAGAAAGATAGTTGAAAAGATACACTTTTACAGACTGTATTCGACGTAGCGTCGAATTCATTTATTCTCTTATCGACGCAACTTTGAATTCTTATAGAAGCAGCTTCGATTTCATCTCTGCTTTGATTGAACTCTGCAAGTAGACGTTGCGTCGACATCTTATCGACGTGTCCGTCGAGTTGATCTGCCTGGCTCTGAACTATATCTTCTGCATCGAGATGAAGTCGACGTTGCATCGACTTTAGATGGCTTTAAGAGATGATCTCTTTTGCGTCGAGTTGCTGTAGAAGCAGCATCGACTTCTCCAAATATTGCGACAAGTCACTGACCTCTAAGTCGATATCTATTCGATGTAAGGCCGAATTAAGCTAATTCGACAGAAGGTTGAACCACTTAGACTTCTAGTCAGAGCAGCGTCGATATGTACTCGATGTTATGTCGAATTCTATTCGACATAAATGTTAATTTAGCCCAATTTTTCTTCCCTTGATCTGGTCCTGACACCCAATGTTGAGAGTGACATCCTAAGACATCTAATGACTAGATTACACGCACTATACAATGGGTAATTTAATCCTAAGAGATAAAATCACTTTTAGTTAATTTGTTAAGTTAAATCAAGGGTTTTTTCCAACAATCTCCCCATATTTATCTTAACAAATTTTACAGATTGACTGAAGTGATTTTACATATTCTTTTGTATAAACAATAGTACATTCATTACAACATAGACATAATATAGGACAGACTGAAATCACATGCAGTTCCATTTACTTGACAGGCAGTAAAGTTGTGTAACATTTGTTATTCCCAGAATATATTTGTGTTCAAAATGAATAATAATAGAATACCTTGATAATCAAAGATTTAGGAATCCTTCTCAGGAGTCTTCCTTTTTCTTGAGAATTCTACTGGGTTGACATTCCTTGGAGCTATCTTTAGAGGCTCATCTTCATCAAGGGATAATGCTGGATTTTCAGCAATATTGGCTTTGTCATTCTCCCCCTGTTCTTGTGCATTCTGCTTAGCATCCACAACAACTTCCCTGGCAATCTTGGCCACCTCATCTACTTGATTCTCATCTTAAGGTTCCGCCAGATCCCCTGTTGTGCTTACAGCTTCCAATTCTATATCCAGATTCCTCTGAATATCTGGAACAGGCTCCCCCTAAATTGTTGCATCTATTTGTTCATCATTTACTTTTTCTGGGAGCTCCCCCTGATCTACAGGCTCCCCCTAGATTTGTGCTCCATGGAAGGTAGTCACTTTGTCAGGAGCAAGCTCCTAATTAATATTTTCTTGATTTTGTCCTCCCAACTGTAAGACAGACCTCTCTTCCTCCAAAATATTCTCCCCTTCTTAACCCTGCTAGCAAGTGAGGTTAAGAACTCCTTTGACACCATGGAGGAAGATATAAACTCTTTGATGCTTTGAAATGATTTTTGAAAGTTTAATAACTTACCCTCTATCTTTGAGTATTTCTTGTCAAATTTCCTAGCCTGAGAGGCCACTTGATCTGCAAAAGTTGAGGAGGCAATGGCCACTGCTTTGGAGATGATCTAGTCAAGATCTATTGTAGGTGAATGAGATGTAGATGGAGGAAGTGATGGAGGAAGCTCTTCATGATCAGGGGAAAGAGGATGGTAAACTTCAGGAGAGAAGTGAAATGGTGGTGGTGTAGGTGGAGCATGGTGATGATCTAGAATTATAGAGGATGTAGGTAGATGGGATGGCAAAGAAGATGGCACAAGTGATGAAGACGATTGGAATTATTGTTGTAGATGTTGTTGCTGTTGTTGTTGCTGTTGAGGTGAATGTTGGTTTGTGATGTCATCCTGATGAGTATCTGGAACATTGTCCAGTGGATGTGGAGAGTGAGCAGGAGGGATAGCATCCCTTGGAAGATATGGTGTGCACCTTTCTGGATCTAGAGGAGGAGATGGAGGAGGGGAAGCTGGAGCTTGACCAGGCTTTACTATTTGCCTCGTCCACTTAGAGAATATACCTATGTTGATTCTTTTTCCATGAGCAATAGGCACTCCTTTTGACTTGCAGACACTTGGGAAATGCTGGAAGAGCACCTGACTCATTATCCTCATGTAAGCATTCTCTTTATGAGCATACATGTGCCCAATCATCTTCAGAAGCATTCTTCCCCAGTTTATTTTCTTCTTAAGAATAAGTGCTCCCATTATCTGAAGTTTTTGCCTGGGGATAACATCATGTGCAGAGATCTTACATAATAGTACTTTCCCTACTATTTCAGCCAATAATCTGTGCTCTTCACCAAGGTCCATCTTCTTCAGATTTATAGGTTTGTCCTTTTTAAACTTCATCAGTTCCAAGCACCTCTTAAGCTCCTCCCTTGTTAGTTCATCTGACTCATCCCCACCTGAAGATCATATGTTTGGTTCAGCAATTCCTCTGTTATCAATACATCTATGTCATATATTTTCCCTTTGAGGGAACCATCCTCTCCTATCTGAATGTTGTCATTAAGTTCAGTCAATTCGGCGTCTAGAATTTTGAATCTGGTTGAGATGAGCTTGATTAGCCCGGCCTCCTGAAATAAGCCAAGGATGGCTTTGAAACTGTCTATGGCCGCATTGAAGGAGTCAACATCTACATCGAACCCTGAATTAACCTTAGTGGGTGCCATTGATTGAGTTTGGATGTACCTGCAAAGATAGAGAGAAAACGAGAGAGAAGGGCACAGTAGAGTTGGAGAACAAGAAAGCAACATAGCAAGAGAATTCGAATGTGTAAATGTTTCGACGCAGTAATTACTTAAAAGCAGATGAATCACTGCTACATAGGGTTTGTGTCGACGCACCATCGATATTACTTATTATTTGGTGCTCAAGGCTGTATTGAGATTTCTTCTAGAAGAAATTCTACGCGCGTTGATATATTGACGTTGCGTCGACTAAAACTCGACTTAGCTTCGAGATTATTCAGAGACTCTAAGTCGACGTAGTCCTGTTGATGTTACGTTAACTTTGAGTCGACGTGACTTCAAGCTCAATCCACAATTATTAAGTCGACGTATGTGTCGATAAGAACTTGATGCTGCGTCGAATTTTATTCGAATTGTCTACTCTGCATACTTCTCGACGCTGGCGTTGAGTAGAAGTCTGTTGGAACAACCCTATTACTAATTTGGGCTAGGATCACTATCTGTGGTTAGGACTCAAGTTGACCCCAAATGTATAGCTCTAGGGTCAAGGTATAAGCATGTCTAAGTTAGCTGAAACTTAGGAAAATTCCAATTTTTTTGTGTTCGACAAACTCCTCCCTTAGTTCGACGAACGTCGTATATCACTTCGATGAACTTGATCTCCAGCTCGACGAAATCAATCTTCCAAGCCAGTTCAACATATTCTATATCTCAGTTCGACGAACTCTTGATTGAGATCGATGAACTCAATGTTCTGTTCGACGAATGAGTAACTCTGTGTTCAGTTCGACAAACTCAGCTTTCTGCTCGACGAACTCAACTTTCTGTTCGACGAAAATCCTCTTGAGCTTGACAAATCCTGAAGACCAGTTATTTCCTTCTCTGAACTCAGATCGACTATTCAGCAACGGATCTATTCAATTATTTGGATTTATTCATATTCAGATAAGTTAAGATTTTATCATTCCTTTTTATATATTCATTCTATTCTCTTCTTTCGAGAATCTAGCCGTTGACATATATTGGAAAAGAAAACTTTCATAGAAAAGGAATTAAAGTATTTTACAGAATAAGAAAGTTTTTATTGCAGTCCCAAGAAAGATTTATCTCAGTTTATTTTATTCCTTATCAGAAGATTTGAATTCTTAAATCAGATTATTTTATCTAAGGAAAAAGGATGAATCAATGTATAAGATATATACAAGAGGGTATACAGACATAGAAGATATACTTGTGAGATACATAAGAAAAAATGAGATACAGAAATCTTCATCTATAGCAGCATCTTCATTCTCAGAGAACAACTGAAATCTTCTCTTGAAGCATCTGATGATTCTTCGTCTTCTACACCCAAGAGAAAGCTTCACCAACTGTCAACAAACTCTATCATACAGAGGGAGCTTTACAACAACAGCATTCCACTAGTCTTCTCTCAGATCTTATTGAGAGAAAAGAACTTCATAAACTCTTTTTGTTCATTCTTTTTATCCAACCTTTTACTGGGTTTTAACTCCCTTCAAAAGTTAACCTTTGGTGGCAGGGCACCTGATCAAAAACCTGTGGTTCGGTTTGAGCACCTGATCAAAAGCTCTGTGGTGATAGGGCACCTGATCAAAAACCTAAGTTGATTCCTACCAAGGGTGGTAGAAGAGTAGATGTACCCAGGTTGATTGGGGAACTACTATAGATCCTTGTGTCTTTGTTGTGTTTATGTTATTTTATGTACTGTGCTGTGATTATTATTTTGCTTTTCTACTCACTCAATTAAACATATATATATCATTATTTTAATTCCGCTATAAAATAAGTTAAAACTTTTAATACTATATTCACCCCCCCCCCCTCTAGATTAAATTTAAGATCTAATACCTCACTTTCAATTGGTATCAGAGGTTGGTTGATTGGTTACATAGGCTAACACCTGAATCCAAAGATCAATTAGATCTTAACTTATTCTAGAGTATTTTTTTCTAAAATAAAGAAAAACTCATGGCACAGAACAAAGATTACTCAAGCACAAGACCTCCTATATGCAATCTTAACAAGTTTGCAATATGGAAGGCAAGGATCAAACTGTATATGAATTCTATTGATGAAGATATTTTTAATTCTATTTTGACAAGACCTCCTACTCCATCAGCAGCAACAAGCAATGAAACATCAACTAATACTAATGATGTTCAACCTCCTGAGTGGACAGATGCTCAGAAGAAACAAAGGAATGTTGATGCCAAAGCCATGAACATCTTGGCACATACCATGTCTGATGGCATATTCCAGAAGGTTGTGGACTGCACCTCAACCACAGACATCTGGAACTCTCTCAACAACATTGTTGATGGATCTGCAGATAAGAGAAAGGATAGGAGATCCCACCTCATCTCCCAATATGAGAACTTCAAAAAGTGAGATAATGAAATGGTTGCAGATATGTATAACAGACTCAGTCTCATCATCAATGAGCTTAAGTCTTTGGAAATAGTTATCACAATCACTACAATAAATGATAAGATCCTAATGTGCTTCCCCAGCACATGGGACTCAAGGATCTGGCCAATCAAGGAAGCCAAAAGCCTAAATGAGATCTCTACTGAGACCTTATTAGGCAAACTAAAATACTATGAGCAACTTATCAAGTCAAGAGAAGTTGAACAATCTACCTCCTCACCAGCCACCAAAAAGGAAAGAAGCATTGCTTTTCAGGCAACAGAAGAGGAAGACAAAGCTCCAGGAGAAATGGATTTTATGAGCCTCCTAGCCAAAAGATTCTACAAAATGGCTAGAAAGGACCTCAGAAAGAAGGACTTCAGATCCAAGGAGAAACCATGGTATGACAAAACACATTCTATAGAAATTATTTGTTATGGTTGCAGGAAGCCTGGACACATCTTACCTGAGTGTCCAGAAAATCAAAAGAAGTACAGAAGAAAAGAAAAGGAAGAAAAGAAAAGGAAGAAAAGAAACACTCCAGCAAGCCAGCCTCCCACAAACATAAACACAAGGGAAAGGGCTTTGTGGATGATACATGGAGTGAGACTGAATCAGAGTCATCATCCAGCTCTTTTGAAGATGAAGATGATTCAAATGAAAAGGATTTATGCATGATGGCTATCCATGACTCAAGCAGTGATTCAGAACATGCACCATCATCCAGCTCAAGTGATGATGAAGATGATGCAGATGAAAGAAGTTTTTGCATGATGCCTATCAATGCCTCAGCAAGTAATTCTGATGAATCAGAATTTGACTCTGATGGTGATAAGGTAATTTCTACTTTTGATTTTACTTTAAATGATTTTAAAAATGAATTTAAGACTCTTTGCTTAGATTTGATTATATCTGAGAAGAAGATAATTTTCCTCAGAAGTAATTTGGTTGAAATGAACCAACTGATTGTAGATAATGCCAATCTTAAGGAAGAACTGACTGCCTCCAAAGAACATATTGTTCTCATTGAGAACAAATTATCTGAGGCCATAATGTTTGAAGAATCCCTCAATGGGAGAAGCATCAAACTGATGGACATCACAAGCACTGTAAATGCCAGACTCAATTGCAAACTGGGCTTGGGTGCATCATCAAGTCAGCCATACCTTCTTAAGAAAGACACTCTATCTACACCAGTGAAATTCATTTCTGCCAAAGGCAAAGAGGCAGTATAAGTAAGTAAGAACATCTCAAGCAAGGTTGTTAAGATCAAAGGAATTCAAAAGCATTCATCGAATTGCGCTCGACGAAATCACATGAATTCGTCGAACGGTGGTCGACGAACATTGAATACAGATTTCCAGTATAGTTATCCTTCGAGTGGCGCTCGGCGAAATTACTTCAATTCGTCGAACGGCGATCGACGAACTCAGCCAAGTTCGTCGAACGAAAAATGTACTACATTTCTAAAGAATTCTCATTCTCAACATACTAAGAATTCCATTACTGAGTGGACTATTCCTCCTAGGAGATATCATCCACAAGGCTATAAGGATCAGCCTGAGATCTCTTACATTTCAAAATTTTGTGGTAAGACAAAAGGACCCAAGATAGTTGTGGGTCAAGAACAACTAGTCTATTTTCTGTTTTGCAGGTACAAAGCTATCCAAACATAGAGGAACATTTGTATTTGGATAGTGGCTACTCTAAGCACATGACATGAAGTAATGCCAATCTAAGTAATTACAAGGCAAAGCTTGGACCCAAAGTAATTTTTGGAGACTCCAACTATGGACAAACTAATGGATATGGAAAAATCAGAGTTGGAGCAGTTACCTTCAAAGAGGTAGCATATATCAAGGGTCTCAAGCATAACCTCATCAACATAATACAGCTATGTGATGAACGTTATCAAGTAACTTTTGATCATTCTTTATGTCTTATTACCAATAATAAGAACATCAATGTGCTATCTGGTATTAGACAAGGAAATATATATTTAGACAATTTTGATTCAGCCAATTCAGATATTTGTTTATTTAATTCAATAAGTAAAACAAATGAGTTATGGCATAAAAGTCTAGGACATATTAACCTTAGAACTATCTCTAAGCTTTCCAAGGAAAATCTGGCAAGAGGACTGCCTTCTGGTTCATACAAGAAGAAAGGACTCTACAGGGCTTATCAACTAGGAAAGCAGACCAAGAGTAGTTTCAAATCTTTATCCAAGAGTGATTGACCTAGGATTCTGTACTTGCTGCATTTGAATCTCTTTTGACCCACTGCAATATAGAGTTTAGGAGGGAAACATTACACTTTAGTTATTGTAGATGACTTCTCTAGATTCACTTGGGTGTTCATCCTTAGGAACAAGTCTGACACCTTCAGTGTTCTAACAGACTTTCTCAGGTCCATCAAGATTGAGTACTCTACTCTAGTTACATTGATCAGAAGTGATCATGGCACTAAGTTTGAATCTCTTCTGATGAGAGAATTCTATGGAAAAGAAGGGATCAGGCAATGTTTCTCTGCTCCTAGAACTCCTCAACAAAATGGGGTAGCAGAAAGGAAAAATAGAAAATTACTTGAATCAGCAACTACATTGCTTGCTGATGCTCACTTGCCACTCTCTTTTTTGGCAGAGGCAGTGAACACATCAAATTATGTGTTAAACAGGAGTCTGATACACAAACTTAAGGGTAAAACACCCTATGAAATGCTTAAGAATAAAAAGCCTAAGGTTAACTATTTTAAGATTTTTGGTTGTAAATGCTATGTGCATAACAATGATAAGAAATATCTAAGGAAATTTGAAGCAAAGGCTACTGAAGGTATATTCCTTGGATTCTCTCTTTCTAGTAAAGCATATAGAATTTATAACAAATCAACTCTTAAGATAGAAGAGTCCATGCATGTTTCTTTTGATGAAACTAACATGTTAAATGAGGAGAGGAGTACCACCTCTACCAAAGATATTTTGCAGGCACCAGCTCTATGTGAAGAGATTAATGGATTTGATCTACAGAATAAAGACCCTCTACTCCCATCAACTCAAATTATTGAAGACAGTGAAAAAGAAGATAATCCAGAAGTTCTTGCTGATAATGCTAATCAAATGACAGCTGATCAAATCCCTCAAGAGGATACTCTTGTTGAACCCATTCCAACTGTTGATCACATCATAGTTAGAGATCATCCAATATCTCAAGTTATTGGAGACATCTCAGCAGGTGTTCAAACAAGGCATCAACTCAACAAAAATTAGATGCGTACTTGTTTCCTATCACAAATTGAACCTCAATCCATACAAGATGCAGAACAAGATCCAAACTAGATTCTTGCAATACAAGAGGAACTCAATCAATTTGAAAGGAACAAAGTCTGGGATTTGGTTCCAATACCAAAGGGCCATCCAGTTATTGGCACCAAATGGGTCTTTAGGAACAAACTAGATGATCAAGGCTTGATAATTAGAAATAAAGCCAGATTGGTAGCTCAAGGATTTTCTAAGGAAGAAGGGATTGATTCTGATCAAACCTTTGCTCCTGTTGCAATAGTTGAAGCTATCAGGATATTTCTTGCATTTGCTGCTTTCAAGAAGTTTAAAGTCTATCAGATGGATGTGATGAGTGCATTTCTAAATGTAGATATCAAAGAAGAAGTATATGTGGAACAACCACCAGGTTTTATCTCTCCAACTCACTCTTCCTATGTTTTTAAGCTTAATACAGCTCTCTATGGTCTCAAGTAAGCCCCCAGAGCATGGTATGAGACCCCAACTAATTTTCTTTTAGAAAACAAATTCTGTAGAGGCAATGTTGATAAAACTTTATTTTTCAGGATACATAAAAATAAAACTTTACTAGTTTAAATTTATGTAGATGATATTATATTTGGCTCTACTGATTCAAATTTATGCAAAAGGTTTTCTGACCTAATGCAATCCAAATTTGAAATGAGTAGTATGGGTGAGTTATCTTACTTCCTTGGCCTTCAAGTGAAGCAAACTCCTAATGGCATATTCATATCACAATCCAAGTATGTTAAGGAATTAGTAAAAATATTTGGTATGTCTGATACCTCTTCTATGAATATGCCCATGACCTCCAATGTTGTTGTAGACAATGATGAATCAGGGAAACCTGTTGATCAAAAAGTGTATAGAGCATTTGTTGGTTCTTTACTTTACTTAACATCTAGTAGACCAGACATAGTGTTTGATACATGCATTTGTGCTAGGTTCCAAGTTAACCCCAAAGAATCTCACCTTATTTTATTAAAATGAATTTTGAGATATATAAAGGGTTGTCCAAATCTAGGACTTTGGTATCCAACTGCATCAGAATTTGAATTTGAAAAGCACATCAGGAACTTGCCAGTTCCTTGGTGATAAGCTTGTGTCTTGGTTTTGTAAGAAACAGACATCTGTGTCTGCATCAACAGCTGAAGCAGAATATATTGCTGCTGGAAGTTGCTGCTCACAGATTCTGTGGATACAAAATCAAATCTTAGATTATTGTATCAACTTAAATATATCAATTATATTTTGTGACAATACTACTGCAATATCTATAGCACAAATTCCAGTACTCCATAGTAGGACTAAACACATAGAAATTAGGCACCACTTTATTGGAGATAATGTGGATAAAAACAAATTTTGCCTACAATTTATTCCTACTGACTTACAAAGGGCTGATATTTTCACCAAACCTTTGGATGAAAAGAAGCACATCTTCTTTATAAATCAGCTAGGAATGATAGATCGAGATTCAATAATTAAAAAAAAATTTACTTATCCCCTCATTTCGTCGAACGGAGATCGACGAAAATTGGTCATTCGTCGAACGGTGATCGACGAAACCTATTAGATCCAGAGATCGACGAAGCCAGCTCGTTAGTCGAACATAGTCGACAAAAAATTATCTTTCGTCGAAAGCAATTTGACGAAGCCCAAGTCTCTTCGACTTCTATTTTTATTAGGTTTAGCTGAACCCCGTTCAACGAAAGCTTGCGCCTTCTCCGAACCCCTTATTTATAATCAAGTTTTGACTCCATTTCGGTTTTGTGACTACAAAAGTTACTCTTGCCTCCCTCCACTTCCTTTGCACTTGATCATTTTTTTTGCTGGTACTCATGGCAATCTCTCAGTCAGTGCTTTCCTCAATGAAGTTTGATGCCGGATTCGACATCGATATGGAATCTTTCGCTCTTTCAGATCAGATTTTCCAGGATATTCTTAAACTCTTTGAAGAACAACAGTTGAAGAAGTTTATGACAACAAGGATAAAGCTTCCAGTTTCTGAGATTAAGGAATCGGTACACACTCTTCAAACATAGAATGCAACATCTGTCTCAGGAACTATTTCAGGCAATCAGGTTCCTTTTACCCCTGAAATTTTAACAGAAATTTTTGGTTTGACAAATGGTGAAGATGATCTGGACATCACTTCTGATGAATTCAATATTCAATTGGATAAGATGGGTCACTCCACTGGAAACCCTAACCATCTTCTGAAGAAGAATTTGTCTGTTGAATAGAAATTCTTAGCTGATGTTGTTTGCTAGGTTTTGCTGGGAAAAACCTCTACACATGATTACATTACAAGGCCCCAATTTTTGTTGATGGTGGTCTTAGTGGAAAAGAAGCAGGTTAACTGGGGAATGATTCATTTTGAATTTATCAAGAAGAAGCAAAGCAAAATGAGTGTTTGCTATGGCAGAGTTTTAGGAATTGTTCTTCAAGAGAAATGCCCAGAGCTGCTGGTGTCTCCAACAGTTTTTATCAATGCAAGCAAGAGGCTAACTTCAGCACTCTTTGGCAAATGGGAGAGAGTAATACCCAAATGGACTCCAAGGGCAGAAACATCCAAGAAAGCTTCTGAGAGCACAAGGACTGACTCAGTCACTCCCTCAACCCTACAGGAAGTTCCTCCCTCTGAATCTTCAACTCCTATCCCTTCTGAACCTCTTCAGACCACTACTGCTGAAGAAGTTCTTCCTTCCAACACTCCCATAGACACATTTTCCTCAATGCTTTCTTCTCCTCCTCTACAGACAAATCAGTCTACAAAATTTCCATCGTCATCTATTCCAGATGATGATTCTCTTCCCCCACTTGACTCTCTTCCCCCATTCATCCCACCTCCTTCATTTGACCTTCTGTATCCTCAACAAAACTCTCCACCTCAATCACCCATCCATGAGGATAATCATCCACCCATCTCAGATGCTACAAACATCTTCCTACCCTCCTCTGTGTGTACCAACCAAGCTCACACCTCTATTCCCTCTTCTTCCATTCTAGCATACACATCCTCTCAGCATACATATGACAATGTGTATGTTGATTTTTCCTCCAGTGCTGATCAAATTTTCAACCATATCTCTCCCAAACTTACAGCTCTTCTGGATGAGAAGCTAGCTCCAGTTCTTCAAGCCATCTCAGAACTCACTTCCAAACTTGCCTCCTTCCCTACCTCCTCATTACTTGTCCCTTCTTCTAGGGGCCTAGATTCAAGTCTCCCTGAAACTAGACAGGGGGGGATGCTCAATGAAGAAGCTCCAGTTGATACAGATTCAGTATGGTTATCATATATGTTACTGATACAGTTACAGATTCAGTAAATGATATTCCAGATATGGCTATTCCAGTTATAGATTCAGTGAATGATATTTATATTAATCCTTCAATAGACATTCTCTCTATATTATCAAAATTCAATTTTGTTTTCAGTTGTCTGCCTAAGCCTCAAGCTAGTTCAAAGGCTATAGTTCCTTATTCAGCTCCTATAGATTTAGTTTTGCTGAAGCAAATCATCAAAAGTATTCCAGTTCCAGTTGTAGTTACAGAGGAAGTTGGCTTGGTGAATTCACCTCCAACATTTATTTATGATGATTCCCCTCTACCAAAGGATATTGAGCAAGATGTTGATAATGCTCTTCAAGATCTTGATGACTTGCATTATAATCCTGCACAGCCTTCTGATAGTGATGATATGATGATTCTGATGATTCATCTTCAAAGAAAAGGAAATCAAGAAGCAAAGCTAAGGCTGCTCCCAAACCTTAATCTTCTACCAATTACATTCCCTACTACATTTTGAGAAACATCTCTCTCACCAAAGACTCTCCAGCCTGGATGAGATTCTCAAGGAATGAGAATAATAGGGGAAAGAAAATGAAGAAAACAGGATTCTATTCTGACAAACCAGTCAAGTTTAATCCTCCTCCTCCTCCTCCAGCATCTGGATCTGCAGGCATGTCCTCTTCATCTCAGAAACCTTCCCCTCAGCACTCAAGGAGATTAGGGGAGAGTCATGGAAGTTCCAGTGGCTCTTACAGTTCAAGATCATCCAGAGCTCCACCCTCAGGATCTGCTAGAGCTCCATCTTCAGTTTACAAATATCATATCTCTGATGGATCTATGCACAGGAAAAGAAATTCTCAAGATCAACAAACTTCCTATCAGTATAGTGAACTTGATGAAAGACCTTCATCTCCCATTAATCCAAATTTTGAAAAGAATGCTCACATGGCCAGATATTGAGAAACAATTGCTACTGCTCAAATAAATAAAGCCAAAGTTGAAGGAAAAGATTATTCACAGTTTACAACTATGTCAGAATTCAGAAGACAAGAGTTTGAAAGATACAGTTCAAGGCATCTCTTCAATGCTGAAGTCTACCTAATGTTGTACCCAACTGCAGTTGTTCCTCATTCTTCATCTCAAACCCTGCTGGGAGCAAATGACCTTTATATGAGCAAGAGAGAATCTGAAAATCCCAATAGAGAAATCATATTCAAACCTTCTTCAAAGAATGAGAAAGGCTCCTGACTGTTTGGTTTTACTAATTTCTGCTTACAGTGCAAAACATTCTAAACTCAGAGTACTGTGTTTTTTTTTATGTACTGAAATGAATTTTAAATTCTGTCAGATATATATGCTCTGTGTTTATTGTTTTTTTTATAAAGTAGTATCCTAACCGAAATAGGGGGAGATTGTTGGAACAACCCTATTACTAATTTGGGCTAGGATCACTATTTGTGGTTAGGACTCAAGTTGACCCCAAATGTATAGCTCTAGGGTCAAGTTCTAAGCATGTCTAAGTTAGCTGAAACTTAGGAAATTCCAAGTTTTCTGTGTTCGACGAACTCCTTAGTTCGACGAACATCGTATATCAGTTCGACGAACTTGATATCCAGCTCGACGAAATCAGTCTTCCAAGCCAGTTCAACAGATTCTATATCTCAGTTCAACGAACTCCTGATTGAGATCGACGAACTCAGTGTTCTGTTTGACGAATGAGTAACTCTATGTGCAGTTCGACGAACTCAGCTTTCTGCTCGATGAAGCCAACTTTCTGTTCGACAAAATTCCTCTTGAGCTTGATGAATCCTGAAGACTAGTTATTTCCCTCTCTAAACTCAGATCTACTATTCAACAACGGATCTATTCAAATATTTCGATTTATTCATATTCAGATAAGTTAAGATTTCATCTTTCCTTTTTATATATCCATTCTATTCTCTTCTTTCGAGAATCTAGTCGTTGACATATATTGGAAAAGGAAACTTTCATTGAAAAGGAATTAAAGTATTTTGTAGAATCAGAAAGTTGTTATTGCAGTCCCAAGAAAGATTTATCTCAGTTTATTCTATTCCTTATCAGAAGGTTTGAAATCTTAAATCAAATTAATTTATCTAAGGAAAAAGGATGAATCAGTGTATAAGATATATACAAAAGGATATACAGACATAAAAGATATAATTGTGAGATACACAAGGAAAAAAGTGATACATAAATCTTCATCTATAACAACATCTTCATTCTCAGAGAATAACTGAAATCTTCTCTTGAAGCATCTGCTGATTCTTAGTCTTTTACACCCAAGAGAAAGCTTCACCAACTGTCAACAAACTCTATCAGAAAGGGGGAGCTTTACAACAACAGCAATCCACTAGGCTTCTCTCAGATCTTTTTGAGAGAGAAGAACTTCATAAACTCTTTATGTTCATTGTTTTTACCCAACCTTGTATAGGGTTTTAACTCCCTTCAAATGTTAACCTTTGGTGGCATGGCACCTGATCAAAAACCAATGGTTTGGTTTGAGCACCTGATCAAAAGCTCAGTGGTGATAGGGCACCTAATCAAAAACCTAAGTGGATTCCTACCAAGGGTGGTAGAAGAGTAGATGAACCCAGGTTGATTTGGGAACTACTATAGATCCTTATGTCTTTGTTGTGTTTGTGTTATTTTCTGTACTATGCTGTGTTTATTATTTTATTTTTCTACTCACTCAATTATATATATATCATTATTTTAATTCCACTATAAAATAAGTTAAAACTTTTAATACTCTATTCACCCCCCCCCCCCCCCCCCCCCCCCCTCTAGAGTAAATGTAAGATCTAATACCTCACTTTCAAAGTTAATGGTACGTCGACTTCTATTCGACGCACCTCTTACTAAACATATCAATTTCTTTTAGAAGATTCTTGCTATTTTTCCCAGCAATTTTATTTATTGAAAATAGATCATAATATGATGTAATAAGTGTTAAGGAGGATTCAAGATAGAAATTTCTCTCTTGAATGATTTTTGTTCCTTATTCATGACCTACTTCACTCTTCCTACTCAATTTCCTCTTGAGTGGAACCTTCCCTAACCCTACACAAGTAAATCAAACATTAGAAGGAGCCCAGGTTACCTTGGGCCCTTTGCTTTTACCATTGTAGGGTTCAATGAAAGAATAGGAGGGTCTTTCATGATATCCTTTGGGATGATAAGGAATGCATTTCCCAAACCTCTTATCCTGATGCTTAAAATGAGTATAAAAGGTATCTCGATATAATAAATCTGCAGAGTGTTTTATTATCCTAGACCTTGATTTACCCTTTTGATTATGGTGAGTTAGTTTCCCTATGATGTTTTTACCAGGGGGTTTCTCTTTGTCATTCAGATGTATTTTGTTTGGTTTATCTATCCTATCTGAACTGCTACCATCCTCACCCTTAGTTGGTTTGCTCTTCTCACTGGGTTGATAATCACTGGATCTGATAAATGGCACTGGATTTTTCCAGGCAGGCGTACTGGGTGGTTCTGTGCTTGTGGAGGGGTTTGCTCCTAACCCTAGGTGATTAAATCTCATAGAGAGATTTTCTGTGATATCCTTGAGCGTCTGACTCCTCCCATTGAGTGAGTCCTCAAAGGCCTTTGCCTTTGCTAGCTCTTCTCTTAATTGTATGTTCTCTTTCCTAAGTTCAATTAGTTCTAATTGTTTATTCTTGATTTCATTTGTTAGATTCTGATTCCTTAGGTAGATTTCATCATTCATGAGGTTTTCAAATTCAGTCCTAGTAGTGTCTAGTTCTTTTTCTACCCTAAGATGATCAATGCATAAATCTTTAAAGCAAGTTTTAAAATCATCAGATGTAAAGTCAAATTCATCAAAAACTAATACCTGATCATCTTCATCATCTGAAGCCATTCCAAGAGCCATCATGTAGGCTGCTACTGCTTCTTCTTCACCATCACTCTCAGATGATGATGAGCTCTCTTCCACTTCTGAATCACTCCAGGTTTCAGCAATGAAACCCTTTGCTTTCTTCTTGTCCTTCCATCTCAAGGACTTCTTCTTCTTCTTCTCCTCTTTACTGCTTCTCATGTTCCTTTGCTCTTGAGGGCACTCAGGAGTAATGTACCCTGGCTTGTTGCAGGTAAAGAAGATAATCTCCTTCCTTGGAGTCTTATCATACCTAGGCCTTGAGTCTCTTTCTCTTCTCCTTGAGTCTTCAGTCTTGACCCACTTCTTGAATCTCCTTGCTATGAGATTGAACATCTCATCTTCTGGAGTAGAGGGCTCTCCTTCAATAGCTTTCAGAGCTAAGTTCCTTTGGACAGGAGCTCGAGTAATTTCCTTATCTCTTGACTCAGCCCTGGTCTTCAGTATCATCTCATAGGACTTTAGCTTTCCTAGCAAAGCTTCAGTGGAGATCTCCCTATGGCATTTGGATTCTCTAATTGCCCAGGTTCTTGAATCCTATGAGCTAGGGAAACACATCAGGATTTTATCATTTATCTCAGTTAGAGATATCTTCTTGCCCAAGCCTCTGAGCTCATTTATGATGATGTTGAGTCTGTCATACATATCAGCAACAGATTCATCAGCTTTCTTTTGAAAGTTCTCATACTGGGATATGAGAAGGGACATTCTATCCTTTCTTTCATCAGCACTTCCTTCATCCGTTGTGGTGAGAGAGTCCCAGATTTCTTTTGCAGATTGGCATTCAGTTACCTTCTAGAAAATGTCATCTGACATTATTGAAACCATAAAGTTCATGGCCTTGTCATCACATGCCTTGACCTTTTTCTTAGCCTTTGTCCATTCCTTTCTTGGAACAGCCTCAGTTGCTGAGGATTCCCCTTCCTTTTATCTGACTGGAGAAGGAAGACCCGTGAGAAGAACATCATAGATATCTTCATCAATGGAATTCATGTACAGTTTTATTCTGGCCTTCCAGAGTGTGAATTTATTCAGATTACACACTAGAGGTCTTGTAGATGCATAATCCTTAGAGCTCATTTTCTTTATAAAATATGTTTATAGAAAAGAAAAAGAGCAGGAGGTCTTTTTGATCAAGGTGTTAGCCTCTTAATGATCAACCTCCCTCTGATACCATTTGAAAGTGCACAATGTACCTCTGAGAATCCTCTAGAGGGGGGTGAATAGAGATTTAAAATAATTTCAATCCTAACTGTGAAAACAATAAACTTAATTAAGGATTTATGCTGAACAAGAACACATGCAAAATAAATATGGTGCACAGAAAATAAGATGGGACAGCACAGAAATCAGCAACCAAAAGACACACAAAATTTTTTATAGAGGTTCCCCAAAATGTCGGTAGCCCTCTCTTCTACCACCTGGTAGGAATGCACCTCTGTGCCTGAGTCTTTTGATAAGGAGACTCTTAGAACCTATGATCTTTTGACAAGGAGATCATGAACCACCAGATCTTTTGATAAGGAGATCTTGAACCACCAGATCTTTAGATAAGGAGATCTTGAACCAATGAATCCTTTGAAGAAGGATTAATAAAACTCTTTTATAGAATGAGAAAGAAGAAGGGAGAAGGTTGAAGGAATTTTGTTCTCAGAATTCTTGAAGATGGCTGTATGAAGATCGACCTATTAGTTGTTCCAAAGGATCTGCTCTGGATTAGCCCCTGCTTTAGATAGTGATGATTTGCAGGAGCTTTGTATTGTCCGATCCTTTCTTCTTCTTCTTCTTCAGATTATGATCTGACTGCTAAGAGATTGTGATGAAGAGCAGCTTTCAGATCCTCTGTTCTATGTGATGAAGAATAGCAGAGCCTTCTTTTCTTTTCTCTTTGTTGTGTTAGGGTTCCTGAAAGAGGGAGAAGAAGAGGAAGCCCTAGAAAATGAAGGAGATGGATGATTGTGATTAATGCCTTGTCTGCCTCTGTCTTCTCTTGTCTTTTTATTCTTCCTTATTCAAATTCAAATATCTTTCCCTTTCTGATATGCCTTGATAAGGTAATCTGCTTTTCATTTCTCTTTCTTTCCTCTTTAATTCTTGGCCCGTCCACCTGGAAAGAATAGGTTTCCAAGAAACCTTTTTTGTCTTCTTCTTTAATGCTCCTTTCTATTTCAGACAACTATTAAGCAGTTGGGTAATGGCCTTGAAGGATGTGGGCCATGAAAGAAGGATCAGAAAGACAGCTGAAAAGATATACTTTTACAGACTGTATTCGACGTAGTGTCGAATTCATTTCTTCTCTTATCGACGCAACTTCAAATTCTTATAGAAGCAACTTTGATTTCATCTCTACTTTGATTGAACTCTGCAAGTAGATGTTGCGTCGACATTTTATCGACGTGTTCGTTGAGTTGATCTGCCTGGCTCTGAACTATATCTTCTGCGTCGAGATGAAGACGATGATGCGTCGACTTTAGATGGCTTCGATAGATGATCTCTTCTGCGTCGAGTTGAAGTACAAGCTATGTCGACTTCTCCAAATACTCCGACAAGTCCCTGACCGCTACGTCGATATCTATTCGACTTTTCGTCGACTTACGTTACTTTGATAAAAGGTTGAACCACTTGGACTTCTAGTCAAAGCAGCGTCGATATGGACTCGATGTTACATCGAATTCTATTCGACGTAAATGTTAATTTAGCCCAATTTTGCTTCCCTTGATCTGGTCTTGACACCCATCCTAAGACATTTAATCACCAGATTACCCTCACTATACAATGGGTAATTTAATCCTAAGAGATAAAATCACTTTTATTTAATTTGTTATGTTAAATCAAGGGTTTTTCCCAATAGCAAGATATCAAACATTATAAACCATGTCATATCAATTCCAAATGCCCTAATATTTTTTATTGAATACATTTATAATATTGTGCTTTCACTACAAAAATTTGAGAATCTAATTAAATCAAAAGGATTCCTTACTTCCATTAATAACCACTTGTGACAAATATAAAATTTAACTCCAAAACTTATGACAATTGTGATCTAAAACTTCTACAAAATTTTGGAGCTCTTCCTAAGGTTGTCACACTGTCATGTATCAATTTTCAAGTCATTTGAATGAGAAACTAGATGGGAATCACAAGATCTAATTTCTATTATTAGCACCCCAAGCTTACATGACTAATTCAAGATCAAATATTCGAAGTGATAAATCTTTCAATCCTCCAACACAAATATCCAAATTTCAATACTACTGGCCGATTATTGCCTAAGGGTAAATCCATAAAAGTTTGAACATTTTACGAAGTGTTTTGGTCTCATTAATTCCACAAATTGCATAGTGCGACATGTTAGTTTAGGATGTTTTCTAATTACCTAGAGAGGGGGGGGGGGGGGGAGGGGTGAATAGGTGTTTCAAAGATTTTTGTATTCTTTTTACTTACTAACTGTTCTTTCTTAGGGATATACATATACTTGAAGTACACCACATAAAAATACACAGTGATTTATAGTGGTTCCCCTAGACAATGTGTCTAGAGTACTCCACTGTCCCTCTATGCCTATCTAGCAGTATGCTAGAGTCAGCAAACTCCACTAAATCTTAGATCTACTCCACAGATCTTACAACTCAGGCATACAAGCCTTATAGCTCAGGCCCTCAAGCCCTACAACTGAGATCCTTCCAAGATCCTACGTTAGGTTCCAGGAACCTTACAACTTAGTCCCTCAAGCTCTGTAACTCAGGCCCTCAAGCCCTACAACTCAGATCTATCTCAGATCCTACAACTCAGGCCCTCAAGCCCTACAACTCAAGCCCTTAAGCCCTACAACTCAGATCTGTCTAAGATCCTACAACTCAGGCCCTCGAGACCTATAGAGAATGCACAAAGTTATAATATTGAAGAACACATAACACATTAACTAAAATGCTGCAGTGTTCTTCTAAAGCCTGATGAAGACAGCTTCTGGACTTGAAGAGATAGCAAGAATTATCTTTCTTCACAGCAAAAGCTTCTCTTCAATCCTTTCATCAATGTGAAATAATCTTGACAGTTGATGTTGCTTGACTGATACTTGGAGAACAGAGATCAAGAGCGTATTATTCTCGAGAGTTTGTTCATTCTTTACACGGTCGTCTTTACTGTTCGATTGATTCGTGCATTCTGTGTGTTTAAATTAGGGAAGACACTTATCCTTTTTATATGACCGAGGGACCGTCTAACGGTCTACTCAGATGTCCTTTAAGTGTCAGAGGCCCATTCCTTAATGGCACGCGCTGATTGGACCATCATGTGGCGACATTAAATGCATACAATGCTTTTCGAATTATCTCAGTCTATCTCAACAATATGATCAACATTTCGACGACAGACCTTGCCGTCATGCCGATTAATCTTGGACTTAGACAATTCTTCAAGAATTCTTAAATATTCTTCTGAGAAGGATATCTCGATGATATGAGATATCACAGCTACACTTGCTCTCACAGCGACATAAAGTCATCTCAATGATGTCATCATGAACATCTTGCCGACTTGAGGTCTTCTCGTCGATATATGTCGAGATTATAATAACTTATCGTCGATATCATTGGGTTCATCCTGACAATAAGGAACACTTCAGCTGCCAACTATCTCTATGAATCCTGACTTAGTCCTCTCGACGATAAAGCTCCTTTACGACGATGTTGCCAACTTAACTGAACAATTTACTTAAAGATTCTAAAAAAATTCATCATCTCAGACTTCATAACGATATCGTCGTGTGATACTTGTTGACACGATGATACTGTGGCTTGGTTGATTCTTCTTGTTCTCGCAATGATATTGTCGTGTGTGCTTTGTTGACACAATGATATCGTCGTGTTGTCCTTATTATCACGACAATTAATGACTTATTCTTCTATTGATCTCTGTGTATGGTCTCAATAATATGAATATACTAATTCAACGATATGAGCAACATTTCAACGTCATGTCCAGTATCTCTGAAATAAGCCTTGATCCGTATACATTATTTCTAGTGTGTATGATATTCTTACCTGCTCATGTCACATCAAATGCACATCAGATACAAATTGTACTTATCATTGACCTGAGCACATCTTCAAATCAAGAACATTGTTGGACACTATTCCCATCAATCTCCCCCTATTTGAAGAAGTCATAACTCATTCAATGATAAAGTACATTTGAAAGTCCACAGTGTGCCTCTGAGATTCCTCTAGAGGGGGGGGGGGGGGTGAATAGAGTTTTAAAATATTTCTATCCCAACTGTGTTTAACAATAAATTACTCTAAGGAGTTATGCTTAACAATCCAGGCAGAATAAAGAATGCTGGAAATAAGTGCAGAATAAAAGACTGGGATAGCACAGAAAATCACAACACAAACACAATGAATTTTATAGAGGTTCCCCAAACCCTGGGTACTCCCCTCTTCTAACACCTGGTAGGAATGCACCACATGTGCCTGAGTTTTTTGATTAGGAGACTATTAGAGCCACTGATCTTTTGATAAGGAGATCATGAACCACCAGATCTTTTGGTAAGGAGATCTTGAACCATTGAATCCTTGGAAGAGGAATTAATAAAACTCTTTTACAGGAAATAGAAAGAGAAGGAGAAGAAAGAATGTTGTCTGAATTCTGTTCTCAGAATTCTTGTGATGGGTGATTGAAGAACAGCCAATGTAAAGTCCCACAAAATCTGCTCTTTATTAGTCACTGCTTTTGATAAAGATGAACTGCAGAGACTTTGATTGTCAGATTCTTCTTGAATTCTACTAATTCAAATCCTGCTGCTATATGATGGTGTTGAGAAGCAGCTATCAGATCTACTGTTCTCTTAGGTGAAGAACAGTTGTATTTCCCTTCTCTTTTCTGTTCTCCATTAGGGTTCCTGAGAGAGATAGAGAAGAAGAGGAAGCCCTAGAAGATTGAAGGAGATGATTGATTGTGATTAATGTTCTTCAATGCATCTATCTTCTCTTGTCTTCTTATTCTCTCTGTTTCAAATTTGAATATGTTTCCCTTTCTGATATGCCTTGATAAGGTAATCTGCTTAGCACTTTCTCTTTCTTTCCTCTATAATTATCATCCCGACCACCTACAAGGAATATGGTTCAAAGAAACCATTTGTGTCCATTTTTAATGCTCCTTTCTATTTCAAGCAATTATTGAGCCGTTGGGGAACGGTCTTGAAGGATGTGGGCCATGAAAGAAGGATCAGAGAGACAGCTGAAAAGATTACCTTTTACAGACTGTATTCGACATATCGTCGAATTCATTTCTTCTCTTATCGACGTAGCTTTGAGTTCTTCTAGGAGCTTCTTTGATTCCATCTGTGCTCCAACTGAACTCTGCTAGTCGACGTTGCATCGATATCCTATCGATATGTATGTCGTGTTGATCTGCCTAGCTCTGAGCTTCATCTTCTGCGTTGAGATGAAGTCGACGTCACGTCGACTTTAGACGGCTTCGATAGATAACATCTATTGCGTCGAGTTGAAGTAGAAGCTGTGTCGACTTCTTCAGTTACTCTGACAAGTCCCCGACCTCTATATCGACATTTATTCGACGTTACATCGTCTTGAGTTACTTTGACATATGGTTTGAACCACATGGACTTCTAGTCAGAGCAGCGTCGATTTGGACTCGATGTTGCGTCGAATTCCATTCGACGCATTTATTAGTTTTTCCCAAATTTGCACACCTTGAACTGTTCTTGACACTCTAGGTTGAGTGTGACATCCTAAGATATCTAATGACCAAATTACCCTCACTATACAATGGGTAACTTAAATCATAGAAGATAAAATCACTTTTAATTAATTTGTTAAGTTAAATCAAGGGTTTTTTCCAACAATCTCCCCTATTTATCTTAACAAGTTTTACATTTTGTTCTGAGTGATTTTATATATTTCATTGTAGAATCAAACATACATACAAGGTATTGTAAACACAAAGAGGAAACAACTGAAATTACAGACAGCAGATTTCCATATCAAGAAATTATGTACTAGTGTTTTACCCATCAAAGATAATTTCACAGAATCCAAATAATTTATTTGATACCTGAAATTCATGAGTCCTTCTCAGGAGTTCTTCTCTTCCTTGAGAATACATTTGGTAGGGCTTGCCCCATCACCACTCTTATAGGCACATCATCATCAGCAATAGACTCTTCACCCTTATCACCATCTGCTTTATTAGGATCAACAACAACAGTACTGTCTTTAGGAAGCTCCCCCTTTGTTTGTGCATTCTGCTCAGCTTCCTGGGCAGCTTCCTGAGCTATCTAAGCAACTTGACCTAACAGATCTTTAGCTTGAGGCTCATTCTGGACCCATGTTGTGCTCACAGCTTCAAATTCCATATTCAGAGTCCTCTGAATATCTGGAGTTGGCTCCCCCTGGATTTGTGCTCCCTAAGAGGTAGTCACCTTGTCAGGGGCATGCTCATTATCAGCTTCTTCCTAAACTTTTCCCCTTAAGATAGGGTCCTCTTCCTCTAAGTGATGCGATATTTTTGGCAAGTGCACCGGTCGCGCAAGTAATAAAAATGGGGAAATCCCCGAGTGTCGGTCTCTTGAGGAACACGGTAAGGTGGAATTTAATATCGAGGAAGGACTTGAGATCGAAGTCCTTGGTCGGTGTTACAATGGATGGTTGGTTTGGTTTGCGAATAATAAAATAAAATACTACGCCTACTCCTATGCAATGCCGCTATGCAATGCTTCGATTGGCGAGATGGAGACTGAGCAGGCCTTGAGGGCACTGCGTCGAAAGGGCGGATGGGCGAGAAGGCAAGCGGAATGAGGGTCGCAAGCACCTCGTCAACAATAAGCACGCCACAGGCAATTGCTAGTGCGGCACCGGTCACGGTGGTGGAGTGGGAGATGGAATAGGGCGCACCTCAATAACACAAATGAACTAGACAATTCCAAAATCATGAAATAAGCAATAATACACATGGTTCATAGCATTCATCATCTAAATAAAGAGATTACAACAAATATAACCACACAGGTAGAAGAAAAAGGCAAGAAATACGACCGAATCCGGAGTCTCGTTGTAGATTCACGGTAGGAAGCACCGGGTTGTCAATCCGCGTCCTAGCTCGGTCCCAACTGCGTCCGGGGTAGAGGAGGGCTGTCACACCTCCCAATGGACCCGTCTTATCCAGCGATTTACCATCCGGCCACGTCTAGTGCGAAGAACTTCTTCCTTAGTGATCAAAATGAGTGTAGGATCCCTTCTTGCAAGCCCTTGGATGATGGAGGAGGCCTAGGGGATGAAAACCCTCTGAAAATGGCGAAAACGGCGGAAGGAACGGAGTCGAAATGCATTCTCCCGACCTAATTCGCGATCAGGTCATTATATAGGTGCTGAATTAAATAGCGCGCACGGTCATTGGCGCACGACCAGTGGTCGTGCACACTGGAATTCGGCGATCGTGCGCACTGCCTGGGTGGAACCTGCAAGATACGAAATTATAAAATAAAATGTTCGCACGACCAGTGGCGCACGACCGGTGGTCGTGCGCACTGGAGTTGATGGTCGTGCGCACTGCACCAAACAGAACTCGTGAAAAAGGGTTAAGTGCACACGATCAGTGGCGCACGACCAGTGGTCGTGCGCAATAGAACCGGTGATCGTGCGCAGTGTTCCTGTGCAGAATTGCACCGGGAACACTTGCACGACTCCTATTCCCGCACAACCACAGATCTAGCCACTGAAAGTGGCACTTATCAGCACAAGAATATACTAAAGACAATAAACACGAAAATCACACCAAAGTGGGCCAAGATGTGCACCTAGCATGGAATATCAAATATAAACTATAACAAGGCTATAGTGCGTAGAATTGACTAAATAACGGCCCGGATGAGTCCAAAAATGTGTATATGATCAGGACTCATCACACCCCCAGACTTAACTGTTTGCGCATCCCGAGCAAACGAATCCGGCGGAGCGCGAAAACGATAGTTAACATAGAGAATTACACAAGGGAGCACGGTGCGAAGTAACGTACGCATGCGAGTAGAAATTCTAGTAGAAGAAGATTCTAATTATGCTAACTAATTTACATAAGTATTAAAGCGTAAGTAAAGATTTAGTCCTACTCAGTTGGTGAATTATGAAGAATTTGACGATCATGCCCAGTATGAAAGTGACGAGACACTGAGGCGGGTGTTGCAAAAGATCGGGGCTTAGGAATAACTCCGCTGAAATCCATCAACGCCGTGAACCATACGCTCGCCCGGTCACACTCTCTCCACGGCGCTAGCAAACTCGCAAATCAAATCAGTAGGACTTATAGGATTAAAACGAGGCTTAGGTTACGGTATGATATTCAAAGTTAAACACGGTGGCTACGCAACCCAAGTGAGCTAACGGAACGCTGCACCATACAAGACCAACGAACAATGCTCATATGACACACCCCCAGACTTATCATGAAAACCAGGTGTGCACACGTCCTACTTCACAAATACCAACAGATTTTCTGTTTTTAGCTCGGGAGGAATTTTTTTTTCAAAATACTTTTTTTTTTCTTTTACATATTTCACTTCTTTTGTGTAACCCCCGGTTGGTTCAAAATCAGCGGATGGACATTATTTTCCCATCATAACACCACAATTCCACACTCCACACAAATTTAGAATTATGAGCGCAGTTAAAAACGTTTTGGGTGCGGGAGTAGGATAGGCTCCAGGCTTTGGTGGATGAAGAGGATCTGAACAAAGGATTGGTAGGCACAAAATTGGCTTGCAAAGGGAATGAAATGGACATGGAATAACAAAGCTCAAACTAGCCAAAGGGTGGCCTACATCATGCTTGACTCAACGAGTAGCTCTCACCCATGCTTCGAGAGTCGCTTGGGGCAAGTTCTTAGCCCACGAGAAAGATAAACCTTCCTCCCGACTCGAGCAACACACGACTAGCAATCGCACACACACAACACCGGGTTATCGTCAATTCCATACAAATTCACCACTTGAGTATATTAAATCTAAATTTACGCAGAAATACTAAACATAAATTAGATGCATAAAGAAAACCTAGTTCTACACAAATTCTACCATAGCATGCGAAGTGACTAGAACACTACATGAGTCAACATCGCACTCCAAATAATAATTCCTGCGTTAACAACCTATTTCACATTCCAACCAAACTAGTTTAAACGGAACAACAACAAAAAGACAAGCACGCACTCAAGTGGGAGAAGTGGTGTGAGAAGAATGCAACGATGATAATGAAAATGATAAATAAAAAGCAACCTTCTAGTATGCAATGCAGCATGTGCACATTGGATAACGACAACCGCTCCCCCAGACTTAAGCTAAGCGATATATCTGGAAATTGAAGCAAGAAGAGGGGAGGAAGTGTTACCCAATGCTCAGAAGTGAGCATACCAGACGATTGGCGTAAATGATCAAGAATAGTCCGCAGCATCCGCTCTCAAGAGAAACAAAGGCCACCTGAAAGTTATACACTAGAGCAACAAAAATAGTAAAAACTGGACTAAACATGTGAGAGCACAAAAAAAATCAAGAATTCTAAGTTATCACCCATGGGAGTGAACTTGTTCCTGCAATAAATATTGAGCACTCGCACACAAAATAAGGGAACAAAAAAAGCTGAATAAATAAAACTATGCCCAGAAGAGCATTCCACAAACAAAATGTTATTATTACAAACATCAAAAGAGAAGGAGTTCAAACGACTCAACAAAAGAAACTAAACAGAAAGCACGGCTTAGAATATCTCGCATGCAGGGAGGAAGATCACTCGTCGTCGCTGTCGCTATCTAACACCACAACGGACGGCGACCGTCTGGAAGATGACGCGGCCCGACCCGGAGGTGGGGGGATGTTTAGCCCTCCCCGCAGTGCTTGCTGATAGACGAAATCCGTAAGCCAGTACTGGTTTGCCTCCAAATCGGAGAGGCGCCGATCGAAACTTGGCACCTCCAGCGCTCTTGACGAACTGCCCTCCTCCTTGGCTCTCCGCTCCTGCTGAAATGAATGCCTTCGCGGCTGCAGAAGGGCTACCTCGCGGTGAGTATTTGGCGGCTCAGCCGGCTCTCCGTGCTCCTCGTCGCCTTGCCTCTCCCTAGGCGCATCTCTCGGCATCACGACCACAAAGTGTCTACTACTCTTCTTCCCCACGACCCGTAATAGATGGAAACTCACATGGTGGCCCGCGTGATGAATGAGGGTGCAGTCACCTGCACCATCGGAGGCAGATGACTCCAGATCCCCAAGCTTTTGGCAATGCGGGTGATATAGTAGGCACCACCAATGGCGCCTGTGAGACCGTAGGTAGCCTCGTGATGGAAGAAGAAGGCCAACATGTAGCCGAGATGCAAGGGCTGCCGAAATTCCATACTATAGAGGGAGATCAGATCCTGCCACCCCACTACATTCTGACTAAGGGCACGGGCGACAAGAGAGTGGATAAGGACGTGCTGCAGGTATCGGAGAGCAGGCGCGACGATCCATGTGGATTTGCTTTTTCTGGCCACATATTCTTCATCACGACCCGTGAGGGCACACCACGCGGCACGCGGGGTAACACCATCAGGGAAGGAGACATCCAAATCCAGAAAAGGGATCGTCGTGGCCTCGGCTTCGGTGTAAAATCCAGCGTGCACCGCCAACTCGGATAAGGAGAGAGTGAAAACCTTGCCCAAAATTCGGAAAGAGCACTTTCCCGGACGTTGACCGGAGGGCAACACTTCCCACTCAAACGTAGCAAGAAATTCCATGGTGAGCTCCCGGTAGCCGAGGTCATTGCACTCGAACACCCCGCTCCAATGATCGAAATAATAGCGCTGGCGGACGGCCTCCCCCAACTCCCCATTGTCGCCGATAGAGTTCAACTCGTTCCAATCCACGAGACGCTGTGATAGGAATGGCTTCTCCTTAAGAGAATTGAATCGCCGCGTATGCGAATCCTTAGAAAAAGTTGCCATCCTAGCGAGGATCGGAGCAGGAGAGGCGGAAGAGCGGCCGGAGCGTTGGTAGACCTTTTGACGATCTCTGGAGCTCATGGTGGTAGGAGGGCAAAGGAAGGAGGAGAAATAGGGAAAGGGCTCACCGGAAGGGAAGGAGGCGCACGATCGGCGGCAAGCAGGCAGAAACGGCGCACGGACGTCGGCGAATGAGAACCCTAGATCGTGCGCGAAAGGCTCGGGCGGACGGGCTTTTTATAAAAATCTGGGCCGATCGCACGACCAGTGGTCGTGCGCGATAAGTAGTGCGCACGACCAGTGATCGTGCGCCTTAGGAATTTTCCAAGCGGCCAAAATTTTAGTAAAAACTCCATCCACCGTGCAATTTACGCACAACCAGGAGTCAGCACACGCAGCGAAGCATTCATAGCCTTAACAAAAACTTAACTAAACCAGACAAAATAAAATTTCAGGGTAAATAAAGATAACTACTGGGGTTACTGTCATCCCAGCACGACTTATTTGAAAACAAAAAGGTCCTAACTAATGGGTCTATGAAAAGAGAAGTGTACAGGTAACTGTTCTAATATGCGTGTCGGTAGCGGGTACCGATACGGCAACAGAACAGTCACGCCTCTACCCGAATAAAGATAAAACATGCCCATCGCAGGTAGCGGGAAAAGGAAGTAAGAAGAGGAGCAGGAGATATCCTCGCTCAACTCACCAAAAATATCCTTGCCTAGCAAGGAGTCGTCAACAGGGAGGCAGCAGGATGCGAAGGCAATGAGTGGAGCTTCCTCTACGGAGGGGGAATAATCCACCTCACATGAGAGGATGCTCTCATCATTGACTTGAGCAAAAAGCTCCAAGTCCTCCTGAGGTACCTGTGAAGACTCAACCTGTACAGGCTCAGATAGAGAAAGGGGATCAAGAAATAAAAGAGAAAAAGGACAAAAATAATCAGAAATCGGGGGAGTGGTCCCGGTCTCACTCCCAGCAGGATGGGGAAGTAAAATAATGTTGGCATTGTCATCAATGCCGCAAAGTTCAGCGGGATCGACAGTGGCCATGCCTAAGGTTTGGACTTCCTCCACCGGTGTTGAGGAAAACTCCTCTTCACCTAGTAGGTTGTCCTCCTCCATAGGGGCAGGCATAACACATAAATCGCCAGCCTCATCCCGCGACACATCCTCAACAATGTCGTCAGAGACGAAAGTAGTATGCACAACAGGGGGAAGAATAGTGCTCGGATAAAAGTCGAGCACCGATTCCTCACAAAGAATCGAATCCACTAGAGGTGGTGGATACACTGGGAGAATAGACTCAGCACTGTCGGTACCCAGATCAGCCGCACATCCGGTGACCGTGTCCATGCCATACCCTTCAAGATGTGAAGGTGACAAAGACACATAACCGGATGTTGAAGGTGTGCCGCCAGAGTTAGGAGTTGGGACGATCCGGATATCCGGCTCGTCATCCTCATCCAATTGGCGAAGATACTCGGCACAGTCCTTCAAGACATGATCAGTGCTCCGGCAAAACCGGCACTGCCTAGCGGGCTTCTTTGGCACAGCGGGTGCTGAAGCCGAAAAGAAGTACGATGGTAAAGGCTCAGCAGAGTAGCCATAAGACTTACGCGCACCATATGGAGTACCAGACGAAGTCGGTGCTCCATATGTTGGGCTATAAGAATTATGCCTACTATTCTCCGTAGGGCATTCATCACTAGAGTGGGAGGTAGCTCCACACCAACGGCAACGAAAATTGAGATGTGCCCACATAGTGTGAAGATAAAACGATTCAAAAAGAAGAACACTATTGTGCGAAATACTACACCTAACAAAAATTTACTAAAGCAACCTACTATAAAACAAGAAAATGGAATAAAGAGAACAGAAATAAAATAAAAGATGCGATAGACAAATGGGAAGGGCTTCTCTCTCAGATTCTCCCTCTCCAGAAAACTCACACGACTGTGATCCCCGGCAACGGCGCCAAAAACTTGATGCGATATTTTCGGCAAGTGCACCGGTCGCGCAAGTAATAAAAATGGGGAAAATCCCCGAGTGTCGGTCTCTTGAGGAACACAGTAAGGTGGAATTTAATATCGAGGAAGGACTTGAGATCGAAGTCCTTGGTCGGTGTTACAATGGATGGTTGGTTTGGTTTGCGAATAATAAAATAAAATACTACGCCTACTCCTATGCAATGCCGCTATGCAATGCTTCGATTGGCGAGATGGAGACTGAGCAGGCCTTGAGCGCACTGCGTCGAAAGGGCGGATGGGCGAGAAGGCAAGCGGAATGAGGGTCGCAAGCACCTCGTCAACAATAAGCACGCCACAAGCAATTGCTAGTGCGGCACCGGTCACGGTGGTGGAGTGGGAGATGGAATAGGGCGCACCTCAATAACACAAATGAACTAAACAATTCCAAAATCATGAAATAAGCAATAATACACATGGTTCATAGCATTCATCATCTAAATAAAGAGATTACAACAAATATAACCACACAGGTAGAAGAAAAAGGCAAGAAATACGACCGAATCCGGAGTCTCGTTGTAGATTCACGGTAGGAAGCACCGGGTTGTCAATCCGCGTCCTAGCTCGGTCCCAACTGCGTTCGGGGTAGAGGAGGGCTGTCACACCTCCCAATGGACCCGTCTTCTCCAGCGATTTACCATCCGGCCACGTCTAGTGCGAAGAAATTCTTCCTTAGTGATCAAAATGAGTGTAGGATCCCTTCTTGCAAGCCCTTGGATGATGGAGGAGGCCTAGGGGATGAAAACCCTCTGAAAATGGCGAAAACGGCGGAAGGAACGGAGTCCAAATGCGTTCTCCCGACCTAATTCGCGATCAGGTCATTATATAGGCGCTGAATTAAACAGCGCGCACGGTCATTGGCGCACGACCAGTGGTCGTGCGCACTGGAATTCGGCGATCGTGCGCACTGCCTGGGTGGAACCTGCAAGATACGAAATTATAAAATAAAATGTTCGCACGACCAGTGGCGCACGACCGGTGGTCGTGCGCACTGCACCAAATAGAACTCGTGAAAAAGGGTTAAGTGCACACGATCAGTGGCGCACGACCAGTGGTCGTGCGCAATAGAACCGGTGATCGTGCGCAGTGTTCCTGTGCAGAATTGCACCGGGAACACTTGCACGACTCCTATTCCCGCACAACCACAGATCTAGCCACTAAAAGTGGCACTTATCAGCACAAGAATATACTAAAGATAATAAACACGAAAATCACACCAAAGTGGGCCAAGATGTGCACCTAGCATGGAATATCAAATATAAACTATAACAAGGCTATAGTGCGTAGAATTGACTAAATAACGGCCCGGATGAGTCCAAAAATGTGTATATGATCAGGACTCATCACTAAGATATTCTCCCCCTTCTTGACCTTGCTGTCCAGTGAGGTTAAGAATTCTCTTGTAATCATAGAGGAAGAGACAAACTCCTGGAGACCCTGGAGGAATTTCTTGGAGTCAAGCAACTCAGCTTCTATCTGAGAATGCTTCCTGTCATATTTTCTTGCCTGGGTGGCCACCAGGTCAGCAAAGGAGGAGGAGGTAAGGTCCACAGCTTTGAAGATGATTTGCTCAATGTCAATGGGAGGATGAGCTGGAGGTGGAGGTGATGAAGGGAAGTCTTCTTGAATGGGAGAGAGAGGATGGTAGACATCATGTGAGAAATGAGTTGATGGTGGTGGAGGTGGAGGTGGATCATGCTCATGATATGTGGATGATAGTGGATGGAAAGATGACCCAGGAGTTGACGTGGACGAAAAAGGGTGATCTGGAAAGTCTTCTTATTGATGTTGTTGTTGATGATAACGTGGTAGTGCTGAAGTGGTATCCTGAGGGAGATGCCTTGGTATATCTGGTATCTATCTTTCTGAACCTTGAGTAGGAGAAGAAGGAGGAGGTGAAGATGGGTCCTGACCAGGCTTTAAGATTTGCCTTGTCCATTTTGAGAAGATCCCAATATTGAGCCTCTTTCCCGGAGGAATGAGCACTCCTTTTGACTTGCAGACATTTGGGAAGTGCTGGAAGAGCACCTAGCTCATTATCCTCATGTATGCATTCTCCTTGTGAGAGTACTTGTGAGCTATCTGCTTTAATAGGCATCTGCCCCAATTGATCTTCTTTTTCAAAACAAGAGCTCCCATTATTTGCAATTGCTGCCTGGGGATAACATCATGAGCTGATATCTTACACAATATTACCTTCCCCACTATGTCTGCCAAAAACCTGTACTCTTCTGCCATATCAATCTTTTTAAGGTTGATTGGCGTCTCCTTCTTGAACTACATTATTTCCAGGACATTCCCTATTTCTTCTCATGATAGTTCATCTGGATCATTCCCAGTGGGAAGATCAAATGTTTGGGAGAGAAGCTCTTCAGTTATACTAATATCTTGGCCATAAATAGTCCCTTGAAGGAGTCCATCATCTGCAATATGTACACTATCTCTGAACTTAGTAAGTTTGACATCTAGGATCTTACACCTTGTTGAGATCAACTTAGTCAGGACAGCCTCCTGAAATAGGCCAAGTATAGTTTTGAAGCTATCGACACCTGTGCTGAATGAGTCGATATCTACATCGAATCCAGAATTGACCTTAGGGGGTTCCATTGATTTGAGAATGGATGTACTTGCAAACATAGAGAGAAAAAGAGAGAGAAGGACACAGAAGATCAGGAGAGCAAGAGAGCAAGAGAATTCGAAAGCGTAAATGTTTCCACGCAGTAATTTCTTAAAAGCATATGAATCGCCGCTACTTAGGGCTTATGTCGACGCGCCGCCGATATTACTTATTATTTGGCGCACAAAGCTATGTCAAGATTACTTCTAGAAGCAACTCAGTGCCCGTTGATATACGTTGCGTCGACTAGTACTCGACATAGATTTGAGATTATTAAGGGATCCTAAGCCGACGTAGTCCTGTCGACATTACATTGATTTCCAATCAACGTGACTTCGAATTTTAGTCAGCAATTATTAAGTCGACGTATGCATCGATAAGAACTTGACGCTGCGTCGAATTCTATTTGAATTGTCTGCTCTCTGTGCTTCTCGACGCTGGCGTCGAGTATAAGTCAATGGTACGTCGACTTCCGTTCGACGCACCTCTTAAGGAACATATCTATTTATTTAGAAAATCCTTGTTGTTTTTCCCAGGAATTTTACTTATTGAAAATAGATGATATTATGATGTAATAGATGTTAAGGAGTATTTATGATAGAAATTACTTCCTTGAATGATTTTTGTTCCTTATTCATGACCTACATAATTCATCCTACTCAACTTTCTCCTGAGTGAGACCCTACCTAAACCTGCACAGGTAACTCAAACATTAGAAGGGACCCAGGTTACCTTGGGTCCTTTGTTTTTACCAGCGTAGGGTTCAATGAATGAATAGAGGTGTCTTTCATGATACCCTTTGGGATGAGAAGTAATGGGTCTCCCAAACCTATTATTTTGATACTTGAAATGATAATAAAATGTATCAAAATAAAATAAATCAGCAGAATGTTTGATTATCCTATGTTTTGATTTATTCTTTTGGTTGTAGTTATTTGATCTTTCTAGATGACCCTTTCATAGGGGTTTCTCCTTGTTATTTAGATTTGCCCTTTTAGGTTTGTCTAACCTATCTGGATGATTGTTATCTGTGTCCTTAGATGGAGTACTCTTCTCACTGGGTAAATAGCTACTAGGTCTAACAAAGGCCACTGGATTTTTCTAGACAGGCTTCCTTGGTTGGTCTGTGCTTGTGGCGGGCTCTTCTCCTAATCCTAGATGATTAAACCTCATGGAGAGGTTTTTAGTGATGTCTTTGAGCATTTGACTCCTCCCATTGAGTGAGTCCTCAAAGGCCTTTGCCTCTGCTAGCTCTTCTTTCAGTCTTAACATTTCTTTTTAATTTTTATTACTTCTAATTCTTTATTTTTAATTTCTTCTATCAGGCCTTGATTTCTTATATATACATCATCTTTCTTTAGGTTTTCTAGTTTTAACTTAACAGAGTCTAGTTCCTTTTCTACCCTAAGGTGATCATTACAGAAATTCTTGAAACAAATTTTGAAGTCTTCTGAATTGAAATCAAAGTTATCAAATAAAAATACCTGCTCCTCTTCATCATCTAATGACATCCCCAAGGCCATCATGTAGGCTGCTTCAGCTTCTGCTTCATCTTCACTTTCAGATGAGAATGAGCTCTCCTCAGCTTCTGAATCACTCCAGGTTTCAGCAATGAAGCCCTTGGCTTTCTTCTTGTCCTTTCCTCTGTAGGACTTATTCTTCTTCTTCTCCTCTCTATTGTTGCTTTTACTGTCCCATTGCTCTTCTGGTCACTCAAAAGCAAAGTGCCCTGGTTTGTTGCAGGAGAAGCAGGTAACCTCCTTCTTTGGAGTCTTGTCAAACTTGGGCTTTGAGCTCCAATCCCTTTTTCTTCTTGAATCTTCTGTCTTGACCCATTTTTGGAATCTCCTTGCTAGGATATTGAACATCTCATCTTTTGGGGTAGAAGGATCGCCTTTAGAGACTTTTAGGGCAAGGCTTCTTTGGATGGGGGCTGGGGTCTTCTCCTCATATTCTGATTCAGCCCTATTCTGTAGGAGCATCTCATATGACTTGAGCTTTCCTAGCAAAGCTTCAGTAGAGATCTCCCTATGACATCTAGATTCCCTGATTGCCCAGATTCTAGAGTCCCATGAGCTGGGGAAGCACATGAGGATCTTATCATTAATTTCAGTCAAGGATATTTCCTTGTCTAAGCCTCTAAGCTCATTAATGATCAGACTGAATCTGTCATACATATTGGTAACAGATTCTTCAGCTTTCTTTTGAAAATTCTCATACTGGGATATGAGAAGGGACTTTTTGTTCTTTATCTTATCAACACTTCCCTCAACCATTGTGGTGAGGGAATTCCAGATCTCTTTTGCTGATTGGCATTCAACAACTTTCTGGAAAATGTCATCAGCCATTGTTGATAACAGAATATTCATGGCCTTGGCATCACATGCCTTGACCTTCATCTCAGCCTCTTTCCATTCCTTTCTTGGGACAACCTCTATTGTTGAGGATTCTCCTTCCTTTAATCTGACTGGAGCAGGGGGACCTGTGAGAAGAACATTATATAGTCTTATCCTGGCCTTCTAGAGTGTGAAATTGTTTAAGTTACACACTGGGGGTCTTGTGGAAGCATAATCCTTAGAACTCAATTTCCTTATAAAATATTTTTATAGCAAAGAAATAAGAGTAGTAGGTCTTTTTGATCAAGGTGTTAGCCTCTTAATGATCAACCTCCCTCTGATACCAAATGAAAGTGCACAATGTGCCTCTCAGATTCCTCTAGGGGGGGTGAATAGAGTTTTAAAATATTTCTATTCTAACTGTGTATAACAATAAATTACTCTAAGGAGTTATGCTTAACAATCCATGCAGGAGAAAGAATGAAAGAAATAAGTGCAGAATAAAAGACTAGGACAGCACAGAAAATCACAGTACAAACACAATGAATTTTATAGAGGTTCCCAAACCCTGGGTACTCCCCTCTTCTACCACCTGGTAGGAATGCACCACCTATGCCTGAGTCTTTTGATCAGGAGACTCTTACAACCACTGATCTTTTTATAAGTAGATCATGAACCACCAGATCTTTTGGTAAGGAGATCTTGAACCACTGAATCCTTTGAAGAGGGATTAATAAAAGTCTTTTACAGGAAATAGAAAGAGAAGGAGAAGAAAGAATGTTGTATGAATTCTGTTCTCAGAATTCTTGTGATGGCTGATTGAAGAACAGCCAATGTGATGTCCTACCAAATTTGCTCTTGATTAGTCTCTGCTTTTAATAAAGATGAACTGCAGAGACTTTAATTGTCAGATTCTTCTTGACTTCTACTGATTCAGATCCTGTTGCTATATGATGGTGCAGAGAAGCAGCTATCAGATCTACTGTTCTCTTAGTTGAAGAACAATTGTATTTCTCTTCTCTTTTCTGTTCTCCATTAGGGTTCCTGAGAGAGATGGAGAAGAAGAGGAAGCCTTAGAAGATTGAAGGACACGACTGTTTGTGATTAATGCCCTGCACTGCATCTATCTTCTCTTGTCTTTTTATTCTCTCTGTTTCAAATTTGAATATGTTTCCCTTTCTGATATGCCTTGATAAGGTAATCTGCTTATCACTTTCTCTTTCTTTCCTTTTTAATTCTCGTCCCGACCACCTACAAGGAATATGGTTCCAAGAAACCTTTTGTGTCCTTCTTTAATGCTCCTTTCTATTTCAGGCAATTATTGAGCCATTGGGGAACGGTCTTGAAGGATGTGGTCCATGAAAGAAGGATCAGAGAGACAGCTGAAAAGATTACCTTTTACAGGTTGTATTCAACATAGCATTGAATTCATTTCTTCTCTTATCGACGTAGCTTTGAGTTCTTCTAGGAGCTGCTTTGATTCCATCTGTGCTCCGACTGAACTCTGCTAGTCAACGTTGCATCGATATCCTATTGACGTGTACGTCGTGTTGATCTGCCTGGCTCTGTGCTTCATCTTTTGCGTCGAGATGAAGTCGACGTCATGTCGACTTTAGATGGCTTAGACTGATAACATCTTCTACATCGAGTTGAAGTAGAAGCTGCGTCGACTTCTTCAGTTACTCCGACAAGTCCCTGACCTCTACGTCGACATTTATTCGATGTTACGTCGACTTGAGTTACTTCGACAGAGGGTTTGAACCACTTGGACTTCTAGTCAGAGCAGCGTCGATATGGACTCGATGTTGCATCGAATTCCATTCGACGCATTTATTAGTTTTTGCCCAAATTTGCACCCCTTGAACTGGTCTTGACACTCTAGGTTGAGTGTGACATCCTTAGACATCTAATGACCAAATTACCCTCACTATACAATGGGTAACTTAAATCCTAGAAGATAAAATCACTTTTAATTAATTTGTTAAGTTAAATCAAGGGTTTTTCCCAACAACATTTAATGAAAATAAATATATAGTAAGATTATTTTAGTTTAGTTTATATGATATGAGATGATCACAGTATGAGAGACAGAGTAAGAAGCATCATTTCATTGAGAATTTTTAAGTAGTGAAATACATTTTGAAATTTTCAGCAATTCTACATTTTCCCACAATGAACCAGCCATCTATTTTTAGCAGTTCTCTATTTTTTCTCTATATATTTTCTTCCTTAGGTTTACCTCATCTTCCTCTGTTATCTTCTTTCCTTTACTTTTATCAGCAGCAGTCGTGGATGTATCAAAAGGCTCATCATAGAATATAGGAGGGAGATTCATTGCTTCCTTGATTGTATTGGAGGTCCAGATGGCATGCTCACCACTGGCCTTTAACATAAATCTCTCCCTCTTTATGACTTCTTCTGAGATGTCCTATTGTAGGCTCTCCTGAAGATTTAAAATCTTTTCTTTTAACATGCGAATTCCTTTTTCCAGATGATTATTCATTTGGAGTAGATGACTGTCCAGCTCTTGAGTGTGGAGATCTAACTTTTCCTAAATGATTACTTTGTGCTCAGCCATTTGCCTGGTGGTAGCTATGTAGGCCATTTCTAGATTGTCAAAGGTTACAACCTGATTTTCAATGACATCAGCTAGACAATTGTGAGTAAGTTCTACCTGTGTGGTAGTGTTCTCTTTCAGATTCTTCATATCATTTCTCAAACGGGTAGTCTCATTTGACAGATTTCTTCTTATATCATTCACAATAGTGTCAACATAACTTTCAATTTTGATTCATTGCTCTTCCAAGAGCATCCTTATCTGGAGCAGCAGTGAGGAGTTCTCTATCCTTTGCACTAGGGAAGAGCTGAGTTTCTCTGATTCTCCCCCAGCCTTCTTCTTCATTATTTTGGAGAGGTAGTCATCCATTCCTTCGGCCTCATCAAACATAGGAGAAGGAGATCTTCTGAAGGAAGATTGTCTGACTTCATCCTCAGGGATAGTTGAGTCTTCCTCATTTAATAGATCTTTGCTTGTGTTAACAATTGGATCTTCTTGAGATGCTTCCAGTTAAGCTCCACTTGAGTCCTCTTGATCTTCTAATCCAGGATGGACAACATCCTCAGCCACAGTGATCTTGTTGATCAAATCTTCTAAATGAGCTGGGAGCTCAGTGTCATGCACCCCCTCAGTTTTAGTATTCCCTTGATCCGTTCCTGCAGTAGTCCTGGACCCCATGCTCAGTGTTGAATACTAAAGAGAGACATTCCTCTGCTCTACATTCTCCTCAGAGCTTGATTGATCTGGATTGTGTATAGGTTCACTCTCTCCAGAAGAGCTTTTTCCTAACTTTCCACATCCTTTGCAGTCTTTACCCCCTTGGGAGACTTTGTTAGAACCTTCTCCCTCCTTTCAAGTATCTTTATGTCCATCCATCTCATGTGATGGATTTTTACTCCCAGTCTCTTGTTGAAGTTTTTAGGATATGCCAGTTACAGATAAAGGGATAGTATCCTGCCAAGATTGGGCACTTGAAAGCTTTCTTGTATTCTCTTGAAGATGATTTGAGCCCAATATGTTTTCCTTCTTAGTATAATCATTGCCATTATGTCAAACATTGGTTTGGATATCCTGTCATGTGACCCAACCTTGTAAACAAGGGATTTTCCCACTATATTAGCCAACATCTTTCCCTGCTGATTGAAACTCTTTCTTTTCAAAGACCCATAGGTCTTCTTGGAGTCCCCACGCCATGCTAGGGCATCATCTAGGTCTTTTTAGGTGACCTTTTCATCCTCTTCATCATTGACAAAGGTCGGCAGCTGAAGAACCTTAGTCAATCTTTTCATAGTTACTTTTACTTTTATCCCATTGATCTTACTTTCGATTGTCATCCCCTTAGAGACAACCTTGGCATTCGAATAAAATTTGAGGACTTCTCTTTTCAATATCACAGTAGAGTCTGATAGCATGAATTCCAAGTTGATGGATTCGAGTAGTCTGAGAGTGCCTTGAATTTCATCTGGTGTCTTTAGGAATCCATTTTTCACGATCTCAATTCCTTCGTATAGATATCCTTCCTTCTTAGGGGCCATTTCTCAGATCTTTGAAGGTGGCTTGAGCAGTATCGACTTGTTTACTTGCGCAAGACGGAGAGTACACGATGGTTTTTTAGGGCAAATGTAGCGTGTACTTCAAATTTCAAGACATTTGACCCTATTTATAATTTCAGGTGTGGGAGGCGAAGGGCCGCGTATTAAGTGATTGATTATATCAGATTTAATGGTTGTGATTGATTTATTTTTGATTTTTCCCTTTTTGAACAGATAGTTAGGTATCGTCGTGACTTTATGATGAAGTCATAGAGTCATTTCGATGATACATTTTGTTATTACGACGATATCGTTTTGTAGACAACGATATTGTCTTGGATTACTCTTTTGCATAATCAGCGTGTTGTGTCAGATGCTACATCATTCTTATATGCTTTCTTAAGGATGCTTTGTTAATTTAGTGACATAAGATTATACATTAGTTATTATTGCCTTTTTATCATCATTCTTACCTTTTTATCTGAACTGTATTAACTTATTATTAGCTGACAAATAAGTTAAATATCAATTCTGTGTTGGCACAAGTTAATCATGTATAAGAATACAAAAGTAATAATATGAACAAGTATATCACAAACTTCAGTAAGATTTTATTGATAAGCCAATTGTTTTAAAATAGAGTCATAACAACATTTACTTTTAGCTATCACATATGTCAGTTCAATTTTGACAATTCCTTCCTTTCTTTGCATCTTTCACCTTCCTTTGAAGCTTCTGCTCTTGTCATTCAAAATAGGAGAATGGCTTTGGGATATATCTATCAAGAATAGAAGGAGCTTTCTCTGTCAATGTTCTTTCTTGTTGATGCTGTATGTATAGTGTTCTCATGAATTCTGTCTTCATGGGCTTGTCCCACTCACTTGAGTGGTAGTGTTTGGAAATATCCTTGCCGCTGTCCCCAAAGTTTCTACATGTAGTCCAAACTATATCTCTTGATCTTGGGCATAAAAGGTTAAGGCTTGGATCACACGACCTTGTTCATCTCTTTTTCTCTTGAGAGACAATTCTTCGTCCACCATTATGGTCTTCCTTTTCTGACTTGACTCACCAATCAACTGTATGATTTTCTTAGTACTTTGCTCCTATCTGGTGTTTAGAGAATCATGGATGAACTCATTTGAGTCAATGCATCTAGTTATGATCATATTTGACTAACAACATTTTTTGTGGTTAGCCATCTAACTCCTCTTTCGAGATATTCACTTGCTTGTTAATTTTGGTGTAATGAGGTTTCCACTCTTTTCGCAAGAGATTACAATGCATTCATATTCTTGTCAATAACTGTTCTTGCCCTAATGAACCAGCTGGTGATCTGAGTATTGATATGATCAATGTCTGCTCTTATTCCATTCATCTGAGCTGACATGTCATCTCTGATTCTCCTGACTGCCTTGTCCACATAATCTTGATAACTTTTATTTCCTCAGTTAGCAACTCCTTTATTTGTTCAATCAAGGAGCTTGAAGCTTGCTCATGAGATGGGGGTGTAGATGTTCCTGCAAGATCATGCTTCTTCATAGTTGCTTTCCTTTCCAGGTCTTCACTCATAGTAGCCATTGTCTCATCATCAAGAGGATTATTAGGAGAATCCTATCTTTGATGAATATTTTCAGTATCTTTGGCAGTCTGTTTATCTGGAATCAAGATGAAATCTGCACACAGATTTTCTAGTTCAAGATTTCCCTTTTCAAGGATAGTGTCTTTAGCATTTATCATGCATCATCTTAAGTCTTCTTGCACAACTCCCTCATTGTGAGTTGTCTCCTCATCCTCTAGAGCAGGGGGTTCATTTTGAGACTCACCCTCAACAGCAACCACATTCAAGATAGGCAACACGGTTTCTTGGGCTGAGAGCTCAGCATGAGTCTCCTTCTCAAATGTTGAACTATTATTTCTAGCAGACAAGTCTTCAGGTGTTGGCATGGAAGCAACCAGAGTCTGTGGTTTTGGATTTGATACGGTATTTCTTTCAGCAGATGAACTGTCCTCACTTTCAGTGACCTTCCCTTTCTTTGAACTTTTAGGAATGACTTTCTCCCACCTCTCCAGGATCTTCAAGTTAATCTTCTTCATGTGATGGATGGGTGATCCCATCTTTTCATTTAGTTGAAGAGTGTTGATGAGGTAAAAAGAGATGATTCTTCCAAGATTAGGCGCTTGAAGACTTCCTTGAATCTTTTTAAAGAGTAACTGAGTCCAGTGAGTTTTCTTGCATAGTATTATTCTTGTCATTATTTCAAACATCTCTGTGGATATACTGTCGTGAGATCCAGGTATTCAGATTAATGCTTTCCCAATAATGTCTGACAAAAGTTTTCCTCTTATATTAAAGTCAAACCTTTTCAGGGTACCATGTAGTTGTCCTTTATGGTTGCACCACTTCCTTGCAGTCAAGAGATGATCCTCTATCTCTTCTTCTGAGAATCTAGGTAGACGAAGTGACTTGGAGATTCCTTTTACCATCACTCTCAATGGGGTATTTCCAACCCTAGTCATGATGGCATTTGTAGATGTACTCATCTTGGGCTCGGCATAGAACTCCAGAAGTTCTCTATGCATGATAGCAGTTGTCTCTGAGAGCACGTATTCCAATCCCGCAACTTTAATTTGCTCGATTGTTGGTCTTACTTCCTCATTGGCATTGATGAACCCGCCGCACACCAGCTCAAATCCCGTATTCCAGGTGTCGTCATTCATAATGTCTGCCATTTCCTTGAGTTGTCGTGTTTTCAGAGGTTCGGCGTTGTGATAGCTCGAGAACTCGTCGTGATGGCTTAGGGAAAATGTATTATGTACTCAATTTCTAAACATATGACCTATTTATATATATGTCTTACTTTAGAATGTAAAGGGAGCGTGTACCTGGGTTGGTGGACTAATTGTATTGATTTAGAATCAATGGTCATGATTGCGAGATCCAATTTATTTGTTAAGCATAATATATATGTTGTTGATGAAATTCTTCTTAATCCAGACTTATGCCTGAATCCTCTATTATCCAGTAGCTACATTTAATTTTGGTTGGCCATTTGGACAAACCTGCAAGATAAGGATTAATATTACTTAGGAACCCAAATGAATTTGGGTCCTAGGTTCTTGTTAGCCCTAACTACTTGAACTCTAACATCTAAACCACTGACTGGCTTCTCATACCTTGCTCTTGGCACTGATGGGTTTAACCAACAATCTATATCATTGTGCCCAACCTTCCCACATCACCAACATTCAAATCTATTATACCTTCTCTTCTGAGTTACCTTCTAAATGCAGGGCAGGTGACTGGAATAGCAGGTTGCTTTACAACAAGCATCTTTGTTAATCATGTGGTTGTGCTTTGATCTTTGTGTTGGTTGCACAGTCAATAATTTTACTTTAGGAATAGGCTTTTGATGTAAAGCTTTTTCCTTCTTTTTGGCTAATGGTGCATGTGGAGAGACAACCTTTTGGAAGACAGTTCTAGCTTGGGATGTCTCTCCAACTTCCTTATTATATCCAAGTCCTCCTTTATATTGAGTGGAGAAGTTGTCTATAATAGGGAGAACAATTTTTGGCTTAGAGAAGCTAGCCACATGCTTTCTTTCTACAACAAGCTTGTTCTCTAGAGACTTAATTTTCATATCCTAAGCTTTAGACTTCTTCTGAAGTAGGATAAGCTCATTGGACAATTTAGTCACCTCCTTGGACTTCTCATTTATTTGAGATCTGAATGGCTTAAGGTTTCTTATTTCCTCAGCCTGAGATTTGACCAAAATATTGCTCCTTTTAAGAAAAGCCAAGAGAATACCATATTGTTCCATAAGATAAGTACGGTCCTCTTTGTTGCATGATGAGAAGTCTTCTACATCATCATCAGATGATGAGCAATCATGTGATGCATTCTTGTTCTTTTCAAATAAAGAAGATAATGAAGATGTGTGAGAGGTGCATACCTGAGAAGGATGTGAGCCATCCTGATCTTCTTCATAAGATAGGGCAACAAGCCCAAAGAGCTCCTCCTCAAATTCAAAGTATGAAAGTGTGAGAGGTACTATTATCCCTCTTCTAGCCACAGAGCAGTCTTCATCTTCACACTCACTATCTTAGAGAGTAAGGTGTGCTCTGATCCCTTTTATACTTAGCCCCATAATTATTTCTTCTTCTGAGTTAGAGGAGCAACATCTAGTTTCACTTAGAGATTTGAACTTCTTGACATTAGAACTTCTGACTTTCTTCATGGGGATCTAACTTTTTTGGTGATAACTTGACAGACCCAAGAGTAGATCTGTTCATGCCGTTAAGCTTTCTTTCAACAACTTCCCTCTGATACTACTTGTTAGTTTAGGATGTTGTCTAGTTACCTAGAGGGGGGGGGGGGGGGGGGGGGTTGAATAGGTGTTTCAAAGATTTTTATATTCTTTTTACTTACGTACTGTTCTTTCTTAGGGATATAAATATACTTGCAGCACACCATAGAAAACACACTGTGATTAATAGTGGTTCCCCTAGATAATGGGTCTAGAGTACTCCACTGTCCCTCTGTGTCTATCTAGCAGTATGCTAGAGTCAGCACACTTCACCAAATTACAGATCTACTCCACAGATCTTACAACTCAGGCACACATGCCCTACATCTCAGGCCCTCAATCCCTACAACTCAGATCCTTCCAGGATCCCACCTCAGGCCCTCAAGCCCTACAACTCAGATCCTTTTAGGAACCCTACAACTCAGGCCCTCAAGCCCTATAACTCAGATCTATCTCAGATCCTACAACTCAGGCCCTCAAGCTCGACAACTCAAGCCCTCAAGCCCTGCAACTCAGATCTGTCTTAGATCCTACAACTCTGGCCCTCGAGCCCTACAGATAATGTTCAAAGTTACATTATTGAAGAACACTTAACATAGTAACTGAAATACTGGAGAGTTCTTCTCATGCTTGATGAAGACAGCTTATGGACTTGAAGAGATAGAAAGAATGATCTTTCTTAACAGCAAATTCTTCTCTTCAATCCTTTCTTTAATTTGGAACAATCGTGACAGCCGAAGTTACTTGACTGATACTTGGATAATATAGATTAAGAGTGTATTGTACTCGAGAGTTTGTTCCTTCTTTACACGACCGTCTTTACTATTCGATTGATTCATGTTTTCTATGTGTATAAATTAGGGTAGACACATATCCTTTTTATATGACTGAGGGACCGTCTAACGGTCTACTCAGATGTACTTTAAGTGTCAGAGGCCCATTCCTTAATGACATTTGATTATTGGGCCATCATGTGGCGGCATTAAATGCAGACAATGCGTTTCAAATTATCTCAGCCTGTCTCAACAATATGATCATCATTTTGACGACAAACCTTGTCGTCACGCCGATCCATCTTGGACTTAGAAAATTCTTCAAGTCTAATTAAATCTTCTTCTGAGAAGGATTTCTCGACGATATGACATATCACAAGTACACTTCCACTGACTACGACATGAAGTCATCTCAACAATGTCGTCGTGAACATCTTGCCTACTTGAGGTCTTCTCGTCGATATCGTCGAGATCATCCTGACTTATCATCTTTATCACCGAGTTCATCCTGACGATAAGGAACACTTCAGCTTCCAACTGACTCTATGAATCCTTACAAAGTCTTCTCGACGACAAAGCTCCTTTATGATAATTTACTTAAATATTTTGAAGAGCTTCATCACGCTAGACTTTATTGGAACATGGTCTTCCGCATCTCCTAGGTTTTAGAATAACAAATCCTATGTGTATTTGATCTTGTGTGTTTAAGTGTGCAGGAAACAAGTCCATATGACTCAATGAAGATATAAGAAGGTTGCCCCAAGATTTGAACACAAAATTCCATCGTACCCACAAGCGCCAGTCGTAGCACCTAGCGCAGGCGCTAGAGATGATTAGCAAAATCCCGGGAGCATTTTTAGAAGGCGCTATCGCCAAGCGGTGGCGGATAGTGCAAGCGGTAGCGCGGAGCACAAAAGGCAAGGCGGTAATGTTTCTCTGAAAAGAAGATACGCGCGCAGAGAATAATTCCTAAGTGGGGATACCGCTGGTGGTAGCGCTAAGCGCAGGCGCAAGCGCTCACTCCTATAGAAGGAGGCCTCTTCTCTCATTTTTCAACACACAAGTTTGAGAGAGGTAGAGTGCTAGAATTCTAGAACCTTATTTGGCCGAAAGTTGATCTCCCACCAAAGCTCTACGAATTTCTGAAGGACTATTCCTTCACGCTGGATCCGAACGATGACCGCTTCAACAACGCTTATTCTTCAATGGTTCTTCATCTCCAACTTCAGAAGTTCTTCAAGAGGGAGTTTTAATATTATTGTCATTTCATATCTTTTGTAAACCATTAGAGAATTCACCTCGTGTTGGCGAATAGGTCTGGGTAGGACTTAGGGCATAAATTTGCCTCGTGTTGGCGACTATATCTAGGTTAGGTCTAGGGGGTGCTCGAGGCCATATCTGGGGAAGGATTGGCTAGAGCGGATTGAGGCCATATCCGGGGAAGGATAGGCTAGGGCCACCGGTTCGTGGGGATACGAGTCGGGATAGAAAACAAAAAAGAGTTTTTGTATTATTCGCCTCCAATTTCTAGTGTTATAAGAAATTAAGTTTTGTAAACTCTTCTTTTAATATTAATAAAATGATTTCCCATTTTTATATGTTTGAGTTCTTATCTTAATCTCTTATATTTTTAAATATATTAAAAATATAATATAAGTTTTTAAAACCCTTATTCACCCCCCTCTAAGGGCTCCTACAGATCCAACAAGTGGTATCAGAGGCAGATTACTCCAAATTGGCTTAACAACCGGGAATAATGACGTCTCATGATATCGCTTCTATTAGTGGGGGAAATTTTTATGAAGAAGGAAATCACTAGCACCACCTTTATTTGAAGGAAGAAATTATAAAGGGTGGAAATTTTTAATGGAAAACTGTATTACAAATTTAGATATTGAAGCATGGATTATAGCAATAGTAAGACCAACGGATAAAACAAATAAAAAGGAATGTCACCTAAATGTAAAGGCTTTGAATAGTATCTTTAGTGCTTTATCTCAAGAAATTTTAAAATTAATATATTGTTTTTCTAGTGCATACAAAGTATGGAAATTTCTTGAAGAAATGTATGATTTTCCTCTCGCAGGTACGGAATAAACACAGGAGGAGAAGGACATACAAACATCCACCACTATTCAAGAAGATCTCTCTCATAGCAAAATCATGGAAATCATGGAAATTGACTTAGACAAAGATAGCAATTCATCGAGAGAAGATGAAAATTCATCTATAAAGGAGGAAGGCCTAGAAGACGACAAAGGAACTTCATGTTCACATCTTACCTCTTCTGATAGCGCTGTAAGAAAGTCTAATTCTTCTTCTTATTTTCGCATAATAAAAATTGCTAAATGTAAAGTGATGAAATTGAAATTGCTTATAAAAATTTACGTTTAGAAAATAAAAGTTTAAAAGCTAATTCAGAATCTAAATATGATATGGCTTCTCCATCTTGCCCAAAAATTAAAATATTAAAACCTTGTCTTGATTGTAATAATATTAAAAAAATTTAAGGATTTTGAAAAAGAACTATTAATTGTAAAAGAACAAAATGAAAAATTATCTTTAGAAAATTCATCTTTGAAAAGTAATTGTGCTACATGCCAAAATTATAAATTGAAATCAAAGAGATGGACGAAACATTTGAGGAATTTAGAAATGACTATCAAAATCATATTTACTCTATTGTTTCTACTCTCAAAAATAGAACAATAGCTTATAATAAAGCTAGGCATAATCTAATGTTCAAGAATGATGAAGTAAAATAAAAAATCAACTTGCTTAGGAAAATTATAAATACAAATTCACAATATCAAGCTATATCTAAAAATAAGTTGAATATGAATATCTTAAATAAGCATAATAATGGGAATATGAAACACAGTATTTGTAAATCAAAAAAAAAATCATCATTATTTACAAAATCATGTTTCTCCCAACTTAAAATTAAATTTACACAAACTCCCTATAAACAATACTTTCAATTATAATCTTCAAAATAAAAATGGAATTTTGATGTATATGAATAACACTACACCAAGGTTTTAATGGAGGCCCAAAATTAAGAAAAGAAACATTAACTTTACATGAAAGGACCCATTCATCTGTATCTACTATCAAACCAACATGATATATTTGGGTACCCAAAGGAACCACCACGCTTGGTCCCCTTTTGATACCAAAATCTTTTGTTCAATAAGATATCATCAAATACATGAAGTAGAATTCTTTCAAAATGAAATATTCAAATTTCTACTTCATAATATGCTTAAATAGCCATTATCTTATTTTTTTTGTTTGTTTTCTTATTTTTAAAACTATCATGGTATGGTCATCATGTAGAAGCAAGATTTTATCACTTTAAAAATTAATAAATATAATTATCAAATTTAAAATCATACTTTTCTGATGACAAATCTATCCTTCCTAAACTCATTGCCTGTATATATCATATATCATCCACATGAATTAAATTCTAAATTGAGTATGTGATATTGAAATCTTAAATCATATGATTTCAAATTTATACCACTTCATATGATTTCAAATTTTCTTAAACATCCCCACTTCATATGATTTCAAATTTATAAATAAAAACATTAGACAAAATTTTTAAAATTACTAAAGAAGGACCAGATAAAGATAGCCAAACATCCAAAGACAACAAAATTAAACAAAATAGATAGCACTAGCGCTAGCAGGTAGCTCTAGTGCTAGCAGAATGTGTCCAAGAGCATGTCTTCAACTCCTGTATTATTACACAATTCAAATATAAGTTACCCACATGATATTCCTATTCCCCTACTCAGTCTCTTTTATCTCCTCCACACAAGGACTTGGGGATCGTCGTCTGCGACTCCTTCGAATCGATTGTCGTGGTGGATCCTGTGTTGGGCTATCCCACTCCCTATGCTCTGGTGTTGATGGATTTAGCTTTAAGGCCATAATAAAAAATTTCACCATCTTGTTAATATCGGAAACATCTTTTTCCACTCTTGTCATCTGTTATCCCATTTCTTCTCGAAAAATTTCAAATGATTCATCTCAAGTCCCTCAGGATGATGCTCCTCGCCAGAGTGGTGGTCGAGTGGACGTTGATTGCTCATCGGGGAGTGATGTAGCTCGAAGGTGTGAGGTGCTGTAGATAGGAGGAAATCAATCTATCAAATAAAAACCAATCTCAATAGAAGGGTACCTATGAAGAATAACCTTCTGTATTATGCCACCAAGCGGGAGGTTGTTGTATCTCTGACGAGAAGGATCCCACAACATGTATGTGTATCTAATCAATGAAAGAAACAAGTCTGCCACATCGAATCTCTCCTCCTTAAGAATAAAATATGATACAAGGCTGAGGTGTGTTGTAATCTTTGCCGTGTCACCCAATTTCAGCAAGATAGTATAGCGTAAAACATCCTGTACAGTGAGGGCATCCACTGTGAGTAACCCCACCATTTGGGTCAAACTTCTGCATTCCTTTTAGTGGAGTACCAAATTTAACTGATTCCAATCCCTGTCAGCTCAAAACTTCTCAACTACATCAAACTTGTTCGGGTGCTCTGTCAACCCAAACACCTCCCTCAAATCATCATGGGTAATCGTAACCATTTGTAACTTCACCTTAGACTTCACTCCTCCATCCAGAACTACCTGAGATGTGTCTTCTAAGTTCCTATAAATCTCTCGTACAAACTCTGAGGAAAACACATCCGAAAGAAACACATTCGATACCTCAGAGGTTGCAAACAACTGCATGATGTGGTGGTGTCTTGGCATGGAAAATTCCACAAAATATGGGACACCCACTGCGGTTATCTCCACTGCTAGTCCTGCTTGTTTCTTCCCCTTAGATCCAGGAGTCATCTACCACAATATTATAAAAATTAAAATTAAACAAGAACCACTAGCGCCAACGCTAACACTAGCGCCATGCTCTATCACTAGCGCCTGTAGTAGCGCCGGCGCTAGCCCTCTGATCTAAAAACTCTTGATCTACCTACTATGCAATGTTCCTGAATCCTAACCTTCTCAAATTGCTAGATCCAAGAACCCACATTATCTAATCTAAAATTAAAACTAGAAATCTTCATAAAAATTCAAAATGAAAAACAAAAATCATAAAAATAATTGAGATCCTCTTTTGATCTATCCTTCTTCTAGATCCATCATCAAAATCAAAAGTTTTCTTAAATGAGTTCATAAATCTTCATCACAAACATCAAAATCAAAATTTTAGAACAAAAATCATAAAAATGATAAAGATTTGTCTTAGTTCCTCTCTTCCAAAATATAAGAATAAAAAATTTTAGATCTATCATCTAAAACCACTTTATATCTTCAAAAATCTTCATCTTTAACATCAAAATCAAAGTTTAAAACAAAAATCATAAGAAATGATGAAGTTTTACCTTAGATCTATATGTGGGCTACGTTATCTGCTAGGGTTTTTAGGAGAGCTTGAAGTGCAATGGCCGAAATGACAAGGGAAAAGGAGATTTAACTAAAGCGGCGCTAGTGTCAGCACTATCGTTAATGCGGGCGATATCGCTTGGTTCTGTTTTTCTGTATTTTAAAATTTTATAAATCCCCTAAAAGTATACTCTATTATATGTACAATATATTTCTACAGTTCTATTTTGAATTAATTTTTGAAAAATTAAAACAAAAAAAATACAAAAGCCAAATTACAAAAAATATTTCTTGTACTCATATACTTTTGTAATAATTGATGATTATTCTAGATTTTGTTGGACTTTATTTCTATCATCCAAATCCGATGCATTCATTGAATTTACTAAACTATGCATTCGTATTCAAAATGAACTTGATTTAAAAATTAAATTCAAACGTTCGGATCATAGAGGTGAATTTGAAAATGATAAATTTTCTTCTTTTTGTGATGATTTTGGAATTAAACATGAATTTTCCGCTCCTCGCATGCCACAACAAAATGGTGTAGTGGAGAGGAAAAATAGAACCCTTCAAGAGCTAGCACGCACTATGCTTTGTGAATATGGGTTGCCTAAATCATTTTGGGCCAAAGCAGTTAATACTTCATGTTATATTATTAATCGTGTCATGCTTCGTCCTATTTTAATATCAACACCTTATGAGCTTTACTTTAAAAGAAAACCTAATGTATCTTATTTTCATGTGTTTGGTTGTAAGTGTTCCATTTTAAACACTATAGATGCAGTAGGAAAATTTGATGAAAATTGTGATGAGGGAATTTTCATTGGTTACTCATCAACTAGTAAGGCTTATAGAATATATAATAAAAGAACTAAAATAGTTGAAGAGTCTATACATGTAAGATTTGATGAGTTTGTTCCTTGTGTAGATTCTAATCGTATAGGAAACGAAGACGAATTGCTTTCCCCTTTGGAGCATGAGGATGATGAATTTCTTGGAGAAAAAGAAGAGGACAAAAAAGAACAATAGGTGGAATATGTTCCTCCAAGTGTGCTACAATTTTCAAAAAATCATCCAAAGGAGCTTGTGATAGGTGAACCATCAAAAGGGGTAAGTACTCGTTCTTCTTTACATGAGTATTTTTCAAACCTTTATTTTGTTTCCGAAATAGAACCTAAAAATATTTCAACCGCTCTAAATGATGAATTTTGGTTCTTTGCTATAAATGATGAATTAAATCAATTTGAGCGTAATAAGGTTTGGAATTTAGTAGAGAGGCCATCTATTCATCCGATTATAGGAGTCAAATGGATTTTCAAAAACAAGCTAGATGGTGACTCTAGGATAATAAGGAATAAAGTTAGACTAGTTGCACAAGGATAATCACAAATTAAAGTGGTAGAATTTGATGAAACCATTGCACCCGTTGCTCGCCTTGAATCAATTAGAATATTTCATGCATTTGCGAGTTTTAAAAGAATTAAATTATTTCAAATGGATGTTAAAAGTGCATTTTTGAACGGGATTTAAAAGAACAAGTTTATGTAGAACAATCCCCCGATTTTGTGAGTGAAAATTTTCCTAATCATGTGTATATAAAAAAAGTGCTTTATGGATTAAAGCAAGTGCCACGTGCTTGGTATGATTGATTAACGTTATTTTTATTAAAGCTTGGTTATAAAATGGGAAGTGTGGATAATACACTCTTCATTAAGCATGAAAATAATGATTTGATTATATTGCAAATTTATGTGGATGATATTATTTTTGGAGCCACTAATTAAAAATTATGTAAAGAAGTAATTTTAGTGATGAAAAATGAATTTGAAATGAGCTTGGTAGGAGAACTCACTTATTTTCTAGGATTTCAAATCTCTCAAAAACCAGATGGTATATTTATTTGTCAAACTAAATATATTCAAGATATTCTAAAAAGATTTGGATATGAAAACCTAAAACAAGTTAATACACCAATGAGTGCATCACTAACATTAGGAAAAGATGAAGCAGGTATTTTTATTGATCAAACATTATATAGAGGAATGATAGGCTCATTGCTATATTTGAGAGCATCTAGACCGCTATTATGTTTTCCATTTGTTTATAAGCTAGATTTCAAGCTAACTCCAAAGAATCACATTTAAAAGAGGTTAAACGTATTTTTAGATATCTAATCGGAACATCTAGATTAGGCTTATGGTATCCTCATAATGATTGTTTTATTTTACACAGTTTTTTTGATTCAGACTATGCGGGATGTTCATTAGATCATAAGATCACTAGTGGTACGTGTCATTTTATATGCCCTTCACTCATATCATGGTCGAGTAGGAAACCAAATTATGTTGCCCTCTCAACCACCGAGGCCGAATATATCGCACTAGGTAGTTGTTGTGCACAAGCCTTATAGATGACCCAAACGTTAGAGGACTTTGGTGTTTATCTTAATAACATAAAATTAAAGTGTGACAACAAGAGCACTATAGATCTCACAAATAATCACGTACATCATTCTCGATTTAAACATATAAATGTCCGACATCATTTTATTAGAGATCATATTAAGAAGGAACATGTTAAAATTAGCTTTATAGGGACTGAATCATAACTTGCCGACATTTTTACCAAACCTCTACCCGATGCACATTTTCACATGCTTAGGTTAGAATTAGGTGTCTTAGAAATGTCACTTTAACCCTTATAAAAAGCTATCAAAATTATCTTATTTACTTTATTATATTTGTTGGCATTTTTTTCCAAAATCAATTAAAATAGTAAAAAAATCAAACAAAAACATACTTAAAGAGCCTTCAAATCAACTCCATAGTGTCTAAAATTTCAACTGTAAGAAGGTCTCTTTATAATACAAATGAATCATGAAAAATATTTTTCAAAAAGTCAAAATTTAGTAACCTGTCTCGGCGTTAAGAAGCTATTGCCTGGAGTTAGCCTCTATGCTCCAATTTTTTTTGGCTTTATTGAAAAATTCTGGGTATTATATTATTGCAGTATTTTGTTTTATTAAAAAAAAATCATTTTTTGTTGTTATTTACTTTCAAAAATTAAAAACAAATAATATATGCTTAAATGTTTATTTCAATGATGATTTTATATATTGCTTAAAGATTATATACAATGTTTAATTTAAACTTTCAAGTTTCATAAAAACATTGTTTTGCTTTTATCATGCCTTGAATAATATCTTAAATTGTGCAAAGAATTTGGTTGTAGATTACATGTGTAGAAATGTTTTTACATGCCTCTAAGTATGAGTAAAGTTTTTATCTTTGATAATCATTTTCTCACTAACACCTTTTTTGTTAATCTACATGTGTTTTAAATCTTATTGCATGATTGTGTAGTATAAGGATTTACTTTGAATCTCATAAATAGTTTACCATTAAATCTTACTGCATGATTGTGTAGTATAAGGATTTACTTTGAATCTCATAAATAGTTTACCAACACTACATTGAATTCTTTATTTTTCATGCGCTTGTGATTAGAGAAATGTGGTATTATTAATATAAATTTATATGTTTGCAAAAACAAGTGAATTTGGAGTCCTTGGTCACAAAAATCAAAATCAAGTATAAATATATATATATGACAAGGAAAACTCCGCCAAAAATTGTAAAGTGTCTTGTGCAATCAAAATTTTGACCACTTCTCTTAAAAATATGATGAAAATCTTTATGTGCATTGAAATTTGTGGAAGTAAAGTTATTTATGTTCAATTCAAGTTATGTTCTTAAAATTATATATTATCATATGGTTTGATTTATACACTTGTATACTTTGACGAAACACCTTTATTGAACACATCATTATCATTTATAATACTTCCACTCATGAGACTTGGACTTAAAGCTTATCTATACTATTCTCTACAATCATAAGTAAATGCACTAGATAGCAACACATGATCATTACAATGTTTATGTATACTTGAAATGCAAATTTATTTACATTGTAAACATATCTTTACTTGATAATTTTATAATCTTGCTTGCTAGTTTTTGTTATAAATTACAAATGAACGTGCAACTTTTGTTTCTAAATTTCAAAACATCTACTTATTTGATTTAAAACGCTTATTATATTTTGTACTTACAATTTCTAAAAGATGTTACAAATTGCTTTCGCTGTGTTCACTATTTATAATAAAATTGCTATTATTTCTACTTAATGCATCTTATTTCAAATTGCAATTACTCTATCCCACCTACTTTTGATTATAACAAAAGGGGGAGAATAATTTGAAGAAATAAGGAAATCTATCATTTATGGAAGAGTACATTAGGAAATGCATTCATGTAGGGGGAGTATCCACATAGGGGGAATATGCATGATTATCACGCTTAACATGTAATATAAACACTACTCTAATTATGTTTTATTTCTTATTAGTGGATTTGTTATTATCAAAAGGGGGAGATTTTTGGAGCTTGTGTTCCACATCTCGTAGTTTGAGAATAACAAATCACACAATGTATTTAATCTTGCTTGTGTTTATAGTGTGCAGGTACTATAGTTAAATAACCCAATGAATAGGATACTAAGTGATGAAGATTATCTGAAAAGTGAGCTAACGCATCGCATTAATAGTTAATGCCTCGCTTTAATATTCGTTGAATAGGGATGACTTCTCAATGGATCTTGACGTCGAGATGACAAATATTTGGTTACTAAGTGACAACGCCAGCGTTGACACTTAACACACGCATTGAGTCCATAAACTGTCATGTTCTCGACGGTTGCACGATGTCAGCGGTTTCTATACATGAACACTAACGCGGGTGTTAGCTCTTAACGTCGCGCATTAGCTTTTGTGCCTATATAAAGAGTTGATTTCATTTGATCAAGATTGATGTATTTCAAGCCTTCATTCTATACTTCAGAGAGATCATTTAATCCCGAATTCAGAGAATACTCCCAACACCAACATTGAGGAACAAGAGTGAGAAGGAGATTTCAAACGACAAATTTAAAGAAGGATGTTTGCATTAATTCCGACATGGTCATTGCATATCTTCAACATCTCCTTCAGCGCTCTTCAATATAGGGAGTCTTTTGTTCTAATTTTTAACTTTATTTTTTCATTTTTTTTTCTTGTAATTATAGTGAAATCGCCGCCATGCGTGTGGCGACTAGGCTGGGTTCAGTTTAGGAGGAAATTTGTCGTCTTGTGCATGGCAACTTGGTCTAGGGTAGATCTAGGGGGTGGCTAGAGACCTTATTTGGGGATAGATTGGCTATAGCCAACCGGTCCTTGGGAGAAGGACCGGTGAAGTAACAAAAAAGTGATTTTTATCTTGTCGCCTTAATTTCAAGCGTTATTGAAATTATATGTTTGTAATCATCTTCTTTAAATATATAGTATTCATTTTATTATCTCTGATTGTCTGAAAGTGTATTTCATTTAAGATTGCGCAAGTAAAATCACTATGGATATTTCTGTAAAAATATTTTCTGGAGAGATAATGTCCGGCGTTAACTATCTAACGCCAGGCGTTAGCGACAGAGCCAAAAAGTTTTCCTGTTATTTTAAAATCTATAAGTTTATCTCAAAAATATTAAACCCCTTATTTACCCCCCCCCCCCCCTCTAAGGGCGCCATCATATCCAACAGTTTAGTCAATTTACTATAAAGTGGAGCCATTTAAAATTAAAAAGAATAGTTGTGCTAAATAAGATCATTAATTGAATTAATAACATAAAGTGTTTTTTAAAAGTAAATAACTTCAAATTTAAATCTAACAAAATATGATAAAACAAATCATTAGCTAAATTAGAAACGTAAGAATGCTTATAATCACTCCTCAAACTAGATTTCTAGAAACAACTAAAAGCAACGAGGAGTATTTATTATTATTACTATTATTTATTTATTGATTAATTCTTAGACTTCCCGAGGTATTCTCGATGAAGGGATCTTACCGGTATTAGGAGATATGATGGTGTGACATCCCAAACCTCCCTTTCCAAGAAATTAGATTTTTATAATATTAAAAAAAAAATTTCAAACAAAAATTCTTAGAAAGCTACGCTACACCCCCATACTCAAAATTAAACATTGTCCCTAGTATTTAAAACTAAGTATGCAGTACCAACAAGATTAACAAATTTTCTTACAGAAAAATAAAGTAAGCTAATTTATGTTATAATTAAAAGGAAAATCAAAATATGAGAGAAAAGAGGGGAGAGGAGGGCTTCCCTGGTTGGTTGTCGGGGTTGACGGAACAAAGCCTGCAAAAATAAGTTAAAAACAAACAAAACAAAAGATAGCAAAAAAGGATAATATTGGGGTGCCTCCTAAAAGCACTTTGTTCACCGTCGCGTAGCTTGACTAACTGGCAATTTTCTTAAAAATTTGGAAATTTAAGCGTTTCAATTTTTCAAGACGCTAGGTCGTCGGGGTTATATAATTTTAACCGGTGACCATTAACCTTAAAAGAGCCTTTTTTGGGTGCTCTTTTAGCACGGTCCCATATGGGCAAAGCTCTTTTACTATGAAGGGCTCGGACCATCGGGATTTTAATTTTGCCCAGAAAAGTTTAAGTCTAGAATTATAAAGAATACTAAATCTCCTAGTGAAAAAGATTTTAGAATTTTAATTTTGTTATCATGATAAAACTTAGTGCGTTCCTTATAAAATTTATTATTTTCATAGGCGTTTGCACGCCATTTGTCTAATTCATTTAATTGAAAATTTCATTGTTCGAAGGCTAAGATTAAATCTAAATTTATAAATTTATGCGCCAAAAATGAGCGATGTTCTAATTCCACTTGTAGGCTGCACGCTTTTCCATAGACTAATCGGTACAGTGTACATCCGATGGCGGTTTTGTACGCTGTTCGATAAGCCCATAATGTGTCGTCTAATTTTAGCGATAAATCTTTTCTATTAACAAACCCAGTTTTTTCTAAGATTCTTTTTAATTCATGATTCACTAACTCCACTTGACCATTTTCTTGTGGGTGATAGGCGGTAGAAAGCGTATGTGTAACTCCATACTTTGCTAAAATTTTAGCAAGTTGGTTGTTACAAAAATGTGTGCCCCTATCACTAATTAGTGCTCGGGGTGTTCCAAATCGTGAAATTTTATTTTTAAATTTACAACGACTCTCGCATCGTTGGTGGGAAAGGCTTGTGCTTTCGCCCACCTCGACATGTAATCAACATCAACAAGAATATATTTATTATTAAACAAAGAAGGTAAAGGACCTACGAAATCAATTCCCCGTAAATTGAAAATTTCGCATTCTAAAAATATATATTAGGGCATTTTGTCCCGATTAGAAATATTTCCTAACCTTTGGCAGCTATCTCATTTGCTCACAAAAGTGTGAGCGTCTTTGAATAAGGTGGGCCAATTGAAGCCCTCCTCTAGTACCTTCCTTGTGGTCCAGTTTGCTTGGAAGTGTCCACCAGTTGGTCCTTCATGGCAGTGTCGCAGAATTTGCACACCATCCTCGCCCGAATTACACCTTCTTACCACTTGGTCGGCGCAGACACAAAAAAAGGGGTCCTCCCAAAAATAATTCTTCAAATCCGAAAAGAATTTCTTATTTTGTTCACTAGAATAATCTTTTGGTAGGACCTGTGCCATTGAATAGTTGGCAAGATACACGTACCAAATGGTGGAAGTAGTCGATACCTTATTGATGCCGAGGAGGCGCTTCAAGGAATTTATCATTTATTTTGGCCTCCACTAGTGCTCCTGCAGCCGAATTCTCAAACCGTGAGAGGTGGTTGGTACTACATTCTATGCTCCTTTCTTGTCCCGAATCTCTAAATCAAATTCTTGTAGGAGGAGGATCCATCTTAGCAGTCGGGTTTTGCATCTCCATTATTTAATAAATACCAGAGAGCGGAGTGATCTGTCAAAACAATAACATTCAAAAGCGTTATATATAATCGAAATTTATCAAACGCAAAAATGATTGCCAAAAATTCTTTTTCTATTGTTGTATAATTAGATTGCGCGGATGTTACCGTTTTGCTTGATTAATTAATCGGGAGAAAATATTTATCCACACGTTGGCCTAAAATAACCCCTACAGCAAAATCGCTTGCATCACACATAATTTCAAATGGTAAAGACTTATTTGGTGCGATTAAAATTGGCAAATTGATAAGTTCATTTTTATTTTATTTTCAAACGCTTTTAAACATTCTTCATCATAATAAATGCGGATTCTTTTTCTAATAATTGCGTTAGAAGTTTTGTAATTTTGGAAAAATTGCGTATAAACCACCAATAAAATCCCGCATGTCCTAGAAAACTTATAATTGATTTGACGTTGGTTGGATGGAGAGATTTTTCTATGACTTTGATCTTGGCTCTATCGACCTTGATCCATTTACTTGAAACTTTATGTCTGAGGACTAATCTATCTTGGGCCATAAAGTGACACTTCTCTCAGTTGAGTGCGAAATTCGTGTCTTCGCTGCATTGAAGAACACGATCAAGATAATTTAAACAATTTTTAAAAGAATCGCCAAACATCATCAAATAGTCCATAAACACTTCCATCACGTCTTCAACTAACTCGTTAAAAATGGCCAGCATACATCTTTGAAAGATAGCCAGCGCATTGCAAAGACGAAATGGCAGCATCCGATAGGCGAAGGTGCCAAAGGGACAGGTGAAAGTGATTTTCTCTTGGTCTTAGGGTGCGATTAAAATTAGCTAAATCTTGAATGACCATCGAGGAAACAGTAGTGGGAGTGACTGGAAAGGCGTTCTAAAATTAGATCCTTAAAGGGTAACATAAAGTGATCCTTGTGGGTGGCATCATTTAATTTTCTATAGTCGATGCACATCCGCCAACCCGTAACAGTACGGGTTGGGATCAATTCATTATTTTCATTTAAAACTATCGTTATTCCGCCCTTCTTAGGCACGACTTGCGCTGGGCTAACCCAAGTGCTATCCAAAATTGGGTAAATAATACATGCATCTAATAATTTAATTATATCATCTTTGATGACGTCCTTCATATTGGGGTTGAGGCAGCGTTGAGGTTGTACGGTGCTGTGGGAATTATCCTCTAGAATTATTTTATGTGTGCAAAATGAGGGATTTATTCCCTTTTATATCAGAAATTTGTCATGCAATTGCATGGCAGTTATTATTTAAATTTTTTGTTAATTTGGAAATTTCCAAATGATTTAGCGCAGAAGAATAATTACAGGCAATTTTTTAATTTTCTTCTAAAAATATTTATTTTAAATGGTCCGGGAGTTCTTTTAATTGTAGACTCGGCAACTCTTCATTAATTGTATTAATTTATTTGTTCAAAATTAAACTGTCGAGTCATTTCTTTTAAACAAAATAGAGATTCTAACTCCATATTTTTAAAAAGAGGAGAAATTATTTCAGAAAAAGACGACAATTCTTCTTCAAAATTTGACTCTAAAATGAAATAAGAATCAACATTAGGAAGCGCATCAATCATTGATTAATTCACGCTAAAAGTAACTTCTTCATCCCCAACCCGAAGGACAAGTTTTCCGTTACATACGTCAATTATAGCCCGAGCGGTGGCTAGGAAGGATTGGCTGAGTATGAGGGGTACTTCAGCGTCCTCTTCGATATCGAGGATAACAAAGTCTGCCCAGAAAATTAACTTGTCAACCTTCACTAGCACATTCTTTATGACCATTATTGGGTATTTAACTGATCGATCTGCTAGTCGGATTCTCATATTTGTTGGGATTGGGGTGCCCAAACTAAGCTTTTTAAATATGGAGAATGACATCAAATTTATACTAGCTCCCAAGTCAGTCAAGGCGTGCTTGATTAATAAAATGCCGAACAAACACCAGATAGAAAACCGCCCCGGATCATTCAATTTTTGCGGAAATATATTTAAAACAATTGACGAGCATTCTATGTTAAGAGAAACGCGCGAAATATCTTCAAGCTTCTTTTTATTTGACAACAAATCTTTGTGATATATCACATATTTAGGGATTGGAGAGGGTGTCTCGCAGAATGGAACGTTAGTTTGTAATTGTGTTAAAATATTTATAAATTTTTTTATTGCTTCTCGTTGCGCTCATTTTGAATTTTAGAAGGATAAGGAATAGAAGGAGCTTGAATTTTACGTGGAGCAAAATAAAAAAAATTACATGTGGAGGTGGGGTTGAAATGTTTACCTCAGGCTCAACCAATTTTGAAGATTTTACCTCCTTTCTGCTACGGAGGGTTATTGCGTTGGCGCTCCCATGTGGTTTAGGCTCATTATTGCCCGATAGAGTCCCTTGTTGGCGTTCGAAGAATATTTTGCCGAGATGTCCAATTTTATTTTCCAAGCTTTTAATAGATACAGGGAGATTCCGGATATTGGACTCATTGGTGGCAACATATTTAAAGAAGGCCTCTTCAATTGAAAAGGGCTTCGGGGGTGGTGGAGGAAATCCAGGTAGATTCATATTTGGCGGGCGCTGAGCAATATTTTGGTTGCTCCATGAGAAATTTGGATGATTCATTAAACCTGAATTATAAGTGTTATTAAATGGAATATTTTGTGGGTTGAATGAAGGATGATATGAATTTCCCATGTAGTCCACTTGCTCTTCAATTAAAATATTATTTTTATTATTCACCCAATTAGTGGTGGCGGAGGAAGCAGACATCTCCGCAACTTGCTTAGTTAACCTTTCTACTTGTAACGCTAGATTACTGGTGGCCTCAACTTCATAGAGTCTGATCGGCTTGTTATGGCACGTCTGTGGCACATTCCACTAGTAAGCGTTCATACCCATTTCTTCGAAAAGCTCTTGAGCGGCTTCTGAAGTTTTATTATTTAAAGTACCTCTGACGGCCGCATTAATCATTTGCTTCATTTGGAAATTCAAACCATGGTAAAAGATTTGGACTTGTTGCCAATTAGCAACTGCATGGTGAGGGTATCTCCGCAAAATTTCCTTGAAGCTCTCCCATGTATCGTAGAGAGTCTCCGAGTCAATTTGTAGAAAAGACACAATATCGGTGCGCAATTTAGCAGTTTTGGCCTGAGGAAAATATTTCGTTAAGAATTTCTCCGCCATTTCGGCCCACGTAGTGATGGATTCTCTATGAAGAGAGCCCAACCACTGCTTAGCCTTTGACCGTAATGAGAAGAGAAATAAGCTCAATCAAATGACGTCATCAGTAATGCCATTTATTTTAAAAGTGTCGCATATTTCAAGAAAATTAGAGAGATGAGAATTTGGATCTTCGTCCGGCAAACCATCAAAGGTTACCGATTATTACACCATTTGGATGATGATAGATTTGATCTCAAAATTAGTATGTGCCACTATAGGGCGCATAATACTTGATTGTGTCCCTTCCAGGTTCGGTCTCGCATAATTGGACATGGTCCGTTGCGGGGCCTCTTTCGGATTTGGCTCTCCAATAATTTCAACGTTAGTGTCTCCAATAGATTCCTCAGGAATAATTGGTAGTTCCTGATCACGGAATTGGAGGAGTTACCATATGGTGTGCTCTATTTTTGGATCGTGAAAGTGCATAGTTAACCTCACTAGAATTCTCTAGAGGGGGGGTGAATAGAGATTAAAAATATTTTGTGCAATGTTAATATATATATGTGTATGATCACAGATTATAGCTTCCCACACACCAACAAGAATTAAACAAGTAAAGAATGTAAATGCAAGAAAAGAAATCACAGCACAACACAAGAAAATATAGTGGTTCCCCAAACTTTGGGTAGTCCACTCTTCTACCCCCTTGGTAGGAATTCACTATCTTGTACTGAGTCTTTTGATAAGGAGACTCTTAGAACCACCCTGTGTCTTTTGACAAGGAGACTCTTAGAACCAACTAAGTCTTTTGACAAGGAGACTCTTAGAACCAGTACACTGAATTTTTTGAAGAGAGATTCTAAAAACTCTTTTACAATGTTTTAAGTAAGAATAAGAAGGAAGAAAGAAATAAGAACAAGAATGAATCTTCTTCCTAGCAAGAAGAATGGAAGCACAAGAAGTAGTGAATGAAATCTCTCTTCTATAGTGAGAAGGAGATTTGAAAAAAACTTTTCTCCCTTTTGAGAGAGCTTTCAGAGTTTGCAGTAGAATGGCTTCAGAAGAAGAAGGAGAAGATGAAGGCTTTGTCTCTGCAGCACACTATCACTTTTCTCAGCTTATCTCTCTATTCTTTTGGGAGCTTTTCCTCTATTTCAAATGTATGTGGTAGATCACTCTCTTGCATTTTTCTGCCGACCTCCTCTTTTTATAGCTCTGTTTCAGTCAAATAATACTACAGGAGGAAAATCAATCAGCAATCAGACAAATAGAAAGAAGGAAATATTTCCATAATGACATTTTCTGTAGAAGGAAAGTATGAATCCTGATTTCAAATAATATCCAAAGCAGAGTTAATCAGATTAGCCAAGAATCAAATAGAAGGAAAGAATGATTCAGAACGGCTATAAAATATTAACATTATTCCATACAAATCAGATCTACTGAAAGAAGGAAAGAGATCTGGCGCATATTTAAATCTGTCACATAAATTGACGTGCGTCGATTACCATTCGACGTAAGCGTCAAATTGATCCTGGCTGGACGTCGAGAGGAGAATAAGGAAGGTGCGGCGACTAAGGTGCGTCGACTTCTCCATATGTGTCGACTAGAAATCAGAGTTGCGTCGACAACACATATGTCGAAATCTTCCTAGAGTTACTTCAACTCAATCTGAAGGAAACGTCGACTACATTTCGACGTTGCGTCGAATAGTATTCGACGCATATTTACTTAACCTTGTTTTTCTTTCTTAGAATTCATATTCAACTTATTTCTAGGGGTTAAGAGAAATCATTTCCCCAACAATCTCCCCCTATTTGTCTTAACCCTACTTAGAGAGAAATTGTATTAGCATAAAATCAACCCAGCACAGCATTTGTATAGAAAAGAAATATGTCACTCAATCAAAAGTGAAATTTAGAAGAAAAGATCATATAAACAAATTTTCAGAATCATATAAACAGATTTCATGTTCATACCAAGTAGTATTCAACTATAGGGTAAGATATATCAGCATTGTTTTCAAATATTACTCAGGAGGGGAAGGAGGGGTCTTTCTCTTTCTCTTGAATACTACTATTTTAGGAGAGGAGGGTTTCTCTTTCTCATTTGTAGGAAGTTCACCTAGCTCCCCCTGAGCAGATTGCTCCCCCTGGGATGGAACTTTCTTTAATCTTTCTACTTCTTCTATTTCTCTATCATCTCCAGCTCCAGTTGCATCTAGCTGTCCTTTTTCATTTCCAGCTTTATTCATATCAGTATCCAGCTACCCCTGATTTGTAGTTTCTTTATCTTTCTTCCCAACTGCCATATCTTCCTTTTCAGTTTCTCCTCTGCTTGCCTCCCCTTGTAATAGTACTACTTGACTTGCAGCCTCTCTTACTATATGAAGTACCTCTATAGTTTGTTCATCATTGTGTAGCTCAGGTACTATCTCATTCCCAAGGATTTTATCAAATTTTGAAGAAGGAGGGGACTTGTGAGAGAGAGATTTAGGATTGGAGGGCTGCTCTTCATCTAGATTCTCCCCCTTCTTGACCTTCTTGGCCAGGGAGGTTAAGAAAGACCTTGTCACTCTAGAGGAAGAGAGAGAGGTCTTTAGGCCTTGCACAGAGGCACTGACCCCATCTATTTGGGTGTGCATGTGAAGGATGGAGGAATGAATTTGGGAGCATTGCTCATCCAGCATCACTTGGAATTTTTCAGCTGCTGATTTGATGCACTGAGTGATGAGAGCCTTAGTGGATGAAGATGATTCATGGTGTGAAAGGTGAGGAGGTGATGGTGGAGGAAGAGGTGATAGAGGAGGAGAGAAGTGAGTTGATTCATAAGGTATGGGTGAGAATGGAGGTAGAGAAGATGGGAAATTTGGAGGAGGAAGAGAAGGAGAAACTGCTGTTTGAGCAGGTGTTTGAGAAGAGGTAGGTAGAGTAGGAGTTGTGAGGGTAGTAGAGAGTATTTGAGTGGATGATGGTGGTAGAGAAGGGTTGTCTCTTTAAGGAGGAGGAGGAGAAGGAGGAGAAGGAGTTCTTTCAGGGATGGAACCAGGCTTAGGGATTTGCCTGGTCCACTTAGAAAAGAGAGCAATTGACATCCTCTTCCCTGGAGGAATGGGGATTCCTTTTGACCTACATAGGTCAGGGAAGGAGTGGAAGAGTACTTGGCTCATGATTCTCATGTAGGCATTTTCCTTGTGAGAGTATTTGGAAGCTATCATTTTGAGAAGACAGCTGGCCCAGTCCACCTTCTTCTTCAGCATAAGGGCCCCCATGATGTTCAGTTGCTACTTGGGCACTGCATCATGGGCTGATATCTTGCATAGTAGTATCTTCCCTACTATATCTGCCAGCAATCTGTACTCATCAGAAAAGTCTATCTTTTTCAGATGGATTGGCCTATCTTTTGAGAAATTCATGGTGGTGAGTAAATGCTTGATTTCATCAGGTGTGAGTTCAATGGATTCATCACCTAATAGAGAAATAATTAAGACTTGTTTAGTCATTCTTTTTGTAGAGGCTCTTTTTCTTTCCTTATTTCATTCAAACAAAGATGATATTAGGATATACCTGATGGTAGATCAAAGGTGGACCTAATATGTTCTGCTGAGATTGAGACTGGAGTCTCATATAGTGTTCCCTGGATTTCTCCTTGTTCAGATATCTGAACATGAGTTATTAGCTCTGTGAGCTCTGATTCCAGGAGTTTGCACCTAGTGGAGATGAGCTTGTCCAGTCCTGCTTCAGTAAAGAGAGCAATAATGCTCTTGTAGTTTTCTGCGGCTGCTTGGAAGGACTCAAGGTCAATGTCGAAGCCTAAGTTGGTCTTTGGAGCCATTTTAGGTTAGTGAAAGAGAGAGGAAGAAATCGGCTGGTCTGAGAAGCAAGAAGGTTGAAAGATGCAGAGTAGTGAAGTCTTCTAACTGAAGAGACTATTTAAGTCAGGTGAAGCATCGAAAATGGGCTCAAGTCGAGGCTTATTCGGTACTTCCGTGGATGTGACCGAAAATATTTTGGTATTGCCGCTCGTTTTCATGAGGTCGACGTTACGTCGAGTGGAATTCGACGTGAGCGTCGATATAGTCTGATTTTGGGATGATATGGTTTCCTATCGACGTATGCGTCGAGTGGAGTCGACGCATGCGTCGATTTTACTTATTGAGTTGAGTTATCGACGGTGCGTTGATTAGAGATCGACATGACTTTTAATTTTCCTGAAGAATTCTAGGTGTTTATCTCTGCCTAGTTCTAAGTCAGCCTTGGACTAATTTTTACAGATAGTTTGATTGGTTGTACCAGCATTGTTTTGCAAGGTGGCCAGTTTTGTTACATATTGGGCACTTGATTATCTTATTATTATGATAATTTGAGTTTAGAGAAGAATAGAAGGGTTGATCAGGATAGAAAGTTTTATTTTGGTTAGGATAGAAATTTTGGTTAAAATGGGAATTTTGGTTACCATGTTTAGGGTAGAAATCATGATAGAGGTGTTGATTAGGAAAGAAATCATGATTGGGATGAATGGGTCCTGAATATGGGTTAGGATGAAAGGCTTATGGAGGAAAGGTATTTAAGTTGCTCTGAACTTTTGTGCGTCGATATCTATTCGACGCATGTTGATAGTCGCGTCGTTTTGTATTCGGCGCTTTCTCCAGATGGCGTCGATCTGATTTCAATACATAGAGAAAGTTGCGTCGATTGGGAGTCGACGTGCTTTTGTTCAAGCATCTAGAAGAGGTCGAGGCATCTGAGAGATTGCATTGAGTGTAAGTCGACGCACTATCATTTATGCGTCGATATGAAGTCGACGCAATTGTATCTTCAATTTTCTTTTTACCTTTTTCTGTTTTTACTCCTTTATGTGTTGTTTCTTCAGATGAAATTTGTGAGTCATCAGCTGAATAATATTATGTCTCATCAAATTCCATTATTTCTTTGAAGAAGTGTTCTTTCTTATGTTGTAATTCTTTTTCTTGGTTTGCTAATTTGATGGGTTTAATGAATTTTACAGGGCTCATCCATGCAGGCTTGTTGGAGGGAATTAGGCTGATTGATGGATCAGCCCCTAGCCCAAAAATTTTGTGTCTTATTGTTTGTTTTTTAGTGATTTCCTTAAGAGTTTGGCTTCTCATTTTTATTGATTCTTCAAAGGCCTTTGTCTGATCAACCTTATCCTTAAGGAACTGATTTTCTATTCTAGCCCTTTCTATTTCCTTCTCTCTTATGTTAGCCCTTAATACATGATCTATTGAGCTTATATCCTTTTTATTTCTTTGGTTCTTGACCATATGAATTTGTTCTTTTAGGTCCTTGATTTCTTGTTTAGCTTTTAATTGATCTAGACACATTCCCATAAAATCATTTTTGAATTTATCACTTTGAAAATCTATTTCATCAAAGATGCTTACCTCATCCTTATCCTCAGATTCCTCTATGAGAATAAGGCTATTTTCTTTTTCATCTTCAGAAGATATGCTTTCTTCTGATCCTGTCTCACTCCAAGATTTAGCACCATCATCACTCATGGGGCCTTCAAAGGCCATCAAGCATAGGTCTTCTTGCCTAGATTCTTCATTGTCACTCTCAGAGGATGAACTGTCCTCAGAGTCTGTTTCACTCCAGGCTTCTGCAATAAAGCCTCTTTCTTTCTTCTTCCCCTTTTTCTTGAGATCTTTTCTTTTCAGATCTTTCTTTGTTTCAGCATTCTCTGGACATTCTGGGGCAATATGTCCTGGTTTCCTGCAAGAATAGCAAATAATTTCTTTAGTGGGAGTTTTGTCATACCTTGGTTTTGACTCCCTACTTTTTGATCCATCTGTCTTGACCCATTTCTTAAATCTTCTGGCTAGGAAACTGAATAGTTCTTCTTCAGTGACAGGAGTCCTTTCTTCTGTTGCCTTTAAAGCTATGTTCCTGTCTTTTGAGGAGATTGGAGTGTTTTCTCTTCTTTTCTTCTCTTCTCTAGTTTTCAGTAGTTGCTCATAGGATTTGAGTTTTCCTAAGAGAGCATCTGTAGAGATTTCCTTTTGTCCTCTTGTGTCTTTTATTGCCCATATTCTTGAGTCCCATGAACTGGGGAGACTCATTAGCAGTTTGTCATTAATCTCAGTGAGGGAGATCTCTCTATCCAAGTTTTTCAATTGGTTGATGATTAGACTGAATCTGTCATACATCTCAGAGATACTCTCTTCATTCTTCTTTTGGAAGTTCTCATATTGGGAGATCAATAGAGCCTTCTCATCTTTCTTTTCATCATCACTTCCTTCCACCATCTTTGTAAGAGAATCCCAAATTTCTTTGGATGATTCACAGTCAACAACCCTTTGAAAGATGTCATCTGAGAGAGTTGAGACAAGTATGTTCATGGCCTTTAGATCATATGTTCTAGCCTTCTTCTCATCTTCTGTCCACTCAGATCTTGGAACAAGTGTTTGTGTGACATTGCCACTTGCATCCTTTCTATAGGGCTTTGGGGGACCTGTCACAGTAATATTAAACAAGTCAGCATCAATGGAATTCATATAAATTCTGATTCTTGTTTTCCAAACTGCAAACTTTTCAAGATTGCACATTGGTGGTCTGGTGGAAGCGTAATCTTTGATTTGTGCCATGAAAGTAGTTAAAAATATATATATATAAAAACAAGAGGTAGGATCTTTTTGATCAAGGATTTAACCCTTTTAGATCAACCTAGCTCTGATACCAATTGAAAGTGCACAGTTAACCTCACTAGAATTCTCTAGAGGGGGGGTGAATAGAGATTAAAAATATTTTGTGCAATGTTAATATATATATGTGTATGATCACAGATTATAGCTTCCCACACACCAACAAGAATTAAACAAGTAAAGAAAGTAAATGCAAGAAAAGAAATCACAACACAACACAAGAAAATATAGTGGTTCCCAAAACTTTGGGTAGTCCACTCTTCTACCCCCTTGGTAGGAATTCACTATCTTGTACTAAGTCTTTTGATAAGGAGACTCTTAGAACCACCCTGAGTCTTTTGACAAGGAGACTCTTAGAACCAACTGAGTCTTTTGACAAGGAGACTCTTAGAACCAGTACACTGAATTTTTTGAAGAGAGATTCTAAAAACTCTTTTACAATGTTGTAAATAAGAATAAGAAGGAAAAAAGAAATAAGAACAAGAATGAATCTTCTTCCTAGCAAGAAGATTGGAAGCACAAGAAGTAGTGAATGAAATCTCTCTTCTATAGTGAGAAGGAGATTTGAAAAAAACTTTTCTCTCTTTTGAGAGAGCTTTCAGAGTTTGCAGTAGAATGGCTTCAGAAGAAGAAGGAGAAGATGAAGGCTTTGTCTCTACAGCACACTATCACTTTTCTCAGCTTATCTCTCTATTCTCTTGGGAGCTTTTCCTCTATTTTAAATGTATGTGGTAGATCACTCTCTAACATTTTTCTGTCGACCTCCTCTTTTTATAGCTCTGTTTCAGTCAAATAATACTATAGGAGGAAAATCAATTAGCAATCAGACAAATAGAAAGAAGGAAATATTTCCATAATGACATTTTCTCTAGAAGGAAAGTATGAATCCTGATTTCAAATAATATCCAAAGTAGAGTTAATCAGATTAGCCAAGAATCAAATAGAAGGAAAGAATGATTCAGAATGGCTATAAAATATTAACATTATTCCATACAAATCAGATCTACTGAAAGAAGGAAAGAGATCTGGCGCATATTTAAATCTGTCACATAAATCGACGTGCGTCGATTACCATTCGACGTAAGCGTCGAATTCATCCTGGCTGGACGTCGAGAGGAGAATAAGGAAGGTGCGTCGACTAAGGTGCGTCGACTTCTCCATATGCGTCGACTAGAAATCAGAGTAGCGTCGACAACACATACGTCGAAATCTTCCTAGAGTTACTTCGACTCAATCTGAAGGAAACGTCGACTACATTTCGACGTTGCGTCGAATAGTATTCGACGCATATTTACTTAACCTTGTTTTTCTTTCTTAGAATTCATATTCAACTTATTTCTAGGGGTTAAGAGAAATCATTTCTCCAACAGATCGAAATAAGAATCAGGATTATTCGAATAATTCCCTCAGGTCATACACCAAAAAGAGGGAAAATATTAAACATTAAAATAGCTAGAAGAAAAGAGGGAAAAATGAAAAAAAATCTTTTTTATAAATATATATATATATCCTTTATTTCTAATTTTTTTAATTATTTAGGCGAGTTAAGATTAGTCTTGGACTTCCCAAGGTCTACCCGGTGAAGGGCTCGCCCTGGTACTAGGAGATATGCTAGGGTGATATCCCAAACTTCCAAGATAATTATTGCACCTTAAGAAAAATTAAAATTAAAATGAAGAAAAGGAACGATAAAATTAATAGATATTTCTTTTTTCAAAATATCAACTCAAATCCCCGGCAACGGCACCAAAAACATGATGTGAATTATTATCGCAGCCGATTGGAGATATGAAAATCGTGAGAATGAAATGATGTTCTCCAATCCTATATTGATCAAGGCAAGCGTACCTTATCGAATATGGCCTAGGATATTTGAATACCAAGATCGTATAAAAATATGGGCGAGTTGAATACTCTTACTTTGAAAAAATCTATATTATTCTATCAATAGAACTTTGGGTTAGTTTGTTTTGTGGGAAAAGCAAAGTAGTTTAATGTAATGATTAACACAATGATGTAGAAGACTAGCACTCGATCTTGAATCACCTTAAAATGAAAATAAATAGAAGAAATAAGCATTCTAATTCTCTTAAGAAAATCATTTCGACCATGGAGGTTCCCGAACTCTATATCTAACTCTTTTGAAGATACGTTCAACTGAGTTAAGGTTGATCAATCAAACTTTCATTCTAGAAACGAAACCCCTAAAACTCGCTTTATCACAGTGAAACCCACTATTGGATTTGACTCTAATCCGGGAGATGTATGCCATCCTCTCTCGAGGGTTGCATGAAATTCTCTTTATCCTTGAATGATCAATTCGCATTATGAGCCGTTCGTCTAATTAAAATTTGAGAACAAGAATGAGAATTATATATTGAAAATATAATCTCATTATATTAAAATCAAGGATAAATCTTAAGCCATCTAAAGAAGAGAAAAAGAAGATCAAAATTAATTCATGACTTTTATTATTCCTTGGATCATCTCGATCAAGTACTAAAAGAAATTTAGCTTCTCATTGAGATAAAGGAATCAACAAAAATAAGAGAATGCATGATGAAAGAAGAAGTGAATGAGAGAATAAAGAGCTATTTTATTGATTTTTGCAAAGGAGAAATACAAGCTATTGAATTGAAATTTACAATTTCAAGGAAGAAAGTGAAGTACAAAATTACATGAAACAGGAAAGGAGTATAAGAAATGAAGAAATGAACTCCCAAAATTCGTCCCTTGAGTTCTGGAGATGCTGCTTATAAATAAGCAAAAAGTTGAGGTTACACGCCCTCGGTCATGCTCGTGACCAAGGTCGTGTAAGGGTCGGGAGTAAAACTGCTGCGGAGAGGGCACATTCTGGAGTTATTGCAGGCGTTACGTGTGCATCACGCCCTCGGTCATGCTGGTGACCAAGGGCGTGTAATATTTGATCTGCAGGTTTACGGGAAATCTTTGGCGTGTGACTCTAGCGGCAAAGGGTTACACGCCCGTGACTTTGGATTTACGCGGGAGTGACATTGGAAGAACATCCTCAGGGCATGATCTGGGGCATGATTAGGGATGGGTGTGTATGGCATGAGCAATCACGGGCATGACATTACAGTCACGGGCATGTACATGGCTAAATGGATGTCATAGTCGTGGATCACGCCCTACTGAGTTGGAGGCTTGGTTTAAGTTGGCACGTCCTTGGTTACGCATGTGACCCTAGGGCGTGTACTTGGCAAATCTTCTTAGAATGATCACAAGATGGCTGCAGCAGGTTTGGAACACATCTTAGGCTGTTATGCCCTTGGTCATGCCCGTGACCTTGGTTATGTACTTGCATTTTTTGCTCAAAGTGTCCAGCAAACTTGAAAATTAAAAAATAAACTCAAGTTAGTACATAAAGATAAAAATAAGCAATTTGTTTAGGATAATTCGTACAAATTAGATAAATTCATATTAAAATAATATTAAAACTCTACTAAAAGATGAGTATATAAACTACTCATCTGAGCAGTGGGCTCAGTTTGAGTTAAGGGTAGAAATGTGTTGCAACCTGTGGCTTCATGTTTGTTAGAATGAACTGGCTAGTCCGTTGAGCCGGTGGCTCGGGAGTTTAGTTGTAGCATATGTGCTTGTGCATATAAGTGGCGGGACATCTGTATTGGGCATTCGTTCACACCGGCGTCAATACATTGGCTCGGTAGGTGTGAGTATTCACTTTGCCAAGAAAAGACTGGTAGGATACCAACATTAGTATAAGATGCACCATAGCACCTGACTATGTGTACTTAGTAGTGCATGAGGTCTAGGTTAGGTAGTGTGTATACTGGCCTAGGAGTTGGGTGGCCCTACCTACTGCCTCTGTTTGCCTTTACGAGAGTTACCTGTGAATTTACCTAGCTCCAAATTGGGGAAGTTAAGGTCTGTACGCACAGAGTTGTGTGAGTGAGTTGCACTAGCGTGAAACATAATCATAAAACCTTGCATAGCACTGCATATCATACATAACATTGCATAAAACCGTACCCCATCGAATAAATTATTGTAGGATCTTTTATACGATGGGCCTTGCAAAACGACCCCTTCACTTATAAGTTTGTATGGACATTCTTATAAGTTAAGGTTACCTTTCTGTTTGACAGATGCTTTACCATTTATTTTACTACCTCTTTATTGTCATTTTATTACTACTACCTTACGACTGTTACTTTATAATTGTGTAAGTCGGACATGTGTTAGATAATTTTAGTATATGCTTCCTAGTAGTTAAGGACAATGCCATCTGCTTGTACATTTGTCTTTGATCTCCCTCCTCTTCATTCCTCCCGCTCAGTGCCTAGGAGTCACTGGGGAGGGGTGGGGGATCTTTGCTTAGTATTTTGACTAATGGTCGGTTGTGACCAAACACCACAGGTGCTCTTATTGGGAGATAGTGAGCTGCCCCGGGAGATCCAGCACAACCAGTGTACAATGCAGGAGGAGGTGAGCCAGCCTAGCATGGGAGTAGCAACAACGACCATGGGTTCTATGAGCGATTAGCATCTATTACTTCCGCGAGCGATGTTGTGAGAACTTTATGTACTGGGTAGGAGCCATTTTATATTTTTTTACTTTATCTGGACTATTGATGATATTCTATATATCATATTGTGATAATGGACATACTATTATATTAACTCTTCCTTAATTTCTCTATGATGCATGGTTCGCCTGGATGTTAAATTTGCCTGCAGAATCGACGTCTTGTAGTGGCCACCTTCCCGAGAGTTGGTGTTACCATAGGACGGCAGTTCTAGGCATAAGACCTGGTGGAATTTAAAAAAAAAAGAGGTTCTTACAGTCGCACCTCCGTTTGAATTCAAAGATCTCATCTCAAGTGAACATATGAATCCGTTTACCGCATTGATCATATAATAGGAGTAGCATGGTGATTCCGGCCACCGGAAAACATATTTCCCAGCCACCCGAGCCTTGGACCACTGCACGCTTTGTGGAACCACTCCAGATCTCTCTGAGATTCACTAAAGGGCACCACAGTGGATAGGAGACTTCATGGTCCTTCTCTAGTCCCTTAAGGCGTCAACCATCGCTGAAGAAGATGACTATGAGTGGCTGCGCCATGGGAAAAGAATATTGTCAAATTCTGTTGAGAGACGGTGGCGGACATCCACCGAAGGTCCACCCAGAGGATCGTCGTCCTCCGACGGGTCAATTGGTGGTTGTTCTCTAACATGATGATAACCGGAATATGGTGGTGGTGGATATCAAGACACGGTTGTATAACAACCATTGATCTCTAGGAGGAAGACAAAACCATAATTGTCAATTAGATTATCTAGTCGATATGAGTTCTGTCTAGTCGATATGTTAACCGTCTAGTCGACATATAACTTGTAGACATTGTCTAGTCGATATACATTTTGTTTAACCGATATTGAACTTCTTCTAGTCAATATGATAACTTGTAGACATTGTCTAGTCGATCTACATTGCGTTTAACTGATATTGAACTTCTTCTAGTCAATATGATAAACGTCTAGTCGACATAGAACTTGTAGACATTGTCTACTTGAAATGGTAAGGCTTCTAGCTGATATTGTCCAGACAATACTATTGAGTCTAGTCGATCGGCTTGATGTCTAGTCGACATGAAACCTTGTCTAGCCGATATGGTCTAGCTGATATGCTTAAGTCATTATGCAGATTCTTTATTTATTTAATTTGAGGACCATTTTATCATTTCCAGAAAAGTGCCTAACATCAATCTTGTAGAGGACATTGAGAGCTCTCCAAATTGAGGTGGCACATCTTGTGGTTACCACTGTAGCTCCATGAAAGTCCACTTTACTGAGAGCAAGTTACACTTTGGGTTGCATTTAGACAAAGTGTGTATCTCACACAAAAATGAATATTTGGCTGAAATTTTATACACATGCTTTTAATATCATACAAAACCTCTAGTTTAAATTTGGGAATTTTTGGAATGACTAACTATATAGTTTATGGTGAAATATACTGGTGTGTCAAGAAATAAATAAATAAAATAATCAGTACTTTTACTACTTCAAAATCCCTTAAATTTTGGTGAACCTTTGGTATGACATAAAGTCTCAGTGGCCTAAATTTCGTGCCATTTGGACATATAAAACTCTGATTATCCTCAAACATGCTTTGGTTAATATGCTCACTTCAAACTATAGGAGAACTTAGTTATATGAATAATTCCTCTTTCATAAGTATTTTAATGTAAAATTTGTGGAGTAGATTTGTATTTTCATTTACTTTGAATGTTTTGAATTTGGAGACACATGTGTATGACTTATATTTTATATAAAAATAGTAAAGGTGTAACCTTAATTTTCACCTTAAGAAATCGATTGATGATACTACTTGATCATGTTTGGCAAGGGATTAACACCATGTATTTTGGTGTTGTGACCTCTGAAATTTCATAGCCCTTGTCTCTTTGTTAACAATAGTGTAAGTTTATGGTAGTCTATCACCTAGAGTGGGGGTTGAATAAGTGTGTAAGTATTTTTCTATAGTTAGAAAATATTCAAGAGAATTAACACAGAAAAAGCATTCGCACCATATAGTACACATTGATTTATAGTGGTTCCCCAAGTTGGGTACGTATACTTTCCCCCTTCTCATATCTAGCAATGTGCTAGCCTCAGCAAACTTCAACGAAAACTCAGATCCTCAGATCCTACATTTCAGAGACAAAGTCTCCAACCTCAGATCCAAATACAGGATCCTACAACTCAGAGTTTACCACTCCTATAACTCCATTCCACTTGAATAATTCCTCCAGAACCATACCAAGTTCCCTACCTCAGATCCAAATAAGAATTCTACACACATGCCTCAAGAGACCTTACATTCAGATATCCTTAAAAATCCTACATAAGAAGAGATAAGACATTACAAAGATTCTTTAGACTCAGAATGGCTTATCTTGAGTTGCGTGAGTTTTCTTGAAGCCAATTGCGGAATTGTTTCTTCTAAAATCTTCTTATGAAAAGATGAATAAGCTTTTGAATCAACACGATGATTTTGTTTTCTTCTGGAGGCTTGATTGATTGGATTCAAAGTTTGTTTCCACTGTTCTTGAGCTCTTGGATAAAAAAATATACGATGACGGCGGAGAGCACATTCTTTTGAATATAATGATTCAGGAATTAGGGTTTGTTGTTTCCCGTCGCATTCTTTTTATAGGGTCATTTAATAACGGTCAAATCGTTGAACTCTTTATGTCAAAAATCTTTTTCCTTTAAAAGACAAATTTGATTGGCCCAATCTGTAGAGGCATTAAATGTGATAATGCAACAATTGAGCTTCAATTTAAATTGTTTGCCCAGAAGTTCGCAACCTCCCTTTTTGGTTAGAATGGTCGGTCCCATCGGTCTCAATTTTGGGACCCCTCCTGTAACCTCTTTTGAGACCAATCGAAGCAGACTTTTCTCCCAGAGATCTCTCCTCTGACATATCTCATCCCGAGTAACCTGCACTCCGTGTTAAAATTTTGATTTGAATCGTTTAGGAGTATTCAGGAGTTGCATCAACTGAGTTATAGCCAAACAACCACAATATGCCACACAGCAACACAAAGCTTTATTGAATCACAATACTTGATTACAGTGCGAGGTATACATGGCGAGACATGATTCATAATAATCACGGAGGAAAGAAGAACAAAACACACCAAAACAAATCTGGCGGCTAGACAAGCTGAGACCGCACAGACTGCTCGACTCTAGAGATCGCCCGGCTTGACCTGAGACCACGCAAACAGAAAATAGACAGATCGCCTGCACTGCAAGACCGCCACCTCAGACCCCGCACGAACTAGAGCTTATTGAAATGAACGAAGAACAGAAGTTGTTGCCAGACTGCAACTCAGATCGCCTAACCGCTGAAGGTGGCCTGATTGCTGAGCTCGATGCGAACAGCACAAGAACACCATAAACCAGTTCACAGACAGATCACTGCTGAACTGTTTATTCATGCCGCTAGGAATCACCAAGGAAGGAGACCGCAACCTGCTGACCGCAAACCTACGAACACAACAAACAGTCAACTCGCTTCCGAGACCGCCCGACCTCAAAGTTGAGACCGCACGAATTAACCCAGGCTCTAGTTCTTACAGTTCTCGTTATGAATGACATGCCATGCACCCCTATTTATAGGCAACAAGACGGATGTCGTCACCACCACAAAAGAGATACAAACACCACCCTCCAGGTCGCCAACGGTCTCACAAGGCAGACCATGCGATCACACCACTTGGACAACCTTCCGTCCAAGACCGCAGATCAGCAGGCAGACCGCGCACAAGCCGTGCGAAACACAAGACCGGACACAAGACCCTCCTTCCTTAGATCGCCAAGGGAAAATCAAGAACCATCTGGCCGACATCAAACAATTCGCCAGATCGCCAGCACAAGCCGCCCGGACAGGCGGTTCAACAAGAACAGACCGCACGGTTTTCTAACAAAGAAGACAGGCCAACCAGCAGACCAACTCGGAAACAGACCGCAGCAATCCAGAATAGACCATCCAACCAGCAGACCGCCAGAACAGACCGGCAGAGCCACACCGACAGATCATTAACACAGACCGCGCGGTCTCTGCGGTCACCCAAAAACAGACCGCCCGGTCACCTCCACTTCACTTCAACAATTTCAACACTCCGTAGTCTTCCCCCATCTTTTCTAAGTGTGAGTTTTGGAGGTACAATTTTTGTGCCAACAAAATGAAAAAGTGACCTTCAGATTAAAGTGTCTAGGCGAAGTCAGCAGATAGTCGAAATGACAGATCGCGAGATTCAGCCTGGTCAGTTTGCCGACAGTCTCCCTACCTCTGGTGTCGCGAGCTCTTTAGAAGCCCTTGATCTTCGTTTTGAGCTTCCCCTTGAGTAGCCTCACTGCGAGACCGCCTGTCAGTTGGATTCCATGAATCAGATCCTTTCTTCAATCTCCCAGAGGCTTCTCCCTCAGATCGATCTGGTCGGGACCCCTGATCCTCTGGCCGGTGGTCACACTTCTGACCATAAGACCCATCAGCCCGGTGCTCCCCTGTGGTCTCAGGGAGAAGAGTTAGCCGCTCGTCAAGCATTCTTTAGGGCAGCATCTCAGTGATCTCCAGCTCGAGCCATGAATTTTTAGGAGGATAATGTTTATCCTCCAGCTCCTATTATTGCCCCTCCTGCTCCATCTAGTACTTGTAAAGCGGAGGAGCCTTCCCCCTTCTCTGATGGAATTCATTGGGAGCCAACCCCCAATGGCTTTAGAGAGCCGAGATTGCCTATGTTCAACGGAGAGAGTGATCCTAGCTCTCATCTTCAAGCTTTTGAGTTTGTAGCTGAGGTCTCTCTTGGTAAAATTTCGGAGTTGGATCAGAGAATATGCAGCGGAAGACTTCAATTCAATTCAAAATAGTTTACTAGTGACAATGAATGACAAGAGAATCACAATTGACTACTATCTTATTAAAATGCATTATATACATGGTGAGACATGATTTATAAGAGCAAACTTAGATGAGAAGACAAGCAACACAAGTATCTGGCGGACAGAAAACTGAGACCGCCAGAACTCAGCAATATCGCCAGCTTCCCTGATAACGCGCAAACAAAACAAGTCGCTGCCCTGTGAACTACCAGACCGCTGAAAGATCAGACCGCACGAACTGCTCTTTACTTCAACTGCTGAAAACAAAACTGTTTGTACTTCTTGATCGCCCAGACCGCACGATCTCAAGATCACAGAAGTATCCCGCGAACACTTGAAGAAGAACTGCTCAGTGCTACAAGACCATACTCAAGACCGCCTGACCACTTAAGGCCGCTTGATCAACTGATTCCACTGCAAACAGACCAAGAAATTCAAACACAGCTCGCCCAGACAGACCTTTGGCGGACTAGTTATTCAAAGCTGGAAAGAAGGGAAGAATGCTGAAAGTAGACCGCTGGCCGCTAACCTATGAACACAACAACCGGTCAATAAACTTCAGACCGCGCGACCTCAAACACGAGACCGGCACAATCAAACCAACTTTAGTTCTTATAGTTCTTGCATATGAATGGCTACCCCTGCACCCCTATTTATAGGGAAATGAATGGATGTTGTCACCGCCCATAAGGGATCCAGTCACCTTCCTTAATTGAAGCACACGGTCTCCAGAACAAGACCGCGCTGTCTCTATAAGACCTTATATTACACTTAAGCAAAACTGTCCAAGTAGGACAGCTCGCCAAATCAAACAGGCAGACCGCCCCATCTCTTATAAGAGATGATCCATATGAGAATCTGATCAGATCAAGAACAGACTGCCAGAACCAGGCTCATACAAATAGTCTGGTCTCTCATAAGATCGGAACCACATGAACACACTAGCCTATCACAGATGACAGCCAGAGCGAACTCATGCAGACCGCAGTACAGACCGTCAAAGCGAACATGTACTTGACCGCCCGGTCTCAACCAGAACAAGAGCACTTGGGTACAAATGATGAACAGAAGCAGATCGCCAACACTAGAGACGCACATACTGCGTGGTATCTGCGGTCTCCAAAAACAGACCGCCCGGACACTCCACTTCCACTTCAAAAATTTAACACTCCCCCTTGAAGTGTGAAGTGGAAGTCAACCCGAGTAGACTCCTCAACCTAGTAAACGGTCCCTTTGCTAGCGGCTTCATGAAGATGTCAGCGACATTTTACTCGCTCCGTAGATGCTCAAGAATCATAGATCCCTCCAGCACCTTTTCCCGAATGAAATGATGCTCGATCTCGATGTGCTTGGTCTGTGCATGACAGACTGGATTATTAACCAGTTTGAGAGCACTCTTGTTGTCATCACGTAGCAGAGTAGGACATCTCTCCTCCTAATGGACATCCTCTACCAAATCACCTATGCCAGATGGCTTCTTGAGCTGACAAAGTCGAAGCCTTGTACTCCGCTTCAATGGTAGAGACAGAAACTGAATCCTGATTCTTGCTGCACCATGAAAGAGCCGTTGATTCACATAAGAGAACATAACCAGACATCGACTTCCGATCGTCTATGTCTCCTCCATAATTGGCATCCATGTATTTATGCAAACAAAATCATGTGTCTCTCCCATAAAGGAGACCCATATTTGAGGTTGACTTCAAGTACTTCAAGATGCTCCTAGACACCATAAGATGAGGTTTTTGAGGCTCCGCCATAAACCGACTCACTCGGCCAACCGTATAAGAGATATTCGGCCTCGTGATCGTCAAGTAAATCAAACTTCTGACTAAAGCCAGAAACACTAAAGGATCAGAAAGAACCTTTCCCTCATCAGGTCGAAGTATCATGCTAACCCCCAGTGGAGTTGAGCTGCTCTTCCCCCCTTCCATGCCGAATCGCTTCACAATTCGTTCTGCATACCGCCCTCTTTCTTCTCCACTTTGAGTCCAAGGAAATGGTGGAGCTCCCCTATGTCCTTTATCTCAAATATGATAGCTAACTCAGCTCGGAGTCTAGCTACCTCCACCTCAAAATTTCCCTTGACGATCATATCGTCAACATAAAGCAGCACCAAGACCTGAATATCCCCCAACTTCTTTACGAACAAGCTTGAATATGAAATAGAAGCAAAGTATCCGAAGAACTGGAGGTATTCTGCTATCTTGCCATACCACGCTCGAGGCACTTGCTTCAAGCCATAAAGATCCTTTTTAAGCTTGCACGCATGTCTTGGGTAGACTTCAGAAACATACCCAGGTGGTTGATCCATGAAAATGTCCTTGTCAATCTCGTCGTAAAGGAAAGCATTCTTCATGTCGAGTTGCCAAATTTTTCACCCTTGACAAGCAGCCAATGCGATCACCACCCGAACTAAAGTCATTTTGGCAACAGGGCTGAAGGTTTCTTCATAATCTTCCACATACTTCTGAGAGAATCCTCGAGCTACAAGACGAGCCTTGTATCGCTCAATAGTTCCAACAGCCTTCTTCTTCAACTTGAAAACCCACTTGTAAGTCACCGGAGTAATACCCTCAACCTTAGGCACCAAGTCCCAAGTATCATTATTCCTGAGGGTAGCCATCTCTTCAGCCATGACCTCTTCCCACTCCTTGACTCCAACGACATTTTCAAAGCAAGATGGTTCTCTCTCTTCTAGAGTACCTGCAAAGAAACATGAGACGAATCTCACCAAGTTTCCCCTCATATACCGATCTGGTGGAATAATGGTCATTTTGGATCTCCTTAGAGCATTACTCTGAACCACCTCTTCATATACCTGTTCTGGACTAGCTCCCCTTTCAGGCATACTTGGAGCGTCGCTCCCCCTACTTCCAGAACCTGAAGCACCTGACCCAGAGCTAAAAATACATGGAGCACCTGGAGAAACAGGCAACTCCACCAAAACTTCTTGAGTAGCTTCTTCAAGTCCACCATCTAACCTGCTTTCTTGTAACTCAACAGAAGAGCTACCATGGTATGATGTCAATTCATCAAATACCACATCCCTTGAAACCAAAGCTCTTCGTGTCTCTGGATCCATGCATCTCCAACCCTTCATTCGGTCATCATAACCGACAAAGACTATCTTACTTGCTTTCGTATCTAGCTTCGTTCTGAGTGCATCAGGAACATGCACATAGCAGGTTGATAAAAAACTCTAAGGTGTTCCACCGTAGGCTTTATCTTGAACATCTACTCATGAGGGGTCTTCATGTTGATGGGACATAGAGGCCTCTGATTGATGATGTAAGTTGCACAAGACATTCCCTCTGCCCAGAAGGACTTTGGGATATTCTTGGCATGAAGCCAACATTTGCAGGTCTTCATCAGATGATGGATCTTCCGCTCTGCAACACCATTTTGTTGTGGAGTGTGAGCACAAGAGAGCTCTCTCATGATGCCATTCTTTCTGCAGAAGTTGAAGAACGCATTAGAGGTGAACTCCCCTCCATTATCGGTTCTGAACTTCTTGATCCGCAGGTTAAGCCGACCTTCCATTAGCTCTTTGAACTCCACAAACTTTTCAAAGGATTCCGACTTCTCCTTCAGAAAATATACCCAAGTATATCTATTGAAGTCATCAATCAAAACTTAGCATATACTTGCTACCTTCAAGACTGGCAGTTGCGGTAGGTCCGAACAGATCACCATGAATAATTCCAATGGTGCTTTGCATCTGCTTTGTGATTTGTTGAATGGAAGGTGATGAGCCTTACCATATTGACAACCTACACAAACGTGACCATCTCTGAAAGATGACAAACTAGGCATACCTCTTACAAGGCCTCTCCCCGCCATAGCTTTCAACTTATCCATCCCAACATGCCCAAGTATTTCATGCCATATAACAGTGCTATCATTAGTCCTCATCTTATCAACATATGAACTTGTAGATCGCACAAACAAGTCCTTCACCTTTCTTCCAACATGAGTGACTTTAGCCTTCACCGTCGACACGTTTCTAAGAAACTTAACTTCTGTTGGACCAAACAGAGCATGATTGCCAGCATCAACAGCGTTGGTCACCTAGAAGAGATTTTTCTTCATCTCTGGAACATGATAGACACTCTTCAACAAAAGAGGACCTCTATCTCCCTCCAAGGAAACTACACCCTCCATCTCAACAACATGTATAGTATCATCAGCAGTAATGATAACATCATTACCTGAGTATGCTTGCAAAGAAGAGAACTTTGACTCATCTCCGGTTAGGTGATGACTACAACCCGAGTCCATGATCCAATCATCTTGGTAGTTGATAGAAGCTAAAGCCCGAACACAAGTGCCCGCCATGAAAGCTCCATCATTCCACCTATCTCCTGCATTAGACGCAATATCTTCCTTTCCAGCAGCATGCCCTGGCTGAAGATTGACTCTACAATCTCTTTTGAAATGACCAAGCTGATTGCACCTGTAGCACCGTGGTCCATCCTTATTCTTCCCATCACGCTTAGGAGTATTACTCCTCTCTTGATGATATGAAGTTGAAGGTCCATCGCTAACAGATGAATTCTTCTTCTTGTCCCATCTCTTCTTCTTGACTGAATATAGAAGCTCGATTTCTCCTCCAGAGATAGATATCCCAGCCATTTGCTTTGCCAAGCTCTCTTGCGAAGCCAACAAGTTTTCCATCTCAAGCGACGATGGCAGATTTGCCCAACCTTGAACAGAAGTGACAAAGGCTACATACTCCCGCCGCAAGCTGCGGATTATGTGCCTCTTCAACCTTGCTTCTGAAATAGGTTCATCCAGATCCAAAGCTGATATCTCCGTGCATAGGTTCTTCATCTTCAAGAAGAAAGTTGAGATTGACAAATCTCCTTGAGTTGCTTTCGCCAACACATTTTCAAGAAATTGTAGTCGGGCTACATTCTTCTTGTTGAACAAGCCATCCAAGGCTGTTCAAATCTCAGCAACTGACCTGCAACCAATTATGTGGTCAAACATCTCCGGAATGATAGCACACTTGAGAGTGAACTCTGCTTTCGCATTATTCTTTCTCCAAGCTCACACCTGCTCAGCATTCCCTTCAACAACTACTACCGCTTGTCTATCATCTCCTCCAACAACCTCCCATAAATCTTCGCCAAGAAGATAGCTCTCCATGCACGACCTCCACTTCTTGAAGTTAGTCTGTGTAAGTAACTCAATTCTGAGACCACTTGTATAACCTTCTTCCATTGTTATCACACTAGTTAACAACCTTTCAGAGATTGAAGCAAGATTCTGTGGCTGATCACTGCTTCAAACCTGCCTCTGATACCATATTAAAATTTCTGAGTAGGATCAAAGTATATGCAGTGGAAGACTTCTATTCAATTCAAAACAGTTAAACAGGGACAATGAAGGACAAGAGAATCTCATTTGACTACTATCTCCTTACAATGCATTGTACACATGGTGAGACATGATTTATAAGAGCAAACTTAGATGCGAAGACAAGCAACACAAGTATCTGGCTGACAAAAAACTAAAACTGCCCAAACTCAGCATGATCGTCAACTTCCCTAAGACCACGCAAACAGAACAAGTTGCTAACCTGTGAACTACCAGACCGCTGAATGCTCAGACCGCACAAACTGCTCTTTATTGTAACTGTTGAAAACAAAACTGTTTGCACTTCTTGATCACCCAGACCGCACGATCTCAAGATCATAGAAGTATCCCACGAACACTTGAAGAAGAACAGCTCACTACCGCAAGACCGTACTCAAGACCGCCTGACCACTTAAGGTCGCCTGATCAACTGAGTCCACTGCAAAATGTCCATGAACTTCAAACAAAGTTCGCCAAGACAGACCGTTGGAGAATTGGTTATTGAACGATAGAAAGAAGGATGAATGCTGAAGGTAGACTGCTGGCCGCTAACCCACGAACACAACAACCGGTCAACCAACATCAGACCGTGCGACCTCAAACATGAGACTGGCACAATCAAACCAACTTTAGTTCGTACAGTTCTTGCATACGATTGGCTACCCCTGCACCCCTATTTATAGGCAAATGAACGGATGTTGTCACCGCCCATGAGGGATCCAGTCACCTTCCTTATTGAAGCACGGGGTCTCTAGTACAAGACTGCGCGGTCTCTATAAGACCTTTATTACACTTAAGCCAAACTATCCAAGTAGGAAAGCTCTCAAATCAAACCGACAGACCGTCTGGTCTCTTATAAGAGATGATTCATATGAGAATCTGATCAGATCAAGAACAGACCACCAGAACCAGGCTCGTACAAACCCTTCTGGTATCCCATAAGATCGGAACCACACGAACACACTAGCCTATGACAAATGACAGCCAGAGCGAACTCATGCAGACTGCGGTACAAACCACCGAAGAGAACATGTACCAGACCGCCCAGTCTAAACCAAAACAGGAACACTTGGGAACAAATGACGAACAGAAGTAGATCACCAACACCAGAGATGTGTAGACCGCGCGGTCTCTGCGGTCTCCAAAAACAAACCGCCCGGACACTCCACTTCTACTTCAAAAATTTAACATCTCTCATATACGATGAGGTGTAAGTTATTAATCACCTCCTTAGATGGGCAAGCAAGTGAGTGGTTGTATAAACTAACCCATCCCCCCAGTCCATACCTATTTCACCATCTTAAGGAAAGATCTTATTTTAATGTTTTCCACCTCATAGAATAGGAAGTGTTGCCCTACATCCCTCTTCAGAATTAAGCATGGCGAAGGCGAGACTTTGGCTTGCTTTGTTAATCGCTTCCAAAGGGAAATTCTTGGAATAAGGGATGTAGATCCCTCGCATTATATGGTAGCTATGTTAAACGGACTTCAGGAAGGACCTCTCAAGTTTGAGGTCACCACCAAAGAGTCGAGCTCTTAACAAGATTTAATAAGCATCACAAATAGATTTATAGAAGGGTTGATCAACAACCCCAGCTATGTTTCTAATCTAACGTGCAAAGCCATTTAGAAAGGCTCTGCAGGCTTCTTCCTATCCCCTCTATCAGCCAAGCTACCGCGTCAAGTGTTCCAAAATCCAGCTCAGAGAGGAAGGAACTTCCTCCATCATTGTCCCTACCAGGGACATCAACAGTTTCAGCCTAAAGTTCCTCAGCTGGAAGTCCCGACCACCCCAGCTCCGCAACAGATACCTATCTATCAGATTCATTTCGTTCAGCTGTCTCTCCTCATTTCTTCTCAACCATCCTTTTATGGCTCTCAAGAGTCATTCACCGAGCTCAACGTCTCAATGAGCGAGGTGGTCCAAGTTCTTTAGAAGCAGCCCTTTGCAATCTTATCCAAAGACTAGAAATCTATCTCTCTACTGTGTGCAGAACAGAGAGAGAGGTCACCTGACAAAAAAATGCATAGCTCTCTGCATACTGGTGGAGAAGCTCATCAAAGAGGGAAGGATGGAAGAGTTTGTGCAGAAAGGAGATCCTTCTAAGGCATCAACCTCCAAGAGCAAGGAGTTGGTAGAAGTTCATTGGGAGTGTGAAGAGGTAGATGACGTTGGCCCTCTTGGCAACATTGGCAGCCCAAGCGAGTGTGTGGAAGCTAACGATGAGGGTTATTTGGGCTACCTCTTCTGCATCCAAGGAGGAGCAGGTATGGAATCCTCAAAGAAAGCTAGTCTTTCAAGATTCTATAGGCCAGAGGTCGCTACAACCTCTTCCTCTGCTCGAGTATGAGGGTTGGTCACTTTTGGTCAAGAGGACCTTCCCCTAACTGCCAACCCTTTCAATGATGCAGTTATTATCACGGCAGTGATTGAGAACTATATGGTGTAGAATATTTTGGTCGACACAAGGAGTTCAGTCAACCTCCTCTTCAAACCGGCCTTTGAATCCCTGAAGACCCGAAAGACTCTTCTTTCCACCGAAGGGCCCCTCTATGGCTTTTCCGGAGAGAAGAAGGAGATAGAAGGGATTGCCGCCCTCCCGATGACTCTTAGAGGAATAACCAAGTTCATCATGTTTGTAATTGTTGAAGCTCCAAGCAGCTACAATGCAATCTTTGGGAGGCCAATTCTGAATGAGTATCAAGCGATGGTTTCCTCCTATCATTTGGTTATCAAGTTAGTCCTGAATGGAAAGCAGTACCAGATCAGGAGCTGATGCACAAATCTAGCACACCGCTATAGGCAGTAGCGAGACTGTGGCATGAAATGATAGTGTACCGATCGTTCAAGTAATATAAAATGTGGGAGTGAATCCCCAAGTATCGATCTCGAAGGAACACAGTAAGGTGGAGTTTACTTTTAAGGAAGGCCTTGAGATTGAGGTCCTTTAGGTTGAATGGATTGCGGATAAAGAGGGGTTTTGGTTTATGAAAATAAAGGAAAATAACTACTCAACTACTCCTATACAGGCCTAGAGCGCACTGCTTTGCTAGGAGGGATGAAAAATACGTAGGCCTTGAACGTACTACTTCGCAATGGCGGATGGACGAGTAGGCAAACGGATGAAGTGGTTCGCACTGGCGGAAAGGTTTGAGGGCCATTAGCACCTCTTAGCTTGGCGAGTGGAAGAGTAGGCTTGCGGAATGTGAGAGTAGGTTAACGGAATGAAGTGGAGGGTGGAGTAGACTTGGTGGCCCACCTCAAATACATAATAACAAAATGGTTTCATAGAAATATGAAATAAAGATTTCCATAAAAGATTACTGTGCAAATCATCCAAAAATACAAGAATCTACCCTATAATATCATTACAAGATTGAAAGAGAGTAAGAATTTGATTGAATTCGAAGGCTCATTGAGATTCACGGTTGGAATTGCAGGGTTGTCAATCTGCGTCCAAGCTCGGTCTGCAACTACATCTAGGGTAGAGGAGAACTGTCACTACCTCCCAATGGACCCGTCTTCTTCGTGTCACAATCCACTCGGCTTCAATACATGACTCCCAAGCATGTTCCAGAGATCTAGGCAGAGATCCTTCCTTTTGAGGCTTGTGGATGATGAAGATGGCCGAGCTGATCTTCGGGCTCTAGATAGGCGGGAAGATTAGCCCTGGAGCACCTCATGGTGATGGAAGATGATGCAGGGGGCGAACTCCTGTGAAAAATGGTGGGTTCCTCATTTCTTTCCCGATACCCCCACAGCAGCAGATTTCCTGCTTTATATACTAAAACGGCGGAATTTAAGTCACGCACGGTCGAACGCACGGTCGTGCGTTGGCTGTGCGTTATTAATGAAAGAGCAGTGCCTTGTGGAAGAAGCAACAACGCCCGTGCATTTTACTCGCGCACGGGCGAAGCCGCCCGTGCGTAAAAATGCACAACAAGATTCAGATCGACTGAAAACCAGGTCAAAACAGGCGATCGTGCATTTCCTTCGCGCACGGGCAGCCGCCCATGCGTAAAAATGCACAACCAATGTCAGATCACCATTTTCTACCCAGAAGAAGACGCACGACCGCATCCGTCCGTGCATCAAGGATAACGCACGACCATGTGATACAAATATACATGATTTATGTGGTAAAATAGGGTGATCCAACCACCTGCAAGAACATCAATAAAGCTGGTAATACTCCTCCAGCAACAACCAAACACAAAGAAAGGGTCGGGGAGCACCATGTGCTTACCCCCAACAACAAGGAGCGCAAATGCACACCAAAATGGGCCTAAAAAGAGCACAGAGCACGTAAGTGCGCGTAAATGAGCATAAGAGAAATATAAGAAATAATAGCTCGAAAACGATGTGCTAAAGAGTGAAAACCAGCCCGGATGAGTCCATAAAAGTGTATAGAAATGGGACTCATCACACCCCCAAACTTAACCATTTGCTCGTCCCGAGCAAATCATCCCTTATGCGGACGAGAAAAAGGATAATGTTGGCTTAGAAATTGCAGGGGCGGAGTACCATGCGAAGTCGCATGCTCACGTACATAGAAACATAGTAGAAGAACTTTCTAATTTATACAAACTAGTCTATAATATTCTTAGGAGCGTATTTATATATTACATTTACTCAAAAATTGAATCACGGTGAATCATCCGGTCATGCATAGGAAGAAAGTAGACAGGACGCTAAGGTAAGCATTGCTAAAGATCGGGGCTCGGGACAACCTCCAAAGAAATCCATCGATGTCGCTGACCATAAGCTTGCCTATTTGCACTCTCTCCGCGGTACACGATGGACTCAAATGCGTAAATCAATAGGACTTTGGGTTTAAGATGGGGCATGGGTTTACGTGAGGTAAACAAAGATAAACAAGAGGGCTTAAACACCAAACCCAAATGTGCTAGCACAAAAAATTATCCTCATGCACCACACAAAAACACGGGTACACCACACCCCCAGACTTGGACTTGATAACATGGGTGTGTGCACCGCCTACTCCCAATCATGAACATAAAGCTCTTCAATTTTTTTTTACTTCTTTTCTTTTTCTTAGTTTCTTTTTCCTTTTAAAATAACTTCAGTTGATTGCGCAGTGAAGCGCATCCACAATTTCACAAAAACAAAATAGCACAGCATCAACATCCCAAACATGAAAATAGAATACAAACATGAGCTTAAATTCGGGTGTGCGATTAGGATTGGCTTTAAGGCTTTGGTGAGAGAAAAGTGGGGCTGAATCAAAGAACGGGTAGGCACAACTGGGCTAGTGAGGATATGGCGATAGGAATGGGCACAAAGGCTCAACCGGGCCAAAACTGATGGCCTATATCACATTCACGCGATTGACTAACCGTATACCCATGCTTCTAGAATCGCTTGGGGCAAGTTCTTAGCCACCTAGAAATATTATCCTTCCTCCCGACTCGAGCAATACGAGGCTAACGAATGTCTACACACATGCCTATGCTACCGCTTGATTCGTACCGAATTCACAAATTTTTGAGTATAGTAAACAATATCTACGCTAATAGAAAGATATAAACTAAAAGCATAAAGAGAAATTGAATTTACACAAATTTCTATGCAAAACACGAGCACTCGACTAGGAGCACTAAATAAGTCAACATTTTACTCCGACTCACAATCTTAAGCCAGCACAATGATTTTCCAACCACACAAAAGAGACGAGTTAGACTCATTACGCGCCTATGGTTAAGTGCACGCTCAAGTGGGTGATGCGGTGTGCTATGAGAATGAAAGATAAGACAATAATTTTGTAACTTCTAGCATGTTGTGCTTATGTGCACGTGCAAGTGGGTAACAAAGACTACTCTCCCCTAGACATAAATCTAATTATCACAGATTATAATGCTAGATTCGAAAGAAAGAATTGGGAGGAGTGGTTACCCCATGCTCAGAAATGAGCATACCGGAATATGGGCTTTGATCTTGAATCAGAGCTAAGAAAACGTCCGCCAAATAGGTCGCCCTATCTGCAAAACAACATCTCCAAAACAAAACTGCCGGAACCGATATTAATTGAGAGAATAATATCCGGCATCGACAAACAATACAATAATCATAAAAATCAAGTAAAAGATGTCCACAACCACACCCTAGGGACGATGCCCCAGTAGAATAATATCAAGTACAGATCAAAAAGAAATAATAAGAAAACCGAAAATAAAGTAGAGATCCTGAAAGAGATACTGAGCAAACACAATGGAGATGGCGGAGGAGACTGCGATGGAGATGGCGGAGTATGCATCAGCCGAGATCGCGAGGTGGAAGCCCGAGGTGGAGCAGCAGGAGGCACGACTCCCAATTGTGCACAAATCTGCGAGGAGAGTTCATACTGCATGGCCATGGCTTCCTCCATGCGCACAAACCTATCGTAGAACTCTGGATATTGCTGCTCGATGCTTCGCCGTGGGGCATGCCATTGAGCAGCAGGAGAAGCAGAGCGGGGCACATCAGGTGGCTGCCTACTCGTCCTAGCTTATGTGCTCGCCTCCGTAACATTGGTACGAACAGCTCGTTCAACACATCCTGGCCCAACTTCGCGGACTTGGTAGCCCCAGTTGTCCCCAAGCCGCACCTTCTGAATGAGCTTGAATGCAATCATCATGGAAATAGAATTGTGGTAACCCCTGGAGACGACTGTCATGGGTGGTAGCGAATCCCAGATACCAAGTCCTTTGGCAATCCGAGTGATGTACTGCGAGCCTCCGATCGACTTCAGAGGGAGGTAGGTGGCTTGATGAAGAAGATATTGAGCGAGTACTCGCCCGAGATGGAGAGGCACAACATCATGCATGCTGTAAAGGTAGAGGATATCCTGCCAGCCCGCTACATTCTGGCTCATGGCACGGGCATTGATGATATGCCCGATCAAATGCTGGATATAGCAGAGTGCGTTGGAAATAATGTGGGTAGACTTTGCTGCACGAGTCTCGTACTGCTAATCCCGTCCCGTAATGGACTGCCAGAACTCGCAAGGGTATACACCCACAGGGAACTCATCCGGACGGTTGATAATGTCTGTCTGCATGAGTTTGTCATGGGTGTAAATTCCTGCGCAAACTCCCAGTTGACCCACACCCATAGTGTGGGTACGACCCTTCATACGGAATGAGACCGACGTGGGCTCTTCGGTTTCTTCAATGACGTGATCAAGGATGCGGAAGGTGGAGAGAAACTCAAGCGTGAGCTCACGGTAGCCCAACTCTGTAATAGAGAATATGTAAATCCATGATCCTACGTAGAGCAACCTTGCCACCGCCGCATCCAAGTGCACGCGTTGACGATCCGAGACAAACAAAATGATGGTCTAAAAATGTTTTCTGTCGCAACAAAGTGTACCTTTCCACAAAACTCCAGCCTCCCGAACTGCAGCATTGCCTTTGCACCAGGATCATCAGATCTTGAAGATGAATCTCCTCCACCACGGAGAAGCATGCTCACTACCTTCTTGATACCCATGAAGCTTCAGTCGGGATCTACGGAAGGAGGGTGAAGAGGAGTGAAAGAGAGAACGAAAGATAAGATGGAAATGGAAGGAGAAATCGCGCACGGGAGGAGGACTTCTGCGACTCGCACGACGGGAGGGTTTAGGGCCAGCGTGCGATTCCATCGGGGAAGAGGACATTTTATAAAAATAAAAATCGCACGGTCGTGCGATTTGATCACGCACGAATGATCTGATTGTGCGATTGCAAAAATCAGCCCCAAGTTTCCCAATTTTCATGATTTGATCGAAATGGGAAATGCAAAGTGCACGCTCCAGAAAGAACGAGGAAAACAGAGAAATACAAGAGATAAAGCTCGCAATTTGTAAAAAAATAAAGAAGCTAATTAAGAAGATAAAATTTTAAATCGACTACTCCTACACCTAGATAACTGCTGGGATTTCTGTCTTCCCAACATGACTTATTCAGCACTTTAGGGGTTCTAGCTCATGGGAGTATGAAATAGGAAGTGCACAGGTAACTGTCCTAATATGTGTGTCGGTAGCAGGTACCGATACGATGATAAAACAGTTACTTCTCTACCTAAATAATAATACCTGCTCATCACAGGTAGAGGAAGCAGAAAGTAAGAAGTGGAGGAGGAGTCCTTCTCACTATTCTCACCAAAATATATGCCCCTACTTAGCATGGTATCGTCTTCTTCAAGACGGGTGCAGGAGGAGAAGGCAATGAGTGCAGCTTCCACTATGGAGGGGGAATCAACCTCCTCCAATAAGGGGATGCTCGCCTCATTGGCATGAGCAACATGCTCCGAATACTCCTAGAGTCCCTGTGAAGAATTAACCTGCACAGGCTCAGACACTGAAGAGGGGGGTTAGGAAATAGAAGAGAAGATTGACATAAAAAATCAAATTTTGGGGGAGTGGTCCCGGTCTCACTCCCAGCAGGCTCCAAGCAAAGATCACTGTCAGCATCATATGCGTCGCGGCGAGGAGAGTACAAAGGCTCGAGGTCCTTAGTGTTGAGTTGGACTTCCTCATCCGATAAGTAAGTGTAAACCTCCTTATCAGAATAAGTTTCCTCCTCATCGCACCTTGGTGCGTCATCGTGTTCCAAGGAGTCACACTCCCCAACGGAGAGAATAACATCCTCATCCCACTTTGGCATATCCTCAGGCATCGAATGAACTTCCTGCCTAACATCATCAACCAACTCACAAAAAATAGAAGCAGAAAGTTCTTGCAAAGAAAGCAGAGGAACAAAGGTGATAACATCATCAGAGAAAGTGTACACAGGTTCCTCTGGGGGTGAATCCAAAAGGAGTGATGACTGCATCGGGAGAGGAGTCTCCACCATATCGTCGCACCGATTAGCTGAAATTATGATGGAGATATCCACAGCAGTCCCCCATAGACAAGGTGGTACTGCGAAAATATCATCAGAATCAGAGTGAGCACCCAGATGAGAGGTGGATGGAATGATACGAACATCAGTTTCATCATCCTCCTCCATTTGGCACTGAAATTCTGCGCAATCTTTCAAAACATGGTCGGTGTTATGATAACACAGACACCGTTTTCCATTACTCCTCGGTCTAGACAGGGCCGGAGAGGAATATAAAAATGATAAATGGGGTGAATGAGAGTGACCATATGACTAGGGTGCGGTGTATGGAGTACCGTAAGAGAACGGTGCTCCATATACTGGGCCTCGAGAATTATGCTCACTATCTCCAATGGGGAATTTATCACTAGAATGATTATGATTTCCACACCATCTACAACGGATATTGAAAGCAGAATACATGGTGTAGCGGGGAAAAATTCACCAACAAATAAAATTTCTTTGCAAAAAATCACTATACGCACAAAATAAAAATGAATGCCTGCTTTCGAAAAGTAAATGAGTAAAGAGCTAAAGAAATTTAAAACGATAAATTCGAAAAACTAAAACAACGAAGAAAATGGTATAAACAAATGGAAAAGGGCTTCTATATCTCGACTCCCTCTCCAGAAAACTCACATGACTGTGTTCCCCGACAATGGCGCCAAAAACATGATGCTCAAATCTAGCACACAGCTATAGGCGGTAGCGAGACTGCGGCACGAAACGGCAGTGCACCGATCGTTCAAGTAATATAAAATGTGGGGGTGAATCCCCATGTATCGATCTCGAAGGAACACAGTAAGGTGGAGTTTAATTTTAAAGAAGGACTTGAGATTGAGGTCCTTTAGGTTGAATGGATTGCGGAAAAAGGGGGGTTTTGGTTTATGAAAATAAAAGAAAATAACTAATCAACTACTCCTATGCATGCCTAGAGCGCACTGCTTCGCAAGGCGGGATGAAAACTATGTATGCCTTGAACGCACTACTTTGCAAGGGCGGATGGACGAGTAGGCAAGCAGATGGAGTGGTTCGCACTGGCGGAAAGGTTTAAGGGCCGTTAGCACCTCTTAGCTTGGCGAGTGGAAGAGTAGGCTTGCGGAATGTGCGAGTAGGCTAGCAAAATGAAGTGGAGGTGGAGTAGACTTGGTGGCGCACCACAAATACACAATAACCAAATGGTTTCATAGAAATATGAAATAAACATTGCCATACAAGATTACTGTGCAAATCATCCAAAAATACAAGAATCTACCCTATAATATCATTACAAGATTGAAAGAGAGTAAGAATTCGACCAAATCCGAAGGCTCGTTGAGATTCACGGTTGGAATCACAGGGTTGTCAATTCGCGTCGAAGCTCGGTCTGCAACTACATCCGGGGTAGAGGAGAACTATCATTACCTCCCAATGGACCCATCTTCTTTTTGTCATGATCTGCTCATCTTCAATACATGACTCCCAAGCATGATCCCGAGATCTAGGCGGGGATCCTTCCTTTTGAGGCTTGTGGATGATGAAGAGGGCCGAGGTGATCTCCGGGCTCTAGATAGGCGTGAAGATTAGCCCCGGAGCACCTCCTGGTGGTGGAAGATTATGTAGGGGGAAAACTCATGTGAAAAATGGAGGGTTCCTCCTTTCTTTCCCGATACCCCCACAACATCAGATTTCCCGCTTTAAATACTAAAACAGTGGAATTTAAGTCAAGCACGGTCGAACGCACAGTCCTGCGTTGGTCGTGCATTATTAATGAAAGAGCAGCGCCATGTGGAAGAAGCAATAGTGTCCGTGCGTTTTACTCGCGCACGGGCGAAGCTGCCCGAGCGTAAAAATGCACGACCAAATTCAGATCAACTGAAAACCAAGAAAAAACAAGCGATCGTGCGTTTCCTTCGCGCACGGGCAGCCTCCCATGCATACAAACGCACGACCAAAGTCAGATCACCATTTTCTACACAGAAGAAGGCGTACGACCACAGTCGTTCGTGCGTCAAGGATAACGCACGACCGTGCGATACAAATAAACATGATTTCTGGGGTAAAATAGGGTGATCCAACCACCTGCAAGAACATCAATAAAGCTGGGAATACTCCTCCAGCAACAATCAAACACAGAGAAAGGGTCGGGGAGCACCATGTGCTTACCCCCAACAACAAGGAGCAAAAATGCACACCAAAATGGGCCTAAAAAGAGCACATAACGCGTAAGTGCGCCTAAATGAGCATAAGAGATATATAAGCAATAATAGCTCGAAAACGATGTGCTAAAGAGTGAAAACCAGCCCAGATGAATCCATAAAAGTGTATAGAAATGGGACTCATCAGGAGCAATCTGAAGTAAGCTTAGGAGTGTTATGTCAAGACGGTCAATGTGACCTAATCCTCTCCTCTAGAGATGGTTGAGATCTCTTCAGCATCTCATGTCTCTAATCCTATTGAAGATGTGGAAGAGACCAAATAAGATGAAGCTAGAGATTGAGTTTGCTTGGAACCAACTCAAGAAACTCAAGCCGTGCCTATTAGCAAGCAAGATGAGGGAAAGAAGCTCTCGATCAATGTTGAGTTGCCTAAAGCTGACAAGAGTCAGCTCATCTCCTATCTTCTGACGAACCTGGATGTCTTCCCTTAGACACCGGATGACATGTCAGGAGTTAATTTGGATGTTGCATGCCACCACCTGAACATTGATCCAAGCTTTATGCTGATCAAGCAAAATAAGAGAGAAGTGGCAGTGTTAGCTCAGCTGATCTGGGAGGAGGTGGAAAAACTCCTCAAGGCCAAATTCATTCAAGAGATTCAATACCCAGATTGGGTGTCAAATGTTGTAATGGTCAAAAAGGATGGTGGAGAATCGCGTAAGTGTGTAGATTTCACTAAGCTCAATAATGCTTGTCCCAAAGATTGCTACCCCTTGCCTTGGATAGATTCATTAGTTAATTCCATGATTGGGTGTTTGTGTATGAGCTTCTTATATGCATTCTTAGGTTATCACCATATAAGAATGCACAAGCCTGATATCCCTCACACCTCATTCATCATGAATGACGGTTGCTTTTGTTAACTCGTAATGCCTTTCAAGCTAAAGAATGATGGTGCTACCTATCAGAAAATGATGGACACCATTTTTAAAAATCAAAAACGAAGAAATTTGGAGGTCTATGTCGATGACCTTTTAATAAAGGCAAATCCTTCTCAGCTCACATTAACAATATATTTGAAACATTTGCAACACTCCGGGACTTTAATATGAGGTTGAACCCATTGAAATGTATTTTTGGAGCAAGCAAAGCTAAGTTTCTCGGCCATCTCCTCAATCCAGAGGGGTTGGAACAGAATCCTGATAAGGTGAAGGCTATCCTGGAAATGTCACCTCCCAAATCCTCCAAGGAAGTTCAGCAGTAAAGTGGGAGGTTGGCAAGCTTGAGTCGTTTTATCTCTTCAGGAGATAAAAGTGCTCCTTTCTTCAAGACTATCCGCGAAGGAGCTAAGTTTGAATGGACGAAAGGGTATGACAAAATATTCAATCAGCTAAAGAAGTAGCTATTGTCAACTCCGTTGCTCCAAATCCCGAGGGAGGGAGAAGATATTTTATTATATCTTAGAGTTGGCTCCAATGCCATCAGCTTTGTGCTAGTCAGGAATGAGAAGAAAAGGCAGTTTCCAGTTTCTTATGTGAGCAAGATTTTGAAGGATGCAGAAATCCGATATCCGATCCTTAAGAAGTGGGCCTTATTGCTCATGACTTTAGTAAGGAGATTAAGACACTGCTTCCAAGCTCATTCAATTCAGGATGTCACATATCTCCCATTAAAGAGTGTGTTGGAAAATCCAAAGCACTCTGGTAGATTGGCAAAGTGGGTGATAGAGCTCAGCGAGTTTGATATCTCTTACATTCCTAGAGTGGAAATCAAAGCCCAGGTGCTAGCAGACTTCTTGATTGATGCTAAGGAAGCTAACTCGGAGAAAGTTGTTGGAACACCTCTAGCTTGGATGATCTTCATTGATGGAGCTTTGGGGATAAACTCATCCGGAGAAGGAGTTGTTCTGATTAACCCAAATGGGGTTAGATTAGATCAAGCTTTGAAGTTCTATTTTCCAACAATGAACAATCAAGCAAAGTATGAAGCCTTGCTTGACGGTCTCAGATTTGCAAGGGAGATGGAAATTCACGATGTCTAAGTCAAAACAGATTCTCTAGTAATGGCATCTCAAGTGAATGGAACCTTTGAGACTAGAGATCGCATTATGAAGCAATACCAAGCTCTAGTAAAGATTGAGATAGGAAAATTCAAGAGCTTCACTATTCAGCACATTCCAAGGAAAGAGAATGCAGAGGCTGATGAGTTGGCAAAGTTTGTTCTCCTTTCAGGAGGAACCACCTCAGAATTATTTCATCTAACAATTAAAGAGGGAGAAATTATACAGATAGATCAACATCCATCTTGGAAGGACCCCTTCGTCCTCTACCTCTCAACCGGAGAGTTCCACCCAACGATAATAGATAGAAAAAGGTTTAAATTGAAAACAACTTATTACTACCTTCTTGTAGGAGTGCTTTACCGGAAAACCTTTCTCTCACCTTTGGCGAGGTGAGTATCTGAGGAAGAGATTCTGATTGTTCTTCGAGAGGTTCACTTAGGAGAGTGTGGTAGTCATTCGGGAGCTAAAACTTTAGAGAGGAGAATTTTGAGGCAAGGTTACTTCTGAGCTTAAATGAGGAAAGATGTAGAGAAGTTTGCAAAGAGGTGTGTTCAATGTCAGAAATTTTCTCCTCTTCAACATCAACCGGCTTAGCAGCTCAAATCCATAGCAACTCCATGGCAATTTGTGGATTGGGGGATGGATTTGATTGGATCATTCCCCTTAGTTAGTGGACCAAGCAGGTTCATTCTAGTGATGATCGATTACATCAGCAAGTGGATCGAGGCAAAGGTGTTGGCTAAAATCACTACACAAATTGTAATGAATTTTATCTGTGGAGAGATAGTATGCAGACATTGAATTCCTACGGCAATTATTAGAGATAATGGTCCTCAATTCAACAACTCAAATCTTATAATTTTTTGTGATCAAATCAGCACCGAGGTGTGGTTCGCTTCTGTTCATCATCCTAGAAGTAACGGGCAAGTGGAAGGTGCTAATAAACTAATAATAAACCTCTTGAAGAAGAAAGTGGAAAATCTCAGAGTCAATTGGGTAGATTAGTTACCTTCATTATTATGGGCTTTGAGGACAACTCCACCCTTAGCTACTGGAGAGACTCCTTTCAAACTATCTCATGGCTCAGAAGCTCATATTTTGATTGAATTTGAAGTAAGTAGACCAAGGTTATTACTATCTCAGCAGAATTAAGATAGCTGGATGTCAGGAAATGACGAGGAGTTGAAATGCCACTTGATATTATTGAAGAATTGAGAGATACGACAATGATTAGGCAAGAGGAGGTGAAAAGAAGAATGGCCAAGTATTTGGATAAAAATGTCAGAGTCAAAGAATTTGTTGTTGGAGATCTCATCCTCAAGAAGGTAGATGCAGCAGCAAGATCTGGATCAGTTGGAAAGCTCAATGCAAATTGGGTGGGACCATCATCAAAAAAGTGCATAAGAATGATGGTTATCGTCTGCAAACATATGAAGGAGAAGAGAAATCAAATACTTGGAGTGAAGATGATCTCAAGCGCTTCTTTTCTTGAAAGCTTGTATTTTTCATTTCTTTCTTCTCTTTCTTTTCTTCTTCTTGCAAACATTATGATGTTGTGGTTGTAACCTCTTGTACGAATGATATTAAGAGGAAGGCTTCGAGATAGATTGATATCAAAGGCTAAAATCCTACCAAGCGAGACATCGATGGGTCCTACTTGATACCCCCTCGACTTGAAGCTTGAGATGTAAATCAACCATGACCACAAGTAGCAGAGAGATTTCGCACATGTGCTATAGTAGCTCGCCAAGCTCATGCGGAGGAACTTTAGGATACTGGGTCCTTACTGACATCTGACACACCTCTTCATCAAGGGAGGTCCAGGTGGATGTCCAGCTCTGTCATGCATTTCAGGGCATCATTACATTCTTGAAGATCCCTAGAGGAAAGCAATGTCGGTGTAGCCCCTGCAGCATGACCGCACCTGCCCTACTGATCATTTTGCTCTATGACCCTCAAATACTCGTTCATGCAAGGAAAGACGAGGGGCGTTCAGCAACATCTGTGATTGTCGCATGAGCCCTTGGGTGGCTAGGGTGTTACAATCTTAATGATCTCTTGAGAAAAGCAATGTTTGTGTAGCTCTTGTAGCATGACCGCACATGCCTTTTTGATCATTTAGAGTTGTTCACCTCTCTTCTCACGGTATTACAATCATAATGATCTCTCAAGGAATGCAATGTTGGTTTACCCTTGCAGCATGACCGCACCTGCACTTTTGATCATTCTGGTTTGTATGTGATGAGAAGTTTATATACTCATCTTTTAGTGTAGTTTTAATACAGTTCTAATATGAATTTATTTAAATTATATGTATTTCCTAAATAAACTATTTATTTTCATATTTATGAACTAACTTAAGCTTATTTTATGTTTTTCAAGTTTTCTGGACACTTTCAGCAAAAATTGCAAGTACATGCCCAAGGTCACTGGCGTGACCAAGGCCGTTACAGCCTAAGTTGTGTTCCAGACCTGCTGGCCCATCCTGGGATCATTCTGAGAAGTTTTGCTAAGTACACGCCCTTTGTCACGGGCGTGACCGAGGTCATGTCAACATAATCCATGGTTCCAGCTCAGCAGGACGTGATCTATGACCATGACATACATTTCACCAAGTACACGCCCGTGACTTTGAAGTCACGCCCCTCTTTGGTCATGTCGGACACACCTAGTCCTGATCACGCCCTAGATCAAGCCCATAGGATGTTTCTGTTGAATTTTTGAAATGTAAGTGGAAGGCCGAGCGGTCTGTTGTTGGAGACCGCAGAGCTCGCGTGGTTTGCGAGAGCTCAGTATTGGCGGACAACTTCAGTCAGATGTGTTCAAGGACACGCAGAGTCTGGGCAATCAAGTATTTGAGACCGGGCGGTCTGCAAGTGTTGTTCTATCCATCTGTCTTGGTTGGCCCAGCTTGCTCAAGTGAAATATCGGTCTTATTGAGACCGTGCGGTCTAGTTCTAAAGACCGTGTGTCCTAATATGGAAGGTGTCTGTATCCCTCGTGGGCGGTGACGACATCCATTTATTTGCCTATAAATAGGGGTGTAGTGCCAGCCATTTGTATGCAAGAACTATAAGAACTAAATTATGGATTGATTGTGTCGCTCTCACTTTTGAGGTCGCGCAGTCTGAAGCTTGTTGACCGGTTTGTTGTGTTCGCAGGTTAGCGGCCAACGGTCTACAATCAGCATTCTTCATTCTTTCCAGCTTTGAATAAACTAGTTCATCAGCGGTCTGTCTGGGCAAAATGTGTTTTGAGTTCTTGGTCTGTTTGCAGCGGACTCAGTTGATTAGGCGACCTTCAGCGATCAGGCGATCTTGAGTTGTGGTCTAGAAACAGTGAGCAGTTCTTCTTCTGTGTTCGCGAGTTACTTTTGTGATCAGGTGACCGTGCGGTCTGGCGATCAAGAAGTGCAAACAGAGCTTTGTTTCAGCTGTTCAATAAGTAGCAGGTTGTGTGGTCTGTGATTGGCGGTCTGGCAGTTTACAGGTCAGCGACCTGTCCTATTCGCATGGTATCAGGGAAGCTGGTGATCTTGCTGAGTTCGAGCGGTCTGAGAGGTCTCAGATATACTAGTCGTCAGATGCTTATTTTGTTGCTTGTTCTTCTCATCTAAGTTTCTCTTATAAATCATGTCTCACCATGTATGCAACGCACTATAAAAAGATAGTCAATAAAAGAGCTTCTTGTCATTCTATTGTCACTGGTTACTTGGCTTTAAATTGATTGAAGTCTTCCACTGTATTTTCTTCGATCCTACTCCAAAATTTTAACATGGTATCAGAGCTAGGTTTTGGGCAATGATCAGCTACAGAATCTTGCTTGATTCTCTGAAAGTTAGTGTTAACCAAGGTGTTATCAATGGAAGGTGGTTATACAAGAGGTCTTGGAATTGAACTCCTTACGCAGACTAACTTCAAGAAGTGGAAGTCTTGCATGGAGAGCTATCTCCTTGGCGAAGATTTATAGGTGGTAGTCGGAGGATATGATAGACAAGCAATTGTTGCTACTGAAGGGAATGTTAAGCAGGAGAAAGCTTGGATGAGAACAAATACTAAGGCAGAGTTCACTGTCAAGCATGTTATCATTCCAGAGTTGTTTGACCATATAACTGGTTGTAGGTCAGCTGCTGAGATTTGGACAGCCTTGGATGGTTTGTTCAATAATAAGAACGTAGCTCGGCAACAGTTTCTTGAAAATGAGTTGGCAAAAGCAACTAAAGGAGATTTGTCCATTTCATCTTTCTTCTTGAAAATGAAGAACCTGTGTGCGGATATATCAACATTGGACCCGGATGTACCTATTTTAGAAGCAAGGTTGAATAGGCACATAATTTGCGATTTGCGGAGAGAGTATGTGGCCTTTGTCACTTTTGTTCAAGGTTGGGCAAATAAGCCATCGTTGCTAGAGCTGGAAAATTTGTTGGCTTCACAAGAGAGCTTGGCAAAGAAAATTGCTGGGATATCTCTCTCTGGAGGAGAAAGCGAGATTCTCTATTCTGGCATGAAGAAGAGATGGGACAAGAAGAAGAAGCCATCTGTTAGCGATGGACTTTCAACTTCATATCAGCAGGATAGGAGTAATACTCCTAATGTGATGGAAAGAAGAAGGAAGGGCCAATATGCTACAGGTTCAATCAGCTTGGTCATTTCAAGAGAGAATGTATAGTCAATCTTCAGCTAGGGCATGCTGCACGAAAAGAAGAGGTTGCTTGCAATGCCGGAGATAGGTGGAATGATGGAGCTTTTATGACAGGCACTTATGTTTGGGCTTTAGCTTCAATCAACTATCAAGATGAATAGATTGTGGACTCAGGGTGTGGTCATCACCTCACCGGAGATTTGTCAAAGTTCTCTTCTTTGCAAGCATACTAAGGTAATTATGTTATCATTACTGCTGATGATACTATACATGTAGTTGAGAAGGAGGGTGTAGTTTCGTTAAATGGAGATAGAGGTCCACTCACGTTAAAGAGGGTAAATCATGTTCCGTGGATGAAGAAAAACCTCTTCTCGGTGACCAACGCTATTGATGATAACTATCACATTCCGTTTGGTCCAACAGAAGTGATGTTTCTTCGAAGCATGTCAGCAATGAAGGCTGAATGCACTCATGTCAGAAAAATGGTGTAAGAATTGTTTTGTTATCTAAAAATTCCTATGTTGATAAAATGAGGACTAATGATAGCGATGTTATCTGGCATGAAAGACATGGACAGGTTGGGATGGATAAGTTGAAAGTTATGGCTGGGAGAGGCCTTGTAAGAAGTCTGCCTAGTTTGTCATCTTTCGGTGAAGGTCATGTTTGTGCATGTTGCCAATATGGTGAGGCTCATCGCCTTCCATTTGACAAATCACAAGCAGATATAAAGTACCATTGGAGTGTATTCATGGTGATCTGTTTGGACCTACCACAACTGTCAGTCTTGGAGGTAGCAGGTATATGCTAGTCTTGATTGATGACTTCACTAGATATACTTGGGTATATTTTCTAAAGGAGAAGCCGAAAACCCTTGAAAAATTTGTGGAGTTCAAGGAGCTAGTGGAAGGTCGGCTTAACCTACGGATCAAGAAGTTTAGAACCGACATTGGAGGAGAGTTCACTTCCAATGCATTCTTTAACTTCTGCAGAAAGAATGGCATCCAGAGAGAGATCTCTTGTGCTCACAGTCCACAACAGACTGGAGTTGTATAGCGGAAGATCCATCATCTGACGGAGACCTGTAAATGTTGGCTTCATGCCAAGAGTATCCCAAAGTCCTTCTGCACAGAGGGAATGTCTTGTGCAACTTATGAAATCAATTAGATGTCTCTTAGTCCAATCAACATGAAGACCCCTCTTGAGTTGATGTTCAAGATAAAGCCTATGGTGGAACACCTTATATTGTTCAGATCTACCTGCTACGTGCATGTTCGTAATGCCCGTAGAATGAAGATAGATGTGAAAGCAAGGAAGGTAGTCTTCATCGATTAAGATGACCAAAAGAAGGGTTGGAGATGCATGGATCCAGAGACACGAAGAGTTGTGGTCTCAAGGGATGTGGTATTTGATGAATTGAAATCATACAAAGGTAGTTATTCTGTTGAGTTTCAAGAAAGCAGGTTAGATGGACGACTTGAAGAAGCTACTAAAGAAGTTCTGGTTGAGATGCCTGTTTCTTCAGGTGCTCCAGTTGCTTCTAGCTCTTGGCCAGGTGCTTCAGGTTCTAGAAGCAGGGGGAGCAATGCTCCAAGTTTACCTGAAAAGAGAACTAGTCCAGAAAAGGTAGCTAAAGAGGTGCAACAGAGTAAAGATCGGCGGAGGTCCAAGAGGACTATCATTCCACCAGATCGGTATACAGGGGGAAACATTATGAGCTTCATCTGATGTTTCTTCGCAGGTCCCCTAGATGAGGGAGAGCCATCTTGTTTTGAAAATGTTGTTGGAGTCAAGGAGTGGGAAGAGGCCATGGATGAAGAGATGGCATCCCTCATGAAGTTGGGACTTGGTGCCTAAGGTTGAGGGTGTTACTCCTGTGACTTGCAAGTGTGTTTTCAAGTTGAAGAAGAAGGCTGATGGTAGCATTGAGCGATACAAGGCTCACCTTGTGGTTCGAGTATTCTCTCAGAAGTATGGGGATGATTATGAAGACACCTTCAACCCCGTTGCCAAGATGAGTTCAGTTCGGGTGGTGATCGCATTGGCAGCTTGCCAAGGGTGGAAAATTTGGCAACTCGACGTGAAGAATTTTTTCCTTTACGGTGAGATTGGCATGGACATTTTCATGGATCAACCACCTGGTTATGTTTCTAAGTTTATCCAAGACATGTGTGTAAGCTCAAGAAGGGTCTTTACGACATGAAGCAGGCGCCTCGGGCATGGTATGGCAAGATAGTAGAATACCTCCAGTTCTGTGGTTACTTTGCTTCTAATTCTGATTCAAGCTTGTTCGTAAATAAGACAGGGGAGCTTCAGGTCTTGGTGTTGTTATATGTTGACGATATGATCGTCAGTGGAAATTCTGAGATGGAGGTAGCTAGACTTCGAGTTGAGTTAGCTATCAGATTAGAGATGAAGGACTTGGGTGAACTCCACCATTTCCTTGGACTAGAAGTGGAGTGGAAAGAGGGTGGTATGCTTGTATCTCAAAAAGGCTATGCAGAATGAATTATTAAATGATTCGGCATGGAAGGAGGGAAGAGTAGCTCTACTCCACTGGAGGTAGGAATGTTACTTCGACTGATGAGGGAAAGGTTCTTTCTGATCCTTTAGTGTTTCGGGCATTAGTTGAAAGCTTGATATATTTGACTATCACAAAGCCAGATATCTCTTATGCGGTTGGCCGAGTGAATCGGTATGTGGCGGAGCCTCGAAAACGTCATTTAATGGCGGCTAGGAGCATTCTGAAGTACGTAAAGTCCACCTATGATTTGGGTCTCTTCTATGGGAAGGACTCGGGCTTTTGCTTGCATGGATACATGGATGATGATTATGGAGGAGATTCAGATGATCATAGATTGACGTCTGGATATGTCTTTATGGAAGGCTCTACAACTATATCATGGTGCAGCAAGAAGCAGAATTTTGTGTCTGTCTCCACTAAGATTCGGCTTTGGCAGCTCAGGAAGCCATCTAGATTACGAGGATTGTGGAGGACATTCATGGGGAGCAGAGAGCTCCTACTCTACTTCTTGGTGACAATGATAGTGCCCTCAAGCTTGTGAACAATCCAGTTTGTCATGCATGAACCAAGCATATTGAGATTCAACATCATTTCATTCAAGAGAAGGTGTTGGAGGGATCCCTTATGGTTGAGCATGTGTATAGCAAGGATAATGTCGCGGGCATATTTACAAAGCCAGTGTTAAAGGGAAGGTTTGATCAGTTGAGGAGTTTACTTGGACTGACTTCCACTTCCCACTTCAAGGGGGGGTGTTGAATTTTTGATGTGTAAGTGGAGGGTCAGGCGGTCTGTTTTTGGAGACCGCAGATCTCGCGCGGTCTGCGGGAGCTCGGTATTGTCAGACAGCTTCAGTCAGAAGTGTTCAAGTACTCATAGAGTCCGGGCGGTCTGGTATTCGAGACCGGGAGGTCTGCAATTGTTGTTCTGGCCATCTGTCTTGGCTGGTCCAGTTTGCTCAAGTGAAATATCGGTCTTATTGAGACCGTGAGGTCTAGTTCTAGAGAGCGTGCGTCCGAATAAGGAAGGTTTCTGTATCCCTCGTGGGCGGTGATGACATCCATTCGTTGCCTATAAATAGGGGTGTAGGGCCATCCATTTGTCTGCAAGAACTGTAAGAACTAAATTTTGGATTGATTATGCTGGTCTCACATTTGAAGTCGCACAGTCTGAAGCTTGTTGACCAGTTTGTTGTGTTCGCAGGTTAGCGGTCAGCGTTCTACCGTTAGCATTCTTACTTCTTTCTAGCTTTGAATAAACCAGTTCATCAATGGTCTATCTGGGCAAACTGTATTTGGAGTTCTTTGTCTGTTTGCAGTCAGTTGATCAGGAGACCTTTAGCGGTCAGGAGGTCTTGAGTTGCGGTCAGGCAACAATGAGCAGTTCTTCTTCTGTGTTCGCAGGTTACTTCTGTGATCAGGTGACCGTGCATTCTGGCGATCAAGAAGTGCGAACAGAGCTTTGTTTCAGCAGTTCAATAAGCAGTAGGTTGTGCGGTCTGTGATTGGCAGTCTGGCAGTTTATAGGTCAGCCACCTATCTCGTTCGCGCGATCTCAGGGAAGCCGATGATCTTGCTGATTTCGAGCGGTCTGAGCGGTCTCAGATATTCTAGTCATCAGATGCCTACTTTGATGCTTGTTGTTCTCATCTAAGTTTCTCGTATAAATCTTGTCTCGCCATGTATGCAACGCATTGTTAAAAAAATAGTCAATAAAAGAGCTTCTTGTCCTTCTATTGACACTGGTTACTTGGATTTAAATTGATTAAAGTCATCCGGTGTATTGTCTTCGATCCTACTCCAAGATTTTAACAGTTTCGCCCATTACATGCCTGTGTAATTCACTGGTCTCAGGCGTGTAACTCTTTACCGCCAGAATCATGCGCCATCTCGACAAAGATTTCCCGCCAGCTACAGTTTAAAGTTTACACGCCCTAGGTCATGGGCGTGGCCATGGGCTTGACGCGTAACGTATCACCTACAATAAATCCAGAAGGCGTCTATCCCGCAGATGCTTCGAACATGCCCCTTACATGCCCTTGGTCATGGGCTTGACACATAAAGTATATCCTAGACTTTTGGCCAATTTAAAGGCAGCTTCTTCAGAACTCAAGGGACGATTTTTGGGAGTTCTTTTCTTCATTTCTTGTACAATTTTCCTGTTTCAAGTATTTTTGTACTTAACCTTCTTTTTTGCAACTGTAATTTTCAATTCAATAGCTTGTATTTCACTTTTGCAAAAATCAATAAAAAAGTTCTTTCTTCTCTCATTATGTTCTTCTTTCATCATTTATTCTTTTATTTTTGTTGATTCCTTAATCTCAATGAGTAGCTAAATTTCTATTAGTACTCGATCGAGATGATCCAAGGAATAATATAAGTCATGAATTAATTTAGATCTTATTTTTCTCTTCTTTAGATTACTTAAGATTTATCCTTGATATTAATATAATGAGATTATATTTTCGATATATAATTCTCGTGCTTGTTCTCGTATTTTAATAAGCTGAATGACTTAGAATGTGAATTGATCATTCAAGGATAAAGAGAGTTGCATGAACCCCTCGAGAGAGGATGACATAAATCTCCCAGATTGGAGTCAAATCCAATAGAAGGGTTCACTATGATAAAGCAAGTTTTAGGCGTTTCGATTCTAGAATGAAAGTTTGGATGATCAACCTAAACTCAGTTGAATGTATCCTCGAAAGTGGTGCATTTAGAATTTGGAAACCTCCACGGCGAAGCGACTTTCTTAAGTGAATTAGAATTCTTATTTCTTCTGTTTTATTTTTATTCCAAGATGATTCAAGATCGAGTGCTAGCTTTCTAAATATTGTGTTATTAATCTTTTTAATTCACCTTATTTTTCTTATAACAAACAAACCTAATGTTCTATTGATAGAATAATAGAGATATTCTCAAAGTAAAAGTATTCAACTCGCTCGAATTTTTATATGACCTTGATTATTCTAATATCCTATACTATATTCGATAAGGTATGCTTGCCTTTATCAATATAGGATTGAAGAACATCATTTCATTCACTTGATCTATTTTCTCTAATCGAAAACAAATTTTACACATCAAGTTTTGGCGTCGTTGCTAGGGACTCGAGTTGATATTTTGAAAAAAGAAAAATTTATTAATTTTATAGTTTCTTTTCTTCATTTTAATTTTTATTATGGTGCAATAATATTCATAGAAAGAGAGGTTTGGGATGTCACCCCAGCATATCTCCTAGTACTAGTGCGAACCCTTCACCGACTGGACCTTGGGAAGTCCAAGACTAATCTTAAATCGTCTAAAATAATTAAAAATATAAATATATTTATAAAAAAAGAATATATACATATATATATAATAAAATTTTCATTTTCATTTTCCCTTCTTTTCTTCTTGCTATTTTAACTTTTAATATTTTTCCTCTTTTTGGAGTTTGACCCGAGGAAATTCTTCGAATAATCCTGATTCTTATTTCGATCCAGAAATAGAGCGCACCTTACAGCGACGCCTCTGATTTCATCATCAAGAACTACCAATTATTCACGAAGAATCTATCGGAGACACTAACGTAGAAAGTATGGGAGAGCCAAATTCAGAAGAGGCCCCGCAATGAACCATGCCTTATTATGCGCGACCAAACCTGGAAGGTACACAACCAAGTGTTGTGCGCACCATTGTGGCAAATAATAATTTCCAGATCATGTCTAGCATCATCCAAATGGTGCAACAATGGTAACCTTTGATGGTTTGCCAGACGAATATCCAAATTCTCATCTCTCTAAATTTTCTTGAAATATGCAATATGTTTAAAATAAATGGCGTTACTGATGATGTCATTCGATTGCGTTTATTTCCTTTCTCTTTGCGGTCAAAGGCTAAGCAGTGGTTGGGCTCTCTTCCTAGAGGATCCATCACTACATGGGCCTAAATCGCAGAGAAATTCTTAACAAAATAATTTCCTCCGGCCAAGACTGCTAAATTGCGAACCAATATTGGGTCTTTTCTGCAAATTGACTCGGAGACTCTCTACGATACATGGGAGCTCTTCAAGGAACTTTTGCGGAGATGGCCTCACCATGCGCTTGCTAATTAGCAACAAGTCCAAATCTTCTACAATGGTTTGAATTTCAAAACGAGGCAAATGATTGATGCGGCCGCCGGAGGTACTTTAAATAACAAAACTCCGGAAGCCGCTCAAGAGCTTTTCAAGGAAATGGTCATGAACGCTTACCAGCGGAATGTACTACGGACACGCCCAAACAAGACGGCAGACTCTATAAAGTTGAGGCCACCACTAATATAGTGTTACAAGCAGAAAGGTTAATTAAGCAAGTGGTAGAGATGTCTGCTTCCTCTGTCAACCCAAATTGGGCTAACAATAATAATAATAATATTTTAATTGAAGAGCAAGTGGACTACATGGGAATTTCATATAGTCCGTCCTTCAACCTGCAAAATATTCTGTTTAATAACACTTATAATCCGGGATTAAAGAATCATCCTATTTTCTCATGGAGCAACCAAAATAATTCTCAGCGCCCGCCAAATATGAATCCACCTGGATTTACGTCACCACTCCCGAAGCCCTCTGCAATTGAAGAGGTCTTCTCTAAATATGTCGCCTCCAATAAGTCCAATATCCGGAACCTTTCCGGATCAATCAAAAGCTTGGATAATCAAATTGGTAAGCTCGCCAAAATGTTCTCTGAACGGCAGCAAGGAGCTCTATCGGGCAATACTGAGCCCAATCCATGGGAGAGCGGCAACGCAATAACCCTCTGTAGCAGAAAGGAGGTAAAACCTTCTAAATTGGTTGAGCCTGAGGTAAACATTTCAACCACACCTCCGCATGTAATTCCTTATGATTTAGGTCCACGCAATTTTCAAGCTCCTTCTATTCCTTATCCTTCTAAAATTCAAAATTAGCGCAACGAGGAGCAATATAAAAAATTTATAAATATTTTAAAACAAATACGAATTAACATTTCATTCTGTGCGGCACTCTCTCAAATGCCTAAATATGCGAAATATCTCAAAGATTTGTTTTCAAATAGAAAGAAACTTGAAAATATGTTGCGCATTTCTCTTAACGTAGAAAGCTCGGCGGTTGTTTAAAAAAAATTTCCGCAAAAAGTAAATGATCCGGGGAAGTTTTCTATCCAGTGTTTGGTAGGAAATTTATTAAATAAGCACGCCTCTACTGCATGAATAATATCATCAGCCGTAATGATAGCATCATTACCTGTATATGCCTACAAAGAAGAAAACTTTGTCTCGTCTTCGGTTAGGTGATGACCACAACCCGAGTCCACTATCCAATCATCCTGATAGTTAATGGAAGCCATAGACCAAACACACGTACCCGTCATGAAAGCTCCATCATCCCATCTATCATTCGCATTGGAACCAGCCTCCTCCTTTCCTGCAGCATGCCCTGGCTGAAGATTGACCTTGCAGTCCCTTTTGAAATGACCAAACTTGTTGCACCTGAAACATCTTAGTTCTTCCTTCTTCTTCCCTTCAGACTTAGGAGCATAACTCCTCTCTTGCTGATATGAAGTAGATGGCACATTGTTACTAGATGACTTCTTCTTCTTGTCCCAACACTACTTCTTTCCAGAAAAGAGAACCTCATCTTCTCCCCCAGAGACAGACATCCCCTCCATTTTCTTAGCCAAACTCTCTTGCGACGCCAGCAAGTTCTCTAGCTCTAGCAATGATGGCTGATTGGCCCTGCCTTGAACAGAAGTAACAAAGGCCACATACTCCCTCCGCAAGCCACAGATTATGTGCTTCTTCAGCTTCGCTTCTGAGATAGACTCATCCGGGTCCAATGTCGATATCTCTGCGCATAGTTTCTTCATTTTCAAGAAGAATGTTGAAATGGACAAGTCTCCCTGAGTTTCTTTTGCCAACTCATTTTCCAAGAACTGTAGCCGAGCTACATTCTTCTTATTGAACAAGCCATCCAAGGCTGTCCAAATTTCAGCAACTGACCTACATCTAATGATGTTGTCAAACATCTCCGGAATGCAGCTCACTTGAGAGTGAACTAAGCCTTTGCATTAGTTCTCTTTCAAGCTTTCACGAGCTCAGCAGGAACAACAGCTTGTCTTGCTTCTCATCCAACTACCTCCAATAAGTCCTTGCCAAGCAGATAGCTCTCCATGCACGACTTCCACTTTTTAAAGTTAGTCTGCATAAGGAGCTCAATACTAAGACCTCTAGCATATCCTCCTTCCATTGCTTTCCCACTGATTTACAATCGACTTGCAGAAATCCAAGCAGAAAACAGCGCTGATTAATGCTCAGGAACCTACCTCTGATACCATGTTAAAATATTTTAGAGGTTCAGAGTGAAGTAAAAAATGCAGAACACTTCAACACAATCCACAAGAGTGGAAATCAATGACAATGGCAAGACAGAATAGTGCTCTTGTTATTTACTAACTCTTTACAGCTCGAGACATACATGGAGAGACATGATTCATAAGAATCGCAGAGGAGAGAAGCACAAGACACAAAAACAAGCCGCCAGCGAACTGCCAAGGCAGAGACCGCCAGACCACTCGAACATGCAAGTTGCATGGCTGTCCCTCAGACCGCGCAAATAGGGCACAAGCCGTTGCTATCATACCGCAACCACAGATCGCACAACTCGTTGCATTATACAACTGATGAAAACAATTGTTCGCACTTCTTGATCGCCCAGACCTCACGGTCTCAAGATCACAGAAGAACCCGCGTACACTTGACGAAGAACTGCTTCCTGCTGCAAGACCGCAACTCAAGACCACCCGACCACTTAAGGCCGGCTCATGTACTAAGTCCACTGCACAGTCCAAGAACACCTAAACACGGTCCGCATGGACTGACCGCTGCCAAACTGATTTATTCAAAGCTTGAAAGAAGGGAGAATGTTGACGGTGACTGCAAGCCAGTAACCTGTGAACAAACAAACCGGTCAGACAACTTAAACCACGTGACCTCAAAGTGAGACCGACATAATCAAGCCAACTTTGGTTCTTATAGTTCTTGCATATTGATGGCTACCCCTACTATTGGGGTGCCACGCCCCCGACGCTACTGTGATATTCGAAGCGGAAGGGTGTGTCCCCCGTGGGTCTAATTGACAGCCCCGTGGATCCGCCCGAGGATAGCCGACTCTATAAAGGAGCGGTAGGCGCCTTGACCAAAAGGCCGGTCTTTTGGTGCAGTTGGTTGCACCGTATCCCTACAAGTGGTATCAGAGGGGTCGTGGGTTCAAAACCCCAGTGTCGTTTCTGGGGGGGATTTTTGGGGTGCCAGAATAGCCCCCGGCGCTGCGGTGCTATTCAAAGCGGAAGGGTGTGTCCCCCGTGGGTCTAACTGACTGCCCCATGGATCCGCCCGAGGATAGCCTACTCTATAAAGGAGCGGTAGGCGCCTTGACCAAAAGGCCAGTCTTTTGGTGCAGTTGGTTGCGCCGTATCCCTACACCGGCATTCCTATTTATAGGAAAACGAATGTATGTTGTCACCACACCAAGGGATATAGTCACCTTCCTTATTGAAGAACGCGGTCTCCAGAAACAGACAGCGCGGTCTCTTCAAGACCTTATTACACTTAAGCAAAACTGTTCAAGAAAGACAGCTTGCCAAGACAATCTGGCAGACCGCCCTGTCTCTTATAAGAACAACCATGAGCATCTGACCGACTAGGAGCATACTGCCAGAACAGGCTCATGCATCCCGCAGTACAACACCGCCACGTCTAAACCAGAACAAGGATACTTGGGCAAAATAAGCAGACCAAATACAGGGCTCCAACACCAGAGACACGCGACCACACCAGCAAGGTCGCCACACCGAGCTCATGGATTCCAGAGGTAAACCACAACACAGGTCGCGCAGTCTTGTTAGAACATGGCTTTCCGCATCCCTTTGATTTGAGAATAACAAATCCTACTTGTATTTGATCTTGCTTGCCTTTGTGTTTTTAGCATGCAGGTTTTGAACATGTATGACACTAGGTTGCTGCTCCATTGGTCTGGAACTATCCACATGCTTAAATGAATATATTCTAATGCCAGGCGTTATGCTTAACACTGGGCGTTGTGGTTCGACGGGATGGTCTGCCGATAGACTGGATGGCTTGCCGACTGAAGAAATGAGAGAAGATCAATGCCAGGCATTAGGACTTAACGCTGGGCATTAACGCTCAATGTTTATGGCAAGAGGGGAAGCAACCGTGATTGGAGAGGCACTTTTAGGAATGATTTGATCTAACGCCAGCGTTAGCCTCAACGCCAGCGTTAAGGTTGCCTAAAATAAAGGTTTCATAAAGTGCAGAATCTCTTTCCCCTTCTGAAGATCCGAGCCATCAATATGTTGCTATACATGGTTAACGCCCGGCGTTAACACTTAACATCGGCGTTAGCTCAAAGTCTATAAATTGGATAATTTTGACGTCTCTCACTACTGACTTTGGAGAGCCCTATTTCTCACTTGATAATCTCTGCAAGGGCCGTATTTCCAGACCTTTTTCTCCCACACAAGTTTCAACAAGAAGAATTCAAGGAGAGCCAGATCAACGCTTATGCAACGTGAAGGACGCATGCTTCGACTTCAAGAGCATCCAGTGAGCCTTCACCTTCTCCAGAATTCTTTATAGGGAGTCTTTATTATATTTTGTATTTTCTTTTGTAACTCTTTTTATTACCATCGTGGAGTGAATTTGCCTCGTGTTGGCGACTAGGACTAGTACGTAGATCTTGGGGGTGCTTGAGGCCTTTTCTAGGTATAGAAAGGCTAGAGCGGCTTGAGGCTTTATCCGGGGGAGGATAGGCGAAAGCCACCGGTTCGTGGGGATACGAGTCAGGATAGAAAACAAAAAGGATTTTTATTTTTATCGTCCACGATTTCTAGCGTCATTAGAAATCAAGTTTTGTAATTTCATATCTCAAGTTTAATAAAATCATGTTTCTCTTTTATATTACTTGACTTCTTCTTTTCTAACTACAAATGTTTTAAAATAATGAATAAGTTTTTAAAACCCTTATTCACCCCCCCCCCCCTCTCTAAGGGCGCCTCACGATCCAACAAGTGGTATCAGAGGAGGTTATTCCAAAATGGTCTAACAACTGGGTATAATGGCGTCTCGTGATCTCGCTTTTCATGAAGGGCAAGGAATAAGTAGACCTCCACTTTTCACCGGAACTGACTATAATTATTGGAGAATGCGAATGCGTTATTTTCTAATTAATTTAGATCTAAATGTTTGGGCTAGTATTGAAACACCATATACAATTCCTACTTATATTGTTGGAGAAGTAACCATGGAAAAGCCTAGAGATAGGTGGGATGATGGGGATAAAAATAAATGTAAAAATAATGATAAAGCTATGAATGCTTTATTCTGCGCTTTAGATAGGACCGAATTTAATAAAGTTTGTGCTTGTGAAACTGCTTATGACTTTTGGAATTTGCTTAAAATAACTAATGAAGGTACCTCGCAGGTCAAAGACTCAAAGCTATTCCAACTGGAATTGGAGTTTGAAAGGTTCAGGATGGATCCAAATGAGGACGTGGACACAATGTATACTCGCTTCACCAAGATTGGCAACGCCTCAAAAATTCTTGGGAAAACTTTCTCAAACGGTGATTTGGTGAGAAAGATCCTTCGGTATCTTCCTCCGAAGTTCAATACAAAGGTGACTGCAATTTCCAAATCGCATGATCTAAGGCGGCTCTAGATCGAGAGCCTCATTGGGAATCTCAAAACCCATGAGGTCGAACTCAACATTCAAGATGAAGAATACAATAAGGTGCCAAAGAAGAAGGCTTTGGCACTAAAGTCAAGAAAATAGGATGACAATGATGAAGAAGACGAGGAGTGTCTCTTTGTGAAAAACTTCACAAAGTTCATGAAGAATACAGAAAGAAGGAATACCTTCCGCAAGTACTTTCGTAAAGGATCATCTTCCAAAAAGGAGAAAAAGGAAAAATCAAGAAACGACGATGAAGAACGAGCTCCTCCTGAGTGCTTCCACTGCAGGAAGATCGGGCATATAAGAAGCCAATGCCCAAAATACCTGAAGGAGCAAAAATAAAAGCGGCATAAAGGAAAGGAGAAGAAGGTCTTGAAGGCGGCAACATGGGATGATTCTTCATCTAGGTGCTCAAATGATTCGAGTTCAAGTGAGGATGATGATGCATATTTGTGTCTCATGTGGAGGAACCAAGAACCAACTGATGACGAGTGCAGTGTCCAGAGCGACACTGAGGTAATCCCTTCAACTTATGATGATCTTTATGTTGAATATTTAAATACATGCAAATCGTTTGGTAAAAATTTAAAAGATTTTGAGCTTCTTAAAACAGAAAATAAAATACTCTTGAAACAAAATAAAAAATTGAATAATGAAATAATTTATTGCCAAAAGAATGACAATCATTTAACAAAAGCAAAGGAACTTGAAAACGATCTTTCTAAGGCTCTCAACAATATCGAATCACTCATGAAAGAAAAGGGAGACTTAGAAATAAGGTTGAACATATCTCTTTCTCAAATTTAAAATGAAAAGAAAAATTTTGCAAAAAGATCTGGAAATCTAGTAAGCGAAAACTTCGCCTTAAAATCGCAAATAAATGCTCTTAATATGGTAATAAACAAGTTTGGGGTTGGCCAAAAATCACTGGACATTATTTTGGGCAACCAGTGCCATGGGTCTGCTAAGTCTGGGCAGGGATTTGTCTCCGAAACCTACCGCCCAACATTGACTACTAACGCTGGCGTTAGCTCTATTTCCAAAAATAAAAAATTGTTTTCTAAATATAATTCCTTTACTCCCTCCACCTCTGTGTTTACCAACAAGAGTCAACAACAGTCACAGAAAAAGGTCTCAACCCCTTTTGTTGCTTGTGTCAATTGCATATTGTTAGGGCACACCACGGACTCTTGTAGGAAGAAGGGAAAGCGCACTATAAAACAAATCTGGGTACCTAAGGTCTCCACCTATGTTATGGGAGGAACCTCATGGGTATCCGGATCTTCAATAACATTTCTTCTTAGATATGTTGGCAGGCTAAGGACAAAGGAAACATGTGGTACTTGGACTCAGGTTGCTCCAAGCAAATGACGGGTGATAAAGCAAAGTTCTTTAGCCTCTCTAAGAAAAAAGGAGGAACCGTGACATTTGGTGATAATGGAAAAGGAAGAATATTAGGCACCGGTACAGTGGGTAACGAATCTTTATCTCTTATAAATGTGTTATTTGTAGAAGGTTTACAACACAACTTGATTTCTATTAGTCAACTTTGCGATAAAGGTCTGAATGTATTATTTGTGTCTTCTTCAAATCTATGCAAAATTATTGATCCTAAAACTAAAAATATTGTACTCACTACACCAAGAGTTCATAATGTCTATTTAATAACTTTTCATGATCTATCACGTGCATCACTTAAATGTCTTATTTCAAAAAATGAAGAACTTGAATTGTGGCATAGGCGACTTGGTCACTCTAGCACAAAATTGATTTTAAAAATGTCAAAAAATAAATCATTAGAGGGTTGCCAATACTAACTGCAAATCTATCTTCTTTATGCCCGCCTTGCCAAAAAGGAAGTTTTTCAAAAACAACATTTAAAAGTAAAAGTGAAATATCCACCATAAGACCTTTGCAACTAATTCACAAGGACCTCTTTGGGCCAATTAGCACTTGTAGTCTTACGGGTAAAAAGTACACTTTTGTATTAATTAACGATTTCTCTAGATTCACATGGACTTTATTTCTCACCTCTAAATTCGATGCTTTTTCTGAATTTTCAAAACTTTGTAAACGCATTCAAAATGAATTAGACCTAAAAATAAAGTGCTCTTCCATTAATGAATCTTTTTCTAATTTATGCTTTGTCTCTGAAATAGAACCTAAAAATGTTTCTACCGCTTTAAATGATGATTTTTGGTTTATTGCTATGAAAGCGAATTAAATCAATTTGAACGCAATAGGGTTTGGAAGCTTTTAGAAAGACCATCTAATCACCCTGTTATTGGTGTCAAATGGATATTTAAAAATAAATTAGATGGAGATTCTAGAATCACTAGGACAAAACTAGATTAGCAGCACAAGGTTATTCACAAATTAAGGGGGTAGACTTTGATGAAACATTTTCTCCCATTGCTCGCCTTGAATCGATTAGAATTTTTCTTGCATTTGCGAGTTATAAGAAGTTTAAACAATTTCAAATGGATGTAAAAAGTGCTTTCTTAAACGAGATAAATAAAGAAGAATTCTATGTAGAACAACCCCCAGGTTTTATAGATGAAAAATTTCCAAATCATGTCTATAGATTAGAAAAAGCGCTTTATGGTCAAAAACATGCGCCCCGTGCTTGGTATGAACGTCTAACATCTTTTTTATTAAAGCACGGTTATAAAATGGGTAGTGCCGACAATATGCTCTTCATTAAGCATATTAATGATGATATAATTATTTTACAAATATATGTTAATGATATTATTTTTGGAGCCACTAATGAAGAGCTATATAATGAAGTTATACTTGTAATGCAAAATGAATTTGAAATGAGCCTAGTCGGTGAATTATCTTATTTTTTAGGCTTTCAAATAACCCAAAGAAATGATGAAGTCTTCATATGTCAATCTAAATATGATTATGATATGTTAAAATGATTTGTATTTGCAAACTTAAAACAAGCTAGTACTCTAATGAGCGCATCACTAAAATTAGGAAAAGATGAAACTAAATTACCATTGGCCAAACTTTATATAGAGGGATGATTGGATCCTTATTATACCTTAGTGCATCTAGACCCGATATTACGTTTGTCGTTTGCTTATGTGCTAGATTTCAAGCAAACCCAAAAGAATCTCATTTAAAAGCGGTAAAACGAATATTTAGATATCTTATTGGCACACCTAAACTAGGACTTTGGTATCCAACTAATGATTCCTTTATATTACATGGGTATTCCGATTCTGATTATGCGGGTTGCTCTCTAGATAGAAAAAGCACCAGTGGCACATGTCATTTCTTAAGTCCTTCTCTAGTTGCATGGTCAAGTAGAAAACAAAATTCTGTTGCCCTCTCCACCACCGAGGCGAAATATATTGCACTAGGAAGTTGTTGTGCCCAAGCTTTATGGATGACTCAAACCTTAGAAGATTTTGGAATTCATCTAACTAATATTGAACTCAAGTGTGACAACAAGAATGCTATAGATATAACCAACAACCCCGTTCATCACTCAAGATCCAAACATATAGACGTTAGACATCACTTCATCAAGGATCACATAAAAAAAGGAACATGTTCATGTAAACTTTATTGGAACTGAATCCCAACTTGCAGACAACTTTACCTAGCCTATGCCTGACTTCCGCTTTTCTCTACTTAGATTAGAATTAGGAGTCTTAGACTTAACAAATTGAAAACTCATGAGAAATCAAATAAAAAATGGGACAAAACTATTTTAAAACCACCAAAATATGATTAAATAAGTCTTCTACTCATTTCCATTTTCTCTGAAAATTGTACCCTAAGAAGGTCTACGTACATACTCCCTATTCCATAGAAACTATTTTCAAAAATCTCTAAAAATCGTGTACTGTCCCAGCGTTAACTAGTTAACGCCAGGCGTTAGCCTTTTTGATCATATTTAAATTCTGTCTTCATTGACATATTTCTGGTATTTCTCTACTTATATTTTCTCAAATTAATTGGCCTCTTGATTTATTAATTTTTACCTCAAAATACAAATAAAATTTTTATAAAACCATTTTTAAAAATTACCAAAAACATGTCTGTTTTGACTTCTAGTCTTTTCAAAATTCTCTGAAATTTCTTCACTATAAAGGCATATATACATGTTATTTATTCCAACAAAATTTTTTCAAAAAACTTTCAAAAGAAGTGTCCTATTTCGGCGTTAACTACTTAACGCCAGGCGTTAGCTCTCTTTTGCAAATGTGAAAACGTTTTGGGGGTTATTGCCAAATTGTTTTTTGGTAATTGTTTCTCAAATTTTTTCTGTTAGGACTATTTTAAAACTCAACAAATATATATATATATATAATCCAAAATCCAAAAATATTTTTTGTTGATTATCTATATTAAATTATTGTTTTACTATATGTCTTCACATGAGCACATCATCTTATTCATCTATGTTTCAAATGGTCAATCTTATTTGGGCATACACAAAAAGAGTTTCTTAAATGAGCAATTTTCATTTCAAATTTATTAAACATTGTCCTACTTTTCAATCCTTGACCTTAATCTAATTATGTGCAATGAAATAGTCTATAGATAATTGTGTATGTTTGTCCTAGCATGCCTCTAAGATTGAGCAATATTTTATGCTAATCAATGATCCATACACTCACTTTTTGATAATCTACATATGTTCATAATCTTCAACTTGCATGATTGTGTAATGCAATAGTTATAATCTAATAAGATATTTATCTACATTACTAACACCTTCACTCAAACAATTAATTTCTTGCACATATATAAGTAATTACTTTCAAAAATAGTATATTTTGTTAACCACAACAAGTGAATTCCGAGACCTTTGGCCCACTATTACACTAATATGAAATTTAAAGTCAAAGATAACTCGACCAAGCACTACTCACCCTCCTGATAAGTCTTATTGAGCATTGTGAGGTTGAGCACCTTGGAAAGAATTGTAAAGTGTCTTGTGTAAACACCTTATTTTTTTGATCACTTCTATTTGTACACCGGATCACTAAAAATAAAAATTCAATAAAATTGCTTATGTGATCCCCCAAGCACTACTTCGCTCCCTGATAAGTCTTAATGAGCATTGTGTGGGCGAAGCACCTTGGTTGTTATACCTATTTTGTTGTGCCTTGAAATTTTATTCTTGTGTTGATGTGTGCAAGTAAACATAAGGTTATATCCTTAATTGTATTGTTTCTATTTCATTATCTATGTCATGTGTTTTGATTATATCATTTGTATATTTTTATCAAAACACTCTTTGCACACATCATTGATTTTCATAAACTTTCTACTCATGAGAATTGGGGCCTATTGCAAACCTACAAAATTCTCTAAAAACTTATGTAAAAGCACTAGATTGTAATGCATGATTTCTACAATGTTTTCTTCACTTGAAATTCGAATTGATTTCCTTGTAGTTATTATCTTGTTGTGTACGATAAATCAAGCTTGCCTACTTGTTATAAGAACTTACAGTGTTATTGCTCTATTGTGAAAAACCTAGTGTCAAACATATTATTTCTTAACAAAAAAATTTCTTCTATATTTATTTGCCTTATTTTATTCCACATTCCTATTTGACTATGCTATGTGTTCCTATGGTTTATCATGCCTACTTCTAGGAATTATTTTACTTTGTTGCAAACAAGCTTATAATTATTTTTTTTTGCAAAGTATGTCGTTGCATCTCTAAATCAACACAATGGATTGGAACAATGTTCATTCACGCTTATCATATCTATTTTCGCTGTGCTACTCTCTTCCTTAGCTCGATCACGACTCTCTTTATGCTTAAACTAAAACTTTTCAATTCTCTCTTAGTTTTGTCCCTCATTTGTGTCTTCCTTCCTTTAGTTTTTTTTAATTTAAACTCCACCCCCTTTTGCTAATAACAAAAGGGAGAGAATAAAGTGCTAAATCATATTGATTAAAAGGAGTAGGATTCAATAGATTAAGGGGGAGCATGCATCTAGTAGATGGGAGTATACACTAAGGGGGAGCATTTTCATAGGGGGAGTATTCTTAAATGAGCTATAATTCTTATCATTATCTTATAATTGCTTAGTGTCATATATCTGTATAAAAACACAAATTCTTTATCTATGAATCTGACTTATCTCTATTGGATTTGTTATTATCAAAAGGGGGAGATTGTTGGAACATGGCTTTTTGCATCTCTTTGATTGGAGAATTACAAATCCTACTTGTATTTGATCTTGCTTGCCTTTGTGTTTTTAGCATGCAGGTTTTGAACATGTATGACACTAGGTTGCTGCTCCATTGGTCTGGAACTATCCACATGCTTAAATGAATATATTCTAACGCCAGGTGTTATGCTTAATGCTGGGTGTTGTGGTTCGACGGGATGGTCTGTCGATAGACTAGATGGCTTGCCGACTAAAGAAATGAGAGAAGATCAACGCCAGGAGTTAGGACTTAACGTTGGGCATTAACGCTCGATGTTTATGGTAAGAGAGGAAGCAGCCGTGATTAAAGTGGCACTTTTAGGAATGATTTGATCTAACGCCAGCGTTAGCCTCAACGTCAGCGTTAGGGTTGCCTAAAATAAAGGTTTCCTAATGTGCAGAATCTCTTTCCTCTTCTGAAGATCTGAGCTATCAATATGTTGCTATACATGGTCAATGCCCGGCGTTAACACTTAACGCTGGCGTTAGCTCAAAGTCTATAAATTGGATAATTTTGACGTCTCTCACTGCTGACTTTGGAGAGCCCTATTCCAGCACTTGATAATCTCTTCAAGGGCCTTATTTCCAGACCTTCTTCTCCCACACAAGTTTCAACAAGAAGAATTCAAAGAGAGCCGGATCAATGCTTATGCAACGTGAAGGACGCACGCTTTAACTTCAAAAACATCCTGCGAGCCTTCACCTTCTCCAGAATTCTTTATAGGGAGTCTTTATTATATTTTATATTTTCTTTTGTAACTCTTTTTATTACCATCGTGGAGTGAATTCGCCTCGTATTGGCGACTAGGTCTAGGGCGTAGATCTAGGGGGTCCTCGAGACCATTTCTGGGGATAGAAAGGCTAGAGCGGCTTGAGGCCATATTTGGGGGAGTATAGGCTAAAGCCACCGGTTCGTGGGGATACGAGTCGGGATAGAAAACAAAAAGGATTTTTATGTTTATCGTCCACGATTTCTAGCGAAATTAGAAATCAAGTTTTGTAATATCATATCTCAAGTTTAATAAAATCATGTTTTTCTTTTATATTATGTTGGTGCTGCCAGAATTGCCCCCGGTGTGTGGCACTATTCAAAGCAAGTTTTCTCCCTGTGGGCCTAACTGGCTGCCCCGTGGATCTGCCCGAGGATCCGTTGATATAAAGAACAATTGCGCCTTCACCAAACAGTCCGGGTTTTTGGTCGAGTTGGTGGTGTTGGGTCCTCTCAATTGGTATCAGAGGGGGTCACGGGTTCAAAACCCCGGGGTCATTTCTGGTGGGGGGGATTGTTGGTGCTGCCAAAATTTCCCCCAGCGTGCGACGCTATTCGAAGCCGGTTTTATCCCTGTGGGCCTAACTGGCTGCCCCGTGGATCCGCCCGAGGATCCGTTGATATAAAGAACAGTTGCGCCTTCACCAAACAGTCTGGGCTTTTAGTCGAGTTGGTGGCGCTGGGTCCTCTCATATTACTTGAATTCTTCTTTTCTAACTACAAATATTTTAAAATAAAGTATAAGTTTTTAAAACCCTTATTCACCCCCCCCCCCCCACCCTCTAAGGGCGCCTCACGATCCAACAAGTCTTTGCAGTCTCCAAGAATAAACTGCCCGGACAGTCCACTTCGACTTCAAAAACACATCTATGGTAGGCCAGGTGTGTTTGTGTGGTTTCGATCTTATAATAGACCGGATGGTTTATATGAGCTCGCTCTGGCGGTCTGTTCTTTGATTGGTCAGATGCTCATGTGGATCTACTATTATAAGAGATCGGGCGGTCAATTGGGTTTGATCTAGGCGAATTGTCTTAATTGGACAGTTTTGCTCAAATGTATTTTGGTCTTATAGAGACAGCGCGGTCTAGTTCTGGTGACCACGCGTCCTAATCAGGAAGGTGTATGTATCCCTCGTGGGCGGTGATGACATCCGTTCGTTTTCCTATAAATGGCAGTGCAGGACCAGCCATTTGTATGCAAGAACTATAAGAACTAAAGTTTGAATTGTTTGTGCCGGTCTCACTTTTTGAGGTTGCACGGTTTGAAGTTGCTTGACCGATTTGTTGTGTTTGTAGGTTAGCGGCCAGCGTTCTACCTGTCACCAATCTTCTTATCTTTCCAACATTGAATTACCAGCTCGCCAGCGGTCTCGTCTGGGTGGTCTGTGTTTGTAGTTCTTGATCTGTTTGTAGTGAACTCAGTTGATCAGGCGACCTTCAGCGATCAGGCGCTTTTGAGTTGCGGTCTGGTAACAGTGAGCAACTATTCTCTTATGTTCGTGGGTTACTTATGTTATCTTATGACCGTGCAGTCTGGCGATCAAGATGTGCGGACAGGGTGGTGTTTCAACAGTTCAATAAGAAGCAATTTGTGCGGTCTGAGTATTAGTGGTCTGGCAGATAGCAGGTCGGCGACCTGTCCTATTCATGCAGTCTCAGGGTTGCTGTGCGGTCTTGCTATGTTTGAGCGGTCTGTGCGGTCTCAGATATTCTAGCAGCCAGATGCTTGTTTTGTTGCTTTTTTTTCTCATCTCAGTTTCTCTTATAAATCATGTCTCGCCATATATGCCTCATATTGTAAAGAGATAGTCAATAATAGATGTTCTTGTCCTTCTATTGTCACTGGTTACTTGACTTGAAATTGATTGAAGTCTTCTGCTATATTGTCTTCGATCCTACTCCGAAATTTTAACATGGTATCAGAGGTAGGTTCCAAGAAGTGATCAGCCCTAGAATCTTGCTTGAGTCTCTGAAAGTTAGTGTTAACAAGTGTAATTGCAATGGAAGGAGGATATACAAGAGGTCTTGGTATTGAGCTCCTTACGCAGACAAACTTCAAGAAGTGGAAGTCATTCATGGAGAGCTATCTTCTTGGCAAATATTTATGGGAGGTAGTCGGAGGAGATGATTAACAAGCAGTGGTAGCTGCTGAAGGGAATGCTGAGCAAGTGAAGGATTGGAAGAGAACAAATGCTAAGGCAGAGTTCACTCTCAAGCGTGCTATCATTCCAGAGTTGTTTGACCACATAGTTGGATGCAGGTCAGTTGCAGAGATTTGGACAGCCTTGGATGGCTTGTTCAACAAGAAGAACGTAGCTCGGCTATAGTTTTATGAAAATGAGTTGGCGAAAGCAACTCAAGGAGATTTGTCTATTTCATCTTTCTTCTTGAAAATGAAAAACCGACGTGCGGAGATATCAACTTTGGACCCAGATGAACCTATTTCAGAAGCGAGGTTGAAGACGCACATTATTCGCGGCTTACGGAGGGAGTATGTGGCCTTTGTCACTTCCGTGCAAGGTTGGGCCAATCAGCCATCGTTGCTAGAGCTGGAAAACTTGCTTGATTCGCAAGAGAGCTTGGCAAAACAAATGGCTATGATATCTGTCTCTAGAGGAGAAAGTGAGGTTCAATATTCTGGCAAGAAGAAGAGATGGGACAAGGAGAAGAAGTCATCTGTTAGCGATGAACCTTCAACATCATCTCAGCAGGAGAGGAGCAATGCTCCTAAGCTTTATGGAAAGAAGAAGGAAGCGCCTAGGTGCTACAAGTGCAATCAGCTTGGTCATTACAAGAGAGATTATAGAGTCAATCTTCACCAAGGGCATGCTGCACGAAAAGAAGTGGTTGCTTCCAATGCAGAAGATAGATGGAATGATGGAGCTTTTATGATGGGAACTTGTGTTTGGGCTTTGGTTTCTATCAACTATCAGGATGATTGGATTGTGGACTCAGGGTGTGGTCATCACCTCACCGAAGATGTGCCAAAGTTCTCTTTTATGTAGGCATACTCAGGTAATGATGCTATCATTACTACTGATGATACTATACATGCAGTCGAGTAGAAGGGTGTAGTTTCTTTGAACGGTAATAGAGGTCCACTTACATTGAGAAGTGTCTATCATGTGTTGGGGATGAAGAAAAACCTCTTCTCAGTGACCAACGTTGTTGATGCTGGCTATCACATTCTGTTCGGTCCAACATAAGTGAAGTTTCTTCAGAATGTGTCAGTTGTGAAGGCCGACGTCACTCATGTTGGAAGACGGGTGAAGGACATGTTTGTGTTATCAACAAGTTCCTATGTTGATAAGATGAGGACTGATGACAACACCGCTATTTGACATGAAAGACTTGGACATGTGGAATGGATAAGTTGAAGGTTATGGCGGGAAGAGGCCTTGTGAGAGGCTTGCCTAGGCTGTCAACTTTTAGTGAAGGTCATATTTATGCAGGTTCTCAATATGTTAAGGCTCATCGCCTTCCATTTGATAAATCACGAAGCAGATGCAAAGAACCATTGGAGTGTATTCATTGTGATCTGTTCGGACCTACTGCAACTGTCAGTCTTGGAGGTAGCAGGTATATGCTGGTCTTGATTGATAACTTCACCAGATATACTTGGGTATATTTTTTGAAGAAGAAGTCAGAAGCCTTTGAATAGTTTATGGAGTTCAAGGAGCTAGTGGAGGGCCGGCTTAACCTGCGGATCAAGAAGTTCAAAACCGACAATGGAGGAGAGTTCACCTCAAATGCGTTCTTCAACTTCTGTAGAAAGCATGGCATCCGGAGAGAGCTCTCTTGTGCTCACACTCCAAAATAGAACAGAGTTGCAGAGCGGAAGATCCGTCATCTGACGGAGACCTGCAAATGTTGGCTTCGTGCCAAGAGTATCGCAAAGTCTTCTAGGCAGAGGGAATGTCATGTGCAACTTATGTCATAAATTAGATGCCTCTTAGTCCAATTAATAAGAAGACCCCTCATGAGTTGATGTTCAATATAAAGCCTACGGTGGAATACCTTCGAGTGTTCAGATCTACCTACTACGTGCATGTTCCAGATGCTCTTAGAACAAAGCTAGATGTGAAAGCAAGGATGCTAGTGTTCGTTGTTTATGATGACCGGAAGAAGGGTTGGAGATGCATGGATCCTAAGACACGGAGAGATGTGGTCTCAAGGGATATGGTATTTGATGAGTTAACATCATACCAGGGTATCTCTTCTATGGAGTTACAAGAAAGCAGGTCAGATGGGGGAAAAGGAGAAGCTACTAAGGAAGTTCTGGTGGAGTTGCCAATTTCTCCAGGTTCTCTAGTTGCATCTAGCTCTGGGTCAGGTGCTTCTAGTTCTGGAAGCATGGGGAGTAATGCTCTAAGTATGCTTGAAAGGAGAGATAATCTAGAAAAGGTAGTTGAAGAAGTAGATCAGAGTAAAGATCTGAGGAGGTCCAAGAGGACTATCATTCCAACAGATCGGTATACAGGGGGAAATTTGGTGAGCTTCGTCTCATGTTTCTTTGAAGGTCCTCAAAATGAGAGAGAGCCATCTTGTTTTGAAAATGTTGTTGGAGTCAAGGAGTGGGAAGAGGCAATGGATGAAGAGATGGCTGCCCTCAGGAAGAATGAGACTTTGGACCTAGTGCCTAAGGTTGAGGGTGTTACTCCTATGACTTGTGGGTATTCAAGCTGAAGAAGAAGGATAATGGTAGCATCGAGTGATACAAGGCTCGCCTTGTAGCTCTAGGATTCTCTCAGAAGTATGGGGAGGATTATGCAGAAACCTTCAGCCCTGTTGCCAAGATGACTTCAGTTCGGGTGGTGATCACGTTGGTAGCTTGCCAAGGGTGGAAGATTTGGCAACCCGACGTGAAGAATGCTTTCATTTATGGAGACATTGACAAAGACATCTTCATGGATCAGCCACATGGTTATGTTTCTGAAGCTCATTCAAGACATGTGTGTAAGCTTAAAGAGACTCTTTATGACTTGAAGTAGGCACCTCGAGCATGGTATGGAAAGATCGCATAATACCTCTAGTTATGCGGATACTTTGCTTCTGATTCTGATTCAAGCTTGTTTGTAAAGAAGACGGGAGAGCTTAAGGTTTCAGTGCTATTATATGTTGATGACATGATCGTCACGAGAAATTCTGAGATGGAAGTAGCTAGGCTTCGGGCTGAGCTATCTATCAGATTTGAGATGAAAGATCTGGGTGAGCTCCACCATTTCCTTGGACTCAAAGTGGAGAGGAAAGAGAGTGGTATGCTTGTATCCCAGAAGGGCTATGTAGAATGAATTGTAAAGAAATTTGGCATGGAAGGAGGGAAGAGCAGCTCTACTCCACTAGAGGATGGAGTGATACTTTGATGTGATGAGGGGAAGGTTATTTCTGATCCTTTGGTGTTTCGGGCTCTTGTTGGGAGTATGATATATCTGATGATCGTGAGGCCAGATATCTCTTATGCAGTTGTCCGAGTGAGTCGGTTTAAGGCAGAGCCTCGAAAACTTCACCAGATGGTGGCAAGGAGTATTCTCAAGTATGTAGAGGCCACCTCTGATTTGGGTCTCTTCTATAGGAAGGACTCAGGCTTTTGTTTGCAAGGATACATGAATGCTGATTATGGAGGAGATTCAGATGATCGGAAGTCAACCTCTGGACATGTCTTTATGATTGGCTCTACAGCTATTTCATGGTGCAGCAAGAAGCAGGATTCTGTGTCTGTCTCCACTACAGAAGTGGAGTACAAAGCTTTGGCTTTGACAGATCAGGAAGCCATCTAGCTTAGGAGGCTAGTGGAGGACATTCATGGGGAGGTGTGAGGTCCTACTCTGCTTCATGGTGACAATGAGAGTTCCCTCAAACTGGTGAATAATCCAGTTTGTCACGCTCGGACCAAACATATAGAGATTCAACATCATTTCATTCGGGAGAAGGTGTTGGAGGAATCTCTTATGGTTGAGCATGTGCAACAAGGATAATGTCGCAAACATCTTTATGAAGCCATTGTCGAAGGGACCATTTGATCGGTTGAGGAGTTTACTTTGGCTGACTTCCACTTCCCACTTCAAAGGGGAGTGTTGAATTTTGAAGTGTTAGTGGGAGTCTGGGCGGTCTGCTTTTGGAGACCGCAGAGTCTCTGCGGTCTGCGCAAGCTCGGTGTTGGTGATCTGTTATCGTTTGCCATTTGTGCCCAAGTATTCGTGTTCTGGTAGAGACCGGGCGGTCTGGTTCTTGAGTTCTCTTCGGCGGTCAGTACTTCGGTTTGCATGAGCTCGCTATGGCGATCAGCTGTGGTAGGCCAGGTGTGTTCGTGTCGTTCCATTCTTATTGTTAAAATTTGTAGAGGTTAAGGAGTGAAGTAAAAATGCGGAACACTTCAATACAATTCACAAGAATGACAATCAGTGACAATGGGAAGACCGAATAGTGCCCTTGTATTAACCATCTGTTTACAGCTCGAGACATACATGGCGAGACATGATTCATAAGAATGACAAAGGAGAGAAGCACATCACACAAAAAATAGGCCGCCAGCGAATTGCCAAATCAGAGACCGCCAGACCGCACGAACAGCCAAGCCGCACGGCTATCCCTGAGACCGTGTAAATAAAAGCAAGCTTGATGACCTACGAACTATCAACCCACAACCACAGACCGCACAACCTGCTGCATTATTTAACTACTAAAGGACAACCTGTCCGCACTTCGAGACTGCCTGACCGTGAGGTTGCCTTGTCACAGAAGCTTCAGCAAACAGAAACCACAACTGCACAAGCTGTCGGCAAATTGCAAACTGAGACCGCCTGACCGCTGTGGTCGCATGAACGCCAAGTGCACTGCGAACAGCTCAAAAACTACACCACAGGTCGCCCAGAGGAAAGCTGCTGGCGAACTGGTTATTCACAACTGGGAAGTCACCAAGGAAGAAAGACCGCACCCTGCTGGCCGCTAACCTACAAACACAACAAACGGTCAAGCTAATTCCAGACTGCGTGACCTCAAATATGAGACCGGCACAAACAACCCAAGTTGTAGTTCTTACTGTTCTCACTACAAATGATGGGCCCTGCACTTCTATTTATAGGCAAGCTGACGCATGTCGTCACCGCACAAAAATAGATACACTAACCGCCCATCAGATCATGAGCGGTCTCATACGATAGACCGCTCGAGCCCAGCACGGTCTTCAGTCTGCCTTATTAAACCGTGCGGTTACCAAACAAACCGCCCGGTCTCATAAGAAGACTAAAGAGACTTCTTCAGTAACCCTGACCGACCAGAACAAGTCATCAAACCGCACGGTCAATGCAAGAAGGAAAACCTACTTGAACATCTAGCCGACTTAGAACAAGTCGCCAGAACAACCGCGCAAGCCACGCGAATACCTGCAGTCTCCCAAAATATACCGCCCAAGGCAAAACCCTGACCAAAACACCCGCGCAGACTATACGGTCACCTTTATTCAGACCGCCCAAAACCCTTCCACTTCTACTTCAAAAATTCAACATTCCCCCTTGAAGTGGGAAGTGGAAGTCAATCCAAGCAAGCTCCGCAATCGACCAAATGGTCCCTTCAATAACATCTTTGTAAAAATGTCAGCAATATTATCCTTGCTCTGCACAAGCTCCACAGTCAGAGATCCCTCCAACACCTTCTCACGAATGAAATGGTGATGAATCTCTATGTGCTTTGTACGCGCGTGACAAACTAGATTGTTCACCAGTTTGAGAGCACTTATATTGTCACCACGTAGCAGAGTAGGACCTCGCACCTCCCTATGAAAGTCCTGCATAAGCCTCCTAAGCTAGATGGCTTCTTGGGCTGCGAAAGCCGAAGCTTTGTATTCCGCTTCCGTGGTAGAGACAGACAAAGAATCGTGCTTCTTGCTGCAACATGATATAGCTGTAGAGCCTATCATAAAGACATATCCAGAAGTCAATCTCCGATCATCTGAATGTCCTCCATAATCAGTGATGAGTCCTATTTATATACACATTTATGGACTCATCTAGGCCATATTTCTAGTCGATGCACCACACTTTAGGCTTGTTTTTGATCATATTTGTTATTCCTTGCTAGGTGCACCCTTAGGCCTATTTCGGTGTGCATTTGCGCTCCTTGTTATTGGGGGTAAGCACATGGTGCTCCCCAATCATTTTTCTGTGTTTATCTGGTGTTGGAGGTGTTTTCCCAGCTGTTTTATCTTGTGTGCACGCGGTCAGATCTTCCAGTTTTCTCCCAGAATTCATGACTGTCTACAATGCACGGTCGTGCATTTCCTTGATGCACGAATGGTTGCGGTCGTGCGTTCTTATCTGGGCAGAAAACAAGCGATCTGAGTTTAGTCGTGCGTTTTTACGCACGAGCGGATTTACTTGTGCGTGAGTAAAACGCACGGTTCCCTGTTTCTTCTTGTTGTTTTAGCGTTTCTGAATTTACCCGTGCATTTTACGCACAGGCGGGTTTGCCCGTGCGTGAGTAAATCGCACGGGCGGCGCATCTTCGTATTCAAGTCTGTTTTTATCATTAAATAACGCATGGGCAGCGCACGATCGTGCGTTCGCCCATGCGTGGCCAAAACTCCGCCTATTTAGAATTTAAAGCAGGAAAAGCTGCAGTCAACAGAGGCCCCGATTCCCCTCGCGGGAAAAGCCAGGAATCCCGCCATTTTCGCCGCTTCCACCGGAGGAGACGAGAGGAGACCATTTCCGGCGATCTCCTTCACCATTCCTCCATCTGGGAGCATTTGCAAGTATTCTCCGCCACTAGTTCAAGCATTCTTCGTCGTGGAGGCCATAGAAATGTTGTAGATCGTTGGAGCAGTGATAGCCTCCTTCGAGTCCGCACACCATCTGAGGGCCGAGCCCGGAGATAGCCCGACAACCTCTCATTCCGGCCGAGAACCCAAGACGCGGTGACATCCTCTTTTTGGTCCTTTCTAAACTTTGATGCTTGTGCTTTCGCTTTGTGTTGTTGTAATGAACGTTCGTTAGATTAATGTTATAGATCCTTGCTTGTCGTTCATGTGCAATGATGCTGTGATGGTGAGTAAAGCTTTCCTTGTTGTTGTGATTTTCTAAGTTGTTTGTGTGTGAAGCCATCTAGCAATAGCTAGTGGTGATGTTGGCGAAGAGGTGAATGCGACCCTCACAAAACCTCGCTCTGTGGCCATTCCACCCGCTTACCGAAGCGCGGCATCGCAGCTGATGCACTCACCCACACCTTGCGAAGCGGTGCTTTTCGACCCGCATTTCTCTCATTTCCGCAATAGCTTAGGACACCAATCACAACGCCCCTGTTTTATTTTATTCGCTCGTGTAACAATCGACTCACCACACGTTTCGTTCACCAGAACCTGCATTCCTCAAGAGATCAACATTCGGGGAAGCTATTCACAAATTTATTACTTGACAGCGACCAGTGCACTTGCCGAACGCGCATCAAGTTTTTGGCGCCGCTGCCGGGGAATGCAGGCGTGTAACGTTTTGTGTTGTGAATCATTTTTATAGGAGCAGTTGTTTTTTATTTTTGTTTTTCTTTGTGTCTTCTTTTTGTATATGCAGAGACAAGACGGAAGGGAATTAGTACCCTTTGATCCTGAGATTGAACATTCTGCGCGGGCACTAAGGCGCGTTGCAGCCGTGCAAGAGGCTATGGGAGATAATATGGAACTTGGAGGTGTGCAGAGAATACCCAATGATCGGGAAGAAGTGAATCCTGGAGTACCCCATGTGGGGAAAAATCATCTAAGGGATGAGCAGGAGGTGGTTAGACCGAGGCCCCGGACCATGAGAGATTATACCACTCCAACAGTTGGGAGTATGTATCCAGGATTTGGGCCTAACATCATGAATAACCAGTTTGAGATCAAACCAGCCATCCTGAACATCATCCGCAACAACGCTCAGTTCTCTGGGATGCCTAGTGAAGACCCACCTCTTCACTTGGCAGAGTTCGCCGGTATCTGCGGAACCTTCCGTTACGCAGGAATTTCTGATGAAACAGTCAAGTTGAGACTGTTCCCTTTCTCATTGCGCGACAAAGCCAAGGTCTGGCCCCACTCTATTCCCCCAGCGACTACTGCAACTTGGGATGCTCTCGCGTCCAAATTTCTAGCTAAATTCCACCCGGTGGACAAAATTGTGAGCCTTCGGCATGAGATCGCCACTTTCCGGCAAGCTGAACAAGAAACTCTCGCAGAAGCTTGGGAGCGTCTTAGTGACCGCCTGCGTAAATGCCCAAATCACGAGCTTCAGCCGTGGAACATCGTGGAAACCTTCTACTTCGCCATCGAGCCCAACCACCGGGCAATGATTGACGCTGCTGCAGGAGGGACCTTGATGAACCATACGCCAGAGGAAGCTCTAAGAATTCTGCAGAACACTGCCTCTCACAGCACCTTCTGGATTATGGGGAGAAATGCGCCGAGAAGCGCTCGGTGGTTGTTTGTGGTGGACTCATTACCTCCCGCTGTTGTGCCCGCGACTAATATTGCTTGTGAAGGATGCGGAGGCGGTGGTCACCACGCATACGAGTGCCCAAGTAGCGGGCTATCAGGTGAATTCTCCCAACTTAATTTAAATGAATCGGTAAATTTTGTTGGAAATCAAGCTAAGGGGCATCCTACGGCAATGTCTATAATCCGGGTGTGAGAAATCACCCCAATTTTTCCTAGAATCAAAACACTACAGGCCAACGGTGGCAACCGGGCCAGCATCAATATGATGCTCCAGCGTCCAGAATCAAACCGAGGCCGCCTCATCCGGGTTATAATCAAGGTGCTCCGGCCCCAAAGAAAAGCAATTTGGAAGAAATGATGGAGAGGTTTATGGAAGCCGCCAACTCGAATATGGCCAACCAAACTGCGTCCATGCGAAACTTGGAGACGCAATTGGGCCAATTGGCTCAAGTGCTAACCGAGCGTTTGCAAGGGACCCTTCCCAGTAATACTGAAAAGAATCCAATTAACCAAGGCAAGAGTCTCACCGATGCGGGAGCGTGTGACCCAAATGAGTTGGTAATCTCATGCACCATTAATAATATTGAAACGGCGGCCCTATGTGATCCTGGTTCATCTCGCAACGTCCTTGCATTGCATGATGTTGCTAAATTACAACTTGAAATGAACACAGATGTTCGGAAATCCCTAGTGCTTGCCAATAGGGCCGTCATTAAGGCTGAGGGAGAAGTTACAAATGTTGAAGTTACAATTGAAGGGACGGTGGTGGTTGCCGACTTCCAAGTTTTGGGACCTAGTCAAAATCAATCTATTCCTATCTTGGGAGTACCATTCTTGAAAGAGAGCGGTGCCACCTTGGATTTTTCTAAGGGGTGTGTTGTCTTACCTGGTAAGGTAACAACCCCTATTTGTCCCAAGATTTCTTCTGAAGCATTAACTCACTCTCCCCTTTTTATTACTGATGAATTGTTTAGTACTACTGAAGCCAGGAAAGAAAATGAATTGTTAGTTGGAGAGAAGAAAGAAAAAGCAAAGCAAGTTGTTAATGAAAAGGTGAAGAAGGCAAGAGAAAGCAGCGAAACTGAAGTTTGGAACAATATGGGAGAAGGCGGAGAAAAGTGCCTTATGAATAATTTTCTTAGTCGTAATGAGAACTGTAAACAATTTAAACAGGTCCATTGGGCTGATCCAGTTGCCACGGCGGCAACGGAAGTGATGCCACCCACCACCAAGGTGGGAAATTCTGACAGTTATCAACGTTGGCGCTCTCCATCTGTGGAGAAGCTGAAACAAGAAAGATTGTTGCGTGGAGCACGCTCTGCTGCCCTCCGGCGTGAGAAGGAGGAGATTAGGGGAAAGGGGGATACATCCTCCTTGGGCCCTAAAGCCTTCACCTTCTTCCCATCTCGCGTGGCTGGGGAGAACCACCACAAATCAGCATATAGCTGATGCGTGATGGGGTCTCCGGGTTTTGGTTGTGCTGTTTCTTCTATTCTATTTTTTTGGTGTGCCTTGTTACTCGGCCTTGTTATGTTGTGTTTTTATTCAGTCTGAAACAATCCTCATAACCGCTGCTATCAAACTTTAATACAGGTATTTGGTCCACCTTTAAGGATGTTAAGAAAAAGGGCTTCTTGGGAGACAACCCATGGGAACCAACCGGTTCCGTTTGCCTTTTAATTTCTTTTATGTTCTGTTATTTCCTTTTTGCTAACATCGTAGGCTTAAGCTCTCGCGTGGTGGACGAGGAAGGAGAAATTTTAAAGATGGAATTACCGCACTTCTGGCATGCTCATTCGTGAGCATAGGTCCACTCTACCCCTCTTCTCCTAATGTTTGAATTTTTTATTTTATTTGGTTTCGATCAAGTCTGGGGGAGAGAGCGAGCTGTGCACGTGCACACACTTTGCATGGAATGTTAGAATGTGCTGAGTTAGGAATTTTCAATTTTATTGTGCACATTGCATACACTTACACCTAGTTCACGCGCACTTGATCACGCGCGCTTATTGGGTATTGCGGCGAGGTCCCCCGCTCGTAAGAATTGGATTGTTAGTGTAGGAGTGAGGAGTATAGAAAAATGTCGACTCGAGTAGTGCTCTAGTCGAGTGCTCCCGTCACGCCTAGAAATTCAATTAGAGTAGAATAAAATTCAATGTTGTAATTTAATTATTATTATTATAGTAGCTGCAATTTATTTTACTTTAGTTGTGAATCCGGTGAATCCAACATTATCTTAGGGTCGTGTGTAGCTGGACTAGTAGTAGCTTATTACTAGGGTCAGAAGGAAGGACAACCTTTCTTGGTGGCTAGAACTTGCACTAGGCGACTCTTGAAACAATTGCGTTGAAATACTTGTTATAAAGTGTGATTTAGGCCATTTCTTGATCCGTATGTGCTTTTGAAATCCTTACCAATGTAATCACCGTTGCAAGCCCACTTGAGCCTACCTGGCCTCCTTGTTTAACTTTACTAAAATCTCACCAAAGCCATACGGCCAAACCTATTTTCGCACCAACAAATGAGCTGAAAGGAATTTAGTTATCTATCACCTTTGGTGTTATCTCTGTGGTGTATGGTAGCCTTGAAAAAGCTGAAGGAGAAGTTTTTAATGAGCCTACAAAAGATATTCTGTCGAGTAGAGAAAAGGAAGAAAAAAAAATATTGTTCCAAAAGAACTTTCAGTTACTTTCTCTCGACAAAAACAAAGTATGATTGGCTTAGAACGCACCTAGTGTTCAGTTGAAGTCTGGGGGTGTTGTGTAGTTCTTGAAAATGTTGTATTAGTGATTTTTATTCGCTTGATAGCTCAGGTTATGTTGAGTGTGATTCCCAACATCCTTCTACTTATCTAGCCTAAACTCAACCTAATCCAAATCTTAACCTATAAGTCTATTGATTTTATATACGAGTCGTCTTATGCAGTAGAGAGAGTGCGAACGTGCAAGCCTATGGACACCGAATTTGATGGATTTCTTAGGGGATTGTCCCGAGCTTTTATTTGAGTAATACTCTACTAATTGGTCACGCTATTTTCCCTTTTGCGCGACCGAAAGATTCACCGAGATTCACCAAAGTAAAGTAGATTTCAAATTACTGTTCTATAAATAGTTAGATATAATCTTGAGTTTAATTCTATTCTAATGTATTTTTACGCACGTGAGCATGCGAGTTCGCATAAGTCTCCACCGCTCAATCACACTCTAACATTCAATTGTTCCGACAGGAGAGCTGAGTAGTTTGCCCAGGACGTGCAAATGGTTAAGTCTGGGGGTGTGATGAGTCCCATTTATATACACATTTATGGACTCATCTGGGCCGTATTTCTAGTCGATGCACCACACATTAGGCATGTTTTTGATCATATTTGTTTTTCCTTTCTAGGTATGCTCTTAGGCCCGTTTCGGTGTGCATTTGCGCTCATTGTTATTGGGGGTAAGCACATGGTGCTCCCCAATCCTTTTTCTGCGTTTATCTGGTGCTGGAGGTGTTTTCCCAGTTGTTTTGTCTTGTGTGCAGGCGGTCGGATCATCCAGTTTTCTCCCAGAATTCATGACTGTGTACAACGCACGGTCATGCGTTTCCTTGACGCATGGACGGTTGCGGTCGTGCGTTCTCATCTGGGCAGAAAACAGGCGATCTGAGTTTAGTCATGCGTTTTTACGCACGGGCGGATTTACTCGTGCGTGAGTAAAACGCATGGTTGCCTGTTTCTTCTTGTTGTTTTAGCGTTTCTGAATTTACCCGTGCATTTTATGCACGAGCGGGTTTGCCCGTGCGTGAGTAAATCGCACGGGCGGGGCAGCTTCTTCTTCAAGTCTGTTTTTATCATTAAATAACGCACGGGAAGCGCACGATCGTGCGTTCGCCCGTGCGTGACCAAAACTCTGCATGTTTAGTATTTAAAGTAGGAAAAGCTGCAGTCAACGGTGGCCCCAATTCCCCTCGTGGGAAAAGCCAGGAATCCCGCCATTTTCGCCCCTTCCACTAGAGGAGGCGAGAGGAGACCATTCCTCCATCCGGGAGCATTTGCAAGTATTCTCCACCACTAGTTCAAGCATTCTTCGTCGTGGAGGCCATAGAAATGTTGTAGATCGTTGGAGCGATGACAGCCTCCTTCGAGTCCGCACACCATCTGAGGGACGAGCCCAGAGAGAGCCCGAAAACCTCTCATTCCGGCCGAGAACCCAAGACGCGGTGACATCCTCTTTTTGGTCCTTTCTAAACTTTGATGCTTGTGATTTCGCTTTGTGTTGTTGTAATGAACGTTCGTTAGATTAATGTTATAGATCCTTGCTTGTCGTTCATGTGCAATGATGTTGTGGTGGTGAGAAGAGCTTTCCTTATTGTTGTGATATTCTAAGTTGTTTGTGTGTGAAGCCATCTAGCAATAGCTAGTGGTGATGTTGACGAAGAGGTGAATACGACCGTCACAAAACCTCGCTCTATGGACATTCTATCCGCTTACCAAAGCGCGGCATCGCGGCTGCTGCACTCACCCACACCTTGCGAAGTGGTGCTTTTCGACCCGCATTTCTCTCATTTCCGCAATAGCTTAGGGAACCAATCAAAACGCCCCTGTTTTATTTTATTCGCTCGTGTAACAATCGACTCACCACACGTTTCGTTCACCAGAACCTGCATTCCTCAAGAGATCGACATTCGGGGAAGCTATTCTCAAATTTATTACTTGACAGCGACCGGTGCACTTGCCGAACACGTATCAATCAGCATTCATGTATCCATGCAAGCAAAAGCCCGAATCTCTCCCGTAAAAGAGACCCAAATCTGAGGTGGATTAGACATACTTCAAAATGCTCCTAGCTCCCATGAGATGAGGTTTCCGAGGCTCTGCCATAAACCGACTCACCCTGCCAACTGCATAAGCTATATTCAGCATCGTGATCATCAAGTATATCAGACTTCCGACTAAAGCCCGGAACATCAAGGGATTAGAAAGAATCTTCCCCTCATATCGTCGAACATGAACTCTAACCTCCAGTGGAGTAGAGCTGCTTCCCCCGCCCCCCCCCTTCCACGCCGAACCTCTTTATGATCCGATCTACATAGCCTTTCTGGGAAACAAGCATACCGCTCTCTTTCCTCTCCACTTCGAGTCCCAGGAAATGGTGGAGCTCACCCACGTCCCTCATCTCAAATCTGATAGCTAGCTTAGCTCTGAGTCTAGCTACCTCCACTTCAGAATTCCCCATGACAAACATATCGTCAATGTTGTTAATGGAACGTTCACCTAGAGGGGGGGGGGGGGGGGGGGGGGGTTAGGTGATCTGGGTCCTTTTCTAAATAATAGCACGAGTTATGAATATTCAAGCGTAGCACAAAAGTATCGCAAAAATAAATCACAGCAGATGACACAAGATCTATAGAGGTTCCTCAAGACCGGGTGTCCTAAGTAGTCCTCTATCCCTCTGCACCTACCTAGCAGTGTGCTAGGCTCGGCAAACTCGGCCAAATCTTCAGGCCCGCAAGCCTTACAACATGGACCCGCAAGTCCTACAGCCAAAGCCCGCAAGCCCCTACTGCACCCGAGCCCGCAAGCTCGACACTCAGGCCCTCAAGCCCTACACAACAAAGACCCACAAGTCCTGTTCCTACAGCCTAGGCCCGCAAGCCCTTACTGCACCCAATCCCTCAAGCTCAACAAAATCGTACCAGCAAGTCCGCTGCCCTGGCCCTCAAGCCTCACAGCTCTCCAGCCTTCAAGCTAGACAAAATCGGACCCGCAAGTCCACTACCCTGGCCCTCAAACCTCACAGCTCTCCATCCCTCAAGCTAGACAAGATCGGACCCGCAAGTCCCCTACCCTAGCCCTCAAGCCTCACAGCTCTCCACCCCTCAAGCTAGACAAGATCGGACCCACAAGTCCACTGTCCTGGCCCTCAAGCTTTACAGCTCGCCAGCCCACAAGATAGACACAATTCCCGACTCTATGGAGTTTACTGCGGAGGAAGTCATCCCAGACTTGTTCGCGCCCATCTCCGAGGTGGAGGGTCGAGAGAGTGATTGAAATGTAATCCGGCGAATCGCCTTAGGAATTTTTTGTTGTTTATAATGTAAAAGGTTTTACCTTTTTGTCGGCGAGCCCGCCGTGGGACTGTAATCGTTTGTGAGAAATGAAAGGAGGAATATTTTGTTCATATTTTCAGTTGTGATTTACTTACATTCCGTTTGCATGCGCTCTTTCATTCGTGCTCGCGCGATCTCGATTTTCCTGTGCTCGCGCTTTTAAGACTTTCGTTTTTATGCTCGTGTCTAAGTCTCTTTAATTGACGATTCTCCTTTCGTCGTATTATATCTAAACCGCTCTCCCCCTATTCCCTTCTGAGGCAATGGTAAGACTCAGGTCACCGAGCCTGATCCTTATTTATGAAATATCTTATTGGGGTCCCTTGCGAGAGAGGCCGGCACTCTCCTACCTCGCTCGCACTCGCCTTTTGCGAGCTGCTTTGTAGTCCGGGGACCACCGCGGAGGCAGGCCCTCTCTGGCCCGCCAATCATCACTCGCACTACCGAAATTCACAAGCAGCCTTGCGAGTCAGCGGACTCTGCCGTTCTGCCGCGGTCCATGCGATCGGACCCCTGGTCCCGCCTCGCTCGGATCTTGATGTTGCCTGCAAGCCAAAACCCTCGCCATGGGTAACTCATTTTCTAGCCCCAACCCCATGAAACTTTGTCGGCCCCTCCGGAGATCAACCTGAACCCCCCATCTAGTGAGAGCCCGGGAGCGGAATCGATCCGGGGCATTTCCAGCACCAATAGTTGCCACCTTGCCAGCTTCTCCAGAGATCAACCTGAACCCCCCGTCTAGTGAGAGCCCGGGAGCGGAATCGATCTGGGGCATTCCAGCACCAACACTTGTTACCCTGCCAGCCTCTCCAGAGATCAACCTGAACCCCCCGTCTAATGAGATCACGGGAGCGGAATCGATCTGGGGCATTCCAGCACCGACACTTGTTACCTTGCCAGCCTCTCCAGAGATCAACCTGAACCCCCCGTCTAGTGAGAGCCCGGGAGCGGAATCGATCTGGGGCATTCCAGCACCAACACTTGTTACCTTGCCAGCCTCTCCAGAGATCAACCTGAACCCCCCATCTAGTGAGAGCCCGGGAGCAGAATCGATCTGGGGCATTCCGGCACCAACACTTGTTACCTTGCCAGCCTCTCCAGAGATCAATCTGAACCCCCCTTCTAGTGAGAGCCCGGGAGCGGAATCGATCTGGGGCATTCCAGCACCAACACTTGTTACCTTGCCAGCCTCTCCAAAGATCAACCTGAACCCCTCATCTAGTGGGAGCCCGGGAGCGGAATCGATCTGGGGCATTCCAACGTAAAAACTATTTGGGACCTGCCAAAGGATTTCTCCAATGCATCTGTTGAGTAGGAAAAATGAAAAGTCATTTACAACAAATGGCTAAGGATAAAACCTTTTTAAATCATCCCCACTCCTAGCTCGCCCAAGAGGTACCCCTTCCACATCCTGGAGGTGGTATCCCCCTGACCTGAGCACTTCACTTACAATGTAAGGTCCTTCCCAATTGGGCTCTAGCTTGCCAACCGTGGCTCCTCTCCCGGGCGCGTCAACCTTCTTCAGCACCAGGTCTATTTTTGAAAGTGTTTTATTCGGATGTGCTTGTCCAAATATCGGGCCATTCGTCGCTTTATTTCCTCCTGCCTGATGGTGGCCTGGTCCCGGAGTTCCTCCACCAGGTATAAGGATAGCCTTTGATCTTCATCGTTGGCCACCAGCCACTCTTCATCCCCTTCACCTGCGGCGATCACCCTGGGGGTCTTTACTTCGAACTCAATGGGAAGGACTGCTTCGGATCCATGGGAAAGTTTGAACGGGGTCTCCCCGGTGGCGGTGTTAGGGGTAGTCCTCAGGGCCCAGAGAACGGATGGTAGTTTCTCTACCCAATTCCCTCGGAGGTTCTGCACCTTCTTCTTCAGTAGGTTGACGATTATTTTATTTGCCGCTTCCACCTGGCCGTTGCTTCGTGGGTGGTGAACCGATGCGAACCTTAGGTCGATGCCAAGCTGGGTGCAGAAACTGACAAACTCTTCGCTAGCAAATTGTGGCCCGTTGTCCGCCACTATAGCCAGGGGGAGGCCGTGCCTGCAGATTATTTCTCCCCACACAAAATTCCTCACAACTTGATAGGTTACCTTGGCGAGCGCCTTCACTTCTACCCATTTGGAGAAATAATCGATCATGACCAGTAAGAACCTTCTTTGGCTGTTGGCTTGAGGGAAAGGGCCAACTAGGTCCAACCCCCATATGGCGAAAGGCCAGGGAGCGGTGATGGTTCGGAGCCTCTGAGCTGGGAGGAGTTGGAGTGGAGCATAGAGCTGGCACTTTGAACATCTCCTTGCGAACTCCGCTGCATCCTTGCTGAGGGTGGGCCAGAAGTAGCCTTGTCTCAACACCCTTCCTTCCAGGGTTCGGCTCCCGGAGTGACTCCCACACTCCCCGGAGTGAATTTCTTCTAGGACTCTCGGAGCCTCCTCCTCTGAAACACAATGGGCCAGGAGTCCCGAGAGAGTCTTCCTGTACAGCCTTCCTGCATGCAAAGAGTAATAAGCTGACTTATACCTGAAGCGTCGCCTGTCTATGTCTCCCTCAGGGAACTTCCCCGATGATAGGAAGGAGATGAAGGGATCCATCCACGAGACCCGCTGATCCACCTCCATCAGTTCTCCTTCGTCGATGGTGGGTCGGAAGAGTTCCGAAACCATTCCTCCTGCTCTGGGACCGAATTTGGCTAGGAGGTCTGCGGGGGTGCTCTCCTCCCTTGGCACGTGCTTGATGGAGAACGTGCGGAAATGCCCGATGACCCCTTTGACCTTTTCTAAGTACTGCGGGAGAGTTCTGTCTTTCGCTTCAAACTCCCCCTTGACTTGGCATGCTACCACCATGGAGTCCATTGAGACCTCCACATCTTGCACTCCCAGTTCTCGAGCTAACCGCAGGCCCGCTATCACTGCCTCGTACTCCACTTGGTTGTTGGTAATCAGAAAATGGATGTTCAAGGCTTGCTCGATCTTTGTCCCTTGGGGACTCACTAGGATGATTCCCCCTCCATAGGAGTGCTTTCCCGACGCACCATCCACCAACATCTTCCACGCCATTGGGGGAGGCGGTTCATGTTCCCCCACTTCGGATGTGTAGTCGGCCATGAAATCCGCCACCGCTTGGGCCTTGATTGATGTCCTGGGTACGAATGTAATATCGAACTCACTCAGCTCCACGAACCATTTTGCCAATCTTCCCGAGTGCTCCACCCCTTCCATGATTTTGCGAAGCGGGTGATCCGTCACTACCCTGATGGAGTGTGCCTGAAAGTAGGGCTGGAGCCTCCGAGCCGCCACCAACAATGTGAAAGCCAACTTTTCCAAGATTGGGTATCGGAGCTCCGCCTTCTTCAGCACTCAGCTGACATAGTAGATAGGGAATTGCTTTCTTCCTTCTTCTCGGATCAATACTGAACTTACCGCCTCAAGTCCCACTCCCAGGTATAGGGATAGGTCTTCTCCCGATCTCGGCCCTTGAAGTAAGGGGGTTTGGGTGAGTTGCTCTTTCAAGGCTTGGAAGGCCCCCTCGCATTCCGAAGTCCATTCAAAATTTTTGTTGCCCCTTAGTGCCTTAAAGAAGGGCGCACACTTCTCTCCCACCTTGGAGAGGAACCTGCTAAGTCCGACCAACTTCACCGTGAGGCTTTGGACCTCCTTCGGGCTTCTCGGCGACCCCAACTCCATTATCGCCTTGACCTTGTCTGGGTTAGGTTCCACTCTTGCCGGGGTGAGTAAGTGGCCTAGGAACTTCCCCCGGCTAGCCCCGAAGACACACTTCAAGGGGTTGAGTTTCATCTTATACTTCCGTAGGGTCCCGAACATCTCTTCAAGGACTCGGAGGTGAGACCCAAAGTCCCGGCTCTTTATCATGAGACCATCGACATAGATCTCCAAATTTCTTCCCCTTTGTTCGCAAAAGACCCGATCCATCATCCTTTGGTAAGTGACACCTGCATTCTTGAGCCCAAAGTGCATCATCTTATAACAGTAGCATCCGTCCCCCGTGATGAAGGAGACATCCTTGATGTCCTGGGGGTGCATGCGGATTGATGATAACCTGAAAAAGCATCTAAGAAAGACATTACAGAGAAACCAACGGCTGAGTCAACCAGCGCGTCGATTCTAGGCAGGGGGTAGCAATCTTTCGGGCATGATTTATTAAGAAGTGAAAAGTCGATACACATGCACCACTTACCTCCCCCTTTTTTTATCATGACTACATTGGAGACCCAGCCTGGATACTGGATCTCCGACACAAAACCTGCTTGTATGAGCTTTTTCACCTCCTCGCGGATTGGTCCCTCCAGCTTGTCCGTCATGGCCCTCTTCTTTTGGCGGATGGGGCGAGTGTCGGGATCGAGGTTGAGGCGGTGGCAAGCCACATCCGAATCGATCACAGGCATCTCCGCGGCGCTCCAAGCAAAGACGTCCACATTCTTCTGTACGCAGGCCAAGATCTCGGTCTGCTCCTCCGAATTGAGCTCTCCGCTGACTCGGACCTTTTCCACCACCCTGAGCCGAGTGGTGACTTCAAGCTCCATGACCTCTTCCACGGCCTCCAGCCTGGATTGCTCCTCCCAAGCACTTTCCTTCTCTCCGCTGCAAGCGAGCGCTTGGGCTCCTTCCTCCGTCTCTTCCTCCCCTACCATCATCAGCTCCTCCGCCCCTCCTTCTCGGGCACCCTTCCCTTTCCCCTCTTCTTCTCCTCTCTCCGCCCTGGGCCTCTCAGCGACCCCTTCCTGGGCCTCTCAGCGACCCCTTCCTGGGCATGAACTTCCTCTTCCTCCATCCTCTCCTCCACTCCATTACTGCCTCCGGCCTTCGACGCCTCCTCCATCATTTTATCGAACTCCTCCACTTCTCCCATCCAGGTGATGGTGTTGACAGCCGTCACATAGCACTGTCTCGCCATCTTGGGGTCTCCTCGGATCCGGACTTGGACTCCACCCACGTTGAACTTAAGACACTGGTGGAAGGTGGAAGGGACGCATCTGAATGCACTGATGAGAGGCCGTCCGAAGATGGCGCTGTAGCTGCTTGGGGCGTCCACTATCACGAAGCGGCAGTTCGGGGACTGCCCTCCGAGGGTCACATGGAGCCCCACTCCACCCTCTACCTCCTTCCTTTCTCCTGAAAAGCCGAATAGGGGGCCATCCATGGCCAACACCCTCTTGGACTCCACCTTCATCTCATCAAATGCCTTCTTGAAGACGACGTTGACCGAGCTCCAATTATCGACTAGAATCCGCGAGACGGTGAAGTTCTCGATGGCGGTCTGGATGACCAGCGCATCGCAGAACGGGTCTTCATAGCTTGGCATGTCCTTCTGGGAGAAAGTAATTCATTCTGGTGGGGGTGGAGCAGTGGATGTTGAGGGCACGCTCCGCCGATAGATGGTATGGAGGCTAGCCTCGCGGGTTGCCTCCATCCCTACCCCCCCCCCCCCATGGTTCACCCCGATCCCTCCTCAACTCCACCACATCAACTCTGTCTTCGCACCTTTCTTCCTCCTCCGCTCGAGGCTCGACCTCCTCAATTCTCACCTGTTGTTGCTGCCTCGGCGCGGGCACTCGGCCCCTTTTTGTTTCCAGGAACTTTGGACAGGTGGCCGTCGCGTGACCTTCCTCATCGTGGAAGTCATAATATGGCAACGCCACCTCCCCTGCTTCACCTTCCGCCACTCTATTCCTCCTCCTTCTCCCTTCCCCTGCTTCCTCTCTAGCCTCTTCTCTCCTTCCTCTTCCACCCCTTCCCCGCCGGATTGCCATGGCTTGCTGAGGTGGGGGAGGCAATGGCCTCGGACCCTGCCTCCATCCCAGTTGATGGGGTCTTCCATGTCCTCCAAAGAAGTTACCCCTTCCCGGGCCGTAACCTCTTCCCTGACCTTGCATTCCTTCGGCACGCTGCCTCCACTCCCCCTCCGGGGCAATGGGATCTTCCCTTCTCCTTACCTCTTGCTACCTGACCTCTGGCTCACTGAGCTTTGCTAGCCTCTTGGTGACCTCCGGGTTGGCCTCCTCACCCTCAATCTCCTCCGCCACCCTCTCCATCAACTCCTCGTACGAGACGGGGGCTTTCCTTTTCAAAGCCATTTTGAAAAAGCTCTCCCTTAGCCCGGCGGTGAAAGCGAGCTGGAGGGCAAATACGGGCATCTCCTGAGTGAGCAGCACTTCTTCCTGGAACCGATCCGCGTAGCGAGCCAACGACTCCTTTGGCTCCTGCTTTACTTTGAAGAGGGACTCGGCGTCCTTCTTCCTCTTCTTCGAAGTTGAGAATCGCAACAAAAAGCTCCGGCCAAATCTTCGAAAGCATAGATCGACCTTGTAGGAAGTTGATGGAACCAGTCCCTGTCCTTTTCCTTAAGGGTGACGGCGAAGAGCCAACACTTGAAAGCATCTGACATCGGCCTGATAGAGACCGAGTCCTCAAAAGACTAGAGACGTTGGATGAGGTCATCCCTGCCATTGTAGTACACCCTGTCCCACTCTCCGAACCCGGCCGGGATAGGTGCAGAAAGTACCAACTTACAGAAGGGGCTTCCCCCTTCTACCACCCATTCTCGCTCTGCTCGCCCCCCGAGCTCTCTCGCCAGACTCGAGCTCGCGGGGACTACGCTCGCGAGAACAACATTCGCCTGGACCACTCCAACAGTCACTGCATCCTCTGGGCGCTCGCCCCCCCCCCCCCCCCCCCCCCCCCGCACCGCGCTTGCCGGCATGGAGCTCGCTGGCACAGAGCTCGCCGGTACAGCGCTAGCCGGGCTGGCGAACAGCACTCGCCCTTCTAAGTCATGCACTGACCCTCCGACCACTTAATTTCCGGCCCTTCCCCCTGGGGTGCTCTCGCCAACCACCGCTGGGGGAGGAGTCGCTTGAGATGCTGGGGTCGCGAACTCACTTCGCAGCGCCTCGACCGCGAGCCCGAAGGTATCAAGTACCTCCCTCCTGAAATCCGCGAACATCCTCGGCGTCACCACCTGCGGTGACTCGCTGAACCCCTCGCCTCGATCCTCGCCTCTTGTCATATCTACTCTTTGGAACTTTCTTGGACCAGCCACGCTCCACGCTCACCGCACCAAAATGTTGAAACCGATTTCTCGGTCTCTGTGGAGTTCGGGGCCCTCACCGAGATGAGGGGAGGCTAGCCCTTATTGATCCCTTAGAGAAGGTAGATCGGAAACTAGGAAGGTTGACTAAGACCTTAGTCACAGCGAGGAGATCCCTCCACTAACCCGGAAGATCGTTGAGCGCTTCCCCTCCCAAGCCAAAGATGAGACTCGGGCACCTTGGAGAGCTAGAGAGCTAAACCAAGGTAACCAAGCGGAGGAACAACTCAGAGATCTGAGAATGCAATCCTCTCCCAAAGTGCCCTTTGAGGTCTATTTATAGGTTTTCTAGTCTGGCCTGCAAATAGCCGGATTCTGCACCTTGATTTTACTATCCTCACCCCAAATGGGTCTGCTAACAGCTGAACTCCGCTGTTTGGACGGGCTAATGGTAGGCCAACGGATGATTTCGTCGATCAGAGATGATCAGCAGATTCGTCGAGCGTGGTAGCTTGGAGAGTTCGTTGAACGTGGGGTTTTGGCAAATTCGTCGAACGCGGCCTGAGCTCGTCGACCCCGACTGAGATTCGTCGATCACAGAGACTTTGGAAGAAATCTGGCTCGCCTATCTTCTCACGATCCTTCTGCGAGTTTCTAGCTCGCTCGCTTCCTTGCGAGCATTCGGCGAGCACTTGGCTCGCTCGCTTTCTTGCTGGTCGACCTTGGGGCTCGGGCACGCGGAAACATGACTCGCGACTCTTTCCGCGGGTGACCTTCGATGGATCTGGCTCGCCCCCCCCCCCCCCCCCCCCCCCCTTTGGGTGAATGACCTGTGAAGACCTGTTCCGCACTCCTGCCCCGCTCGCACTCCTGACTCGCTCGCCCTCTTGCGAGCAGCCGGCCAAGTGCTCATCCCAGCGGATCTGCTGATACGGGATCACCGAGCACTGTTTGGACTTCGTCGAGCGCTGGCTCGCATTACTTCTGTTCGATCGTCCACTAGGCAAATATCAGGGTTGTACAGTCTCGACAATATTTCCATTGTTACGACGATATGGATAATATCTCGACGATAGGATTTTGTCGATGTCTTAGACCTTGGTAGATCTTCAAGTCTTCTAGCTTCTGCCTCTGACATTGATATTTTGACGATACGAGATATTCTGGCATTTCTGCATATTCAGCGATATGCTACCTCTGACTGTGTCGTCGTGATCTTCTTCCTTGTAGTCTGTCGTCGTAATCACTTTGTGCTTTCGACGACATGAGCGATATCATGTCGACAGACTATGCTTTATCAACTGCTTGTCTTCAGCTGTCCTTCTTCAGTCTTCTCGGCGACACTCCTTCTTTATGATGATGTCATTGGTATCTGTCTTACTTAGTCTTTCCGACGACATGGATTCTTTGATGATGTTGACGTAACTGCATCTTCTCAACGACATTCCTACCTTTTGAATCTGTCTCAGCGGTTGGGCTGAGATGGCTTCCTCTTCTCAGCAGATTCTGTCAATCTGTAGAGAAGTTTCTGCGTTCGACGAACTGCATTCTTCGTTCGACGAACTGCATTCTTCGTTCGACGAACTTCATTCTTCGTTCGACAAACAGCATTCTGCGTTCGACGAACTCGCCAAGTCTCAGCGTTTTCTTCTGTCATGTCTTTGCGTTCGACGAACTTCGTTCTTCGTTCGACGAACTTCATACTTCGTTCGACGAACTCGCCAAGTCTCAGCATTTGCTTTGCTCATCATCATGATGACAAGCATACTTTGTCGAAGACATCTCCTATTCTTCTCGACGACATTCCTTTAACTTCCTGAGATTATGAGCTAGAGAAGTGATCAAAGACAAAGTAAAGTTTTCTTGACTTGGTGACTTCTTCAAATCAGGAATCATGTTGGCAAGATTCCCAACAGTCAACGTATAGCAGCACAAAGACCTGAAGCTCCCCCATCTTCTTTACGAATAAGCTCGAATCAGAATCAGAAGCAAAATATCCGCAGAACTGGAGGTATTCTGCGATCTTCCCATACCACTCCCGAGGCGCCTGCTTTAAGCAGTAAAGAGCCTTGTTGAGCTTATACACATATCTTGGGTGCTCTTTGAAAACATAACCAGGTGGCTGATCCATGAAGATATCCATATCAATCTCGCTGAATAAGAAATCATTCTTCACATCGAGTTGCCAAATCTTCAATCCTTGGCAAGATGCCAATGCGATCACCAACCAGACCGAAGTCATCTTGTCAATAGGGCTGAATGTTTCTTCATAATGCTCCCCATACTTCTGAGAGAAACCTCGAGCTACAAGGCGAGCCTTGTACCGCTCAATGCTACCATCAGCCTTCTTCTTCAGCTTGAAAGCGCACTTGCAAGTCACCGGAGTAACTCCCTCAACCTTAGGCACCAAGTCCCAAGTCTCATTCTTCCTAAGCGCAACCATCTCTTCATCCATGGCTCCTTTTGACTCCTTAACTCCAACAACATTTTCAAAGCAAGATGGCACTCTCTCATCCAGGGGACCTACGAAGAAACATGAGACGATGCTCACCAAATTTCCCCCCTTATACCGATCTGGTGGAATGATAGTCCTCTAGGACCTCCTCAGAGCATGACTCTGAACCACCTCTTCAGCTACTTGTTATGAACTAGCTCTCCTTTCAGGCATACTTGGAGCATCGTTCCCCCTACTTCCAGAACTTGAAGCACCTGACCTTGAGCTAAAAACACCTGAAGCACCTAAAGAAATAGGCAACTCCACCATAACCTCCTTGGTAGCTTCTTCAAGTCCACCATCTTTCCTGCCTTCTTGCAACTCAACAGAAGAGTTACCTGTTAAAATTTTTGATTTGAATCGTTTAGGAGTAAGCAGGAGTTGCATCAACTGAGTTATAGCCAAACAACCAAAATATGCCACACAGCAACACAAAGCTTTATTGAATCACAATACTTGAATACAGTGCAAGGTATACATGGCGAGACATGATTCATAAGAATCACGGAGGAGAGAAGAACAAAACACACCAAAACAAATCTGGCGGCTAGACAAGCTGAGACCGCACAGACCGCTCGACTCCAGAGATCGCTTGGCTTGACCTGAGACCGAACAGAAAATAGACAGACCGCCTGCACTGCAAGACCGCCACCTCAGATCGCACAAACTGGAGCTTATTGAATTGAACGAAGAACAGAAGCTGATAGTTTATATAGGTGTAGTCAATAATACCTAGAGGGGGGTGAATAGGTTTTACTTATTTTCTTTGTTTAAACCTAATGTTTCTAGCTGTAGAAAACACAAGCACAAAAAACACACAAGGATGTATAGAGGTTCCTCAAAACAGGGTGTCTTGAGTAGTCCTCTTTCCCCCTTCACCTTTATAACAATCAGTTAGACAAGGACACAAACTCCAATCTCGGCTCCTTGAGCTTACACCACAAGTTCCTAAGAACTTCTCAGATCAACAGTGATCCTACCTCAGGCACAGCAGCCCTACACTCAGGCTCAACAGCCCTACCCCTCAGGCTCAACAACCCTACACCTCAGGCTCAACATCCCTACACCTCAGGCTCAGCAGCCCTACAGCTCAGAGTTATGAAACTCCTTCCACTCAGAAATCCCACAGATTTCCTACCTCAGACCTATCAAGAAGTCCCACCACTCAAACTGTCAACACAGCTTTACACACAGGCTCAACAGCCTTTCACTAAGGCAACAATGCCTTACAAATATATAATAGAGTTTGAGCTAGATACAAAAGACAAAAGGTTTACTCTTAGGTCTTCTGAATCCTTTCTTCAGATCTGAAAACAACAGCTTCAGATTTATATCACCTTGATCTTCTCCTTCAGCAAAGCAGAAGATCAACTTGCCCTTCTTGAGTTTGTACAGGAAGAGCTAACGAATCTCCCTTAGAAGATTAACTTCAGCTGCAGAGAACGACTTCAACTAGCTGAAACGTGAATGCTCGATTGCGGCGTACAGCAACGGCTTTCTCAATGGAACAGTTCTTATTGTTATGCCCTAGCTTGTTCTTTTATACCTCCAGAAGGCTTCAACGGCTATATCGATCCTCCTGACACAGTATGGGGCAGATTGGACTTGCTTTTCCTTCTCAAATGTCATTTGCGCCAAAAGCAGATCCCGTCAACACATTTGGATCTGTCTCAGCGGTTGGGTTGAGACGGCATCCAATCTCAGCGGTTGGGCTGAGACAGCTTCCACTCTCAGCGGCAGCTCCAGTCCCCTTCTCAGCGGTTGCTCCAGTCTCCTTCTCAGTGGATCCACTAAGGCGGCTCCTCGTCTCAGCGGTTCTAACCCTTCGTCTCAGCGGTTATGCTGAGACTGATCTTCATCTCCTTATAGATGATTTCTTCTTATCTAAGGCCATGTTTTGCCCTTCATTTTGAGACACCTGTGCCTGTATATCCTACACAAGTATAGCTTTGTTAAATACAATATGTCCTTAGCATTGAGAGTTATGCCTCTTCAAATCAAGGTAATATTGAGGACAATATACCAACAATCTCCCCCTATTTCAAGAAGGCAGAACATCCCCAATGCTAAGGTCCATTAACAATAAAAATCTTATCATAGAAAAAAATGATCTTATAGAGCAATTATCTGTGAAACATAGGACCTAACACCCTAGACATGTGCACTGGCCCTTTCTCCCCTTTCTCCAGCATTGGTACTGGCCCTATGCATTGGTACTGGCCCTATCTCCCCCTTTCTGGTTTCTTCATCCTTAACCTGCTATGGATAGAGGGACGACATCTATAGATCCCTTTGGATCAACCTATAGGCTAACCTATACAGTCTGAGCATTTGCCAACTTCCCCTCAACCTGAGCAAGGAATTTACTCCCCCTCAATTTGAGAGCTATTTTGTGTAATAGCTGATCCATTTCAATTTGAACATGCGATTTAAGGTACTGAATACTAAAGGCAATAAGTACAGAGTACATATATCAATAGTAACAAACACAATATTATGATCAGAATATGAAATTTCATTTCATTGTAAATGTTCAGTACAAAAAAAAAGATTCAACTTATAGTTGTACATTCAATCCTTAAAAAAAATTCAAGGCTGGTTCTTCTAAGAGAGACCCTGGGAAGAGCTTTCTCCATCTGTATACTTTCTTTTCCTACTTTCAGCAGCAGCCTTGATCTTCTCCTTTACTTTGAAGTACAGAAGTGGCTTGGGATGATATCTGGAGGGAATTCTTAAAGGAGTTTCCCTTTTTACCATGTTTTCTTTGAGAATCCTTTCCCTTAAAGATTCCCTTTCAAGGTGTTTGATCCACTAAGCAGCTGAATAGACATGGTCAATGTCCTTCATTAGATTTCCATGGCTCACCCAGGTATTGACAACAATTGTGTCCAACTCCAGATTGTCATCTTCATGGAGTGGATCTTCTAATCTATCCATTCTTTTCTGTGCCATGTATTCTTCAGCAGTTTGAATACCCTCTACCCTTCTCATCTTTGCTGCTCTCTCATCAGCAATCATATTTGATTGGCTTTGGAAGTCAAAGTCTTCATCTCTGCTAGGGTTCAAGATTGGCAGATTCAATGCAATTCTTGTTCCTTGCAGCACTTTTAAGCTTGAGTCCCATTGATTATCAGTGACCTTTCTAGCCATGGTAAGGATATTTTCTTGAATAGCACTGGAAGCATTGTTGACCACTTCCACCATTTGCTTGCTGGCTTCTTCTTGATTGGAGAGTATCAGTTTGTGGGAGGACTCCATGTTGTTATACAGCTGTATGTGAGCTCCTTTCAGCCTAGCATTTAGGTTGAGTATCTTCTCCTCTCCTTCTTTTCTATGTTCCACTATCTTCTTCTCAATTTCAGAGTGTTGATCCAATATGTATTGAGAGAGAGTTTGTAAGGAGCTGTCCACATCATCCAAAATGCATTCCTTTGCCTTGTCAATGTGGGACTTGACTTGGCTGCTTGAGGTGTTTACCACTTGTGCCATTCTGACAACAGCTTTTTCCCAGACATTTTCATTTTTGTATAGGTGATTCTTTACATATGTGATGTCCTTTGTGGAATCCCCTTGATGGTCTGCAATATCCTTCAGAACTAGGTGCTGGGCAGCAACAGTATTTTTGGCCATTTCAAACCATCTTGTCATCTACATAAGGATATGATCTGATGCAGTTTTGACATCATTAACTTGGGCATTCAGTTTAGTTCTCACTTCAGCCACTCTTGAATCCATTCTTTGCTCACTGGCCTGGATCTCCTGAGTCAATGCAGCTCTTGTTGTATGTAATTCATTCCTTATCTGGTTAGATACATCATGAACCTTTTCAGCAACAATCTCTTTCATAGACAACATCTGACCCTCAACCATTGTTTGTATTGAGTTTATCAGATCAGATGTGTCCAGAACTGCAACTGGCCTTTCCTGGGCTAATTCCTTTTCAACCATCTCTTCAGCTCCACTTTGAGCATTAGCCCTCCCATCATTAGGGATCTGTTCCCCCTCAGATGGGGCATTAGGTGATATCAATTCCTGTTGATGTTCTCCCCCACTAGCATACCCACCTCTTCCTTCATAGGCTGGGCTATGCTCCCCCTCACTTGGGGCATCCATAGGAGGAGAATTTTGTCTAAGGACACCTGAAAAATGATTTATGAATTAGACACCTAGACTATACTATTGATAGAGAAAAGAGGCCTAACTGAAATCCTAATTTACCATGGATAGGTGAGTTGGGAAATTCATCTTCAGCTTGATGAACAGCTAGATCAGCATTCATCTGGGTTGGCTCAGGATTGGGCACAACACTTCCTTGGGGCTCCTCATTTGTCCTGGGGACCTCTTCATTATAAATGTTCATTGGGTTGCTGCCAGATCTATGATCAGACCCATGACTATCTTCAGTTTTAGACTCATTTGACTTTGAGGATGAGTCTGATTTGTGCTGGGATGAATCTTTCTTCTTTTCCTTTGCCACAGATGGCTAGCTCATAGGGAGCACTCTGGAGAATCTATCCAGAGTCTTAATGTCCATTCTTTTAAGATAATGGAGATTTGAGCCCTTGGAGTTTGCAAAGGTCTCTGAATGACTATTCTGTAGGTACAGATATAGTATTCTTCCTATATTGGGGGCTTGTAGAGATTCCTTTATCCTTTGAAAGATAACTTCTCCCCATGAGGTTCTCTTGGACAGGATTATCCTAGTCATTAATTCAAACATGAACTGTGAGACAGTGTCATGTGAACCAGGCTTGCATAGGATTGCTTTGCCCACTATATCAGACAACAGCTTCCCCTGTTGATTGAAGAATTTACTTCTTAGACAGCTGGTCTTAGTATCACTGTATCCTGTCCACTTTAGGGCATTCCTCTTATCCTTTCTAGATATTTCCTCCTCTTCAGTTTTACTGCATGGAGTTAATTTCAGCCCCTTCTCCAACCTTTTAGCTGTAATCTTTATCTTCTCACTTCCTATCTTGGACTTCAGGATGGTTTTGGAAGGAGATAATTTGACATTGTTGAACCATTCCAGAACTTCAGTTCTGAGAATGCAGCACGGTTCAGACAGCATGTGCTCCAGACCTTGAGCTTCCATCAGATGAATCACATGTCGTATTTCTTCTGAGGCATGAGAGAATCCATCTCTTACTATTTCATAGCCCTCCAGGAGATCTTTTGAGCTTTTTGGCGCCATGGAATCAGAAGATCGAGGCGCTGAGATGGGAGAGAAGATGAATCGTCTCGATGGCTAGGGGTTTAGCTTTGTGGTGTGGTCTTAGGTTACTGTGTGTCTATTTATAGAATTTTAGTTTCGTTTTTAATAACCCTAGGCTTTTTAGACTTAATTACTTTATTGTATTAAGGAGTTTTGGGGTTAAATATCAGATTTCATATTGAACATACCCCGTCTCAGCGGTTCAGCTGAGACGGTGACCTAGGCCGCTGGGATAGTAAACTGTCAACCGCTGGGATAGTTTGCTTGTCTCAGTGGTTCAGCTGGGATTTTTCTAAGCTGATTCAGCTGAACATACTCCTGCATTTTAGCTGATCATAGGGTTTAGACCTAATGTGGATATTTTGGCTTAAGATGGGTCCTAGTCATGTCACTAAGTTGTAGTGTACAGTAATGTAAAGTTTGAAAATTCATCATTCATAATCAACAATAGTGACATCTATTACTCATACATTTAGGACTATTCTATACTAAGCATGCCAAGATCAATTTTGAAAGCATTGAATTTAGATTCATCCAGTGGCTTTGTAAAGATATCAGCTACTTGTTTGTCAGTGGGGACAAATTCAAGACAGATATCTTTACTTTCTACATGTTCTCTAATAAAATGATATCTAATCTCTATATGCTTAGTCCTGCTATGAGAGACAGGATTTTTAGCAATAGAGATTGCACTGGATGAATCACAATACAAAGGAGATTCCGTTACCTTGAGGTTGTAATCCTCCAACTGATGTTGTGTCCAAAGGAGTTGTGCACAACAACTACCTGCAGCAATGTATTCAGACTCAGCTGTAGATATTGCCACACTGGTTTGTTTCTTGCTGCTCCAAGATATCAATCTTCTCCCTAGGAACTGACAAGTACCACTTGTACTCTTCCTGTCTTCTTTGCAACCTGCAAAATCTACATCTGAAAAGCCTATTAGTTCAAAGTCATTGTTCTTAGGGTACCAAAGGCCAAGATGCAGGATGCCCTTAAGGTATCTCAGAATCCTCTTCACAGAGGTATAGTGAGATTCCTTAGGGCATGCTTGATACCAGCACAAACACATGTCGAATACATAATGTCTGGCCTACTAGCAGTCAAGTATAATAGGGATCCAATGATGCATCTGTACATGGACTCATCAAAGGCCTTTCCCTTTTCATCCTTGTCTAATGATACATTAGACCCCATGGGTGTTCTCATGGTGGAGGCTGATTCCATCCCAAATTTCTTGATGAGCTCCTTAGTGTACTTGGTCTGGGAGATGAAAATTCCATCATCAGACTGTTTCACTTGGAGCCCAAGGAAATATCTTAGCTCACCCATACTGCTCATTTAAAACTCCCCCTGCATTAGATTGGCAAATCTCTTTCAGAGGTTGCCATCAGTAGACCCAAAGATTATGTCATCAACATAGATTTGGACTAACAGACACTTGCCCCTTGTTTCTCTAAGAAACAATGTGCTATCAATCTTTCCCCTCATGAACTTGTTCTTGAGGAGAAAGTTGGACAAAGTCTCATACCAATCTCTTGGAGCTTGCTTGAGACCATATAGTACTTTCCTAAGAAGATAAACATGAGAAGTTAGGGTTGGATGCACAAAACCTGAAGGTTGTTCAACATATACCTCTTCCTTCAAGTCTCCATTGAGAAAGGTTGATTTGACATCCATCTGGTAGACTTTGAACCCCTTGTGGACAACATAGGCAAGGAATAGCCTAATTGCTTACAACCTTGCAACTGGTGCAAAGGTTTGATCAAAGTCTATACCTTCCTCTTGCATGTATCATTTGGCTACTAATCTGGCCTTGTTCTTGATGATTGTACCATTCTCATCAAGCTTGTTCCCGTATACCCATTTAGTGCCAATCACATTGTGTCCCTGAGGTCTTGGCACCAGCTTCCATACTTTGCATCTCTTGAATTGTAGGAGCTCTTCTTGCATTGCTTCAATCCAGAAGGTGTCTTGATTGGCCTCTTCAAACTTCTTGGGCTCCATTTGAGAAAGGAAGCTCAAGAATAGTGCTTCATTATGAGCTCTGCTTCTAGTCAATATGCCTTGGGTATGATCCCCAATTATTAGATCTCTTGGATGATCTCTCAGGTGCCTTGCAGCAGCAGGAAGAGGGTCCTCTGGTGGCTGTCTTTGTTCCACTGGTTCAGCTATGACTTCATCTTGTACCTCTTCTTCTTCAGGAATTGCAGCAGCTGTCTGTGTGTTGTTGCTGCTGGGCTTGTCTTGGACAGTCAGCTCATGCATCCCTTCTTCATTTCCTGTCACAATAGAAGAACTAGACCATTCTTTGTAGAGAAGGCTGGTCTCATCAAATACAACATGCATAGATTCTTCTACAACATCGTTTTTCTTGTTATAAACTCTATAGGCTCTACTATGTGAGCTATACCCAACAAGAACCCCCACATTGCATTTTTCTGCAAACTTTGTTAATTGAGATTTTCCATTATTTAGAATGTAGCATTTGCAACCAAAGATTCTAAAGTAGGAAATTGTAGGTTGTTTGCCTTTCAGAATCTCATAAGGAGTTTTCCCAAGGACCTTATTGATGGAGGCTCTATTGAGAACATGACAGGCTGTTTTGACATGTAAGGTATCTGACTTCTTCTTAAGGAAGAATACCCATGTATACTTTGAATGATCATCTACAATTACCAAAGTATACAACTTCCCAACTAGGCTCTGAATTGGCAAAGGACCAAACAAGTCCATGTGCAATAGGTATAAACACCTTTCAGTATCCTTGGAGCCAATACTATTAAAGGTGGTCCTAGTTTGCTTACCCATTTGGCAAGCATGACAGGGACCACTTTTAACACATTTTAGATTAGGACTATTTCTAACAAGGTTTTTAGAAAATAATCTATACATTGTCTTATAGTTAATGTGGGCATGTCTCTTGTGCCATTGGACACAGAGAGACTCACTTTCATTAGCTACAAGACACACAGAGGAGATAGAATAATTGCAAATTAAGTCTAAGCAATAAACATTCCCACTTATAGTGCCTGAGAGAATGGTCTCCAAGTCTTTAGACTTTTTGATCAAGCACTTGTCATTGTGGAATTCAATGACATAGCCTAAGCACATAGTTGGCTTATGCTTACAAGGTTGTGTTGCAACCCTTCAACATAAGCTACCCTTGTAATTGATACTATGCCATTTGAAATCATACCATATCCTTTGGTGACTCCTTTTTCAGATCCACCAAAGATAACTTTGGGTCCATTCTTCACTGGATGGTAATCCTTTAGAAGATTCTCAGTTCCTGTCATGTGCCTTGAGCACCCACTGTCCAAGTACCATATTTAGTTGAGACTGGTACTTGAACTAACCTGCAACACAAAATTTAATGTACCTTAGGACCCCAACTGACTTTGTGTCCTAGGTTCATGTTAACACCATAGGGAATATTCATAGAGAGGGCTGGTTTGGCTTGAGGTTCAGTCCTTGCCTTTGGCACATTGGGGTTGTGCCAACAATCAATTGCAAAGTGTCCCACCTTGCCACAGCACCAACAATCATGAATATTGTATCTCCTTTTCTGAACAGTTTTTTGAATTGGTACAGCACTTTGTACATGTTTAGAAGAAGAGATATCAGCATTCTTCCTATTTCTTTCAGCAATAATCTGACTGAAGGATAATCTGTGGACAGTCTTGCTGCTCTTTGTCCTGATGGACTCAGTTTGCATTGACTTGGCAGTCATACAAGATCTGATGGAATCAGACACTGGGCAGCAGGTCTTGTCAACAGATTTGACAGCAGTCTTGCTTTTTGTTGAAGCAAATTTGGAAGAGCTTGCTTCCATGTTCTTGACTGAAGGTGCAGAGACACCAAACACAAATGGTCCAGGTTAGACCATTTGTATTTCCTCATGTGGAGCTTTCATTGCACTCAATCCCATGCCCTTTCTATTTCCATAGCTGTGAGCATTCTTGCTCAAGTTATAGGAACTTCCATTTAGTAAGTGACCATGAATACTTTCTTGGTCATACTTGTTTGAGGGCATCAAGACCTTCACAAAGGAGGTCTTAGATTCTTTTGACTCCTTGACCTTTCCCTTAGTGTTGCTAGTAGCTGCCTCTTTGTTGAAACCAACACCTCTCAAGTCATGGGAGTTGAAGGTGTCAATAATGGGCAGTACTGTCTTGGGCTTGGAGAACCTAGCCACCAGCATCCTCTCCTTGAGAAGCTTTTCTTCAAGATCCTTAATGATCTTGTTCTTGTGGCTTATGGTGCCCACATAGATGATTGACATTCCCCTTAGCTTGCCAATCTTCTTGCTCATTAGAGCTAGCTGGGTAGCATGCTCAATGCACTCAGATTTTGATTGCTTTAGGGAAGCAATTTCTTGGGCTTGCCTCTTGGCTAGCTTTTTGCTCTTTTTCAGAGCTTCCAGGAGTGCACCATATTCATCAATCAATTGATTGACATCCTCCTCAGAATCTGATCCACTGCCAACTTTAGATGGAGGGGATTCAGATTCTGGACCTGTTTCATAATCAGAAGAAGAAGAAAAGCAGTGTATCAATACCTGCTCATGTTCTGAATTGATGTGGCTGTCCTCATCTTTGTTAAAATGTTTGAAATTGGATCGTTTAGGAGTTAGCAGGAGTTGCATCAACTGAGTTAAAGCCAAACAACCACAATGCCACACAGCAACACAAGAAACTTTATTGAAACACAATCTTCATTTACATTGCAAGGTATACATGGCAAGACATGATTCATCAGAATCACGGAGACGAGAAGAACAAAACACACCAAAAAAGCAAAGCTGGCGGCTAGACAAGCTCAGACCGCACAAGCCGCACCACTCCAGAACTCGCCCGACTTATCCTGAGATCGCACGAACAGAAATCGGACAGACTGCCAGCACTGTAAGACCGCACCTCAGACCGCACGAACTGGAGCTTATTGGAACAAGGAACTGAAGCTGTCGCTAGACCACAACTCAGATCGCCTAACTGCTGAAGGTCGCCTAATCGCAAAGCTCGCTGCGAACAGCACAAGAACAAACATAAACCAACTCGCAGACAGACCGCTGCCGAGCTGTTTATTCTAGCTGCTTGGAATCACCAAGGAAGAAGACCGCAACCTGCTGATCGCAAACCTGCGAACACAACAAATAGTCAGCTCGCATCCGAGACCACCCGACCTCAAAGTGAGACCGCACGAATTAACCCAGGCTCAGTTTTTACAGTTCTCGTTTTGAATGACGGGCCATGCACCCCTATTTATTGGCGGGTAAATGGATGTCGTCACCGCAGAAACCGGGATATAGTCACCACCCGTCAGATCACCAGCAGTCTTAAAGGACAGACCACGCGATCAGACCACTTGGACGATTATCCGACCAAGACCGCAAAATAGCAGGCAGCTCGCGCACAAGCCGCGCGAACATTTGACCACGCACAACCCGTGCGATCACAAAGGTACTCCTTCCTTAGACCACCAGGAGCAAACCAGGAACCATCTGGCCGACTTAGGACAAGTCGCCAGATCGCCAGGACAGACTGCCCGGATAGACGGTCATATAAGAACAACCCGCTCGGTCTTCCCACAAAGAAGACAGGCCAACCAAGCAGAACAACTCGGGAATAGACCGCAGCGAACAAGAACAAACCGGCCAGTCAGCAGATCACCAGAACAGTCCGGCAAATCCAGACCGGCAGATAACATACACAAGCCGCGCGGTCTCCACGGTCTCCCAAACCAGACTGCCCGGTCTCCTCCACACCACTTCAAAATTTCAACACTCCCCCTTGAAGTGGGAAGTGGAGAATAGTCTGAGTAAATTCCGCAACCGTGTAAACGGTCCCTTTGCCAGCGGCTTTGTGAAGATGTCTGCGATATTGTCCGCACTCCGAACATGCTCGACCATAAGAGATCCTCCCAACACCTTTTCACGAATGAAATGGTGCTCAATCTCAATATGTTTGGTCCTCGCGTGACAGACTGGATTGTTAACCAGTTTGAGAGCACTCTCATTGTCCCCGCGTAGCATAGTGGGACCTCAAACCTCCTCATGAACATCCTCTACCAACCTCCTGAGCCAAACGGCTTCCTGAGCTGCCAAGGCCGAAGCCTTGTATTCTGCTTCTCTGGTAGATACGGACACCGAATCCTACTTTTTGTTGCATCAAGAGATAGCTGTGGGGCCCGTCATAAAGACATAACTAGACGTTGATCTCCGATCATCCACGTCTCCCCCGTAGTCAGCATCCATGTATCCATGCAACTCCAAGTTTGACCATCTCCTAAACAGGAGACCCAAATCAGAGGTCGACTTCACATTTTTCAGAATCCCTTTTGCCGCTAGAAGATGAGTCTTCTGTGGCTCCGCCATGTACCGACTCACTTTGCCAACTGCATAAGCAATATCAGGCCTCATGATGGTCAAGTAAATCAAGCTCCCAACCAGAGCTCGGAACACCAACGGATCAGATAGAACTCTTCCCTCATCCTTCCAAAGTTTATGATGTTGTTCCAGAGGTATAGAGCTGCTCTTCCCTTCTTCCATGCCAAATCGTTTCACGATTCGCTCCGCATATCCTTCCTGAGAAATGAGCACTCCGCTCTCCCTCCTCTGAACCTCGAGTCCAAGGAAATTGTGAAGCTCCCCAGATCCTTCATCTCGAACCTGATAGCAAGCTCAGCTCTCAGCCTTGCTACCGCCTCCTTTGAGTTCCTGGTGACAATCATGTCATCCACATACAGCAGCACAATAACCCGAAGTGCCCCCTCCTTCTTGACGAACAAGCTAGAATCAGAGTCTGAAGCAAAGAACCCGCAGAATAGAAGATATTCCGCGATCTTTCCAAACCACGCCCGAGGCGCTTGCTTCAAACCATATAGGGCCTTCTTCAATTTGCAGACGTAGTCCGGACGATCCTCCGAAATGAAACCTGGTGGCTGGTTCATGAAGATATCCTTGTCAATCTCTTCATATAAGAAAGCATTCTTAACATCGAGTTGCCAAATCTCCCATCCACAAGATGCCGCCAAAGCAATAACAAATCTGACCGAAGTCATCTTTGCCACAGGACTAAACGTCTCATCATAATCTTCACCATACTGCTGTGAGAATCTGCGAGCTACAAGGCGAGCCTTGTATCGATCGATCATGCCGTCAGCTTTCTTCTTGAGCTTGTAAACCCATTTGCATGTTACAGGAGTAATGCCCTTAGGCCTGGGCACTAGAGACCAAGTCTCATTCTTCTTGAGAGCATCCATCTCTTTTTGCATAGCAATATCCCACTGCTTCACGCCTTTGGCTTTCTCAAAGCTCGATGGCTCCCTCTCATCCAAGGGACCAGCGAAGAAACATGAGACGAAGCTCACCATGTTTCCTCTTGCATATCGATCTGGTGGCTTGATAGTCCTCTTTGACCTCCTAAGAGGTTGCACCTGACTAACCACCTCCTCAGCTGCTTCTTCTGTGCAAGCTCCTCTTCCAGACAAACATGGAGCATCGCTCCCCCTGCTTCCAGAACCTGAAGCCTCCATCTCAGAGCTTGACACAGCTGGAGCTCCTGGTGAAACAGGCAACTCCACTTGAAGATTTCCTGCAGATTTCTCTGCTTCATCAACCCTGCTCTCTTGTAGTTCAACTCCTGAACTCCCCTTGTAGGAAGTCACATCATCGAACACCACATCCCGAGAAACCGCTGATCTCCGTGTCTCAGGATCCATGCATCTCCATCCTTTCTTCCGCCATCATACCCAACAAAAACTAGCTTCCTTGCTTTCGCATCTAGCTTTGTCCGAAGAGCATCAGGAATATGCACATAACAGGTTGACCCGAACACCCGAAGGTGAGCAACACTCGGTTTCTCCTTGAACATCAGTTCATGAGGGGTCTTCATGTTGATAGGACTTAGAGGCATCCTGTTGATGACGTAAGCCGCACAAGACATTCCCTCCGCCCAAAAGGACTTTGGGATACTCTTGGCATGAAGCCATCATTTGCAGGTTTCCGTCAGATGATGGATCTTCCTCTCCGCAACGCCATTCTGCTGTGGAGTATAGGCACAAGTGAGCTCTCTCCGAACGCCGTGTTTCCTGCAAAAACTTGAGAACTCACCAGAGGTGAACTCCCCACCATTGTCAGTTCTCAATTTTTTCACCCGCAGGCCTAACCGACCTTCCACCAGCTCCTTGAATTCCACAAATTTCGCAAAGGCTTCTGACTTCTCTTTTAAGAAATACACCCAGACATATCTGGTGTAATCGTCAATCAACACCAGCATGTATCTATTTCCTTCAAGGCTTGGGGTGGCTGTCGGTCCCATCAAATCACCGTGAATGCATTCCAACGGCGCTTTGTATCTAGTTTGCGTTTTATCAAATGGAAGTCAGTGAGACTTACCAAACTGACTTCCAGCACAAACATGACCATCTCCAAAAGAGGACAAGCTAGGCAAGCCCTTGATAAGACCCTTACCGCCATAGCCTTCAATTTGTCCATGCCAACATGCCCCAACCTTTCATGCCAGATAGTCGCGCTATCGTTGATCTTCATCTTATCAACATAAGTACTTGTCGATAACACGAACAAGTCCTTCACCCTCTTTCCAACATGGATAACGTCTCCTTTTATCTCCGGTTGAGTTTTAAGAAACTTCACTTCTGTTGGGCCAAACAGAACATGATAACCCGCATCGACAACATTGGTCACAGAGAAGAGATTCTTATTCATAACAGGCACGTGATAAACACTCCTCAACGTGAGTGGACCCTTATCACTGCTCAGGGAGACAACACCTTCTTGTTCGACAGCATGAACAGAATTATCAGCCGTAATGATAGCAGCGTTACCTGAGTAAGGCGCCAAAGAAGAGAACTTTGATTCATCCCCGGTGAGATGATGTCCACACCCTGAATCAACAATCCAATCCTCTTCGAAGTTGATGGCAGCCAAGTCCTTAACGGGCATCGCTGTCATATTAGCCGCAAAGGCTCCTCCCCATCCAGCTTCTTCAGACTTTGGCTTCTCCTTCTCTGCTACATGTCCGGACTGAAGATAAACCCGACAATCCTTCTTGAAGTGGCCGGTCTTATTGCACCTGAAGCACCTTGGTCCATCTCCCTTCTTCTTCCCATCAGACTTAGAAGCATAACCCCTATCCTGCTGACCTGAAGTAGAGGGTCCATCTTAACCCGGCTTCTTCTTCTCCCACTTCTTCTTCATCTTCCCAGAGAATAACACATCACTATCTCCCCCAGAGATAGAAGTCCCCGCCATTTGTCTTGCCAAACTTTCTTGCGAAGCAAGTAAGTTCTCTAGCTCCAACAGAGCTGGTTGATTGGCCTAACCTTGAACTGAAGTCACAAAGGCAAGATACTCCTTTCGCAACCCGCGAATGATATGCCTCTTCAGTTTTGCCTCCGAGATGGGCTCATCAGGGTCCAATGCAGAAATCTCTGCTGTGAGGTTCTTCATCTTGAGAAAGAAAGTAGAAATCGAAAGATCTCCTTGAGAGGCTTTCGCCAACTCATTTTCAAGAAAATGTAGCCGTGCTACATTCTTCTTATTGAACAATCCATCCAAGGACGTCCAAATCTCAGCAGCAGATTTACATCCAATGATGTGATCAAACAGCTCCGGTGAGATAGCCCTCTTGAGAGTGAACTCTGCCTTAGCATTCGTCCTCCTCCAAAGTCTCACTTCTGCCATATTATCTCCTACTAGAAAAACCTCTTGTGTGTCTTCTCCTCCAACGATCTCCCATAGATCCTCGCCAAGTAAATAGCTCTTCATACACGACCTCCATTTCTTATAGTTAGTCGTAGTAAGAAGTTCAATACAAAGCCCTCTTGCGAATCCGCCTTCCATGGAAATCTATGTGGTCTCTTCTTCACAAAGACGATGGCAACTCAAGTTGATCACTGCTTATCCGCTCCAACAACCTCGCTTTGATACCATGTTAAAATTTTTGAAATTGGACCGTTTAGGAGTAAGCACGAGTTGCATCAACTGAGTTAAAGCCAAACAACCATAATGCCACACAGCAACACAAGAAACTTTATTGAAACACAATCTTCATTTACATTGCAAGGTATACATGGCGAGACATGATTCATCAGAATCACGGAGACGAGAAGAACAAAACACACCAAAAAAGCAAAGCTGGCGGCTAGACAAGCTCAAACCGCATAAGCCGCACCACTCCAGAACTCGCCCGACTTATCCTGAGATCGCACGAACAGAAATCGGACAGACTGCCAGCACTGCCAGACCGCACCTCAGACCGCACGAACTGGAGCTTATTGGAACAAGGAACTGAAGCTGTCGCCAGACCGTAACTCAGATCGCCTAGCCGCTGAAGGTCGCCTGATCGCTGAGCTCGCTGCGAACAGCACAAGAACAAACATAAACCAACTCGCAGACAGACCGCTGCCGAGATGTTTATTATAGCCGCTGGGAATCACCAAGGAAGAAGACCGCAACCTGCTGATCGCAAACCTGCGAACACAACAAACAGTCAGCTCGCTTCCGAGACCGCCCGACCTCAAAGTGAGACCGCACGAATTAACCCAGGCTCAGTTCTTACAGTTCTCGTTTTGAATGACGGGCCATGCACCCCTATTTATAGGAGGGTAAACAGATGTCGTCACCGCACAAACCGGGATACAGTCACCACCCGTCAGATCGCCAGCGGTCTTAAAGGACAGACCGCGCGATCAGACCACGTGGACGATTATCCGACCAAGACCGCAGAACAGCAGGCAGCTCGCGCACAAGCCGTGCGAACATGAGACCGCGCACAACCCGCGCGATCACAAAAGTACTCCTTCCTTAGACCACCAGGAGCAAACCAGGAAGCATCTGGCCGACTTAGGACATGTCGCCAGATCGCCAGGACAGACCGCCCGGATAGACGGTCATATAAGAACAACCCGCTCGGTCTTCCCACAAAGAAGACAGGCCAACCAAGTAGAACAACTCGGGAATAAACCGCAGCGAACAAGAACAAATCGGCCAGTCAGCAGATGACCAGAACAGTCCGGCAAATCCAGACCGGCAGATAACATACACAAGCCGCGCGGTCTCCGCGGTCTCCCAAACCAGACCGCCCGGTCTACTCCACACCACTTCAAAATTTCAAAAATCTTCAGTTACAGCCATCGGCCCATGGTCATCTAGAGTGACCTCATCCTCCTCTTCATCACTATCTGAATGTGATAGAGTGGCCCTGAATCCTATTCTGGCAGTAGAATAGTCTTCTTCTTCCTGATCAGCAAATAGCCCCAAGTAGGCTTCCTCCTCACCATCTGATTCTGAATATGAAGATTCAGATTCACTCCAGCTCTTGCCTTTCTTAGCTAGGAAGGATTTTTCTCCCTTCCTCTCCTTCTGGTGATGAGGCTTCTTGTCACCTCTCTCCTTTCTCTTGACTGGGCAGTCAGCAATGACATGTCCAGGATTACTACAGCAATAACAAATTATGTTAGTTGAAACATGTTTACTAGTTTTAGAGTCATACCTGTCCCCTTTGGGATGTTGCCTCTCAGATCTGTAATGATCCTTCTTGGGATGAGAAGAGGAGGAAGATTTGTTCTTCCATTGTTTCCTCTTGATTATCTTCTTGAACTGCCTTGTGAAGGCAGCAAACTCCTCATCAGAAGAGGAGCTGTCTGATTTGCTGCTCTCAGATTTCTCAAATTCAGCAGCCTTTCTTGGAGGTGACTGCACTCTAACCTTGTTCCTCTTAGAGCTTTCAGCCTTGAGAGCAACAGATCTCTCCTTTGTGTGAGCCCTGGAGGAAGAGTCCTCCTCCTTTCTTGCAGAAAGCTGCAGCAGTTTCCCAAATAGTGTATGAGTGGGGGTTTCTCCAAGTCTTGCCCCTTCCCTGATTGCACAGATTTTAGTGTCCCATTCTCTAGTTAGAGATCTAAGGAACTTGTCATTAAGTTCATAATCTGTGAACACCCTTCCATAGGTTCTTAGTTCATTTACAATCCTAAAGAACCTTTCATAGCACATGGAGATATTCTCCTGGCTTAGCTGTCTGAAGGCTTCATACTCCTGATTGAGGAGTGACTTTCTATCATCCCTTACTTCAGTTGTTCCCTCCATATAGACAACCAATGTGTCCCACATTTCCCTGGCAGTTTGGCAGTGTACCAAGTTCTGAAATGTAGTGTCATCAATGGCATTTACTATTATGTTTTGGGCTCTCTTGTCCATTGTGTACAATGCTATCTCATCATTGGTCAGCTCAGAAAATACCTTAAGTACTTTTCTAGTAGGGTCAATAGTGGAGACTTTCTCAAAGGTATAAGGACCATTTTTGACAGTCAAAAAGATCCTTGGGTCTGATGCTTCCATGAATAGCCTTACCCTTTGCTTCCATATGCCAAAGTTTTCTTTGGAGCATATAGGCAACTTCATTGACCCCAACTCCTTCTTCATTCCACAGTTGGCCATTTGATTTCAGATTTGACTACTCCTGTATAGGATCTGATCAGATTGTTAAGTCTTTTTGATCAACCTCGCTCTGATACCACTTGATAGTTTATATAGGTGTAGTCAATAATACCTAGAGGGGGGGGGGGGGTGAATAGGTTTTACTTATTTTCTTTGTTTAAACCCAATGTTTCTAGCTGCAGAAAACACAAGCACAGAAAACACACAAGGATGTATAGAGGTTCCTCAAGACAGGGTGTCTTGAGTAGTCCTCTTTCCCCCCTTCACCTTTCTAACAATGAGTTAGACAAGGCCACAAATTCCAATCTCGTCTCCTTGAGCTTACACCACAAGTTCCTCAGAATTTCTCAGATCAACAGTGATCCTACCTCAGGCACAGCAGCCCTACACTCAGGCTCAACAGCCCTACCCCTCAGGCTCAACAGCCCTACACCTAAGGCTCAACAGCCCTACACCTCAGGCTCAGCAGCCCTACAGCTCAGAGTTATGAAACTCCTACCACTCAGAAATCCCACAGATTTCCTACCTCAGACCTATCAAGAAGTCCTACCACTCAAGCTGTCAACACAGCTTTACACACAGGCTCAACAACCTTTCACTCAGGCAACAATGCCTTACAAAGATATAATAGAGTTTGAGCTAGATACAAAGACAAAAGGTTTACTCTTAGGTCTTCTGAATCCTTTCTTCAGATCTGAAAACAACAGCTTCAGATTTGTATCACCTTGATCTTCTCCTTCTGCAAAGCAGAAGATCAACTTGCCCTTCTTGAGTTTGTACAGGAAGAGCTAACTAATCTCACTTAGAAGATTAACTTCAGCTGCAGAGAACGACTTTAACTAGCTGAAACATGAATGCTCGATTGCGGCGTACAGCAACGGCTTTCTCAATGGAACAATTCTTGTTGTTGTGCCCTAGCTTGTTCTTTTATACCTCCAGAAGGCTTCAACGGCTATATCTATCCTCCTGACATAGTATGGGGAAGATTGGACTTGCTTTTCCTTCTCAAATGTCATTTGCGCCAAAAGCAGATCCCGTCAACACATCTGGATCTGTCTCAGCGGTTGGGCTGAGACGGCATCCAGTCTCAGCGGTTGGGCTGAGACAGCTTCCAGTCTCAGCAGCAGCTCCAGTCCCCTTCTCAGCGGTTGCTCCAGTCTCCTTCTCAGTGGATCCACTGAGACGGCTCCTTGTCTCAGCGGTTCTGACCCTTCGTCTCAGCGGTTATGCTGAGACTGATCTTCATCTCCTTGTAGATGATTTCTTCTTATCTAAGGCCATGATTGGCCCTTCCTTTTGAGACACCTGTGCCTGTATATCCTACACAAGTATAGTTTTGTTAAATACAATATGTCCTTAGCATTGAGAGTGATGCCTCTTCAAATCAAGGTAATATTGAGGACAATATACCCAACAGTAGCTGTCGCCAGACCGCAACTCAGATCGCCTAACCGCTGAAGGTCTCCTGATCGTTGAGCTTGCTGCGAACAGCACAAGAACACCATAAACCAGTTCGTAGACAGACCGATGTCGAACTATTTATTCAAGCCCCTGAGAATCACCAAGGAAGGAGACCGCAATCTGCTGACCGCAAACCTGCGAACACAACAAACAGTCAACTCGCTTCTGAGGCCGCCAGACCTCAAAGTTGAGACCGCACGAATTAGCACAGGCTCTAGTTCTTACAGTTCTCATTATGAATGATGGTCCATGCACCCCTATTTATAGGCGACAAGACGGATGTCATCACCGCCACAAAAGAGATACAATCACCACCCGTCAGATCGCCGGCGGTCTCAAAGAGCAGACCGCACGATCACATCACTTGGACAACCTTCCGTCCAAGACCGCAGATCAGCAAGCAGACCGCGCACAAGCCGCGCGAACACGAGACCCTCCTTCCTTAGTTCGCCAAGGGAAAACCAAGAACCATCTGGCCGACTTCAGACAAGTTGCCAGATCGCCAGCACAAGTCGCCCGGTCAGGCGGTTACATAAGAACAGACCGCCCGGTCTTCCAACAAAGAAGACAGGCCAATCAAGCAGAACAACTCAGACCGCAGCATACAAGAACAGACCGGCCAACCAGTAGACCGCTAGAACAGACCGGCAGAGTACAACACAGACCGCACGGTCTCTGCGGTCTCCCAAAATTAGACCGCCAGTCACCTCCACTTCACTTCAACAATTTCAACACTCCCCTTGAAGTGGGAAGTGGAAACTAGCCCGAGTAAACTCCGCAACCGAGTAAACGTTCCCTTCGCCAGCGGCTTTGTGAAGATGCTGCAACATTGTCCGCAATCCGAACAAGCTCGACCATAAGAGATCCTCCCAACACCTTTTCACGAATGAAATGATGCTCAATATGCCTGGTCCTCGCGTGACAGACTGGATTATTAACCAGCTTGAGAGCACTCTCATTGTCCCCACGTAGCATAGTGGGACCACGAACCTCCTCATGAATGTCCTCCACCAAGCTCCTGAGCCAAACGGCTTCCTGAGCTTCCAAGGTCGAAGCCTTGTATTCCGCTTCTGTGGTAGATACGGACACCGAGTCCTGTTTTTTGCTGCACCAAGAAATAACTGTGGGGCCCGTCATAAAGAAAAAACTAGACGTTGATCTCCGATCATCCACGTCTCCCCCGTAATCAGCATCCATGTATCCATGCAACTCCAAGCTCGACCCTCTCCTATATAGGAGACCCAAATCAGAGGTCGACTTCACATATTTCAAAATTCCTTTTGCCGCCAGAAGATGAGGCTTTCGTGGCTCCGCCATGTACCGACTCACTTTGCCAACTGCATAGGCAATATGAGGCCTCGTGATGGTCAAGTAGATCAAGCTCCCAACCAGATCTCGGAACACCAACGGATCAGATAGAACTCTCCCCTCATCCTTCCGAAGTTTATGATGCTGTTCCAGAGGTATAGAGCTGCTCTTCCCTTCTTCCATGCCGAATCGTTGAACGATCCGCTCCGCATATCCAGCCTGAGAAACGAGCACTCCGCTCTCCCTCCTCTGAACCTCGAGTCCAAGGAAATGGTGAAGCTCACCCAGATCCTTCATCTCAAACCTGATAGCAAGCTCGGCTCTAGGCCTCGCTACTGCCTCCTTCGAGTTCCCGGTGACAATCATGTCATCCACATACAGCAGAACAATAACCCAAAGCGCCCCCTCCTTCTTGACGAACAAGCTAGAATCAGAGTCTGAAGCTAAGAACCCGCAGAATAGAAGATACTTCGCGATCTTCCCATACCACACCCGAGGCGCTTGCTTCAACCCATACAGGGCCTTCTTCAGTTTGCAGACGTAGTCCGGACGATCCTCCGAGATGAAACCCGGTTGCTGGATCATGAAGATATCCTTGTCAATCTCTCCGTATAAGAAAGCATTCTTCACGTCGAGCTGCCAAATCTCCCATCCACTGGATGCCGCCAAAGCAATAACAAATCGAACCGAAGTCATCTTTGCCACTGGACTGAACGTCTCATCATAATCTTCTCCATACTGCTGTGTTCACTGGCTAACCGCAGCGCAGGGATAGGTAGATAAACCCGCGAGCCACAAGGCAAGCCTTGTATCGCTCGATCGTTCTGTCAGCTTTCTTCTTGAGCTTATAAACCCACTTGCATGTCACAGGGGTAATGCCCTTGGGCCTGGGCACTAGAGACCAAGTCTCATTCTTCTTGAGAGCATCCATCTCCTCTTACATAGCAATGTCCCACTGCTTCACGCCTTTGGCTTTCTCAAAGCTCGATGGCTACCTCTCATCCAAGGGACCAGCAAAGAAATATGAGACAAAGCTCACCATGTTTCCTCCTTAGTATCGATCAGGTGGCTTGATAGTCCTCTTCGACCTCCTAAGAGGTTGCTCCTGACTAACCACCTCCTCAGCTGCTTCTTCTGTGTTAGCTCCTCTTCCAGATGAACTTGGAGCATCGCTCCTCCTGCTTCCAGAACCTGAAGCCTCCATCTCAGAGCTTGACACAGCTGGAGCTCCTGGTGAAACAGGCAACTCCACTTGAAAATTTCCAGCAGCCTTTCCTTCTTTATCAACCCTGCTCTCCAGTAGTTCAACTCCTGAACTCCCCTTGTATGAAGTTACTTCATCGAACACCACATCCCGAGATACCACTGATCTCCGTGTCTCAGGATCCATGCATCTCCATCCTTTCTTCCGCTCATCATACCCAACAAAGACTAGCTTCCTTGCTTTCGCATCTAGCTTTGTCCGAAGAGCATTAGAGATATGCACATAACAGGTTGACCCGAACACCCGAAGATGTGCAACACACTACTTCTCCTTGAACATCAGTTCGTGAGGGGTCTTCATGTTGATAGGACTTAGAGGCATCCTGTTGATGACGTATGCTGCACAAGACATTCCCTCTGCCCAGAAGGACTTTGGGATACTCTTGGCATGAAGGCAGCAATTGCAGGTTTCCGTCAGATGATGGATCTTCCTCTCTACATCGCCATTTTGCTGTGGAGTATGGGCACAAGTGGGCTCTCTCCGAACGCCGTGCTTCCTGCAAAAACTTGAGAACTCACCAGAGGTGAACTCCCCACCATTGTCAGTTCTCAAATTTTTCGCCCACATGCCTAACCGACCTTCCACCATCTCCTTGAACTCCACAAACTTAGCAAAAGCTTCCGACTTCTCTTTCAGAAAATACACCCAGACATATCTGGTGTAATCGTCAATCAACACCAATGTACAACCCCGATATTCGCCAGGCAAAGAGGCACGGTTTAAGAAGGCAACAGGATTAAGGGAGTAGTAAGGGATGGAGGCCTTAGGGCCAAAGACTCGGAGGGCTCACTGAGAGGCGAGCGAGAAGGGTCGGTGAGATAAACGCTTGCAGGCAGTTTGAGGAAGTTGTCTGAGTTCGACGAAAGGAGTACTGTGTTCGACGAATTCTTCCGTGTTCATCGAACTCACCTGACTTCGTCGAGCTCACCCATTTTCGGGGAAATCATTAGAAGTCGACAAAGTGTGCTATACTCATTAAAGCTAGAGGGACGGTCTCGCAAGAGGAGTCACGAGATCCAGACCTCGGCAGATATCTTCATAAGACTGGGCCAAGCGAGGGCTGACAAACCAATACCTCGCCGGTCGCTGGCAGAGGAGACCCAGGTTCAGTGAATAGGTGTTCAGCGAAATGTGTTCAGAGCACGACAAAGTCAATAGGCGATCTCGCAAGAAGGCTCGCGAGTTTAGAGCCTCAGCGTCCAGCGAGCTCAATTCTGCATTCAACGAATGTCGAACGGAGCTCAGCATTCATCGGACGGCGCATAACGAACAAAATATTTTCTATAGCAGCGCGGAGGCGGTCTCGCGGGAAGGCTCGTGAGACCGGACCTCGGCAGATACCACCAGGAGGGGCCAGTGAGGTCCTCGCAGGGCGATAGCCTAGGAGAGGCATCGCGAACAGGGCCCGCGAGAAGGCCCGCGAGAGCTTCGGCAGTAAGGTTCTCGTAGTCCCTTGCCCATAGGTCGATAAGGTCAAATTACCCTTCCACCCTTGGTTGTCTGCCTCTAGCCTCTCTAAACAGCGGAGTTTAGCTGTTAGCAGACCCATTTGGGGTGCGGATAGTAAAATCAAAAGGCGGGATCCTGCTATTTGTAGGCCATATCAGAAAACCTATAAATAAGACCTAAAGGGCACCTTTTGAGAGACTTCACTTCAACTTGTTTCTCCTCAGGCTCTCCTTGGCTAGCATTTCCAGAGCTCCCCAAGTTGCCCGAGTCTCAGCTTTGGCTTGGGAGGGGAAGCGCTCAACGATCTACCGGGTTAGTGGAGGGACCTCCTCGCTGAGACTAAGGTCTTAGTCATTTTCCTAGTCTTCAGTCTACCTTCTCCGAGGGATAAGTAAGGGATAGCTGCCCCTCATTTCGGTGAGGGCCCCGAGCTCCACAAGAGGCTAAAAAATCGATTTCAACATTTTGGTGCGGTGAGCGTGGAGTGCGGCTGATCCAAGAAAGTTCCAAGGAGCAGATATGGTAGGAGGCAAGGATCAAAGCGAGGAGTTCAGCGAGTCACCGTAGGTTGTGACGCCGAGGATGTTCGCGGATTTCAGGAGGGAGGTGCTCGACACCTTCGGACTCACTGTCGCAGCACTGCGAAGTGAGTTTGCGACCCCAGCGCCTTGGGAGACCCCTCCTCCAGCAGCAGTTGGCGTGAATGCCCGGGGAGGAAGTGTCGGAAAGGAAGTCGCCGGAGGGTCGGCGCAAGACCTAGAGAGGCGAGTGATGTTCGCCAGCCCGGCGAGCTCATTGCCGGCGAGCTCTGTGCCAGCAAGCGCGGCGCAGGAAAGCATGCGCTCGGAGGATGAAACGATAGTGGGGGTGGTTCAGGTGAGCGTCTCTCTCGCGAGCGCAGTCCCGGCGAGCCAGGGTCAGGCAAGGGAGCTCGGGGGTGTGTGGAGCGAGAAGGGATAGCAGAAGGGGGGAGTCCCTTCTATGAGCTGATGCTTTCCGCACCTGTCCCGACAGGGTTCAGAGAGTGGGATAGGGTGTACTACAACGGCAGGGAAGACCCTGTCCAGCACCTCCAGTCTTTCGAAGACTCGGTCTCAATCAGGCCGATGTCAGATGCCTTCAAGTGTCGGCTTTTTGCCGTCACCCTCAAAGAGAAGGTCAGGGATTGGTTCCACCAACTCCCTGTTGGGTCAATCTATGCCTTTGAAGACTTGCGCCGAAGCTTCCTTTTGCAATTCTCAACTTCAAAGAAAAGGAAGAAGGACGCCGAGTCTCTCTTCAAAGTGAAGCAGGAGCCGAAGGAGTCGTTGGCCCGCAACGTGGATCGGTTCCAGGAAGAAGTGTTGCTCACTCAGGAGATGCCTGGGTTTGCACTCCAACTCGCCTTCACCGTCGGGCTAAGGGAAAGCTTTTTCAAAATGGCTTTGAAGAGGAAATCCCCCGTCTCCTACGAGGAGTTGATGGAGAGGGTGGCGAAAGAGATTGAGAGTGAGGAGGCCAACCCAGAGCTTACCAAGAGGCTAGCAAAGCTCAGTGAGCCAGAGGTCAGGCAGCTGGAAGTAAGGAGAAGGGAAGAGCCCAGGGCCCCGGAGGGGGAGTGGAGGCAGCGTGCCGAAGGAATGCAAGGTCAGAGAAGAGGTTACGGCCCAGGAAGGGGTAACTTCTATGGAGGTCAAGGAAGACCCCATCAGTTGAGATGGAGGCAGGGTCCGAGGCCATTGCCTCCCCCCCCCCCCCAGCAAGCCATGGCGATCAGGCGGGGAAGAGGAGGAAGAGGAAGAAGAGAAGAGGCTAGAGAAGAAGCAGGAGCAGGGAGAAGGAGGGGGAATAGGATGGCGGAAGGCGAGATAGGGGAGTTGACGTTGCCGTATTGTGACTTCCACGATAAGGAAGGTCATGCGACGACCACCTGCCCAGAGTTCCTGGAAACAAAAAGGGGTCGAGTGCCTGTGCCGAGGCAACAACAGCCGGTGAGAATTGAGGAGGTCGATCCTCGAGAGGAGGAGGAGGAAAGGTGTGAAGACAGAGTTGATGTTGGGAGTAGTGGAGTGATCAGGGTGATCCGTGGGGGGTAGGGGTGGAGGCAACCCGCAAGGCTAGCCTCCATACCATCTATCGGCGGAGCGTGGCCTCAACATCCACCGTTCCACCCCCAGCGGAGAAAATTACTTTCTCCCAGAAGGACATGCCAGGATATGAAGACTCGTTCTGCGATGCGCTGGTCATCCAGACCGCCATCGAGAACTTCACCGTCTCGCGGATTCTAGTCGATAACAGGAGTTCGGTCAACATCATCTTCAAGCAGGCGTTTGACGAAATGAAGGTGGAGGCCCGGAGGGTGTAGGCCTCAGACGGTCCCCTATTTGGTTTTTCGGGGGAAAGGAAGGAGGTAGAGGGTGGAGTGGGGCTCCATGTGACTCTCGGAGGGCAGTCCCAGAACTACCGCTTCATGATAGTGGATGCCCCGAGCAGCTACAGCGCCATCTTCGGATGGCCTCTCATCAGCACGTTTCGATGCGTCCCTTCCAGCTTCCACCAGTGCCTCAAGTTCAACGCGGGTGGAATTCAGGTCCGGGTCCTGGGAGACCCCAAGGTGGCAAGACAGTGCTATGTGATGCCTGTCAACACCATCACCTGGATGGGAGAAGCAGAGGAGTGGGATAAGGTGATGGAGGAGGCGGCAGAAGCCAGAGGTGAGGAGGTCGAAGAGGAGAGGATGGAGAAAGAGGATGTTCATGCCCAGGAAGGGGTCGATGAGGGGCCCACGACGGAGGGACGAGAAGAAGAGGAGAAAGAAGACGGTGCCCAGGAAGGAGGGGCAGAGGAGTTGTTGTTGGTAGGAGAGGAAGAGATGGAGGAGAGAGCCCAAGCGCTCGCTTGCGGCGGAGAGAAGGAAAGTGCTCGGGGAGAGAAATCTAGGTTGGAGGCCGTGGAGGAGATCGTTGAGCTTGAGGTCACCACTCGGCTTGGGGTGGTGGAGAAGATCTGGATCAGCGGAGAGCTCAGTTCGAAGGAGCAGGCAGAGATCCTAGCCTGCGTGCAGAAGAATGTGGATGTCTTCGGGAGCGGCGCGGAGATGCCCGGGATTGATGCGGATGTGGCTTGCCACCACCTCAACCTCGACCCTAGCACCCACCCCATCCGACAAAAGCGGAGGGCCATTGCAGACAAGCTGGAAGGACCCATCCGAGAGGAGGTGGGTAAACTCCTGCAAGCAGGTTTTGTATCGGAGATCCAGTAGATAGGCTGGATCTCCAACGTAGTCATGGTAAGGAAGGGAGGAGGTAAGTGGAGAATGTGTATCGACTTTTCACTAATTAATAAATCATGCCCGAAAGATTGCTACCCCCTGCCTAGAATCGACGCGCTGGTTTACTCAGCCGTTGGTTTCTCTGTAATGTCTTTCTTAGATGCTTTTTCAGGTTATCACCAAATTCGCATGCACCCCCCGGACATCAAAGATGCCTCCTTCTTCACGGGTGACGGATGTTACTATTATAAGATGATGCCCTTTGGGCTCAAGAATGTAGGTGCCACATACCAATGGATGATGGATAGGGTCTTTCGCGAACAAAAGGGAAAAAACTTAGAAGTCTATGTTGATGATCTCATGGTAAAGTGCCGGGACCTTGGGTCTCACCTCCGAGATCTTGAGGAGATGTTTGGGACCTTGCAGAAGTACAAGATGAAACTCAACCCCTTGAAGTATGTCTTCGGGGCTAGTCGAGGGAAATTCCTAGGTCATTTGCTCACCCCGGCAGGGGTAGATCCTAACCCAGACAAGGTCAGGGCGATAATGGAGTTGGGGTCGCCAAGAAACCCGAAGGAGGTTCAGAGCCTCACGGGGAAGCTGGCCGGACTTAGCAGGTTCCTCTCCAAGGCAGGAGAGAAGTGCGCGCCCTTCTTCAAGTTACTGAGGGGGAACAAATGAATGGACCCCGAAGTGCGAGGAAGCATTTCAGGCTTTGAAAGAGCAACTCACCCAAACCCCCCTACTTCAAGGGCCGAGGCCGGGAGAAGACCGATCCCTATACCTGGGAGTAGGATCTGAGGCGGTAAGTTCAGTACTAATCTGGGAGGAAGGAAGAAAGCAATTCCCTATATACTATGCCAACCGAGTGCTAAAGAAGGCGGAGCTCTGGTACCCAATTTTGGAGAAGTTGGCTTTCGCATTAGTGGTGGCGGCTCGGAGGCTCCGGCCCTACTTTCAGGCGCATTCAATCAAAGTAGTGACAGATCACCCGCTTCGCAAAGTCATGGAAGGGGTGGAACACTCGGGAAGGTTAGCGAAGTGGTCCGTGGAGCTGAGTGAGTTCAACATTACGTTCATCCCTAGGGCGTCAATCAAGGCCCAAGCAGTGGCAGACTTCATGGCCGACTACACATCCAAAGTGGGGGAACATGAACCGCCTCCCCTAGTGGCGTGGAAGATGTTGGTGGATGGTGCGTCAGGAAAGCATTCCTATGGAGGGGGAATCATCCTGGTAAGCCCTCAAGGTACAAAGATCGAACAAGCTTTGAACATCCACTTCCCAATTACCAATAACCAAGCTGAGTACAAAGCGGTGATAGTGGGCCTTCGGCTGGCCTGGGAACTGGGAGTGCGAGATGTGGAGGTCTCGACGGACTCCATGGTGGTGGCATGCCAAGTCCATGGAGATTTTGAAGCAAAGGACCCGACTCTCCAGCGGTACCTAGAGAAGGTCAAAGGAGTCATCGGGCGATTTTGCACCTTCTCCTTCAAACACGTGCCAAGGGAGGAGAGCACCCCCGCAGTCCTCCTAGCCAATTCGGTCCCTGAGCAGGGGGAATGGTTTCGGAACTCTTCCGACCCACCATTGATGAAGGAGAACTGGTGGAGATAGATCAGCGGATCTCGTGGACATAGACAGACGACGCTTTAGGTATAAGTCAGCTTATTATTCCTTGCATGCAAGTGGACTATATAGGAAGACTCTCTCAGGACTCCTGGCCCGTTGTGTTTCCGAGGAGGAGGTCCCGAAAGTCCTGGAAGAAATTCACTCCGGGGAGTGTGGCAGTCATTCCGGCAGCCAAACCCTGGAGGGGAGGGTGTTGATACAAGGCTACTTCTGGCCCACCCTCAGCAAAGTTGCGGCGGAGTTCGCAAGAAGATGTTCAAAGTGCCAGCTCTATGCTCCACCCCAACTCCTCCCAGCCCAGAGGCTTCGAACCATCACGGCTCCCTGGCCTTTTGCCATATGGGGGTTGGACCTAGTTGGCCCTTTCCCTCAAGCTAGTGGCCAAAGAAGGTTCTTACTGGTCATGATCGATTACTTCTCCAAATGGGTAGAAGTGAAGGCGCTCGCCAAGGTAACATCTCAGGTTGTGAGGAATTTTGTGTGGGGAGAAATAATTTGCAGGCACGCCTCCCCCTGGCTATAGTGACGGACAATGGGCCACAATTTGCTAGCGAAGAGTTTGTTAGCTTCTGCACCCAGCTTGGCATCGACCTCAGGTTCGCATCGGTTCACCACCCGAGGAGCAACGGCCAGGTGGAGGCGGCAAATAAAGTACTCGTCAACTTACTAAAGAAGAAGGTGGAAAACCTCCGGGGGAATTGGGTAGAGCAGCTACCATCCGTTCTCTGGGCCCTGAGGACTACCCCTAACACCGCCACCGGGAAGACCCCGTTCAAACTTTCTCATGGGTCTGAAGCAGTCCTTCCCATAGAGTTCGACGTAAAAACCCCCAGGGTGATCGCCGCAGGTGAAGGAAATGAAGTGTGGCTAGTGGCCAATGATGAGGAACAAAGGCTATCCTTGGACCTGGTGGAGGAACTCCGGGACCAGGCCACCATCAGGCAGGAGGAAATCAAGCGACGAATGGCTCGATATTTTGACAAGCACATCCGAGTAAAGCACTTTCAGAAAGGAGATATGGTCTTGAAAAAGGTCGAAGTGGCCGGAAGAGGGGCCGCGGTAGGTAAGCTTAACCCCAATTGGGAGGGTCCATACATTGTAAGCGAAGTACTCAAGTCGGGGGGTATCACCTCCAAGATGTGGAAGGGGTACCTCTGGGCCGAGCCAGAAGTGGAGACGATTTGAAGCGATTCTACCCTTGAAAGTTTTATTATGATATTAGTTGAATACTTTACTTCTTCACTTGACAGTTATAGCTGTTATGTGAGGGCAGGCAAGGTGACAAATATTGGTGTTGGAATGACCCTGATCGATTGCGCTCCCGGGCTCTCACTAGACGGGGGGTTTCAGGTTGATCTCAAGAGAGGCTAGCAAGGTGACAAGTATTGGTGTTAGAATGCCCCAGATCGATTCCGTTCCCGGACTCTCACTAGACAGGGGGTTTCATGTTGATCTCTGGAGAGGCTGGCAAGGTGACAAGTATTGGTGCTGGAATGCCCCAGATCAATTCCGCTCCCGGGCTCTCACTAGACGGGAGGTTTCAGGTTGATCTCTGGAGAGGCTGGCAAGGTGACAAGTATTGGTGCTGGAATGCCCCAGATCGATTCCGCTCCCGGGCTCTCACTAGATGGGAGGTTTCAGGTTTATCTCTGGAGAGGCTGGCAAGGTGACAAGTATTGGTGCTGGAATGCCCCAGATCGATTCCGCTCACAGGCTCTCACTAGACGAGGGATTTTAGGTTGATCTCTGGAGAGGCTGACAAGGTGACAAGTATTGGTGCAGGAATGCTCCAGATCGATTCCGCTCCCGGGCTCTCACTAGACGGGGGGTTTCAGGTTGATCCTTAGAGAGGCTGGCAAGGTGACAAGTATTGGTGCTGGAATGCCCCAGATCGATTCCGCTCCCTGGCTCTCACTAAACGGGGGGTTTCAGGTTGATCTCTGGAGAGGCTGACAAGGTGACAGATATCGATGCTGGAATGCATCAGGTCCATTCCGCTCCCGGGATCCCATTAGACGGGGGTTTCAGGTTGAGCACTGGAGAAGTTGACAAGGAGATGGGTTCTTCATAAGGTCAAGAGGATATGCCTCAGGTTGGCGAGCCTTCGGCGCTGACCCGGGCTTTCTCGCTCGGCAAGAAGAAAGATTTTGCACGATACTATATGAGCGGCGAGAATCAACCCTAAGCACTCCAGGGTATTCGGTGCTCAGCAGAGAAGTCGCCGGCACAGGACGGGAGGCGAGCTCTCACCGAGAAGGAAAGTACCTCTCGAAACCTAGAGAAAAATGCATACCTAAAGGGTAATAATCCTAAGGCAAATGGCGAAAGGCCAGAGCAGCCAAAAATGTCCTATGCCTATCTATTCGATAACGTAAGGTGCGAGAAAGATCATCGCGGGAATAACCTTCACAAAGACGAATATCGAGGCAAGCGAGAACGAGATATTAGCACAAAAAACAATACAACAGAAAGGGCGAGCACAATGCAAGGCCAAAAATACACATCTATGCATTTCACGGTTATATTTACAAGAGGCGGCGATCTCGCCAGCCCAAAACGAAATAGGAAATAAAACTAAAAATTACAAGCATCAGGAATCGCTCGCGAACCCTTCCTCGTCATCGCTGCTCTTCACTGGAGGAAGAGGGATAAAGAGCTCTGGGACGATGTCTTCAAAAGTCATGTCGGCCGCGTCGTTGGCTAGGAGATCGGCCTCCTTCAACGTCTGGAATATGTAGCGAGCTGACTCGGTGGACTCCAAGCAAATTTCCTCATCTCGCGATCGCCGCTCTTCCTTCAGACGGCGAGGAGAAGGGGGAACGACGGCACGAGCGAGCTCACAATTTCGGGATTTTAGCCCGGCCACCTCGCCCTCCAATTCCTGGATGTGAGCGTCGGCTCTTCCGGCGGCCTCGACATCCTGCAAGAAAGATAAATTTAAGGTACAAAATGGACGAAAGAAAGGAGGGTGACGAGATCTAGGTAACTCACCACACTGCCCTCCACGGTGAGCAGCTTTTCCTTTAGCTGCGCGTTCTCGGCAAGAAGCCCCTGATAGGCCCTCGCGAGCTCCACGTTCTGAAGCTCCAGTTGTAAGCAGTGCCTCCCCATCATGTGGGCAAGCTCGGCAGAGCGCAACTGAGACCTCGCGCTCTCAAAAGCGAGAGTCCTCGCAGTCTCGTCTTTGTAAGCCCCAGTGTCCTCGCGTCCATAGAGGACGAACGAGAAATCGAAGGTGTGGCCGCTAACGGTCTCCTTCTCCACCCAGGTAGGGAGGATGGTGGAGATGTCTGCCCAGTTCGTCTCCGGCTTCTAGTTCACCAAGAGCTCGCCGATCTCATCTCGGCGCCTCTGGCCGATACCGAAGTTATAATGGTTGATGGGGATGGGCGGAGCAGAGGTTCTGACAGCCTCCTGGCTGGGCTCGTCATCCTCACCTCCCGCGGAGAGGCCGGTGAGGTCGAACTCATCAAAAGCGGCCTCGCGAGGCTACTTCCCCTTCGAGGAGGCGAGCGAGACCTTGCTGTTCTTACCCTTTTTCTTCGGCGAGGATTTAGGGGGAAGGGCATGGCTACTAGAATCCCTCGGTCTCTTACGAGAGGAGGGCTCACCTAGTGTGACGGAGCCTCGACAAGCTTCTGCCCCCATGGTTGCGAGAGCAAGGGTAGCGTAGGTCTTCCGATTGCTTGCGTAGGGGGATGGACGGTAAGATCCCGCTCGCCTAAAAAAGCGTTGAAATTTCAATAAATACGGAGTTACTGGGAATAAAGTATAGTTATTAAGCGAGATCTTTACCTTCCCCAGCGAGCACTGGAGGCAGCGAGCCGAGGTTGCGGCGGAGATGAACAACCTCAAAGTTCTTCTTACAGAAGAACTGATAAAGGAGGGTGTTATGTCCTCCGAGGGCAGTGGCCCAGTAGGTGGTCTCGCCGTGCTGGACTGGCGAGATCGGGATATTGCCGAAGTTCCCCTTGACGAAAAGGAACTTCTGGGCCCAGAAGTGGGCCTTGTTGACGGTCTCATCGACCTTAGGACCCGAGCCCACGAAATATGCGGTCCCTTCCTTGTAGCCGCGGAAGGAGAACAGCTTCTGAAAGACCGGAAGGCTGAACTCGATGCGTTCCTCGCATAGGTAGCAGGTGAAAGCTGTGACCACCGCCATGGCGTTAGGGGTAAGCTGACTCGGAACAACGCTGTAATACTTGAGCACCTAGCGAGCAGCAAGAAGATCAAGATTTGTTTATATAATGAGCGAGAATAGACCTGCAGAGAATAAGACACGAGCGAGGGAGATTATTACCTGGCGTACTTCCGGCCACGAGGGGAGACGCAAACCGATCGCGAAATGAGTTGTGGGGATGGCCAGCTCGTCAACAAGTGGCGTGTTGATCGCGTCATTCTCACTAGGATGGCGTGCCTCGAATGGAGGGGTGACGTAGTCGGCGATCGCACCGAAATATTCCTCGTCTGTCAGCTTGCAGTGGAAGAAGCTGTGCTCGGCGAAAGCCTTAGCGATCTTTCGCCGACCCTCCGACTCGTTAGCTTCGCCACCCATTTCAATAACCTGCGAGAAAGGAAGTAGAACGAGAATGGGAAGGAGCGAGAGATCTGAAGCGGAGGAGGAGGAAGGTTGACAGTAAATGCGGTGGTTGACTCAGTTATGACTGCCTATTTATAATAAAAATAAATGGGCGGGAAGAAGCCCAAGCGCCGGTGGGCGCGGTTAGCCAAAACATCACATCACGGCCGCGGGCGAGAAAGACCTGCGGGGTTAGTACAAGCAACATTTTCGCGAGATACATTTTGCGAGAATAGGGGGTCCTCGCGAGCACAACATGACATGAGAATGAAACGGACTTATTAGCAGCGAGCAAGAACTAATAAAAAGCTAGTAATAATTATTACCAGACGAAATAAAGCCAATATATGAGTGGAAAATATACGGGTTGCAAGACATTGCGAAATCGTCTAGAATAACGACACTCATTAACAAGAAATAAGAGTTCGCGGTAGCGAAGAAGTTAGCGAGAATCATGGGGCAACCACTTCCACCTGCCCCCACCCTGCGACCCGGACCGCGGCGGTACCCTAGAATTATAATAAGCCTCAGTCGCGCGGCCCTCCCGGTCCACGAGGAAGGCGTAATCCCTCATCCTCGCTATATGCATCTCCGACGTCGTGACGTTCTCATCAAGATCACGTTGTCTCCTGGCCCGGAGCCTCGCACACTCTTCCATCAAGACAGCATGCCTATCCTCGGCGGCCTCTCTGTCCTGTCTCGCTTGCAGGTTGAGGTCCATCAGCATCCGACCATGTTTTCTAAGCAACCCCGCAGCTTGAAATTTCATCGTCTCAGGATCTCGCGGATCCCCTAAGAAGTCTTCAACCTGGGCAGGGAGGGGGGACATCTCGTCATCACCCAAATCAGAATCGGTAGGCGGATTTTTAGAATTCACTGCGAAATATTACGAAAGGTTAGATATCGCGCTTGAATTCTCGCATGGCAGAGGGCCGTCAGAATGCTTACCCAGAGGTGGGCGGGAAGTCCCAGGGCGGCCCTGGAAGACGTTACCATAGTGGGGGTAGAGAGATTTACCCAGGCCGGGAGGATAGGCTGCGTTGTTCGACGGCGAGATCTTTGGCGGTATAGAGCCGCCGGTCTCCTCGCTCGTCAGGAGGTTGAACCCTGGCTTATCTATAGTTTTGACAGGAGGAGGCGGAGACGGAGGCCGCGATGCCTGGCGGGCCGGGGACTTCCTGGGCGAGACTTTAAGAAGCAAGGAACGAAGGTCAGATAGTTGACAAAAGGAGGAATGGCGCGCGAGATTAAGGGCGTACCTGCGACATTTTTCCCAGCACGAGTTGTATCCGTCGGCGGACTTTTGCGAGACCAACCAGTGGATTCGCCAGCATCCTCGTTCGGCAAAGCATCCTGTGAGTAGGCATGAATCACAAGCAAACTTATTGACTTAAGCTAGAGGGGTAGCTCATACCTTCTCGTGGGGATGGTTATCCGGGGAGGAGTCCAGCAGCATGGAGTCATCCCCGGTTCGACAGGCCGCCTTCGCCTTCTTAGTCTTCGGCGACTGAGCGGGAGGCGGCCGATTCATCCAGGCGGGGACCCTGGTCGTGGAGGGTAGCCCGCTAACTCTCACAGCCCTCAGGCGAGCCTCAACATCTTCGGAAAGCGGCATCTCCTGGCAGCTACAGTACGAGGCAAAAGAAAAAAAGGAAGTGGCGGCGCACGCCACTAGGGACTCGGGACGATATTTATAGCCCTCAGGGTGGGCCCTACCAAAGATTCCTGACAGATCATCAAGGGGCTGGCGAATACCAGGGGTTGGATGTTTTTTCGCGAGCCTAAATAGCCACGCGAAGAGCGGGGATTGTGTACAACCCCGATATTCGCCAGGCGAAGAGGCACGGTTTAAGATGGCAATATGTTGGAACATAGTTCAACCCTATTACTGATTTGGGCTAGGATGCCTATTTCTAGGTATAGGATTTGTTTTGACCCATCATGTATAGTATAAGGGTCATAGGCTAAGTCTAGAAGAGATTTGAAGATTAGCTAAGTCAAGGTGTTCGACGAACGTCGAACACATTCGACGAATTCAAGAATCCGTTCGACGAACTTGGTTCGATGAACATCAAAGTTCTGTTCGACGAAAGTTTCTTCTTATTCTACAAACTTCCCAGTATAAGTTCGACGAACTTTCCCTCAGGTCGACGAACTTCTTTAGAGTTTCTATATTCAGTGACCTCTTCTATTCAGAGTATTATTTTGGAGTTATCCTCAGGATTTCTTATGAAGGTTGACACCTGTTCTTATTATAATATCAGTCAGTTATTGCAGTATTTTCTATCAAAGATTTTATGGCCGTTGCTGCATTAATTAAGGGCTGCGTGCAGATTATTTTATAAGGCAGATTGCAAGTTTCAAGGTATTTAATATATTGGTATTCCTTTTTCTGTCAGAGGCAAATCTATCCTTTTTGTCTCATTCCTTTCCAGCCCTGTTTGAAATTTAAAAGAGGATCAACTCTCTCCCGTCCAGAGATTATCATTGATATTATTCTAGAGAGAGACACAGATACAGAGAATAATCTTTTGCTGCTCAGTTTTCATTCCTCTCAAGAACTCTCTCTGATTTTCTCTGAAGTCTTCATCTTCTCCAGACACCTACTCTTAATCTCTAGGAATTATCTGCTTCAATTCCTTCTAGAGAACTTTTGCTGGAGATACTCTGAAGATCAATAAGACCTACACCCTGAGCAGATTTTCTCTCCTGTTTTTCTTACTCTTATTCACAGGGGGAGATCTGACAATCATTCAACAATCCACTAGTCTTCTCTGTTGTTAGAGAAAAGAGAAGACACCATCATCTTTATTTTACTTTTATTTTATAACTGTGTACAGGGTTGTAAATCCCTTCAAAAGTTGATTTTTGGTTTTGATCACCTGATCAAAAGCTCTGTGGTGAAGGCTCACCTGATCAAAAAGCCTTAGTGGATTTCCTACCAGGGTGGTAGAAGAGTAGATGTACCCAGGTTGAGGGGAACTACTATAGATCCTTGTGTCTTCTATGTTTTCCTTTATTATTTGTGTTGTGCTGTGTGTGCTGTGTTTTAGTTTATGTTTATATCTGTGCTGCACTCACTTACACATATACTTAAATAACTCAAATTATTTTCTACAGATTTCTTTAAGCTAAGTAAAATTATTTTAAAATACTCTATTCACCCCCCCCCCTCTAGAATAATCTTGATCTATCCCCACTTTCAATTGGTATCAGAGCTTGGGTTGGTTGTTACAGGCTAACACCTGGACCAACAGATCTGATAGATCTAGACTATTTTAAAGGTTTTTTTGTTTATTAGAGCCATGGCACAGAACAAAGAATATTCAAGCACAAGACCTCCTATGTGCAATCTGAACAAGTTTGCACTATGACAAGCAAGGATCAAACTTTACATGAATTCTATTGATGAGGAAATTTTTAATTCTATTTTGACAGGACCTCCAACTAAATCAACCTCAACAACAACAGACACAACTATTGTCCCTCCTCCAGAATGGACAGAAACACAAAAGAAACAGAAAACTGCTGATGCAAAGGCCATGAATATCTTTGTACAAACCATGTCTGATGACATATTTCAGAAGGTGGTTGTCTGCACCTCTACCAAAGAAATTTGGGACTCCCCACAAGAATGGTGGCAGGTTCAGCAGATGAGATAAAGGACAGAAGATCACATTTGATCTCCCAGTACGAGAATTTCAAAAGGGGAGAATCAGAGACTGTTGCAGAGATGTACAACAGACTCAGCCTCATCATCAATGAGCTGAGAACCCTGGAGAAAGTGATCACAGTCACTGAAATTAATGACAAGATCCTGATGTGCTTCCCCAGCACAGGGGACACAAGAATCTGGCCAATTAAAGATGCCAGAGGACTAAGTGAGATTACAACTGAGAATCTCCTTGGGAAGCTCAAATCTTATGAGCAGCTGATAAAGAGCAGAGAAGCAGAAGCCTCTCCATCTTCATCCTCAAAGAAAGAGAAGAGCATTGCCTTTCAAGCAACAGAGGAAGAAGACAAGATTGGTGATCAGGAGATGCTGAGTCTCTTAGCAAAGAGATTTTACAAGATGGCAAGGAAGGACTTTAGAAGAAAGTCCAACAGGCACAATGAAAAGCCAAGGTATGATAAAACTCCATCTAAAGAAATAATATGCTTTGGTTGCAGGAAGCCTGGACACATCCTCACTGAGTGTCCAGAAGCTCACAAGAAAAGTAGGAGAAAAGAGCAGGAACACTCCAGCAAACATTCATCAAAAGGCCACAAGAAAAGAGAAAAAGGCTTTGTTGCTGAAACCTGGAGTGACACTGAATCTGAGTCATCCTCCAGTTCCAGTGATAAGGAGAAGGAAGCAGAAGACAAGGAATTCTGCATGATGGCAATCAATGCCTCCTCATCAAATGACAACTCAGATGATGAATCTGAAGCTAATGGGGATGAGGTAATTTCCAGTTTTGATTTTCATTCAGAACAGTTTAAAGATGACTTTAAACAGTTGTGTAAAGATATGATTAGATCAGAGAAAGAAATTATTTCTCTGAGAGATAAGTTATCTAAGATGGATGGAATATCCACTGAAAACACTAAGCTCAAAAATGAGCTAAGGATTTCCAGGGAACATGTGAGTTCTCTAGAAACACAGCTAACTGAGGCCAAGTAGCTAGAGAATTCTCTAAATGGGAGAAGTCTCAAGCTGATGGATATCACAAGCACAGTGAATGCCAGGGTGAATGGCAAACTGGGCTTGGGGGCATCATCTAATCAACCTCTTCTTTTGAAGAACAATATGTTATCTACCCCAGTAAAATTTGTATCTGCAAAAGGGAAAAAAGCAATACAAGACACAGGAAAAATTCCTGAAACAAATATTGCTCAAGCAAGTTCGTCGAACGGCGATCGACGAAACCAACAGGTTTTGTCGAACACAGATCGACGAAAACTAAGGCCTGAATCTAAGCAGAAAACCTGCTGCAGATAGGGCTCGACGAATGCCACATCTTTCGTCGAACCAGGTCGACGAACACAACAAAGTTCGTCGAACGCCAATTTTACTAAGGACAGACAACATACATCCTCTTCTAAACTAAAGAATTCCTTTAGTGATTGGATTATCCCTCCTAGAAGATATCACCCTCTAGGTTATCATAGTCAACCTGCTGTCTCATATATTTCTGCATTTCAAGTTTACAAAAAGCAACCCAAGGTAACCTGGGTTAAGAACACCTAACCCTCCTTATATTGCAGAAAAAGAACTGTACTACCACAGAAGAACAGTGGTACTTGGACAGTGGATGTTCAAGACATATGACAGGAAAAAGAGCCAAATTAATCAACTATAAGGCAAAGCTTGGACCAAGAGTGATTTTTGGAGATTCCAATTGGGACAAACAGAAGGCTATGGATCAATCCAGATTGGGACAATCACATTCAAAATGGTAGCCTATGTAAGTAGACTCAAACATAACCTCATCAGCATAGGTCAACTATGTGATGAAGGATATCATGTATGCTTCAACCAATCTAGATGCATTATCTTTTCTGAAAATAATATTGTTATTTTAGGAAATAGACAAGGTAATGTTTATTTAGTAGACTTTAATTCAGCCAAACCTGAGATCTGCTTGTTTAACCAAGTCAGTAAAAATACTGATTTGTGGCATAGGAGACTAGGTCATGTGAACCATAGGACCCTAGCCAAGTTATCAAAGGGCAACCTTGTCAGGGGACTACCTTCTGGATAATACAAGAAGGAAAGCCTTTGCTGGGCATGTCAATTGGGAAAGCAGACTAAGAGCAGCTTTAAGTCACTATCTAAGAGTGATTCTCCTAGGATTTTGTACTTGCTGCACTTAGATCTTTTTGGACCCCTTCCCATACACAGTTTGGGAGGTAAGTCTTACACCTGAGTTATTGTTGATGACTTCTCTAGATTCAGTTGGGTATTCTTTATGAGAAGCAAGTCAGATAACTTCAAGGTTCTTATAGACTTTCTCAGGAGCATCAAGATTGAGTATTCTACTCAGATTGCATTGATCAGAAGTGATCATGGCACTGAGTTTGAATCTCTTCTGATGAGAGAATTCTGTGAGAAGGAAGGTATCAGGCAATGCTTTTCAGCTCCTAGAACTCCTTAACAAAATGGGGTAGCTGAAAGGAAAAATAGAACACTGATTGAATCTGGAAGAACATTGCTTGCAGATGCTGTTTTGCCCCAATCCTTTTGGGCTGAGGCTGTCAGCACAGCAAACTATGTCTTAAACAGAAGTTTAATTCATAAACAAAAGGGCAAGACACCTTATGAACTGCTTAAAGGGAAGAAGCCTAGAGTAAATTACTTTAGGGCTTTTGGCTGTAAGTGCTTCATTCATAATAATGACAAGAAGCACCTAGGAACATTTGAAGAAAAATCTTCAGATGGCATTTTCCTTGGTTATTCAGTTAGTAGTAAAGCTTACAGAGTATTTAACAAATCTTCTTTTAAAATAGAAGAATCTATTCATGTATCTTTTGATGAAACTAACTTGAGTTGCAAGGAGAGAAATATCTCTACCTCACAAGATGCACAGGTACCAATTCTCTGTGAGAAGTTAGGTAATATAACTCTACAGAAAGAGGATTTAATAAATCCTTCTCTATTACCTAATGAGGACAGTGAAGAAGAATTTCCTATTGCACCAACATTGGATACAACAAATATTCCTACAAATCTTGAGGCTGTTAATGCTGAAGTTCAGGAGGACATAGAAATTCCTCATAGAGAAAATGAACAAGCTCAAGGAAAAGTTATTTTCCCTACTGATTATGTCAACATAAGAGATCACCCTAGATCTCAAGTAATTGGTGACATCTCAGTGGGTGTGCAAACAAGAAATCAACTAAATTAAAATAATTTGCACACCTGTTTCCTCTCTCAAATTGAACCTCAATCCATCAAAGATGCAGAGCAAGATCCCAACTGGATTACTGCTATGCAAGAGGAATTAAATCAATTTGAAAGGAACAAAGTATGGGAACTTGTTCCAAGACCCAAGAATCATCCAGTGATTGGCACTAAATGGGTATTCAGAAATAAATTGGATGCTCAAGGAGTCATAGTCAGAAATAAGGCAAGACTAGTGGCTCAAGGATACTGCCAAGAGTAAGGCATAGACTATGATCAGACTTTTGTACCTGTAGCAAGGATGGAAGCAATTAAGAATATTCCTAGCATTTGCTGCTTACAAAAGATTCAAGGTATTTCAAATGGATGTTAAGAGTGCCTTTCTAAATGGAGATATCAAAGAAGAAGAATATGTGGAACAACCACCAGGTTTTATTTCTCCAACTCAACCCTCTTATGTTTTTAGATTACATAAAGCTTTGTATGGTCTCAAACAAGATCCTAGAGCATGGTATGAGACCCTTACAAACTTTCTTTTGGAGAATAAGTTTTCTAGAGGCAAAGTAGACCAGACACTGTTTTTTAGAAATCATAAATCTGAAACCCTATTGGTACAAATATATGTAGATGATATAATATTTGGTTCTACTGACTCTAGGTTATGCAAAAGATTTTCAAATCTAATGCATTCAAAATTTGAAATGAGGAGTATGGGAGAACTGTCTTACTTTCTTGGTTTGCAAGTTAAGCAAACAACAGAAGGCATCTTCATATCCCAATCTAAATATGCTAAAGAGCTTTTTAAAAGATTTGGGATGTCAGATGCCTCCCCCATGAAAACTCCCATGCCTTCAAATGCAGCTGTTGGCACTGATGAATCAGGAAAACCTGTTGATCAGAAAGTATATAGAGCCATTGTGGGGTCTCTTTTATACTTAACAGCCAGTAGACCAGATATCATGTTTGCCACATGTATTAGTGCTAGATTTTAGGTAAATCCTAAAGAATCTCACTATATTTTATTAAAAAGGATTTTAAGATATATAAAGGGTTGTCCAGATCTAGGACTCTGGTATCCTACAGAATCAAGATTTAAGTTAACTGGATACTCAGATGCTGATTATGCTGGATGCATAATAGACAGGAAAAGCACCTCAGGGACTTGTCAGTTCCTTGGAGATAAGCTTGTGTCCTGGTTTTGTAAGAAACAAACCTCTGTGTCTACATCAACTGCAGAAGCTGAATACATAGCAGCTGGCAGTTGCTATTCACAAATTTTGTGGATACAGAACCAGCTCCTAGACTATGGTTACAATCTAAATAATTCCAAAATCTTTTGTGATAACACCAGTGCAATATCAATAGCACAAAATCCAGTACTCCACAGTAGAACTAAACATGTTGAGATCAGATGTCACTTTATCAGAGATAATGTGGAGAAGGGAAAAATATGTTTAGACTTCATACCAACTGATTTGCAGAGAGATGACATTTTCACCAAGCCTTTGGATGAAAAGAAACATCAATTCTTTATAAATCAGCTTGGAATGATAAATGAGGAGTCAATCTAATTGGCAAAGTTTTCTACCCAACAAAATTTTTCAATATATTAAGTTTCAGAAAATTCGTCGAATGCACTCGACGAACGACATCTTTTTCGTCGAACGATGTCGACGAACTGGTCAAGATTTCTTTCTAAAGTTCTGAAGAATTTTCGTCGAACTCGATCGACGAAGTCTCGATTTCGTCGAACCCGATCGACGAATTCTCTGATGTTCTATCTTCCTTATGAAAGAAGTTTTGAAAAGTTATTAGTCGAACGAGATCAACGAAATATTTCATTCGTCGAACGGGATCGACGAAAGACAGCTTTTTATATCCCACTAACACGTGTCTTCTCTTCGAATCCGTTCCGCGCAAACCCTCGTCTTCGCCGAACCCTAATATTTAATCTCTATTCGTCTGGATTCTGTCTTTTGCGCTCTCAAACTCTTCTTCTCCCTCTAGTTCCCTTTGCACTTGATCGTTTTTCTTTCTTTGCAGGAACAATGTCGAACACTGTTGGAGTCCTCGCCTCAATAAAGTTCGATACGGGATTCGATATTGATCTGGAATCGTTTGCCCAGTCAGGAAAAGGCTTCACAGACATTCTGAATCTCTTTGAAGACCCGAAGTTGCGCAAGTTTATGACTTGCCGGCCCAAGATTCATATCAATGAGATAAAGGAATGGGCATTCACTTCTAAGATTTGAAATGGCACAGAAATTGCAAGAAAGGTTTCAGGGAATGAAGTTGTTCTGAGTGCTGCTGTTTTGTCTAAGATATTTGAATTTGAAAATGGAGATGATGATTTGGAACTCACTGGGGAAGAGTTCAATCTGATGCTGGACAGGATGGGGTACTCAGGGAGTAACCCTAAACATCTTCTGAAACGTGATTTTGCAGTGGAATACACCTTCCTGGCAGATGTTTTGGGAAAGGTTCTGATGGGGAAGAGCTCGGCACATGGCTACACAAACAGGAAGCAATTTCTAGTCATGAGTGCTTTGATTGAGAAGAGGCAAATCAACTGGGGTCTGACTCTGTTTGATTCCATAAAAAAGAAAGTGACCTCAAAGAATGTAGGCTATGGAAGGATTCTGGGGATCTTCCTTCAGGCCAAGTGTCCAGCCCTCTCAGTTTCTACTGTTGTTGGCATTAATGCCTCAAAGAAACTGACTCCCCTTCTTTTCAAGAAGTGGGATAGGACATTCCAGAAGAAATTGGCTCTAGTGGCTCCAACAGTTCAAGCTTGTGAGGACACCAGGGCTGTAATAGCCACTCCCCACCCCAGATTCCTCCTCCTCTCTCACAGACTCTTCAACATTCTGAAGAGCCTACCTCCTCTTCTCTTCCTCCTCCACCTACAGAAAACCTCTCCAATCTATCTCCACCTTCACCTCCTCAAAATTCCCCTCCTCCTCCACAAGACACTTCCATTCCAGACTTTTCTCAGGATGAAATCCCATCAGATTTTACTCCTCCTCCTCCATCCACTTCTTGTGCTCATACCACATCTTCCATCCCTTCTTCTTATTCTCACCCAACTCCAGATGTACTGGTTGTGGTTGTCTCACAGATTGCCACCCAGGTTTTTGGTCACATAGCTTCTAAATTATAGGAGCTTATTGATCAAAGTCTGGCCCCAGTGCATTCTAAGTTTGATCTTATTCTCTCTCAACTTGCTTCTCTCTCCTCTTCCTCTTTCCCTTCATCTGGGGGCCCAGACTCTAGTTTCCCAGAGTCTAGGCAAGGGGAGATGTTCCAGGATGAAGCTCCAGAGGCAGAAGTTCCTGAAGAGCAAGGGTCAGACCTAGCTGATGTCAGCACAGTCTTGGTCTCCCTGGCTCAAAGCACAGAAGGTGCTCCTCTCCTCCTACAGAAGTTCCTCCCAGCAGCTCTTTCAAATCCACCCCTCTAGTGGATCAAATTCTGCAGCTTACCATTCAGTCCCTCTGCTCAGACCCATCTTCCAAAGAATCAGCTGAAGACCTCTCCAAGGCCATTGTCTGCTATTCCCCAGACTTGGAAGCCAGGCATGGAGATTTGCTAGTGTCTCCAGTTCCAGAGCCAGTTATCTCTAAGGCAGATCAGGAACCTGCTGTTCCTGAACAGGCAGTTCTTGGTGAACAGATTCCTGATGCCTCTGCCTCTGCCCCCTCCTCTTCTTCTGAGCCTGTTGCTGCTGCTGTCAAGAATGTTGATGATGATTTAGAGAAAAGAAGGATTGAAGCATACAAGGAAATTGATGAAATGTATGAGAATATGACTTCATCTTCAAATTCTGATGATGATGATGACAGTGATGATAGTGATGTCAAAGTCAAATCCAAGAAAAGAAAAGCTCCATGCAAGAAGCTACCAGCCCCTTCCAAAAAGCCTGATAAAAATGACATTCCCTATTATGTGCAGAAAAATCTCAAGCCTCATGAAATAACTCAACCTTGGATGCAATTCTCCAAGAATGAGTTGAAGAGAAGGAAGTTTGAAAGAAGATACCAGAAGGATCACCCTGCTGTGTTCAAGAAACCCCCTCCTCCTCCACCTCCTCCAGGTGCAGGTTCTGCAGGAGGACTTTCTTCCACATCCAGGACATCTCAGTCTGCTGGCTCCAAGCCATCTGGTCAATCCTCTTCATACAGGGAAGGAAGATCTTCAGGCTATCAGGTTTATGGAAGAAGGCTTAGCCAATTATCTGAACAAGAAATCAATGATAAGGAAGCTGAAGATAAAGCTGAAGCAGATAGATTGTGCAATATGGCAAGGTTTAGAGAGCATGTTGCTCTATCTCAGATGAAAGATGCCAGAGAAAAAGGTATGGATACCTCTCATATTTCTACCATGTCTCCCTATAAAGAACAGGAATTTCAACAGTACCAGGTGAAGAATATGTTCAACACTTCTTCCTACATGAGTCTCCACCCAGAGGCTGTTCTGCCAACTGTTTCCAAGAAGGTAACACTGGGTGATGAAGACTGCAAGCTAAGTAGAAGGAAATCTGAAGATACTAGCAGGAAAATAATCTTCAAGAAGCCATCTTCAGAGGACAGGAATCCTTAAAATTCTCTCTCTGGTTAATTGACTCATAATTATTCTGTGATGATATCTGCTTGTGACAATTGATTTATATCTGCTGAATTTCCTTTCTGTCAGATATTTTTCCTATAATTTTGTTATTCATATTTGCTTAGTTGATAAATGCTGTACATAGGATCCTAACCCAAATAGGGGGAGATTGTTGGAACATAGTTCAACCCTATTACTGATTAGGGCTAGGATGTCTATTTCTAGGTATAGGATTTGTTTTGACCCATCATGTATAGTATAAGGGTCATAGGCTAAGTCTAGAAGAGATTTGAAGATTAGCTAAGTCAAGGTGTTCGACGAACGTCGAACACGTTCGACGAATTCAAGAATCCGTTCGACGAACTTGGTTCGACGAACTACAAAGTTCTGTTCGAAAAAAGTTTCTTCTTGTTCGACGAACTTCCCAGTTTAAGTTCGACGAACTTTCCCTCAGGTCGACGAACTTCTTCAGAGTTTCTATATTCAGTGACCTCTTCTATTCAGAGTATTATTTTGGAGTTATCCTCAGGATTTCTTATGAAGGCTGACAGTTGTTCTTATTATAATATCAGTCAGTTATTGCAGTATTTTCTATCAAACATTTTATGGCCGTTGCTGCATTAATTAAGGGCTGCGTGCAGATTATTTTATAAGGCAGATTGCAAGTTTCAAGGAATTTAATATATTGGTATTCCTTTTTCTGTCAGAGGCAAATATTTCCTTTTTGTCTCATTCCTTTCCAGCCCTGTTTGAAATTTAAAAGAGGATCAACTCTCTCCCGTCCAGAGATTATCATTGCTATTATTCTAGAGAGAGACACAGATACAGAGAATAATCTTTTGCTGCTCAGTTTTCATTCCTCTCAAGAACTCTCTCTGATTTTCTCTAAAGTCTTCATCTTCTCCAGACACCTACTCTTAATCTCTAAGAATCATCGGCATCAATTCCTTCTAGAGAACTTTTGCTGGAGATACTCTGAAGATCAAGAAGACCTACACCCTGAGCAGATTTTCTCTCCTATTTTTCTTACTCTTATTCACAGGGGGGGATCTGACAATCATTCAACAATCCACTAGTCTTCTCTGTTGTTAGAGAAAAGAGAAGACACCATCATCTTTATTTTACTTTTATTTTATAACTGTATACAGGGTTGTAACTCCCTTCAAAAGTTGATTTTCGGTTTTGAGCACCTGATCAAAAGCTCTGTGGTGGTTTTGAGCACCTGATCAAAAGCTCTGTGGTGAAGGCTCACCTGATCAAAAAGCCTTAGTGGATTTCCTACCAGGGTGGTAGAAGAGTAGATGTACCCAGGTTGAGGGGAACTACTATAGATCCTTGTGTCTTCTATGTTTGCCTTTATTATTTGTATTGTGCTGTGTGTGCTGTGTTTTAGTTTATGTTTATATCTGTGCTGCACTCACTTACACATATACTTAAATAACTCAAATTGTTTTCTACAGATTTCTTTAAGCTAAGTAAAATTATTTTAAAATACTCTATTCACCCCCCCTCTAGAGTAATCTTGATTTATCCCCACTTTCACAATAGGATGAAGGGAGTAGTAAGGGATGGAGGCCTTAGGGCCAAAGACTCGGAGGGCTCACTGAGAGGCGAGCGAGAAGGGTCGGCGAGATAAACGCTAGCAGGCAGTTTGAGGAAGTTGTCTGAGTTCGACGAAAGGAGTACTGCGTTCGACGAATTCTCCCGTGTTCGTCGAAATCACCTGACTTCGTCGAGCTCACCCCTGTTCGGCGAAATCATCAGAAGTCGACGAAGTGTGCTATACTCATTAAAGCTAGAGGGATGGTCTCGTAAGAGGAGTCGCGAGATCCAGACCTCGGCAGATATCTTCATAAGACTGGGCCAAGCGAGTGCTGACAAACCAATACCTCACCGGCCGCTGGCAGAAGAGACCCAGGTTCAGTGAATAGGTGTTCAGCGAAATGTGTTCACAGCGCGGCAAAGTCAATAGGCGATCTCGCAAGAAGGCTCGGGAGTTTAGAGCCTTAGTGTCCAGCGAGCTCAATTATGCGTTCAACGAATGTCGAACGGAGCTCAGCATTCGTCGGACGACGCATAACGAACAAAATTTTTTCTATAGCAGCGCCGAGGCGGTCTCACAGGAAGGCTCGTGAGACCGGACCTCGGCAGATACCACCAGGAGGGGCCAGCGAGGTCCTCGTAGGGCGATTGCCTAGGAGAGGCATCAAGAGCAGGGCTCGCGAGAAGGCCCGCGAGAGCTTTGGCAGTAAGGTTCTCGCAGTCCCTTGCCCATAGGTCGATAGGGTCAAATTACCATTCCACCCTTGGTGGTCTGCCTCTAGCCTCTCCAAACAGCGGAGTTTGGCTGTTAGCAGGCCCATTTGGGGTGCGGATAGTAAAATCAAAAGCCGGATCCTGCTATTTGCAGGCCAGATCAGAAAACCTATAAATAAGACCTAAAGGGAACCTTTAGAGAGACTTCACTTCAGCTTCTCTCTCCTCAGGCTCTCCTTGGCTAGCATTTCCAGAGCTCCCCAAGGTGCCCGAGTCTCAGCTTTGGCTTGGGAGGGGAAGCGCTCAACGATCTTTCGGGTTAGTGGAGGGACCTCCTCACTGTGACTAAGGTCTTAGTCATTTTCCTAGTCTTCAGTCTACCTTCTCCGAGGGATAAGTAAGGGCTAGCTGCCCCTCATTTCGGTGAGGGCCCCAAGCTACACAAGAGGCCAAAAAATTGGTTTCAACAACCAACATATATCTGTTGCCTCCAAGGCTTGGGGTGGTAGTCGGTCCCATCAAATCACGGTGAATGCACTCCAACGACGCTTTGCATCTTGTTTGTGATTTATCAAATGGAAGTCGATGAGACTTACCAAACTGACATCCCGCACAAACATGACCGTCTCCATAGGAGGATAATCTAGGCAAGCCCTTCACAAGGCCCCTTACCGCCATAGCCTTCAATTTGTCCATTCCTACATGCCCCAACCTTTCATGCCAGATAGCCGCGCTATCATTGGTATTCATTTTATCAACATAGGTACTTGTCGATAACACGAACAAGTCCTTTACCCTCTTTGCAACATGGATAACATCTCCATTTATCTCCGGTTGAGTTTTAAGAAACTTCACTTCTGTTGGGCCAAACAGAACGTGATAATCAGCATCGACCGCATTTGTCACAGAGAAGAGATTCTTCTTCATACTAGGCACGTGATAAACACTCCTTAATGTGAGTGGACCCTTATCACTGCTCAAAGAGACAACAACTTCTTGTTCTACTGAATGAACAATATTATCAGCCGTAATGATAGCGTCGTTACCTGAGTAAGGTGCCAAAGAAGAGAATTTTGATTCATCCCCAGTCAGATGATGTCCACACCCTGAATCCACGATCCAATCCTCTTCGAAGTTGATGGCAGCCAAGGCTTTAACGGGCATCGCCGTCATATTAGCCGCAAAGGCTCCTCCCCATCCAGCTTCATCAGACTTTGGCTTATCCTTCTCCGCTACAAGTCCCGACTGAAGATTAACCCGACAATCCTTCTTGAAGTGGCCGGTCTTATTACACCTGAAGCACCTTGGTCCCTCTTCCTTCTTCTTCCCATCAGACTTAGAAGCATCACATATATCCTGCTGACCTGAAGTAGAAGGTCCATCCTGACCTGGCTTCTTCTTCTCCCACTTCTTCTTCTTCTTCCCAGAGAACAACACATCACTATCTCCCCCAGAGATAGAAGTCCTCGCCATCTGTCTAGCCAAACTTTCCTGCGAAGCAATTAAGTTCTCCTGCTCCAACAGAGATGGCTGAATTGCCCAACCCTGAACTGACGTCACAAAGGCAAGATACTCCTTCCGCAACCCGCGGATGATATGCCTCTTCAGTTTTGCCTCCGAGATGGGCTCATCAGGGTCTAATGCAGAAATCTCTCCTGTGAGGTTCTTCATCTTGAGAAAGAAAGTAGAAATAGAAAGATCATCTTGAGAGGCTTTCGCCAACTTATTTTCAAGAAACTGTAGCCGAGCTACATTCTTCTTATTGAACAACCTGTCCAAAGACGTCCAAATCTCAGCAGCAGATTTACATCCAATGATGTGATCAAATAGCTTTGGTGAGATAACCCTCTTGAGTATGAACTCTGCCTTAGCATTAGTCCTCCTCCCAAGTATCACCTCTGCCATATTATCTCCTGCTAGAAACACCTCTTGTGTGTCTTCTCCTCCAACTATCTCCCATAGATCCTCGCCAAGTAAGTAACTCTCCATACACGACCTCCACTTCTTATAGTTAGTCGATGTGAGGAGTTCAATACCAAGCCCTCTTGTGTATCCACCTTCCATGGCAATCTATGTGGTATCTTCTTCACAAAGATGATGGCAACTCAAGTTGATCACTGCTTATCCACTCCAACAACCTCGCTTTGATACCATGTTAAATTTTTTGATTTGAATCGTTTAGGAGTAAGCAGGAGTTGCATCAACTGAGTTATAGCCAAACAACCACAATATGCCACACAACAACACAAAGCTTTATTGAATCACAATACTTGATTACAATGCAAGGTATACATGGCGAGACATGCTTCATAAGAATCATGGAGGAGAGAAGAACAAAACACACCAAAACAAATCTGGCGGCTAGACAAGCTGAGACCGCACAGACGGCTCGACTCCAGAGATTGCTTGGCTTGACCTGAGACTGCGCGAACAAAAAACAGACAAACCGCCTACACTACAAGACCGCCACCTCAAATCGCACGAACTAGAGCTTACTGAATTGAATGAAGAACAGAAGTTGTCGCCAGACCGCAACTCAGATCGCCTAACTGCTGAAGGTCGCCTGATCGCTGAGCTTGCAGCGAACAGCACAAGAACACCATAACCCAGTTCGCAGACAGGCCGCTGCCGAACTATTTATTCAAGCCGCTGGGAATCACCAAGGAAGGAGACCGAAACCTGTTGACCGCAAACCTGCGAACACAACAAATAGTCAACTCGCTTCCGAGACCGCCCGACCTCAAAGTTGAGACCGCACGAATTAACCCAAGCTCTAGTTCTTACAGTTCTTGTTATGAATGACGGGCCATGCACCCCTATTTATAGGCAACAAGATGGACGTCGTCACCGCCAAAAAAGAGATACAATCACCACCCATCAGATCGCCAGCGGTCTCAAAGAGCAGACCGCGCGATCAAATCACTTGGACAACCTTCCGTCCAAGACCGCAGATCAGCAAGCAGACCGCGCACAAGCCGCGCGAACACGAGACCCTCCTTCCTTAGTTCGCCAAGGGCAAACCAAGAACCATCTGGCGGACTTCAGACAAGTTGCCAGATCGAAGACAGGCCAATCAAGAAGATAGGCCAATCAAGCAGAACAACTCGGGAACAGACGCAGCAAACAAGAACAGACCGGCCAACCAGTAGACCGCCAGAACAGACCGCCAGAGCACAACACAGACCGCATGGTCTCTGCGGTCTCCCAAAATCAGACCACCCGGTCATCTCCACTTCACTTCAACAATTTCAACATTACCTTGGTATGACGTCAGCTCATCAAATACCACATCCCTTGAGACCACATATCTCCGTGTCTCAGGATCCATGCATCTCCAGCCCTTCTTCCAGTCATCAACCGACGAACACTAGCTTCCTTGCTTTCGCATCTAGTTTCGTTCTGAGAGCATCAGGAACATGCATGTAGCAGGTAGATCTGAACACTCAAAAGTGTTCTATGCTTGGTTTCTCCTTGAACATCAACTCATGAGGAGTCTTCATGTTGATAGGACTGAGAGGCATCCGATTGATGACATAGGCTGCACAAGACATTCCCTCTGCCCATAAGGACTTTGGAATAAACTTGGCATGAATCCAACATTTGTAGGTCTCCATCAGATGATGGTTCTTCCGCTCTGCAACTTCATTCGGTTGTAGAGTGTGAGCACAAGAGAGCTCTCTCCGGATGCCATGTTTCCTGCTGAAGTAAAAGAATGCATTTGAGGTAAACTCCCCTCCATTGTCGGTTCTGAACTTCTTGATTCGCAGGTTGAGCCGACCTTCCACCACCTCCTTGAACTCCACAAACCTCTCAAACTCCTCTGACTTCTCCTCCAAAAAATATACCCAAGTATATCTGATGAAGCCATCAATTAATACCAGCATATACCTGCTACCTCCAAGACTAGCTGTGGCGGTTAGTCCAAACAGATTACCATGAACACATTCCAATGGTGCTTTGCATCTGTTTTGTGATTTGTCAAACAGAAGACATTGAGCCTTACCAAACTGACAACCTGCACAAATGTGACCATCACCAAAAGATGATTGACTAGGCAGACCTTTCACAAGGCCTCTTCCCTCCATATCCTTTAGCTTATCCATCCCAACATGCCTGAGTCTTTCATGCCAGATAGCAGCACTGTCGTTAGCCCTCATCTTATCAACATAGAAGCTTATTGATAGAACAAACAAGTCCTTCACCCATCTCCCTAAATGAATGACCTCAGCTTTCACGGCTGAATCATTACGGAGAAATTTCACTTGTGTTTGACCAAACAGAAAGTAATAACAAGCATCAACAGCATTGGTCACTGAGAAGAGGTTCTTCTTCATTCCCTACACATGATAATCACTCCTCAAGGTGAGTGGACCTCTATCACCGCCTAAAGAGAACAACACCCTCTTTCTCTACTGCATGCATAGTATCATCAGCTGTAATGATAGCATCATTACCTGAGTATGTGTGCAACGAGGAGTACTTCGACTCATCCCCTATGAGGTGATGACCATACCCAGAGTCCACTATCCAATCATCCTGATAGTTGATGGAAGCCAAAGCCCAAACATAAGTTCCCGTCATGAAAGCACCTCCACCACCCCAACTACCTTCAGCATTAGAACCATCCTCCTCCTTCCCTGCAGCATGCCCTGGCTGAAGATTTACTTTGCAGTCTCTCTTGAAGTGACCAAGCTTGTTTCACCTGTAACACCTCGGCCCTTCCTTCTTATTACCTTCAGACTTAGGAGCATAACTCCTCTCTTGCTGATATGAAGTAGATGGACTATCATTACCAGATGACTTCTTCTTGTCCCATCTCTTCTTCTTGCCAGAAAAGAAAACCTCACCTTCTCCCCCAGAGACAGACATCCCCACCATTTGCTTAGCCAAATTCTCTTGCGAAGCAAGTAAGTTTTCCCACTCCAGCAATGATGGCTGATTAGCCCAGCCTTACACAGAAGTAACAAAGGCCACATACTCCCTCCGCAAGCCGTAAATTATGTGCCTCTTCAGCTTCTCTTCTGGGATAGGCTCATCTGGGTCCAATGCCAAAATCTCTGCGCATAGATTCTTCATCTTCAAGACGAACGTTGAAATGGACAAGTCACCTTGAGTTTCCTTAGCTAACTCATTTTCCAAGAATTGTAGCCGAGATACATTCTTCTTATTGAACAGGCCATCCAAGGCTGTCCAAATCTCAGCAGCTGACCTATATCCATTGATGTGATCAAACAACTTTGGAATGATAGCTTGCTTGAGAGTGAACTCAGCCTTTGCATTTGTTCTCTTCCAAGACTTCACGAGCTCAGCATTCCCCTCAGTAGAAATAACAACTTGTCTTGCTTCTCCTCCAACTACCTCCCATAAGTCCTCGCTAAGAAGATAGCTCTCCATGCACGACTTCCACTTCATAAAGTTAGTCTGCGTAAGGAGCTCAATACCAAAACCTCTAGCATATCCTCCTTCCATTGCTATCTCACTAATTGACAATCAACTTGCAGAAACCCAAGCAAAAGTCAACGCTGATTACTTCTCAATAACCTAGCTCTAAAACCATATTAAAACTTTTAGAGGTTAAGGAGTGAAGTAAAAATGTGAAACACTTCAACACAATCTACAAGAATGACAATCAGTGACAATGGGAAGACCGAATAGTGCTCTTGTATTAACTATCTCCTTACAGCTCAAGACATACATGGAGAGACATGATTCATAAGAAACACAAAGGAGAGAAGCACAAGACGCAAAAAATGGGATGCCAGCGAACTTCCAAAGCAAAGACCGCCAGACCGCATGAACAGCCAAGCCGCACAGCTATCCCTGAGACCGCGTAGCAAGCTTGAAGACCTGCAAACTGTCAACCCACAACCACAGACCGCACAACCTGCTGCCTTATTCAACTGCTGAAGGACAACCTGTCCGCACGTCGAGATCGCCAGACCGTGAGGTTGCCTTGTCACAGAAGCTTCAGCGAACAGAAACCAGAACTGCACAAGCTGCCGCCAAACCAAAAAAACTGAGGCCACCTGACCGCTGAGGTCGCCTGAATGCCAAGTTCACTGCGAATAGCTTAAGAACTACACCACAGGTCGCCCATAAGAAAGCTGTCGGCGAACTGGTTATTCACAACTGGGAAGTCACCAAGGAAGAAAGACCGCACACTGTTGGCCGCTAACCTGCGAACATAAAAAACGGTCAATCTACTTCCAGACCGCGCGACCTCAAATATGAGACCGGCACAAATAACCCAAGTTGTAGCTTTTATTGTTATCACTACAAATGATAGTCCCTACACCTCTATTTATAGGCAAGGTGATGCATGTCATCACCGCCCATAGAGAGATACATTTACCGCCCATCAGATCGCGAGCGGTCTCATATGAAAGACCGCCCGAGCCCAGCACGGTCATTAGTCCGCCATATTAAACTGTGCGATTACCAAACAAATCACCCGGTCTCATAACAAGACTAAAGAGACTTCTTCAGTAACCCTGACCGATCAGAACACGTCGTTAGACCACAAGGTCTCTACAAGAAGGCAAACTTACATGATTATCTGGTCGACTTAGAACAAGTCGCAAGAACAATCGCGCAAGCCACGCGAATATCTACGGTCTCCCAGAATAGACTGCCTAAGGCAAAACCCTAGCCAGAACACCTGCGCATACAACGCGGTGACCTTAATTCAGACCGCCCAAAATCCTTCCACTTCTACTTCAAAAGTTCAACACTTATAAGAGACCAGACGGTTTATATGAGCTCGGTCTGGCAGTCTATTCTTGGATTGGTCAGATACTCATGTGGTTCTACTCTTATAAGAGACTGGGCAGTCTGTTGGGTTTGATCTAGGCAAATTGCCCTAGTTGGATAGTTTTGCACAAGTGTATTTTGGACTTACAAGACCACGTGGTCTAGTTCTGTTGACCACGCATCCTAATAAGGAAGGTGTTTGTATCCCTCGTGGGTGGTGACGACATCCATTTGTTTTCTAATAAATAGGGGTGCAGGGCCAGCCATTTGTATGCAATAACTGTAAGAACAAAATTTTGGATTGTTTGTGCCGGTCTAACTTTTTGAGGTCATGCGGGTTGAAGTTGCTTGACCTGTTTGTTGCGTTCGTAGGTTAGCGGCCAGCGGTCTACATGTCAGCAATCTTCTTATCTATCTATCTTTGAATAACCAGCTCGCCAATGGTCTCGTCTGGGTGGTCTGTGTTTTTAGTTCTTAATCTGTTTGCAGCGAACTCAGTTGATCAGGCGACCTTCAACGGTCAGGTGGTCTTAAGTTGCAGTCTGGCAATATTGAGCAGTTCTTCTCTTCTGTTTATGGGTTACATATGTGATCTTGTGATTGTGCGGTCTGGCGATCAAGAAGTGCGGACAGGGTGTTGTTTCAGCAGTTCAATAAGAAGCAGTTCATGCGGTCCGAGTATTGGCGGTCTGGCAGATAACAGGTCGGCGACCTGTCCTGTTCGCGCGGTCTCATGGTTACTGTGCGGTCTAGATGTGTTCGTGCGGTCGGTGCGGTCTCAGATATTCTAGCCGCTAGATGCTTATTTTGTTACTTGTTTTTCTCATCTCAGTTTTTCTTATAAATCATGTCTTGCCATATATTCCTCACATTGTAAAGAGATAGTCAATAAATGATTTTATTGTCCTTCTACTGTCACTGGTTACTTGACTTGAAATTGACTGAAGTCTTCTGTTGTATTGTCTTCGATCCTAATTCGAAATTTTAACACAACTGACCATGGAGGAGGTGGCTCGGGAGCTATTCGATCCGATCGTGGAGTCTATAGACAGCGAGGGCGAGTAGCCCACATGCGACCATTGAACTTTATGTATTATCTTATTTTTTGATGGCGAGATAACTATAGTTTGTAATAGAAAATGTGAAATGAAAATTTTTGCTTAGTACATTCCTTTGTTTCTTTTGTCTCGCTTCAACGTGCTCGCATATAGTTTATCTTATAGTCATAGGTTCATGCGTCATTGATACTTGCTCGCCTTTCTTATGCCTGCAATGTGCTCGCATAGCTTACCTTTTAGCCTTAAACTCGCGCATCGTTTATACTCTCTCACCATTCTTATGGTGCTCACATATCGTTTATCTTGCAATTCCCTCCATATCGCTAACCTTGTAGCCTCAGTCTCGCGCATTGCATATACTTGATCGCCTTTCTTATGGCGCTCGCCCCCATTTTTACTTCAGTTTTTTTCTTTTCGGGGCTACTTCGCCAGACCTGGTTCGCTCGTCTCCAGGAATCGCAAGCGAAGATACATCTATAGCTTTCATGCACCGCATGCCTTGGTCGGTTTGCTTTGATTCTCTTATACCCGCGAGCCGCACTGGCTTGCTAGTTTCTAAGTGCACAACCCTTCACTCTTAGGCACTTGCTAGCAAGGCCCTCCACTGTGGGAGGCCTTACCAGAGATTCGTTCTGCCAGCACTTTGTTAGGTGAGACCTTGAAGGGCTCGCTGGTCCTGCCGGCTAGTGGGACCTTGACTGGAATTTTTGAGTTGTTACCCAATTACCCTATCAGCCTCTCCAGAGATCAACTTTAACCCACCGGCTAGTGAGAGTCTGGCAGCGGAATTGATCTGGGGCATTCCAGCACCTTGTTACCTTGCCAGCCTCTCTAGAGATCAACCTGAACACACTGGCTAGTGAGAGCCCAGCATCAGAATCGATCTGGGGCATTCTAGCACCTTGTTACCGTATCATCCTCTCCCGAGATCAACCTGAACCGACCGGCAAGTGAGTGTCCGGCAACGTAATTGATCTGGGGCATTCCAGCACTATGTCACCTTGCCAGCCTCTCTAAAGATCAAACTGAACCCACCGACTAGTGAGAGCCCGACAGCGGAATCGATCTGAGGCATTCCAGCACTATGTCACCTTGTCCGCCTCTCAAGAGATCAACCTGAACCCACAATCTAGTGAGAACCCGGCAGCAAAATCGATCTGGGTCATTCCAGAACCATGTCGCCTTGCCAGCCTCTCTAGAGATCAACCTGAACCCATCGGCTAGTGAGAGCCCAGCAGCGGAATCAATCTGAGGCATTCCAGCACTATGTTACCTTGCCAGCCTCTCCATAGATCTACATGAACCCACCGGCTAGTGAGAGCCCAGGAGCGGAATCGATTTGGTGCATTCCAGCACCATGTCTCCTTGCCAGCCTCTCCAGAGAACAACCTGAACCCACCGGCTAGTGAGAGCCCAACAGCGGAATCGATCTGGGGCATTCCAACACTATGTCACCTTGTCAGCCTCTCCAGAGATCAACCTAAACCCACGGAATAGTGAGATCCCAACATCAAAATCGATCTGGGGCAATCCAGCACAATGTCACATTGCCAGCCTCTGCAGAGATCAACCTAAACCCACCGGCTAGTGAGAGCCTGGCAGTGGAATCGATCTGGAGCATTCTAGCCCTATGTCACCTTGCCAGCCTCCCTAGAGATCAACCTGGACCCACCGTATAGTGAGAGCCCGACACCAGAATTGATCTAGGGCATTCCAGCACCTTGTTACCTTGCCATAGGAAACTATAACCGAAGAATGTAAATATCAAGGGAAACATATCAACTTATTATCTTACCACTACGCCACAACTCCAGAATAAAAACGCTTTAAATCATCGCTGCTCCAAGTTCGGTTAAGGGGCATCCCTTCCACATCCCGGAGGTGATACCCTCCCGACTTGAGGGCCTCTTCTACAATGTAAGGACCTTCCCAGTTAGGGTTGTGATTCCCTACCGCGACCCTTCTTCCTGCCGCTTTGACTTTTTTAAAGACAGAGTCCTGATGAGTCCCATTTATATACACTTTTATGGACTCATCCGGGCTTCTTTTCACTCTCGTGCATGTCATTTCGAGCTATTAGTGCATCTATTTATCTTATGCTCAGTTACGCGCACTTACATGCTTCATGCTCTTTTTAGGCTCGTTTTGGTGTGCATTTGTGCTCCTTGTTATTGGGGGTAAGCACATGGTGCTCCCCAATCCTTTTTCTATGATAGATAGGTGCTGGAGGTGTATTCCCAGCTGGATTGCTATGCTTGCAGGTGGTTGGATCATTCCCCGAGAGATCGGAAAGTCTCCGCTGCATTCAAGGTGTCGAATAAGAGGTACCTCGAGCTAGACCACGAAGAAGATGGGTAATAGTAGAGGAAGGTGACATTTCCTCCAGACCCCGGACGCAACTGAAGATCGAGCACGGATGAGGCTTGACAACCCTACGATTCTGGTCGAGAATCATCAGCATAGTCTTCGAGCTTCGGTTTCCTCTTTTCCCCTATGCTTTGCTTCAGAGTTTTCCTTGTATGTGTTTGTTATTGCGGATGATGTTCATAAACATTGTGCTTTAGTAATATGATTTCATGTTTTTGAGATCTTTTGTGGTTTATGAGATTTGAGGAGCGTCGTAGTCCGCCATCCACTCCACCACTTTGTAGTGCTCCGCACTAGCAATTGTTAGTTGCTTGTTCTGCGACGAGGTGCCTACGACCCTCATCCGCTAGCCTTCTCGTCCACCTGCACCGAAGCAGACATCGCGACCGTTGCATCCATCCCGCCTTGCGAAGCAGTGTTTTGACCCGCATTTCTCTTATTTCTGCAATAGCTTAGGACACCAATCACAATGCACTTGTTTTTACGTTCTTTTACTCGTCGTAATAATCGCCTTACTCTATTTTCTTGTCACCACAACCTGCATTCCCCGAGAGATCGATATCTGAGGAGTTGCCTCCCAACTATTACTTGCACGCGAACGATGCACTTGTCGTAATCGCATCAAGTTCTTGGCGCTGTTGCCGGGGAATGCAGGCGTGATGAGATTTTGGTTGTTAATCGATTATTTTCGATTGAGTCTTTTATTCTTTTTAATTTAGTCTTTATCATGCTATTTTCTTCTTCTGTATCATGTCGGCTCATTTGAATATCCGATGTCGTTGGTATGGGGACACATTCCACGCCAGTGATAGGTATCCCAAAGAGTATGGTGTTGTTCAGAAACCGTATGGAGCACATAAATCTTTTGGCTCCTCTACTGCGCCTCAGTTGTCGCACTTTTACGCGGCTGCCGCACCTTTGGTGCCGGCGACGCTGGTGAAGCAGTGTTTATTTTGCAAAAGTAGAGAGCATGCCTTGAAGTACTGTGCTGATTATCTTCGCCAATTGGCGGATGACGATGAGCCGGATATTCAGATCGTCCCATCTTCGAATTCTGCGAGCACAGCCCCTTCCTCTGGTTACGTGTCACTTCCACCTTCACTTCTTGAAGGCTCTGGAATCGACACGTGCATCAGTGTCCCATGACTCTGTTACTGATGTGACCCCCCATACCTCCTCGGTTCATGTACCACTTTGCATGGATTTGTGCCCTTGTGTGGAGAGTGAGCCCGAACTCTTAAGAAGCACGTCTTCTCCCACTACACACAAAACTACATCTATTTCTGATGTTATCATTGAGGTCAATTTGCAGGATGCTGCACACCTGTGCAGTGTCGTGCCCACTCTCATGGAGGAGGACAGTCTCGATTGTGTTGAAGCAACCGTTTCGGTCCAGTGCGAGGAAGTCCAAGTTATAGAGGAGGCCATTGTGTGCACTGTTGAGTTTAGTGAAATCATCGATGATATCATCAGTTTGTCATTGCCGCGCCCTATGGGGGATGCGATGAGTCCCAATTATATACACTTTTATGGACTCATCTGGGCCATATTTCTAGTCTATGCACCACATTTTAGGCACGTTTTCATTCATTTGTACTATTCCATGCTAGGTGAACTTTTAAGCCCATTCCGGTGTGCAATAGCGATCCTTGTTGTTGGGGGTAAGCACATGGTGCTCCCCTTCCCTTCTTCTATGTTTTTCTGATGCTGGACGTGTATTCCCATCCATTATATCTTGTATGCAGGTGACCGGATCGTCCCGTTTTCCCCAGAAGTAATGTCTGTGCATATCGCACGGTCGTGCGTTTCCTTGACACACGGTCGGTTGCAGTCGTGTGTTTGTGTCTGGGCATAAAATGGAGGGTCGGAGTTTACTCGTGCATTTTGACGCACGGGCGGATTCGCCCGTGCGTGAGTAAAACGCACGGTCGACCTGTGTCTTCCTGATTTCAGAGCTTCGGAGTTTACCCGTTCGTTTGAACGCACGGGCGGTGTTGATCGTGCGTGAGCAATTCGCATGGGCGGTGCAGCGTCTTCCCCAAGTCAAGTTTTATCATTTAATAATGCACGGTCTGCGCACGGTCGTGCGTTCGACCGTGCATGACCATTTTCTGACAGAATTTCTATTTAAGCCGCAGGTCTTGCCCAATTCTGGATAGATCGTTTTTTCCCGCTCCCAGAGCTCTAGTTCCTCGCCCTTTTTGCCATCCATAGCCGCCCACCTACAGGAGGTGCTCCAGGATTGTTCTTCACGCCAATCTTGAGCCCGGAGATCATCTCGGCCTCCTCCTTCATCCTATAGCTTCAAAGGAGATCTAGCCGCCATTGCCATCAAGCAAGGGGAAGTTTGCAACCTTTACCGGATCGTGAGACGAAGAAGACGGGCTCATTGGAGAGTCGTAAAAGCTCTCTCTACCCCGGACGTAGTCGAGGACCGAGCTTGGACGCGGATTGACAACCTAGCGATTCCAACCGTGACTCCTCGACGAGCCTTCGGATTCGGTCGATTTCTTGCCTTGTTCTTCTCTTGTTGATGTGTATATGTTGTAGATCCTTATTATTATGATGAAGTAGCACTTAAACTAGTTTGTGTTTCTATATATTTCATGTTTAGGTGAAATGCTTTATTGTTTGAGTTGCTTGAGGAGCGCCCCATTCCATCCTCCATCCCACCGTCGTGTTCGTTTGCCGCACTAGCAATTGCTAGTGGCGTGCTTGTCGAAGAGGTGCTTGAGACCCTCACTCCGTTTGCCTACTCGTTCATCGCCCTTAAGAAGTAGCGTGCTCAAGGCCTACCTAGTCTCCATCCCGCCTCGCAAAGCATTGCATAGCGGCATTGCATAGGAGTAGTTGTAGTTGTTTTTCTTTATTTTCCACAATCCAAAACCCCCGTTTCCGCATCCATCCGACCTAAAGGACTTCAATCTCAAGTCCTTCCTCGATAGATAACTCCACCTTACTATGTTCCTTTGAGATCGATACTTAGGTATTCATTCCCATTTTATATTACTTGAACGATCGGTACACTGCCGTTTCGTGCCGCAGTCTTGCTACCGCCTATAGCGGCGTGCTAAGATTTGCGCATCAAGTTTTTGGCTCCGTTGCCGGGGAACACAGACGTGTGAGTTTTCTGGAGAGGGAGAATCTGAGATTTCAGCCCTTCCATTTGTGTATTGCATTTTTTTGTTTTACTTCTTCCTATTCTGTTTTCCTGTTTGTTGGTGCCAAAAATGGTACCTCCAAAATTCACACTAAAGAGGACGGGAGAAAACTGCGAAGTGCAGGTTACTAAGACAGAAGATGTTGGAAAAAAGGGAAGGCGATCGTAAAATGGCGATCACGAAAAAATGAGACTGCTTACACAGGTTGTAAGCTGGAGCCTCCGAATCCAGTCCCCTTTCTGGGTACCCCTACCCCTCTATTTATAGACGAGGGGGCTGCCCAAACGGGCAGAACTAAGAACTACGGGCTGCCGGGGTACAGGAGAGCCGAGGCAGAGATGAGGGGTGCAAATAGCAAAAAAGGAAGAGAAGGAGGAGACCGCACAGGCTGTCGATCTCGCACTGCCTTGACCGCTTAGGACTTGGAAAACCGCGGCTGAGAAGAGACTTGGCGGTCTGCGCGATCACCATATGTTGAGACCGCTCAGACCAAAAAAGCTTTGGCCTGCAAGAAGAGGTCGCGGGCTTTCTGAGCAAACACTGTTTTTATTAGGTTGTTTAGTAAATTTTTGTAGGGTGTATTATTTTGCACAATAGTGTTTTCCATTTGAATCTTGTTATCTTCACATTATCTGGGCTTCTTTTAATATTCGTTGCCATTTTTGTGGAGATATCTCTCATGCTAGTGATAGATGTCCAAAGGGAGATAGTAGCCCTAGCACTCCCAGCCCAGCATATGGAGCACCGACTTCGTCTGGTACTCCATATGGTGCGCGTAAGTCCTATGGCTATTCTGCCACGCCTTTACCTTCATACCTCTTTTCGGCTTCAGCATCCGTTGTGCCAAAGAAGCCCGCAAGGCAGTGCTTGTTTTGTCAAAGCACGGATCATGCCTTGAAGGATTATGCTGCATTCCTTCGCCAATTGGACGAGGATGACGAGCCAGATATCCGGATCGTCCCGACTCCTACTTCTGGCAGCACACCTTCAACATCCAGTTTTGTGTCCATTTCACCTTAAAGTTTTGAAGGGTATGATGTGGACACAGTCACCATATGTGTGGCTGATCCAGGCTCTGACATGACTGAGTCCATCTCCCCTGTACATATATCACCATGCATAGATTCGATTCTTTGTGAGGAATCGGTGCTTGATTCTTTTTCAAGCCCTATCCCTTCCCCTATTGTGCATTTTATTACTTTTATCTCTGATAACATTGTTGAAGATGTGTCGCAAGAGGAGGCTGGCGATCTTTTTGTTATGCCTATTCCAATGGAGGAGTACAACCTTCTAGGTGAAGAGGATTTTTCCTCAACACCGGTGGAGGAAGTGCAAATCCTGGAGAAGGCCACCATTGATCCCACCGAACCTTGCGGCATTGTCAACAATGCCGACATTATTTTACTTCCCCAATCTGATGGGAGTGAGACCGGGACCACTCCCCCGCTTGATTTTTATTTAAGTCATTCTTCTTATTTATTTCTAGATCCCCCTTCTTCATCTGAGCCTGTGCAGGCTGACACTTCACAGGTACTTCAGGAGGACTTGGAGCATTCTGCTCAAATCAATGATGAGTGTATCCTATCATGTGAGGAGGTTGATCCCCCCTCCATAGAGGAAGCCCCACTCATTGCCTTCTCCTCCTACTGCCTCTCTGGAGATGATACCTTGCCGGGCAAAGATAGTATTGGAGAGATGAGTGAGGATTCCTCCTCTTCTTACTTTTTATTCCCTCTACCTGTGACGAGCAGGTATTATTTATATTTGGGTAGAGGCGTGACTGTTCTATCGCCGTATCGGTACCCACTACCGACACGCATATTAGAATAGTTACCTGTGCATTTCCTTTTTCATAGACCTATTAGCTAGAACTGCTTTAAATTTGAATAAGTCGTGCTGGCAGGACAATAACCCCAGTAGTTATCTTACTCTTTCCTGTATTTCTTATTTCATCTTGTTTAGTTTAGTTAGCTGTATTTTATTTTATTTTTGTACATTTTCTTTTGTTTTTGCGGAGCTCACCCCTGCAGGTCATTCTTCTGGCGGATGCTGCAGCTTTATCTTGGTTTACACGCGTCTTCTGGTATGCTCACCTGCTGAGCATTGGGTACTCGCTTTCCCGAGAATTCATTTTGAATTTCAAGGTTCTATCTTGTGTTGGATTATTTAGTTTAAGTCTGGGGGAGAGATATTTATTGTACCCACTGCACGTGCACATCTCAGTGCATGCTAGAAGTATTTTATTTCAGTCATTTTATTTGTTCATCTTCATCGCACACCACTCCACCCACTTGAGCGCGCACATCACTTGTGTGTGTGTTTCCGTTCACGCTTATCTTGGTTTGGAATGTGAAATAGGATGTTAGCTTAGGAATTGCAAATCGGAGTGCGATGTTGACTCTTGTAGTGCTCTAGTCGCATCCGCGTGCTCTAGTAGAAATTTGAGTAAAATTAGATTATTTCTATGCATTTAATTTACGATTAGTGTTTTTGCGTAGTTTTAAATTTATTATACTCAATTGGTGAATGTGAATGAAATTGGCGGTAGCACGGTGTTGTGTGCAGGCAAGCGCTAGTTCTGTGTTGCTCGAGTCGGAAGGAAGGTTTACCTTTCTCGTGGGCGAGAGCATCTCATTTTGTTAAACGTGATGTAGGCCATCTAGTTGGCTAGTTTGAGCTTTGATTTCCATGACCCATTCGCTTACCCTTGCAAGCCAATTTGTGCCTACCCCTCCTTTGTTTCAGCTCTTCTTTCAATCACCAAAGCCTGAAACTTATCCTATTATCACAACCAAGTAGCGAGTTAACTGATATCATATTTCTTGATTTGGTGTGATGTTTGGAACCTTTGTGATGCGAAAGAAAAAGTGTATTGTGTGCTGAAAACATTGTTGTAAACCAACCGGGGGATAAAAGAAAAAGAAAAAAAATGAAGTTAAAAGAAAATTGGAATGAAAAAAAATCCCTTTGAGCGTAATAGAAAATTCAGTTGGTATTTGTTGGAGTAGGCTGTGTGCACACCCAGTTTTCAAGCCAAGTCTGGGGGTGTGTCACACTAGCATCGTTTTTGGTCTTGTTTTTGTACAGCGTTATCTTTTGACTCAATTGGGTTGCGTAGCCGTATCGTTTATCGTTGAATATCATACCGTAACCTAAGCCCCATTATAACCTGAAAGTCTTATTGATTTAACTTTTGAGTTTGCTAGCGTCATGGAGAGAATGTAACCGGGCAAGCTTAAGGTTCTCGACTTTGATGAATTTCAACGGAGTTATCCCCGAATTCCGGTCTTTAGCAACACCCTCCTGAGTGGCTTGTTTATTTCACACCAGGCACGACCGCACAAATTCTTCATGATTCACCATCTGAGTACAAATAAATCTCTATTTACGCATTTATACTTTTGTATATTAGTTTGCATAGTTAGAATCTCTTTTTATTGAATTTCTATTTGCATGCGTATGATACTTCGCACCGTACTCCTATTTTGCAATTCCCTTCACTAACTACCATTTTCATACTCCGCCGGATTTGTTTGCTCGGGACGCGCAAACAGGTAAGTCTGGGGTGTGATGAGTCCCAATTATATACACTTTTATGGACTCATCTGGGCTGTATTTCTAGTCTATGCACCACATTTTAGGCACGTTTTCATTCATTTGTACTATTCCAGGCTAGGTGCACTTTTAAGCCCATTCCGGTGTGCAATTGCGCTCCTTGTTGTTGGGGGTAAGCACATGGTGCTCCCCTTCCCTTCTTCTATGTTTTTCTGATGCTGGACGTGTATTCCCAGCCATTGTATCTTGTATGCAGGTGACCGGATCGTCCCTTTTTCCCTAGAAGTAATGTCTGTGCATATCGCATGGTCGTGTGTTTCCTTGACGCACGGTCGGTTGCGGTCGTGCGTTTGTGTCTGGGCAGAAAATGGAGCGTCAGAGTTTACTCGTGCGTTTTGACGCACGGGCGGATTCGCTCGTGCGTGAGTAAAATGCACGGTCGACCTGTGTCTTCCTGATTTCAGAGCTTCGGAGTTTACCCGTGCGTTTAAACGCACGTGCGGTGTGGATCGTGCGTGAGCAATTCGCACGGGCGGTGCAACGTCTTCCCCAAGTCAAGTTTTATCATTTAATAACGCACGGTCTGCGCATGGTCATGCGTTCGACCGTGCGTGACCATTTTCTGACAGAATTTCTATTTAAGCCGCAGGTCTTGCCCTATTCTGGATAGATCATTTTTTCTCGTTCCCAGAGCTCCAGATCCGCGCCCTTTTCGCCGTCCATAGCAGCCCTCTTTCAGGAGCTGCTCCGGGCTTGTTCTTCACGCCAATCTTGAGCCCGGAGATCATCTCGGCCTCCTCCTTCATCCTATAGCTTCAAAGGAGATCTAGCCGTCATTGCCATCAAGCAAGGGGAAGTTTGCAACCTTTACCGGATCGTGAGACGAAGAAGACGGGCTCATTGGAGAGTCGTGACAGCTCTCTCTGCACCGGACGTAGTCGAGGACCGAGCTTGGACGCGGATTGACAACCTAGCTATTCCAACCGTGACTCCTCCACGAGCCTTCAGATTCGGTCGATTTCTTGCCTTGTTCTTCTCTTGTTGATGTGTATATGTTGTAGATCCTTATTATTATGATGAAGTAGCACTTAAACTAGTTTGTGTTTCTATATATTTCATGTCTATATGAAATGCTTTATTGTTTGAGTTGCTTGATGAGCGCCCCATTCCATCCTCCATCCCACCATCGCGTTCGTTTGCCGCACTAGCAATTGCTAGTGGCGTGCTTGTCGAAGAGGTGCTTGCGACCCTCACTCCTTTTGCCTACTCGTCCATCCGCCCTTAAGAAGTAGCGCGCTCAAGGCCTACCTAGTCTCCATCCCGCCTCGCGAAGCATTGCATAGCGGCATTGCATAGGCGTAGTTGTAGTTGTTTTTCTTTATTTTTCACAATCCAAAACCCCCATTTCCGCATCCATCCGACCTAAAGGACTTCAATCTCAAGTCCTTCCTCGATAGATAGCTCCACCCTACTATGTTCCTTTGAGATCGATACTTGGGGATTCATTCCCATTTTATATTACTTGAACGATCGGTACACTGCCGTTTCGTGCCGCAGTCTTGCTACCGCCTATAGCGGTGTGCTAAGATTTGCGCATCAGGATGAAGCCAGGATTATCCCCTCAAATGAGATTTCTTTTAGTTTTTCTTCCAATTTATTTCCTGACCCCCTTTCTTTATGTACAAGGATGCAGGATGCCCCTTCTTCGGTTGATCAGACCTTATGCATGGAGGAGCCGAAAGCCTGGCGGGATGAGGAAGGTATACTGAAGGAACATCTTGTTTCCTCATCATCGTTGGTGCTTCCCCTTGAGGATTGGTTACAAGGGGGCAAGCGGTTTTTCTTTGAAGACATAATACTGGAGGAGAAGAAGAGAGCGAAAAAGTAGGATATTTGGGGTTGGAGGCTGAGCATCCTACTTAATTTCCTTCCCTACTACCTGGTCCCCGAACCTTTATCTTTCATCAGTTGTTACTACTTCAAATTAGCTTATAGCTGATTTGCTTTGAGCATGTAATAATAATTAGGATTTATTGACTTTTGCTTATTCCTAGACTTTATACACTGCTTAAAACAGGTATTTGGTCCACCTTAAGGACGGTAAACAAAAGGGCTTATGGGAGACGACCCAATTTTGCTGTATTACTTTTGTTTCTGCGTGTGTGGAGATGTCATTTTGCAGATATGGCGACATCTATGGCGGACACATTGTAGCTGAATTCAAGATTAACGCCAATCTTCCGGTATGCTCATTTCTGAGCATGGGGTAACCTCTGCTCCCAATTCTTTAATGAATCTAGCATTATAATCTGTGATGATTAGATTTAAGTCTGGGGGAGAGCACTTGTCGTTACCCATTTGCACGTGCACATGAGCACAACATACTAGAAGTTGCAATATTTTTTTTCATTCTCATGGCACACCACTACACCCACTTGAGCTCGCAATTAACCATAGGCGCGTAACGAGTCTAACTCGTTTTCTTTTGTTGGATTGGGAAAATTGTTGTGTTGGCTTAGGGTTATAAGACGGAGTAAAATGTTGACTCCCATAGTGCTCTAGTCGAGTATTCGCGTCTTGCATAGATTTGTGTGTAGAATAAATTTTTCTTTATGCGTATAGTTTTGTAATTTTTCTATTTGCGTAATAATTGTTTATTCTACTCAAAAGTGATGAATCCGGTGTGAATCCGACGGCAGCGTAGGAATGTGTGTAGACGGTTGTTAGGTTCGTATTGCTCGAGTCGAGAGGACGAATTATCATTCTCGGTGGCTAAGAACTTGCCCCAAGCGACTCTCGAGGCATTGGTATAAGTTAGTTCAGTGCGTGAGCATGATGTAGGCCATCATTTTGGCCAGGTTGAGCTTTTGTGTCGATCCTATCATAATCCTTGCTAACCCCTTTGTGCCTACCGCATCTTTTGATTCAGCTCCACCTTTGTCTCACCAAGGCCTGCAAGTTAATCCTAGTCACATACCCAAATCTGAGCTTTATTCTTGTGTTATTTTCTTTTTGGGGTGTTGTTGTAGTGATGTCTTATTGTGGAAATTGTGGTTGTTGCTATTGAGAAAAATTCTGCTAAAAAAAGAAAAAAAAAATAATAAGAATGAAAAAGAAAAAGAAAAAAAAGGGAATGAGATTGTTTTTAGAAAAGGGTTAAATTGAAAATCTGTAATTATTGTGTGTTGGGAGTAGGCGGTGCACACACCCATGTTGCAAAGTCCAAGTCTGGGGGTGTGGTGCACCCGCGTGTTCATTGTGTTGCGTGGATAGTTTATTCTGCGCGAGCTCAATTGGGTTTAGGTGCTTTACGCCTTCAAGTTAATCTTTGTATTCCCTACCTTAACCCAAGCCTCATTTCCAACCTAAAGTCCTACTGATTTGCGCATGAACCGAACTAGTATCGTGGAGATAGTGTGACCTGGTGAGCTTATGGCCACCGACATTGAAGGATTTCAATGGAGGTTATTCCGAGAACCGATCTTGGGCAATACTATCCTCAACAATCTGTTTACTTTCTTCCTATGCGAGACCGAACGATTCACCGTGATTCAACTTTTGAGTGAAAAAATAATATAGATGTACGCTATTAGATTATTACAAATTGTTTGTATAACTAAACATTTCTTCTACTGCATTTCTATGCGCGCGAGCATGAAACTTCGCATGGTACTCCTCTTCTACAATTGTTAAGCCAGCTAATCAATTTTTCCGTCCGCCTAAGGAATGATTTCCTCGAGACGAGCAAATGGTTAAGACTGGGGGTGTGATGAGTCCCATTTATATACACTTTTATGGACTCATCCGGGTTGCTTTTCACTCTCGTGCACGTCATTTTTGAGCTATTAGTGCATCTATTCATCATATGCTCAGTTACGCGCACTTACGTGCTCTTTTTAGGCCCGTTTTGGTGTGCATTTGCGCTCCTTGTTATTGGGGGTAAGCACATGGTGCTCCCCAATCCTTTTTCTATTATAGATTGGTGTTGGAGGTGTATTCCCAGCTGAATTGCTATGCTTGCAGGTGGTTGGATCATTCCCGTTTATCCAGAAAATCATGATTGTGTAAAACGCACGGTCGTGTATTTTCTTGACGCACGGACGGCTGCGGTAGTGCGCCTTTGTTGAAACCAATTTCTCGGCCTCTTGTGAAGCTCGGGGCCCTCACCGAAATGAGGGGCAGCTAGCCCTTAATGATCCCTCAGAGAAGGTAGATTGAAGACTGGGGAAATGACTAAGACCTTAGTCGCAGCGAGGAGGTCCCTCCACTAACCCGGAAGATCGTTGAGCGCTTCCCGTCCCAAGCCAAAGCTGGGACTCGGGCACCTTGGAGAGCTCTAAAAAATGCTAGCCAAGGAGAGACTAAGGAGAGAGAAGCTGAAGTGAGGTCCTCTCCAAAGGTGCCCTCTAGGTCTTATTTATAGATTTTCAGATCTGGCCTGCAAATAGCAGGATTCCGCCTTTTGATTTTACTATCCGCACCCCAAATGGGTCTGCTAACAACCAGACTCCGCTATTTGGAGAGGCTAAAGGCAGACCACCAAGGGCAAATGGGTAAATTTGCCCCATCAAGCACCTGGGCAAGAAACTGCGAGAACACTACTACTGCCGAAGCTCTCGCGGGACTTCTCACGAGTCCTGCTCGCGATGCCTCTCCTAGGCGATCGCCCTGCGAGGACCTCGCTGAACCCCTCCCCTTTGTCGGTATCTGCCGAGATTTGGTCTCGCTAGCTTTCCTGCGAGACCGCCTCTTAACTTCGTTGAACATAAAACTCATTTTGTTGAACACGGGTTTTGTTGAACACGGGTGAGCTCGACGAATGCTGAATGCTCAACTGTTCGTCGACCGCCGCAACTGGTTGTTCGTCGACCGCTGAGACGGGGTTGAAGCAAGCCGTTCATCGAACGCAGAAGGCAATTCGTCGAACATAGAATTTAGTTCTTCGAACGCGAAGTCCCGGTCTCGTGAGCCTTTCTGCGAGACCCCCCCTTTCTCCGAGGCCGCCCCTCGACAGGTGAGCTCGACGAACATTGGAGAGTTCGTCGAGCGCAGAAGGGTTCGCCGAACACCCTTCGCTGAACCAAATAATTGCCTCGCTTGCCTGACCGCGAGCCATTGGCCAGCACCTTTCTCGCATGACCCTCCTGTGAGGACTTTGGTCTGCCTTATTACTTTCTTCATAGTATTGATTTCTCAAACGCGCCTCCTTGTCTGGTGAATATCGGGACAATCCCCGCTCTTCGCGAGGCTATTCAGGCTTGCGAAGAAACATCCAACCCCTGGTATTCGCCAGCCTCTTGATGATCTGTCAGGAATCTTCGGTAGGGCCCACCCTAGGGGCTATAAATATCGTCCCGAGCCTCAGTGACGCGCCCCGTCACTCTTTTTTTCTTTCCTTTTTCTCCCGTACTGAAGCTGCAAGGAGATGCCGCTTTCCGAAGAATCTGAGGCTCGCCTGAAGGCTGTGAGGGTTGGCGGGCTACCATTCACAACCAGGGTCCCCGCCTGGATGAATCGGCCGCCTCCCGCTCAGTCGTTGAGGGATAAAAAAGCGAAAGCGGCTTGCCGAATTGGGGACGACTCCGTGTTGCTGGACTCTTCCCCTGATAATCGCCCCCCCCCCCCCCCCCCCCCCCGAGAAGGTATGAGTTATTCCACTAGCTAAGCCAATAAATTTGCCTCTGTGATTCATGCCTACTCGCAGGAGATTTTGCCGAAGGATATTGGCGGGCTTGGAGGTGGATCTCGCCGCAGTACGCCAGCGGACACATATCCCGTTGGCGAAAACGTCGAAGGTACGCTCTTAATCTCGCTCACTGACTCCTTTCGTTGATTATCGGCCTCTGATTTCCTATTTTTCGCACGCTCGCCCCGGAGTGCCCCGGCTCGCAGAGATTTGCCGCCTCCGTCTCTGTCCCTTCCCGACAAAACTGTGGACATGCCAAGGTTCGACCTCCTAGGGAGCGAGGGCGCTGGCGGCTCTCGACCGCCAAAGATTCCCCCAATTAACAATGCAGCCTACCCTCCTGGCTTAGGCGAATCCCTCTACCCCCAGTACGACAACGTCTTCCAGGGCCGCCCTGAGAGTTCTCGCCCCCTTCCGGGAAAGCATTCTGACGCCTCCCTGCCATGCGCAAACTTGAACGCGCCATCTAACCTTTTCGCAATATTTTGCAGAGAATTCCGAAAATCCGCCTACCGATTCCAAGTTTGGCGACGACGAGGTGTCCCCCCTCCCAGACCAAGTGGAAGACTTCTTAGGGGACCCGCGAGATCCTGAGACAATGAAGCTGCTAACCGCGGAGTTGCTTCGGAAACATTGTAGGATGCTGATGGACCTTAATCTTCAACCGAGACGGGATAGAGAGGTCGCTGAGGATAGGCAAGCTGTTATGATGGAGCAGTGCGCGAGACTCCGAGCCGCGGTGCCTCGCGCCCAAGACGAGATGTCCACGTCGCCGGAGGTGCACATTGCGAGGATGAGGGATTATGCCTTCCTGATGGATCGAGAGGGCCGTGCGGCCTAGGATTACTATAATTCCAGGGTACCGCCGAGGTTCGGGTTGCGGGGTGGCAGCAGATGGAAGTGGTTGCCCCACGACCCCCGCTAACTCCTACTTTTCTGCGAACTCCTATTATCTGCTAATTCTCGCCGCTACTTTGAACAATCTCATAATTGTTTGCGACTTATATTTGTGGGTTCTCGCTCAGCAGTAATTGCTGATAGTCATTTATTAGCATTCGCTCGCGATTTGTATATCCGTATTCTTTCTTTGTTATGCTATTCTCGCAACAAGCCCTTCTGCTCTCGCTAAAACAATCTCGTAATGGGTTCTCTTCGCTTTTCTGTTTGCTCATGCTGCCCTTTGCAAAGAATTTGCTTATGCTAACCTCGCAGGTAGTTCTCGCCCACGATCCTGATGTGATGTTTTTGCTAACCGCACTCAGCAGCATTTGGGCTTCTTCCCGCCCTTTCACTTCTGCTATAAATGTGCCATCATAACTGTGCCAACTACAACATTTACCATCAGCCTTCTTCTTCTACTACTCCGGAGTTCTCGCCTTTCTCCCTCTTTCTCGCGCTATTCTCTTCCTCGCAGGTCCTCAATATGGTTGGTGACCAGAGCGAGGCAGAGGGCAGGTTGAAGTGTGTATGGGCCTTCACCGACCACTCCTTCTTCCTGGCGAACTTGACGGGGGAGGAATATCTCACTGCCATCGCCGACTTTATCCCGCCGGAGTTTACCGCTCGCCAACCCCCAAAGGATGACGCAATAAATGTCTCCCTGCCTGATGAACTCGCGATCCCCATAGCTCATTTCGCGGTGGGTCCGAGGCTACCTCTGTGGCCAAAAGTTTGCAAGGTCACTACTAATCTCGCCTTCCTTTCCCTAGATGAGAATGGATTCTTCCTCGCTTAACCGACGGTCTCGCCATCTTTCCTGCCAGGTGTTAAGACACTACGGCGTGATACCGGGTCAACTGACCCCCAACGCGATGGCGGTCATCGTCGCCTTCGCCTGTTATATGAGCGAGGAGTGCATCGAGTTCAGCCTTCTGGTTTTCCGGAAGTTGTTCTCCTTCCGCGCATATAAAGATGGGACCGCTTACTTTGTGGGCTCGGGCCCCAAGGTCACCGAGACCGTCGACAAAGCCCACTACTAGGCTCAGAAGTTCCTCTTCGTCAAGGGGAACTTCGGCAACATCCCCTTCTCGCCTGTCCAACACGGCGAGACCACTTACCATCCTCCTACTCTCGGTGGCCACGCCGCCGCCTTATACCAGTTCTTCTGCAAGAAGAACTTCAATGTTGTGCATATTCTTCGCAACCTTGGCTCGCTGCCCCCCGTGCTCGCCGGGGAAGGTAATGATCTCGCCCGCTAACTTCCATGGTTTCAACGTTTCCCGCACTAGATGTCTAACCCACATTTTCAGGCGAGCGAGATCTACCTCTCAACCCCCCTACGCGAGCAACCAGAAGTCTTCCTCCACCCATGCTCTCATGACCATGGGAGCGGAGGTCTGCAGTGACTCCATCACCCTGGCTGCGCCGTCTTCTCGCAAGAGGACAGGGGCCTCCAGCAGCCGGGGCCCATCCCCAAAATCTCCGCCAAAGAAAAGAAGTAGGAAGAACCAGGGCTCGCTCGTCTCTTCCAAGGGAAAGGTGCACTCCGACGCCAACCATGGCGATATTGATCTCACCATCCTATCCGAAGGGAGGGAGGTCGATGAGGAGAGCGAGTAGGCTGCTAGGACCGCCTGCCCGCCTATTGCAGTTAACCACTGGAACTTTGGGCTGGGCCAGAGACGCAGGGATGAGACCGGCGAGCTCCTTGTGTATTGGAAGCCGGAGGTTAACAAAGCTGAGGTCTCCACCATCCTTCCTTCCTGGGTGGAGAAATCGACTGTCAGCGGCCATGCTTATGACTTCTCCTTCACCCTCTATGGGCGCGAGGATGTCGGGTCCTATAAGGATGAGACCTCAAAGACCCTCGCCTACAAGAGCACGAGGTCTCAGCTGCGCTCCGGTGAGCTCGCCCATATGACATGGAGGCGATGCCTGCAACTAGAGAAACCAATACTTATCACCTTGCCAGCCTCTTCAGAGATCACCTGAAACCCCTGTCTAGTGAGAGCCCGGGAGCGGAATCGATCTGGGGGATTCCAGAACCAATACTTATCACCTTGCCAGCCTCTCCAGAGATCAACCTGAAACGCCCCCCCCCCCCCCCCCCCCCCCCCCCCCCCCCCCCCCCGTCTAGTGAGAGCCCGGGATCGGAATCGATCTGGGGCATTCCAGCACCAATACTTACCACCTTGCCAGCCTCTCCAGAGATCAACCTGAAACCCCCCGTCTAGTGAGAGCCCGGGAGAGGAAATGATCTGGGGCATTCCGGCACTAATACTTATCACCTTGCCAGCCTCTCCAGAGATCAACCTGAAACCCCCCGTCTAGTGAGCGCCCGGGAGCGGAATCGATCTGGGGCATTCCAGCGTCAATACTTATCACCTTGCCAGCCTCTCCAAAGATCAACCTGAAACCTGCCATCTAGTGAGATCCTGGGAGCGGAATCGATCTGGGGCATTCCAACACCAATACTTATCACCTTGCCAGCCTCTCCAGAAATCAACCTGAAACCCCCCGTCTAGTGAGAGCCCAGGAGCGGAATCGATCTGGGGCATTCCAGCACCAATACTTACCACCTTGCCAGCCTCTCCAGAGATCAACCTGAAACCCTCCGACTATTGAGAGCCCAGGAGCGGAATCGATCTGGGGCATTCCGGCACCAATACTTATCACCTTGCCAGCCTCTCCAGAGATCAACCTGAAACCCCCCGTCTAGTGAGAGCCCAGGATTGGAATCGATCTGGGGCATTCCAGCATCAATACAAATCACCTTGCCATCCTCTCTAGAGATCAACCTGAAACCCCCCGTCTAGTGAGAGCCCGGGAGCGAAATCGATCTGGGGCATTCCCGCACCAATACTAATCACCTTGCCTGCCTCTCCAGAGATCAACCTGAAACCCCCCGTCTAGTGAGAGCCCGGGAGCGGAATCGATCTGGGGGATTCCACAACCAATACTTATCACCTTGCCAGCCTCTCCAGAGATCAACCTGAAACCCCCCGTCTAGTGAGAGCCCGGGAGCGGAAATGATCTGGGGCATTCTGGCACCAATACTTATCACCTTGCCAGCCTCTCCAGAGATCAACCTGAAACCCCCCGTTTAGTGAGAGCCCGAGAGCGGAATCGATCTGGGGCATTCCACCGTCAATACTTATCACCTTGCCAGCCTCTCCAAAGATCAACCTGAAACCTGCCGTCTAGTGAGATCCCGGGAGCGGAATCGATCTGGGGCATTCCAACACCAATACTTATCACCTTGCTAGCCTCTCCAGAAATCAACCTGAAACCCCCCGTCTAGTGAGAGCCCCGGAGCGGAATCGATCTGGGGCATTCCAGCACCAATACATACCACCTTGCCAGCCTCTCCAGAGATCAACCTGAAACCCCCCGACTATTGAGAGCCCAGGAGCGGAATCGATATGGGGCATTCCGGCACCAATACTTATCACCTTGCCAGCCTCTCCAGAGATCAACCTGAAACCACCCGTCTAGTGAGAGCCCAGGAGTGGAGTCGATCTGGGGCATTCCAGCATCAATACAAATCACCTTGCCAGCCTCTCCAGAGATCAACCTGAAACCCCCCGTCTAGTGAGAGCCTGGGAGCGTGACCGCGCAAATCTCGCACACCGCTATCGGCAGTAGCTCGACTGCGACACAAAACGGCAGTGTACCGTTCGTTCAAGTAATATAAAATGAGGAGTAATCCCCGAGTATCGAATCTCTCAAGGAACACAGTAAGGTGGAGCTTTCTATCGATGCAGGACTTGAGATCGAAGTCCTATAGTCGGATGGATGCAGAAACGGGGGTTTTGGATTGTGGACAATAAAGAGAAACTACTATAACTACTCCTATGCAATGCCGCTATGCAAAGCTTCGCTCGGCGGGATGGAAGACTACGTAGGCCTTGAACGCGCTACTTCGTAAGGGCGGATGGACGAGTACGCAAACGGATCGAACTATGCAGGACTTGAGCGCGCTGCTTCGTTAGGCGGGATGGAATACACGGGCCGCTATGCCATGCTTCGGTAGGCGGATGGGCGAGTAGGCTAACGAAATGAGGGTCGTAAGCACCTCTTCAACAAGCACGCCACTAGCAATTGCTAGTGCGGCACACGAACGTGACGGCGGGATGGAGGATGGAATGGGGCACTCCTCAAGTCACATAAACCACAAAAGTATTCCACATAGAAATGAAATATATAAAAATATAAGCAAGTTTAAGTGCGACTTCATCTTAATACATAGATCTAACTACATACACACATCAATAAGAGAAGAATAAGGCAAGAAATCGACCGAATCCGAAGTCTCGTTGTAGATTCACGGTTGGAATCGCCGGGTTGTCAATCCGCGTCCAAGCTCGGTCCGCAACTACGTCCGAGGTAGAGAAAGCTGTCACTACTCTCCAATGAGCCCGTCTTCTTCGTTTCACGATCCGGTAGAGGTTGCAAACTTCCTCTTGCTTGATGGTGATGGCGGCCAGGTCTTCCCTTGGAGTGCTAGGATGAAGGAGGAGGCCGAGAGGAAGCTCCGGCTCAAGATTGGGGTGAAGAACAAGCCCGGAGCACCTCCAGGTGGTGGGCGGCGATGGAGGGGCGAAGTCGGAGCTCTGGAGCGAGAAAACGCCGGTCTCGGGCGGAAGAAATGCGGGGGATTCGACCTAAATCGCGAGCAGCTCGATTTATAGGCGCTGGAATAAACAGTGCGCACGATCATTGGCGCACAACCAGTGGTCGTGCACACTAGCATTCTGTGATCGTGTGCCTGCTTGGACGGAGCCTGCAAGGGAAGAAAATTATAAAATACAATGTTCGCACGACCAGTGATCTTGCGCGCTATCGTAAGTGGTCGTGCAATAAGGGAAACAGAACTCAGTTTTCAGGGGTTAAGTGCACACGATCAGTGGCGCACGACCAGTGGTCGTGCATAGTAGAACCAGTGATTGTGCGCAGTGTTCCTGTACAGAATTGTACCGGGAACACCTGCACGACTCCTGTTCCAGCATACAACACCAATCAAACCACTGAAAGTGACACTTAACCATGCATGAAAAATAATAGTGCAGATAAACAAGAAATAACACCAAAACGGGCCTAAAGGTGTACTTAGCATGGAGAATCAAATATAAGTGAAAACGTGTCTAAAGTGAAGTGCATAGACTAGAAAATCAGCCCAGATGAGTCCAAATATGTGTATATGATCAGGACTCATCACACCCCCAGACTTACCTGTTTGCGCGTCCCGCGCAAACAAATTCCTCAAGCGGCTGAGAAAAATACATAGCTGGCATAGAAATTGTAAAGCGGAGTATCATGCGAAGTCGCATGCTCATGCGCGTAGAAATACAGTAGACAAAATTTCTAATTGTACATATTAATTTATACTTTTCTAGGGCGTATTTATATATTACATTTACTCAAAAAGTGAATCACGGTGAATCATAAGGTCGTACATAGGAAGAAAGTAAACTGAACGCTGAGGCGAGCATTGCCAAAGATCGGGGCTCGAGACAACCTCCATTGAAATCCATCAATGTCGGTGACCATAAGCTTGCCCGTTCGCACTCTCTCCACGGCAATGGTTTGACTCAAATGCGTGAATCAATAGGACTTAAGGTTTTAGATGAGGCTAGGGTTTAGGTGAGGATAAACAAATATAAACATGAAGGCTTAAAACGCAAAAACCCAAATGAGCTAGTGAAGAAATTCTCCTCATTCACCACACAAATACACGGGTACACCACACCCCCAGACTTGGATTTGACTACATGGGTGTGTGCACCGCCTACTCCCAAACATATATTTTTACACAAATTTTTCATTAAAGTTCATATCTTTTTCTTTTCTTTTCACTTCTTTTCTTTCTCTCATTTTCTTCTTTTCTTTTCTTATCATTTTCAGCAGCTAAACAATAAAACACATTCACATCTTCACAAACATATCACCAAATCAACAACCCAACTCGTGAAAATAATAAACAGCAAAAGCTCAGATTTGGGTGTGCGACTAGGATTGGAATTTAGGCTTTGGTGAGACAACAGTGGGGCTGAATCAAAGAAAGGGTAGGCACAACTGGGCTGACGAGGGTAAAGCGATAGGAGTGGGCACAAAGGCTCAACCGGGCCAAAATGATGGCCTATATCACATTCACGCAATTGACTAACCGTATACCCATGCTTCAAGAATCGCTTGGGGCAAGTTCTAGCCACCGAGAAAGATAATCCTTTCTCCCGACCCAGGAAATGAGAGGCTAACGAGCATCTACACACATTCCTATGCTACCGTTTGATTCACACCGGATTCACCAATTGAGTAGAGTAAACAATATTTACGCTAATAGAAAAAAAATATAAACTAAAAGCATAAAAAGAAATTGAATCTACACGATTTTCTAAACGAGACATGAGCACTCGACTAGGAGCACTACCGGAGTCAACATTTTACTCCGCCTCATAATCCTAAGCCAGCACAGTGATTTTTCAAATCACACGAAAAGAGATGAGTTCGGCTCAAGACGTGCCAACAGCTAAGTGCACGCTCGAGTGGGTGTAGTGGTGTGCAATGCAATTGAACATAACTAAATAATTGAAATTAAAATACTCCTAGTATTCAAATGCAATAGTGCACGTGCGTGGGCACACAGAACTACTCTCCCCCAGACTTAAACTAGATAATACACACAATATATATCTATGATATTCAGAAAAGAGCTAGGGGAAGAGAGTACCCAATGCTCAGAAATGAGCATACCAGAAGATTGGCGTGTAAGCTAAAATGAAGCTACAGCATCCGCCATCCAGAAAAAGGATACCTGCAGGGGTCAGCTCCGCAAAAACAAAAGAAAATAGAAAACCAAAATAAAGTGCAATTAACTAAATAAAATTAGAAAAGAAATGAAAATGCAGGAAAAATTAAGATAACTACTGGGGTTATTGTCGTCCCAGCATGACTTATTCAGGTTTTGCACAGTTCTAGCTTATAGGACTATGAAAAAGGAAATGCACAGGTAACTGTTCTAATATGCGCATCAGTAGCGGGTACCGATACGGAGACAGAGCAGTCACGCCTCTACCTGAATAAAGATAAAACCTGCCCATCACAGGTAGAGGGAAAAGGAAGTAAGAAGAGGAGGAGGCCTGGTCCTCACTCATCTCACCAAAACTATCCTTCCCCAGCAAGGTATCGTCCACAGCAGGTCCGCAGGAGGAGAAGACAACGAATGAGGCCTCCTTAATGGAGGAGGGATCAACCTCCTCACATAAAAGGACACACTCATCATTGACTTGAGCACAAAGCTCCAAGTCCTCCTGAAGTACCTTTGAAGATTCAACCTGCACATGCTCGGGTGAAGAGGGGGGATCGAGAAATAAACAAGATGAAGAACATAAATAATCAAAAATCGGGGGAGTGGTCCCGGTCTCACTCCCATCAGGTTGGGGAAGTAAAATAATGTTGGCATTGTCATCAATGCCGCAAGGTTCAGCGGGATCGACAGTGGCCATGCCCAAGATTTGGACTTCCTCCACCGGTGTTGAGGAAAGCTCCTCTTCACCTAGAAGGTTGTACTCCTTCATAGGAATAGGCACAACACTCAGATCGCCAGCCTCATCCTGCGACACATCCTCAACAATGTCGTCGGAGATGAGAGTAGTATGCACAACAGGGGGAGGAGTAGTGCTCGGATAAAAGTCGAGCACCGATTCCTCACAAAGAATCGAATCCACAAGGGGTGGTGGATGCACTGGGAGAATAGGCTCAGCAATGTCTGTGCATAGATCAGCCGCACATCTGGTGACCATGTCCATGCCATTCCCTTCAAGATGTGAAGGTGACAAAGACACATAACCGGATGTTGAAGGTGTGCCGCCAGAGTTAGGAGTTGGGACGATCTGGATATCCGGCTCCTCATCCTCGTCCAATTGGCAAAGATACTCGGCACAGTCCTTCAAGACATGATCAGTGCTTCGAAAAAACCGGCACTGCCTAGCGGGCTTCTCTTGCGCAGCGGGGGCTGAAGCCGAAAAGAAGTATGACGGTAAAGGCTCAGCAGAGTAGCCATAAGACTTACGCGCACCATATGGAGTACCAGACGAAGTCGGTGCTCCATATGCTGGGCTATAAGAATTATGCCTACTATTCTCCGTAGGGCATTCATCACTAGAGTGGGAGGTAGCTCCACACCAACGGCAACGGAAATTAAGATGTGCCCATATAGTGCGAAGATAAAACGATTCAAAAATAAAAAATTCTATTGTGCAAAATACTACACCTAACAAAAATTACTAAAGCAACCTAATTAAAACAGGAAAATGGAATAAAAAGAAATAAAACAAAGAAATGCAATTTACAAATGGAAGGGCTTCTCTCTCAGGTTCTCCCTCTCCAGAAAACTCACACGACTGTGTTCCCCGGCAACGGCGCCAAAAACTTGACGGCGCAAATCTCGCACACCGCTATAGGCGGTAGCTCGACTGCGACACGAAACGGCAGTGTACCGATCGTTCAAGTAATATAAAACGAGGAGTAATCCCCGAGTATCGAATCTCTCAAGGAACACAGTAAGGTGGAGCTTTCTATCGAGGCAGGACTTGAGATCGAAGTCCTATAGTCGGATGGATGCGGAAATGGGGGTTTTGGATTGTGGACAATAAAGAGAAAATACTATAACTACTCTTATGCAATGCCGATATGCAAAGCTTCGCTCGGCGGGATGGAAGACTACGTAGGCCTTGAACGCGGTACTTCATAAGGGCGGATGGACGAGTAGGCAAACGGATCGAACTATGCAGGCCTTGAGCGCGCTGCTTCGTTAGGCGGGATGGAATACACGGGCCGCTATGCCACGCTTCGGTAGGCGGATGGGCGAGTAGGCTAACGAAATGAGGGTCGTAAGCACCTCTTCAACAAGCACGCCACTAGCAATTGCTAGTGCGGCACACGAACGTGACGGTGGGATGGAGGATGGAATGGGGCACTCCTCAAGTCACATAAACCACAAAAGTATTCCACATAAAAATGAAATATATAAAAATACAAGCAAGTTTAAGTGCGACTTCATCTTAATACATAGATCTAACTACATACACACATCAATAAGAGAAGAATAAGGCAAGAAATCGACCGAATCCAAAGTCTCGTTGTAGATTCACGGTTGGAATCGCCGGGTTGTCAATCCACGTCCAAGCTCGGTCCGCAACTACGTCCGGGGTAGAGAAAGCTGTCACTACTCTCCAATGAGCCCGTCTTCTTCGTGTCACGATCCGGTAGAGGTTGCAAACTTCCTGTTGCTTGATGGTGATGGCGGCTAGGTCTTCCCTTGGAGTGCTAGGATGAAGGAGGAGGCCGAGAGGAAGCTCCGACTCAAGATTGGCGTGAAGAACAAGCCCGGAGCACCTCCAAGTTGTGGGCGGCGATGGAGGGGCGAAGTCGGAGCTCTGGAGCAAGAAAACGGCGGTCTCGGGCGGAAGAAATGCGGGGGATTCGACCTAAATCGCGAGCAGCTCGATTTATAGGCGCTGGAATAAACAGTGCGCACGATCATTGGCGCACGACCAGTGGTCGTGTGCACTAGCATTCTGTGATCGTGCGCCTGCCTGGACGGAGCCTGCAAGGGAAGAAAATTATAAAATACAATGTTCGCACGACCAGTGGCGCACGACCAGTGCTCGTGCGCGCTATCGTAAGTGGTCGTGCGATAAGGGAAACAGAACTCAGTTTTCAGGGGTTAAGTGCACACGATCAGTGGCGCACGACCAGTGGTCGTGCGCAGTAGAACCAGTGATCGTGCGCAGTGTTCCTATACAGAATTGTAACGGGAACACCTGCACGACTCCTGTTCCAGCATACAACACCAATCAAACCACTGAAAGTGACACTTAACCATGCATGAAAACTAAAAATGCAGATAAACAAGAAATAACACCAAAACGGGCCTAAAGGTACACTTAGCATGGAGAATCAAATATAAGTGAAAACATGTCTAAAGTGAAGTGCATAGACTAGAAAAGCGGCCCAGATGAGTCCAAATATGTGTATATGATCAGGACTCATCAGAGCGAAATCGATCTGGGGCATTCCCGCACCAATATTAATCACCTTGCCTGCCTCTCCAGAGATCAACCTGAAACCCCCGTTTAGTGAGAGCCCGGGAGCGGAATCGATCTGGGGCATTCCAGCACTAATACTTATCAACTTGCCAGCCTCTCCAGAGATAAACCTGAAACCCCCCGTCTAGTGAGAGCCCGGGAGCGGAATTGATCTGGGGCATTCGGGCACCAATACTTATCACCTTGCCAGCCTCTCCAGAGATCAACCTGAAACCCCCCGTCTAGTGAGAGCCCGGGAGCAGAATCGATCTGGGGCATTCCAGCACCAATACTTATCACCTTGCCAGCCTCTCCAGAGATCAACCTGAAACCCCCCGTCTATTGAGAGCCCGCGAGCGGAATCGATCTGGGGCGTTCCGGCACCAATACTTATCACCTTGCCAGCCTATCCAGAGATCAACCTGAAACCCCCCGTCTCGTGAGAGCCCGGGAGCGGAATCCATCTGGGGCATTCCAGCACCAATACTTATCACCTTGCCAGCCTCTCCAGAGATCAACCTAAAACCCCCCGTCTAGTGAGAGCCCGGGAGCGGAATCGATCTGGGGCATTCCAGCACCAATACTTATCACCTTGCCAGCCTCTCCAGAGATCAACCTGAAACCCCCCGTCTAGTGAGATCCCGGGAGCAGAAATGATCTGGGGCATTCTGGCACTAATACTTATCACCTTGCCAGCCTCTCTAGAGATCAACCTGAAACCCCCCGTCTAGTGAGAGCCCGGGAGCGGAATCGATCTGGGGCATTCCAGCATCAATACTTATCACCTTGCCAGCCTCTCCAAAGATCAACCTGAAACCCGTCGTCTAGTGAGAGCCCGGGAGCGGAATCGATCTGGGGACTTCCAACACCAATACTTATCACCTTGCCAGCCTCTCTAGAGATCAACCTGAAACCCCCCGTCTAGTAAGAGCTCTGGAGCGGAATCGATCTGGGGCATTCCAGCACCAATACTTACCACCTTGCCAGCCTCTCCATAGATCAACCTGAAACCCCCCGTCTAGTGAGAGCCCAGGATATGAATCGATCTGGGGCATTCCGGCACCAATACTTATCACTTGCCAGCCTCTCCAGAGATCAACCTAAAACCCCCCGTCTAGTGAGAGCCCGGGAGCGAAATCGATCTGGGGGCATTCCAGCACAAATACTTATCACCTTGCCAGCCTCTCCAGAGTCAACCTGAAACCCCCTGTCTAGTGAGAGCCCGGGAGCGGAATCGATCTGGGGCATTCCAACACCAATACTTATCACCTTGCCAGCCTCTCCAGAGATCAACCTGAAACCCCCCGTCTAGTGAGAGCCCGGGAGCGGAATCGATCTGGGGCTTTCCGTCACCAATACTTATCACCTTGCCAGCCTCTCCAGAGATCAACCTGAAACCCCCCGTCAATTGAGAGCCCGGAAGCGGAATCAATCTGGGGCATTCCAGCACCAATACTTATCACCTTGCCAGCCTCTCTAGATATCAACCTGAAACCCCCCGTCTAGTGAGAGCCCGGGAGCGGAATCGATTTGGGGCATTTCGTCACCAATACTTATCACCTTTGTTACCTTCACTTAGCAGTTACAATTTGTCATATGAAGAAATAAGATATTCAACTAATAACATAGTAAAAACTTTCAAGGGTAGAATCATTTCAAATCATCTCCACTTCTGGCTCGGCCGAGAGGTACCCCTTCCACATCCCGGAGGTGATACCCCCCGACTTGAGTTCTTTGCTTACAATGTATGGACCCTCCCAATTGGGGTTAAGCTTACCCACCACGACTCCTCTTTCGGCCGCGTTGACCTTCTTTAGGACCAGATCTCCTTTTTGGAAGTGCTTTATTCGGATATGCTTATCGAAATACCGGGCCATTCGTCGCTTCACTTCCTCCTGCCTGACGGTGGCCAGGTCCCAGAGTTCCTCCACCAGGTCCAAGGATAGCCTTTGTTCCGCATCATTAGCCACTAGCCACTCTTCATCCCCCTCGCCTGCAGCGATCACCCTGGGGGTCCTTACCTCGAATTCTATGGGAAGGACAACCTCAGACCCGTGAGAAAGCTTTAACGGAGTCTCCCCGGTGGTGGTGTTCGGAGTAGTCCTCAAGGCCCAGAGGACAGATGGTAGCTGCTTCACCCAGTTCCCCCGGAGGTTCTCCACCTTTTCTTTAGTAGGTTGACGATTACCTTGTTCGCCGCCTCCACCTGGCCATTACTTCTCGGATGGTGAACCGATGCGAACCTGAGGTCGATGCCAAGCTGGGTGCAGAAGCTAACCAATTCTTCGCTAGCAAATTGTGGCCCATTGTCTGTCACTATAGCCAGAGGGAGGCTGTGCCTGCAAATTATTTCTCCCCACACAAAATTCTTTACAACTTGAGATGTTACCTTGGCCAGCACCTTCACTTCTACCCATTTGGAGAAGTAATCGATCATGACTAGTAAGAACCTCCTCTGGCCACTAGCTAGAGGGAAAGGGCCAACTAGGTCCAACCCCCATATGGCAAAAGGCCATGGAGCTGTGATGGTCCGGAGCCTATGAGCTGGGAGGAGTTGGAGTGGAGCATAGAGATGGCACTTTGCACATTTCCTTGCGAACTCCGCTGCATCTTTGCTGAGGGTAGGCCAGAAGTAGCCTTGTCTCAACACCCTCCCCTCCAGAGTTCGGCTCCCGGAGTGACTGCCACACTCCCCGGAGTGAATTTCTTCTAGGACTCTCGGAACCTCCTCCTCGGAAACACAACGGGCCAAGAGTCCCGAGAGAGTTTTCCTATATAGCCCTCCTGCATGCAAGGAGTAATAAGTTGACTTATACCTGAAGCGTTGTCTGTCTATGTCCTCTTCAGGATACTTTCCTGATGATAGGAAGGTGAGGAAGGGGTCCATCCACGAGGCCTGCTGATCTGTCTCCATCAGCTCTCCTACCTCGATGGTGGGTCGGAAGAGTTCTGAAACCGTTCCCCCTGCTCGGGGACCGAACTTGGCTAAGAGGTCCGCGAGGGTGCTCTCTTCTCTTGGCACGTGCTTGACGGAGAAAGTGCGGAATTGCCCGATGACCCCCTTGAACTTCTCCAAGTACCGCAGGAGGGTCGGGTCCTTTGCCTCAAACTCTCCTCTGATTTGGCATGATACCACCATGGAGTCCGTCGAGACCTCCACATCTTGAACTCCCAGTTCTCGGGCTAACCGCATGCCCGCTATCACTGGCTCGTACTCTGCTTGGTTGTTTGTAATCGGGAGGTGGATGTTCAAAGCTTGTTCGATCTTTGTCCCTTGGGGGCTCAACATGATGATTCCCCCTCCATAAGAGTGCTTTCCTGACGCACCATCCACCAACTATTGGATCTTACGGCGCCCTTAGAGGGGCAGGGGGGGGGGGTGAATAAGGGAATAAAATTCTTTGTAAAATTTTACTAAATTGTTTAGAGAAAATTAGAACAAAATAACAATTTATCTTAAAGGAGGAAACAATTGTAATTTGCAATTCTATAAATTATGCCAAATGATAGAAATCAAGTAAACACAAAAAAGACATGATTATATTATATGAAAAAAGTGTTTTTAGATAAAATTGATTTCCATGTCGCTAGAAATCGGAGGCGTACAAATGTAAATATTTTTTCCTTTTCTATACCGACTTGTATCTCCACAAACCGGTTGGCTTCAGCCTATCCTTCCTCGGATAAGGCCTCAAGCCGCTCTAGCCAATCCTTCCCCGGATTTGGCCTTGAGCACCCCCTAGATCTAATCACCTAGAACTAGTCGCCAACACAAGGCAAATTTCCCCCTAAGTCCTACCCAGACCGAGTCGCCAACACAAGGCAAATTCTCTAAACGGTTACAAAAATATATGAAATGAAAATAAATATAACAATAATGAAACTCCCTATTTGAGATCTCTGAAGATGAGGATGAAGGATCGTTGTAGCATAATCGAGGTTGAAGCGATCGTTCTTCGGATGCAGCGTGGTGGCTTCCTTCTCCAGAACTCCTCTTTGGTTTTGAGTGGGAGATGAACTTTCGGCAGAGTAACAGCTCTGGAAATTTGGCACAAGTAATCTCTCTAGAAGCACTAAATCAAAATGAGAGAGCGCCCATCAATTTATAGAACTTGAAGGTAGCGCCTGCGGTAGCTCCTAGCACCTGCGGTAGCGTTCGTGTGGAACGGTTGCGAAACCGTCAGCGGTGTGGCACTGTGCATGATCTTGAGATAGCGTCAGGCGGTAGCGCTAGCGCTGGCGGTAGCGGTTGCGTGTACTAATTTCGTCGAACGGAATTTTCGTCGAACAAAATTTTCGTCGAACGCAGGAAAATTCGTCGAACAGAATTTTCGTCGAACGAAATTTTCGTCGAACGCAGGCAAAATCGTCGAACGGAACTTGAGCTAGCGCCTGACGGTAGCTCTACCGCTGGCAGTAGTGCATTCTTCCAGATGTTTGAATTCAGGTGCTTTCTACCTGTGGAGTATTGCACCTATAGTTCATGCACACTATAAACACACGACAAGCAAGATCAAATACAATTTGGGATTTGTTATTCTCAAACAAAGGGATGTGACACACATGTCCAACAATCTCCCCCTTTTGATAATAACAAATCCTCTTAGCAAGAAATCAACAATAGTGTTTATAGTATATGATAAGCAAGATGATTGTGCAACTATAGTATATGATAAGCATGATGATATGCATACTCCCCTAACTTAATGCTCCCCTACATAAATGCAATTTATGTTTTACCCCCTAAATGATAGATTACATGAATTATTCTCCCCTTAATCTTCTATATTTCTCTTATATAGATTTCTTTAATTAATCTCCCCCTTTTGGTATTATCAAAAGAAGGTAGGGTGAGGGTAGTAAGGAGGCATTCTTTAGTCTAGTTATAAATCATGATCGAGCTTTTGTAATATATGAAATGATAAAGAGTTTAAGCATAGTAAATATAAGAGACTTCAAATAAAAAGATAAGAGTTGTAAGCAAGCGGAAGATTATAAGAAACATCTTTTTAAAAGCATGAAAAACATAAGTAAAAATATGAGTTTTAGTTCAAAATTGAAAGATGTTTTAACCTTTGAAATCTCAAAGTTTTTCATAAAGATACCAAGCATGAAATGAACATATCAAAGAGAGATTATACTACAATGTTACTTAATTTTAAGTTCAAGAGATACCAAAACATTGTAGAGATCATGCTAGGTTATCTAGTGCATTTCTTATATAAAGAGTGGTATAGATAAAGCATTAGAATCCAATACTCATGAGAAGAAGTGTTATGAAAGATAATGATGTGCACATAAGTGTATTTTGAGCAATGTTAACACTTGATTTAAATCACAAAATACAAGACATATGTAGAGTAAAGTGTACAATAAAACACACGTATATCAACTTTCACACACTTTTAATGCACATAATTTTTTTTAAAACAAAGTGGTGTAGTAACCAAGGTTTGCACAAGACACTTTACTATTCTTTCCAAGGTGCTCAACCTCACAATGCTTATGAAGACTTATCAGGAGGTTCAAGTAGTGCTTGGTGGAGTTATATTTGTCTACATATATTATTCTTTGTTCACATTTGTGAGACAACATTCTCCGAATACACTTGTGTTGCAAACCCAAAATTTTTAACTTAACCACTTTTCTAAATTTCATAAGTGTAATTCAAATGTAGTGTATGCAATAAACTTATGCAAGTTTTAATTCATTGTACAAATACAATACACAAGCAAGCATTTTTAGATTTAAACACACATGTTGATTACAAAAATAAGTGAGTGAAAGGTATCATTATCAATCATACTACATTTACTCATACTTAGAGGCATGCTAAGCTTGGTTCTACACATATTTTTCAAAACAATTGATGCACTTTAAATAGATATATCAAAGCATGATAATCAAAACATGATAATCAAAACAATGTTCATAGTAATTTCAAGGAATAAATTTTAACATTGTATTAACATAATACAAATGTTAAAATTTATGTGCATTAAAAGTGGTTAAGTTATTTTTGCTTGATATTAACAATAAAGATCACACAGTTTTAAGAGAATTCATTCATATTTTTGAATTCATTCATGCTTGATATTAACAATAAAGATCACACAATTTTTTTGTTGTTTTGAAAAAAAATTTAATGAACTAAAAACAGAAAAATCACACAAACATATTTTTGTATTGTTGAATTTTGAATTTTTGTAGTTGATTTTACATAATACAAATAAAACAAAAATAAAATAGACAGAAACACAAAAATAAATTAGTACATATAAACTAACATATTTTTAAGGATTTTTAGAAATTTTGAAAAACAGAAAAATCACAAATCCACGCTAGCGCCGGCGCTAACGCTAGCGCTGGAAACAGTACATGATTTTTTAAGAATTTTAAAAATCTGATTTTTGATATTGATTAGGGGTCTTAAGAGTAGTCTTATGCAAAGATTTTGTAATGTTCAGAGATGTCTTGATTGCTCAAATTGCATAAAACTTTAGAGTTTTACATATTATTCATCCTAAGATGTCTAAGACTCCTAACTCCAACCTTAACATTTGAAACCTTGCATCAGGAAGAGGTTTATTAAATATATCAGCAAGTTGAGAGTCTGTGCCAATGAAACTAATCCTCACATTTCCTTTTTAATGTGATCCCTTATGAAATGATGACGCACATATATGTTTGGATCTAGAGTTGTGTACTGGATTATTTGTGAGATCAATGGCACTTTTGTTGTCACACTTTAATTTAATAAGTTTTAGATGAAAACCAAAGTCCTCTAAAGTTTGGCTCATCCATAGTGCTTGTGCACAACAACTCCCTAATGAAATGTATTCGGCCTCTATGGTGGAGAGAGCAATCGAATTTTGTTTCCTACTAGACCATACAACTATCGAAGGTCCTAGAAAATGACAAGTATCACTAGTGCTTTTTCTATCAAGTGAACAACCGGCGTAGTCTGAATCGGAGTAGCCGTGAAGTGTGAATGAATTGTTGTGCGGGTACCATAATCCTAATCTAGATGACCCAATGAGATATCTACAAATTTGCTTTACCGCTTTTAAATGAGATTCTTTTGGATTGGCTTGAAATCGAGCACATAAGCATACGACAAACATAATATCAGGTCTAGTTGCACTTAGATAAAGTAGAGATCCTATCATACCTCTATATAAAGTTTGATCAATAGAAATTCCTGATTCATCTTTTTCTAATTTTAGTGATGCACTCATTGGTGTAGAAGCATGTTTAAGGTTTTCAAATCCAAAACGTTTAAGCATATCATGGACATATTTAGTTTGACATATAAAGATACCATCAATTCTTTGTGATATTTGAAAACCAAGGAAATAAGAAAGCTCTCCTACAAGACTCATTTCAAATTCATTTTTCATCACTAAAATAACTTCTTTACACATCTCTTCATTAGTAGATCCAAAAATAATATCATCAACATATATTTGTAAAATAATTATATCATCATTGTTGTGCTTAATGAAGAGAGTATTATCCGCACTTCCCATAATATAACCGTGCTTTAATAAAAATGATGTAAGTCTTTCATACCATGCACGAGGCGCTTGTTTTAAACCATAAAGCGCTTTCTCTAGTTTATAAACATGATTTTGAAAATTTTCACTAATAAAACCAGGGGTTGTTCAACATAAACTTCTTCTTTTACAAACCCGTTTAGAAAAGCACTTTTCACATCCATTTGAAATAATTTTATTCTTTTAAAGCTTGCAAATGCTAGAAAAATTCTTATAGAATCTAATCTAGCAACGGGTGCAAAAGATTCATCAAAATCTATCCCCTCAATTTAAGAATATCCTTGTGCTACTAATCGTGCTTTATTTCTAAAGATTCTTGACTCACCGTCTAATTTATTTTTAAATATCCATTTTACACCTACAACAGGGTGATTAGATGGTCTTTCAATTAATTTCCAAACATTATGTCGCTCAAATTTTTCTAACTCTTCATTCATAGCCAAAAACCAAAATTCATCATTTAAAGCAGTAGAAACGTTTTATGGTTCTATTTCGGAAACAAAACAAATATTTGAAAAAGATTCATGAAGAGAAAAGCGAGTTCTTACCCCGATGGATGGTTCACCAATTATCAATTCCCGTGGATGATCCTTTGTGAATTTCAAGGCACTTGGAGGTACATATTCATCTTCCTTGACCTCCTCTTCTTCTTCTTTGGAAGGTTCCTCATCACCATGCTCCAAAGGTTGTAAGAGATCATCCTCGTTGCCTGCGGAAAGTTTTTCTACACAAGGAACAAACTCATCAAATTTTACATTTATTGACTCTTCAACTCTACTAGTTCTTTTATTAAAAAATCTATAAGCTTTATTAGTTAAAGAGTACCCAAGAAAAGTTCCTTCATCACATTTTTCATCAAACTTTCCCAAGTTATCTTTTGTATTCAAAATAAAACATTTACAACCAAAAACTTTGAAATAAGATACATTAGGCTTCTTTTGAAAATAGAGTTCATATGGCGTGAGATTAAGAGATGGGCGAAGCATGATTCTATTCAATACATAACACGGTGTATTTACGGCTTCGGCCCAAAAGGACTTAGGTAATTTATATTCACATAACATAGTGCGTGCTAGTTCTTGAAGTGTCCTATTCTTTCTTTCTACAACACCATTTTGTTGTGGTGTGCGTGGTGCAGAGAACTCATGTTTAATGCCTAACATATCACAAAAGGATGTAAATTTTTCATTTTCAAATTCTCCTCCATGATCCGAGCGAATGCATTTAATTTTTAAATCACTTTCATTTTGAATACGAGTACATAATTTTGCAAATTCACAAAACGCATCGGATTTGGAAGAGAGAAATAATGTCCAACAATATCTTGAAAAATCATCTATTAAAACATATGTATATAATCTACCACCAAGACTTGCAGTGCTAACGGGACCAAAAAGATCCATATGAAATATTTGCAAGGGTCTTGTAGTAGAAATGAAATTTTTACTTTTGAAAGAGGATCTAGAAAATTTACCTTTTTGACATGATGAACAAAGTGAAGGTAAAGTTCCATTTAATCTAGGAAAATCCTCTAATTAAATTACTTTTGGCAAATTTTACAATGAGCTTTGTGCTAGCATGTCCTAGTCTTCTATGCCAAAGTTCTAATTCATCATTTTTAGTGATAAAGCATTTTATAGATGACTTAGAAAGATCATAAAAAGAAACTATATAAACATTATGTATTCTTGGTGCAGTTAGTAAAATATCTTTTGTATTAGGATTAGATATTTTGCATATATTAGTGGAAGATTCAAATAACACATCTAATCCTTTATCGCATAATTGGCTAATAGAAATTAAGTTGTGTTTTAATTCTTTCACATAAAAAACATTACATATAGTAAAGGATTTGTTACCAACTGTACCAATTCCCATGATTCTTCCTTTTCCGTTATCACAAAATGTCACGATCCCTCCCTTCTTCTTTTCTAGGCTAAGGAACTTTGCTTTATTGCCCGTCATGTGCTTGGAGCATCCTGAATCCAAGTACCACACGTCTTCATTGTCCTTAGCCTTCCTGCACATCTAGAAAGAAGATGAGAGTAAAGATCCGGATACCCAAGTGGTACCACCCATAGAATAAGTGGAAGCCTAGGTACCCCAGATTTGTTTGAAAGTATTTTGTTTTATTTTCCTGCAAGAACTAGATGTGTGACCTAGCCTATAACAGTTTGCACACGAAATAAAGGGGGTTGAGACACTTTTCTGGAAAATTTTCTTGCTGGAAGAAATTGGATTTACAAAAGAAAAACATTTTGAAAAAGAGAATTCAGGTTTCTGGAATGAGGTGCTAGCGCCGGCGTTAGTGGCTAGTGCTGGGCGGTAGCCCTCACCTCGATATCCGAGCCCAAATTTTCCAGAACCATGGCACTGGTTCCCTAAAATCATTTCCAATGATTTTTGGCCTATTCCAATTTTTTAATGGCCATGGTGAGATCATGAAATTATGCTTTAAGTGAAGAATTTTCATTCACAAGTATGACACACCTATTTTCAAAACCTTTTTTATTATTTTTGATTTGCAAAAGAGAAGCTTCTAATTTCCTTTCTAATTCCCCCTTCTCTTTTGTAAGAGTTTTGGCATGAGAGAGGGCTTTAGAATGTCACTCTTCAATATCTTTTGCCAATTTAGTGGAGTGATCACATTCTTGGCAAGAAACCTTTCTCTTTTCTAAAACAATTACCTTTTTGGAAAGCTTTTGATTTTCTTTAATAAGAGATTCATTTTCACGATTCAATAAAATACTATCTTTCATATTTTTATAAAAAACTTTGCAAGTTTCAAGGAATTCATTAAAGAGTTCATCATATGTGGGAGGAGTTACCTCAGTGTCACTAGGAACACTGGTGTCGTCGCCGTCGTTTCCATGTCCCATGAGGCACATGTTTGCTTCCTCATCTTCGCTTGATGAAGACCCGCATGATTCTTCGGAGGAGGAGGAGTCATCCCATGTTCTAGCTTTTAGCACTTTCTTCTTCTCCTTCCCTTTGTGCCGCTTTTCTTTCTTCTCCTTCAAGAACTTTAGGCACTGGCTCCGAATGTGCCTGGTCTTCCTATAATGAAAGCATTCCGGTGGAGGTCTTTCTTCTTCATCGTCTCTCTCCTTTTCCTTCTTTGAGGACGACCCTTTCCATCTTCCATCCTTTTAGATAAATTTCCGAAAAGTGTTTCTCCTTTTCGGATTTCGCATGAACTTTCGGAAGTTCTTCACCAAAGGACTTTCTTCATCTTCATCCACATCCTCTTGGCACTCCTTCTTTGATTTTAATGCCAACGCCTTCTTCTTTGGCTCCTTGTTGTATTCATAATGTTGGATTTTGAGTTCTACCTCATGGGTTTTGAGATTCCCAATGAGGCTCTGAACTTGGAGCATCCTTAGATTGTGCGATTCTGAAATGGCTGTCACCTTCGGGTTGAATTTTGGTGGAAGGGAACGAAGGATCTTTCGGACCAATTCGCCGTTGGAGAAGGTCTTTCCAAGTGCTTTGGAAGCATTGACGATCATGGTGAAGCGCGTGTACATGGCATCAACATCTTCACTTTCATCCATCCGGAATTTTTCATATTCCGCCTCAAGTTGGAAAAGCTTTGAATCTTTAACCTGCGATTTACCTTCATGAGTAACTTCCAAATGATTCCAAATTTCATAAGCAGTAGTACATGCAGAAATTCTATTAAATTCATTTCGATCTAACGCACAAAATAAAGCATTCATGGCCTTGGCGTTGTTTTTACATTTTATTTTATCCCTATCATCCCATTTATCTTTTGGTTTATCTAAATTTATCTTGTAGTTGGAGAGTATTACTGTTCTACCATATTTCATACCTCAATATCTAGGGTCATAAGAAAGCAACGCATCCTATTTTTCCAATAATTACAATCTGACCCGGTAAAGAGTTGTGGTCTACTAATTCCCTGACCCTCGAAAAAAGCGAGATCATAAGACGCCATTATTCCTGGTTTTTAAACCGTTTGGAATAACCTACCCTATGATACCACTTGTTGGATCTTACGGCGCCCTTAGAGGGGGTGTGAATAAGGGAATAAAATTCGTTGTAAATTTTTACTAAATTGTTTAGAGAAAATTAGAACAAAATAACAATTTATCTTAAAGGAGGAAACAATTGTAATTTGCAATTCTATAAATTATGCCAAATTATAGAAATCAAGTAAACACAAAAAAGACATGATTATATTATATGAAAAAAGTGTTTACATAAATTTGATTTCCATATCCCTAGAAATCGGAGGATTACAAATGTAAATATTTTTTCCTTTTCTATACCGACTTATATCTCCAAAAACCGGTTGTCTTTAGCATATCCTTCCTCAGATAAGGCCTCAAGCCGCTCTAACCAATCCTTCCCCGGATATAGCCTAGAGCACCCCTAGATCTAATCACTTAGAACTAGTCGGCAACACAAGGTGAATTTCACCCTAAGTCCTACCCAGACCTAGTCGCCAACACAAGGCGAATTCTCTAAACGGTTACAAAAATATATGAAATGAAAATAAATATAACAATAATGAAACTCTCTATTTGAGATCTCTGAAGATGAGGATGAAGGATCGTTGTAGCATAAGCGAGGTTGAAGCGATCATTCTTTGGATGCAGCGTGGTGGCTTCCTTCTCCAGAAATCCTCTTTGGCTTTGAGTGGGAGATGAACTTTCGGCAGAGTAACACCTCTGGAAATATGACACAAGTAATCTCTCTAGAAGCACTAAATCAAAACGAGAGAGAGCCCATCAATTTATAGAACTTGAAGATAGCGCCTGCGGTAGCGTTCGTGTGGAGCGGTTGCGAAACCGTCGGCGGCATGGCACTGTGCAAGATCTTTAGATAGCGCCAGGAGGTAGTTCTAGCGCTGGAGGTAGCGGTTGCGTGGAGCAATTTCATCGAATGGAATTTTCGTTGAACTAAATTTTCGTCGAACGCAGGAAAATTCGTCGAACGGAATTTTCTTCGAACGAAATTTTCGTTGAACGCAGGAAAAATCGTCGAACGGAACTTGAGCTAGCGCCTGGCGGTAGCTCTACCGCTGGCGGTAGTGCATTCTTCCAGATGTTTGAATTCAGCTGCTTTCTACCTATGGAGTATTGCACCTATAGTTCCTGCACACTATAAAAACACGACAAGAAAGATCAAATACAATTTGGGATTTGTTATTCTCAAACAAAGGGATGTGACACACATGTCCAACACCAGCATATTCCATTCCACTTGGGGGGGGGGGGGGGGGGGATTCATGCTCCCCCACTTTGGTTGCGTAGTCAGCCATGAAGTCTACCACTGCTTGGGCCTTGATCGACGTCCTGGGCACGAACGTAACATTGAACTCACTCAGCTCCACGGACCACTTTGCCAACCTTCCCGAGAGCTCCACCCCTTCCATGACTTCGCGAAGCGGGTGATCAGTCACTACCTTGATTGAATGTGCCTGAAAGTAAGGGCGGAGCCTCCGGGCCTCCACTACCAATGTGAAGGCCAACTTTTCCAGGATCGGGTACCGGAGCTCCGCCTTCCTCAGCACTCGGCTGACGTAATAGATGGGGAATTATTTTCTCCCTTCTTCCGGGATCGGTACTGAGCTTACTACTTCGGACTCTACCCCCAGGTATAGGGATAGGTCCTCTCCCGGTCTCGGCCCTTGGAGCAGAGGAGTTTGAGTGAGTTGTTCTTTCAAAGCCTGGAAGGCTCCCTCACACTCCGAGGTCAACTCAAATTTTTTGCTTCCCCTTAACACCTTGAAAAAGGGTGCACCCTTGTCTCCCGCCTTAGAGAGGAACCTACTGAGTTCGGCCAGCTTTCCAGTGAGGCTCTGAACCTCCTTCGAGTTTCTGGGCGATCCCAACTCCATTATTTCCTTGACCTTGTCCGGGTTTGGCTCCACCCCCGCCGGGGTGAGCAGGTGACCTAGGAATTTCCCTCAGCTAGCCCCGAAGACACACTTCAAGGGGTTGAGCTTCAACTTATACTTCCGCAAAGTCTTAAAGGTCTCTTCAAGGTCTCGGAGATGGGCTTCAATGTCCCGAATCTTTACCATGAGATCATCAACGTAGACCTCCAGGTTTCTCCCCTTTTGTTCTCGGAAGATCCTGTCCATCATTCTTTGGTACGTGGAACCTGCGATCTTAAGCCTGAAGGGCATCATCTTATAATAGTAAGATCCATCCCCCGTGATGAAGGAGACATCTTTAATGTCCGGGGGGTGCATGCGGATCTGATGATAACCTGAAAAAGCATCTAAAAAAGACATTACAGGGAAACCGATGGCTGAGTCAACCAGCGCGTCGATTCTAGGCAAGGGGTAGCAATCCTTGGGGCATGATTTATTAAGTAAGGAAAAGTCGATACACATTCTCCACTTACCTCCCCCTTCTTCACCATGACCACGTTAGAGACCCAGCCTGGATACTGGATCTCTGATACAAACCCTGCCTGAATGAGCTTACCCACCTCCTCTCAGATGGGTCCTTCCAGCTTGTTTGCTATGGCCCTCCTCTTTTGAAGGATGGGGCGGGTGCCAGGATCAGGGTTGAGGTGGTGTCAAGCCACATCTGCCTCGATCCCTGGCATCTCCACGGCGCTCCAAGCGAAGACATCCACGTTCTCCTGAACGCATGATAGGAGCTGCTTCTGCTCCTCCAGGCCGAGCTTCTCGCTGATCCTGACTTTCTCCACCACCCCGGCTCGGGTGGTGACTTCGAGCTCCACAACTTCCTCTACGGCCTCCAGCCGGGACTGTTCTCCCCAGTTTTCTTCTTGCTCCTGTCCTTCTTCCCGGACCTCCATCACCTCTTCCCCCTTCTTCCAGGGCCCGACCCTCTACCTCTTCCCTCTCTTCCTCCGTCGGCTCCTCCGACCTTTCCTCCAACTCTTCCTTCTAGTATTCTCCTCCAAGTCCCGCCGACTCGCCCATCTCCTGGTCCCATTTCTCTGCCTTGGCCATCCAGGAGATGGTGTTGACCGCTGTCATGTAGCATTGCCTCGCGACCTTCAGATCTCCTCTAATTCAGACATGGACTCCTCAGTCATTGAACTTAAGGCACTGGTGGAATGTGGAGGGGACACAGCGGAACGCGCTAATGAGCGGTCGCCCGAAGATGGCGCTATAGCTGCTGGGAGCATCCACTATGACAAAGCGGCAGTTCCTGAACTACCCCCCCAAGACAATGTGGAGTCCTACTCCTCCCTCCACTTCCTTCCTCTCCCCGGAGAATCCGAACAACGGACCATCTGAGGCCAACACCCTTCGCGCCTCTACCTCCATCCCATCGAATGCCTTCTTGAAAATAACATTGACTGAACTTCCGTTATCTACAAGGATTCGAGAAACGGTGAAGTTCTCGATCGCTGTCCGAATGACCAACGCATCGCAGAATGGGTCCTCATAACTCGGCATGTCCTTATGGGTGCAAGAAATCTTTTCCGCGGGGGCGGGGTGAGGGACGTCAAAGCTACGCTATGACGATAGATGGTATGGAGGCTTGCCTTCCGGGTTGCCTCAATCCCCACCCCCCCCCCCCATAGATCACCTTGATCCCCCTCGGGACCCCAAATCAGCCCGGTCCTCGCACCTTTCCTCCTCCTGAGGCTCAACCTCCTCAATCCTCACCGGCTTCTGCTGTCGCGGCGTGGGCACTCGGCCCCTTTTTGTCTCCAGGAACTCCGGGCAAGTGGCCATCGCGTGACCTTCCTCATCATGAAAGTCACAATACGGCAACATCACCTCCCCCGTCTCGGCATCCTCCATCCTATTCCTCCTTCTCCTTCCTCCCCCTGCTTCTTCTCTCGCTTCCACTCTCCTTCCTCTTCCTCCTCTTCCCCGCTTGATTGCCATGGCTTGCTGGGGTGGAGGCATCGGCCTCGGACCCTGCCTCCATCCCAACTGATGGGGCCTTCCTTGACCCCCAAAGAAGTTACCCCTTCCTGGGGCGTAACCCCTTCCTTGGCCATGCATTCCTCCGCCATGCCGCCTCCAATCCCCCTTCGGGGCCCTGGGCTCTTCCCTTCTCCTCACCTCCTGCTGCCGGACCTCCGGCTCACTGAGCTTTACTAGCCTCTTGGTGAGCTCCGGGTTGGCCTCCTCGCTCTCGATTTCCTCCGCCACCCTCTCCATCATCTCTTCGTAGGAGAAGGGGGCCTTCCTCTTCAGAGCCATTTTGAAGAAACTTTCCCTCAGCCGGACCGTGAAGGCGAGCTGGAGTGCTAACCCAGGCGTCTCCTGGGTGAGCAGCACTTCTTCCTGGATCCGATCTGCATAGCGAGCCAACGACTCCTTGGGCTCCTGCTTCACCTTGAAGAGGGATTCAGCGTCCTTCTTCCTCTTCTTCGAAGTTGAAAAGCGCAACAAGAAGCTCCTACGCAAATCCTCAAATGCGTTGATTGACCCAATAGGGAGTTGGTGGAACCAATCCCTGGCCTTCTCTTTAAGGGTGATGGCAAAGAGCGGACACTTGAAGGCATCTGACATCGGCCTGATAGAGACCGAGTCCTCGAAAGACTGGAGGTGCTGGACAGGGTCATCCCTGCCATTGTAGTATACCCTGTCCCACTCCCCGAACCCTGCCGGGATAGGTGCAGAAAGTACCAACTCTCAGAAGGGACTTCCCGCTCCTGCCACCCTTTCTCGCTCCACACGCCCCCCGAGCTCTCTCACCAGACATGGGCTCGCGGGGACCGTGCTCGCGAGAGCGGCGCTTGCCTAAACCACCCCCACAGTCGCTGCATCCTCCGGGCGAGCGCTTGCCTGCACCGCGCTCGCCGACATAGAGCTCGCCGGCATAGAGCTCGCCGTGCTGGCGAACAGCACTCGCCCCTCTTGGTCTTGCACTGACCCTCCAGCGACTTCCTTTCCGGCCCTTCCCCCCGGGGCATTCTCGTCAACCGCTGCTGGGGGAGAGGTCACCTGAGGTGCTGGGGTTGCGAACTCACTTTGCAGTGCCGCGACAGTGAGTCCGAAGGTGTCGAGCACCTCCCTCTGAAAATCTGCGAACATCCTCGGCATCACCAACTGCAGTGACTCGCTGAACTCCTCGCCTTGATCCTCGCCTCCTGCCATATCTGCTCTTTGGAACTTTCTTGGACCAGCCACGCTCCACGCTCACCGCACCAAAATGTTGAAACCGATTTCTCGGCCTCTTGTGAAGCCCGGGGCCCTCACCGAAATGAGGGGCAGCTAGCCCTTACTGATCCCTCAGAGAAGGTAGACGGAAGACTGGGGAAATGACTAAGACCTTAGTCGCAGCTAGGAGGTCCCTCCACTAACCCGGAAGATCGTTGAGCGCTTCCCCTCCCAAGCCAAAGCTGGGACTCGGGCACCTTGGAGAGCTCTAAAAAATGCTAGCCAAGGAGAGACTAAGGAGAGAGAAGTTGAAGTGAGGTCCTCTCCAAAGGTGCCCTTTAGGTCTTATTTATAGATTTTCTGATCTAGCCTACAAATAGCAGGATTCCGCCTTTTGATTTTACTATACGCACCCCAAATGGGTCTGCTAACAGCCAGACTCCGCTGTTTGGAGAGGCTAAAGGCAGACCACCAAGGGCAAAAGGGTAATTTTGCCCCATCAAGCACCTGAGCAAGAAACTGTGAGAACACTACTTCCGAAGCTCTCGCGGGCCTTCTCGCGAGTCCTGCTCGTGATGCCTCTCCTAGGCGATCACCCTGCGAGGACCTCGCTGACCCCCCCCCCCCCCTTTGACGGTATCTGCCGAGGTCTGGTCTCGCTAGCTTTCCTGCGAGAACGCCTCTTGACTTCGTTGAACATAAAACTAATTTTGTTGAACACAGATGAGCTCGACGAACGCTGAATGCAAAACTGTTCGTCGACCGCCGCGACTGGCTGTTCGTCGACCGCTGAGACGGGGTTGAAGCAAGCCGTTCGTCGAATGCAGGAGGCAATTCGTCGAACATAGAATTGAGTTCGTCGAACGCGAAGGCCCGGTCTCTCGAGCCTTTCTGCGACACCCCCCCCCCCCCCCCTTTCTCCGAGGCCGCCCCTCGACAGGTGAGCTCGATGAACACAGGAGAGTTCGTCAAGCGCAGAAGGGTTCCCCGAACACCCTTTGCCGAACCAAATAACAGCCTCGCTTGCCTGACCACGAGCCATTTGCGAGAACCTTTCTCGCCTGGCCCTCCTGTGAGGACTTTGGTCTGCCTTATTACTTTCTTCATAGTATTGATTTCTCAAACCGCGCCTCCTTGTCTGGCGAATATCGGGGTTGTACAACCTTCATCTTGGTAGAAAACCAGTGATCCGACTTTGTTCGTGCATTTTTACGCACAGGCAGTCACCCGAGCGCGAGTAAAACGTACGATCGTCTGTTTCGACTGATTTTTAGCCAATCTGAATTTGTTCGTGCGTTTTTACGTACGGGCGGATTCGCCCGTGCGTGAGTAAAACGCACAGGCGCTGCTGCTTCTTCCTCAAGCCATTTTATTCGTTAAATAACACACGGGCAACGCACGGTCGTGCGTTCGCCCGTGCGTGACTAAATTACTGACTGTTTAGTATTTAAGGCAGGAATTCTGCTGCAATCGGGAGCCCCGCGGGAAAAGCTCCAGAAGCCCTCCACTTTTGCCCAGTTCGCCTCTCCACCACCGTTCGACCTAGGAGGAGCTCCGACAACCATTGTCTTGCAAATCTTCTGCTGAAGCTCCCTCCTTAGCCTCCTCCATCATCTTTGAGCTCAAGAACGCCATAGACGGAAAGTCTCCGCTGCATTCAAGGTGTCAAACAAGAGTTACCTCGAGCTAGACCACGAAGAAGATGGGTAATAGTAGAGGAAGGTGACAGCTCCACCGGACCCCGGACGTAACTGAAGACCGAGCACAGACGAGGCTTGACAACCCTACGATTCCGACCGAGAATCTTCAGCATAGTCTCTAGCTTTGGTTTCCTCTTTTCCCCTGCGCTTTGCTTCAGAGTTTTCCAAGTATGTGTTTGTTATTGCAGATGATGTTCATAAACATTGTGCTTTAGTTAATATGATTTCATGTTTTTGAGATCTTTTGTGGTTTATGAGATTTGAGGAGCGCGTAGTCCACCATCCACTCCACCGCTTTGTAGTGCTCCGCACTAGCAATTGCTAGTTGCGTGTTCCGCGACGAGGTGCCTACGACCCTCATCCGCTATCCTTCTTGTCCACCCGCTCACCTAAGCCCGGCATCGCGGCCGTTGCATCCATCCCTCCTTGCGAAGTAGAGTTTTGACCCACATTTCTCTTATTTGTGCAATAGCTTAGGAAACCAATCACAACGCCATTGTTTTTACGTTCTTTTACTCGTCGTAACAATCACATCACTCTATTTTCTTGTCACCACAACCTGCATTCCCTGAGAGATCGATATCTGGGGAGTTGCCTCCCAACTATTACTTGCACGCGACCGGTGCACTTGCCGTAATCGCATCAAGTCCCCTTTCTCGAACTGTTTGACCCGGATATGCTTGTCAAAGTACCAGGCCATCCTCCGCTTGACCTCCTCCTATTGAATGGTGGTCAGGTCTCAGAGCTCTTCTACCAAATTTAAGGATAGACTTTGTTCCTCCTAATTCTGCACTCGCCATTCTTCATCTCCTTCACCTGCGGTCCCCACCTTGGGTGACTTTACCTCGAACACTATGGGAAGCACGACCTCGGACGCATGAGAGAGTTTGAAAGGGGTCTCCCCTGTGGTTGTATTCGGCGTTGTTCTCAAGTCCCACAGAACTGAGGGTAGCTGTTTTACCCAATTGCCACTTAGGTTCTCGACCTTCTTCTTCAACAATTTTACTATTATCTTATTTGCTGCATCCACCTGCCCATTACTCCTTGGGTGATGGACCGATGTAACGTGAAGGTCTATGCCCAGCTGGCTGCAGAAGCTAACAAACTCGTCGCTAACAAACTACAGCCCATTATCCATGACGATGGCTAGTGGGAGCCCATGTTGATAGATTATCTCCCCCAATATGAAATTTCTCACTACCTAGGAGGTTACCTTGGCTAGGGCCTTCACCTCCAGCCACTTGTAAAAATAGTCAATCATCACTAGCATGAACTTCCTTTGACCACTGGCCTGAGGAAATGGGCCAACCAAATTTAACCCCTATATTGCGAACGACCATGGGGACATGATAGTCTGAAGCCTCTGAGTTGGGAGTAGTTGAAGAGGGGCGTATAGTTGGCATTTATATCACTTCTTCGTGAACTCCGCCGCATCTTTGCTGAGGGTAGGCCAGAAGTAGCACTGCCTCAACACTCTTCCCTCCATGGTCCTGCTCCCCGAGTGACAGCCACACTCTCCAGAGTGGATCTCCTCAAGGACCCTTGGGGCCTCCTCCTCTGACACACAACAGGCCAGGAGCACCGAGAGGGTCTTCCGGTGCAAAATTCCTGCATTCAAAGAGTAATATGCCAATTTGTACTTGAACCTCCTCTTTTCCACATCTCCTTCTAGGAATTGTCCTGATGTCAGGAAGGTGATGAAGGGGTCCATCCATGATGCTTGCCGATCTATCTCCATCATCTCACCCTCCTCGATGGATGACCGGAAGAGTTCCGACACGGTCCCCCTGCCCTGGGGCCGAACATAGCATGGAGATCTGCCGGGATGCTCTCCTCCCTTGGCACATGTTGGACTGAGACCGTGCAGAACTGCCCGACGAGTCCCTTTACCTTCTTCAGATATCGCTGCAGAGTTAGATCCTTTGCCTCAAACTCCCCTTTAACTTGGCACACCACCACCATGGAGTCCATTGAGACCTCCACATCCTGTAACCTTAGCTCTTTGGCTAGATAGAGCCAATCAATCACGGCCTTGTACTCTTCCTAGTTGTTGCTGATGGGGAAATGGATGTTGATTTCTTGCTCGATTCTCGTCCCTTGGGGGATTACTAGGATTACACCTCCCCCAAAGGAATTCTTCACCGACGCCCCATCAACCAATACCTTCCATGCCTCAAGGTGGGGTGGATCAAGCTCTTCCACCTCGGTCACATAATCTGCCAAGAAATCTGCCACTTCTTGGGCCTTTATGGAAAGCCTAGGAACGAACGAGATATCAAACTCGCTCAGCTCCACCGACCACTTGTCTAACCTTTCTGAGTGCTCCATCCCCTCCCGAATATTGCGAAGGGGGTGATCGGTCACTACCTTTATGGAAGGTGCCTGATGTAAGGTCGGAGCTTCTAGGCCGACACCACCAGGGAGAAGGAAAGCTTCTCAAAGATGGGATACCTAAGCTCTGCCTTCCTCAGAACCCTACTAACGTAGTAATTGGGGAGTTGCCTCTTCCCTTTTTCCCGAACCAGAATGGAGCTAACCGCCTCAGCTCCCACTCTGAGGTATAAGGATAGGTCCTTCCCTTGTCTTGGTCCCTGGAGTAACGGGGCCTGGGCTAACTGATTCTTCAGGGCTTGGAATGCCTCCTCACACTCAGGATTCCTTTCGAATTTTTGGTTCCCTCGGAGCACCTTGAAGAAAGACGAGCATTTTCCCCCGCTTTGGAGAGAAACTTGCTTATCTCGACCAGCTTCCCTGTGAGGCATTGGACCTCCTTGGTATTCCTTGGCGACCATAGCTCCATGATGGCTTTCACCTTGTTGGGGTTATGTTCTACCCCGGTGGGGGTGAGCAGATGACCCAAGAAATTCCCCCTACTGGACCCGAAAATGCACTTCTGGGGGTTAAGTCTCATCATGAATTTACTCAAGGTGCCCAAGGTCTCTTCGAGGTACCAGAGGTGGGACTCGAGATCTCAGCTCTTGATCATGAGATCATCCACATATACTTCCAGATTCCTTCCTTTCTGCTCGCGGAAGACCCTATCCATCATTCGTTGATACGTTGCCCCTGCATTCTTCAACCCAAAGGGCATCATCTTGTAGCAATAACACCCGTTCCCATTGATGAACGAGATGTCCTTGTTTTTGGAGGTGGGGGTGCTTACAAGTTTGATGGTAACCTAAAAATGCATCTAAAAAGTTATTAATGAAAAACTGACAGTTGAGTCAACCAGCGCGTCGATTCAAGTCAAGGGGTAGCAATCCTTAGGACATGATTTATTTAATAACAAAAATTCTACACACATCCTAAATCTCCCATCCCCCTTTGTTACCATTACCATATTGGAGATCCAGCCCAGATACTGGATCTCATAAACAAAACATTCATAGAGGAGCTTGTTCACCTCCTCCCTTACAGGATCTGCCAGATTGTCCGTGATGGACCTCTTCTTCTGCTGGATGGGGCGAGTGCCGGGGTCGAGGTTGAGACAGTGGCAAGCCACAACCGCATCGATCTCGAGCATTTCTGCAGTGCTCCAAGCGAAGACGTCCACATTCTCTTGGACGCACGCCAGGATCTTCATCTGATCCTCGGGGCTGAACTCCCACACTGACTTTTATTTTCTCGAACGCTGCCTGATGAGTCCCATTTATATATACATTTATGGACTCATCCGGGCCGATTATCTAGTCTATGCACCTCATTTTAGGCACGTTTTCATTCATTTGTACTATTCCATGCTAGGTGCACCTTTAAGCCCATTCCAGTGTGCAATTGCGCTCCTTGTTGTTGGGGGTAAGAACATGGTGCTCCCCTTCCCTTCTTCTATGTTTTTCTGATGCTGGACGTGTATTCCAAGCTGTTATATCTTGTATGCAGGTGACCTGATCGTCCCGTTTTCCCCAGAAGTAATGTCTGTGCATATCGCACGGTCGTGCGTTTCCTTGACGCACGGTCGGTTGCGGTCATGCGTTTGTGTCTGGGCAGAAAACAAAGCGTCAGAGATTACTCGTGCGTTTTTACGCACGGGAGGTTTGCCCGTGCATGAGTAAAATGCACGGTCGACCTATGTATTCTTGATTTCAGGGCGTCGGATTTTGAACGTGCGTTTGTACGCACGGGCGGTGTTGATCGTGCTTAAGCAAAACGCATGGGCGGCGCAGCATTTTCCCCAAGTCAAGTTTTATCATTTAATAACGCACGGTCTGCGCACGGTCGTGCGTTCGACCGTGCATGACCATTTTCTGACAGAATTTCTATTTAAGCCGCAGGTCTTGAAATATTCTTGATAGATCGTTTTTCCCGCTCCCAGAGCTCCAGTTCCGCACCCTTTTTGCCGTCCATTGCCACCCACCTTCAGGAGGTGCTCCGGGCTTGTTCTTCACGCCAATCTTGAGCCCGGAGATCATCTTGGCCTCCTCCTTCATCCTAGAGCTTCAAAGGAGATCTAGCCGTCATTACCATCAAGCAAGGGGAAGTTTGCAACCTTTACCGGATCGTGAGACGAAGAAGACGGGCTCATTGGAGAGTCGTGATAGCTCTCTCTACCCCGGACATAGTTGAGGACCGAGCTTGGACGTGGATTGACAGCCTAGCGATTCCAACCGTGACTCCTCGACGAGCCTTTGGATTCGGTCGATTTCTTGCCTTGTTCTTCTCTTATTGATGTGTGTATGTAGTTAGATCTAAATATTATGATGAAGTGGCACATAAACTTGTTTGTATTTCTATATTTCATGTTTATGTAAAATTCTTTTGTGGTTTATGTGATTTGAGGAGCGCCCCATTCCATCCTCCATCCCACCGTCACGTTCGTGTGCCGCACTAGCAATTGCTAGTGGCGTGCTTGTCGACGAGGTGCTTGTGACCCTCATCCGTATGCCTACTCTTCCATCCGCCTAGCGAAGCATGGCATAGCGGCCCGTGTAATCCATTCGCCTAACGAAGCAGCGCGCTCAAGGCATGCACAGTTCGATTCCGCTTGCCTACTCGTCCATCCGCCCTTGCGACGCAGTGCGCTCAAGGCCTGCCTAGTCTCCATCCCGCCAAGCGAAGCATTGCAAAGCGGCATTGCATAGGGGTAGTTATAGTTGTTTTTCTTTATTTTCCACAAACCAATTCACCCACTTTCGCACCCATCCGACTAAAGGACTTCAATCTCAACTCCTTCCTCAATAATTAACTCCACCTTACTGTGTTCCTTCCAGATCGATACTTGGGGATTCACTCCCACATTTTATATTACTTGAACGATCGGTACACTGCCGTTTCGCGCCGCAGTCTTGCTACCGCCTATAGCGGTGTGCGAGATTTGCGCATCAAGTTTTTGGCACCGTTGCCGGGGAACACAGTCGTGTGAGTTTTCTGGAGAGGGAGAGCTGTAAGATAGAAGCCCTTTTCCCTTTGTTTATACCATTTTTTGTAATTTTTTTATATAAGTAGAATATTTTAATTTCTTTGTTTCTAATCTTTATTTGCAATTTTTCAAAGGCAGGTTTTCAATTTTATTGTTTGTGTTTAGTCAATTCTTGCTTAGAATATTTCTGTTTGGGGAAATCTTCCTTTACACCATGTTTGATCATCTGAATATACGTTGCAAATGGTGTCGGGATGCTGGGCATTCTAGTGATGAGTGCCCTACTAAAGATGGTGGGCATAACTCTTGTTGTTCAGTGCATGGAGCACCGTCTTCCTACGGTACTTTACACACTGTACCCAAGTCTTATGGTCACTCTTCTTCGCCACTTCCATCATTTTTGTATTCCTCACCGGTCCCGCAAGGACTGACGAGGAATAGAAAATTAGGTTTGTGTTGTCATGGCACCGAGCATGCGTTGAAAGACTGTGCAAAATTCCAGCGCCAAATGGAGATGGATGATGAACCGGATGTCCATGTCATTCCATCCACCTCTCATTTGGTTGCCCCTTCTGATTCTGATGATGAGTTCGCAGTACCACCTTATCTATGGGGGACTTCTGCGGATATTACCATTAGACTTTCGACTGCTCAGTGTGATGACGTGGTGGAGATTCCTCTCCCTTTGCTTCCATCCCCTCTTTTGGATTCACCCCCGGAGGAACTTGTTTATATTTTCTCTGATGATGTCATTAGTGTTGTTCCTCCGCCTTCTTTGCAAGAATTTTCTACTCCTCTCCTTTGTGAGTTGGTTGATGATGTTGTGCAGGAGGTTCATTCGGAGCCTGAGGTTGCATCAAAGTGGGACGAGTATGTTATTCTCTCCAATGGGGAGTGTGACTTCTTGGAACACGATGATGCACCGAGGTGGGATGAGGAGGATTCCTTTCCTGATGAGGAGGTTTACACTTCCTTATTGGATGAGGAGGTCCACCTCACCACTGAGGACCTTGAACTCCCGGATTCCCCTCGCTATGATTCATATGATACCGACAGTGATCTATGCTTGGATCCTGCCGGGAGTGAGACCGGGACCACTCCCCCGATTGATTTTTATTCATGTTCTTCTTATTTTTTATTTCTTAATCCCCTTTCTCTATCTAAGCATGTGCAGGTTGAGTCTTCACAGGTACTTCAGGAGGACTTGGAGCATTCTTCTCAAGTCAATGATGAGTGTATCCTCTCATGTGAGGAGGTTGATCCCCCCTCCGTAGAGGAAGCCCCACTCATTGCCTTCTCCTCCTACTGCCTCCCTGGAGATGATACCTTGCTGGGCAAGGATAGTTTTGGTGAGTTGAGTGAGGATTCCTCCTCTTATTACCTTTTATTCTCTCTACCTATGACGAGCAGGTATTATTTATATTCGGGTAGAGGCGTGATTTTTCTGCCGCCGTATCGGTACCCGCTATCGACATGCATATTAGAACAGTTACCTATGCACTTTTCTTTTCATAGACCCATTAGCTAGAACTGCTTTAAATTTGAATAAGTCGTGCTGGGAGGATATTAACCCCAGTAGTTATCTTACTTTTCCTGCATTTTTATTTCTTCTAATCATGTTTAGTTAGTTGTAGTTTATTTTAGTTTGTCTTTTTCTTTTGTTTTTGCGGAGCTCGCCCCTGCAGGTCCTTTTTCTGTATGGCGGATGCTGCAGCTTTTTCTTGGTTTCCACGCCAATCTTCTGGTATGCTCGTTTCTGAGCATTGGTTACTCTCTTCCCCTAGCTCTTTTCTGAATTTCATAGATATATATTGTGTGTATTGTCTAGTTTAAGTCTGGGGGAGAGTAGTTCTGTGTGCCCACTCACGTGCATTATTGCATTGCATGCTAGAAGTATTTCTATTTCATTTATTTAGTATTGTTCATTTTCTTTGCACACCACAGCACCCACTTGAGCGTGCTCTTAGCTGTTAGCACGTCGCGAGTCGAATTTGTCTCATCTGTGTGATTTGAAAAATCATCATGCTGGCTTAGGATTATGAGGCAGAGTAAGATGTTGACTCCTGTAGTGCTCCTAGTCGAGTGCTCATGCCTCGCATAAAAATTCGTGTAGATTCAATTTCTTTTTATGCTTTTAGATTATATTTTTCTATTAGTGTAGATATTGTTTACTTTACTCAAAAAAATTGGTGAATCCGGTGTTAATCAAACGATAGCATAGGGATGTGTGTACACGATCGCTAGACTCGTATTGCTTGAGTCGGGAGAAAGGATTATCTTTCTCGGTGGCTAAGAACTTGCCCCAAGCGACTCTTGAAGCATGGGTATATGGTTAGTCAATCGCGTGAATGTGATTTAGGCCATCATTTTGGCCCGGTTGAGCTTTTGTGCCCATTCCTATCGCTCTATCCTCGTTAGCCCAGTTGTGCCTACCCGTTCTTTGATTCAGCCCCACTTTTATCTCACCAAAGCCTAAAAGCCAATCCTAGCCGCACACCCAAATTTGAGCTTTAGTTGTTTATTATTTTCATGATTGGGGTGTTGATGTGGGGATATTTTTTGTGAAAATGTGGATGCGCTTCATTGCTATCTTGCTGAAAATGTGTTGAAAAGAAAAAAAAATGAGAAAAAGAAAAGAAGTAAAAAGAAAAGAAAAAGAAGCAGTGCTTAATTGAAAATCTTTATAGAATTGTGATTGGGAGTAGGCGGTGCACACAACCATGTAGTCAAGTCCAAGTCTGGGGGTGTGGTGTACCCGCGTATCTTTGTGTGGTGCTTGAGGATAGTTTTCCGTGCTAGCTCATTTGGGTTTAGTGCTTGAGTCGTCGTTTTTATCATTGTATACCTCACCTAAACCCAAGCCTCATCTAAAACCTAAAGTCCTATTGATTCACGCAGTTGAGTCAAACCTGTGCCATGGAGAGAGTGCGAACGGGCAAGCTTATGGTCACCGACATTGATGGATTTCAATGGAGTTTGTCCCGAGCCCCGATCTTTGGCAATGCTCGCCTCAGCGTTCAGTTTACTTTCTTCCTATGTACGACCTTATGATTCACCGTGATTCACTTTTTGAGTAAATGTAATATATAAATACGCCCCTAGAAAATTATAAACTAATATGTATAATTAGAAATTTTATCTACTGTATTTCTACGCGCATGAGCATGCGACTTCGCATGGTACTCCGCTTTACAATTTCTATGTCAGCTTATGTTTTTCTTATCCGCTTGAGGGATTTGTTTGCTCGGGACGCGCAAACAGGTAAGTCTGGGGGTGTTATGAGTCCCATTTATATATACATTTATGGACTCATCCGAGCCGATTATCTAGTCTATGCACCTCATTTTAGGCACGTTTTCATTCATTTGTATTATTCCATGCTAGGTGCACCTTTAAGCCCATTCCGGTGTGCAATTGCGCTCCTTGTTGTTGGGGGTAAGCACATGGTGCTCCCCTTCCCTTATTCTATGTTTTTCTGATGCTGGACGTGTATTCCCAGCTGTTATATCTTGTATGCAGGTGACCTGATCGTCCCGTTTTCCCCAGAAGTAATGTATGTGCATATCGCACGGTCGTGCGTTTCCTTGACGCACGGTCGGTTGCGGTCGTGCGTTTGTGTCTGGGTAGAAAACAGAGCGTCAGAGTTTACTCGTGCATTTTTACGCACGGGCGGTTTGCTCGTGCGTGAGTAAAATGCACGGTCGACCTGTGTATTCTTGATTTCAGAGCGTCGGATTTTGCCCATGCATTTGTACGCACGGGCGGTGTTGATGGTGCGTAAGCAAAACGCACGGGCGGCGCAGCATTTTCCCCAAGTCAAGTTTTATCATTTAATAATGCACGGTCTGCGCACGGTCGTGCGTTTGACCGTGCGTGACCATTTTCTGACAGAATTTCTATTTAAGCCGCTTGTCTTGCCCTATTCTTGATAGATCATTTTTCCCGCTCCCAGAGCTCCAGTTCCGCGCCCTTTTCGCCGTCCATCGCCGCCCACCTTCAGGAGGTGCTCTGGGATTGTTCTTCACGCCAATCTTGAGCCCGGAGATCATCTCGGCCTCCTCCTTCATCCTAGAGCTTCAAAGGAGATCTAGCTGCCATTACCATCAAGCAAGGCAAGTTTGCAACCTATACCGGATCGTGAGACGAAGAAGACGGGCTCATTGGAGAGTCGTGACAGCTCTCTCTACCCCGGACGTAGTTGAGGACCGAGCTTGGACGCGGATTGACAACCTAGCGATTCCAACCGTGACTCCTCGACGAGCCTTCGGATTCAGTCGATTTCTTACCTTGTTCTTCTCTTATTGATGTGTGTATGTAGTTAGATCTAAATATTATGATGAAGTGGCACATAAACTTGTTTGTATTTCTATATTTCATGTCTATGTGAAATGCTTTTGTGGTTTATGTGATTTGAGGAGCGCCCCATTCCATCCTCCATCCCACCGTCACGTTCGTGTGCTGCACTAGCAATTGCTAGTGGCGTGCTTGTCGACGAGGTGCTTGCGACCCTCATCCGTATGCCTACTCTTCCATCCGCCTAGCGAAGCGTAGCACAGCGGCCCGTGTAATCCATTCACCTAACGAAGCAGCGCGCTCAAGGCCTGCATAGTTCTATTACACTTGCCTACTCATCCATTTGCCCTTGTGACGTAGTGCGCTCAAGGCCTGCCTAGTCTCCATCCCGCCAAGCGAAGCATTGCATAGCGGCATTGCATAGTAGTAGTTATAGTTGTTTTTCTTTATTTTCCACAAACCAAATCACCCACTTTCGCACCCATCCGACAAAAGGACTTCAATCTCAAGTCCTTCCTCAATAATTAACTCCACCTTACTATGTTCCTTCGAGATCGATACTTGGGGATTCACTCCCACATTTTATATTACTTGAACGATCGGTACACTGCCGTTTCGTGCCGCATTCTTGCTACCGCCTACAGCGGTGTGCGAGATTTGCGCATCACTGCCCCCCCCCCCCCCACCATGCGGGAGATGACCTCCAGCTCCACGATCTCCTCTATGGCCTCTAGCCTGCATGGTCCCCCCCCCCCCAACCTCCTTCTGTCCCTTCTCCGCCGATAAGGGCTTTGACCACTTTTTCCTCAATCTTTTCTCGAACCTCTAGTAGCTCTTCCACCCCTTCCTCCTATGCATCTCACTCTTCTTCCACTCTCTCCTCCTCCTCCTCCTCAAGTCCCTTGACGACTCCTTCCCCCATCTCCTGCTCTTCCATTTTTTGGTTCATCTCCTTTGCTCTGGCTTGCCAGGTGACGGAGTTGATAGCTGTAACGTAGCATTGCCTCGCTACCTAGGGGTCTCCCCTCACCCGGACCTGGACTCCACCCACACTGAACTTGAGGCACTGGTGGAAAGAGGATGGGACACCTTGGAACTCACTGATGAGGGCCCCTCCGAGGATGGCGTTGTAGCTGCTCGGAGCGTCCACGATGACAAACTGGCAATTACGGGACTATCCCACAAAGGTCACGTGGAGTCCTATGCCTCCTTACACCTCCTTCCTCTATCTTGAGAACCAAAACAAAGGTCCGTCCGAGGCTAGCACCATTCTTTCCTCCACCTTCATCTCGCCGAATGCCTTCTTGTAGAGGACATTAACCGAACTCCCATTATCCATGAGGATTCGGGCGACGGTGAAGTTCTCGATGGCCATCTGGATAACCAGCGCATCGCAGAACGGGTCCTCATGACCCGACATATCCTTCTGGGAGAAGGTGATCTTTTCTTATGGGGGTGGGGCTTGAGATGTCGAAGTCATGCTCTGATGATACATGGTATGGAGGCTCACCTTTCGGGTTGCCTCGATCCCCACTTCCCCGTGGATCACTCTGATCACCCCGAGACTTAACCATTTGCACGTCTCGGGCAAACTACTTAGCTCTCCTGTCGGAACAATTGAATGTTAGCATGAGTTTGAGCGGTAGAGAATTATGCGAAGTCGCATGCTCTCGTGCGTAGAAATACATTTGAACAGAATTAAACTCAAGATTGTATCTAATTATTTCTAAAACAGTAAACTGAAATTTAATTTACTTGGATGGTGAATCCTGGTGAATCTTTCGGTCGCGCAAAAAGGGAAAATAGTGTGACTAATGAGTAAAGTATTACTCAAATCGAAGCTAGGGACAATCTCCTATGAAATCCATCAAAGTCGGTGTCCATAGGCTTGCACGTTCGCACTCTCTCTACTACATGAGACGACTCGAATCTAAAATCAATAGGACTTATAGGCAATTATTGGGCTTAGGTTGAGTATAGGCTAGGTAAGTAGAAGGACGATGGGAATCACACTCAACACAACTGTCACACTCAAGAGAATGACAATCACCAATACAACATTTTCAGTACTTACACGACACCCCCGGACATCAAGTGAACATTAGGTGCGTGTTGAGCCAGATAAACAAAAATTTTACCGAGAGAAAATTGTTATTGCACAACTCTTTTATTTTTCTTTTCTTTTCTTTCTTTTCTTTTCTCTTCTCTTTTCGGCAAAAGAACATTTTTAAGCGCAATAAAACGACTCCTTTAGCTAAATTAAAGCTGCCATACACAACATAGATGACACCAAATGCGATCGAGAAAGAAATTTCTTTCAGCTCAACGGTTGGTGCGAAAATAGGTTCGGCTGTATGGCTTTGGTTAAATTATTAGTGGAGCTAAACAAGGAGGAAGAGTAGGCTCAAATGGGCTTACAATGGTGATTACGTAGGTAAGGATTTCAAAAGCACAAAACGGATCAAGAGATGGCCTATATCACATTTCATGACGAGTACTTCAACACAATCGTGTCGAGAGTCGCCTAGTGCAAGTTCTAGCCACCGAGAAAGGTTGTCCTTCCTTTCGACCCTAGTAATAAGCTACTACTAGTCTGCTACACTCGACCTATTGCTACCGTTGGATTCACCGGATTCACCACTAAAGTAAAATAAATTTCATCTACTATAACAGAAATAATTACATTATAACTCTGAATTTTATTCTATCCTAATTGAATTTCTAGGCGTGATGGGAGCATATGACTAGAGCACTACTCGAGTCAACATTTTTCTCTACTCCTGACTCAAACACTAACAATTCAATTCTTATGAGCCGGAAAACCTCGTAGCGATACCCAATAAGCACGCGTGATCAAGTGCGCGCGAACTAGGTGTAAGTGTATGCAACAAAATATAAATCCTAACTCACCACATTCTAGCATGTCATGCAACGTGCGGGCACGTGCACAGCTCGCTCTCTCCCCCAGACTTGATTGAGAACATCTAAAATAAGTAATTCAAACATAAGTAAGAGAGGGGAAGAGTTGACCTATGCTCACAAAGGAGCATGCCAGAAGTGTGGTAATCCCAATTTCTTTATAAATAAATCTCCTTCCACGCGAGAGCATAGCTTCACCTACATTGTTAGCAAAACTGAAATAACAATACACAAAAGGATTAAAAAGATAGACGGAACCGGGTGGCTCCCATGTGTTGTCTCCCAAGAAGCCCTTTTGTTTAACGTCCTTAAGGTGGACCAAATACCTGTATTAAGCAATTTATAAAGTCTAGGAATACGCAAAAGTTAATAAATCCTAATTATTATTACAAGCTCAAAATAAATCTGCTATAAGCTGATTTGAAGTAGTAACAACTGATGAAAGAGAAAGGTCCGGGGACCAGGTAGTAGGGGTGGAAATTAAGTAGGATGCTCAGCCTCCAACCCCAAATCTCCTCCTTTTTCGCTCTCTTCTTCTCCTCCAGTATTATGTCTTCAAAGAAGAACCGCTTGCCCCCTTGTAACCAATCCTCAAGGGGAAGCACCAATGATGATGAGGAAACAAGATGTTCCTTCACTGTACCTTCCTCATCCCGCCAGGCTTTCGGCTCCTCCATGCATAAGATCTGATCAACCGTAGGAGGGACATCCTGCATCCTTGTACAAAAAGAAAGGGGGTCAGGAAATAAATTAGAAGAAAAACTAAATGAAATCTCATCTGAGGGGATAATCCCGGCTTCATCCCCCATGTGGTGCGCCAATGATAAACTGATGAGATCATCGACGACTTCATTAGACTCAACAGCACACGCAATGGCTTCCTCCATAACTTGGACTTTCTCGCACTGGACCGAAATGGTTGCTTCAGCACAATCGAGACTGTCCTCCTCCATGAGAGTTGGCACGACACTGCGCAGGTCTGTAGCATCCTGCAAGTTCGCCTCAATGATAACATCAGAAAAAGATGTGGTTCTTAAGAGTTCAGGCTCACTCTCCACACAAGGGCATAAATCCACGCAAAGTGGTACGTGAACCGAAGAGGTATGGGGGGTCGCATCAGAAATAGGGTCATGAGGGACACTGATGCACGTGTCGATTCCAGAGCCTTCAAAAGGTGAAGGTGGAAGTGACACGTAACCAGAGGAAGGAGCTGTGTTCGCCGAATTTGAGGATGGGACGATCCGGATATCCGGCTCATCGTCATCCGCCAAATGGCGAAGATAATTCGCACAGTCCTTCAAGGCGTGCTCTCTACTTTTGCAAAATAAACACTGCTTTGCCGGCTTTGCCGGCAAAGCCGGCACCAAAGGTGCGGCAGCCGCACAAAGGTGCGATAACGAAGGTTCAGCAGAGTAGCCAAAGGATTTATGAGCTCTGTACGGTTTATGAACAACACCATACTCTTTGGGACACCTATCACTAGCGTGGGATGTGTCCCCACACCAACGACATCGAATATTCAAATGCGCCCACATGATACAGAAGAAGAAAATAGCATACTGAGAAAAACAAAATATCTTAAAACAAATTTCCCAATAAAAACAAATCAAACACGCTTGCAGTTCCCGGCAACGGCGCCAAAAACTTGATGAGCTTTTTCGGCACTGCTAATTAGCAGGCACGAAATGCGATACGATGGCAGTGCACCGGTCGCTCAAGTAATAAAATAGGTAGGAACTCCCCGAATATCGTTCTCAAAGGACCGCAAGTTGGGTAGTACGATTTGCTCTAAACAGGAAATCAGTTAATAGGAGTAATAAGTAACAACGGGGGGTTTGATTTGGTTTCCTACGCTATTGCAGAATTAAGAAAGATGCGGGTCAAAACTCCGCTTCGCAAGGCGAGATGGGTGCAATGGCCGCGATGCCGTGCTTTGGAAGGCGCGTGGATGGGAAGTCACTATGACGGTTGAGGGTCGCACACACCTCTTCTCAAAACATCACCACTAGCAATTGCTCGTGGCTTCACCCACAACAAATCACAGAAAATCACTAGGAACAAAGGGGCTATTCATGCCACCACAACATCAGTGCATATGAAGGAAAGCAAAATTCCTTAAGATTAACTTAACACGTGTTCATACAACACAAGAATGAAGTATAAGCATTCAAGGTTAGAGAGGACCACAAAGAAGAAGTCACGACTTGGGTTCACGGGCGGAATGAGAGGTTGTCGGGCTCTCTCCGGACTCGGCCCTCAGATGGTGAGCTTGGCTCGAAGGAGGCTGTCACCGCTCCTACGATCTTCAGCGCTTCCTTGGTCTCCTTGGTGAGGAATGCTTGAGCTAATGGTGGATGAAGCTTCCTAATGCTCCCGGATGGAAGGATGGAGGTGGAAATCACCGGAAATGGCCTTGATGGTGGAGGAGATGAAGGGGAAGCCTTCATCCCTCAAGAGCAGCGGGTAGGAAGAGATTTCCCGCTCTCTGAATTGCTCCCGGTCATTCTCTATCGCTCCTCTCGTTGACTGCCTCGATTCCTGCTTTTTATAGGAAACAGGCTGAAAATTGGTCACGCACGATCGAACGCACGCTCGTGCGCAGACCGTGCCATATTAACGGATAAAATATGGCTTGGAGAAGACGTTGTGCCACCCATGCGATTTGTTCATGCACGACCAACGCCGCCCGTGCATTCAGACTCACGGGTAAAATCCGACGCTCTGAAATCACGAAGATACAGGTCGACCGTGCATTTTACTCACGCACGGGAGAATTCGCCCGCGCGTTAAAACGCACGAGTAAACTCCGACGCTCCATTTTCTTCCCAGACACAAACGCACGACCGCACAGACCGTGCATCAAGGAAACGCACGACCGCGCGATATGCACAGAAATTACTTTTGGGGGAAAACGGGACGATCAGGTCACCTGCAAACAAGATATACCAGCTGGGAATACACGTCCAGCACAGAAATACATCAAAGAAGGGAAGGGGAGCACAATGTGCTTACCCCCAACAACGAGGAATGCAATTGCACACCGAAATGGGCTTAATGGTGCACCTAGCATGGAATAGTATATATAAATGAAAATGTGCCTAAAATGTGGTGCAAACACTAGAATATCAGCCAAATGAGTCCAAATATATATATAAATGGGACTCATCACTTGCCAGGTGACGGAGTTGATAGCTGTAACGTAGCATTGCCTCGCTACCTAGGGGTATCCCCTCACCCAGACTTGGACTCCACCCACACTGAACTTGAGGCACTGGTGGAAAGAGGATAGGACACCTTGGAACTCACTGATGAGGGCCCCTCCGAAGATGGCGTTGTAGCTACTCGGAGCGTCCACGATGACAAACTGGCAATTACGGGACTATCCCACAAAGGTCACGTGGAGTCCTATGCCTCTTTACACCTCCTTCCTCTCTCTTGAGAACAAAAACAAAGGTCCGTCCGAGGCTAGCACCATTCTTTCCTCCACCTTCATCTCGCCGAACGCCTTCTTGTAGAGGACATTAACCGAACTCCCATTATCCATGAGGATTCGGGCGACGGTGAAGTTCTTGAAGGCCATCTGGATAACCAGCGCATCATAGAACGGGTCCTCATGACCCGACATATCCTTCTGGGAGAAGGTGATCTTTTCTTATGGGGGTGGGGCTTGAGATGTCGAAGTCATGCTCTGATGATACATGGTATGGAGGCTCACCTTTCAGGTTGCCTCGATCCCCACTCCCCCGTGGATCACTCTGATCCCTCCCCGACTCCCCACATCGGCCCGATCTTCACACCTTTCATCCTCTCCCTCTCTGGGAAGAACTTCCTCGATCCTCACCGGTCGATGTTGTTGCTGCACTAGAACTCTTTCCCCTCTCATATCTAGGAACTCTGGGCAGGTGGTCGTCGTTTGACCCTCCTCCTAGTGGAAGTCACAAGAGGGCAAGGCCACCCCCTTCTTTTGGCCTCCGCGACCCTATTCCTCCTCCTCACTCCTGCTCCTGCTCCTGCTCCTCTTCCTCCTCTTCCTCGCCCGATTACCATAGCATGATGAGGCGGGGCAAGGCAACGGCCTCAGATCCTGCCTCCATCCTAGCTGATGAGGTCTCCCTTGACCCCCATGGAAGTTGCAACCTCCCTGCTACCTCCACCCCAACTTTAGGGACCTTGGCTTTTCTTTTCTCCGAACCTCCTGCTGCCTGACCTCCAGCTCACTTAGCTTTGCGATCTTGTGAACTCCAGATTGGGTTCCTCGCACTTGAACTCTTCTACTGCCCTTTCCATTAACTCCTCAAAGGATAAGGGGGGTCATCTGCTTCAGGCTCATTTTGAAGAACCCCTGTCGTAGCCCCACCGTGAAGGCAAGCTGGAGGGTGAATCCCGGTACCTCCTGGATGAGGAAGACTGTTGGAGCATGCATTTTGCACTCTTCCGGTTTGATAAAAACAAAGTCCCGTTTGTATTTGATTCTATTTTTATTAATGGTGTGCAGGTAACAGGTATGAGATGTTCACAATTCTACTGGAGCTCAATTTGAGTGTATGAAAATTTCAATGTCGGAATTTTCCGACAGCTGATGTCGCCCAGGAGACATCAGAGAAGTTACAACAACTTCCCCCACGGCAACACGACGAACGGCAGTTTTACGCTGTCGAAAATCCGACAGCGATGTCGCCCAGGAGACAGCTCGGAGGTTACAGCAACTTCCCGCACGACAGCACTACGAGCGGCAGTTTTGCGCTGTCGGAAATTCGACATCGATGTCGCCCAGGCGACAGCTCGGAGGTTACAGCAACTGCCCACACGACAGCATTACGAGTGGTAGTTTAACGCTTTCGGAAATTCCGACAGCTGATGTCACCCAGGTGACAGTGAATTTCTATATATTGGCTCCTTTTGTTCGTGCATTCCAAGAATTGAGAATTTCAAGTCCCTTCCTGAGTGCATACGAACCAGAGAGCTCCAGAACCTCATCAACTCCCATTTGTGCTTAGAAGGTTTGAGATTGAAGACGAGATCGGGTGCGCTTCTACATCAATGATCATCTCGAGGCTTCAACCTTCCTTTTAGAGATCTGAATTTCTAGGGAGTTATTCTTTTCATTTTGTATTTTCATTTATATACATTTCATTTTGTATTGGTAGGGAAATCGTCTCCTTGTGCGTGACGTCTAAGTCCTTGTGTGGCTTAGGGGAAAATCGCTTCCTTGTGTGGAGCGTCCAAGTCCTTGCATAGCTTGGTCGGAAATCGTGGTCTTGTGTGCTACGTCTAGATCTTGGGAAGATCTAGAGGATAGGCTTGGGCTTGGTCTAGAGAGAAACAAGTGATAGCCTTCCGATCCTTGGGAGAAGGATTGGTAAACACAAATTGTAAAAGGGTTATTATCATATTTGTGCCTTGATCTTAAGCATTATTAAGATCATATTATTTGTATGTGATTTTCAAGATTATAAAATTATGACTTTTTCGTAAATTGCAAATATGGTTTCTTAATCCGTAACTTAGAAATTTATGTTTGAATTTATTCTAAAAATTACATTAGTTTGAAATTTTTATAAGTAATTTTTAGAAAAGTTAAATTTGTTTTAAAATTCTTAAGTAAAAATCATAATTTCTAAAAGGCCCTTATTCACCCCCCCCCCTCTAAGGGCGCCACAAGATCCAACACGTGGTATCAGAGCTAGGTTACTCCAAAACGGTTTTACCACCAGGAGTAATGGCGCACAACGATCATGCGTTCGTTGACGGGCAAGGAATTAGTAGGCCACCACTTTTTACGGGCACTGACTATAACTATTGGAAAACCCGAATGCGGTGTTTTCTAATAGCTCTCGACATGAAAGTTTGGAATATGGTCGAGACGAGTTATTCTTCCCCAACATTTGTTGTAGGAGATGTAACTATGGTCAAACCAAAAGACAAGTGCGATGACAATGATAAATTAAAATGTAAAAACAATGCAAAAGCCATGAATGCTTTATTTTGCACACTAGATCGCACTGAATTTAATAGAGTTTGTGCTTGTGATAGTGCATATGAAATTTGGAATCTTTTAGAAATCACTCATGAAGGTACTTCGCAGGTAAAGGATTCAAAGCTATTTCAACTGGAATCAGAATTCGAAAGATTCAAAATGGAGGTGGATGAAGAAATTGATACAATGTACACACGATTTACTAAAATCGTGAACGATTCAAAGGTTTTGGGTAAGGTTTTCTCCAATGGAGCTTTAGTGAGGAAAATCTTAAGATCACTTCCCCCGAAGTTCAATCCTAAAGTGACTGCAATTTCTTAGTCACATGATCTTAAAACCTTACAATTGGAGAGTCTCATTGGGAATCTAAAAACCCATAAAGTGGAGTTGAAGATTCAAAGGCAAGAGTACAATTTGGAGCCCAAAAAGAAAAGCTTGGCATTGAAATCTAAAAAGGAAGTTGAAACTGAATCTGAAGAAAGTGAGTAAGATGAGGAAGGACTGTTTGTGAGGAACTTTAAGAAGTTTATGAGAAATCCGGAGAGGAGAAATTCATTTAAGAGATTTTTCAAAAAGAACGATTTTGCCTACCAAAAAGGCAAAGGAAAAATGGAGAATGAAGAGGAGCGTCCGCTACCAGAGTGCTACCATTGCAAGAAGATTGGTCATATCAGAAGCAAGTGCCCAAAGTATCTGAAAGAGCAAAAAGCAAAGAGGCACGATAAAAGTTACAAGAAGAAAGTGTTAAAGGCAGAGACTTGGGATGGTTCTTCGTCTGGTGAAGAAAGTGATTCCTCAACACGGGAGGAAGAGGAGGCAAATGTCTGCTTGATGGGGAAAGAAAATGCGTCATCTGACGACGATTGCAGTGTCCAAAGCGACACTGAGGTAACTCCTCCATCTTATGATGATTTATAATCTGAATTTATGAAAACTTGCACATTTTTGGATAAAAGTCTAAAGGAAATCGATTTCTTAAAATGTGAAAACAAAGTTCTTTTGAAAGTAAATAAAAAGTTATCAAATGATTTGAAATCTATTGGGAATGAGAAGGAAATTTGTCAAGAGTGTGATCACTCTTCGACAAGGATAAAAGAACTTGAAAACACTATTTCTAAGTCCGATCAAAAAATTGATCAACTTCTAAAAGAGAAAAAGGACTTAGAAAAAGTTTTTAAAACCTCTCATTCTCAATTAGAGAATTATAAGAAAAGTGTTGCAAATAGATGTGGCATGATAGTAAAAAAAAATTCAATTTTAAAGTCCAAAGTAAATGAGTTGAACATGGCAATTGGAAAATTTGGTGTTGGAAAAAAATCTCTGGATATGCTTTTAGCCAACCAATGCCATGGGACAGCAAAATTTGGGCTAGGATACGTTTCTGGAAGCTCTGGAAGCTGTCGGAAATTTCCGACAGCTGCTGTCGGAACCAGCGACAGCTCCAGGTTCAGAAAACCTATTTTTCAAAATGAAAATTTTTCTAAGTCCACACATAAAGATGTTTCCACCAGCAAGAGTCCAGAGAAACCATTGAAAAATGGTTCCTCACCATTCATTGTATGTGCCAAATGTCATCGATTTGGTCACACCTCGGGCTCATGTTGGAAGAAAGGAAAAGTTAATGTTAAACAAATCTGGGTACCAAAGGCGTCCACCTATACAATGGGATCGACCACTTGGGTAACCAGATCTTTACTCTCATCATCTTTTTAGGTGTGCGTGCAGGCTAGGAACAAGAAAAACGTGTGGTATTTGGACTCTGGATGTTCAAAACACATGACGGGCGATAAATCAAAGTTCCTTAGCCTGGAGATGAAGAAAGGTGGAACAGTGACATTTGGAGATAATGGCAAGGGTAAAGTCAAAGGCATTGGAGTAGTAGGTAACGAAGAATTTAAAATTTCAAATATTTTATATGTTAAAGGTTTGAAACATAATTTAATTTCTATTACTCAACTATGTGATAAAAATCTAAATGTTTTATTTGACTCTAGCTCAAACCTTTGCAAAATTATTAATTCTAAAACAAACGAAATCGTACTTTCTGCACCAAGAATAAACAATGTCTATACAATCACTTTTCATGATTTATCTCATTCTACACTTAAATGTTTTATTTCAAAGAATGATGAACTTGAATTATGGCATAGGAGAGTAGGACATTCTAGTGCCAAACGTATAGTAAAGCTTTCTAAAAATAAAATTATAAAAGGTTTGCCAAATTTGAATGGAAAGCTTTCTTCATTATGTTCACCATGCCAAAAAGGAAAGTTTAAAAAATCGTCTTTTAAAAGCAAAAATATTATTTCTACTACTAGACCTTTACATTTATTACATATGGACTTGTTTGGTCCAATTTCTACACAAAGTCTAGGAGGTAGAAAATATACGTTTGTTATTATTGATGATTATTCTAGATTTTGTTGGACATTGTTTTTAAATTCAAAATCTGATGCTTTTGATGAATTTGTAAAATTAATTTCACGTATTCAAAATGAACTTGATTTAAAAGTAAAATGCATTAGAACAGATCATGGAGGAGAATTTGATAATGAAAAATTTATTTCATATTGTAATGAATTTGGGATAAAACACGAATTTTCCGTTACACGCACACCACAGCAAAATAGTGTAGTGGAGAGGAAAAATAGAACACTTCAAGAATTAGGACGTACTATGCTTTGTGAATTTAAATTGCCAAAATATTTTTGGGCCGAAGCCGTTAGTACTGCATGCAATATTATTAATCGTGTCATGATTCATCCCACATTACAATTAACTCCTTATGAAATTTATTTTCAAAGAAAACCAAATGTATCTTACTTTAAAGTTTTTGGTTGTAAATGCTTTATTTTGAATACAAAAGATAACTTAGGCAAATTTGATGAAAAATGTGATGAAGGAATTTTCATTGGTTATTCTTCAACTAGCAAGGCCTATAGAGTTTATAATAAACGTACTAAAGTGGTTGAAGAATCTATTCATGTAAAATTTGATGAAAACATTTCTTGTGTAGGAAAAACTAAAGTTGCAGGTAATGAGAAAAATGAAGAAGATGTGGAAAAAAATCTGAGGAAAAATGATGATGATAATGATGATGAAGAAAAAGTGGAGAAAGTAGACGAAAAAGATGGTGAAGAAGAAGAAGAACAAGGATATGTACCTCCAACCGAGCTAAGGTTCTCAAAAGATCATCCACAAGAACTTGTTATTGGAGAACCATTAAGTTGGGTACGTACACGTTCTAGTCTACATGAAAGTTTTTCAAATTTATGTTTTGTCTCAAATATAGAACCAAAAGATGTTGTCACCGCTTTAAATGATGAATCTTGGTTTCTAGCTATGAATGAAGAACTTAACCAATTTGAAAGAAATAAAGTTTGGATTCTTGTAGATAGACCTAGTGATCATCCTGTGGTAGGAGTCAAATGGATTTTCAAAAACAAATTAGATAGTGACTCTAGGGTCACTAGTAACAAATCTAGGCTTGTAGCGAAAGGATATAATCAAATTGAAGAGGTAGATTTTGATGAAACATTTGCACCCGTAGCACGATTGGAAGCAGTTAGAATTTTTGTTGCATTTACTAGCCATAAAAGATTTAGATTATTGCAAATGGATATTAAAACTGCATTTTTAAACGGGTTGATTAAAGAAGAAGTTTATGTTGAACAACCCCCAGGATTTATAAATGAAAATTTTCCTAATTGCGTATATAGATTGTTAAAAGCTATGTATGGTTTAAAACAAGCACCACGAGTATGGTATGATAGATTGACTATATATTTATTACAAAATGGTTTTAAAATGGGTGGTGTTGATTGTACACTCTTCATTAAGCAAGTAGATGATGATTTAATTGTTTTACAAATTTATGTTGATGATATTATTTTTGGAGCCACTAATGAAGAGTTGTGTAATTATGTTGTAAAAATGATGGAAAGTGAATTTGAGATGAGTATGGTAGGAGAATTAAAATATTTCTTAGGATTTCAAATTGTGCAAAAACATGATGGAGTTTTTATTAACCAATCAAAATATATTCATGATGTTTTAAAACGATTTGGATTTGAAAATCTAAAACAAGCAAATACTCCTATGAGTGTATCTTAAAAATAAGGAAAAGATGAAAATGGAATATCAATAGATCAAACTTTATATAGAGGCATGATAGGTTCACTCTTATATTTAACTGCTTCTAGACCGGATATTATGTTTTCAGTTTGTTTATGTGCTAGATTTCAAGCCGATCCCAAAGAATCACATTTAAAAGCGGTAAAAAGAATTTTTAGATATTTAATTGGCACATCTAAACTTGGTTTGTGGTATCCTCATAGCGATGATTTTACTCTTTTTGGCTATTCTGATTCTGATTATGCCGGTTGTTCACTAGATAGGAAAAGCACTAGTGGCACTTGTCACTTTTTAAGCCCTTCACTCATTTCATGGTCGAGTAGGAAACAGAATTCTGTTGCCCTCTCAACCACCGAGGCTGAATACATCGCACTTGGTAGTTGTTGTGCACAAGCTCTTTGGATGAAACAAACTTTAGAAGACTTTAATATTAAACAACAAACTATTGAATTATGGTATGATAATAAAAGTGCAATTGATTTAACATACAACCCGGTCCATCACTCAAGATCTAAGCACATTGACGTTAGACATCATTTTATAAGACACCACATTAAAAATAATCAGATTAAAATTTCATTTATAGGCACGGAACTGGAAGACATTCTGCAAACATAACAAAATAAAAGTGAGATAAACAAGTTCTGTGCACTGGGACGATGTCGCCCAGGTGACATTGACTGTCGGAAAATTCCGACAGTACTTCAGTGAACTTTTTTTTTTAAAAAATTTTCAACTAGACTTCCAGATCAACTCAAAATCAGCTATATTTCTGTTAAAATTTTTTTTTTCCTAAAACAAAACTACATCTTCTCATATATACTTTACTATTCATCTTCTTCATCCTTCTTCAAAAGAAAAATCTTCAGTTTTTGAAATTAAACCATGTAAAAAAAATACAACTTAAACCCCAAAAATCACAAAATCCAAACATATTTCACCAAGATCCACCACGATCCACTTGATTTACACTAGATCTACACCTTTTATACACAAAACTTCAAAGATCTACACCATTCATCAAAGGTAAAATGAAAAACACATTTTTCATCTTCTCTCCTTTCCAAAATCACAAATCTCTAAAACTTTTGAGTCAAAACCTTCAAAATAAAAAAAATCCCATACCTTAAATCTAGGGTTGTCGCCGAACTCTGACAGCTTCCTCTCGCCTTTCAGTCCAGAAAATGATGCACAATAGGGTTTGACTCGGTTTTAAGCCGTATTTATATATTTAGATGTCGCCTAGGCGACAGTGACTGTCGGAAATCTCCGACAGCTCCCGATTTGCTTAATCTTCAGTTTTGGTCCCTTTGATGCTTTCCAATAGTTATATGTCATTATTAATGCTACACTCATGAATTGATGCCTAACCATGTGCCTTTTTTTTTAAAAAAAATGGCTATTACATGATTATATGATTTCATTTCCACTCTATCATCGTATTGACACTCCTACTAAGTTGGTTAGACTATTGGAAATTGTTTTCGCATGCCTCTAAGTATGAGAAATTGTTTATATATAATAATGAACTATCACGTTCACTTCTTTTGATCCATACATATGTCTTTCTATTTAATATATACATGAATTATATTTGCTTTAACATAATATAATAGCACTTCATAAATACTACTTTCAACCTTGATTTGTTAGCACAACAAAATATACACCATCTTTTACGATTCAAGTGATTTCGGAGATCTTTGGTCAATTAAAAAAAATTATAAATATCTCGAACTTAAGATATCACAAAATATGTGATCAAAAAAAAATTGAAGACAAGGATACTCCACCAAGCACTACTTACCCTCCTGATAAGTCTTAATAAGCATTGTGAGGTTGAGCACCTTGGAAAGAATTGTAAAGTGTCTTGTGCAAAAGAAAAAATGGTATTCTATTCTTATTGTGCTATATCTTCAAGGTCAAAGTTGTCTTTATATGCTTATATTATGTTTTCTATTCCAATGATCATGTCAATTAAATAATTTCATATGTTTGATCCAAGCATCACCTGTACACATCATTATGTTATATAAACATTCATCTCATGAGAATTGGACCGAAAAGATTCCAAATTTCTATACACACTTGTGTCTTTCTATGATACTTTAAAATGATATTAATCATGTTTAAGTTATTTTGTTTTATTCTACTACTTCATATGGTTATATCTTCTCTTCATGAGTTTATTCAATACTATGGCATATTACTATTACTTCAAGACCTTCAATCATTTTCCCAACAGTGCTTCCGCTTACTCTTATTTTCTACATCCTATCTCTTCCCTTAAGAACTACTCATTCATCTCATATTATCTTTTGCTAATACCAAAAGGGGGAGAATTATAAGTATATTCAAGAAATCAAAAAACTATTACACCTAAATATTCCACCTAAACAATACATCATTTCAACTTACTTTAACATTTAGGGGGAGCATTCATTTAGGGGGGAGCATTCATCTAGGGGGAGATTATTTTTTTAAGAGGAATATATCATGTTATTATTATGCACACACCATATGTTAAAATCAACAACCTAAATAGACATGATTTCTTTGTATACGGATTAGTTATTATCCAAAGGGGGAGATTGTTGGAGCATGCATTTCGCACTCTTCCGGTTTGATAATAACAAAGTCCCGTTTGTATTTGATTCTATTTTTATTAATGGTGTGCAGGTAACAGGTATGAGATGTTCACAATTCTGCTGGAGCTCAATTTGAGTGTATGAAAATTTCAATGGCAGAATTTTGCGACAGTTGATGCCGCCCAGGCGACAGCAGAGAAGTTACAACAACTTCCCCCACAGCAACACGACAAACGACAGTTTTGCGCTGTCGGAAATCCGACAGCGATGTCGCCCAGGCGACAGCTCGGAGGTTACAGCAACTGCCCGCACGACAGCACTACAAGCGACAGTTTTGCGCTGTCAAAAATCCGACATCGATGTCGCCCAGGCGACAGCTCGGAGGTTACAGCAACTGCCCGCACGACAGCACTACGAGCGGCAGTTTAACGCTGTCGGAAATTTCGACAGCTGATGTCGCCCAGGCGACAGAGAATTTCTATATATTGGCTCCTTTTGTTCGTGCATTCCAAGAATTGAGAAATTCAAGTCCCTTCCTGAGTGCATACGAACCAGAGAGCTCCAGAACCTCATCAACTCCTATTTGTGCTTAGAAGGTTTGAGATTGAAGACGATATCGGGCGCGCCTCTACATCCATGATCTTCTCGAGGCTTCAACCTTCCTTTCAGAGATCTGAATTTCTAGGGAGTTGTTCTTTTCATTTTGTATTTTCATTTATATACATTTCATTTTGTATTGGTAGGGAAATCGTCTCCTTGTGCGTGATGTCTAAGTCCTTGCGTGGCTTAGGGGAAAATCGCTTCCTTGTGTGGAGCGTCCAAGTCCTTGCGTGGCTTGGTGGGAAATCTTGGTCTTGTGTGCTACGTCTAGATCTTGGGAAGATCTAGAGGATAGGCATGGGCTTGGTCTAGAGAGAGACAAGTGATAGCCTCCGATCCTTGGGAGAAGGATTGGTAAACACAAATTGTAAAAGGGTTATTATCATATTTGTGCCTTGATCTTAAGCATTGTTAAGATCATATTATTTGTTTGTGATTTTCATGATAATAAAATTATGACTTTTTCTTTAATTGCAAATATGGTTGTTTAATCTTTAACTTAGAAATTTGTGTTTGAATTTATTCTAAAAATTACATTAGTTTGAAATTTTTATAAGTAATTTTTAGAAAAGTAAAATTTGTTTTAAAATTCTTAAGTAAAAACCATAATTTCTAAAAGGCCCTTATTCACCCCCCCTCTAAGGGCGCCACAAGATCCAACAAAGACCTCTTCTTGGAATCGTTCCACATAGTGGGCCAATGAATCCCCTGGCCCCTGCCTGATCTTGAAGAGCACCTCAGCGTCCTTCTTCCTCTTCTTCGAGGTCGAGAAGCGAAGCAAAAAGCTACGGTGCATGTCGTCAAACGCGTAGATCGACCTTCTTGGGAACTAGTGAAACCAGTCCCTTCAAGGTAGTTGCGAAGAGTCGGCAATTGAAGGTGTTCGACATAGGCCTAAGGGAGACCATAACCTCGAACCACTGCAGGTGCTGGACAGGATCATCCTTGTCGGTATTGTATATTATGTCCGGCTACCAAAATCCCTCTAAGAGTGATGCCAAGAGCACCAGCTCGCAGAACGGGCTTCCCCCGCTCGCCGCCCTCACCTGCTCGACTTGCCCCTCATGCTCTCTAAGGGGGCCTGCACTCGCCGGACATCGCTCACCGGAATGACACTTGCTGGGATGACACTCATTGGGCTAGCGCTCACAGGGCTTGGAAAAAGCTCTCGCTCGACTGAGGTCTTTCCCCAGTGCCTCGCCAGCCACCTCCTTACCAGCCCTCTGCCCCAGGTCATTCTCTCCTACCCCCAGTGGTGAGATGACCTGAGGTGTTGGGGTTGCGAACTCGCTTTGTGCCATGATGAATGCGAGGTTGATCGTCTTGAGGACCTCCCATTGGAGATCTGCCAGCATCCCCTTCGTCATCGGTGAACCCGATGGTGGCGAACCGCAAGATTCGTTGCCTCTCATATCCTCTCCAGCCATGTCACCTCCTTGAGAATTTCTTATACCAGCTGCTGTCCACACTCAGCGCACCAAAAATGTTAGAACCAAGATTCAGCCCAATGAGGAGTTCGGACCCCAAGTTGGGTGCAACTCGCACTTACTGATCCCGCGGAGGAATCTGACAGAAAACTCAGCACAAACACAGACCCTTGGTGACAGCGTGGAGGTTCTACCACATATCTGGAAGATCTTTTGAGCGCTTCCCCTCCCAAGCCAAAGCTGAAGCTGGTCACCTTGGAGAGCTTGAGGAGCTAATCAAAGATGACTTGGGGAGAAGGAAGCCAAATAAGTGGATCCTCTCCAAAGGTGCCCTTAGGGTCTATATATAGCTTTGGCCTTCTGGTCTGCTAAAAGCGTGATTCTGCCTATTGATTTTACTATCTGCACCCCAAAGTGGTCTGCAAACAGCCAAACTCCGCTATTCTGAAGAGCTATTGGCAGTCTACCAAGGTTATCTAGGTAAATTTACCCCCTGGTGAGTGGCCTCTGAAGGCGCCACTCGTCAGTCAATATGTGAGCGAGGCTCACGAGATCTCTCTCTGTGTGCAGCCCGTGAGAGCATCGCTCGATAGCCTAATGGCATCACACATGCCAGCCTGGCTCGCTCGCATGAAGAGGCGAGCCTTGATCTCCTTGCCTTTTTCTAAATGCACCCCCGAAGCGTCGAGCCCATACTTGGCATGCTCTCGCGCTATGTTTCTCGCAGGGCTACATGCCTGGATCGCCTCACGTCATCTCGCCTTCGCTTTTGCGAGGTGGCAAACCCCCGGCTCGCCTCGCCTCTCCTTTGCTTACGCGAGGTGGAGAACCCCCGGCTCGCCTCGCCTTTGCTTGTTTTGCTGATACCCGATTCTCCATCTTACCCTTCACCGAGCACGAGGTTGTACACAAGGTATTATGCGGTTTTGTGTGATGAAAGGCCAACACGACCCTTTTGCAAGAAATTAGTTTTTATATTTTTTATAATTTTTGGTATTTTAATTGGCACAGAAAAAAAAATAAGACACAAAGACATAAAAATTAAAAAAAACATTTTCTTGTATTTTAAAAAAAATATATAAACAAAGAGATGAGAAATAATTTTTTTATGATGTTTAAAAGGTTTTCTAATAGTTTTGGATTTTTAATCAGAAGAAAACATAATTGATTACTCCCACATACTTTTAAATAAATATTGTCCCCAATATTTATAAACTAAGTACGAAGAAAACTTGAAAGGAAAATGCATAAAAAAGAAAACTACAAGAAAAATAAAGATAAGCAAGGGGTGCCTCCCAAGAGCTCTTTGTTTATCATCTTTTTGCTAGACAGTTTGGGTTAGCTAAAAGGATATTTATAATTAAAATGCACAGTCAACTCCCATAATTTATGCTGAGGTGAATATGTCGAAGACCGTTACCCGGTGACTCCTCCTCTATATTCTTGATTCTTTGGTTGTCCGTGGGCTTGACATTATGAATCCAAATTACTTGTACATATCTGAGGTTAATTGGATTGTTGAAGATGAGCGGAAAATGGATCATTAAAGACGTTTGGTTGCAATGATTCATCTTATACATGGAAATTATTAATATAAAAAAAATCAAGAAAAAGCGAGTCAGAAACATTTTCACAAGGATGAGTTTCTTGTGAAATAATAGGATGAAGTGCGGGTTATTGAATTTCCAAAAGAAAATTCTTATCCAAAAATGTAGTTGGTATATCAAGTGGAATAAACTCATGGGATATAATATTTTCATGAATTTGGATTCCAAAGTAAATATGCGTTGTGTTTGAAAATTCATGAAAAAGGGAAATAGATTTGGGCGGAGTAGGAGAAGAAAAATGTTCTTCTTCTATTTTGTCATGTGCACCCATTATTTTAATAAATTCTTATTATAAAATATTTTCTTCTTCTTGGCAATAGCTCTTCAAATTTTGAATAGGAATAACCGTAGAATCACCAAGAGATGATGGAGAGTTTTGCGTGTAAAAAGTGGAGGAATAAAAATTTTGATCAATTGAATTTTCATCATTACACCGTAAATTATCTCGGTGTTCTTGCCACCACGAATAATTATTATCGGTGCAAGAAGGCATTTCATAAGAATTATATTCTATAGAAAAATCATTTTGATAAGAAATATAATTTTGATAATGAAATGAACATTCCTAACTAGAACTATTTGCACCCCAAAAATTACAAATAATTTGATACTTTGTTGCGGCTTCCAAAGTTTTAGTTTTGTATGTAAGCTCGGCAATTTTAGCTGTCAAATGAGATAACATTATTTCAAAAATAATACAACAGTTACTTAAGAGATTGGAATTGGAGGAGAAAAATGAAAATGAGTATTTGGGGGTTTGGGAGAAAAAGAGAATCATAAAATTAATAAAAATTTCCGCTTTCAAAATATCAACAAAAGTATCCCCGACAACCGCGCCAAAAACATGATACGTTAAATTTTAGATATTATTTTCTCCAAATTCTATGAACTATAGTCAAGATTACCTATCATTCATAGTATATGATATTTTAAAAGAAAATATAAAGTGTCGTATTCTACGGGGTTGTTGATTACTTCTACTCACACAAATTATTATTATTTTATTGAAAAGATAAAGATGGTTTTGTAAAAGAAATAATATAGAAAAAGTGCATTTGACCGAGAATCAAACATAAGATAAATAATTAGTAAATTTAAATTTGATAAACAATTTTTGAAAATAACTCAACCGTGGAGGTTCCCAAATCATGATAGCATTGATAGCACCTCTCTCGAGGAATACCACAAACTAACCTTAGGTTGATCGATTAAGACCCCTCGGCCAGTCAAAACCACTGAGCTTGCTTTACGAGGTGAACCCTACTATTGAATTTGACTCAAATCCGGAAGCTTTATGTTTTCCACTCTCGAGGGGTGCATGCAACTCCTTTCACCCATGAGCGATCTTCTCATATTAATGGATCTCTTGATCAACTAAAATACAGATCACTGATTTAAATGCATATGTCGACAATATGAAATCAATGCGATTAAAATCCAAGGTAAATCGTAGTTTTCTAAATCAAAGGCTATGACAAAGAGAATTACAAAATTATAAATCTTATGATATCCGATCAAATTCTAAAAGATTTGCTCGACACGTTAACACGAAAGAACATTATTATAAATAAAAAAGCGATTACAAATTGCATGAAAAGTAAATTCTATATTAGGAATTAAAATTATAAGACAGTAAAATGCATAAAAGAAAAGTACAGAAAATGATGCTAAAACTTATCCAATTGAAGCAGAGACTGGATCGGGATCACTTGGCTGCATCTTGATTTTATAGAAGAAAATTGGGAAGTCACACCCTTGTTTACGCCTGTGTACAAGGGCATGTTTGGGAATAACTGCCACCTTAAAAACCCTAGGAACATTGGGCAAGAAACAACCAAAATTGACATAATTCATAGGTACATTCCCTTGGACCCACCCGTGACCTAGGCCGTGTCAGGATGGATCTGGAATGGAAGAAAATGATGTGTTCTGCAGTAAATTTGAGAGTTTCTCGACATGACATGGGCGTGTCATCGGTGACACGGGCGTGATATGGTGGCAGTAGTAATGGGCATGATGGCTAGCTTGACGGCGATCCTAAAGCTAGAAGAAATGCTACTGCCGCATGGTAGTGATACCGCCGACGGTTGCTTGAATTAATTGGGAGAGCTGGTGCTCTGGACTGAGGTCATGGCCTTGACCCATGTTTCACACCCTCGGACATGGGCGTGTCCGAGTGCGTGTAACTTTAAACAGAGCTGGAAATGAGTTCTAGATTACTGGAGACTGTTGTGACCGTGAACACTTGTCACTCCCTAGGTCACGCCTATGACCTAGGGCATGTATTTTGACTTTTTACCAACAATGCACTAAATCTTCTCCCCGAACATGTCCATGAGCTCCAAACTGTTATAGGCAGCCCAAACCACCTAAAAATGGAAAAATAATCTAATTAGAAATAAATTATGATAAAATAATATTAAAATACTTATTTAATAAAAAATATTGCAATAATATATATATAAATATTGACTTCCTGCAAGAGCATTGTTAGCAGCCATATGCAAAATATTTGAAAGGCAAGTGATCATTAATATACTTAATCTAAATTTAGCATACCAAGCTCAAATTTACAGAAATTGAATTTGCCTTCAACAAGGGCGTTGTAAAGATATCTATTACTTGGTTATCAATTGGGACATACTCAAGAAAGATATCTTCCTTTTCAACATGCTCCCTGCTGATGTTGTACCTGATTTCAATATGCTTAGTCCTGTTTGTGGGATACATGATTCTTAGAAATTGAAATTGCACTGGATGAGTCACAACACATAGTTGTTTTGCTGGTTTGATGTTGTAATCTTCAAGATGATGTTATATCCATAGCAGTTGTGAACAACAACTCCCAGTTGAGATGTACTTAGACTCAACAGTTGATATTTCTACACTTGTTTGCTTCTTACTGCTCCATGAGATCAGCCCCTTCCCTAGGAATTGATAGGTGCCTGATGTGATTTTTTTATCTTCATTGCAACCTGCAAAATCTACATCAAACTAGCCTATTAGCTCAAAATCATTACTTCTAGGGTACCTTAAGCCAAGATTTTGTGTACCCATGCAGCATCTCAAGATTCTTTTTGGAGAAGAGTAGTGAGATTCCCTAGGGTTTGCTTGGTATCTGGCACTTTCCTTTGTAGAAAACATAATATGTAAGACTCTCTTTTTTTCCTTACATTTTTGGGTCTTACAGCCTAGAACCGCCGCCTTGCGGTGACACCTTCACTTGGGAAGGTCCCCACCATAAGATGTCTATCATGCCGGCTAATCATTCATCCAGGCCAACCATATACCACAGCATAATAAAGAAACATGTCCACAACAATCACATAATAAATAAGATACATGTCAAAATGACATACATAATAGATAAAGTTCTGAAATAAGAGTGGGAGAATAAAAATGGCTTAAGTCCCAATACATTTACTCCTCGCTACATTTCCTCAGACTTAGACATTCTAAACACTGGATAGGGAAGGGATGGAAGACCGCATTTGGAAGATAGTATCTCACCGGTGCTCTCCTTGCAGCTGTTGAAAGTTCAATTCCAGGCCTGGCCACCGTATCATGTTCCTCCCTCTAGTTGCGGGTCTTCCCCTCCTGGTGCTCCTGTTGTTATGCCACATTCGCCCGTTATTCTATAAGACTAAGTAGATTCCTCGTCCCCTCCACCCGCGACTCCTAGGCATCGGGCAGGGAGGATGAAGAGAAAGGTTATAAGGGATAATAAAATCAAGCAGGTGGCAGTGGCCCTATCTAGCACAAGAATAGACTGGAAAAAGTCTATTTCTAGCAATTCTACTATAAAGTCTATATATAATAGAGCAATAGTCCAGAAAAGTTCTAATACTAGCAACATAATACAAAGAGCAAACAATAACAATCGCAGCAGTATAAGTAAATAAAGTAGCGTATATACAGATGCAACTACGAAAGTAACCCTATCTTATAAGAATGCCCATATAAACATATAAGATATAGGATCTGGCTCTAAGGTAAACTAATCGTATAAAAGAGCCCATACTAATTTATACGATGGGGGTTTTATTTATGCAATGATGTTATGCTATGCTGTGCAATACAATGATGTAACTCCGCCACTCGACTCTATAAGTACATACCTTTTAAGTTCCCTCTGTTCGAGTGTGTAATGATGCAACTCACCTTCTGCATGTCCACTTATAGGCATGTCCACTTCTTATAATTCCAAGAATGACTAGATTTGAACATGATGTACCATTTGTCATATGCCAATAAATCTAATAAAAATTCTAGAAGCTTGTTATGGTACAAAATGAAGTTTAGCCGAATTTCATAATTTTTCTCCATAATATAATTCCAGAAAATCAATTAAATGTCCCAGGGCGATAATTACAATTTTTGAAGAATCTACTAGAATTATTCATCATAATGCTGTGAATAATTTCCAGGTGTTCAAATTAACCTAAAATGGATTCCAGCAAATTTTGGCATTTTTCTAGTGACAATAATTCATCAATAATGAATAAACCATAATTGTCACCTAATTCCACAATATGAAAGAGCTACTGTAAATCTTCAGAAAATAAATATAACAAAATTCTCAGAGCATTGTCATGATCACATAAGCTCACTCACCAAGTTTTATAATTTTCTAGTTCAATAGTTCAACATTATCAAATAATTAATGAAAACACTAAAATTTCACTTTGTGAAGGAAGTATGATATTTACTCAGTAATTAAAACTGATAATATTTCCAGAGGTCACTAATAATCTCAAAAGTCTAACCATCTAGTTTCATAATTTTCCAAATCAATTTGACCAACATTTATAAATAACTAAGAGAGGCATTAAAATTTTACTTTGTGAAGGAACCATTGTATATACTCCACAATAAATTTGATAAAAATTTCCAGAGAATACAAATCGCCTCATAAGTCTAATTACCTAATTTCATGCAACCCTAAGTAAATTAGCTTGCCTAAAGATGGAATAAAGTAAATTGGTGTAATTTAAATACTTAATAAATAATGGATTTTAATATTTCTATAATTTACAGTAAAAATCTACAAAGTGTAATCTCACTCTTGTAAGTGAATCCCTGAGTTTTATAACATTTCAGAAATTTTTCACCCCACGATACTCATTTAAGCTCAATGTGACAAAATCACATACACCCTAATTTCATAATATCAAGTGCATGTTTTGAATTTCATAGGAATTGACCAAGGGAATACCCATCAATTCTCAAAACATTATTGTGTATAAACCTTTTGAACTCTTCATAGTACCTAGGTCTTGCATGTGCATTTCCCTCACATGTATGAGTCCAAATGGCCTCAAATTGTTACTTGTGACTATCTATGGTATAATTAACGTGCCACCCATTATTTGGGTCAAGTTGAGGTTATATATCCATGTAAATCTAAATCTACATTATAGTGTTATATGCACACCAGAAATTTTCCCTTTTCATGCATGTGGAATTTCTTCACATGCACAAAGCCAATTGATCCCAAATTTTTACCAGAGGCTTATAGTGACCTACACTACAATATATCAAAATTTGGGGTCACTTGGTGTTGTCTAGCCTTGCATACTACAAATACTTGATATATCAAATTATTGTAATAACAATGGGAGGATGCTTTCCAAAAATTATCATTTTTGGACAGAAGATGTAAATATGCATAATATGGCTATGGTGAAAAGTTCAGTCCTATTCACACAATGGTTTGAGAGATATTCACAAAATACTCTCTGAAATTAAAAAGTAATATTTCTCATAGTAGGGTATGTTTGCATGATGAAAATACTCACATGCATGAGTCCAAATAGCCTCAAATTTTTACTATGGACTATTCTTGACCTAATCTACCATCGAGAGAAAATTAGTGTGGATTTGGGTTAATATAACCTTAGATCTAGGTCGCATATGGAAATGAAATGTTGAACAAAACTTTAGAAAATTAGTTTCCCTCCCCAATATTTGACAGGGGTGTCTTAGGGCATGACTCATACATGCCCCAAATTTTAAGTCATTTGGGGTTATGTAACTCTCTAAATTTATTTCTATTGTTCTAGGTCTCCATATATACATGCCTCAAAAAAATGGATGCCCATGGAGCTACAATGCGACAAACCGCATGATATCAATTTCTAAAAATATCTGGGACTTAGAGCTACACTTTTTATATAAGACACGTTTTTTGACTCAGCCCCCATATTTTTCTATAATTATTTTAAACTACAACAAGTTCTAGGTCTGATAGCATTTAAATAATAATCCATGAATTACTTAATCAATGGTTGTGATTGCGTCTCTCCTGATTAGCCAACAACCCAGATTTTATCTCCTAGGGCCAAATTTGCCACCATTTTCCGGCCATGTCCGACAATCTATGGCAAAACCATAAAGCCTCCACCTCCGGTCAAGGTTTGCCTATGCACGGGCGGTGAGAACTCTGTCGGATGTGGCCGGAGTAGGTCCCTTGACATTTTCATTTTCGGATTTGAACACTTGAAAAACCAAAATGGTACCACTATTTCTGTATTAATTTAGAAAATGGAAGAAATGGGAAGCTAGCACAGATTGAGGAGAGAAGGAAGTCGACCTGATTGCGGGTGGTGGACCTTGTATTCCTCTTGGGGGCCAGTGTGATTTTTCCAGCGAGCTTCTTGCCGATCTCCTTAAACACAACCTATCTCATTCAATAAAGCTAAGGCTTTTCTTACTCTCGACAATTTGAAGCTAATGAGATCCTCAACTGGTATTGGGGAGGTATTAAGCAGGGCTTGCCATTAATGGTGATCTCGACAATGTTGCCACCTCCCATTTCATTCACTGGCAGAGCTTCAGCTCATGGGGAATTAAGTCCTCTATTTAGATTCTCAGCCAGGGGGGAGAAATTGGCTCGGTGTGGGCTTGGTTTTTGAGTTTCCTTTAATGCTGGTCGGCAACACCATTTCCCATCGATTCTCTCCCTCTAACCAGCCTCCACCTCACCCAAAATTACTGGGGAATTAATGGGGAGGTTGAGAGCATGCCAAGGGGAGGGGAATTGGGTTGCAAGTGGCACCTATCCCCAATTTCTTCTACTTGGTCTCCTCTTAGTAGTGTCCGGTCACTCCTCAACTTGGGACTCATAGATTCCCCTTATAAACTAGGACATAAGGCCTCTTTTGGGCTTAATTAGATGGGCTTGAGCTCAATTGGGTTAAGCATTGGGTTCACTTGATCCAATGTAGCCTAATTTGGGCATTTAGTTCAAGGTTGACCCTTGGTCAACCATGGTATTGTGATTGAGTCACATTGGTGGAATTAGGTCTATGGGCACCTATTAGGGTGACTTTAGGCTTGTTTTGAGGGCCTTGCCCTTTGAATTTAGGGTTTGGGCTCACTTGGCCTTAAGGGGTCAAATTGGGCTAAGTGCACTTGGGTTGAACCTAGGTCAAATCAACCCATGTGGCTGACCCACATTGATGGTCTTAGGTTAGTAGCCATCATGTGTGGTGTATTGGGCCATGGTGTGGCCCCAATTGGGCTAATTGAGTCATAACGTGTAATTTTGACCAAGAGTGGGCAAGGTTTGACTTGGTCAAATTGGGTAAATTGTTTGACCAAATGATGGGTCTCTTGGTCAATTGCATCTCTTGGAGGGTTTGCCTTGTAGTGGTAGGTTTAATTTGGCCATATGATGTCCAATTGACTTCAATTGAGATGGTTTGACCTAGTTTGGGCTAAGGTTGACTTTGGTCAATATGACCAATTTGGTTGACCCGAAAGGGTCCATAGTGGTCTATTGATCTCCTTAAAGGACTACGAGGGTCAAGGTGAGGTAATATTAACACACTGAAGCTTCCTTGGTCAACCCTAGGCTAGGTGACCAAAAGTTGCTAAATGAACACCAAAGAGCGATTCACATACTCTCTTAGGTTTCTAGGGTTCTTTGGCTAGTCTCCCCTTTTGTCATGACATAGTCATGACAAAATTTGAACTTAGGGGTCTAGTAGTTTGTGGGATGTTTTTCATCCTTGAAATTAAGATTGGGCTCATGGGGTTCTTAGTTAAGGTACATCATCGTAAAGTTTTTAAAGCTAATTAAACATTTACTATACGCAAAGAGTCCCTGGGTATTGTTGCTGCATTAGGTCTAGAGGCTCCCAAGTGTGCTTCTCTTGCCCATGATTAGACCAAAGGACCTTCACCAGCGGGACTTTCTTCCGTTGCAAGACTCGAACGACTATGTACTCAATCTGTAGTGGCTCCAAAAAGACTATACAGTCGGAAGCTATTGGGCCCATCATAGTAGTGATATGTTGCTCTTTCCGAAGGAATGCTCTCCTAAGCGAGAAGATATGAAAGACATCGTGCAATCCTGCCAACTCCGGCGGCAGGACCAGTCAATAAGCCAAGCGGCCGATCCGCTCCAGGATCCTATAGGGCCCCGTGTATCTTGGACTGAGCTTCTTTAGTCTCCGCACCTATGAGACTCCGTGTGTCAGATGTATTTTCAAAGACACCCTGTCTCCTGCCTGGAATTCCACCTTGCGATGTCGCGCATCATAATATTTAACATGTCCACTCCGCGCCTCCAACATCCAATCCCATATCAGTCATATTTGGGCATTCATGTCTTCTATATATTTTAACCCCAGCACCTTCGGGTCCTCATTTTGTATCCACGAAAGTGTAGTCCTGTACTTCCTTTCGTAGAGGGTTTCGTATAGAGCCATGCCAATGCTAGACTGCTGACTATTCTTGTAGGAGAATTTGATGAGTGGCAGCAGTCTCTCCCACAGCTCTCCACTATCTAGGATGCATAACCTTAACATGTCCTCCATTGAGTCAGATGAATGTTAATCGTGACCCCAGATATGCCTTAACCACCTTTCATTCCCTCGATGTAAATCAGACTTCTCGATCTAACACTATCGACCTGGGTACTCCATGGTATCTAATGAATTGGTCCACGAATAGTCACACCAGAACACCGACGGGAGAAACCTTAATGACAGGAATAAACCGGTCCACTTTTGTCAATCTATCCACAATAACCAAGACAGAGTCATGCCCAGAGAGGGAGTGAGGTAACCCAAGTACCAAGTCCATCGAAATGTCCTCGAATTTCTACTCTGGCACCAGAAACAGCTGCAATAACCCTCCAGTTCTCTTGCGTTCATCCATCACCAGTTTACATGCCTCGCAATGAGTCACGAAGTGGATGGTTTCCTTCTTCATCCCCGGACAATACATCATTCTCTTCAGGTCCGCACTCATCTTAGTGATCCCGGGATGCACTGAATACTTACTATAATGCGATTCTATTAGGATATCTTCCTGAATATTATCTCCTACTGGTATATAGGTTCTTCCTCAAAAATGCACGAGATGATTTTTCAACGAATAATCCCCAGCGATGCCTAATTCTAATGCCTTGAAAAGTGGTTCTAGTTCTACATCATGCTTCTGGGCCATCGTAATTTGATCTCGGATATCAAAGACAATGCTCATCGAGGCTAGATACTCCTTGTAAACCTCAGGGTTATCCTAGATACCAGTGTGACATGCATGTTTTCTAGCTTCTGCACCAGCTCCATGGCCATCAACTGTGGTCTGCATTAGACGTGCTAGCCCTTCTGCTGAGTGCATCCACTATTGTGTTCGCCTTTCTGGGATGGTAGTGTATTTTGTACTGATAATCACATAGAAACTCTACCCACCTTCTATGTCGGAGGTTTAAGCCCTTCTGTGTGTCCATGTACTTGAGGTTCTTGTGATTCAAAAAGATATCACAGTGAACCCCATACAAGTAGTGTCCAGATTTTCAGCTCAAAAATTACTGCCCCCATCTCTAAGTCGTGCTTCTTCAACTGCCATGAAACATAAGCAATCACATGTTCGTGCTACATTAAGACTGCACCCATTCCCTGATATGATGCATCTTTGTATACTTGAAATCCTTCCTTCCCAGATGGGAGTGCAAGGATTGGAGCAGAGGTGAGTCTACCCTTTAGCTCTTGAAAAGCTGCTTCACCCCACGGAGTCCATGTGAATGGTGCGTCCTTCTTTGTCAGTGACGTACGAGGAAGGGGAATCTGGGAGAATCCCTCGACATACTTCCGGTAGTATCCGACAAGTCCTAGGAAACATCTTATGTCTGATGCTATTTTTCAGTTTGGGCCAGTCTTGTACTGCCTGAACCTTTGCCGGATCCACCTCTAATCCTGCCCCCCTAAAGATATGACCCACAAATGATACTTCCTTGAGCCAGAACTGACACTTGCTAAATTTAGCATACAAATTATGCTCTCGAAGACTTTCTAGTATGAGTGTCAGGTGCTGGGTATGTTCTTCTTCCGTCCTTGAATAGATAAGTATATCATCTATGAATACTATAACGAAGACGTCAAGATAGGTCTCGAATACACGGTTCATTAAACTCATGAATGTGGAGGGAGCATTTGTGAGCCCGAATGGCATTACCGTGAATTTGTAGAGACCATATTGATTGTTGAATGTTGTCTTCAGAATATCTTCTTCCTGGATCCGTAGTTGATAAAATCCTGATCTCAAGTCCAGCTTTGAGAACCAGTGCGCTCCATCTAACTGATCGAACAACTCATTGATCCAGGGCAAAGGATAAGTGTTCTGCACTGTTAGTCTATTTAGCTCCCTGTAGTCTATACACAACCTATGAGTCTCATCCTTCTTCTTTACAAATAGCACTGGGGCTCCCCATGGTGATGAGCTCAGCTGAATTGATCCTGAGTCTACTTACTCCTGTAACTGGGTATGGAACTCCGCCAACTCCTTTAAAGCCATCCTGTAGGGTAATCTGCATACGGGTCTCGCTCCCTATACTAACTGAATTTGAAAGTCATTTTCCCTGTGTGGTGGTAACCCGGGTAGCTTTTCTAGAAATACATTAGGAAAATTAAGAACAATGGGAATATCTGTTAGGGCGGTCTCCATCTCCATCATCTCAAAGCATATTAAATAAACTTCATCCCCCTGTAAATGGGCCTTTACGGCCTGAATATAGGAATGTAAATAACGGGAGACGGGAATAGTAACTTCGAAGGTCACGTTGGTGTTATCATATCTTAGCACAACCTACTTCACTGAGCAATCAATCTGAGCATGGTTCTAGGTGGGCCGTGTCATTCCCAAAATGAGATCAAAGTCCAGCATCTTCAAGACTGTTGTCGGATCATCGAGGGTTAGGCCTTCGATGGTCACCTTTAGAAAGCACTTTGTTATTGTTATAACACCCTCCCTATTACATAGAATTTAGCAGTAGGTCTGGCTGGGACCCCATGCCATATTAAACGAACAGAAGAGCACGTTACTGAATTTGATTCAAACAGTTAAGAACATAACCATCTCAGCACACAGAGTTGTACATGAAAGCATTTATTTTATTAAGGTAAAACCAGTTCACAACTTGTCCACTTAGTTACAGGTAATGAAAATACAACAAGGTTTGTTTATAAATATGTTTACAACAACTAGGTGGCTTACAAACATCGGCACGCAGGACGGCCACACATGAAAAATAGTAAACATATCAACTAGGACTTTGAGGACCAGAACAGCACATCAGCAGGGGCTTCGGCCCGCTATTTCCCACTAGTCTCGCCCAGACCTGTACAAACAAATCCAGTAAAAGAGTGGGAAAACAGGCAACTTGTCAGCTTTAGCTGACCCAGATATAATGACCCCACCCCATGTCCGGGGCAGTGGTTCTCCTTCCCTGCAAGCAAGCAATAACAACATATATTCCACAGGTGCGTCTAAGCACCGCATAGAAATAATCACCATATACGTCGACTATCGTCCGCACGTATTTTGCTCTCAAAGCACACTCCATCCACAAGTCCTTTTTCAACTTGGATGATCAGTTGATCTAAGCCGTACACACCAACATTTTCCGTCACTCTTCCATATTTCAGTACATCGAGGGGAGACCTCTTCACCACCACTATGGATGGGTTCGGATCAGCTAGGCCTATGCTCAATCATCGCAATCAACACTGCAAGATATGGGTAAGCTACCTCGGCCCGATCACATAGACGACCTCACAGGGTCATCGCCCCGGCCCCCAGGGCCACTGGCCATCAAACCGCGCAATCTCAACGATCACTGGCGCTACCGCCGGCGCTAATGCTAGCGCCCGGCGCTAGTAACAGAACCCAGTTCTGCTACCTTTTTTCCAAGTATTGTCTGGGAAACCCCGACAGAACTACTCTCAGCATGTCGCAGTACTGAGAACCCAAAAACACAGCATATATCATGGAGTCTTCTCCAACATGAAACAAGCAACATCACCAATCCAGACCAACCTGTCCAGATGGGCTTCACACAACATGCCTATGTCCGTACTTTGATTTCGGACTCTATATGCAAATTCCTGTGGGGATAACATCAACCCACCAGAAGAACCCATCTACTAATTAGTAGAAGTCTTCCAAATCATGCAAATCAAAGGACGCACATGTCCAAAGATGTAGGGAGGAGAATCGTTACCCTCGGCGATCGTTTCTGTGCCATAGATTTGAGGTTGATCCGGAGGGAACTTGCTGAAATAGCTTCCTCTCCACGGAGTCGACGATGGAGCAAGCACGCAAGATCTCCTTCGTGGATTCACCCCAACCGTTCTTCTTCCCAAGCTCTCAGCTTCCTTTGTCATGGAAAATACAGAGTACTATCAACCAAGTGAGAAGGACAGCCAAAAACTAGCCTTTTATACTTTTCCGCTATCGCCGGCGCTATCCTTAGAGGCGGTACGATCGGTCTTAGCCACAACCACTGAAGGAAGCAGCTAGCACTACCGCCTGCGCTATCTTTCTTCGATGAATTTCTTGGGAAATTCCACATTCGTTGGGAAAGGACATATTTCTCGGGAAATGCACTACCGTCGGCGCTATCCCTAGCACCTGGCGCCAGCTCATTAGCTTCAGAACACTTCCACTCATCGAGACAAATCACATTTCTCGGGAAATGCACTAGTTCCTCAGGAAATGCATGAGTTTCTCAGGAAATGACCTACCGCCGGCGCTATTCCTAGCGCTTGGCGCTAGCTTATTATCTTCAGAACACTCCCACTTTATTTGCACACGAAACTTGGGATCTTAAAATTCTTCCCCCCTTAAAAGAATTTTGTCCAGAAATTCTAACAGTGCACATAATACAAAATATAACTTGTACCTCAAAGGAACAGCTCGGGTAACTCCTCACGCATGGTTTGCTCATGCTCCCATGTAAGCTCCTCAAGACGGCAGTTGTTCCAGCGTACTTTGACCATCTTGATCGGTTTATTCCATAGTTGTTTGGCATCAGTGTCTTCGATGCAAATAGGCGTGACCAACGACTTCAGCCCATCATCGACCGGCAATTGATTCGCTACCAGCACTTGGCTAGGCTCTGGAACAGCTTTCTTCAGCACAGAGATGTGAAACACATCGTGCAAACTGCTCAGCTCGGCCGAAAGAGCGAGCCGATAGGCAGCTTCACCAACACACTCTAGTATCTCAAACTGGCCAAGGTATCGTGGACTCAGCTTTTTGAAGCGTCGAATCCTTGACACTCCCTTGAAAGGCTTGATCTTGAGATACACCCAGTCGCCCACGGTGAATTCAATGTTTCTGTTCTTGGCATTGTAATACTTTGTCTGCCTATCCTGCGCCACCAACAATCGCTCCTAGATTGTTCGGATAATCAGATCCGAATCATTGACTTCCTTCCGCTTAAACAACTTCGTCTCGCCTGTCTCCGCCCATGCCAATGGAGTACGACAAGCTATACCATAGAGGGCCTCGATGTGCGCCATCTTTATACTTGCTTGATATCTATTATTGTAAGCGAATTTGATCATGAATAAATGATCTTCCCACTTTTACCGAAGTCCAGGACGCACATGCGGAGCATATCCTCCAAGGTTTGGTTAGTCTGTTCAGTCTGTCCATCCGTTTGAAGGTGGAAAGCAGTACTAAACTTCAACTTTGTACACAACAATTTGTGGATTAGCCTCCAATTTTTTGAAGTAAAGCGCCCGTCTCGGTGACTTACGATGCTACGGGGCACACCGTGCAATCGTACAATGTTATCAACATAGAGCTTTGCTAACTTCTCCACTGAGTTGTCCTTTCGGTTTGGAATAAAGTGGGATACCTTCATCAAGCGATCCACGATAACCCAAACAACATCATTCTCACTCTGCGATCTCGGCAAACCGTGCACAAAATCCATCGAAATGTCATCAAATTTCCATTCCGGCACACGCAACGAATTCAGGAACCCACCAGGTTTCTGACATTCGGCCTTCACCAGTGCACAAGTCTTACACTTTACCACATAAAGGGCGATGTCCTTCAAACCTGACCGCCAAAACATCTTTTTCATGTCTTAGTACATTTTTGTGCTCCCTGGGTGAATTGAGTATTTTGTAAAATATGCTTCGTACATCAATTCTTCTCGCAATTTACCCACCTTTGGGACGCACAACCGACCATCTTTCCACATAAGACCATCGTCCAACACAAACTCTGCAGCAGACTCATCCCCAATCTCTTCTAAGTAGCGTTGCATGCTCGAATCAAGCTCCAGGGCCTGTCATATTCTGCCAGCGAGGTCGTATTACACCTCCGTCTAGTTCAAGCACACACTCACACTAGAAATCATATCCACATAGGAGATCTCTAAGGCTTCCAAGTCCCTGATCAGACGCGAATCATGCATCTGAATCCAACTGGCCTGCACAGAAGCCCTTTGGCTCAAAGCATCTGTGACCACATTTCCCTTCCTGGGAGTATAGTGTATCTCAAAAGTGTAGTCCCCCAGGAACTCCATCCACCTTCGCTGTCGCATATTGAGCTCTTTCTGGTTTAACAAATACTTTAGGCTCTTATGGTCAGTAAATATATCAACCTTCACTCCATACAAGTAATGCTTCCATAATTTCAGAGTGAAGATCACGGCTGCCGACTCCAAGTCATGGACCGGGTAATTCCGCCCATGCACTTTTAACTGGCGAGAGCCATAAGCTATCACCTGACCATTCTGAAGAAGTACGCAGCCTAAGCCGCTCCTTGACGCATCACTGTAAATTTCATAGCCTTCTGTACCACATGGCAAACACAAGTGTTAGTAATGGAACGTTCACCTAGAGGGGGGGGGGGCATGTTAGGTGATCTTGGTTCTCTTTGATATATTAGTGAGAGTTATGAGTATTTAAGCACATCAGTAAAATATCACACACAAAAAGCACAGCAGACGACACAAGATCTATAGAGGTTCCTCAAGACAGGGTGTCTTGAGTTGTCCTCTTTCCTTCTACGCCTACCTAGCAGTATGCTAGGCTCAGCAAAACTCTGCCAAAAACCTTCAAGCCCTCAAGACTTACAACACGGACCCACAAGTCCCAACAGCCCAGGCCCGCAAGCCCCTACTGCCCTCGAGCCCGCAAGCTCGACACTCAGGCCCTCAAGCCCTACAACACGCACTCGCAAGTCCCAATAGCCTAGGCCCACAAGCCCCTACTGCCCCCGATCCCGCAAGCTCGACAAATCGCACCCGCAAGTGCACTACCCTGGCCCTCAAGCCTCACATCTCTCCATCCCGCAAGCTAGACGGTGTCGGACCCGCAAGTTCACTGCTCTGGCCCTCAAGCCTCACAGTTCTCCAGCCCTCAAGCTAGACAAATAGGCCCGCAAGCCTTTATAAGAGATTACAGTAGAAATAACTATTGCTTCTACCGGATGAAGATTGGCAACTTAACAGTCGATGAAGATGACTGCTTCTTCTTTTTCTCTCTTTCTTGCGCCGCTTGTACTGTTTGATTCGCTATATGCGCAAGTTCTTTCTTACTAATCGATTGATGCCGTATTAGGGCAACCTCTTATCTCTTTTATAAGACTGCGAGGTTTCCAACGGTCTTCTGACAAAGTGCCTTAAGTGTTAGACGCTCCTTTCCTTAAGAGCACGCGCTGATTAGACAATCAGGAGGCGGCATTAAATGCTGACAGCGCGTCTGCAACGTTTGAATTCTGTCTCGATGATATTTCCATCTTCAAGCTGATACCGACAGTATCTCGATGATATGGACAATATCTCGACGATAGGACTTTGTCAATGCCTTGGGCTTTAGTAGACCTTCAAGTCTTCTTACTTCTGCCACTAATACTAATATCTCGACGATACGAGACATTCTGGCACTTCTGCATATACGATGATATGTTGTCTTTGACTGTGTCATCGAGATCTTCTTTCTTGCTGTTTGTCGTCGTAATCATGTTGTTCTCTCGATGACATGAGTGATGTTATGTCGACGCTTCAGTATCTACTAGTCTTCAGCTTGTCTTTCTTCAGTCGACATGCCTTCTTTACGACGATGTTCATTCTTTCTCGACGACAAGGCCACTTTGATGAAGTCGACGATACTGCGTTGTCTCTGCGTTCGACGATCTTGTCGAGTCTCAGTGGTCGACGATCATCCTTCTGAGTTCGATGATCTTGCTCTGTGTTCGACGAACACGCCAAATCTCAGCGGTCGTCGATCTTCCTTCTGAGTTCGACGATCTTGCTTTTGCGTTCGACGAACACGCCAAATCTCAGCGGTCGTCGATCTTCCTTCTGAGTTCGACGATCTTGCCGAATCTCAGCAGTCGATGAACATCTTTTTTCGTTTGTCGATCTCCACTCTGCGTTCGACGAACTCCTTTCTGCGTTCGACGAATCTTGTTCTTCTATGTTCCTGAGATTTATAAGCTAGAGAAGCGATCAAATACAAAGTGAAGTTTTCTTGACTTGGTGACTTCTTCAAATCAGGAATCATGTGGGAAAGATTCCCAACAACAAGATTGGTGTTGTGGTCAGACGACTCTTTAACTCCTCAAAAGCTCGTGCACACATTGGTGACCAAACGAACTTTCGATCTTTCCTTATTAAGGTCGGGAGAGGAAGTGCAATCCGCAAAAAGTTCTCCATAAAGCGCCGATAGTAGCTGGCAAGTCCGAGGAAACTCCTGACTTCTGCTACTGTCGTCAAAATGGGCCACTCCTAGATAGCAACTATCTTTGTCGGATCCACTGCGATACCCTCACCACTAACCACATGACCAAGGAACGCCAACGAGGCTTGCCAAAACTCGCACTTGGAGAACTTGGCATACAGCTGACTCCGTCATAGGGTATCCAAAACTACCCGTAAATGAATTGCGTGCTCTTCTTTAGATTGAGAGTATACCAGAATATTGTCAATAAAGACGATCACAAATCGGTCAAGGCACTCTCTAAAGGTCCTATTCATCATATCCATGAACACTAATGGCGCATTCATCAGTCCAAATGGCATCACAGTGAACTCGTTATGCCCGTAGCGAGTACTAAATGCCATCTTGGGAATGCCGCACTCCCGAATCCACAACTTGTAGTAGCCAGACATAAGGTCTAGCTTCGAATACACCATTGATCCAACTAGCTGATCAAACAAGTCATCGATTCGAGAAATCAGATACTTGTACTTCTCGGTCAGCTTGTTCAATTTACGATAATCGATATAGAGACGCAGACTTCCATCCTTTTTCTTCACAAAGAGGACCGGAGCACCCCAAGGGGATGCACTTGGGCGTATATAACCTTGCTCTAGCAACTCCTATAATTGAACCTTCTACTCTGCCATCTCCTTTGGCGCAATTCGGTATGGAGAGCGCGGCACAGGCTTGGCACCTGGCACCAGCTCTATTGTGAAGTCAATATCTCGATGAGGTGGCACCCCAGGAAGATATTTCAGAAACACCTCTGGATACTCCGAGATAATAGGATTGTCACTCAGATTGGGCTGAGGCTTTGCATCCCCAACTAGCACAACACATAATTCTGCGCCCTGTCGGACCGCTTTGACTACTTGGATAGCAGACATCAACGTCTTGCTCGATCCACGCAAACCAGCAAATGTAGTCGCACGCTCGGTATTCCTTCCCAGTGTGACCTCCTTTGAAGTGCAATCAATGTAGGCCTGCTGTGCCGACATCCAGTCCATACCAAAGATCACGTAGAACTCCAAAAGCGGTAGTATCAGTGCTTCCAAATCAAAGTCTTGACTTTCGATTCGTACCTTTACCACACAACCTTGATCCACACACATATAGTACCCATTGGGTAGCATCACATCTAAGATTTCCTTTATCAATGACGAAAGCACTCCAAGTTGTCATATGAAGGCCTCTGATAGGAAGGAATGCGAAGCTCCCGTATCAAACAGTGCTCTCGCCGGAGAGTTAAATATTAGGACAACGCCTAATACACACAAGGTTAACAAGCAATGCACAAGGTATGAAGTATAAAAAGCAGCAAAAGCTTTATGCTAACGCATACCTGTCACCACATCGCTTTGCTTTATGTCCTCCTGCTGGCCAAGGTTGTACACCCTAGGCTGAGCAGGAGCGGCATGGGATGCAATTGACTCCACCGCCTTTCCTCTCTCTACTGTATATGCCACATTTGTCTTCTTTCCGCTGCGACAGTCACGAGCATAATGCCCCGACTTGCCATAGTTATAACAGATGAGTGGGCCTCGCTCAGTCGTCACTCCCAATCTAGCAGATTGAGCTGACCTAGAAGGTTTCGCTCTTTTCCTCCAACATCCTTGCCTAGACTTCGCAGAGCTCGGTGCTTTGAACTATGGCTTTACCATAGTTAAATCATTTCTGCCTTGGTACAACTTCATGTCCTTCTCCAAGGAATAAGACGTATTGACCAGAGTCATAAACCATTGCATCATTGGCCTCGATTGAAGGAACCACAATTCTTCCCGCAGACCTTCGTAAAATCGAATTGTCTTACGAGCTTCATCTGCAAAAGTTGCGCCTGCATACCTCCCCAACCGAGTAAACTCATGCAGATAGTCATCAATCATACTATCACCTTGAGTTAGATGGTTAAAATAATTATCCATCTCAATCTGTTGAACATGAGGGAGATACCGCGCCAAGAACAATCTCAAAATCTCATCAAAATAGATGTCTGCCAGCTGCCTTCCTGCTAGCTGATGCAACTCCAACTTGTCCCACCACAGCTGCGCCTCCCCATCAAGAATGGATGTTGCCAATGTCACCTTCTGAGCGTCCTCCGTATCTGTGGCCAATCCTCAGCTTGAGTCGGGGTCCCTTCCCCCGTGAACGTCGGAGGGTGGAAACTCAGAAAGTACTGCAGCTGTTGGTACGGAGCTCTCCATGCCCTCACCGACACTGGTCTTTTGACCACAGGTTCAGCTACCACAACCGACACCGGAGCCACCCCAAGGGTAGGTGGTTGTCTAGGGACATGACCTCCATGTTGTGCAGTGAACAAAGCAAACACCTCTTCAGCCACCATCCTCACTATCTCAGCAGAAGATGGAGTAGGCACCTCAGCTGGTGCACTGCTCGCAGTCGAACGCGGGGGTCGAGACGGCCCCATTCCACTTCCAGTCGCCTATAAATGTGTAAAAAACACAATAACGACTAAGAGATAGCATGTATCAGCAATGAAACACACACGTTCCATCACAGTGCTTCAATCATACTTGTAATTCATTCCTAAAGTGGACAGTTACTGGGTATTTAAATGTCTTAATGGCGACCCCGTAAAATAATTCGACCATGAATTCAGACGGAAAGGGATCGAGACCCGTAACTGATACCAATTTGTAATACCCTCCATGTTCCATAGAATATAGCAGCAGGTCCGGTTGAGACCCCACGCCATATTAAACGAACGTAAGAGCGCGTTACTAAATTTGATTCAAACAGTTAAGAAAACAACCATCTCAGCACATAGAGTCGTCCAACGGAAGTATTTATTTTATTACGATAAAACCAATTCACAACTTGTCCACTTAGTTATAGGGAATGAAAATACAATAAGGTTTGTTTATAAATATGTTTACAATAACTAGGTTGCTTACAAACATCGACACGAAGGCTGGACACACATGAAAAACAGTAAACATATCAACTAGGCCTTTGAGAACCAGAACAACACATCGGCAGGGGATTCAACCCGCTATTTCCCGCTAGTCTCGCCCAGACCTGTACAAACAAATCCACCAAAAGAGTTGGAAAACATGTTACTGGTCAGCTTTGGCTGACCCAGATAGAACGACCCCACCCCATTCCCGGGGTGGTGGTACTCCTTCCCTGCAAGCAAGCAATAACAACATATATTTCACAGGTGCGTCTAAGCACCGCATAGAAACAATCACCATATTTTCAGCCGCACGTATTGTGCTCTCAAAGCACACTCCATCCACAAGTCCTTTTTCAACTTGGATGATCAGTTGAGCTAAGCCGTACACACCAATGTTTTTCGGCACTCATCCATAGTCCGGTGCACCGAGGGGTGACCCCTTCACCACCACTATGGACGGGTTCAGATCAGCTAGGCCCGTGCTCAATCATCTCGATCAACTCTGCATGATGCAGGTAAGCTTTCACCTCTGCTTGATCATATAGAAGACCTCACAGGGTCATCGCCCCAGCCCCCAGGGCCACTGGCCATCAAACCGAGCGGTCTCAAGGATCACTGGCGCTACCGCTGACGCTAATGCTAGTGCCTGGCGGTAGTAATAGAACCCAGTTCTGCTACCTTTTTTTGGGATATTTTCTGGGAAACCCCTCCAGAACTCCTCGCACCACGTCTCAGTACTCAGAACCTGAAAACACAGCATATATCACGGAGTCTTCTCCGGCATGCAACAAGAAACATCACCAATCCAGACCAACCTGTCCAGATGGGCTTCACACATCATGCCTATGTCCGTACTTTGATTTCGGTCTCTATATGCAAATTCCTGTATGGATAGCATCAACCTACCGGAAGGACCCATCTTTTAATTAGTTTAAGTCTTCCAAATCATGCAAATCAAAGGTCGCACATGTCCAAAGATGTATGGAGGAGAATTGTTACCCTCGGCGCTCGTTTCAGTGTCATAGATCTGAGGTTGATCCGGAGAGAACTTGCTGAAATAGCTTCCTCTCCACGGAGTCGACGATGTCACAAGCATGCAAGATCTCCTTCGAGGATTCGCCCCAATTGGTCTCCTTCCCAAGCTCTCAACTTCCTTTGTCGTGGAAAATACAAAGAACTATCAGCAAAGTGAGAAGAACAGTCGAAAACCAGCTTTTTATACTTTTCCGCTACCGCCGACGCTAATGCTAGCTCCTGGCACAAGCCCAAAGGCAGTACAGCCGACCTTAGCCACAGACGCTGAAGGAAGCCACTAGCACTGGCGCTAGCGCTACCGCCTGCGCTATCTTTCTTCGATGAATTTCTCAGGAAATTCCACATTCGTCGGGAAAGGACATATTTCTCGTGAAATGCACTACCGCCGGCGCTATCCCTAGCCCATGGAGCTAGCTCATTAGCTTCAGAACAGTTCCACTCATCGAGACAAAACACATTTCTCAGGAAATGCACTAGTTTCTAAGGAAAGGCATGGGTTTCTCGGGAAATGACCTACCGCCAGCGCTATCCCTAGCGCCTGGCACTAGCTCATTCGCTTCAGAACAATCCCACTTTATTTGCACACGAATCTTGGGGTCTTACAATTTCTTCAATCTTTGTCCCATTGGGAAGATGCACCATCCTGGTGGCTCCATTATAATGTCGAACCTCGTCTAAGTCCTTGACAATGTCTTCCGAGATGAAGTTATGTGATGCCTCCATGTCGAACAAGGTACGGGCAGGCTTGCCGGATACGGATACTATTCCTAAATTATTGTACAATTTATAGTGGTTAAGTTTTCTACTTCTAAAAATTCTATATCAAATCTATAATCTAAGAATTGAAAAGACTTTTAAATTAGTAGCATACCTGCTATAACCCTTTCCGATTTCTGTGGTTGAGCAAGATCCAGAGCATACATCCGATCACTATCCTGTCTGTGATCTGCTCTGTGGAGTCCTCGAGCTCAGTCACATCCTCGACCTTGGCCCCTAGGCTGCTGAGATGGTGGTGCTGGAGGTGGTGGTAGAGCTCTCTGAGGACAGTTGATACGGTGTGGCCCGTATGGTGGCAGTGGTAGCACAACTGTGGGGGAGGAGCTCCTCCACATTACCTTGGTAGCTCCTGCATCCATAGCGGTTGAGGGGCCAGCACTATCGGAGGACTCTGCTCCTGTCTGAAGTCGGGGCGGGGTTGTCCCCCACCACTCCTATGCTGAATGAATCTGCCCCTCTGCTATCTCTTGCCACCAAATATTGCTTCCAGCTTTCTTACCGCTTCGATGATCCGAGCTAGATCGGAATCTGCTACGTATAGAAAGGCTTGCCTTAGATCATCTCAGAGGTCCTTGTAGAACCTCTTGGCATAGCCAGAGTCATCTAGCTAGTGGGAGGTGGCGAAGCGATCTAGATGCGAGAACTCCCATTGATATTCCAACACTAAATGGCTCCCCTGTTTTAGGTGCATGATCCATTCTTCCAATTCATCTCTAGCCGTCTACGGTACAAATTGTTCCAGTAATGCCTCCCTGAATTCCTCCCAGGTGTTGTCGGTGTACTCGTGGCCGGTGAAGGTAGTGTCCAAGGCTGACTTCCACCACCATTTGGCATGAGACTCCAAAGCGGAGACAACCAATGACACTGCCATATTAATCAGGCAACGTATTCTAACTAGTATCTCCTGAATGGTGTCTAACAATTCTTCGGTCCGCACCACCGACTCGGTACCCACATAAAATGGTAGGGAGAGGCCTCAAAAGGCACATAACCAGTTTTCCCTAGGTTTGGGGGCCTGAACCAGGACCTGCTATTGTGAGAAGGCCTGCAAGATTGCGGTCATGTTTTGACCCAACTCTGATTGTTGAAAGGGGGTGGGAGCCGGTGGGGGAGGAATGACATCCTGAATAGGAGGAATCGTCGCCCGGGTGGCAATGTTCACCGGAGGCTACATAAGAATAAGGTTCTTATTAGAAGGGTTGGCCTAAAAATTTCATTTTTAATGGACAATTAAATGTGATTTTCTTTATGGGCACACCATTGCTTCCGCTGCTAGTTTGTCCTCAAACTAAGCTCGACCGAGGTTGCCTGGGGTTGTGGACTATTTTACTTTGGATCGAAGTTGGCTGAGTTGATACCAGTTTGTAAGACCATCTTTTTTTGCTTGCATTTTTGGGTCTTACCGCCCAAAACCTCCTCCTTGTAGTGACACCATCACTCGGGAAGGTCACCACCAAAAGACATTCATCCTGTCGGCTAATCATTCATCCAGGCCAACCATACACCACAGTAAAATATAGAAACATGTCCACAACAATCACATAATAAATAAGATACATGTCCAAATGAGATACATTATAGATAAAAGTAATGAAATAAGAGTGCTAGAATGAAAAGCGATTTAGCCCCAATACATTTACTCCTCACTACATTTCCTCAGACTTAGACATTCTAAACACTGGTTAGGGAACGAATGGAAGACCGCATTTGGAAGATGGTATCTTTACCGGTGCTCTCCATATAGCTGCTGAAAGTCCAATTCTGGGCCTGGCCATCGTATCATGTTCCTCCCTCCGGTTGTGGGTCTACTCCTCCTAGTGCTCTTGTTGTTATGCCACATCCAGACATAAGTCTATAAGACTAAGCAAATTACTCATCCCCTCCACTCGCGACTCCTAGGCACCGGACAGGGAGGATGAAGAGAAAGGTAACAAGGGTTAATAAAATCAAGCAGGTGGCAGTGGCCCTATCTAGCATAAGTATAGACAGAAATGATTCTATTACTAGCAATTCTACTATAAAGTTTATATATAAGAGCAATAGTCAAGAAAAGTTCTAATACTGGCAACAAAGTACAAGGAGCTAACAATAACAATCGTAGGAGTATAAGTAAAATTGCAGCGCATATAACGGATGCAACTACGAAAGTAACCCAATCTTATAAGAATGCCCATACAAACTTATAAGATAGGGGATCTGGCTATATGGTAAACTCTTCGTATAAAAGAGACCATACTAATTTATACGATGAGGTCTTGTTTATGCAATGATGCTATGCTATGCTATGTAATGCAATGATGCAAATCACCCACTCAACTCTGTATGTACATACCTTTTAGGTTCACTCTGTTCGAGTGTGTCAACTCAGGTACCTCATTGAGGCAAACAGGAGCATTGCATCGGCCATGTCCACTTCTAGTCTTCTATCAACACCTCCCATCCTAAACCTTATGTACGCCCCTAAGAGCACAAATGGTATCCGTGTACTATAAGTAACCACCTCTTAGTCTGTATTTCTATGAGCCACCACCTCGTCGAACTGTCGAGTCCTCTTAGAAAATAATGAGCCAACTGCTCGTAGGATCAACAATTCCTTGAACAATTCCGTCCCATATTTGGTACGAGGATTATTAACCAAGTTCCACTACTTCTCTACTCTTGTCTATCGTTTAGTGGTACTTTGAGATTTAGGGTGAATCTTGGACTTCCCAAGTGAAAGATTTGGGTTGTCTATAATACACATAGAGGGGGAGATTAGGTGTTTTCAAAATTATTTGGTACTTTAAAAACTAACTACCACAGCACAAAATCAAACACAAAAAGCATGCATAATTTATAGTGGTTCCCTTCAAGACAATGTGTCAAGAGGTAGTGCACTTTCCCTCCCACCTATCTAGCAGTGTGGTAGACTAGGCAACTTCTCCCAAAACTCAGATCTCTATCAACTATAGCAGACCTTATAACTCAGACCCCACAAAGGATCCTACCTCAGCTACATATAGAAAGCCTACACTCAGGTTACAAATACATAACAAATAACTCAGTCGTTTGCATTTCCTACATAACCTCAGATCTTATTCATGATCCTACAAACTTAGGCTCCAACAAAACCCTACAAAGCAATAAAGTAGTTTTTTTTATTCAGAAGAGAAGGCCTTAAAGATAAATCTTATTGCAGTATAATCTTCTTCTTCTTCTTGCAGATGTAAGCATTCTTTTGGATCTCTGAAACTTTCTTAAGAATTTTCCCCTTGATGAATATCAGATGAAATTGTCATGTATAGTGGGAGGATTCTTTCTTTGTTCTTCAAGGCACAGTGATGAAGACTTCTTGCTTTCAGACCTATTTCTCTTTTCAGCTTAATCAGAGTAAGTATGAGTGAGAGAGAGAGAGAGCAAACAAAAAATCCCTTTTGAATTCAAAAATTCCTCTATTTATATTCCTCTACAATCTTGCATTCATGCCCTTGATAAATATATTATTCCAAAAGACATTGACCAGAAATGAATATAATATGAAATGACACAATAGAATATAATAAATGATATGCCATTTTGGAACTTGCACAATTGGAAGTATTAAGAAATTTTCATTAATGGTTGTGTAACAGCTATTATGCAGAGAATATATCATTAAAGAATTCCTTGAATAAAGGGCATGATAGACAGTGCGTGTAATTAATGTAGATCAATTTTCAAGAATATTTGTGCATTAAATGCTGCTCTGCAATTGTCTAGACGATAAACATTCTTCAAGATGATATCGTCTTGATCATCAAGATGATATGTCCCTTCACGATGATGTCGTCGATATACTTCTGCCTACACAACTTATTATGATATGTAGACGATATGGTTACTTTTAGACAATATCGTCTAGAAGCATCAGTCTACACGATGTGTCTTTAATCTTTAAGACATTATGATTGCTTCAAGACGATATCATCGAGAACTATGTCTGCATATTTTTTACTTAGCCATCTCAACAATAGATCTTCTTCAAGGCGATATAGTCGAGACTATCTCAACAATATAATTTTGTCTCAACGATATAACATCTAAGCCTCAAGATGATTTTTGACTTAGATGATTTTTACTTCTTTTATAGTCTTGATAATAAGAATGTAGCTTTGATACATCTGTCACATCATGAGCTAAAACATAATATCAAAAACAACTTTGCTTATTTATACTTGTGTTCCTTCTTCAAATCTAATAACATTGATGACACATTTCCCAATAATCTCCCCCTATTTGAAGAAGTCGGAACTTACAATTATAGATAAGCTTTACTTATAAATGTACTCAGTAAAAATTAATATATAGAGTTATGGCAAATAATCATGATCATAAAAAATAGTCCAAAATATGATATATAAATTAGACATGAATGACAACATAGAATTAGGCAGATAGTTATCCAAAATTCCATATTCTTCATCATTCCTCTTGGATTGATTTTCCTTTTGAAGATGATCCAACCTTTCTTTTCTTCTCAGCTTCAGCATTCTTGGACTTCTCTGCATCAACTTGCTTTTGCCTTTGCCTTTCAAAATATTTGTATGGTTTGGGATGATATCTGAGAGGGGCATGAGTAGGCACTGAAGGATCTCCCATTTTGACTTTGTTCTAGTAGTCCCTTCTTCCTGCTTCAGCTAGTTCATACTTTTTCCACTCCTCGGAACTATAAAATTGACCTCTATCATTTTTGCCTTGCTGATATAATGCCCATGTATTTAAAATGATATCCTTTGATTGTGGGCTCCATTCTTCAAAGTTTGGGTTCTTTTTAACATCCATCTCTTTCTCTTAGCCTCTTGCTCTTCACTATCCACATGATGTCTTTTGCCCTTTTTGACTTGCCCACTTCCACTAGAGGGCTCCTCAGCAAAGTACCCTTGATAAGTTTCAGGTTGTAAATGTTGCTCTAGGAGGTCATCTGCTGCTTGCACACTTGTTGTTCCTTCAGGGATGACACTTCCTTCTTGGAGAGGATGTTGATAGAGAATTACATAATCAATTGTATTCAGGCCCATTGATAATCTTACTTCATTTGAAAGCAAAATGGCTTGAAGACTTGATAGAATATCCCCCTTTCTGGCATCTTCAAATATTTCCTTAGAAAGAGAGGCTTCATAGTTCTTTAGCTATTTAAACAGGAGAGCATTCACATTTCCAATGGCATCCATGATAAAGAGGCTTTAATATGTACCTTATCAGGATATGAATTATCCTGCTTCTCTTCATCAGTTAGGGCCATTATGCCATAACATATCTCTTTCTTCGACTAACTGTCTGATAGTGATAGGGGTGCCCTTATGCACACCCTTGGAGTAGAATAGTCAGCCTCCCACTCATCTTCTGAGATTGTAGTCAGCCCAATGTAGGCTTCCTCTTCTGATTCCGATAATCTTGAGTCACTCTCACTCATTGTCTTGGGCTTCTTGGAAATGAAGCTTTTCTCAGGCTTCTTGCCTTTATGAGATATTTTCTCATCAGTTCTACTTCTTTCTTTTCTTTTATCAAGACAGTCATCTATGACATGACCTAGTGTATTACCGCAACAACAAACAATATCAGATGAAATTATTTGTTCTGATTAGGAGCATACCTGTCCCTTATGGGATTCAAATTTGGCATGTCAAGTCAGTTGTAGTTCTTCATTAAGTTGATGGAGGACGAGAGTTTATTTTTTCACCGCCTCCTCTTGCTTAGCAGCTTTTTAAACTGCCTCGAGAACAAGAATAGTTCTCCATCTGTAGGGTCTAATCCTGAAGAGCAGGTCTCAGATTCTTCTTCTTAAGCAGCTCTCTCCTGCAGGGCGGGGGAGTCTTCTCTACTCCTCCTAGATCTTTTAGCCTTGAAGGATACAGATTTCTCCCTGGAATGAGATCAGGAAGATCCTTCTTTTGTCGTCGTTATATTCAGCTGCAACTCATGGGATAGCAACTTACCATACAAATTTTGGGGCTAGATATTGGCCAAGTTCCCCATCTCCATTATTGCACAAATCATGATGTCCCACTCATTGTTGAGGGACCTCAAGAACCTGTCATTGAGATCATAGTTGGAGAACTCTCTCCCAAAGTTCTTTAGTCCATTGACTATCTTAAAAAACTTCTCATAGCGGTCATCAATTGAGTTCTTCTTCTCCTGTCTGAAGGCCTCGTATTCTTGGTTAAGAAGATATTTTCTATCATCTCTTACTTTCTCAGTGCTTTTTATGTAGACAATTAAGGAATCCCACATTTACTTAGAAGTTCTGTAGTGAATCAGATTCTGGAAAGTGGAGTCATCTATGTCACTCACAATTATATTCTTGGCACTTTTGTCCATGGTGGCCAGAACTATTTCTTCCTTACTCATTTAAGAAAATTTCTTTTGAACTTGTAGATTTGCATCAATATTGGAGAATTTCATGGGAATGAAAGGTCCTTCTTCAACAGTTATGAATATTCTAGGGTCAGAAGCTTACATGAACAGTCTGATCCTTTCCTTCCAGATTCCAAGGTTACTTTTTCTGCATATTGGCAACTTCACTGAACTGAGTTCTTTGTATTTTTCTCCAGAAATCATGGTGAGTAGACTCTCATCCCCTGATAAGGGTCTTGTTCAAGTTGTTAAGCCTTTTTGAACAACCTACTTCTGATACCACTTGTAAGTTTAGGTTAGTCTATCACCTAGAGGGGGGGGTGAATAGGTGTTTAAGTCTTTTTCGATTGTTAGAAAGTATACAAGAGAATCAACACAGAGAGAGCATTGACACCGTAGAGTACACAATGATTTATAGTGGTTCCCAGAGTTGGGTAAGTCCACTTTACCCTCCGCCTATCTAGCAAGGAGCTAGCTTTGGCAAACTTCAACTAAAACTCAGATCCTCACCTCAGAGATAAAGTCTACTACCTTAAATACAAAGTCTCCTACCACAAATCCAAACATAAGATCCTACAGCTCAGAGTTTACAACTCCTACAACTTGAATTCAACTTAAATCCTACCTGAGGAACTATACCGAGTTACTTTCCTCCGATCCAAATACAGGATCCTATACTTAGGACTCAAGATACCTTACAGTCAGATTTCCTGGGAAATCCTACAGAAGATGAGATAAGAGATTACAAAGATTATTTAGTGACAAAATGGTTTATCTTGAATAGTGTGGGCCTTCTTGAAGCCTGTTGCAGAAGGGCTTCTTCTAAAATCTTCATGCAAAGAGATTAACAAGCTTTTGAATAAGTAAGATGTTTTTTCTTTTCTTTAGGAGACAAGATTGATTGGCATCAAAGTTTTTCTCCTCTATTTTTGAGCTCTTTGATAGAAAATATACGATGACGACAGAGATCTCTTTCTTTTGAATGTAATGATTAAAGAATTAGGGTTTACTATTTCCCGTCGTATCCCTTTTATATGGTAATTTAATAAAGGTCGAAACCTCATAATCTTTACGTCAGAAATCTTTTGCCTGTAAAGGACAAATCTGATTGGCCCAATCTGCGATGCCATTAAATGAGATAACGCTACAATTGCGCTTCATTTTGAATTCAGGCCTTTTCCACAATTCGACTAGAAGTCTGGTCAAATCTTCTTGATGCCTAATCAAATCTTCGCTTGTTGTCTTCAAGATGATATTAGCATTGTCTGGATGATCTTTTGATTCTTCTCGATGATACTTGTAGTCTACAAGACGATATTCTTCTTCTCGTCGATACTTGTAGTCTATAAGACGATATTCTTCTTCTCGATGATACTTATAATCAACACGACAATATCTGAATATCATTATCTTCTAGTCAAATTACCAAGATTATCAAGTCGAATTCTGAGTTTAGTGTTATTCTTAAGGAATGACAAGGATCACACCTAGAGGGGGGGGGTGAATAGTGTGATAGGTGATTTGTGATGTATTTTTGAAATTAGAGTGCACAATAAATAATCACAGCAAATCACACAGAGATTTATACTAGTTCCCTCTAGATAGTGTGTCATGAGGTAGTCCACTGTCCCAACACCTTTCAAGCAATGTGCTTGATAAGGCCAAACTCCTCCAAAACTCAGAACTCACACAAAGTTCCTACCTCAGTCTTTTATAACACAAGACTTACTCTCAGATCTACAAGTAGATCCTACACTCAGATCTTACACTCAGGTCACAAAGACCATACACTCAAATCACCAAGATCCTACCTCATATTCTCAGAGGAATCCTACACTCAGAACACAAAGATCTTTCATTCAAGTCACAATGACCCTACATTCAGATCACAAAGATCTTAAAAACTGTTTATAGATTTACAGTGGTTTTTACAATGAGAGACTTAGAAAAGAATAAGAATTAGATCTTGAGTCTTCAATAGAAGTCTAGCAATAGGCTTCTTCTCCCATAACAGATGATAGAATATAACTTGAAAGATAACATCTATATCAAGGAGACTGGCAGCAGCAGCAGAAATCCATTTTCTTATGTTCAGTAATTTCTTTCTTCTGAATCTGGATCTAGCAGTATTCTTGAAAACTTAGAAGGATTCTGCTCTTAGCAGGATAGCTTAAAGAATGATTGATGTCAAATTTCTTGTATGCTTCAAATTATTCATATCATTAGTTTCAACAGGTAAAATGTCATCCTTTTATAATGATGCTTCCACTGAATAGGAATTGGAGGAGTATATAGGAAGACATAATTGTCTCTGAATTTGAATCTTCAAATTTGATCAGGAAAGGGAATATTTAAAATTTGACTCAATTAGAAATATTCCACATATGGTAATTAAGGATTAGAATGGAAGGCATAAATCTGTCTGATATTTCCAGTCATAATAATTGATAATATTATTCCATAACCAATTCTTCAACAAATTAATCCTTTAAGGTCTTCCATAGATGTACCACTGTAATACACCTTGATTAGCATGAAAAGATTGGAGAATTAATGTTGTCACGCACAATTCAAATACTTAGAATAATTCTGATTGAATTGGAGTCTATCCCGTCGATATTGAGATCATCCCATCGATCGAAATTGATCTAGTCGATCTAGTACTAAGAATAAATCAGAGTGAATTGGAGTTTGTCTTATCGATGTTGAGATCATCCCGTCGATCGACATAGATCCAGTCGATCCTTTGTTTAGTCGACTTTTGGAATAGTTAGTCTGTACTGTTGATTGATTCTGTCGACTTTTCTTCCTGTCGATGTTTTGAATTCGATCGGCAGGCTGTCCCGTCGATTTTTACTTGAACTATTTCCTGACTTTCCCAACCTTCTGAATTTAGTAATCTTCTTTGAACTTTTGAGGTAGTGTCTTCAAGATAGATGTTTGTATGACTTCAAATATATACTTGAAGTCATAAACATAAAAAATAAGAGTGCTTATTAACTTCCTTGAGCTTCTTGACTTCCTTGATCTTTTCTTCAATTCTTTTGATGCTTCACTTGAATAAGTGATAAGACTAACATGGTCTAGGACTTTTTCAGCATGGTGTTATGACAATGAAGGATTTCATTTTCATAACTATGTTTGGTGCAATAAGCCCATACATAAGTCATTCTTGCACTTAGCTTTCACTGAAATGATAAACTAGATGGGTAATCAAATACAAAGTGAAGTTCTCTTGAATTGGTGACTTCTTCAAATCAGAAAGCATGAGGGCAAGATTCCCAACAATCTCCCCCTATTTGAAGAAATCAGAACCCCAATTCAAAATAACTTTCGCTTAACAATTAATATAAACTTTAGCATCAATAATTAACATCTAGGTCATATGCATACAAGAGACGTAATGAAATCAATAGATTTACATGCTGCACACTCCCCCTTGATAAAATATTTTATAGCTTTTTCATCTTCTAATGCTTTCAAGCTCCCCCTTGGTTAAATATCTCCTTTTTGTAGAGGTATTCTCTTTGAACTACTTTTCTTTATCTCCCCCTATATTTGAAAATTCATTGTCTTCTTTTTCACTTTAGTCTTTTCAATATTTATTCTCCCCTTTAGGCTCTCTCCCTTTCTTACACCACTCTCCACCAACTAGCATTAATCACTTTCTAGGCTATAATTCATTATCTCTCCCCCTTTCTGACTTCTTCAATAAAGTCTTGCCAAAAGGTGGGCACAAGAGTGATTAGGAATTTTTAAAAATTTCTGCCCCTACATCAAATGTCTCCAATATATGATAGGGATTAATCATAATTCTTCAAGGGGAATTAATTTATAATTTAGATCTTCTTGAGAGTGCACAATCAGATTGGACTTTTATGCCAATTGAAATTTTAGAATTTGTTTATTATGATTCATGTAAGAATTGGTAGACATCATGTAATTTCAACTACGTATATGAACTAGATTACCTGATTACATAGCAGAAATCTGATTTGCTGTTGAAATCTGATCACCTCCAGCAGTTTTTCTGTCTTTTGCAAAGTTCAGCACTTGCACAACAGCTAGACAGTTTTCTACAGAGGTCTTTTCCAGGATCGAATCTGCCTTTAAGCTGTAAGTAAAATAACACTGCATACATAAGTCAAATATTGGATCATCAAATGTGAATGCCAAAAGTTTGACCTCCACATGAAAGTTAAAATTTATCTAAATTTAACATTCCTAGTTCAATTTTGAATTGATTAAATTACATTTCATTAAGGGGCTTTGAGAAAATTTTTTCCACTTGTCTATCTGTTGGAACAAATTCCGGACAAATGTCTTCCTTTTCAACATGCTCCCTAATGAAATGGTACCTAATCTCAATGTATTTTGTTCTACTATGGGAGATTGGATTCTTTGCTATATATATAGCACTTGAAGAGTCACAATTGAGAGGTGTCTTCTTGTTGTGAATGTCATAATATTTCAATTGATGTTGAATCCATAGTAATTGTGCACAACAATTTCCAGTTGAGATGTATTCTGATTCTGTAGTGGAAATAGCAACACTTGTTTGCTTCTTACTACTCCATAAGATTAGCCTTTTGCCTAGAAATTGGCATGTTCCAAATGTGCTTTTTCTATCCTCTTTGCAACTTGCAAAATCTGCATCTGAAAAATCCTGTTAGCTCAAAATCACTACTTCTAGGGTACCATAGACCAAGATTAGGTGTACCCATTAGATATCTAAAAATTCTTTTGGCAGAGGTGTAATGAGATTCTTTGGGGTTCACTTGATATTTGGCACAAACACATGTAGAAAACATGATGTCTAGTCTACTGGCAGTAAGATAGAGTAGGGAGCCAATGATACATCTATACATGGTCTCATCAAAAGGTTTCACTTTCTCATCCTTGTCTAGAGATACATTAGTTCTCATTGGAGCCCTCATTGAGGTTGCACTCTCCATGCCAAATTTCTTAATGAGTTCTTTGATAAACTTGGTCTGAGAAATGAAGATTCCTTCCTTAGATTGCTTAACCTGGAGACCTAAAAAGTACTTTAGCTCTCCCATACTACTCATTTCAAACTTCCCTTGCATAAGGTTAGCAAATTTGCAGAGGTTGTCATCTATAGATCCAAAGATGATGTCATCAATATAGATTTGCACTAGCAAGATCTTGCCTTTGATTTCCCTAAGAAATAGTGTTTTATCTATGTTTCCTCTTGAAAATTTGTTTTCAAGAAGAAAGGAATATAAGGTCTCATACCAAGCTCTAGGTGCTTGCATTAGACCATAAAGTGCTTTCCTAAGAATATAAACATGATCAGGATGAGTTGACTTGATAAAACCTGGAGGATGTTCAACATAGACCTCTTATTTTAAATCTCCATTTAGAAATGCTGATTTCACATTCAACTGGTAGACTTTAAATCCTTTGTGGGCTACATAGGCAAGGAAGAGTCTGATTGCCACTAGCCTTACCACGGGTGCAATGGTTTGATCATTATCAATTCCTGCTTCCTGTCTATATCCTTTAGCAACTAATTTGGCTTTGTTCTTGATATTGACTCCTTGCTCATCCAGTTTTTCTCTGATCACCTTTTTAGTTCAAATTATATTGTGACCATTAGGTTTTGGAACTAGTTTCCAGACCTTGGATCTTTTGAATTGGTTCAATTCCTCTTGCATAGAAAAAATCCAGAATGAATCTTTGTTGGCATCTTCAAACTTCATTGGTTCTTCTTGTGAACGGAAGCTTAGAAATAGTGCTTCATTCATTATGATGCTTCTTGTTTGTACTCTGTGATTAATATCCCTAATGATCGGATCAGGTGGGTGATTTCTTTGAAACTTGATGGCATTGTCCAGATTTCTATTTTCTGCTTGGATCTCTTCAATTGGGGGTGCTACTTTTTGTATTTCATCTTATTGATTGTCTTCATCTATTGAATCATCAACTTGGTCTTCTTCTCCTCCTACATTTATTCCCATTGTATGAGAGGGAGAGGGTTCTTTTTCTTCTTTTGAGATTGAATTCTTCAGTTCCTTGAGCTTAGGTCTTGAGCCTGTCACAGAAATTCTAGAGGGCTCTTCAAGTATCAAGCTTGATTCATCAAGTACTACGTTAATAGATTCTTTTATAGTTTTGGAATGTGTTATATGTATTCCATAAGCTCTGATGTGATGACTGTATCAAACAAAGATATCTTCAAAGAATTTTTCAGCAAACTTTGTCATGTGATGCCTCCCATTGTTTAGGACCTAACACTTGCTTTCAAAAATCTTGAAGTAAGCTAAGGTTGGCATTTTGCCTTTCAAGGGTTCATATGGAGTATTGTTGTGAATTCTATTGATTAGTGCTATATTTTGCACATGGCAAGTTGTATAGACTGCCTCAGCCCAGAAGTATTCTGGTAGAGAGGAGTCACTCAACATAGACCTGCTTGCCTCAATGAGTGTCCAATTCTTCCTTTCAGCTACTCCATTTTGTTGTGGACTTCTTGGAGATGAAAACTCCTGTGAGATACTTAGACTTACACATAATTTTGTCCTTGCTCTAGATTGAAATTCAGTTCTATGGTCAATTCTGATTTTGACCACTGAACAGTTTAGTTCATTCTGAATTTGCTTGACAAATGTAGTGAAGACTTCTAGGGTATCGGACTTGTGTTTAAGAAAAAACACCCATGCAAACTTAGAGTAATCATCTACAATTACAAATGTATAAGACTTGCTCCCTAAACTTTGAATTGACATTGGGCCAAACAAGTCCAAGTGCAACATGTACAACATCTGGTGGAATTTTTTAATCCAATTGACTTGAAGGAGGCCTTTGATTGATTCCCCATTTGGCAAGCATGGCAAGGACATTCTTGTGCACAATTCCACTTGGGACAATCTCTGACCAAGTTTTCTTATATTAGCTTATTGATGGATTTATAATTTATATGAGCTAGTCTCTTGTGCCATTGGATGCAAAGAGATGCCCTACTAGTGGCCATTAAATAGATATGAGCATCTAAATTAGAGCAAAGAAAATTGAGACAATATACATTCCCACTCCTAGTGCAGTAAGAATGACTTCAGAGTTTTCAGAAGACTTAATGAGGCTCTTATCCTTGTGAAAAACTACCACATAGTCAAGATCACAAAGTTGACTTATGCTTATCAGATTGTGTTGCAATCCTTCCACATAAGCTACTCTTGATATGGTAACTATGCCATTAGTAATTTTACATAACCTTTAGTTTTTTCCTCTATCAGATCACCCAAATATCTCTTTAGGACCATCTTGTACAGGAGAGAATTCTTTCAAAAGTCTTCTTGTTCAAGTCATGTGCCTAGAACGTCCACTATCCAAATACCAGATTGGAGTTTTATTGGTCATTGCACATACCTGCAAAAGTAAGTTATTTCTTCTTAGGTACCCAAAATTGGTTGGGTCCTAGATTCCTGTTAGTCATAAAGAATACATTAGTTCTTGTTGGAACATGTTCTTCCGCATCTCCTAGGTTTGAGAATTACAAATCCTATGTGTATTTGATCTTGTGTGCTTAAGTGTGCAGGAAATAAAGTCCATATGACTCAAGGATAACATAAGAAGGTTGCCCCCAAAATAGAGTCAATAAATCCAACATGCCCACTAACGCCGGCGGCAGCACCTAGCACCGGCGGTAGCACCTAGCCCCCGACGCTAGCAATGATTAGCGCAATTCCGGTAGTACATTTAGAAGGCGCTAGCGCTAGGCGGTAGCGGATAGCGCAGGCGGTAGCGCAGAGCATAAGAGGCAAGACACAAATGTTTCCTCGGATTGAAGATTCTCCCGCGCAGAATATGTCTTAATATGGGATAGCACCGACGGTAGCGGTAGCGCAGGCGCTAGAGCTAAGGCTATAAATTGGACCCCTCTTCTCTCGTTTTTAAACAATGATTAGAGAGAGAGGTTGAGTGCTAGAATTCTAGAGGCTGATTTGGCTGAAAGTTGATCTCCCACCAAAGCTCTACGAATTTCTGAAGGAGGACTTCTTCACGCTGGATCCAAATGACGTCCGCTTCAACAACTCTTATTCTACAACGGATCTTCATCTCCAACTTCAAAAGTTCTTCAAGAGGGAGTTTTTATTATTATCATTTCATATCTTTTGTAAACCGTTAGAGAATTCACCTCGTGTGGGCGACTAGGTCTGGGTAGGACTTAGGGCAGAAATTCTCCTCGTGTTGGCGACTAGATCTAGGTTAGTTCTAGGGGGTGCTCAAGGCCATATCCAGGGTAAGATTGGCTAGACCGGCTTGAGGCCAAATATAGGGAAGGATAGGCTAGGGCCACCGGTTCGTGGGGATGCGAGTCGGGATAGAAAACAAAAAGAGTTTATTATTCTTCGCCATCGATTTCTAGCGTTATAGAAATCAATTTTTGTAAACACATATTTCATATTAATAAAACATGTCTCTATTTTATTTTACTTAATTTGTTTGATTTCTCACCATCTTAATCTCTTATTATTTCAAGATATTCAAAATATATGAAAAAGTTTTAAAACCCTTATTCACCCCCCCCCCCCCCTCTAAGGGCACTGAACGATATAACAAGTGGTATTAGAGCGGTTTTATTCCAATCGGCTTAACAACCGAGAATAATGGTGTCTCATGATCTCGCTTCTATTAGTGGGGTAAATTTTTATGAAGAAGAAAAATCTCTTAAACCACCTTTATTTGAAGGAACAAATTATAAAGGATGGAAAATTTTAATTGAAAATTTTATTTAAACTATAGATATCGAAGCATGAAATTTAGAAATAGTTAGACCAGCGGATGAATCAAATAAAAAGAAATGTCATCTAAATACAAAAGCCAAACTCTATTTATTTTGTGGTTTATCAAATGAAGTTTTCAAATTAATATATTGTTTTTCTAGTGCATACAAGATATGGAAATTTCTTGAAGAAATGTATGATCTTCCTCTCACAGGTATGGAACAAACACAGGAGGAGAAGGACATACAAGCATCCACCATTATTCAAGAAGATCTCCCTCATAGCAAAATCATGGAAAGTTTCTTAGACGAAGAGAACAATATATCAAGAGAAAAAGAAGATGAAAGTTCATCTATAAAGGAGGAAGGCCTAGAAGACAAAAAAGGAACTTCATGTTCACATCTTGCCTTTTCTGATAGCGCTATAAGAAAGTCGAATTCATCTTCTTATTTCCATATACTAAAAATTGTTAACTGTAGAATGAAAAAATTGAAAATTGCTAATAAAAATTTACGTTTAGAAAATAAAAGTTTAAAAACTAATTCAGAATCTAAATACGACATGGCTTCTCCATCTTGCCCAAAAGTTGAAATCTTAAAACCTTGTTTTGATTGTAATAATATTAATACAAAATTCAAGGATCTTGAAAGAGAACTATTAATTGTAAAAGAACAAAATGAAAAATTATCTTTAGAAAATTCATCTTTGAAAAGCAATTGTGCTACATGCCAAAATTATAAAATTGAAATCAAAGAGATGGATGAAACATTTGAGGAATTTAGAAATGACTATCAAAAACATATTGACTCTATTGTTTCTACTCTTAAAAATAGCACAATAGCTTATAATAAAGCTAGGCATAATCTAAAGATCAAGAATGATGAATTAAAATCAAAAATCAACTTTCTTATGAAAATTATAAATCCGCAATATCAAGCTACATCTAAAAACAAGTTGAATATGAATATGAATATCTTAAATAAGCCTAATAATGGGAATAAGAAACACAAAATATTTGTAAATCAAAATCAAAATCATCATTATTTACAAAATCATGTTTCTCCCAACTTAAAACTGAATTTACACAAATTCCTTATAAACGATACATTCAATTATAATCTTCAAAATTAAAATGGAATTTTGATGTATAAGAATAACACTAAACCTAGGTTTGAATGGAGGCCCAAAATTAAAAATGAAACATTAACCTCACATGAAAGGACCCATTCATCTCTATCTACCCACAAACATACGTGTTATATTTGGGTACCCAAAGGAACCACCACACTTGGTCCTCTTTGGATACCTAAATCTCTTATTCATTAGGTATTACCAAATGCATGGAGTAGAATACTTTCAAATTGAAATATACAAATTTCTACTTCATGATATGCCTTAGTTTATTTTGCTATCATGGTATGGTCATCATATAGACACAAGACTTTATCACTTAAAAAATATTAACAAATCAAATTCAAAGTCATACCTTTTATTTCTAATGACCTTTCTATTCTTCTTAAAACTCATTGCCTATATCATATATCATCCACACAAATTGAATTCAAAATTTTGTATGTGATATTGAAATCTCAAGTCATATGAAATCAAAATTATACTACTTCATATGATTTCAAATCTACTTAAAACATCTCCACTTCATATGATTACAAATTTTTAAATAAAAACGTAAAACAAAACCTTCAAAAATTACCAAAGAAGGACCAGATAAAATAGTCAAACATCCAAAAACAACATAATTAAACATAATAGATAGCGCTAGCGCTAGCTAGTAGCATTGGCGCTAGCTGACAGTATCCAAGAACATGTGTTCAATTCCTATATTATTACACAACAAAAATATTAGTTACCCTCAGGACATTCCTACTCATCAACTCTATCTCGTCTATCTCCTCCACATTAGGACTTGGGGATCGTCTTCTGCGACTCCTCCGAATTGAATGTCGTGGTGGATCTTGTGAGGGGATATCCCACTCCCTATGCTCCGGTGTAGATGGATATAGTTACCCTCAGGACATTCCTACTCATCAACTCTATCTCGTCTATCTCCTCCACATTAGGACTTGGGGATCGTCTTCTGCGACTCCTCCAAATTGAATGTCGTGGTGGATCTTGTGAGGGGATATCCCACTCCCTATGCTCCGGTGTAGATGGATTTAGTTTTAATGCCTTGATCATGAACTTCACCATCTTCTTTATACCGAAAATGTCTTCTCCAATCTTGACATCCATTCTCCCATTTCTTCTCGAAAAGATTCAAAAGAATCATCTCGAGCTCCTTGGGATGATGCTCCTCGCCTAAGTGGTGGTCAAGTGGATGTTGATGGCTCATCTGGGAGGGATGTAGCTTGTAGGTGTGAGGTACTATAGATAGGAGGAAAGCAATCTATCAAATAAAAACCAATCACAAGAGAAGGGTACCAATGAAGAATAACCCACTGTATTATTTCACCGAGCGGGAGATTGTTGTATCTCTGACGATGGATCCCACAAATTGTACGTATATCTAATCAATGAATGCAACAGGTCTGCTACATCGAATCTCTCCTCCTCGAGAATAAAATATGAGACAAGACTAAGTTGTGCTGTAATTTTCGCTGTGTCGCCCAATTTCAGCAAGATAGTATGGCGTAGAACATCCTGTACTATAAGGGCATCCACTGTAAGTGACCCCACCATTTGGATCAAACTCCTGCATTCCCGGTGATGGAGTACCATATTTAGATGTCTCCAATCCCTGTCAACTCGAAACTTTTTAACTACATCCAACTAATTTTGATGCTCAGTTAACCCAAACGTCTTCCTCAAATCATCATGGGTAATAGTAACCACTTGTCCCTGCAACTTAGACCGCACACCTCCATCTAGATCTGACTGAGATGGATCTTCCAAGTGCGTATAAAACTCACGTACAAACTCTGAGGAAAACCCCTCCGAAAGAAATACATTCGATACCTCGTAGTTTGCAAACAGCTGTATGATATGGTGGTGTCTTGGCATGGCAAACTCCACAAAATAACACCCACTATGGATGTCTACATTACTAGTCCTGCTTGTTTCTTCCCCTTTGAATCAGGAGCCATCTGCCACATTATAAGAGAAATTAAAATTAAGCGAAAATCACTAGCGCTAGCACTAGCACTAGCGCATGCAGTAGCGCTGGCGCTAGTCCTCTGATCTAAAATAATAAGATCTATCTACTATAAAATATTTCCAAATCCTAACCTTCTCAAATTGCTAGATCCAAGAATGCCACATAATCTATGCTAAAATTAAAACTAGAAATCTTCATAAAAATTTAAAATGAAAAATAAAAATTATAAAAATAATAAAGATCCTCTTTTTGATTTAACCTTCTTCTAGATCCATAATCAAAATCAAAAGTTTTTTTAAATGAGTTCATAAATCTTCATCACAAACATCAAAATCAAATTTTTAGAACAAGAATCATAAAAATAATAAAGATTTGTCCTAGTTCCTCTCTTCAAATTTAAAAGAATCAAGCATTTTAGATCTATCATCTAAAACCACTTGATAACTTCAAAAATCTTCATCTTTAACATCAAAATCGAAGTTTAAAACCAAAATCATAAGAAATGACGAAGTTTTACCTTAGATCTATACGTGGGTTGGATTATCTTCTAGGGTTTTTTGGGAGAGCTTGAGGTGCAATGGATGCAATGACAAGTGAAAAGGGATTTAACTAAAGCAACGTTATCATTAACATGGACAGTATCGCTTGGGGCTGTCTTTATGTAATTTTAAAATGTTATAAAATACCTAATATTATGTTCTATTATATGTACTACATAGTTTTGGAGTTCTGTTTTGAATTGATTTTTGAAAAATTAAAACAAAAAAAGCCAAATTACAAAAAATATTTCTTTTACTAATTTTATTTGTACATTTGTTTAAATTATATTTCTAAATGCAAAAATCAAATACAAAATATAAAACATAACAATTATCCAAAAAAACTGTATGGACTTTATTGTGAAAATAAAGCATGATTTAATCTATCATTTAGAAATTCTACAATGTTATAATTTATCTTGTCAAACTACTTTGAACATTGTTCCTATCATGCTTTGATATATTTATTAATATGTGCATCAATTAAATTGTAAAAGTAGTGTAGAACCAAGCTTAACAGCGTCTAAGAATGAGTAAATGTTTTATGGTTGATAATGATATTTCTTCACTCACTTTTTGGCTAAGTCTACATGTATTTTTTTAATCTATGAATGCATTCTAGTGTATTGTAATTGTACAATAAATTAAATTTTCACAAGTATCTTACGTACACTACATTTATTTGCACTATTAAATATTAAGAAAAGTGGTTGTGCTTTCAAAATTAAATTGGTTTGCAAAACAAGTGTAATCGGAGAACTTTGTACAAAACAAAAATCATGAAATAAATTGCCAAAGTTAACTCCAAAAAGCACTACTTGAACCTCCTCATAAGTCTTAATAAGAGTTGTGAGGTTGAGCACATTGGAAAGATTAGTAAAGTGTCTTGTGCAAATCTTTCATTTTATTTTCACCACTTATTCTTAAGTACATCAGACCAAAACAAAATCGATATTGAAAAATAAAATTATGTGATCCCCCAAGCACTACTTTGCACCCTGATAAGTCTTAGTGAGCATTGTGTGTGCAAAGCACCTTGGTAATTGTACAATTTTTTTGTGCATAAAAAGTGTGTGGAAGTAAACTTATTTGTGTTTTATTGTGTACTTTACTCTACATATGTCTTGTATTTTTTATTATAAAATTTGTTTACTCTCTTCAAAATTCACTTATGTGCAGATCATTATCTTCCATAACACTTCTTATCATGAGTATTGGATCCAAATGCTAATTCTATAATACTTTTAATATCTAAATGCACTAAATAACCTAGCATGCTCTCTACAATGTTTGGTATATTTTGAATTTGTGAATTGGAATAACACTGTAATAGTTTTTTTCATACATCTCTTTCATGCTTGATTACTTCATGGTAATTTTTAAAGATTTTCAAAGAAAAATTATTTACAAAAACATCTTTTTCATTTTTATCCTTCACTCATATTTCTGTTTATAAATCATCATGTCTTACAAAAAGAAGTTTGCTGTATTTTTATAACTCTTCCGCAACATTACGTTTACCATGTGTTCTTTTCATGCAAATCTCAAGTCTTCCAACTCCAAATTTTTTTTTCAACCAAATGGTAGACTTGCATGGTAAATGTTATATTATTCCTTTTAAAGCTAAAAACTCTGATTTATTTCTATGAACATACTTATGCTAAAAACTCCGATTTATTTCTATGAAAATTATTCTAAAATTCCTTATTATTTCCTTCTCTCTAAAAGCTCGATCATGCCTTTATCTTATTATCAAAAAATTTATGTGTTTTGCTTCTGTTGTCAGCTTCCTTACCCACTTTTGCTAATAACAAAAGGGGGAGAACTAACATGATAAATAAAATCTGCTATCAAAATTGAAAACTAACATGATTAATTAAGATGATAGCTTACATATTAGGGGAGCATTCACTTAGGGGGAGCATGTATTTAGGGGGAGCAATTCTAAATACTAAAATCGATAATTATCCTAAGTCATCACTCTCACACACACAAAAGTAGGTTTCATCATGCTTATATATTAATGCTCTGATTTATCATTAATGGATTTGTTATTATCAAAAGGGGGAGTTTGTTAGAATATGGTCTTCCGTATCTCCTAGGTTTGAGAATAACAAATCCTATGTGTATTTGATCTCGTGTGCTTAAGTGTGCAAGAAACTAAGTCCATATGACTCAAGGATAACATAAGATGGTTGCCCCCAAAATTGAGCCAATAAATCCAACATGCCCACTAGCGCCGGTGGTAGCACCTAGCGTCGGTCGCTAACGATGATTAACACAATTCCGGGAGCAGACTTAGGAGGCTCTAGCGCCAGGCAGTATGGACTTGATTAACGATGATTAACGCATGCGGTAGAACGGAACACAAGAGGCAAGGCGGAAATGTTTCCTCGGATTGAAGATTCTCCTGCGCAGAATATGTCCTAATATGGGATAGCGCCGAAGGTAGTGGTAGTGCATGCGCTAGCGCTAAGGCTATAAATTGGACCACTCTTCTCTTATTTGTAAACAATGATTAGAGATAGAGGTTGAGTGCTAGAATTCTAGAGCCTGATTTGGCCGACAGTTGATCTCCCACCAAAGCTCTGCGAATTTCTGAAGGAGGACTTCTTCACGATGGATCTAAACGACGTCCGCTTCAATAATGCTTATTCTACAGCGGATCTTCGTCTCCAACTTTAGAAGTTCTTCAAGAGGGAATTTTTATTATTATCATTTCATATCTTTTGTAAACCGTTAGAGAATTCGCCTTGTGTTGGCGACTAGGTCTGGGCAGGACTTAGGGCAGAAATTCGCCTAGTGTTAGCGACTAGATCTAGGTTAGGTCTAGGGGGTGCTCAATGTAATATCTAGGGTAGGATTGGCTAGAGCGACTTGAGGCTGAATCCGAGGAAAGATAGGCTAGGGCCACCGGTTCGTGGGAATGCGAGTCGGGATAGAAAACAAAAAGAGTTTATTTTTATTTGCCACTGATTTCTAGCATTATAGAAATCAATTTCTAGCGTTATAGAAATCAATTTCTGTAAACCCATATTTCATATTAATAAAACATGTATCTATTTTATTTTACTTAGTTTGTTTGATTTCTCACCATCTTAATCTCTTATTATTTCAAGATATTCAAAATATAAGAAAATGTTTTAAAACCCTTATTCACCCCCCCCCCCTCTAAGGGTGCCTACCGATACAACAATTCTGACTGCTCCAGGATGTGTAGAGTGGATCTTAACAATCTTGTTTGTCAGCTTGGCATTGGTTACACTTGGAACTGTTGGATTAAACCAATAATCAATTATAAAGTGCCAATCTTGCCACAACACCAACACACAAACTGGTTATATCTCCTTTTCTTGCTGTAAGAAGGAACTTGATTCCTTTGTGTATGAGCAGAAGGATATTTAAGGGAGATTGAATTGCACTGCTTATGATTGTGGTGTTGAATATTTCCCCTCACAACTTTGCCTCTGAGATTAGTCTTCCTTAAAGATGTCTTCCTCTTCCTAGACACAAGAGATTCATGTCTCCTCATGATTTACCCTTCATAAGGTTCCTTTGATGCACTGGGCACATCCTTGAATCCACTTGTGGAACACTCATTCTTGAGGTGTCCATGAATAGATTTGCTATCATACTTGTTGGAGGGTGATATTACCTTCCTAAAGTTGATCTTTTTCTAAATATATTCACCTGATTTAGCTTCCTTAAAGTATCATAGGCCTCTTCTATGAGTGGAGCAAAAGCCATCAATTAAAGGAAGAATGGTCATAGGTTTGGAGAAACATGCCACAAGATTTATTTCAATAAGAAGTTTGTCCTCCAAATATGATTTTCTTGAACTTAGATTTCAAGACATCATATTGATCTTTACCTTTCTTTAGGAGTACAATCTCTCTGGATAGGGCTTGGCACAGCTCCTTGTTGTCCATTAATGCCTTCAGAGTTTTCCAAAACTTGCTTATTAGATCAAGATTGGATCTTGCATTGTAGTTCTTCTTGAGTTGGCAGAATTCTTCATTCTCCAGAGTTAGCCTTTTAGCTTTTTCCGAGAGATCAGAGTTCCTTGCTTGAAGAGATGAGAACCCTTTAGCTTGCTCTTTGTAAAGCTTCTTACTTCTCTTAAGTGCTTCAAGAAATTCTCGATATTGATCTAATAAGTCCCATTCAAATTCATCTTCTGAGGAAAGAGTTGCCTCAGAATCAGTATCTGGCATAGATAATGAAGCTTTGATTGGTACCTGTGCAGAGAAAGAATTTTCCCACTCTTCTTCTTCACAAATGGCCAAGAAATCCATGTGTTCTTCTTCTTCTAACGAGGAGGAGGACCAGCTCTCATAATCACTTGGAGTTTTGCATTTCTTAGCCAGAAAACTCTTTTCTCTTTGCTTTTCCTTGAAAGCTATCTTATCTTCAGATTTTCTGTTGTCGCTTATTTTGGAAGGATAATCAGCTATCATGTGTCCAGATTTCCTGCATCCATAGCAAATAGTTTCAGTAGAAGTGTGTTTATTATGTATGGATTCATACTTGTCCCCTTTTTCTTTGTGGGGATTGTTGCTTCTTCTTGAGTTTGAGGAAGATGAGTGTCTACCTTTTTCTTTCCTATTTTTTCTGAGAATCTTCATGAAGTGTTTGGAGAATAGAGTGAGTTTCCCATAAGATAGTCCTGTGCAAGTGGAGCTTGTTTCAGATTGTTCAGCTTCAGATTCCTTATTCTTCTTAGAGCTATCATCCTTGAGAGCTACTGATTTTTCCTTGTGATTTGGTCTACAGTTATCTTCTTCAGCTTTCATGGTATTTAATTATAGCTCATAGGAGAGAAGTTTCCCAAATAGATTTTGGGGTTCCATATTGCTCAGATTTCCTACTTCTCTTATGGTACTGATTTTAGTGTCCAATTCTTTATGAAGGGATCTTAGGAATTTGTCACTAAACTCATAGTTAGAGAGCACCCTTCCATAGGTTCTCAGACCATTCATAATTCTGAAAAAAAATTCATAGCACTAGGAAATGGAATCCCTCTTGTCTTGTTTAAATGTGTCATATTCTTGATTCAGAAGGGATTTCATGTCATCCCTTACTTCAACTATTCCTTCCATGCAGACTATAAGAGAGTCCTATATTTCTTTGGAGGTTTTGCAATGGACTATATTCTAGAATGTATAATCATCAATAGCACTTACCAAAATATTTTTGGCCCTCTTGTCCATAGTGGAAGCACTATCTCATCTTTACTCATTTTAGCATATTTCTTGGGAACTGCAGCTTCAGTGCTGGAGGATGTGGGATTCATAGGAATGAATGGACCATCTTCAATGGTCATAAAGATTCTTGGATCAGATTCTTCCATATAAAGTTTTACCATTTTCTTCCATATAGTAAAGTTCTCCTTTCTGCAGATGGGCAATTTCATAGAGCTGAGTTCATTAAAATTTTCTCCAGTCATGGTGTGAGTATAGATCAATCCTTAGTAGATCTTGTTCCTTAGTTATAAAGCTATTTAGAACACAACCTCGCTCTGGGACCAATTGTTATTCTTAAGGAATGATAAGGATCACACCTAGAGGGGTGCGGGTGAATAGTGTGATAGGTGATTTGTGATGTCTTTTTAAAATTAGTGGGCACAAAAAATAATCACAGCAATGCACACAGAGATTTATAGTGGATCCCTCTAGACAATGTGTCAAGAGGTAGTCCATTGTCCCAACACCTTTCAAGAAATGTGCTTGATAAGGCCAAACTCCTCCAAAACTCATAACTCACGCAGAGTTCCTACCTCAGTCATTTATAACACAAGACTTACTCTCAGATCTACAAGTAGATCCTACACTCAGATCACTCAGATCTTACACTCAGGTCACAAAGACCCTACACTCAGATCACCAAGATCCTAACTCAGATTCTCACAGCAATCCTACACTGAAATCACAAAGATCTTACATTCAGGTCGCAATGACCCTACACTCAGATCAAAAATATCATACATATTGTTTATAGATTTACAGTGGTATTTACAATGATAGACTCAGTAAAGAATAAGAATTAGATCTTGAGTCTTCAATAGAAGTCAAGCAGTAGGCTTCTTCTCCGTAGACAAATGAATGAATATAACTTGAAAGTTCAGATCTATACTAAGGAGACTGGCAGCAACAGCAAAAATCCTTTTTCTTAAGTTCAGTAATTTCTTTCTTCTGAATCTTGATCTAGCACTATTCATGAAAACTTATAAGGATTCTCCTCTTGATAGCATGACATCTTAAAGAATGATGATGTCAAATTTCTTGTATGTTTTAGATTATTCAGATCAGTAGTTTCAACAGGTAAAGATGTCATCCTTTTATATTGATGCTTCCACTGAATAGGAATTGGAGGAGTATATGGGAAGACATAATTATCTCTGAATTTGAATCTTCAAATTTGATCAGGAAAGGGAATATTTCAAATTTGACTCAATTAGGAATATTCCACATATGGTAATAAAGGATTAGAATGGAAGGCATAAATCTGCCTGATATTTCCAGTCATAATAATTGATAATATTATTTCATAACCAATTCTTCAACAATTAATCCTTTAAGGTCTTCCATAGATGTACCACTGTAATACGCCTTGATTGGCGTGAAAAGATTGGAGAATTAATGTTGTCACACGCTATTCAAATACATAGAATAATTTTGAATGAATTGGAGTCTTTCCCATGGATATTGAGATCATCTCGTCGATCGACATTGATCAAGTCGATCCAGTACTTAGAATAAATCAGACTGAAATGGAGTCTATCCCATCGATTTTGAGATCATCCCGTCGATCGACATTGATCCAGTCGATCCTTTATCAAGTCGACTTTCAGAATTGTTAGTCTGTCCCGTCTGTTGAATCGGTAAGCTCCCTTAGAGGGGGGTGGGGGTAAATAAGGGTTTTAAAAACTTATATTATATTTTGAAATACTTGCTTATGATAAGAGATCAAAATAGTTATGTTGAATAAAGATCTAAATTGTTTTATAATAAAGGAGAGGATAATAAACAATTTAGAGAAATAAAGAACAAATCAATTTTATTACACAAAGAGAGACGTGATTATTATTAATAAAATTGATTACAAAATGTTGATTTCAATGACACTTGAAATCAAAGCGAAATATGAAAACTCTTTTTGTTTTCTATACCGACTCGTATCCCCATGAACTGGTTAGCTTTAGCCGATCCTTCCCTGGATACGGCCTCAAGCCACTCTAGCCAACCCTTCCCCGGATATGTCCTCGAGCACCCCCTAGACCTACACCCGAGACCTAGTCACCAACACGAGACAAATTTCTGCCCCAAGTCCTACCCAGACCTAGTCGCCAACACGAGGCGAATTTACTACACGATTTAAAAGAGATGGATTAATGAAATAACAACAATATAAAAACTCCTTATATGGATCTCTTGGAGAAGTGGACGAAGGCTCGCAGAGTATGATCGTAGTCGATGCGGTCTTTCGTCACGATGATGACGCGTGTTGAAATCTTCTCCACGGATCTCCTTAAGCCTTTATGGATTTGTGGTAGTATCTCTCTGAACCTTCCTCTTTATGCTGTGGCACGAAGCTCTAGAATTTTGGATCTCAAGCGGATGAAGAAGACGGATCCAAAGGGTCCTTTTTATAGCCTTGGAGCTAGCGCCTGCGCTATCGCTACCGACGGCGCTATCCCAGTTTAGGAAATATTCTGCGCGGCAGAATCTTCAATCCAGGAAACATTTCTCTCTTGCCTATTGTGCTCCACGCTATCGCCTGCGCTATCGGATACCGCCAGGCGCTATCTCCTTCTATAAGTACTCCCAGAATTTGCGCTTAAGCATTCTTTACGTCGATCAAATTTTTGTCGAACGCAGTGATGAGCATTTCGTCAAGCGCAGCTTACAGTCCGTCAAGTGAAAGCTAGCACCATTGCTAGTACTAGCACGCCGCGGTAGAGTAAGCAGTTCGTCGAGCGCCAGTTTGCATCTCAGCGGTTTCTTAGCGCTAGCGGTACCGCCGGAGCTAGTAGGAGTGTTGGATTTGATGGCTCACATTTAGGGGCAACCTTCTTATGTAATCCTTGAGTCATGTGGACTTTGTTATCCTGCACACTTAAACACACAAGATCAAATACACATAGATTTGTTATTCTCAAACCTAGGAGATGCGGAAGACCATGTTCCAACAAACTCCCCCTTTTGATAATAACAAATCCATTAATGATAAATCGAGTATTAATATATAAGTATGATGAAACTTACTTGTGTGTGTGTGAGAGTGATGACTTAGGATAATTATCAATTTTAGCATTTAGAAATGCTCCCCCTAAATACATGCTCCCCCTAAGGGAATGCTCCCTTAATATGTAAGCTGTCATATTAATTACGCATGTTAGTTTTTTTTTTATTTTGATAACATGTTATATTTATCATGTTAGTTCCCTCCCTTTTGTTATTATCAAAAGTGGGTAAAGAAAGCAAGCACATAATAGTTTGGATAATAAGGCATGATCGAGCTTTTAGAGAGAAGGAAATGATAAGGAGTTTTAGAATAATTTTTATTGAGATAGATCAGAGTTTTTTGCTTAAAGATGAACAATATAACATTTGCCAAGTAATCAATATTATCATGTTAGTTTTCCCCTTTATATAAGAGTTTTAAGCATCATAAGGTGATTTCCAAGTAACCGATCTACCCAGACAATATTTCTACACCCTAGCGCCGTACTAAGTGACGGATGGTCATGAGGAGCTGCAAACAAGCCGTAAGTTGGGGTGTTAGTCCCATATGCAAACACTAGAAACTACTCAACCTAGCACCCTTTCCCCCCAGTGCCTCGCAAGGCCCCAATGGAATCCTCCCCGGTTAAGGACAAGAGATGACTTAGAGGTTAGGTTATCTAATGTCTGTAACCCTACGCCCCCGCTATGGTGAGATATGTAATCATGGATAATAATTATTGGAAACATTAAGCATTTTAAATTCAATGATAAGTTCATTGCCTATGGGTTTATATTTTTATATGAATTTTTGAAAACACTCACATAGTTATTTTGAAATCCATTAATGAATCAGAGTTTTTCATATAACAATATTTTCATAGAAATAAATCAGAGTTTTGAGCATAAAAAACATTCTTGTTTAAAGCAACTAATATAAAGTTTACCAAGCATGTCTACCACTTGTTGAAAGAAAGGAATGTTAAGATTCAAGTGAGGATGCACACAAAATAAAAGACTTTAAATAAGCATGAAAGTGCAAGGTAAGACAATTATATGGTTATGATGCGGAAGACTTATCGAAATACAAGAAACATCTTATTGTAATCAATGATGATCCATAAAAAGATATATGAGTTAAATTTCATAAAGAAGATGTTTTTGTAAGTCATTGTTCAATTAAAATATTTAAGTTTAACAATAAAGTAACCAAGCATGAAATAATGTTATCAAAAAGAGATTACTACAATGAGATTTTAATTCACAATTTCAAAACATACCAAACATTGTAGAAAGCATGCTAGGTTATCTAGTGCATTTATATAGAAAGAGTATTATAGAATTTTAGCATTAGGATCCAATACTCATGAGAAGAAGTGTTATGGAAGATAATTATGTGCACAAAAGTGTATTTTGAAGAGAGTAAACAAATGATTTAATCAAAAATACAAGACATGTGTAGAGTAAAGTGCACAAGAAAACACAAATAATTTTACTTCCACACACTTTTAAGCACAAAGAAAAATGTACAACTACCAAAGTGCTTTGCACACACAATGCTCATTAAGACATAGCAGGGTGCAAAGTAGTGCTTGGGGGATCACACAATTTTATTCTTCAGTATTGATTTTTTTTTTGTGATCCGGTGTACTTAAGAATAAGTGGTTTTATTTTAAAAATGAAAAGTTTGCATAAGTCACTTTACTAATCTTTCCAAGGTGCTCAACCTCACAACGTTTATTAAGACTTATCAGGAGGTTCAAGTAGTGCTTGGTGGAGTTATCTTTGTCAATTTATTTCATGATTTTTTTGTACAAAGTTCTCCGATTACACTTGCTTTGCAAACCAATTGAATTATGAAAGTACAACCGCTTTTCTTAATTTTGTAAGAGTGCAAATAAATGTAGTGTACGTACGATACTTGTGCAAATTTAATTCGTTGTACAATTACAATACACAAGCAAGCATTCTTGGATTAAAAACACATGTAGACTTTGCCAAAATAAGTGAGAGAATAAATATCATTATCAATCATAAAACATTTACTCATACTTAGAGGCATGCTAAGCTTGGTTCTACACAACCTTTATATTTTAATTGGTGCACATATGAGTAGATATATCAAAGCATGATAAAATCAATGTTCAAAGTAGTTTGAACCGATGAATTGCAACATTGTAGAAGGTCTAAATGATGGGTTAAATCATGATTTATTTTCAATGAAGTCTATACAGTATTTTTGATATTTTGAAGAATAATTTTGATTTAAAGTTTGAACTCATAAGATTGATCTTGGACATCCCGAGGACTACCTTGTGAGGGGTTAACCCGGTACTAGGAGATGTGATGGGATGATAGCCCAAATCTCCCTTTCGCAAGATACATGTAAGTAGAAAATGTAAGTTAAAAAAAATACTTGTTCATACTTGTTTTTGTTTTGTATTTTTGTATTTTATTTTTTCATATAGAATTCAAACAAATAACCAAAGAAAGGAAGTAAGAAAAAAATATTTTTTTTGTAAATTGGTTTTTGTAATTTTGTATTTTAATTTTTCAAAAATCAATTATAGGCATAGATGCAAAAATTAGTAGTACATATAAAATAGTATATTTTTAGTGATTTTTCAGAATTTAAAAATTACAGAAAATCGGAGACTCGAGCTAGCGCCGGCATTAGATCCTAGCGCCTGCGTTAGCTCACAAAGAGTGCTTATTTTAATTATATAACCTAGATTTTCTTCTATTTCACTTCCAATTTTTCTTAATTATGTTTGTGCAATGTAAGGCCTGTCTAATGAAGTGAAGAGACGAGAAGAAATCGCAAAAAGTTGCGGAAGTTAAAATTTTAGTACATGGGTTTCACATTCATTAAAGCTCCAAATTTATTAGACCTTAATTCTTGAGTTTTGCACAACATATGCATGAGTGAAAAGATCATAAATAATTGAAATAATATTCATGCAATTTTTTCAATTTCGGTTTGACATGATTATGATTTAACATACTAGGGGTAATCAAAAATGACGCAAATATATTAAATACCTAGGCAAAACTTACCCATTTTATAAATTTAGCCTAATACCCCTAAAAACACCTTTTGAATCCATTTGACACTTATTTCATTTAGTCTTAATAATATCATATGACAAATTTAGATATTCAAATTTTATAAGACTTTTAGGAAATTGATTTAGAAGGATAACAATAAAAAGGATAAGTAGATCACTTGAAAATTGATATGATTTTTTATTCAACTTTATTCAATTTGATTTATTTATGGATTTTGGTTTAATATGTGAAAGTCATATCACAAGTTATATAAAGTGATCATATCATGATGGCTCAAAGAAATAAAAGCAAATGGACAAAAAGGAAATTAAGCAAATTATGAAGTAGTGAATTGATATTTTATTTTTAGTTGATTTCTACTTCATGCAAATAATTGGATACTAATGAATGAGATATTTAGGTATCCAAAGAGGCCCGGGTGTGACGGTTCCTTTGGGTACCCAAATACATCGTGTTTGCTTTTGGGGAGATATGATTGAATGGGCTCTTTTGATTTGAGTTTGTGTTTCATCTTTAACTTTGGTCCTCCATTCAAATCTTGGTTTAACATTATTTTTAGTTTTCAAATTTCCATAATCATTTACTGGAATATTTTGATCAAAAAGGTTTTTGAAATTATAATTTGAAGGAAATTTTTTTGCATTTTATTTTAGGTTGGAAGAAACATGATTTTGTAAATTATGGTGATTTTGATTTTGATTTACAAATACTTTATGTTCCTTACTCCCATTTTTAAACTTAGGTAAGATGTTCATATTCATATTCAACTTGTTTTTAGATATAGTTTTATATTGTGAATTTGTATTTACAATTTTCATAAGCAAGTTGATTTTTTATTTCAATTCATCATTCTTGATTTTTAAATTATGTCTATCTTTATTATAAGAGATTGTGCTATTTTTAAGAGTAGAAACAATTGAATCAATATGGTTTTGATATTTATTTCTGTATTCCTCAAATGTTTCATCCACCTCTTGAATTTCAATTTTATAACTTTTGCATGTAGCACAATCACTTTTTAAAAATGAATTTTCTAAAGATAATTTTTCATTATATTCTTTTATACAAATAATTTCTTTTTCAAGTTCCTTAAATTTTTCTTTAATATCATTACAATCAAAACAAGGTTTTGTATTTTCAATTGAAGTGACATGAGTAAAGCTAGATAAATCAGATTTTGATTCTACTTTAACTTTTGCTTTTAAATTTTTATTTTCTAAGCGCAATTTGCAATTCGCATTTTTTAATTTCTTAATTTTGCGCTTTGTAATTTGTAGCAATTGTAAAGTAGAAATAGAATTGCAAACAATAAGATGATTTGATTTCATTACAGTGCTTTTGGATGATGTGAGATTTGAGCACGAATTTTCTTTGTTGTCTTCATCTATTTGGCATTCCTCTTCCAAAGATGGGATTTCTTCTTTTCCGTTTGATGTGCAATCTTGTATGTTCTCCACTTCTTGCATTTCTTCCATACCTGTAGATGGAGAATCATACATTTCTTCAAGAAATTTCCATACTTTGTATGCACTAGAAAAACAATATATTAATTTTGAAATTTCGTGAGATAAAGCACAAAAAATACTATTTAAAGCTTTTGCATTTAGATGACGTTCCTGTTTATTTGATTCATCCGCTGGTCTAACTATTGCTATATCCCATGCATTGATATCTAAATTTTTAATAAACTTTTCCATTAAAAATTTCCCCCCTTTATAATTTCTCTGTTCGAATAAAGGTGGATTAAGAGATTTTTCTTCTTCATAATAATTTACCCCACTAATAGAAGCGAGATCATGAGACCCCATTATTCCTGGTTGTTAAGCCGATTTGAATAAAACCGCTCTGATACCACTTGTTGGATCGGTAGGCGCCCTTAGAGGGGGGGGGGGGGGGTGGAGGGGTGAATAAGGGTTTTAAAAACTTATATTATATTTTGAAATACTTGCTTATGATGAGATCAAAATAGTGATTTTGAATAAAGATCTAAATTGTTTTATAATAAAGGAGAGGATAATAAACAATTTAGAGAAATGAAGAACAAATCAATTTTATTACACAAAGAGAGACATGATTATTATTAATAAAAGTGATTACAAAATGTTGATTTCAATGACACTAGAAATCAAAGCGAAATATGAAAAACTCTTTTTGTTTTCTATACCGACTCGTATCCCCATGAACCGATTGGCTTTAGCTGATCCTTCTCTGGATACGGCCTCAAGCCTCTCTAGCCAACCCTTCCCCAGATATGGCCTCGAGCACCCCCTAGACCTACACCCGAGACCTAGTCGCCAACACGAGGCGAATTTCTGCCCCAAGTCCAACCCGACCTAGTCGCCAACACGAGGCAACTTTACTACACGATTTGAAAGAGATGGAAAAATGAAATAACAACAATATAAGAACTCCCTATATAGATCTCTTGAAGAAGTGGACGAAGGCCCGTAGAGTATAATCGTAGTCGATGCGGTCTTTCATCACGATGATGATGCGTATTGAAATCTTCTCCATAGATCTCCTTAAGCCTTTATGGATTTGTGGGAGTATCTCTCTGAACCTTCCTCTCTATTCTATGGCACGAAGCTCTGGAATTTTGGATCTCAAGAGGATAAAGAAGACGGATCCAAGAGGTCCTTTTTATAGCCTTGGAGCTAGCGCATGCTCTATCGCTACCGCCGGCGCTATCCTAGTTTAGGAAATATTCTGCGCGGCAGAATCTTCAATCTGAGGAAATAATTTCTCTCTTGCCTACTGTGCTCCGCGCTATCGCTTGCGCTATCGAATACCGACAGGCGCTATCTCCTTCTATTAGTACTCCCTGAATTTGAGCTTAAGCATTCTTTTCGTCGATCGAATTTTCATCGAACGTAGTGATGAGCATTTCGTCGAGCGCAGCTTAAAGTTCGTCGAGCGAAAGCTAGCGCAGCGCTAGTACTAGCGAGCCTCGGTAGAGTAAGCAGTTCGTCGAGTGCCAGTTTGCATCTCAGCAGTTTTCCATCCCAGCGGTTACTTAGCGCTAGCGGTACCGCCGGCGCTAGTAGGAGTGTTAGATTTGATGGCTCACATTTGGGGGCAACCTTCTTTTGTAATCCTTGAGTCATGTGGACTTTGTTATCCTGCACATTTAAATACAGAAGATCAAATACACATAGGATTTGTTATTCTCAAACTTAGCAGATGCGGAAGACCATGTTCCAACACCGTCGATTGATTCTGCCAACTTTTCTTCCCGTCAATGTTTTGAATTCGATCGACAGGCTGGCCCATCGACTTTTACTTGAACTATTTCCTACTTCTGAATTCAGTAATCTTCCTGAACTTTTCATGTAGAGTCTTCAAGATAGTCGTTAGTATGACTTCAAATAAATACTTGAAGCCATATAACATAAATAAATAAGAGCGCTTATTGACTTCTTCAGCTTCTTGACTTCCTTGATCTTTTCTTCAATTCTTTTGATGCTTCACTTGAATAAGTGACAAGACTAACATGGTCTAGGACTTTGTCATAATTATGCTTGGTGACAATAAGCCTATACACAAGTCATTCTTGCACTTAGCTTTCACTGAAATGATAAACTACATGTGCAATCAAATACAAAGTGAAGTTCTCTTGAATTGGTGACTTCTTCAAATCAGGAATCATGAGGGCAAGATTCCCAACATTTAGCATGTTCATTGTCTTCTAGCCAAATGTTAAGCTTATAAAGTCGACTTCTAAAATTTCGTGTATGCTCCTCGATGACAGTTGATATAACCTAGACAATAAAGCACTTAGCATATTCTCAACTCAATATTTTCTTGAAATATTGTGTAGGTTCCTCGACGAAATTTCACTTGTCCATGACGACAAATGACACAACCTTGATGATAATGGGCTTCGTCTAGACGATTATGGACTTAGGCATTATTCCTTCAATGAAGAGCTTTCAAACATCTTATTGATTATATTCAAGATGATATGTGTATAGCTAGTCCTTGTTAAGATGATATCGTCTTGGATAATGTATTACCAAGATAATATTTGGAGGTTGAGCTACTTCTTCTAATCAAGACAATATTTGACTTCAATTGAGATTCTGCAAGACGATATCGTTGGATAGTGTATTATGATGAATCCCATTTATATACAATTTTATGGACTCATCTGGGCCAATAATCTAGTCAAAGCACTACACATTAGACTTATTATTGTTCATATGTGATTGTTATCTATTATTCACTTGCTAAGTGCACTTCTAGGGCCGCTTTGGTGTGATTTTGCGCACAATGTTGTTGGGGGTAAGCACATGGTGCTCCCAAACCCTTTTCATGTTTTTGGTTGTTGTTGGAGGTGTTTTCCCAACTAATTATTGTGCTGTGATGGTGGACAGATCCCCATTTTGCCCAAATTACATTTTTGCATGAATCGCACGATCGTGCATTTTTCTTGATGCACAATCGCTCCGACCGTGCGTGCATATCTGCTGGAAAAAATGGTGATCTAGATTCGCCCATGCATTTTTACGCACGGTCGTTTTCAACCGTGCGTGAGTAAAATGCACGAGCCCCTCTGTTAGCCTATTTTCTTGCATTCGGAATTTGCCTGAGTGTTTTTACGCACGATCGGCTTCGACCGTGCATGAGATAAACTCATGGGCACTCCTACTTCTTCTTCTTCCTAGGGCTATTAGTCATTTAATATCGCACGGTTCACGCAAAATCGTGCGTTCGACTGTGCGTGACCAATTTTTGACTAATTTTCTATAGATGCTGCAGAATCCGCCCCAAGCTTGATCGATCATCTTTTTCGCGCCCAACAGCCTCGCTCCGTGCCATTTTGGCCGATCCATCGCCGCCAACCTAAAGGAGGAGCTCGGCCACCATTTCCTTGCAAATCCAAAGCTGGAGCATCCTCTTGGCCGCCTCCATCATCCAAGAGCTTCAAGGAGAGGATTCCACCCTCATCATCATCACCAAGCAAGGGTTCTTCGCATCAGATATGACTGGATTTTAGTTTACCGAATAAGACGGATCCATTGGGAGGAAGTGACATCCCTCCTCTACCCCGGACGATAGTTGGGACCGAGCTAGTACGTGGATTGAAAACCCGATGATTCCTACTACGAATCTACAACAAGCATGTTGATTCTGTCGTATCTCTTGCCTTTTTCTCTAACTTGTGTAATGTTTATGAATGTAATCATTATTATGTGATAATGTAGCACATGTAAACTTTGCTTTGTAATGCTTAATTCATGTCTATGTGAAATTTCTCTATTGGTTATATGTGTAATAGAGGTGCGCCACCAAATCCATTCCGCCACCGCTCCATTCCATTCCTAGAAACCTCCATTTCATTTTGTGTGCCTACTCTTCCACTCGCTTCACGAAGTAGTGCACTCAAGGCCTGCACAGTTCAATTCCGCACTTATTCACCTCATCCGCTTACCTACCGGTCATCCGCCTTGCGAAGCACTGCGCTCAAGGCCTGCCTAGTTTCCATCTTGCCAAGCGAAGCATTGCATAGCGGCATTGCATAGGAGTAGTTGTAGTTATTTTATTTTATTTACAAAACCAAAACCAAATCTTCCGTATTCCATCCAACCAAAAGGACTTCAATCTCAAGTCGTTCCTCGATAGATAATTCCACTTTACCGTATTCCTTTGAGATTCAATACTTGGGGATTCATTCGCACATTTTATATTACTTAAATGATCGGTACACTGCCATTTCGTACTGCAGTCTCGCTACTGCAATAACGGCGTTGTGGATTTGCGCATCAAGTTTTTGGCGCAGTTGCCGGGGAACATAGTCGTGTGAGTTTTCTGTAGAGGGAGAACCTACAATAGAAGTTCTTCCATTTGTGAATTGCATCCTTTATTATATTCCAGTTCTTTTTATTCCATATTCTTGTTTTATTTAGGTTGCTTAGTAAATTACTGTTGGTTGTAGTATTTTGCACAATCGTTTTTTAATTTTTGAATCTGGTTTTCTTCATACAATGTTGTCCTGATTGAATATTCGTTGTCGTTCATGTGGAGATATCTCTTATGCTAGTGATAAATGTCCAAAGGGAGATAATAGCCCTAACACTAAAGGCCCAGTATATGGAGCACCGACTTCGTCTGGTACTCCATATGGTGTGCGTAAGTCTTATGGCTATTCTTCTGAGCCTTTACTGACATACTTCTTTGCGGATCTAGCACCTGTGTTGCCAAAGAAGCCAGCAAGGCAGTGCTTGTTTTGTCGGATCACGGATCATGCCTTGTAGGATTGTGCTGCTTATCTGCGCTAATTGGATGAGAATGACAAGCCGGATATCCGGATCGTCCCGACTCCTTTATTTGGCAGCTCCCCTTCTACTTTTGATTACGTGTCTGTGCCACCTTCACATTTTGAAGGGAATGATGAAGACACGCTTATCAAAGCTATGGCGGATGTATGCTTTGACAAGGATGAGCCCATCTCCCCTATGCATATATTACCGCGCGTGGAGCCGATTCTTTGTGAGGAATCAGTGCTTGACTCATCCAAGCACTACTCCTCCCCCTTTTGTGCATACTACTACTTTTGTCTCTAACAACATTATTGAGGATGTTTCGCAGGATAAGACAGGTGATTTATATGTTGTGCCCATTCCTATGGAGGAGGATATTTTCCAAGGTGACGAGGATTCTACCACAGCACCGTTGGAGGAAGTCCAAATCATGTAGGAGTCCACATATGATCCTACCGATCCCCGCAGCATTGTTGATGATGCTGACAGTATCCTTATGCTTCAACCTATTGGGAGTGATACCGGGACAACTCCCCCAATTTTTGATTATTTAAGTCATTCTTCTCTTTTATTCCCCGACCCCCATTCTTCAGTGTTTGAGCCTGTGCAGGTTGATTCTTCACAGGAGGATTCAGAGCATCTTGCTCATGCCAATGAGGCAAGCATTCCCTTATATGAGGAGGTTGATTCCCCCTCCATGGTGGAAGCTCCACTCATTGCCTTCTCCGCCTGCATCCGTCCAGAAGAAGACGATACTTTGCTGGTCAAGGACATATATTTTGGTGAGAATAGTGAGGAGGACTCGTCCTCCACTTCGAACTTTATGCTCCCTCTACCTGTGAAGAGAAGGTATTATTATTTAGGTAGAGGGGTAACTGTTCTATCGCCGTATCAGAGCCAGTTACTGACACGGATATTAGGCCAGTTACCTATGCACTTTTCTTTTCATAGACCCATTAGTTAGAATTGTTTTAAATTTGAATAAGTTATGCTGGGATGACAGAAACCCAGTAGTTATCTAGGCGTAGGAGTAGTTAATTTAAAATTTATCAACACTTTAGTTTTCTTTTTATTTGCAATTTGCGAGTTTTTATCGCTTGCTTTTGAGAAATTTCACGCATCGCGCTCTGTGAAGATAGTAGTATAGCATTCGATGTCTTTGAGCATTTCTTTGTTCTTCCCGTTTATTTTGGAGCGCGCACATTGTTTTTTTTTTCCATTTTGATCAAATCATGAGAAATTTGGGAAATTTGGGGCTGATTTCTGCAATCGCACGATTGGATCGCTCGTGCGTGATCAAATTGCACGACCGTGTGATTTTTATTTTTATAAAAAGTCATCTTCCTCCCGAAAAAAATCGCACGCTGGCCCTAATCTTCCCAGTCGTGCGATTCGCGAGCTCTCTCCCGTGCGCGATTTTTCCTCCACTTTCCATATTCTCTCTCGTTCTCTCCTCCACTCCTCTTCGCCCTCCTTCCATAGCTCTTGGGTGTTTCTCCATGGGTTTCAAGAAGGTAGTGATCATGCTTCGCCATGGTGGAGGAGCTTCATCTTCAAGAACGGACGATCCTGGTGCGGAGACAATGCTGAAGTTTGGGAGACCTGAGTTTTTAGAAAGGTATAATTTGCTGAGACAGAAAGAATTCCTTGATCTCCGTTTTGTTTCTGTACCGGATCTCCGAGCCGTCCACTTGGATGCGGCGGTGGCAAGGCTAATCGATGTGGGATCATGGGGAAACCAATTCTCCATTACAGAGTTAGGTTACCGTGAACTCACGCTTGAGTTCCTTTCCACCTTCTGCATCCTTGATCACGTCAATGTGGAAATCGGAGAGCCCATGTCGGTTTTGTTCCATATGAGAGGTCGTACCCATACCATGGGTGTTGGCCAACTGGTGGTTTGCGCCGTAATTTACACCCACGATGAACTCATGCAGACGGACATTATCAACCATCCGAATGAGTTCCCTGATGGAGTATCTCCCTTGGAATTCTGGCAGTCCATTAAGGGATGGGATCAGTAGTACGAGGCTCGTGCAGCAAACTCTACCCGCATTATTTCCTCCGCAATCTGCAATGTCCAACACTTGTTCGGGCACAGCATCAATGCCCGTGCCATGAGACAGAATGTAGCGGGCTAACAGGATCTCCTTTACCTTTACAACATGCACCCGGGTGTGCCTCTCCATCTCGGGCGAGTACTCGCCCAATATCTTCTTCATCAGGCCACCTACCTCCCCCTGAAGTCGATCGAAGGCTCGCAGTACATCACTCAGATCGCCAAAGGACTTGGAATCTGGGATTTGCTGCCGCCCATGACAGTCATCTCCAGGGGTTACCATATTTCTTTATCCATGATGGTAGCATTCAATCTTATTCAGAAGGTGCGGTAGGGAGACAATTGGGGCTACCAAGTCCGTGAGTTTAGGTCAGGATGTGTTAAGCGCGATGTTCATGCCAAAGCTGCCAAAACTAGCACCTCGACTGGGACGAGTCGGCGGCCTCCTAATGCGCCCCACTCTACTAATCATGCTTCTCATTGGGATGCCTCACGATATAGCATTGAGTAGGAGTATCCTGAGTTCTACAAGCGATTTGTACACATGGAGGATGCCATGGCCATGCAGTATGAACTCTCTTCACGGATTGGTGCACATTTGGGAGTTGTGCCTCCTGCTATCCCTGCTCGGGCTTATACATCACGATCTCAGCAGATGCATACTTCTCCTCCTCCTCCTTTGCAGTCTCCTCCGTTATCTCCCCAGTGATTGCTCAGTTACGTCTTTCAGGGCCTCTTGTTGTTTTGAGTAGTTTTATTTCCTTTAATTATCTTAGGTGTACTTTTATTTTGGCTTTGTAGCTAATTTTATTCTGCTAGAGCATCGTCCCAAGGGTGTGCTATGGACAACTTTTATTTGATATATTTCTCATCATTGTTATGTTGTTTGTCTTCGCTGCATATTTCTCCTCATGATTAATATCAGTGTCGGCATTTTTGTGTATGTTCTCTGCGGTTGTTGGAGATGTTGTTTTGCAGGTAGGGCGACTTCAATGGCGGATGCAGTCTTAGCCCTTGTTCCAATTTAATGCCAACCTTCTGGTATGCTCATTTTTGAGCATGGGGTAATCTCTCCCCCTACTTCTTTTTATGAATCTAGTATAGCAATCTGTGATGGTTTAGATTAGGTCTGGGGGAGAGCTGCTTCTCGTTACCCACTGTGCACGCACATGTTGCATTGCATACTAGAAGTAACTTTATCTCATTTATTTAGTATTGTTCATCTTTACTGCACACCACAACACCCACTTGAGCGTGTACTTAGCTTTAGGCGTGTATCGAGTATAACTCATTTCCTTTGTGTGTTTGGGAAAAAGATTGTGCTAGCTTTTAAATTATGTAGTGGAGTAAAATGTTGACTCCGGTGTTCCTAGTCAAGTATTCATGTGAGTATAAGGATTTGTGTAGATTAGATTTCTTTATTCTTATACTTTTAGTATTATGCATTTCTTTTAGTGTAAATATTGGATACTCTATTGAGTGAATCCGGTGTGAATCAAAAGGTACCATAGGGATGTGTGTAAAGTATCGTTAGATGCGTATTGCTCGAGGCTGGAGGAAGGATAATCTTTCTCGGATGCTAAGAACTTGCCCCAAGTGATTCTTGAAGCATAGGAATAGGATTGTTCTGTTGCGAGAGAATGACGTAGGCCATCATTTTGGCTCGTTTGAGCCTTTGTGACATTCCTGATATCTTCCATCGATAGCCCCATTGTGCCCACCCCTTCCTCTTGATTCAGCTCCACTTTTATCTCACCAAAGCATAAAAGCCGATCCTAGTCGAGCACCCAAATCTGAACTTTAGTCTTGTTTTATTTTCAGTATTGGGGTGTTGATGTGGTAATTTTTATAGTGGAAATTGTGGGTGTGTTTTTTGAAAAAAAATGCTGAAAAAAAGAAAGAAAAAGAAGAATGAAAAAGAAAAAGAAAAGATTGCTATGGAAAATAGTTAAATTGAAAATTTTGTAAGTATTGGTGTTGGTAGTAGGCGTTGCACACACCCATGTTGCAAAAGTCTAAGTCTGGGGGTGTGGTGCACCTGCATTAGATGTTGGTGTGCGGGGAGTTGTATTGAAGCTCATTTGTGTTCAGGTGTTCTCAGCCCTCGTTTTTATCTTTGTCTACCTCACCTTGACCGAAGCCCCATCTAAAACCTAACGCCCTACCGACTCACATTATGAACCAATCTAATGTCGTGGAGAGAATGTGACCGGGTAAGCTTATGGTCTCTGACACCGATGGATTTCAGTGGAGTTTGTCCGGAATTCCAACTTTAGCAATGCTCATCTCAGCGATTGTTTTACTTTCTCTGTATGTGTGACCAGATGATTCACCGTGAATCCCATATTTGAGTAGTAGTAATATTTATTTACTCTATTAGAAATCTATAAACTATGTGTATAATTAGAAATCTGCTCTATTATTTTTCTATGCTCGTGAGCATGCGACTTCGCATGGTACTCCATTTTGTAATATTTAAGCAAGGTACTCCATCTTCTTGCCTGCTTAGGATTTGTTTGCTCGGGACATGCAAACAGGTAACTCTGTGGGTGTGTTGAGTGCCATTTATACACTTTAATGGACACATCGGGGCCGATAATCTAGTCAAAGCACTACACATTAGACTTATTATCGTTCATATTTGATTGTTATCTGTTATTCCATGCTAAATGCACTTCTAGGCCCGCTTTGGCGTGCTTTTGCGCTCCATGTTGTTGGGGGTAAGCACATGGTGCTCCCCAACCATTTTCATGTTTTTGGTTGTTGCTGGAGGTGTTTTCCCAGATGACAGATCCCCATTTTGCCCAAATTACATTTTTGCATGAATCGCACGATCGTGCATTTTTCTTTACGCACGATCGCTCTGACCGTGCTTTCATATCTGCTGGCAAAAATGGCGATCTGGATTTTCCCGTGCATTTTTACGCACGGTCGTTTTCGACCATGCGTGAGTAAAATGCATGAGCCCCTCTGTTTGTCTATTTTCTTGTATTCGGAATTTGCCCATGCGTTTTTACGCACGGTCGGCTTCGACCGTGCGTGAGTAAAAGGCACGAGCGCTCCTACTTCTTCTTCTTCCTGGGGCTATTAGTCGTTTAATATCGCACAGTTCATGCACGGTCGTGCGTTCGACCGTACGTGACCAATTTCTGACTAATTTTTTATAAAAGCTGCAAAATCTGCCCTAGGATGGATCGATCATCTTTTTCGCGCCCAACAGCCCTGCTCCGCGCCATTTTCGCCACTCCATCGCTGCCAACCTGAAGGAGGAGATCTGTCCACCATTTCCTTGCAAATCCAAAGACGGAGCATCCTCTCGGCCGCCTCCATCGTCCAAGAGCTTCAAGGAGAGGATTCCACCATCATCTTCATCACCAAGCAAGGGTTCTTCGCATCGGACGTGACTGTATTGTAGTTTACCGGAGAAGATGGGTCCATTGGGAGGTAGTGACAGCCCTCCTCTACCCCGGACGATAGTTGGGACCAAGCTAGGACGCGGATTGACAACCGGACGATTCCTACTGCGAATCTACAACAAGCCTCCGGATTCGGTCGTATCTCTTGCCTTTTTCTCTAACTTATGTAATGTTTATGAATGTAATCTTCATTATGTGATGATGTAGAACATGTAAACTTTGCTTTGCATTGCTTATTTCATATCTATGTGATATTTCTCTTTTGTTTATACGTGTATTAGAGGTGCGCCACCAAATCTATTCTGCCCCCGTTCATTCCATTCCTAGAACCCACCATTCCATTCTGTGTGCCTACTCTTCCACTCGCTTCACGAAGAAGTGCACTCATGGCCTGCACAGTTCAATTCCGCACTTATTCACCTCATCCGCTTGCCTATCGGTCATCCGCCTTGCGAAGAAGTGCGCTCAGGGCCTACCTAGATTCCATCTTGCCAAGCGAAGCATTTCATAGCGGCATTGCATAGGAGTAGTTGTAGTTATTTTATTTTATTTACAAAACCAAAGCCAAATCTTCTGTATTCCATCCGACCGAATGGACTTCAATCTCAAGTCCTTCCTCAATAGATAACTCCACCTTACCATTTTCCTTTGAGATTCAAAACTTGGGGATTCATTCCCACATTTTATATTACTTGAACGGTCGGTGCACTGCCATTTCGTGTTGCAGTCTCGCTACTGCCTATAGCGGCGTTGCGGATTTGCATATCATATTACCAAGACGATAATTGGACTTGAGCTGCTTCTTCTAATAAAAATGATATTTGACTTCAGCTGACAGTCTACAATACAATATTGTCTTGAAGCTTAATCTCTTTATGCCCATATCGATACCTCTCCAAGATAATAATTGGACTCTCCAAGAAACTATGACTTAGTCAATTTCTGATCTTTCTTAATTCAGATAGTTTGCTCTAACCCACTTGCTAGACGTCCATTCCTGATGGTAATAAGTGAGTGACAAGTCTAATATGGTCTAGATCATAGGTCGACATGGTGTTTTGCACAATATGGGATTATATTAGCAAAACTATGTCTGATGACACTAAGTCTTGCCCTATGTTAGGCTTGTAGTATCTAATACCTTAAACCAACATTCTAAACATGTGCATCAAATAGAAAGTGTATTTACCCTTGACTTGAGGACTTCTTCAAATCAGGAACATTGTAGGTAAGGCACCCAACAAACAGTTTGCTCATCCTTATTTGAATATTTAGTTGATGATATGAATTCCTGTTTACCAAAATATTGGTTTGCTAACTATAAGATTACTACTTGATTTCATGTACTCGGTTGTTTAGAAATGAATTGCCAATTGTTGTGTTTGATACATTTACTTCAAGATGATTCCTAATAGTTGATATATTACATGTATATTTAACAAACTGTATAAAGTAAGGATGTTTTACCCTTCTCTTGAATACCATGTTTAGTACTCATGTTTGAAATTGGAATAATGTGAAGACAAGTCTTTGTCTTGTATTTTAATTAAGTTATGAGAATGCATGAATCCCAATCATAATTGTGATAGTTATTATGTTTTGTGGCAAGTACTTTATTCTTTCCTAAATATGACACACTAACGGGGTGTTGTGAGGTAACTCTTAGAAGCAGTGAGTCATTAGGTAGATCTTAGCTACTTTCTAAGGTATTATTCCTCGTGGGCTCTGCTTTCTTAAATATGGAGTTGTTCACAGCTTATGCACTTGACTTGGTCATTTACTCCAAAATAGTACAGGTTTAACCTGTACAATAGGGCCTAGGGTGAGTTGTGTGTTATTCCCTAGAAACAGTGGTAATCATACCATTATCATTGTCTTGCCACTGCGATGAGGCCCGTAGGATCGCTACCTACTTAAAAAAGTTGTTTTGTGGTCATATTTCATAAATCATATGGTCATGTTGGTGTCTAGCGTGGAGCTTGGGTAAGCTCGTTGATAATGTAATGACATTGATTAGCTTTTCTCTACAATATTGGATGTTGTGATTCGTACATTAAAAATCTTGGACCCTTATCTTGTTCATTGTATGGGCACTGTAATAAGATAAGTACAATTTCTATATTTGCAATCATCTTGGACCCTTATTATGTGAGTTAGTAAGGGCTCTCTGACATTGTAAGTTATTTCATGTAATACCTTACTATACTTGTTGGTGCTAACATAAATAAGTAACATAAACCTATGTATGATGTTTTAATAAACTATTGACCTTACTTGCCTAGTGCCCTAAGGAGCACCAATGGGCATGAGTAGGTTACTTAGTTGTCGATAAGTAATATTTTAATATCAAACACAATAGGAGCAGGGACTAGCAAACCCACATCGGGTGCCTCCTCTGAGGTTCAACCCGTACCGCAGTAGACAAAGAGCTATTAGGACGACACCCACACCACCTCCATTACCAGACTCTTCTCATCTGATGATCCAGTGTCTGTGAGTGTCGTAGAGATATTCTTTCTTGACTGATTTTACTTATGTCGTTGTTTGGGCATCTATTTGTGTAGACCTTATGTTTGGAATTTACAACTTTCTGTTTGATACTTGTATGTGTATATGTGATGGCTTTACTTGAATATGCTAGTATTACTTATTGTTTAGACTTCCGTTATACATTTGTACCGTTACTTATACTCTGTTATGAATTGTGATATTTTGTCCGACAGGGTAAGCGTAACATGGAGGTGTGTAGCCATGATGTATGGAATCACCACAGGACGATAGCATTGGGCATAAAATCTTCTCTCTATGTTTTGGGAGGTGGATTTACATTTGGTATCTACCATGGGTAGGATCAGCTATAAGTTGCATCTTATACAAGAAGTATCTGCAACTTCTATCTCTATCCTTTTAATCTTCGAGTATGGAAGTTACTGGCATAAGCTTACTCAGATTCTTTAAGTTCGAGGACAAACTTTGTGGAAGCTGGTGGGCCTATACGTTGATCAAGAATTTCAACATATTTTTCTCGAAATCAGATAGTAGATTTGTCTTTAACCTTCATGTGAAACCTAATCTTTCATTGTATTCGTAGATTCCGGAAGACACCGTTCAATGTAACCATGTTTCTACTCCTACTTCTATACTAGGAGGTCCATAAACTCTTGTACCTCCCGAGCCTATTCCATCTGCACATGTAGTTCAACCCACTACTTCTACTCCGTTCCATCAGAGTGAGATCTGACAGACTCTTTCAGCCATCCTTGAGACACACCATGCTTCCTTAAACCAAAGACCTGCTCAATTATCGGTGTCACAGACGGATTGGATGAGTATATTCAGGAGATGTCTCATCCATCATTCAAGGGTACAGAGACAACAACAATGATGAAAGAGTGGTTAGACAGAGTTCATGAGCTACTTAAGGGCATGAGGTGCTTGGTTGATATGTTTGTTACAATGGTTGTCACTTTGCTTGAGGATTATGCCCGATAGTGGTGGAGGTCCATTTATATGTCTACTTTTTGAGGACATTTTCTCCCCGAAAATGGTTGGTAGGAATTCTCTAATGTGTTCTTGGATCACTTTATTACTACTGTGGATAGAGAAGAGTTGCAAGAAAGATTCCTTCACTTTTTACAAGGGAACCTCTCAGTGATGGATTATCAGTGAGAGTTTTGTCATCTATCTCGATTTGCAGGCAATTACTCTCTTTCTTACGGAGATGATGTGAAGCACTTTTATTGGGGTTTGTGAGACTCTTTGAGGCAACCACTCATAATGTTTTCTCAACCAAGTTTTATGCATATATTGGAGCTAGCCAAGGCTTTGGAAGCGGATCAAATGGCCGTTCAGAGGAGGAAGAAGAGATCAGGAGAGACCTCTGCACAGACAGTTCCAGATCAGAAGCTTGGTAAGCGGAATAAGATTCTCCGTGACTATGATTGACTATGTTGCAATCGAATGTTTGGAGGGCAAGGTTGTCCTCTGGAGAAGCATGGGAAGAATTCTCCAATTGCAGTGCCTACTCAACAGACATTTCCTAGTAATCAGGGGAATGTACCTTTTAGAGGAAATTATTATGATTGCCAACAGCCAATGCATTTCAATTCCCAGTGTCCTGACAGGATGGTCCATCCGGACAATCTTATAACTCATCGGGTGAAAGGAAGAGAACGTGGCAATGGAAATCAGTCCAAGCAGAAGGAACCTAGACAAACTTTTGCTTTTGATCTCACCGAGGGGCATATGCCCCAAAATGTTGTGTCTGGTACGTAAGTTTATTTATATTTGCATTTTTTAGCATTCATTTCCTCTATGTTTTGCCTATTATAACGCAGTGCTTAGTCACGTTAGAAATACTATTCAAAGTAAACATGTAACATCCCCCAAACAACTAGACCCCCAAGTTGATTTTGTCATGACCAGGTTATGACAAAACCATAGGAAGAGCTTAAGGTCATGTGAACTTAGGTAAGAAGGACAAAACACAAGTGGTCTGCAAATAGCAATTTTAAGATATCAAGCCTAGGATTGGATTTTAGGTCCTCACCTTGACCCCTTGACCCCAACATAACATACCTAACCCATTAGGGGTCCCCTTCGAACACCAGGGACCCATTGGGGTCAACCAAAGAGGCCAAATTGACCAAAGTTAACCAGAACCCTAAATTGGTCAAAGTAGCTGAATTAGGGCCAATTGACCTCCACCATGCATAATTGACCTTGACCCTACCCTTATTAGGATACTAGGGACCTAATGGACCAAAAAACCCCATCATGGGGCCTCCAATTTGGCAAATTTTACCAAAGTCAACCCTTATCCTCTTTTGGTCAAAGTGACCTATTAAGGGTCAATTCCTAGACCTTCCTAACCCTTAAGGGAGGCCAATGGGTCAACCCAAAAGGTAAAATTGACCAAAGTCAACTCTACATCAAATTTAGGTCAAAATGACCTATGTCGGCCTAATCAAGCCCAATCCTCTTGGGCTAGACTCAATTAAGGTGGTCCACCACCTAGTGGGCTTGGAAATTACTGAAATTTCCGTTCAATTTCAAAGGAGTCGGCTAGGAGAGAGAAAGCCCCAAAAATGGTGGAGAGAGAGAAAGGGGGTTAATGGCAATCATGGCCAAAGGAGGCCAATTGATCTCCCCATTGATGGGGATTCACCTCCTCTAGCAGTTACAAAGATTTGGAGCATTTTCCAGCTCACATAAGGGCTGAATCAAGGGGAAATCAAGGTGGCCGAAAATCACCATTAATGGTGATAATGGCAATTGATGGATTGGCCCCTCCTCTTCTCCAATTCAACCCTTTCACATCTTCAGAGGTTGGAGAGGAGTAAAACCCGCCAATCACCAGAAGTAATCGGGCTCTCCAAGTGCAAAAGAGGCATGGCACCAAAAGCTGAAGCTCCAACAATGGCAACCCGCCGGAACTCGCGACCTCAGGCCACCACAAAGGTCTGATCCTCCCTCCCTCCCCTAGTGCTAGATCCTCATCTGGTTTGGGGCTTGATTCGAGCCAAATCTGGCTCGAATCAAGCTCCCAAAAGGGCTCATTTTGAGCCCTCTTTCCCCCACAAGAACTCCCCGTCGGCCACCTCCGGCCAGCCAACCACCCCAAATCGCCGGCCACCACCTCAACGGAGGTGGTGGTGGCATTTGTCGGCCGGGATGGCGCTCAGGTGGCAGGTAAAATGGGGTGGAAGATGGCCCAAGCCTGGGCAATCGGGACCGTTGGCTCACTAGAGAAGACGACCCGAGGCCGTCGGTTTTGCCCCAAGATCTATGTAGTGTGATGCATTAAATGATTACATGATTATTTCAATTCTGTCACATATTATATAGTGTTTTGAATAAATTGTAGAAAATACTTAGGCCCCTCTGATGAAAAAGTTTCCAACACCAAAGTTGTATCCCTTGGTGTGTACTTTGATTTTAAATTTATTTCAGCCCAAAAAGAGCACTGTACGTAGCTCCATGTTGTGCCATTTTGATGGGACTGGTCCCTAGAGTAGGATAGCTACTATTTCATGAATAACTTTTGATAGGGAAATGATATTGACTAGAAATTTGATAAATAGGCTATTTGTACGTACACCGTTAACCTTTCCAAAGATGAGAATTTTTGCAGAACATTTTTCTAAAGTTTTTGTAAAAATTTTGTAATTCATATAATATTTAATTATAGGGTCTAATGACATCCAATACCCTCCAAATTTTGGTGTGTTTTCTTTAGGGTTATTATATGACGGGTAAAAATTTCAGCCTAATTGGGACTGATTTAGTTGGGAAATTAGTTAACCCAAGTTTGGTCAAACTAGGTCAAAAGTGCACATGATGGAATTAGGTGGTCAAATCTCATCAAAGTGGTGTGAAACTTTGGCCACTGATTTAGGATCACATAAGACACCCCCATGAGTAATTTGGGGTGATGTGGGGTGGATATGCCCTAGGACCCTAGTTCTAACCTTAGGGTTGCACTTTAAGCCTCGTGAAGGACATATGTGCATATGTCCTTGAATGGTCATGAAACTTGGTAGAAAAGTTCATGGGGTGTAAATATTCCCTATGATATTTTATGAGAATTTTAGGAACACTTATCTCCTCTGATTTAGGTTATAACCATTTTAGAGAACCTTCTTATAAGAGAAATTTACATACACAAATTATCTTGGATGTTGATGAAAGTTTGGTAGATTACATAACATCATGATATAGAACTCTGGTAATTTTTGTGTAATTATTGAATTAATATAATTAGCACTTCATTCACAAGTCATCTATTTTGTCTTAGGAATATGTTAAATAAATGAGGGCCAAATATCCTCTGGAAAATTATAAAGCTCTGTGAATTTTTGTATAATTTGTGGAATTATTTATCTGAAGGTTACTTCACAATTTTCCCTAGAATGGCTTTACTTGGAATATTTATTTATGTAACTAATTAGTTTTGATAAATTCTGAAATTTGGCCAGTAGATTTTTCTGATTTATATAAAGGTCTAGTAATTTTTGCATAATTTTTGGACAAGTATTGTTGGTGGTTCCTTCTTTAAATTCTATTTTGGGGTAATTATTCAATATTATAATTAGAGGTCAACCACTTACTGAAAAATTGTGATATTATATATTTACTGTTATTTGGAATTCATAGAGTTTTCAAAATTTTGTGGAGGCCATATCATAAGGGGATTCTGTACTTCATGTTTAATTTCATACCTTGTCAATGTTGAGGAAAATTATTATAAATGCCAATTAAATAAGGAAAAATATGATCCTCTGGATTTAGTCTTAGAATATCATGGTAGACTCCCCGTAATAATCATGCGTCAATTAGATGAATATTTGGGGTACCTCCCCTTATGCAACTCATATAACTCATTTGGTCTACGTATAGTAAAACTGTAAGACTTGAGTAATTTATGGATCATTAGGTGGGAATGGAAGGTAGATGGTGTACCTCGTATGTTAGAGAGGATGTGAGGTCACCATTAGGGGTCTATAGGTTGGGTGTACCCGATAAGCTAAGGAGTAAGGTCATGTTCGGGACCGACGAAAGATCATCTTTCCCCTTAGAAGGTCATAAAATACGTAGGGTAATCCAAGTGTAATGATAAGAAGGGTATACTTATGGGTGGTCACTAATAACGTTAAGTGCCTTGGAAAGGGAGCTTTGGGGTGTCATCCTATTATAGTTCCAAGTACTGTAGTGAGCCCCTCACAGGGTTGTCCTCGGGAAGTCCATGTTTAACCCTAAAGTGTAGTAATAAATTGTTGTGCAAGATTACCTTAATAATGCACACACACACACACTCTCCATGGTTAAAAATGCTAATTAGGTTTGATCTTACGAGCGGTAGGCTCGGTGGAGGTTGTCACGGACGGGTTAGTCCAACAAGCCGGCGACTCGGAAGGTTATTGTGTCGGACAGGTTAGTCCGAGGAGCTTAGGGCTCAGAGATAGATGGTAACATATTGTATGTGCATAAAGGTGGTGGGTCATCAGTGTTGACTGTCATCTCACCAACATCGATACTTTGGCTCAGTAAGTGTGGTTAACACTTTACCAAAGAAAAGTCTGGTGGACTAGCCAGTAAGAGTACGCAGGAGCTCCACTGTTGTGTTCTTAGCGTTGAGGTGTACGATAGGTCTAGGTTAGGTAGTGCAGATACAACCCTAGAGGTGGGCGAGGCCTAACCCACCACTTCCGTTTGACACTTCGGAAGTATACTGGGAGTTTTGCTAGCTCCAAAAATGGGAAACTAAAGGTTTGTGCGCATAGAGTCGTAGTGTGTGAGTTGCACTTGTATGAACATAACATTAAACTGCATACCTTGCTTTGCATAGCATAAACATTGCATTTCAACCCCTAACTCTATCGTATAAATTGCATTTCAACCACTAACTCTATCGTATAAATTGGTTTGTGTGGGCATTCCTATAAATTATTGTTACTTGTTCTTATTACTATTTTCCTTAGTGCCCTTCTTTACTATTGCTTTACTTATTACTACTGCTTACTTGCTACTATTTTACGTCCTACTACTTTACTCATCGTACTATATATTGCTTACCTGTAGACCCTTCCGTATTTAGACTCTTTATTACCTGCTTTCGATTGTACCCCTTCATGTCCTCCGCTTCATCCTTCCTGCACGGTGCTTAGGAGTCACCGGGGGAGGGGTGGGGGATTGGCTTAGTCTTTTGACTAACGGTCGGTTGAGCTTATCATTATAGGGTACCGAGGAGATGTTGCAGCATCAGAGGCCGGTGTAGATGAAGGCAGGGCAGTCTAGCACGGGAGCACCGATGACTGGATCTGTGAGTGTCTTATTAGTTTTAGAAGATTATGATTCCGCTAGTGAAATTGTAGTGAGAAATTGATGTACAAGGCATGAGCCCTTCTGTTACTACCTTTTATTCAGTTTCAGGTTGTGGACATCTCTTTATGATTAGTTTATTTTCTATGTGATGTGGACTTGAACTTCTATAAGTTTGTTTATGCTTAGTTCTTTTGTGATCGACATTTCCGGCAGAATCGGCATTTTGTAGTGGCGACCTTCCCGAGTGAAGGTGCCACCGCAAAGCGGCGGTTCTGGGCATAAGACCCGGGGTTTTGAAAGAAAAAAAATGGGGCCTTACAAACTGGTATCAGAGCAAACTTTGATCCGAAAAAAAGAAGTCTACAAACCCTGGGCCACCCCGCGTAAGTTTAGTTTGATGACAAACTAAACAGCAGAAGTAATGGTGTGCCCATATGGGGAATCACATGAAAAGTCCACTTTTAACTGAATTTTTAGGCAAACCTTCTTACTAGTGTCAATTTTCTTTTGTCGCCCGCGACGAACCCTTCCCCACAACATAGAGTGCCTTCGACTCCAAACATCGTCCCACCACCACCGACTCCTACTCCATTTTAGCAAACGGAGATGGGGCAGACACTGAATGCCATACTGGAGGCATTTAGGGCACAGCAGGCACCGACTCCTCAGCCAAACCCCGGGGCCAATTGGATGAGTGCCTTCCGAGGACTTTCCCCTCCATCATACCTTGGGACAGAGATAGTGGCTCGGACTGAGGAGTGGGTGGACATCAAGTATGAGATGTTGGCAGGGATACAGTGCCTGACGGACATGGCAGTACCCCTAGTGGTTTCGTGCCTATAAACTCATGTGAAGAGGTGGTGGAAGTCACTACTAGACATCACTTATGCTGGACTGTAGGCGACTGACATCTCATAGGATGAGTTCAAGACGACGCTACTAGAGAACTACGTTCTGCAATCAGTAAGGGATGAGCTAGAAGACAGGTTCCTGCAGCTGATGCAGGGTAGCAGGACAGTGGAGGAGTATCACCAGGAGTTCACACACCTAGCCAGTTTACGGACTCCTATCAGCTGGATGATGCAAGCTATGCATAGATATTCTACAAGGGCCTCTGTGACAAGTTGAGGCAGGCCCACCTCTTCGTCTCTGACGGCAGCATGGCCAAGATCTTGGAGATGGCCAAGAAGCTGGAAGCCTACCAGCACCTTGTTCGAGGTAGGAAGAGGCCGACAGAGGACTAAGGAAGTAGTGGAAGGTGAGACCAGCAGAAGGGTCGTTACATTGGGGGAAAGAAGAGCGGAGGACCGACCCCGCCAGGAGGAGAGGTAAGAGCAGAGGGAGTCGGTAGTGTTGGCTCCTCACCCTCTACAGATGCGGGAGATGCTGAGAATTGGAGGATGTGGGCCACCTCCCCCACCAGAGTGCTACCACTACCACTAGACTGGACACATCTGGAGGAATTTCCCTTAGAGGAATGCACCACCAGCACTACAAGCTGCCCCACCGGCCCAGCATTTCGGGGCCCGAGGGCGTGGTCGAGGCCGTGGATTTCACGGCGGAGACCGGAGACAGAACAAGGACCAAATGTACGCTCTGGAACTAGTTTAGCCCCGGGACCCTGCAAGGATCATTATAGGTACTTTTAATGTCTTTTTGTTTTATGTTCATTAGTACTTAGTAAACCTTAGTTTTACCTTAGCGTTGGATCAAACAAAAACCACCCAGGTATAGTACTCATCTGTGGCAAGCCCGCATACACTTTATTTGTTACGGGTGCCTCAAACTCGTTCGTCTCGAAAGAATTCGTGGACGATCTGGACCAAGTCCAGCACTTCGAGGTCATCCACATGAGGGTGCGGTTCCCGGACGGATCAGAGATAGTAAAGAACACAAAGTGCAATATGAACGTAGAGATTGAAGGGAAGCTATTCGAAGCACCAGCGATGCTCTTGAAGATGAAAGATTTTGACCTGATCCAGGGCATGACCTGGCTGCACGGGAACCAGGCAAGGATTGACTGCCCGGCGAGAAGGATTGTTCTAAAGCACGAGGACACGGAAGTAGTAAACCAAGGTATCATACCCACTCCCATCTCTTATTATCATATGTTCAGGCCGACAAGGCCCACCTACAGGGAGATGAGGTATACCAGGTGATGTTTGAGGCAATTGATGCGAAGGATTTTGTGGCCAGCATCCCGGTAGTACGGGATTTTGCCGACGTATTCCCGGAGAAGTTGCCGAGACTACCACCGCACTGTGAGAAGGATTTTCAGATCCAATTAGTGTCCGAGGCTATTTCGGTATCTAGAGCTCCTTATCGGATGGCCCCGAAGGAGCTAGCAGAGTTTCAGAGCCAGCTATAGGAGCTAGTGGAAGATGGGTTCGTCAGACCGAGTTCCTCACCTTGCGGAGCTCCGGTGTTATAGATCCCTGCATTGATTATAGAGCCCTGAACAGGCTGACGGTGCGGAACACATACCCTCTGCTGAGGATAGACGAGCTATTTGACCAGCTAGAGGGAGCCCACTGCTTCTTAAAGCTGAATTTGAGATCAGGATATTATCAGCTGCGGATTCAGGAGGAGGACATCCCGAATATGGCTTACAGCAGCCGATACGGGCTATATGAGTTCACTGTGAAGTCGTTAGGACTCACGAATGCACCATCAGCATTTATGAGCCTGATGAACCGGGTGTTCGAGCCATATCTCGACATCTTTATCATCGTCTTCATTGACGACATCCTCATCTATTCGAGGACGGAGGAGGAACATGCACGTCATTTGGCACTAACATTGGAGAAGCTTCGGGAGCACCGCCTGTATGTGAAGTTTAGCAAGTGTCAGTTTTGGCTAAAGTAGGTGGCTTTCCTGGGTCACATTATAGTGGAACTGGTCTAGCAGTAGATCCAGCAAAGATCCAGGTAGTACGGGAATGGCCACCGCTGAAGACGGCCACCGACGTGCGGAGCTTCCTAGGACTTGCAGGTTTTTACCAGAAGTTTGTACAGGGGTTTTCCTAGATATCCCTCCCACTCACATCCCTGACGAAGAAGGATATTACATTCATTTGGATGCCGCAGTGTGAGGAGGCCTTCTACGAGCTGAAGTGTCAGCTTACGACGGCCCCCATCCTTGCCCTTCCATCGGGAAAGGAAGGATTCCAGGTGTACACAGAAGCGTCATACTATGGGATGGGTGCCATTCTAATATAGAACGGACGCATGATAGCATACGCTTCCCGCTAGTTGATGAACCATGAGCAGAATTACCTGGTGCATGAATTGGAGATAGGAGCGGTTGTTTTTGCTCTAAATATTTTGCGGTACTACCTCTATGGCGTTTACTGCGACATATATTCAGATCACAAGAATCTGAAGTACGTAGATACGCAGAAGGAGCTGAACATTCGACAGAGATGCTGGGTGGAGTTCTTGTCCGACTACCAGTACACGATGCATTACCACCTAGGGAAGGCGAACGTGGTGGTTGACGCACTGAGCAGGAGAGATACCACGTTGGGAGCAGAGCCCCAGTTGATGGACATGGAGCTAGTACGGATGTTCGAGGACATGAAGATCTCCTTAGTATCCGAGGATGATCCGGAGCCTTATGAGGAGTACCTGGAGGCGATGAGTACCACATATGACATCCGAGACCGCATCATGGATGGGCAGACAAAGTGTACCAACCAAACATTGGAGGATCTTCTACGTCAATGCATTCTGGACTGTGAGAATTTGAAAATAACAGGAATTTTTATTTCCAAAAAACTGAGTATTACAAGGGTATTGCCTCCTTTATATAGACAAGGAGGGAAACAGTAAAATACAAATATACGATGTGGGACTAAATACAAATACACAATACTCAAGAGAGTTGGGCGGTCTGGGCGATCAGGAATATTGAGACCGCAGCGACCTCTGCGATCTGGAATGATATCGGGCGGTCACACGACAGGAGGAAGGTCTTGTGACAGAGGAGACTGTCGGACGGTTAGATCGTTGTGGCGAACACTCCCCCATAAGGGAGAGACCAGGAGGGCCATACCGCTTCTCTCCATAAGAAGCGATCTGGTATATCCGAGATGAACCGGCAGTCTTGTACTTGGAGACCGCTGAGACTGCTGGCTCTAGACTGCTTGGAGAGGCGGAATGATGCTGACCTTCACAATACGTGATCTCGCATACTTGAGGAGAAGTGGCGGTCTGATGCTAGGAGACCGCACAGACCGCGGTTATCAAACAGTTGTCTGATAGGGCTGGAGATCGCTGACCTTCATCTTGCACAATCTCGCATATCTGAGGAGCAGTGATCTGATTCTGGGAGACCACACAGACTGCTGACTCGAGACCGCGCAGCTTCAACTTATCTTTATCCGGCACGAACTGGTACATCAGAGGGGAAGCCGCGGTCTGATTGTTGGATACTTCACAGACCGCTGGCTTCAGATTGCGCGGCTTAAAACCTTTGAGACCGCTTGGCTTCAACATGGACTACAGGGAACCATGGGAGAGACTATTTCCGTTGGTCGAGTTCTCGTACAATAATAGCCACCAAGCTAGCATAGGCATGGCACCCTACGAGGCATTATATGGACGAAGATGCAGGACCCCATTATCTTGGATCCAGGATGAGGATCCCAAGGTGCTTGGCTCAGAGTTCGTGGAGGATATGGAGGTTCAGGTGAGGTTGATTCGAGACAGGATGATGGAGGACCAGAGTAGGCAGGCCAAGTATTACGATACGCGGAATCGTATGGTAGAGTCCTAGGTGGGAGATTGGGTATTCTTGAAGATACGTCTGATGCTTAGAGTCTCGCGGGTACGCAGGCGGAAGAAGCTCAGTCCGAGAAATATGGGACCCTATTGGATTCTAGAGAGGATCGGACCCTTGGGTTATAGACTGGAGCTACCGCCGGAGTTAGCGGGATTTGAAAGTGAGGTTAGATATTAAATTAACTCTAGAGCGGGGGGGGGGGTGAATAGAGTTTAAAACTTTTTCCCTCAGTTTTATTGCGGAATTAAAAATACTGATATATATATATATGTGTAGAGAGTGTTTTATAAAAAACTAAATAAAAACAAATAAAGAAATCAGCACGACAACAAAACACAGAAATTCACAGCACAGAAGACACAAGGAATTTTATAGTAGTTCCCCAATAACCTGGGTACGTCTACTCTTCTACCGCACTTGGTAGGATCCACTAGGAGGTTTGATCAGGTGCCCTCACACCAAGGTGATTTCGTTCAGGTGTCCACACACCACAATGCTTTTGATTAGGTGCTCAAAACTAATAGGATTTTTTGATCAGGTGTCTTGCCACCAAAGAGGTCAACTTTTGAAGGGAGTTTTAACCCTGTACAAGATGGGATAGAGAGGGGTTTAGATGTTCTTCTCTTTCAAGATGCTGAGAGATGACTCTAGTGGATGTATGTTGAAAAGAACTCCTCTGTCTGATATGAGATGTTTGATAGTTGATTTGCTGGAGCTTTTCTTGAAATAAATAATCTTCCTGTAGCTGATTAAACTGAGAGAACAAGTTCTGCAATTTGTTGTTGCTCTTTGAAGATCTGAAAGCTTGCAGCAGAGATCTGAGAGAATGATCTTGATGATGTTGTTCTCAAAAAATGAAGGTGCTGCATTGAGGAAGAAGAAGATCTGTATAAGCTTTTTCTAAAAATATTTCTTCCTGTTGCTTTTCTTTTTGTTTCTTGATCTGATTCTTGCAGCAGCAGAAATACTGAGAGGTGGTGTTGAAGATGTTCTCAGAAAAATGTTGCTAGAGGAGGAAGAAGATGAAGATCTATGTAATTTTGTTCTTCTGTTCTTCCTATATATTTCTCTCTTTGTTTTTCTGTTCAGAAAATTTGTTCTATGTTTTGTATGGATCTTGTCGTGTAAAAACTGCTGGTGATTTTATCTGCTATATCTTCTTCCTTATTTTCTTTTGAATCTCTGACAGACATTAATTGCAAATCCTTTATGTTAAGGAATATAATATATCTGAGAAGACATTCTGCGAACAGTACAACTGCAGCGCCGTTTGCCTTTTCCTTTTCCACGAAATGTCCTTTTCTGCTGGATGTCAACGACTATAACTTAAATAAATAAAATGAAATATATTTTCCTTACTTGATCTGATAGAAAGAGCCGTTGCTGTTACTCGATCTGAGTTCTGAGAATGAAATGATATAATCTTTCTGAAATTTCTAAACTTAAATAATAATTCTTTGATCTGAACAAAATTCGTCGAACGCAGATTCGTCGACCTCAAGATTTTCGTCGAACACAACATTTACTTCGTCGACCTCAAATGAATCTTGCTGGAATAATTAATTTTGTTGATCTGTGAGAACTTTCTTCGAACTGAAGGTATTCGTCGAACTCAGATTCGTCGACCGGAAGAATTCGTCGACCGATGTGCCTGCATAAAATCGTCGACCGCTGAGCTTGAACAAAATCGTCGACCGCTGAATATAATTAGTCGAGCGCTGCACTTAGACAAATTCTTCGACCGCTGAGACGGGTTGGTCGAGCGCAGAGCGTCTTTCGTCGAACGCAGAGAACATGTCGTTCGTTGAGCGCAGAATGCAAGCCGTTCGTCGAACGCAGATAGTCGTTCGTCGAACGCAGTGTGGAGTTCGTCGAACGCAGAATCTGAATGAAATCTTGAGTTCTAACAGCCTAAACTCTTGACCCATAAACTATACATTGGGGTCAACTTTGTCCTTAGTCAACATATAGTGATCCTAGCCCAAATCAGAAATAGGGTTGTTCCAACAATCTCCCCCTATTTGGGTTAGGACACTATTTGACAAAAATTGAAAATAATCAAACACTAATACAACAAAAACAACAGAGCATGAATATATCTGATATATTTTAAATATTTTATCAGATATAAAATGAGTAGTACTCTGAGTTTTGAAACATTTTAATGAAAATAAAAACTGAAAGAAATACAATCAGAACCTTTGATTTTCTCTGAATTCTGTCATCTGAATTCTGAAATTCTTATTTTGTTTGATTTTGTCTTGTTTTGAATTCTGATTTGTAACTGAACTGTATCTGCTTTGTAAATCAGCTTTCTAAATTTGATCTCAATCTTTATATTATGAATATGTTATCTGCTGCTTCTTTTAAATCCAAAACTATGTTCTGAATCTGCAAACAAATATATTCCGTATTCTAAACAGCTTTATAATTTTGTTTAGTTGTGCATGTAGCAATAACTGATACTGAATTTGCTATATCGAAATTCTTATTCTGAGCTGTATCTGCATCTGAACTTGATCAGAACTTTATCTGAATTTTTTTGAAACAGAAACTGCAAACAGCAAACTGCTGTGAGCTTTATCAAGCTTCTTCATACAACAACTCCCCCTGAGAGTGTCTCCCCCTGAGACTGGAGGTTCTTCAGCTTTCTCTCCTTGCCTAGTTTATAGAACAACTCCCCCTGAGTAACTGCATAAAATGGAGCTTGTTCATAAAAACTTCGCCCCCTGCCTAGTTTCAGGAAAGCCTGAAGTTAGGCCCCTTGAAGAAGGGACATTTGATGGAGGTAGGGAAGGATGCAAGATTGTCATTGCTATTGTTACTGCACAATAAAATAAAGATCAAGTGCAAAGGGAACTAGAAAGAGAAACAATTCTGTAGATATTCAGCTATAATAAAAAAATTATTAATGATGACAGACTGAAATAAAAAGCTTCAGAAAACTGAGTTCAATGAAGAGATGGGTAAGTAGAAAACTTATTTTTTATCAGATTGAATCTCCATCTATCATACCTAGCTGATTTATAAAGAAGATATGTTTCTTTTCATCCAAGGGCTTGGTGAAAATGTCAGCTCTTTGCAAAACAGTAGAGATGAATTGTAGGCAGATTTTGTTTTTATCCACATTATCCCTAAGGATGTGGTGCCTAATCTCTATGTGTTTAGTCCGACTATGGAGAACTGGATTTTGTGCTATAGATATTGCACTAGTGTTGTCACATAATATAATTGAATTATTTAAGTTGACCTGTGAGCAGCAACTGCCTGCAGCAATATATTCAGCTTCAGCTGTTGATGTAGACACAGATGTTTGTTTCTTACAAAACCAAGACACAAGCCTATCACCAAGAAACTGGCAAGTTCCTGATGTGCTTTTCCTGTCTACTCTGCATCCAGCATAATCTGAATCTGAGAATCCAGTCAATTCAAATTCAGATGTTGTTGGATACCAAAGTCCTAGATTAGGGCAGCCCTTAATATATCTCAAAATTCTTTTTAGTAAAATTAGATGAGATTCTTTGGGGTTAACTTGGAATCTAGCACAAATATAAGTAGCAAACATTATATCTGGCCTACTTGTTGTTAAGTAAAGTAATGAGCCAACAATTGCTCTATATACCTTATGAGCAACAGGTTTCCCTGATTTATCAGTATCAACAACATCATTAGAGGGCATGGGTGTTTTCATGGTGGAAGAATCAGACATACCAAATCTTTTCACTAATTCCTTAGCATACTTAGATTGGGATATGAAGATTCGATTTGGAGTCTGCTTCACTTGAAGACCAAGGAAGTATGATAATTCACCCATACTACTCATTTCAAATTTAGATTGCATCAGATTAGAATATCTTTTGCATAAGTTTGAATCAGTAGAGCCAAAAATAATGTCATCTACATATATTTGAACTAGTAATGTTTGATTTTTATGTATCCTGAAAAATAAAGTTTTATCTACTATGCCTCTACAGAATTTATTCTCTAAAATAAAACTAGTTAAGGTCTCATATCATGCTCTGGGAGCTTGTTTAAGACCATGGAGAGCTTTCTTAAGCTTAAATACAAAAGAGGGATGAGTTGGAGAGATGAAACCTGGTGGTTGTTCCACATAGACTTCTTCTTTGATTTCTCCATTCAGAAATGCACTCTTTACATCCATTTGATAAACCTTGAATTTCTTGTATGCAGCGAATGCAAGGAAAATACTGATTGCTTCTAACCTTGCAAATGGTGCAAAAGTTTGATCATAGTCTATTCCTTCTTCTTGTGAGTATCCTTGAGCTACTAGTCTAGCTTTGTTTCTCACAATGTTGCCATCTGCATCTAGTTTATTCCTGTAGACCCACTTAGTTCCAATCACTGGATGGTCTTTTGGTCTATGAACCAAATCCAAACTTTGTTTCTCTCAAACTGATTGGTCTCCTCTTGCATAGCAATGATCCAGTTGGGATCTTGTTCTGCATCTTGTAGGGATTGAGGTTCAATCTGAGAGAGAAAATAAGTATGCATCATATTCTGATTTACTTGATGTCTTGTTTGCACACCTGTTGAAATATCACCAATAAATTGAGATATTGGATGATCTCTAACTGTGATGTGATCAACAGTTGGAGTGGGTTTTGCAATAATTTCCACTTGGGGAATTTGTTCAGCTGCTATATCTTGTGGAGGATGATCTGCTGTTATCTGATTTAAACTGTCAGCAAAATCTGGGTGATTTTCCTCTTCAATTTCTTCAGCATTTAGCTGTATAGGATTTTGAAATTCTTCTTTATATAGAGCTAATTGATCTAGCTGCTCACATAGTGTAGGTACCTGCAAATTTTCTATGGTAGAAGAATTCTTCTCCTTGTAAAACATATTAGTTTCATCAAAGGAAACATACATAGATTCATCTATTTTAAGAGAAGATTTGTTATAAATCCTATATGCTTTGCTGATTAAAGAATAGCCTAAGAAAATTCCATCTTCAGATTTTGGTTCAAATTTCCTAAGGTATTTCTTATCATTATTGTGAACAAAACAACAACAGCCAAATGCTCTAAAATAGTTAAATTTGGGTTTCTTCCCTTTAAGTAATTCATAAGGAGTCTTACCCTTAAGTTTGTGTATCAAACTTCTATTCATTACATAGTTTGTTGTGCTAACAACCTCTACCCAAAAAGATAGGGGCAAATTAGCATCTGCAAGCAATGTTCTTGCTGATTCAATTAGAGTTCTATTTTTCCTTTCAACTACCCCATTTTGTTGAGGAGTTCTAGGAGCTGAGAAGCAATGCCTGATACCTTCCTTCTCACAGAATTCTTGCATGAGAAGAGACACAAACTCAGTGCCATGATCACTTCTGATCAATGCAACTACTGTAGAGTACTCAATCGTTATGCTCTTAAGAAAGTCTGTAAGAACTTTAAAGTTATCTGACTTTTCTCTCAAAAAGAACACCCAAGTGAATCTAGAGAAGTCATCTACAATAACTAGAGTGTAAGACTTCCCCCCTAAACTCTTTGTTGCTATAGGTCCAAAAAGGTCCAAATGTAGTAAATATAAGATTCTAGGTGAATCACTTTTAGATAATGATTTAAAACTACTTTTAGTTTGCTTGCCTAGTTGACATGCCCTACAAAGACCTTCTTTCTTATATGAACCTAAAGGTAAACCTCTAACAAGATTGTCCTTAGATAATTTAGCAATGGTCCTAAGGTTTACATGTCCTAATCTCTTATGCCAAAGTTCACTAGGTTTGCTTAACTCATTAAATAAACAAATTTCCGATTTAGATGAATTGAAATTCACTAAATAAATGTTACCTTTCCTAATACCTGATAAAATAATAACATTATCAGAAGATATAATAAGGCATTTTAATTTATTAAAGGTTATTTGATACCCTTCATCACATAATTGACTTATGCTGATAAGGTTATGCTTCAGTCCCTTGACATAAGCTACCTCTTTGAAGGTGACTTCTCCAACCTTGACTTTTCCATAGCCTTTTATTTGTCCATTGTTGGAGTATCCAAATATTACTTTTGATCCAAGCTTTGCCTTGTAGTTGTTCAGGTTGGCCTTGTTTCCTGTCATATGCTTTGAGCAGCCACTGTCCAAATACCATTTTTCATTTATTCTTGGACAGCTGTGTACCTGCAAAAACAGAAAAACAACCTATTTATTCTTGACCCAGATTACCTTGGGTCTTTTTGCATTTCCACAAAAATCTGAAATAAAAGACATTTCAGGTTGGTCCTTGTAACCTTATGGATGATATCTCCTTGGAGGTATTATCCATTCAGTGAAAGGATTCTTATAATGTTAAGAATAAGAATTGTTCAAATTCTCTGTATAGTTTCTGTTCGATGAACTGGACTGAGTTCGTCGAGCCCCGTTCATATAATGGCTATATTGAAAATCTGTCTTCAGAGTTCGTCGAGCTCCGTTCGACAAAGTGGATACATTTCGTCGAGCTTCGTTCGACGAATTCTGCTGAATTCTGCTATTCGCGACAGTCTTACTTGAAATGTTTTTATTTATTCCTACAACCTCCTTGCTCTTAGCAGAGATGAATTTTATAGGTGTAGATAATATGTTCTTCTTAATCAGATGTGGCTCACTTGATGAAAAACACAAGCCTAGTTTGCTATTAAGTCTAGCATTTACTGTGCTTGTTATGTCCATCAGTTTGATGCTTCTCCTATTTAGGGATTCTTCAAATTCCTTAGCCTTAGAAAGTTTATTCTCAATGAGAATAATTTGTTCTCTAGAGGCAGCTAATCTTTCTTAAGATTTACATTCTCTTCACTTAACTTATTCATTTCAGCTAGCATACTTCTGAGTGAGATTATTTCTTTCTCAGATTTGAGTAAGTCTAAGCAAAGAACCTTGAATTCAGCTTTGAATTCAACTGAAGTAAAATCAAAGTTAGATATTACCTGATCTGCATCATTTTCTGCTTCTAGTTCTGATCCTTCTTCATCATAATTGTTGGCTGCGGCATTGATTGTCATCATGCAGAAGTTCTTCTCTTCTTCTTCATCATCATCATCATCAGAAGAGCTGGATATAGAAGCACTTCTTGACTCTCTGCCTGAGTCATAAATTGCCATCAGGCACTGATCATTTTCTTTTGATTCTTCTTCATCATCTAAAGAGCTGGATGACTGTTCAGATTCTGTTTCACTCTAGGTTTCTGCTACAAATCCTCTTCCCTTCTTTTTGTGCTTGTGGGAGGAAGATTTGCTGGAGTGTCTTCTTTCCTCTTTTTCAGTTCTCTTCTCCTTCTTCTGATTTTCTAGACAATCTGGCAGAATATGTCCAGGTTTCCTGCAGCCATAACAAACAATATCTTTAGAATTTGACTTGTCATACCATGGCTTTTCCCTTGATCTGGAGTCCTTCTTTCTGAAATCCTTCTTGGCCATCTTGTAGAACCTTTTGGCTAGAAGATTCATGAACTCATCTCTTGGAGCTTTTTCTTCTTCTTCAGCTGCTTTGAAAGTTATGTTCCTTTCTTTCTTTATTGCTGGAGATGAAGTGGATTGTTCAGCTTCTCTGGACTTGATGAGCTGCTCATAGGATTTGAGCTTGCCCAACAATGTTTCAGTAGAAATCTCATTGAGGCTTTTGGCTTCCTTGATTGGCCAGATTCTAGAATCCCATGTGCTGGGGAAGCACATTTAGATCTTGTCATTGACCTCAGTGATAGTGATCACTTTTTCCAAGATCTTCAGCTCATTTATTATGAGGCTGAGCCTATTATACATATCAGCAACACTTTCAGATTCTCCTTTCTTGAAATTATCATATTGAGAAATGAGATGGGGCCTTCTGTCCTTCCTTTCATCAGCAGATCCCTCAACCATATTGTTGAGAGAAATCCATATTTGTCATGCTGAGGTGCATTCCACCACTCTTTGAAAAATGTCATCAGACATTGTTTGAGCCAGAATGTTCATGGCTTTTGCATCAGCAATCCTTTGCTTTTTCTGTGGTTCTGTTCATTAAGGAGGTGGGACAGCAGTGTTGTTAGTTGTGGTGTCAGCACTGGTTGTTGCTGTGGGAGCTGGAGGTCCTGTCAAAATCACATTGAAGATTTCCTCATCAATAGAATTCATGTATAACCTAATCGTTGCTTTCCATAGTGCAAACTTACTAAGATTGCACATAGGAGGTTTTATTGTGGAATTAAAAATACTGATATATATGTGTGTAGAGAGTGTTTTATAAAAAAACTAAATAAAAACAAATAAAGAAATCAGCACAACAACAAAACACAGAAATTCACAGCACAGAAGACACAAGGAAATTTATAGTAGTTCCCCAATAACCTGGGAACGTCTAATCTTCTACCACACTTGGTAGGATCCACTAGGAGGTTTGATCAGGTGCCCTCACATCAAGGTGATTTTGTTCAGGTGTCCACACACCACAGAACTTTTGATCAGGTGCTCAAAACCAACAGGATTTTTTGATCAGGAGTCTTCCCACCAAAGAGGTCAACTTTTGAAGGGAGTTTTAACTCTGTACAAGATGGGATAGAGAGGGGTTTAGATGTTCTTCTCTGTCAAGATGCTGAGAGAAGACTCTAGTGGATGTATGTTGAAAAGAACTCCTCTGTCTGATATGAGATGTTTGACAGTTATTTGCTGGAGCTTTTCTTGAAAGAAATAATCTTCCAGTGGCTGATTAAACTGAGAGAACAAGTTCTCCAATTTGTTGTTGCTCTTTTGAAGATCAGAAAGCTTGCAGCAGAGGTCTGACAGAATGATCTTGATGATATTGTTCTCAGAAAATGAAGGTGCTGCTTTGAGGAAGAAGAAGATCTGTATAAGCTTTTTCTGAAATTATTTCTTCCTGTAGCTTTTCTTTTTCTTTCTTGATCTGATTCTTGCAGCAGCAGAAATACTGAGAAGTGGTGTTGAAGATGTTCTCAGAAAAATTCTGCTAGAGTAGGAAGAAGATGAAGATCTGTGTAATTTTGTTCTTCTGTTCTTCCTGTATATTTCTCTCTTTGTTCTTCTGTTCAGAAAATCTGTTCTATGTTCTGTATGGATCATGTCGTGTAAAAACTGCTGGTGATTTTATCTGCTATATCTTCTTTCTTATTTTCTTTTGAATCTCTGACAGACATTAATTGCAAATCTTTTATATTCAGGAATACAATATATCTGAGAAGATATTCTGGGAACAGTACAGCGGCAGCGCCGTTTGCCTTTTCCTTTTGCACGAAATGTCCTTTTCTGTTGGATGTCAACGGCTATAACTTGAATAAATAAAAGGAAATATATTTTCCTTACTTGATCTGATAGAAAGAGCCGTTGCTGTAAGTCGATCTGAGTTCAGAGAATGAAATGATATAATCTTTCTGAAATTTCTGAACATAAATAATAATTCTTCGATCTGAATAAAATTCGTCAAACGCAGATTCGTCGACCTCAAGATTTTCATCGAACACAACATTTATTTCGTCGAACTCAAATGAATCTTGCTGGAATAATTAATTTTGTTGATCTGTGAGAACTTTCGTCGAACTGAAGGTATTCATCGAACTCAGATTCGTCGAACAGAAGTATTCGTCGACCACTGAGCCTGGCTAAAATCGTCGACCACTGAGCTTGAACAAAATCGTCGACCGTTGAATATAATTAGTCAAGCGCTGCACTTAGAAAAATTCTTCGACCGCTGAGACAGGTTCGTCGAGCACAGAGCGCCGTTCGTCGAACGCAGAGAACATGTCGTTCGTTGAGCGCAGAACCCAAGCCGTTCGTCGAATGCAGAGAGCTTGTCGTTCATCGAACGCAGATAGCCATTCGTCGAGCGTGGTGTGGAGTTTGTCGAATGCAGAATTTGAATGAAATCTTGAGTTTTAACAGCCTAAACTCTTGACCCATAAACTATACATTGGGGTCAACTTTGTCCGTGGTCAACATATAGTGATCCTAGCCCAAATAAGAAATAGGGTTGTTCCAACAGGATTGCACGACGTCTTCTACGTCTCCTCACTTAGGAGTGCTCTAATACGGCCAGAGCAGCAGATATCTACTACAAAGGGGCCGGTAGATACTGATCGGTCAGTTAACCTAGAGCCGGTCCAGATAGATGACACGGAGATGTGTGTCCTGCGGCGCAAAAAGGTTCCGTTGGTCAAAGTCCTATGGAGGAATCATGGACAGGTGGAGCATACTTGGCATCCATTGGACTTGATGCAGAAAAAGTTTCCATAGCTCTTTACGACAGGTATAACTTAATTTTTGTTTGGGATGTTACATTTAATCACTTGCTATAGGAACCCCACATGCCTAACCTGAATTTCGGGAATGAAATTTTTATTTTTAAGTATTGGGATTTGTAACATCCCCCAAACAACTAGACCCTCAAGTTGGTTTTGTCATGACCAGTTCATGATAAAACAATAGGAAGAGCTTAAGATCATGTGAACTTAGGTAAGAAGGTCAAAACCCAAGTTGTCTACAAATAGTAATTTTTAGGTATCAAGCCTAGGGTTGGACTTTAGGGCCTCACCTTGATCTCTTAACCCCACCATAACATCCCTAACCCATTAGGGGTCCCCTTAGAGAACCAGGGACCCATTGGGGTCAACTAAAGAGGCCAAATTGACCAAAGTCAACCCTAACCCGAAATCGGTCAAAGTAGCTGAATTAGGTCTAATTGACCTCCACCATGCCAAATTTACCTTGCCCCTACCCTTATAGGAATACTAGGGACCTAATGGACCAAAATGCCACTTTATGGGGCCTCCAATTTGGCCGATTTTACCAGAGTCAACCCTAGCCCAATTTTGGTCAAAGTGACTTATTAAGGTTCAATTGACCCTCACCTTGCCAAAATAACCCTACCTAGACCTTCCTAACCATTAAGGGAGGACAATGGGTGAATAGCCACCAATTGGGGGTCAAGCCAAATGGTCAATTTGACCAAAGTCAACTCTACCTCAAATTTAGGTCAAAACGACCTATGTTGACCTAATCAAGCCCAATCCTCTTAGGCTAGACTCAATTAAGGTGGTCCACCACCTAGTGGGCTTGGAAATTACTGAAATTGCCATTCAATTTCAAAGGGGCCGGCCAGGAGAGTGAAAGCTCCCAAAATGGTGGAGAGAGAGAAAGGGGGTTAATGACATTCATGTCCAAAGGAGGCCAATTGAACTCCCCATTGATGGGGATTCACCTCCTCTGGCAGTTGCAAAGAATTTGGAGCATTTTCCAGCTCATATAGGGGTTGAATCAAGGGGAAATCAAGGTGGCCGAAAATCACCATTAATGGTGATAATGGCAATTGATGGATTGGCCCCTCCTCTTCTCCAATTCAACCCTTTAACATCTTCAGAGGTCGGAGAGGAGTAAAACCCCACAATCACCAGAAGAAATCGGGCTCTCCAAGTGCAAAAGAGGCATGGCACCAAAAGCTCAAGCTCCGCCAATGGCAACCCACCGGAACTCGTGATCTCAGGCCACCACAAAGGTCTGATCCTCCCTCCCCTAGTGCTAGATCCTCATCTGGTTTGGGGCTTTATTCTAGCCAAATAGGGCTCGAATCAAGCTCCCGAAAGGGCTCGTTTCGAGCACTCTTTCCCCCGCTAGAACTAACCTTTCCGGCCACCGCCGTCCGGCCAACCACCCCTAATCGCCGGCCTCCACCTCAACGGAGGTGGTGGTGGCATTGGTCGGCCGGGGCGGCGCTCATGTGGCCGTGAAAATGGGGTGTAAGATGGCCCATGCATGGGAAATTGGGACCGTTGGCTCACCGTTGAAGACGACTCGATGTCGTCGATTTTGCGCCATGATCTGTGTTGTGTGATGCATTAAATGATTACATGATTATTTCATTTCTGTCACATATTATGCAGTGTTTTGAATAAATTGTAGAAAATACATAGGCCCCTCTGATGAAAAGTGGCCAACACCAAAGTTGTATCCCTTGGTGTGTACTTTAATGTAAAATTTATTTCAGCCCAAAAGGAGCAATGTAGCTCCATGTAGGGACATTTTGGTAGGACTGGTCCATAGAGAAGGACAACCACTATTTCTTGAATAACTATTGATAGGGAAATGTGATGAGTCCCATTTATATACACATATTTGGAGTCATCTGGGCTTATTTTCATGCATATGCACTTCACTTTCAGTCTTTTATTGCTTATATTTCACTTGAACACATTTCTTCACAAAGTGCACTCTTTGATCCCGCTTTGGTGTGCAATTGCGCGCTATGTTTATTGGGGGTAAGCACATCGTGCTCCCCAACCCTTTTTCTGTATTTGGATTGAGCTGGAAGGGTATTCCCAGCTGTGTGATTGATATTTGGTGCTGTGCAGGAGGGTAGAACATCCATTTTGCCCAGATTTCATGTCTGCATGAATCGCACGGTCGTGCGTTTTCTTGATGCACGGTTGGCTGCGATCGTGCGCGTTCATTTGCGGCCCAAAACAGCATTCTGAATTTGGTCATGCGTTTTATCGCTCGGTCGTGCGTTTGGTCGTGCATGAACAAATTCTGTAATCTGTTCTATTTAAACTGCGATTTTTAGGTTTTTGAGGCCGATTTTGTTCCGCGTTTTCTTCCGTCGGAAGGGGCGACAGCTCCGTTATCTTCCCTTCTTCCTCCACCTTTTGCCAAGGCCACCTCACATCATCCAAGCGCTTCAAGGAGAGGATTCTACACTCATCCTCATCGCCAAGCTAGGAGTGCTTCACAGCGGGCGTGGCCGGATTGTAGTTTACCGGAGAAGACGGGTCCATTGGGAGGATGTGACAGTCCTCCTCTACCCCGGACGATAGCTGGCACCGAGCTAGGACGCGGATTGATAACCCGACGATTCCTACCGAGAATCTACAGCAAGCCTCCGGATTCGGTCGTATCTCTTGCATTTTTCTCTTCATAGGTTATTGTTGCTTGCAGTGTAATCTTCTAGTTTATGATGTGTACTCTGCACTTGCTTTAATTTGTATTTCATTGTTAAGCAATGATATCATTTGTGTATGAGTGCTTGAGGTGAGCTCTTGTTGTGATTTTATGATGATGTTTGTACTCTACACTAGCAATTGCTATGTGTGAGCATTGTGACGAGGTGCTTGCGACCCTCATTCCACCGGTGTGATTCACTCCATCTGCAAGCCTTCTCTTCCATCAACCTAGTGAAGCATGGCATAGCGGCCTGTGTAATCCATTCGCCTAACGAAGCAGCGCGCTCAAGGTCTGCACAGTTCAATTCCGCTTTCCTACTCGTTCAGTCTCCATCCCGCCAAGCGAAGCATTGCATAGGAGTAGTTTTAGTTGTTTTTCTTTATTTTCCACAACCAAATCAACCCCCCTCCGCATTCCATCCGACCAAAGGACTTCGATCTCAAGTCCTTCCTCAAACGTTAACTCCACCTTACTGTGTTCCTTGAGAGATTCGATACTTGGGGATTTACTTCCTCATATTATTACTTGACAATGACCGGTTCACTGCCGTTTCGTGCCGCAGTCTTGCTACCGCCTATAGCGGTGTGCTAGATTTGCGCATCATGTTTTTGGCGCTATTGTTGGGGAACACAGACGTGTGAGTTTTCTGGAGAGGTAGAATCAGAGATTAAAGCCCTTCCATTTGTGTATTGCATCCTTTTGTTTTATTTCTTCTTATTCTATTTTACTGTTTATATTAGGTTGCTCTAGTAAATTTTTGTTAGGTGTAGTATTTTGCACAATAGTGTATTTATTTTTGAAATATTTTATCTTCACACTATGTGGGCTTCATTCAATATTCGTTGGCGTTGGTGTGAAGATATTTCTCATGCTAGTGATAGATGCCCATCGGGAGATAATAGCCCTAGCACTCAAGGCCCAGCATATGGAGCAGCGACTTCGTCTGGTACTCAATATGGTGCGCATAAGTCCTATGGCTATTCTGCCGAGCCTTTATTGTCATACTTCTTTTCGGCTTCAGCACCTGCTGTGCCAAAGAAGCCTGTAAGGCAGTGCTTGTTTTGTCAGAGCACGGATCATGCCTTGAAGGATTGTGCTGTCTATCTTCGCCAAGTGGACGAGGATGATGAGCCGGATATCCGGATCATCCTGACTCTTACTTCTGGCAGCACACCTTCAACATCTGGTTATGTGTCTGTGCCACCTTCACATTTTGAAGGGTATGGCATGGACACAGTCACCAGATGTGTAGCTGATCTAAGTTCTGACATGGCTGAGCCCATCTCACCTGTGCATATATCACCATGCGTTGATTCAATTCTTTGTGAGGACACGGTGCTTGACATTTATCCAAGCACTATTCCTCCCCCTGTTGTGCATACTACATTCGTCTCTGACGACATTGTTGAGGATGTGTCGTAGGATGAGGCCGGTGATCTATGTGTTATGCCTGCTCCTATGGAGGAGGACAACCTTCTAGGTGAAGAGGAGCTTTCCTCAGCACCAGTGGAGGAAGTCCAATTCTTGGGCATGGCCACTGTTGATCCCGCCGAACCTTGTAGCATTGATGACAATGCAAACATTATTTTACTTTCCCAACCTAATGGGAGTGAGACCGGGACAACTCCCCCGCTTGATTTTTATTTAAGTCATTCTTCTTATTTATTTCTTGATCCCCCTTATAATTAGAGTCCAATCCCTTACTACAAAATTGTGATGATATGTATTTACTGTTATTTTGACTTAATAGATTTTTCGAAATTTTGTGGTGTCCATATCATAAGGGGATTCTATACTTCATGTTTAATTTCATACTGGGTCAATGTTGAGGAAAATTATAATAAATGTCAATTAAAAAAGGAAAAATATGATCCTCTGGATTTAGTCTTAGAATATCATGATAGACTCCTAGTAATAATTTTGAGTCAGTTGGATGAATATTTGGGATACCTACCCTTATGCAACTCATATAACTCATTTGGTCTGCGTATAGTAAAACTGTAAAACTTGAGTAATTTATGGATCATTAGGTGGGAATGGAAGGTAGATGGTGTACCTAGTCTGTTAGAGAGGATGTGAGGTCACCATTATGGGTCTATATGTTGGGTGTACCAGATTAGCTAGTGGGTAAGGTCGTGTTCGGGACCGACGAAAGATCATCTTTCCCTTAAAAGGTCATAAAATACGTTGGGTAATCCAAGAGTAATGATAAGAAGGGTATACTTATGGGTGGTCACTAATAACATTAAGTGCCTTGGGAAGGGAGCTTTGGGGTTTCATCCCATTATAGTTTCTAGTACCGTAGCGAGCCCCTCACTAGGTAGTCCAGGGGAAGTCCATGGTTAACCCTAAAGTGTAGGAATAAATGGAGGTGCAAGATTAACTTAATAATGCACACACCCAAACTCCATGGTTAATAAGGCTAGTTAGGTTTGATCTTACGAGCGGTAGGATCGGTGGTTTTTAGCACGGACGGGTTAGTCTGACGAGCCGGCGGCTTAGAAGGTTATTGTGTCGGACAGGTTAGTCCGAGAAGCTTAAGGCTCGGAGATAGATGGTAACAAATTGTATGTGCATACAAGTGGTGGGTCATTAGTGTTGATGGTCGTCGCACCGACATTGATACTTTGGCTCGGTAAGTGTGGTAAACACTTTACCAAATAAAAGTATGGTGGAGTAGCCAGTAAGAGTACGCAGGAGCTTTGTTGTTGTATTCTTAGCTTTGAGGCGTACGATAGGTCTAGTTTAGGTAGTGCAGATACCAACCTAGATGTGGGCGAGGCCCAACCCACCTCTTTTGTTTGCCACTACGGAAGTATCCTAGGAGTTTTGCTAGCTCCAAATAAGTGGGAACTAAAGGTCTGTGCGCATAGAGTCGTAGTGTGTGAGTTGCACTTGTATGAACATAACATTAAACTGCATTCCTTGCATGACATAGCATAAAATTGCATTTCAACCCTTTCCCCTATCGTATAAATTGGTTATGGGACTTTTTATATGATAGGCCGTGCTAAACGATCCCTTGGTCTATAGGTTTGTGTGGGCATTCCTATAAATTTAGGTTACTTATTCTTATTACTGTTTTCATTAGTGTCTTTCTTTACAATTGCTTAACTAATAACTACTGCTTACTTGCTCTTGTTTTACACCCCACTGCTTTACACATTGCACTATATATTGCTTACTAATAGACCCTTCCGTAGTTAGACTCATTGTCACCTGCTTTTGATTATACCCCTTGATGTCCTCCGCTTCATCCTTCCTGCACGATGCGTAGGAGTCACCGGGGGAGGGGTGGGGGATTGGCTTAGTATTTTGACTAACGGTCGGTGGGCATTATCATTTTAGGGGACCGAGGAGATGTTGCAGCACCAGAGGTCAGCGCAGATGGAGGCGGGGTAGTCTAGCACGGGAGCACCGATGACAGGATCCGTGAGTGTCTTCTTAGTTTTAGTATATTATGCTTCCGCGAGTGAAATTGTAGTGAGAAATTGATGTACAGGGCATGCGCCCTTCTACTGTTATCTTTAATTCAGTTATTTCATGTGGACATCTTTTATTCTAGATATTATATTTCATGCGATGTGGACTTACTTCTAAAAGTTTGTTTATGCTTACTTCTTTTGTGATCGATATGGCTGGCAGAATTGGCGTCTTGTAGTGGTGACCTTCCCGAGTGATGGTGCCACCGCATAGCGGCGGTTCTGGGCATAAGACCCGGGTTTTTGAAAGAAAAAAAAATGGGGTCTTACAAAACATAAATTGTATTACTATTAATGACAAATTGGCATGGACATTATTCCACATGGGAGCCACACACTCCTTTATGACCAGAGAGTTTATCAAAGACCTAGTTAGAGTTATATTCTTTGAAGGTCTATCTATTGTGGTTCGTTTACCTAACAGATCATTAATTCATTCGATGACAAAATGTTCATTAAAGATGACCTTGGAAGGCGATACATTCAATGTCACCATGACCATTCTGGATATTCCAAACTTAGACCTTATCTTTGGAATGGATTGGCTTGCTCAACACAAACCACAGATCAACTGCAAAGCCAAAATAGTTACTCGAAATCCATTGTCTAGCATTGCGTTTATGTTCAAAGGTATTGAGCATGCATCATGTATGCTTTTGACTTCTGTAAAGGTAGTCAAGGCATAAAACATGGCAATGCGGTGTTCATGGTCTTGTTTAGTCTTTTTGAAAATATGCTAGACTTAGACGCAGTAGCAGTAGTTAATGAATTCTTTGACGTGTTCCTTCAGAAGTTGCAGGTTTTCCACCGCAATGGGAAGTGGAGTTTACTATTGATTTAGTACCTAGGGCTTGACCTGTAGCTAGGAGCCCTTACCGAATGGCTCCAAACGAATTGGCAGAATTGCAAGTATAGTTGCAAGAATGGATAGACTTAGGGTTTGATCTCCAAAGTTCCTCACCTTGGGGAGCTCTAGTACTATTTGTTAAGAAGAAAGATGGTAGCTTGAGGTTATGCATTGACTATAGAGAACTGAACAAGCTAGCAGTCCAGAATACCTACCCACTCCCTAAGATTGATGAACTATTTGATCAACCTCGAGGAGCTCATGTATTTTCCAAGCTAGACATACGATCGGGATATTATCAATTGGGTATTAGTGAATTGGACATCTCAAAGACAACATTTAACTCCCGGTATTGTTGGTATGAGTTTACTATGATGCCTTTCAGCCTCACCAATGCTCCTTATGTATTCATGCGCCTAATGAATCAAGTGTTCAATCCATTAATTGATGTCTTCAAGATTGTCTCCATTGATGATATACTAGCCTATTATAAGGATGAGGAGACCCGTATCGAGCCTCTTCAAATGGTGTTATGAAAATTTTAGTAACATAAATCTTTTTCCAAGTTTAGTAAGTGTGAATTTTGGTTGAAAGAAGTACATTTCTTGGGACACATAATCAGTGGTGATGGGTTACCTGTTGACCCAGCAAGGATCCAAGCCATGAAGGATTGATTTGCTTAAAAGTTGTCTAGCGATGTCCGAAGATTTCTCAGATTAGCTGGTTATTACCGATGATTGTTGGAAGGATTTTCTAAAATAGCCCCACCACTTACTGTACTGACTAAGAAGGATACTCCTTTGTTATAGACATTAGCTTGCGAGGACGCTTTCTCCACATTAAAGGAACGGTTGACATTGGCTCCTTTTCTTGATCTACCTTCGGGAAAAGAAGGATTCCAGATTTATTCTAATGCGTCACTAATCAGAATGGGTGTTGTACATATGCAGTATGAACGAGTTATAGCTTATGCTTCCAGACAGTTTAATAAGCATGTGAAAATTTACCCTACTCATGATTTATAGTTGGGGGCAGTTGTTTTTGCATTTAAGATTTGGAGGCACTATCTATATGGTGTGAGGTGTGAGATTTTCTCTTATCATAAGTGTCTAAAGTTCATTTACACTCAGAAGTATCTAAACCTGAGACAAAGGAGATGGATCAAATTCATGTGTGATTATGATTTTGATCTTCACTATCATCCTGTAGAAGCAAACATTATCGCTGACACTTTGAGTAGGAGGCACCCAGTCTCTAATAGTTTCATGAGATTATTGTACATGGAGATTATCCCTGTCCGCAAAGGTGGCATTCCTTCTTTTGGGGAATACTTGTTTTGTATAGAGGTTCGTTGCGACATGCGTGATCATATTAGAGGAGCGCAAAAAGAAGATTCGATTTCTGCGGCAGTAATCCCAAGGATTCATGAAGATTCTCAGGGAGATTACCGTTTGATTGATGGATTACTTTACTTCCGTGATCATTTATATGTTCCATGTGTTGGGAGCATTCGAGAAGAATTGTTGAAGGGGGCCCATAGCACTAAGTTCTCAGTACATCCGGGGATAGTTAAGATGTACATAGACTTAAATATTCAAACCAAAAATGTACCGGGGCAACACTTACTCAAGTTGGAGAAGGTGGAAGAAAACTGTTGGGTGGTCAGTTGCATTGAGCTACGACTGAAGGGGTAAGAGAGGGAGAAAACAGATGGTCGCGAGTAGATATAGGAAATATGTCGCCGGGAGGTGGTGCAGTGTTTTCCAGAAAAGAGGTTCAGGAGGCTCAGGAAAAGAGGTTCAGGAGGCTCAGGAAAAGAGGTTCAGGAGCCTCCGGAAAAGAGGTTCAGGAGGCTCAGGAAAAAAGGCTCAAGAGGCTCCAGAAAAGAGGTTCATGAGGCTTAGGAAAAGAGGTTCTGGAGGCTCCGAAAAAGAGGTTCAGGAGGCCCAGGAAAAGAGGTTCAGGAGGCTCCAGAAAAGAGGTTCAGGAGGCTCAGGAAAAGATGTTCAGGATTCTCCGAAAATGAGGTTCAGGAGGCTCAGGAAAAGAGGTTCAGGAGGCTCAGGAAAAGAGGTTCAGAAGGCTCCGAAAAAGAGGTTCAAGAGGCTCTGGAAAAGAAGTTCAGGAGGCTCAGGAGGCTCAGGAAATGAGGTTCAGGAGGCTCAGGAAAAGAGGTTCAGGAGGCTCAGGAAAAAAGGTTTAAGAGGCTCCAGAAAAGAGATTCAGGAGGCTCCAGAAAAGAGGTTCATGGGGCTCCAGAAAAGAGGTTCAGGAGGTTCAGGAAAAGAGGTTCAGGAGGCTACAGAAAAGAGGTTCAGGAGGCTCAAAAAAAGAGGTTCAAGAGGCTCCGTAAAAGAGGTTCAGGAGGCTCCAGAAAAGTGGTTCCGGAGGCTCAGGAAAAGAGGTTCAGGAGGTTCCAGAAAAGAGGTTCAGGAGGCTCCGAAAAAGAGCTTCTGGAGGATCAGGAAAAGAGATTTAGGAGGCTCTGGAAAAGAGGTTCTGGAGGCTCCGGAAAAGAGGTTCAGGAGGCTCCCCGGTCTAAAAAACTGAGACCACTCTAGTCACCGGCTAGGGGCTCGAAACTCTTCGAAGTCCCATTTTTCTAGTACCACTGCCCCTCTATTTATAGATGTGGGGGCCTGACCAAACGGGTAGGTCTAAAAATAATGGGCTGCCCAGAACCGCTTAGATCGTTCGAACCTGCTGAGATTGTACGGACCTACTGAGATTGTCCAAACCTACTGAGATAGTCCGGACCTGCTGAGATCTTCCGGACCTGCTCAGATCATCCGGTCCTGCTGAGATAGTCTAGATCTGCTTAGTTCGTCGGGACCTGCTGAGATCGTCTGGACCTGCTGAGATCGTCCGGACCTACTGAGATCATCCGGACCTGCTGGGATCATCCAAACCTGCTGAGATCGTCCGGACCTGCTGAGATCGTCCGGACCTGCTGAGATCATCCGGACCAGCTGGTATCATCCAAACCTGCTGAGATCGTCCGGACCTGCTGAGATCGTCCGGACCTGCTAAGATCATCCGGACTTGCTGAGATCATCCGGACCTGCTGAGATCATCCGGACATACAGAGATCGTCCAGACCTGCTGAGATCGTCCGGAAATGCTGAGATCATCTGGACTTGCTTAGATCGTCCATACCTGCTGAGATTGTTCGAACCTGCTGAGAACTTTCGGACCTGAAAAAAGTCAGCTTGGAGGGCATCACTAGTTTCCGGGTAAACATGATCCCCACATTTTTTCTGTTAGAACAAAACATACCCACAAGATTCGACATCCACCTTTTTTGTTAGGACAAAACATGTGTATAAGAAGTGTATGTACCTGTTGGAACTTGCTAATGCCTGAAGAGAACTTGCAAATGTTTACTTTCTCTTCTACAAAGGAAGAAAGTGAAAGCATATATAAAAGAAGCTTTTACTTGAGTACCTGAGGACAACTCGCGGATACCTGCTTACCTCCATAAAAATGTAGTCAAAGTAGGTAAAAAATTAAAATATTACGGGAGTACTTTAAGATAACTCGTGAGCACCTGTTTCTATCTACAAATGATACAAGAACAGGTATATATATAAGATTATGTATTTAAAGAGAGCTATGTACCTATAGTAACTTGTTGGCACCTTCTTTCTTCCTGTACTAGAAGAGGTAAGAGATAAACATTCATAAATGAAATGTTCTGAGTACCTCAAGAAGATTTGTTGACATTTGTTTCATCCTTGTACTTAAAAATCATAGGGAATAATCATTTGATTTATAGAAGAGACATGAACACCCATTAACAACCACTTGCTTTGGTGTTTTGATAAAATGATATATCTATTCTGATGAAATGAGACAACACTCATGTCTGCGGAAGGAGAAAGCCAACATTCTGATATCTTCATCTTCACATGCTCCCAAAAATATGAGTATGAAGCTAGATGATTATTTACTTGTCAATAATAATGTTGCTAATGATATCACGTCAGTTGATGCCCAACTCGATATACGATTTGAGAAATCTGAAGTCATAAATAGATTAATCATGAAATCCCAAAGTCCAGAAATCCAAAAATCCAGGAATCCCGACATGAAGAAAATATGGGATTTTATGGTGCCTGAAGAATTAGTACCCACCAAATAATTGCTTGTTTATTTTGTAGTGCATTGTGGTATATACTAAAATTAGTCAATTTTTCTTGCGAGTAATATCACACCATCAAACATCAGTTGTTAGTTTTCTATAATGACCAATCCATTATCAAATGAAATCATCTATATTCGAGCAAAGCAAGTCGATTAACTCGACAAAATGTCAAGGCAATCAAGGAAAATCATCACAGAGTAAGAGAGAGAGTGAGGGCGGTGTTGGGCTACCACTACACATCTGTGAATAATTCTAGCGAAATGTGGTCTTAGTGGGTGTTACGAACCGAGAGAAAAATCAGAGGTGGTATATCCACCCGTCATATCAAACAACAGAGGTGGTATTTCCACCCTTTACATTCAAATATCAGAGGTTGTATTTCCACCCTTCACATCCACGCATTTTAAAAGCATTAATGTAAACAGCAGAAAGTAAAGTAATGAAAAAAGCTTAAGAAATAATTAGATAAATGTCTGCAGTGGAGGATACGATAATGTATATGGATATAAGGTCTGATATACCTGACTGCTGAGAAAGTCTTCATGATGATAGCTGCTGGTAGAACTTGGGTTGCTGCTATACTTATTACAAGTAAAGCTAAAAGTAAAGAGATGTAGAAAAACTCCAAACAAATGGGAATTATATGAAATAATAAATAAAATGACATTTTATCTCATCTCTACTCTATGCACTTCTTTTATTGAATGAAAAAACCCTTTTCTTGTAATATTGCTTCTAGTGGAGAATAGATGTTGGGAATCCTGCCATCATGATTCCTGATTTAAAGAAGTCACCAATTCAAGAGAACTTCACTATGTATTTGATTACTTTCTTAGCTTTATCATCTCAGTGGAAGCCAAGTACAAAGAATGTCTTGGTGACAAATATCATCAGAAAGAGTATGCATGTCGTTGAAATGATGTGCAGCGAAAAGCAGAAGGATCATGTCAGTTATCATCGAGATAACATGCACATGATGATATCATTGTGACGTCAACACTACAACACCACACGACAATATCGGGATGCCGAGATGAAGGAAGAATACTTAAGTACAACTACAAGACAATGTCATCGACACCGTAGTAAAGAAGTCGTGTCATTGAAAAGGAAAAGTAAGACTGATATCGATGATATCGTCATAAAGAAGGCTTGACGACAAGAAGGCTAAGGAAGGTCTTATGAAGACAGCAGTTCCTGAGGAATAGCTTATCGACATGATACTGATAATGTCGTCGATAATACAAGATGGTGTCGAGGACATCAAGCAGTCGAGATGATTATGATGACATATCCAGAAGATAGTCTATCATCAAAAGTGAAGAAGGTGTTGTTAATGGAACGTTCACCTGGAGGGGGTGTTAGGTGATCTGGCTTTGTTTCATATTATTAGCGCGATTTACGAATATTCAAGTAGAGCACAAAAGTATCGCACAAAAAATTCACAGCAGACGACACAAGATCTATAGAGGTTCCTCAAGACCGGGTGTCTTGAGTAGTCCTCTCTCCCGCTGCGCCTATCTAGCATGAGCTAGACTCGGCAAACTTCACCAAAACTTCAGGCCCGCAAGCCTTACAACATAGACCCGCAAGTCTTACAGCCTAAGCCCGCAAGCCCCTACTGCACCCGAGCCCTCAAGCTCAACAGTCAGGCCCTCAAGCCCAACCTAGCTCAGACCTGCAAGTCTAGCCTCTGCCCTGTCCCGCAAGCCTTCATAGGTCTCAAGCCCTCAAGCTTAACAATATTGGACCCGCAAGTCCACTGCCCTGGCCCTCAAGCCTCACAGCTCTCCAGCCCTTAAGCTAGACACTCAGATCTGAAAATAGATCTTACTGGTTTGGCCCTCAAGCCTTACAACAATAAAAGTTGAAATAAAAAACTCTGCCTGATGAAGATCGCCAACTTGAGGTTGAAGAAGATTATCCTGATTCAGATCTTGAAAGCACAGTTCTTCTTCAATCTCTTCTCTTAGCCTGATGAGGAACGACTTCTTATCAATCGATCAAATGACTGATTCTTGTGAGAACACTTTTTGAGAATTCTTGTTTTTCTCTTTCTTTCTTTACGCTGCTGTTACTGTTCTATTCATTGTATGCGTAAGTTCTCTTTTTTCTCTATGTTTTAGGGAAACCACTTGTCTCTTTTATAAGACTGCGAGGCCTCCCAACGGTCTTCCGAAAAAGTCTCTTAATTTCAGAGCTCCATTTCCGTAAAAGCACGCTCAGATATGACAGCTAGGCGGCGGCATTAAATGCAGACTGCGCGTGATCAAATATTTGAATTTGCCTTGACAATATTTCCATCTTCATGCCGATACTAACAGCATCACGATGACAGAATTCGTCGTTGTCTTAGACTTTGGTAAATCTTTAAGTCTTCTAGCTTCTGCCTCTGACGCTGATATCTCAACGATGTGAGATATCCTAGCATTTCTGCATATACAATGATGTGTTATCTCTGACTGTGTCATCGTGATCTTCTTTCTTGCAGACTGTCGTCGTAATTACTATATTCTCTCGAAGACATGTTCATTACGTCGATAGTCACTTCTTCAGGAGATGATGTCTTCATAGCAGCTTCCCTAGCCTCTTTGACATTAGCTCTCCTTTACGCCGATATCGACAATACTTCTAGATATTGCCTTTTCAACTATAAGGCTACTTTGATGATGTCGATGATACTGCATCTTCTCGATGACATTCCTTCCTTTGATATCATCGATGTTGCTTTTTCATCAGCTCATGTGTTCTCTCCGATATTCTGTCAGCATTGTGATGTCATAGCGATATGTGCATCACGACGATAACTTACATTGACTCTCAGTTTTGCTTTGCTCATCATCATGACGACAAGCATACTTTGTCGACGGCATATCCTATTCTTCTCGATGATATTTTACTTTAATTTTCTGAGATTATGAGCTAGAGAAGTGATCAAATACAAATTGAAGTTTTCTTGACTTGGTGACTTCTTCAAATCAGGAATCATGTAGGCAAGATTCCCAACGGAAGGGATGTCCCGTATCATCGAGATATCGTCCATGTCATTGTAACGATGCAAATATCACCGAGACAGATTCAAAAGTTGCCATACGCACTTTAAGCATTTAATGCGGCCGCCTGATTGTCCAATCAACACGTGCTCTTAAGGAAAGAGCTTCTAACACTTATGAAACTTTACAAGAGACCGTTGGGGTAGCTCCTCAGTCTTATAAAATGGATAAGTGTCTACCCTAATTACACACAGAGAATACTACAAAAGTTATGTAAGAACTAATAGAATAGTAAAAGTGGCGTAAAGGAGGAACAAGAACCGAGAACAAAATGATCTTCATCCATCATTCTCCAAGAATCAGTCTAGCATCATCGGCTGATAACAAGAGTTCCAGATAGAAGAAAAGCTTGAAGAAGAATTTTCTTCAAAACAAGAAGCCGATCTCCATCAGGAAGAAGAATTTTTATTTACTGTTTCTATGTATGGCTTGCGGGCCAAAAACTATAGGATTTGTTTGCAGATGTGAGTGTTGAGCTTGCGGGCTTGAGAACTATTTGGCTTGAGTGCCAGGGTAGTGTACTTGCGGGTCCAATCATGTCGAGCTTGCGGGCTTGAGAACTGTGAGGCTTGAGGGCCAGGGCAGTGGACTTGTGGGTCCGATCTTGTCGAGCTTGCGAGCTTGAGAATTGTGAGGCTTGAGGGCCAGGGAAGTGGACTTGGGGGTCCAAGAGGCAAGACTTGCAAATCTATGTTGTGTAGGGCTTGAAGTCCTCAGTGTCGGGTTTGTGGACCTGAGTGTCTTAGGGGCTTGCGGGCCTAGGATGGAGGACTTGCGGGGTCCGTGTTGTAAGGCTTGCGAGCCTTAGATTTTGATGGAGTTTGCCGACTCTAGCATACTACTAGATAGGCTTAGCGGGATAGAGGACTACTCAAAATACCACTTGTTGAGGAACCTCTATACATCTGGTGTTGTCTGCTGTGATTTTCTGTGTATTATTTCTGTGTTGTGCTAAGAATATATACATTCTGCGAAAAAAGATTTCAAAACAGCCAAATCACCTAATCCCCCCCCCCCCCCCCCCCTCCAGGTGATCGTTACATACTTAACAAGTGGTATCAGAGGTAGGTTGATGAGAAAGTGTATTAACCGTAAAATCGAGATCTTGGAAAGACTCAATATGGTTGGTGGTGATCAACATCGAGAAATGAGATCCATGAAACTCCCAATCTGCACAAAGGAGAACTTTCTTATCTAGAAGGAAAGAGTAAGTTTATTTATGGAGGCAGCTATTCTCAGAGTTTACATAACTGTTAAAGAGGGTCCCTTTATCCCCACGACTACATCCACTATTGACCCAACTCAGAAGGTGGCAAAGAAGTATGCAGACATGACCAAGGATGAGCTTGCCTTGGCAAGCCTAGATAAGAGGGCACAAAACATAATTGTAAGTTTCATTGACGATTCAACCCTCCAGAACCTCATTCACAGCAAGATGGCCAAGGAGATGTGGGACTCCCTGATCATCTATATGGAGGGTACTAAAGAGGTAAGGGATGATAGGAAATCCCTCCTCAATCAGGATTATGAAGCCTTCAAGAAAGACAAGAATGAAACCATCTCTAGCTATTATGAGAGTTTTTTCAAATTAGTAAATGGGTTGAAAAACTATGGCAGAGAATTCACAAACTCTGACCTAAATGATAAGTTCCTTAGATTCATCTCTAATGAATGGGACATTAAGATTTGTGCCATCAGAGAGATGGGTCAGCTGGGCACCTTGGAGCCCAAGAACCTGTATAGGAACCTGTTGTCCCATGTTCTTCAACTCAACACCAGGAAAGCTGAAGAGGAAAGCTCAAAGGGGAGCTCTAGAGAAAGATATGTGTCTCTCAAGGCTAAGAGCACAAGGAGTTCCAAGGACAAGACTCCTGTATACCCGAACAAATCAGAGAGCAGTGAAGAGTCTGATGCCAGCAAATTAGATTCTGATAATACTGATAGAGAGATGGCCCTTCTCTCTAAGAAGTTCTAGAAGCTGATCTCCAGAAGAAGAAGTGACAACTACAGACCCTCCTCTTCAAGCTCGAGAAGATCTGATCTATATGACATATCTAAATCCTCAAGGGAGGACAAGTATAAATCAAAACCTGGTAGATTTTATTTTGCTAACACGGTTTGCTACTCCTGTAATAAAACAGGTCATATAGCTGCTGATTGCTTTTCTAAGAGAAGAGAATCAAAGAACTATGAAGATTAAAGAAGGTCAATTGATAAGATGAAACCTGAAAGAGGGTTTATAGTAAAGAAAATTAGAACTATAAGTGATTCTGAATCAAGTTCCTCAGATTCTGAGGAAGAAGCACTGATTGGCCTGATGGCCATAAATGAGGACAACCAGGATGACATCTCTCTTGGGAAGGTACCTATCAAAGCTCATCTATCTTCCTCTGATTCTGAATTAGTAGCAGACTCTTTGCATGGTGATGAGGGTGTGTCTTCTGCCAACAGCATAGCCTCAAGATCCCAATATGAAGTTGAATCTTACCTGATAAAGCAGTATAAAGCTATATGGAAAGCTTTCATGAACTGTAAGAAAATCCTCAATGTCTAGACCAAGGAATTAGATTCCTTGAAGGTTGTTGACGCGCTATTTCCACACCGCTAATTAGAGGGCACGAAATGCGGTATGACGACAGTGCACCGGTCGTTGTCAAGCAATAAAAGTAGGGAGTAGCTCCCCGAATATCGTTCTCAAAGGACCGCAAGTTGGGTAGTACGATTTGCTTGTTATGAGATTAATTATGAGGGTTTCTAAGTTTAACAAAAACAGGGGGATTTTGATTGGGTTTATAGAACAGGAATGAGAAAACTAAACAAACTATGCGGGTCGCAATCACTGCGTCGCTTGGTGGATGGAATTAGTGCAGACCGCGATGCCGTGCTTCGCTTAGCGGATGGCCGGTGAGCAAATGGATGAGGTGAGTGCAAATGCGAGAGTTGAGGGTCGAAGGCACCTCTTCGCTATCGCTTCCAGCTTTTGCTAGAGCGAGTGCTAGAACGTGTGTGTGTAAATGGAGCGGGGGCGGAGCGCATCACAACACAGCATCAAGTAAAGAACAAGATCATAAACAAACTCCCATTCATAGACAAATAGAGGTTCACTTAGTTCATTACAACAATGAAGAGTACATATCAAAAAAGGAGAAGGGGTAGAAGGAACCACGAGATGAGAAGCCTCGCCGTGGATCTTGGTCGGAATGGGGGGTCATCACGCCTCCTCCGAGCTCAGTCCTTGGTTGCTTCCGGGGCTTAGAGGCTGTCACTACCTCCAACCGTTGCCCGTCTTCTTCTCAGAGCTGGGTCACTTCTGCTTCGCTCAATGGAGATGTCCTCCTCATGGAATGCTGGCTGTAGATGGCGGAGAATGCTTCCGAGATCCTAGATGGACCTTAGGATCAATGTATGAAGCCTTCCCAAAGGGGGGAATGGATGGGAGGAACTTGGAGAGGTGAAACGGCGGACTGGCGCGGAGAAATCGCGCCCAAAACAGTGCTCAATGCCCTAATTTCGCGGAGCGGCGTTTTAAATAAGGAGCAGAATAAACACTGCGCACGGTCAGTGGCGCACAACCAATGGTCGTGCGCGAAGGAATGCCTGTGATCGTGCGCAGTCAACCTGTAGCAAAGAAAAAGATGGAAAATAACGCACGGTCAGGGGCGCACGACCAGTGGTCGTGCGCGAAGGAATCCTCTGATCGTGCGCAGTCGCTCTGTCTGGGAAGGCAATTAATGCACGACCACTGGTCGTGCACCTGATCGTGCGCGAAGGAATGCGCACGATCAGAGGCTTTTTATGGCAAAAATTGCCCCGCACCATCCCGAACGTTCACGCGATCCCAGGACCTGCAGGAAAAATACATATGACCCCGATCCGTGCACACCACCGGATCCGTAACACAGGCATACAGTAATATATAAGAAAAACATGCCACAAAGGGGGAAGGATTGCACAAAAGGCGCAGATATGCCGTGATATCAATATAAGCATATATGAACAACAATTGAAGTGCAATGACACTAAAACAAACCCAGATGAGGCCGGAAATCACTGTATAAAACAGACTCATCTCACCCCCAGACTTACCTGTTTGCGCGACCCGAGCAAACAAATCCGGCGGAGCGAGAAAAGACACAGCTGGGTTAGAAATTGCAAGGACGGAGTAATATGCGAAGTCTCATACACATGTGCATAGAAATCTAGTAAAAAGAATTTTTTGTTATGCAAAATAGTTTACATAATTCTAACAACGTAACTATATATTATTTTTACTCAAAAGTTGAATCATAGGGAATCACTCGGTCATGCGTAGGAAGAAAGTAGAAAGGCTGCTGAGCGAACATTACTCAACACCTGTGTTTGGAACAACCTCCACTGAAATCCATCAGTGTCGATGACCATAAGCTCACCCGTTTGCACTCTCTCCACGACATTCGTACGATTCGATGCGCAAATCAATAGAACTTTAGGTTATGATTTAGGCTTAGGCTACGGTGCGGTAAACAATGATAAATGCGGGGGCTTAGCACACATAACCCAAATGAGCTTGCAAAAGAAACACTATCCCAGCAATTTTAAAAATGTGTACACCACTTATTGCCAAATATATCTCTTTATACATTTTTTTTTCTCTTTTTTTTTTACTTTCTTTTCTTTTCTCATTATTTCAAATTTCATAACTTTGCACAATTTGATACAAAACAGCTATATCTTCAATAACGCATTTCCACCACAATCACAAATATACACCGCATCAACACCCAATTTTTTAAATGCACAAATTGCTTGAGCTCGGAATTTGGTGTGTGATTAGGATAGTCATTTTGGCTTTGGTGAATTGAAGGTGTAGCTGCATCAATGGGATCGGGTAGGCACAAGGGGCTAGCAAGGATAATATGTTAGGAACGGAATACAAAGCTCAAACTGGCCAACATGATGGCCTACGTCACGCTCACGCACTGAACTAACTCATACCCATGCTTCGAGAGTTGCTTGGGGCAAGTTCTTAGCCACCGAGAAAGATGATTCTTCCTCCCGACTTGAGCAATACGAGCCTAGAACCCCTCTACACACATCCCTACACTACCGATTGATTCGCACCGGATTCACCACTTTTGAGTAGAATAAACTAGAATTACGCTGACAGAATTAAATGTAAAACTAAAAGCATAAAGAAAAGTTTAAACTACACCAATTTCTATGCGAGACATGAATAAATGACTAGAGCACTACACGAGTCAAAAAAGTACTTCGTCTCGCAATCCTAACCCAGCACCGTGATTTCCCATTCACACAACCGAGACGAGTTAGACTCGTCGCGCGCCTACAGTTAAGTGCGCTCACGTGGGAGCCGTGGTGTGCCATGAGATGAACAATGCTACAATATAACACAGATTGTAAATCCTAATATGCTGTGCACTATGCATGTGCACGTGGTAACGATAACTCTCACTCCCCCAGACTTACACTAAGCAAAAAGCATGTTTGATAGCGGCATAAGCTTAAGAGGGCTAGGATGAGAGATTACCCCATGCTCAGAAATGAGCATACCAGAAGATATGGCATTTTGTTCAGAATGCGGTGATCCCGCCGTGCTCCAATAGATGCGGACATGCGATTAAAGAGATCCTAAGCACAACAGAAATATAGCCAAGAAGATAACAAGAAAGAACGGAACCAAATGGTCCCCAATGGGTTGTCTCCCAAGAGCCCTTTTGTTTAACGTCCTTGAAGGTGGACCAAATACCTGTATTAGAGTTTGATAGCAATAGTCTTAACCACTGAATAAAAAAAGACACCCAGATGAGTGTCACACACAAACGTGTTTCAACAACCTAAACATGAGAAGCTGAATCAAAACAATAGATGAAACAAACTACGATGCGGGCGGCCACTGACGCACTCAAGATAAGAGAGGCAGCTCACAACTCCTTGTCGCTGCTGCTGGCATAAATTTGGATCGGGGATGCGGGATGGGGCGCAGTGGGTGCAACACGAGCAGGAGGCTGAGGCACGTTCAGCCCGCCCCGTACAGCCTGCTGATAAATGAGGTCCTGCATCCAAAACTGCGACGCCTCCAGATCGGAGAGACACTCACTCAGGTACGGGACGCCATGCATCGCAACATTGCCGAAGTGCTGCCCTGCTGGCTGCTGAGGTTGCTGCTCAGGCTGCTGCAGAGGCTGCTGCGACCCTTGTGACCGTTGGGGCGTCCCCGCCGCCCTGCGTCTTCCCATTGCAGAAGACTCCAGCTTCTTGTCCATATCCTCCTCCTCATGGCCACCAACACAGCCATCGCTCGGACCAGTCTCCACATATGATTGGTTGCCCTTTCGCCCCACCGCTCACAGCAGGTGGAATCTCACCATTGTTGCCCCCGTGATCATGGAAGGAGAGGTAACCTGCTCCATCGGGGGTATCCGGTCCCACACTCCCAGCCCTTTCGCGATTCGAGTGACGTAATACGCACCCCCAATCGCTCCAACGAGGCCATATGTGGCCTCATGGTGGAAGAAGTAGGCCAGCATGAACCCCAGATGAAGGGGATACCGCTGCTGCATGCTGTAAAGGTACAAAAGATCTTGCCAACCTACCACATTCTGGCTTAAACAATGCGCGGCGATAGAATGACTAATCAGGTGCTGCAGGTGCCGCAAGGCGGGAGATATGATCCTTGTTGAAGTGGCTCGGCGAGCCACATAATCCTCATCAGTGCTGATGAATGACCGCCAGACGCTTTGCGAGGAGACATCACCCAGAAACATCATCGCCATGTTCCGAAAATCCAACCTTGCGGCCTCGTCTTCCGTGTAAAAGCCAGCATGGGTGGCAAGCTCGGGGAGAGATAATATGAACACATGCCCCAACATCCGGAAGGAACAAAGTGGAGGCCGGAATCCCGCCGGGGAGACTTCCCACTGAAATGTGGAGAGGAACTCCAAGGTTAACTCCTTGAAACCGAGCTCGGCGAATTCGAAGACGTTCCTCCAGTTGTCGAAGGAGTAAAGGAGGAGAGTTGCTTCCATTAGAGCGCCGCCATCTCCGATCGACCTAAGTTCCTTGATGAATAGAAAATATTGCATATTTTTAATATAATTTCTAGCCTAATTTGGGTATTTTTGTACATGCAATATGTAAATTATTGAAATAATATCTTGTTTTATCTTATATGTAAATATTATAAGTATAAATAAATATTGATATATTTTTAATACGTATATTTATGTATATATGTAATAATAAATACATATATGTATATATGAAATAATAATAAGTATATATATAAATAAATAAATATATATAATAAATAATAATAATATATATAAATAAAAATAATAGTATATAAAATAAAGTATATATTATTATATATATTGAAATATACATATATAATAAATGTAAAATAATTATAGTATATAATATATAATAATAACATATATATATAATAAATAATTAGAGAGTATATATATTAAATATAATCATATAATTAATTTTGTAAATTAAATCAAAATTGAAAAATAAAAATATATGTGTAACTATAATAAGTATATTTATTGCCCTATATATGTTGAAGGAGCTGCTTGGCTCATTGGTTCTGTCTTGGCTTGCCGCGCTGCTGACCCGGGTTCGAAACCTAGCGTTGTCTATTTAATGGGATTTAATTCTCTGGGCGATTCCACCTTTTTTTGTCTTTTATAAATTATGATGCTAACATAATATAATTAATACACCCATATATATTTCAGATGGATCCGCTTGGCCAAGTGGAGAAGGCTTTGGCTAGCCTCCTTGAGGTGGAGGGTTCGAACCTGGACAGCGCAATTTTGCTGGAATTAACCGCCCCTGCCCGCGCCCCTGCCCGTGCCCGCTGCCACCCTGCCCGCGCCCGTGCCAGCTACCACCCAGCCTGCTATCCGCACCCCGCTTCTAGAACCGCGCCAGCTGCTCCTCCAGCTGCCCTTCCAGCCCTGCTATCCGCACCCCGCTTCTAGAACCACGCCAGCTGCTCCTCCAGCTGCCCTTCCAGCCCTGCTAACCGCACCCCACATCACCCAATTCTAAATTTGCTACCCCACCTTCTAGAATCTGTCTAGCCACCAAGTTTCCTTTTTTTTGTTATTGGCACCCCCCTTCTTGCCTATAAATAAGAGGGGTTGGCCATTTATTTGAGGGTTCACAAATTCCAAACCTTGTAGGGGGTTTGTGTTCCACCTTTTGTATTTACTTTTATGTTTTTATTTTCTCACTCCTTGTTATCCTTTGTCTCCTCTCTTTGGTATGTAATATTTGTTTTGTTTAAATGAAATAAGTTTTTACTCTTGTTCATCTTGTTCTTCATCTTGATCTTGTTTTTCTTTGTTCCTTTTTTGTTGTTTTCTTGTTCTTCATCAAGTTCTTGTTTTTGCTCTTTTTGTTCTTCTTTGTTTTGTTCATGTCTTGTTATTCTTTTATTTAATTTTTGATTGGGTGTGTGAGTGTATGAGTTTGATTGTTCTTCTTCTATTTTACTTTTCTAAATTTTTGTTGGGTGTGTGAGTGTATGAGATTAAATTTTTAAAGCTTTCATAATTAGTTTTTATGCTTTCATAGTTAGTTTTAAGCTTTTATAAGTTAAATTTTCATGCTTTCATAATTAGATTTATTGCTTTCTTTATAGCTTTCATAACTTAGTTTTAAGCTTTCATAATTAGGTTATTTGCCTCCATAAATAGATTTTCAGCTTTATTTTTGCTTTCATAAATAGATTTTCAGCTTTCTTTACAGCTTTCATAATTAGGTTATTTGCTTCCATAAATAGATTTTCAGCTTTATTTCTGCTTTCATAAATAGATTTTCAGCTTTCTTTACAGCTTTCATAACTTAGTTTTTTTGTCTTTTCTATCGCCTTTCTTGGTTTTTGCTAAACACACACCAAGCCCGCGATTGTTATCATTTTTGTTTTCAAATTATTGCACTTGTTATCGTATTATCGCTTTTCTTGGTTTTTGCTAAACGCACACCAAGCCCGCGATCGTTATCATTTTTGTTTTTAATTAATGCATAAACTTTCATCTATTTTTATATTCGATAAAATAATACGCGTAGCTCGAAGTAACAATACTCGACGGGACCCAGGACTAAATACGACCTTGATATGATTTTTTATCATATATACTACACGCGATAGGTGCGCTTGCCTCCTACGTCGTCGTTTATTTTCTTATCAAGATTTTGGCGCCGTTGTCGGGGAGTTTCATCGATATTGCGAAAAAAGTATACACTATTGATTTTATCATCTTTAAAAAATCAAAAAAATTAAAAAACCCCCAAAACCCAAAAATATATGTTTTCTCTTTTTCTTAAGCTTTAATTTGTAAATATAAAAAAATTAAAAACCAAAAAATTGATGAAATATTCTTATGCAAAAATCCAAAAAAATTATCTTTTTTTTTCTCTTTTTTTTATAAGTATTAATATATAAATATATTATATACTTTTTTATCATCCATTGAAAAATGAAAAATAAAGAAAAAAATGATGATGAAAAAGTTAGGAAAATCCAAAAAACATTTGTTCTTCTTTCCTTTTTTAATATATATTAAGTTACTTTTATTTTTTTTATTAATTTATATTTAAATATGCATAAAAATGATAGGATTTCTATTTGTTTTTCATTAAGTTTTTTTTATATATATGCATATTCGAAAACATATTATTTCAAATTTCAAAATGGAAAAAATAATGAAAGACTTTAAAACCCAAATCAAAATGAATTCTAGGAATTTTAAGATAGGACAATAGATCGTTTTCTCGAAGTAGGATTACTCGACAGACCCGAAAGGGGATTTTTGTCGATATTTTGAAAAGTGGAAACCCCGTTGCTTTTACCTTATTATTTCTACATTTTCTTCTTTGCTTTTCATTTTAAATATTTTCTTTATTAATTTTGTTTTTTTCTTATGTTTTAATATAAATTTGAATATGCGTATTTCAAAAATGATGAAAATACATTTAGAAAACTCAAAAAAAAAATATATGTGGTTTTACTTTATATATATATTTCATCCTTTTTGTGATATAGAAAAAAAACCAAAAATCATAAAAATTCCTTTTCACTTTGTCTTTCTCTTTCTTGTTCTTATTATTTTTGTTCTCTTTTTTTTTAGTATCATTATGTATATAAATGTACATATAAGAAAAATAAAAAAAAAATTAATATAATTATGTATCTTTCTTTTTGTAAATATCTTTTTCCTTTTTTTCTTTCTTATTTTTATTTTTAGGTTTTATATATGTAAATTATAAATGTAAATATTTGGCCAAATTTTGAAAAATAAAAAAAAAACTGATGATGGAAAAACTAAAAAATCCCCCAAAAAATTAATTAAGTATTTTTGGCTTCCTTATTTTTCTTTTTTTTCCTCTTTCCTTTTTCTTGCTTTTCTTTTTTGTTAAGTATTTATATATATTTTTATCATATTAAAAATCCAAAAAAAATGATGATGAAAATATTGAAAAAAAAAATATATATATATATATAAGTTTTTTCTTTCTTTCTATATATAAAAAAAATGATGATGAAAATATTGAAAAATAAAAAAATATATATGTTTTGTTTTCTTTCTTTGTTTTTTTTATCTTATTAAGTTTTATTACTTATTAAGTTTTATTACTTATTAAGTTTTATTTTGTATATAAATATGCATAAAAATGATGATATGATTTCTATTTTATTTTCATTAAAATTATTTATGCATAATTAAACAAAACAAAATAATACTCTAATTAAAATGATAAAATAATGGAAAATTTTGAAACATAAATCAAAAAGAATTTTTGGAATTTTTGAGATAGAATAATAGGTAGTTTTCTCGAAGTAGGATTACTCGACATACCCAAAAGGGGATTTTTGTCGATATTTTGAAAAAGGGAAACCCTATTACTTTTATCCTTTCATTTCACTTCTTCTTCTTCTTTGCTTTTTATTTTAAAGTTTCCCTTTATTTTTTATTTTTATTAAGTATAAAGGTTTATATATATATGCATATTTTAATAATGATGAAAATATGTGTTAGAAAGATCTCCCAAAAAAATATATATATATAGTTTGCTTTATGTATATATGTTTTATATTTTTTTGTAACTAAGAAAAATTGGAAAAACAAATAAAAAACTTATATATATATATATATATGCATATGATTTTATCATTTTTATCCCCCCCCCCCCCCCCCCCTTGTAAATAACCTTTATTATGTTTTAACATCTTTTGCAGGTAATTATTCCGGTTATCCTGTCTCCAAAATAGGGGCGTGCTTTTTCCCCTGCTTTTTCCCCCCTTGTATTTTCTTTTTCCTCTTTTTCATGCTTTTGTACATATATAGAATTGTTCCTCATACTTACTTCAACATTGGGGACAATGTTGATTTTAAGTATGGGGGTATGGTATCATGTTTTCCCCTTTTGTAATTATTGTCCCCCATTTTTACTTAGAAAAAACCAAAAAAAATGACAAAATAAATAAAATAGCAAAATTTGTTACAACATAACAAATTATGTTTGCAACATCTTTGTCCCTCTTTTCATTTCTCTTTTCTTTTTGTAAATTTTTTTTTAATATGTAAATAGGAAATCAAATGAAAAATCCAAAAAAATCATTAATTAACTTAGAAAAAACACACAAAAAAAACGTTTTAAATGTTTTATGTTTATGTCTTTTATTTGTATATAAAAATCCTTATTTATAATAATAAATCAAAATCCAAAAAAAAAATGATGAAAAGTTTTACTAAAAAATTTTGTTATAACAAAATTCACAAAAATTTTGTCATAACATACAAAAAATATATATGTCTTTCTCTTTCTTTTTCTTTCTTTTCCCTTTTTTTAGTATTAATGTAAATATATATGTATTTACATATGTATTTTGTTATAAATCAAAATCCAAAAAATGATGAAAAATGTACTTAAAAAATTGTTATAACAAAATTCATTTTGTCATAACACCAAAAATGTTTTTCCTTCTCTCTTTTTTTTTCTTTCTTTTCCTCTTTTATTAATGTACATTTCTTTAAAAAAATCAAAAAAAAAAATTTTGATGAAAAAAAAATCATTAGGAAAAAACCAAAAAAAAAATTTGTATGTATTTTTTCATTTTTATTCTATCTTTGTTTCTTTTCTTTTATTAAGTATTTGTATATATGTATTTTGTTATAAAAAAAAATCCCAAAAATATCATATCTTAAAAACCTCAAAAAAAAATATATTGAAAAACTTATCAAAAAACTCCAAAAATAGAATAAAAACCCTTACTTAGCTTTTTGTTATTTCCAAGGCTAGGTAGAGTTTATCTTTAAGCGTTTTCACTATTTTTGATTTGCTAAAACCATTTTATTTGCATCATAGTTTGTAAATTTAAATCGAGGAATTTTGGTAGTAAAGAATATCTTGTGATTTTAATTTAATTTGAGAACAAAACTTTTAGCACTACTTCAAGTTTACCCTAAATAGTTTCTATTTGTATTATATTGGCAAACCATCTTTAGATTTAATTATTTTAACTCGAAACTTGTGAAACTTTAGGAATATTCTAATCTACTAAATTTTGCTCTCAAATCCTTTTTTATTATTCTAGTTTTTCTTTTGAAACCCCCTTATAAACACCCCTTTAGCTTGGCATAAAAATAATAAAAGTAGGAGTTTTAAAAGAAATCCTGTGTCAATGGGAATAAAGAGATTCCGTAAACACAGGCACCCAATATTGTTAAAAGAAATCCCGTGTCAATGGGAATAAAAAAATTAATAATTCCGTAAACACGGGCATTGGGTTAAGTTGAGAAAAGATTTCATTTATCCTGCGTAAACCAACGCTGGGTATCAAACAAAACCACCAAAAAGGTGGGGTGAGAGGATACAATTCATCACCCCTAAATCCAAGCACTCTTCTTTTTGCCAAGGCTACCCTTTTTCCCTACCCCTTAGCCAATAAAATTGTAGGCTCGATTTTAATTTAAAAAGTTTGCGAGAGCATAATTAGTAGGTTTTATTTATTCTTAAAAATTTTCTTTAAAAAGTTAAAGTTTTATATAATTCTACTCGAATTAAAGGCGCCAAAGACTGCAATATTCGACGCTATTTAGCTAACTTTAGAAGTCTCGCTAAAACTTTTTCGCTCTTTTTAAATCATCTTCATAATTTAGGACTTACCTCTTTAAATCTCCTAAATTTATTTCGATCTCACTTTTGATTAAATAAAAACTTTAGTAATTAGAAATTTTATTAACGTCTTATAGGTATCCCTTACTTTTGCTCTGGAATAGCAAAAGCTTAAGTATGGGGGTATTTGATGAATAGAAAATATTGCATATTTTTAATATAATTTCTAGCCTAATTTGGGTATTTTTGTACATGCAATATGTAAATTATTGAAATAATATCTTGTTTTATCTTATATGTAAATATTATAAGTATAAATAAATATTGATATATTTTTAATACGTATATTTATGTATATATGTAATAATAAATACATATATGTATATATGAAATAATAAAAAGTATATATATAAATAAATAAATATATATAATAAATAATAACAATATATATAAATAAAAATAATAGTATATAAAATAAAGTATATATTATTATATATATTGAAATATATATATATAATAAATGTAAAATAATAATAGTATATAATATATAATAATAACATATATATATAATAAATAATTAGAGAGTATATATATTAAATATAATCATATAATTAATTTTGTAAATTAAATCAAAATTAAAAAATAAAAATATATGTGTAACTATAATAAGTATATTTATTGCCCTATATATGTTGAAGGAGCAGCTTGGCTCATTGGTTCTGTCTTGGCTTGCCGCGCTGCTGACCCGGGTTCGAAACCTAGCGCTGTCTATTTAATGGGATTTAATTCTCTGGGCGATTCCACCTTTTTTTGTCTTTTATAAATTATGATGCTAACATAATATAATTAATATACCCATATATATTTCAGATGGATCCGCTTGGCCAAGGGGAGAAGGCTTTGGCTAGCCTCCTTGAGGTGGAGGGTTCGAACCTGGCCAGCGCAATTTTGCTGGAACTAACCGCCCCTGCCCGCGCCCCTGCCCGTGCCCGCTGCCGCCCTGCCCGCGCCCGTGCCCGCCCCTGCTGCCCGCGCCCGTGCCAGCTACCACCCAGCCTGCTATCCGCACCCCGCTTCTAGAACCGCGCCAGCTGCTCCTCCAGCTGCCCTTCCAGCCCTGCTATCCGCACCCCGCTTCTAGAACCACGCCAGCTGCTCCTCCAGCTGCCCTTCCAGCCCTGCTAACCGCACCCCACATCACCCAATTCTAAATTTGCTACCCCACCTTCTAGAATCTGTCCAGCCACCAAGTTTCCTTTTTTTTGTTATTGGCACCCCCCTTCTTGCCTATAAATAAGAGGGGTTGGCCATTTGTTTGAGGGTTCACAAATTCCAAACCTTGTAGGGGGTTTGTGTTCCACCTTTTGTATTTACTTTTATGTTTTTATTTTCTCACTCCTTGTTATCCTTTGTCTCCTCTCTTTGGTATGTAATATTTGTTTTGTTTAAATGAAATAAGTTTTTACTCTTGTTCATCTTGTTCTTCATCTTGATCTTGTTTTTCTTTGTTCCTTTTTTGTTGTTTTCTTGTTCTTCATTAAGTTCTTGTTTTTGCTCTTTTTGTTCTTCTTTGTTTTGTTCATGTCTTGTTTTTCTTTTTTTTAATTTTTGATTGGGTGTGTGAGGGTATGAGTTTGATTGTTCTTCTTCTATTTTACTTTTCTAAATTTTTGTTGGGTGTGTGAGTGTATGAGATTAAATTTTTAAAGCTTTCATAATTAGTTTTTATGCTTTCATAATTAGTTTTAAGCTTTTATAAGTTAAATTTTCATGCTTTCATAATTAGATTTATTGCTTTCTTTATAGCTTTCATAACTTAGTTTTAAGCTTTCATAATTAGGTTATTTGCTTCCATAAATAGATTTTCAGCTTTATTTCTGCTTTCATAAATAGATTTTCAGCTTTCTTTACAGCTTTCATAATTAGGTTATTTGCTTCCATAAATAGATTTTCAGCTTTATTTCTGCTTTCATAAATAAATTTTCAGCTTTCTTTACAGCTTTCATAACTTAGTTTTTTTGTCTTTTCTATCGCCTTTCTTGGTTTTTGCTAAACGCACACCAAGCCCGCGATTGTTATCATTTTTGTTTTCAAATTATTGCACTTGTTATCGTATTATCGTTTTTCTTGATTTTTGCTAAACGCACACCAAGCCCGCGATCGTTATCATTTTTGTTTTTAATTAATGCATAAACTTTCATCTATTTTTATATCCGATAAAACAATACGCGTAGCTCGAAGTAACAATACTCGACGGGACCCAGGACTAAATACGACCTTGATATGATTTTTTATCATATATACTACACGCGATAGGTGCGCTTGCCTCCTACGTCGTCGTTTATTTTCTTATCATTCCTCCCAGTCAACCAAGCGCTGCGAAAGGAATGGCTTGCTCCTCAGTGCGGCAAATCGGCGCTTGTGCTCAGCTTTTGAAAACTTGGCCATTGTCCCCAAGATCTGAGCGGGAGTGGCGGAGGCGGAGCGAGACCTTTGATAAGCCTTGGTGATAGGGCGGCTCCCAGATGGCTCCATGGAAATGCAAGCTTGAAGGAGGAGAGGAGGAGAGGGAAGCTTACCAGAGAAGATGAAGTGAGGAGGAGGAGGAGAAGAGCTCCCTGATGGCGCACGCTCAGCGACCAGAAAAAAAAAACGAAAACCCTAGACGCACGCACAGGATCCGGCCGAAAGTTTTTAAAGGAAACTGGTCCCGCGCACGATCAGTGGTCGTGCGCCGATAAATAGGGCGCACGACCAGTGGTCGTGCGCGAAGGAATAATTCGCGCGCCCAGTTTCAAAATTAAAATCTTACCGCCGTGCCTCATAAGTGCATCCAAGGATTCCTCACCCCTAACACAAGACCGTTAGCCACAATTAATAGATAAAAAGTTCTAAAAAAAATCATTACACCACAAAAAATGAACACCACAATTTAAAGTAATTCTAACGAAGATAACTATTGGGGTTTTATGTCTCCCAACTAGATATATTCAGCTGCTAGCATATGCTAGCTGATCGGTCGATGGAAAATGAAGTGAACAGGAAGCCGTTCCATTGTCCGTTTCGATAACGGGAACCATAAGGAGACAGGGTCGTCACCCCACTTCCTGAATAAAGATACCTGCACTGATTGTCAGGTAGGGGTAGGTAATAAGATGAAGGAATCTCAGTATCTGTTTCCACATGCAGATGATCCAAGGCACCTCCAGCCCGCATAGCAGGCTCGATTACATGCAGGATCAGATCCAATGTATAATCCTGCAGTGAATCAGACACGAGAATGGGGTGAAGAAACAAATTAGACGAATGACATAAAAGACTTTCCTCTTCAGGGGAGATCCCGGAATCACTCCTGATGGGTTGAGGTGGCGAGGAATTGTCGGCATCGTCAAATACGCTGCAAGATCTAGCAGAATCGTTAGCGGCCACTTCCACGACTTGGGCCTCCTCAAATGATGCTGAAGTCTCCACTTCCGCACCTTGAAGAACATCCTCCTCTCTCGGAGTGGGCACAACGCTGCAACTCGCTGCCTCTTCCTGCAAGACATTCTCATCGATACTGTCAAAAACAATTGTAGTAGCACGCACAAGACTAGAAGAATTAGTGCTTGAAGAGAAATCAAGCACCGCATCCTCAGAAAGAATTGAATCAACATGTGGTGATAAATGAACGGGAGAGACATGCGCAACCATGTCGGGGAATAGATCTCCAATAACTTTGATCTGCGCATCCGCATCAAACCCTTCAAAACATGAAGGTGATATGGATACGAAACCAGAGGATGGGAGGGTGCTTCCAGAGATAGGAATTGGGACAATCCGGATGTCCGGCTCGTCGTCCTCGTCCATTTCACGCAGATACTCAGCACAATCCCTTAAAGCATGATCCGTTCTTCGACAAAAAAGCACTGTTTTGCATTCGTCTTTGGTCCAAGTGGGGCCAGAGATGAATTCAAAAACGGTACATGCGGTGCGGCAGAGTAGCCATAAGCCTTAGGCACAGTGTATGTGGTACTGTATGATGTCAATGCCTGATACCATGGGCCTTGGGGACTAGAGCTACTCTCTCCCGATGGGCATATATCACTAGCATGGGATGTATCCCCCACACCAACGGTAGCGGATATTAAATCCAGCCCACATTGCACGAAGATAACCAGATTCAACAGAAAAACACCCTTGTGCGCGACACTACGCTTGACAATGAATGAATAAAACAACCCATCATTTAGACAAGAGAAAGGATGAAGGAACAAATTAGGAAACTGAAAATCCTCACAATTAATTTTCCTAATAATAATTTCATATAACGCTTGCAATCCCCGGCAACGGTGCCAAAAACTTGATGCGATATTTCCACACCGCTAATTAGCGGGCACGAAATGCGGTACGACGGCAGTGCACCGGTCGTTGTCAAGCAATAAAAGTAGGGAGTAGCTCCCCGAATATCATTCTCAAAGGACCGCAAGTTGGGTAGTACGATTTGCTTGTTATGAGATTAATTATGAGGGTTTCTAAGTTTAACAAAAACAGGGGGATTTTGATTGGCTTTATAGAACAGGAATGAGAAAACTAAACAAACTATGCGGGTCACAATCACCGCGTCGCTTGGTGGATGGATTTAGTGCAGGCCACGATGCCGTGCTTCGCTTAGCGGATGGCCGGTGAGCAAATGGATGAGGTGAGTGCAAATGCGAGAGTTGAGGGTCGAAGGCACCTCTTCGCTATCGCTTCCAGCTTTTGCTAGAGCGAGTGCTAGAACATGTGTGTGTGTAAGTGGAGCGGGGGCGGAGCGCATCACAACACAGCATCAAGTAAAGAACAAGATCATAAACAAACTCCCATTCATAGACAAATAGAGGTTCACTTAGTTCATTACAACAATGAAGAGTGCATATCAATAAAGGAGAAGGGGTAGAAGGAACCACGAGATGAGAAGCCTCGCCGTGGATCTTGGTCGGAATGGGGGGTCGTCACGCCTCCTCCGAGCTCAGTCCTTGGTTGCTTCCGGGGCTTAGAGGCTGTCACTACCTCCAACCGTTGCCCGTCTTCTTCTCAGAGATGGGTCACTTCTGCTTCGCCCAATGGAGATGTCCTCCTCATGGAATGCTGGCTGTAGATGGCGGAGAATGCTTCCGGGATCCTAGATGGACCTTAGGATCAATGGATGAAGCCTTCCCAAAGGGGGGAATGGATGGGAGGAACTTGGAGAGGTGAAACGGCGGACTGGCGCGGAGAAATTGCACCCAAAACAATGCTCAATGCCCTAATTTCGCGGAGCAGCGGTTTAAATAAGGAGCAGAATAAACACTGCGCACGGTCAGTGGCGCACGACCAATTGTCGTGCGCGAAGGAATGCCTGTGATCGTGCGCAGTCAACCTGTAGCAAAGAAAAAGATGGAAAATAACGCACGGTCAGGGGCACACGATGAGTGGTCGTGCGTAAAGGAATCCTCTGATCGTGCGCAGTCGCTCTGTCTGGGAAGGGAATTAACGCATGACCACTGGTCGTGCACCTGATCGTGCGCGAAGGAATGCGCACGATCAGAGGCTTTTTAGGCCAAAAATTGCCCCGCACCATCCCGAACGTTCACGCGATCCCAGGACCTGTAGGAAAAATACATATGACCCCGATCCGTGCACACCACCGGATCCATAAAACAGGCATACAGTAATATATAAGAAAAACATGCCACAAAGGGGGAAGGATTGCACAAAAGGCGCAGATACGCCGTGATATCAATATAAGCATATATGAACAACAATTGAAGTGCAATGACATTAAAACAAACCCAGATGAGGCCGAAAATCACTGTATAAACCAGACTCATCAGTTGTCCGGTCTGAGCTCAAGGAGACAGCTGAAATGCTGGCTGCCTTGAGCAAAGAAGTGAACAGATTCAAGGAAGCCACAAAGCTTAAGAATGCTTAATTGGGTCAGAAGAACAAGGTCATTAAGGACCTTGAGGAGATGATGCTGTCTGAGAAGAAACTTGTTTCAAGATTCTTTATGCCCAAGAAAGTTTTACCCATTATTGATACCTTCTTTGTATCATTCAGAGCTGGTATAGGATTCAATCAGGAGACAATCAAGGTCAAAATCTCTGAAGCTCAACCTTCTTGTAAGAAGTTGCTAGTATCAGGTCCTTCTGCCCATGGACCTATAGCAACAACACTCAAGAGTAAGGGAAAAGTTGCTTCCATAATGCATGTTCCCAAGAAAGTGAACCAACAAGTGGTGAGACCAGCTCCACTCCACACTCACACCTATGAGGTTCACCCAAGACCTATTAGGTCAGTTGTCTTCCCTCCTACTCACCAACACTCTCACCCTACTCAGATGGTGAGGCAGAAGAGAAGATATAACATGCATGAATGTTGGTGCTGTGGGAAAGTAGGCCACTTTGCCCTTGACTGTTGGTTCATACCAACATGACCCAATGCAAAGAGAGTGCAAAACCCTCAGTGGTGTGGCATTCCATTTTATCTTCCTAACAGGAACCAAGGACCAAAACCAAATTGGGTTCTTAAGGGTAATTAACCTTTCTTGCAGGTATGTCCAAATGCCAACCAATCTCCAGTCATGTATGTGTATTGTGGCTGCTCCAGGCATATGACTAGAGTTAATAAGTATCTAAGAAGCTTCACCCCTGTGGAGAATGGACCAACACTGATCTTTGGAGGTTCAGAAAAGGAGGTGAATAATGGTTAGGTTAATATTTCTAATGGCTTAGTTACCATCACAAAGGTAGCTTATGATGAGGGATTGAAACATAATATCATAAGCATAAGTCAGCTTTGTCATCTAGGTTTTGTTATCATCTTCCACAAGGATAAGCATTCAATTATGAAGTCATTAGATTCTAAGGCTATATTAACTAGAACTTGGAGTGGTAACATTTACTGCTTAAATTTCTTTAATGCAAATTCTTCCATGCCTATATGTCTTGTAGCAAATGACAAAGAAGCTCTGTGTGTACAATGGCACAAGAGACTTGCTGTAACATCCACCAAACAACTAGACCCCAAGAGGGGTTTTGTCATGACTAGCTCATGACAAAACCCTAGGAAGCTTGAAGAGATCACTTGGCCTTAGGCTTGAAGGGGAAGAGCACCTTAGTCTACAAATAGCAATTTCTAGTTACCAAGCTTAGGGTTGCACTTAAGGGCCCCACCTTGACCCTTTGACCCCACCATAGAATACATAACCCTTTAGGGGTTCCCTTAGAGCACCAAGGACACATTGGGGTCAACCAAAGAGGCCAAATTGACTAAAGTCAACCCTAACCCCAAATTGGTCAAATTAGCCTAGTTGGGTCAAAATGACCTATTTTAACCTAATCAAGCGCAATCCACTTGGGAAAGACTCAATTGGAGTGGCCCAATAGCTTCATGTGCCTTATATATACTCAAGGGGCCATACAATTTCTAGAAATGACGAGTAGGAGAGAGAAAGCACAAATTCCCCAATTTTGGAGAGAGAGAAAGAAGAGAGAGAAGGCCATTAATGGCCATGGGAGACCAAGGGCCTCCCGTCTTCATCTCCAATGGCTTTGTAACTCCCCCTCATCAGTTTTGAGGAGTTTAATAGCCATGGTCGACCACCCAAGTGCTGAATTGGGGGGATTTCAAAAATCAACTTAATGGCCATTAATGGTTTTCAAGGTTGTAACCTCCCCCTCTCCTAATTGATGCCATTAACACCTTCAGAAGAGTGAGAGGAATGAAACCCCCCTTCATCCAGAGAAAATTGTGTAACTTGGTGTGGAGGTTGCCATGGCTTCCAAGCTCCAAGGTCGGCCATGGTGATGGGCAAATCGGCAAGGAATCAACCCTCCACACAGGTCTGGTTCTCCTCCTCTCTCTTTATGGATATATCTTAGATCAAAATAGGTGAGAAATCGTGCTCAATTGAGCCCGATCCAAGTAAGAAAAATCTGAGACTTTCCATAAAAAATACTTGGTCGGGTTCGCCGAAAATCGCCCCTCCGGCGACCGTGCCGCAGCCCGGCAATAGCCACCACCTCAACGGAGGTGGTGGTGGTGGCCGGCCAGGGAGGTGGCCGGATGGCCGAGAAATTGAGGGAGGAGATGCTACAGGTCGGTACAATTTTGGCCCTTGGCTCATAGAGGAAGATGATGGGATGCCACCCATTTTTGCTTTAAGATCTGTGCGCAGATCTGGTGATTAGTATAATTGATATTTGTATTTTCAGTCACAAATATTGTTGTACCTAGATATAATTACTAAAAATACTTAGGGCCCTCTACAGAAAAAGTGGTCAACACCAAAGTTGTATCCCTTGGAGTCTACTTTAATTTAAATTTAATTTCAGCCTAAAAGGAGCTCTGTAGCTCCATGTAGGTCCATTTTGGTGGGACTGGTCCCTAGGGTAGGACAGTCACTAATTTTTTGAATAACGTTTGATTGGGTTATGGGATTGATTTTAAAATTGAAACCTAGGCTATTTGTACCTACACCCTTAAAATTTCCAAAGATGGGAATTTTTGGAAAATATTTTTCTATGTTTTTTGTAATAATTTAATAATTCATATATTATTTAATTATGGGAGCTAATGACCTCCAATCCCTTCCAAAGTTTGGTGCGTGCTTCTTAAGGTTGTTATATGACCCTGGTAAAAATTTCAGCCCAATTGGGACAGATTTGGTTGGGTAATTAATTAACCTATGTTTGGTCAAACTAGGTCAAACTTGGTCAAACTAGATCAAAAGTGCACATGATGGAATTAGGTGGTCAAATCTCATCCAAGTGGTGTGAAACTTTGGCCATAATTTTAGGATCACATAAGACACCCCCATGATTAATTTGGGGTTATGTGGGGTGGATATGCCCTTGGACCCTAGTTCTAACCTTAGGGTTGCACTTTAGGCCTTGTGAAGGACATAGGGCATATGTCCTCGAATGGTCATGAAACTTGGTAGATAAGTTCATGGGGGTGTTGTTAGTTATGGAACGTTCACCTAGAGGGGGGTGTTAAGTGATCTTGGTTCCTTTTAAATTATTTGGGCGAGTTCCAAATATATAAGCACAGCACAGAAAATATCGCACAGATAAACACAGATGAAGCACACCAGACAACACAAGATCTATAGAGGTTCTCAAGATAGGGTGTCTTGAGTAGTCCTCTGTCCCTCTGCGCCTATCCAGCAGTGTGCAAGGATCGGCAAACTACACAAAAAACTTCAGGCCCTCAAGCCTTACAACACGGACCCGCCAATCCAACAGCCTAGGCCTGCAAGCCCCTACAGCCCCCGAGCGGGCAAGCTTGACACTCAGGACCTCAAGCCCTACAAAACACAGACCCGCAAGTCTTGCGCCTACAACCTAGTCCCTCAAGCCCCTACTACGCCCGAGCCCTCAAGCTCGACAAGATCGGACCCGCAAGTCCACTGCCCTAGCCCACAAGCCTCAAGCTCTCCAGCCCGCAAGCTAGACGGTGTTGGACCCGCAAATCCACTGACCTGGCCCTCAGGCCTCACATCTCTCTAGCCCTCAATCTAGATAAATAGGCCCGCAAGCCTTTACAAGAGATTACAGTAATAAGACTATTACTTCTGCAGGATGAGGATCGACAACCTTAGCCTATTGAGGATCGGCTTCTTCGGGTTGAAGAAGATGCTTCTTGATTTGAACTTTCAGCATTGGATCTTCTTCAATCTTCTCTTAGCCTAATGAGGATTGGCTTCTTAACAGTCGATGGAGATGACTACTTCTTCTTTCTCTCTTTCTTTCTTGCGCCGCTTGTACTGTTCTATTTTCTCTATGTGCATGTTCTTTTCTGTTGATTAACCTCTTTAGGGCGACCTCTTATCTCTTTTATAAGACAGCGAGCCTCCCAACGGTCTTCTGAGAATATTCCTTAAGTGTCATACGCTCCATTTCTTAAGAGCATGCGTTGAATGATGACAGCATTAATTGCTGATAGACAATCAAGCGACGACATTAAATGCTGACACCCTGCCCGTAACTTTTGAATCTATCTCGACGATATTTCCATCGTTACGACATCATAGACAATATCTCGACGACATAACTTTGTCGAAGCCTTGAACTTAGATACACTTTCAATTCTTCTAGCTTCTGCTTCTGATGCTGGTATCTCGATGATACGAGGCATTCTGCATATACGATGATATGCTATCTTTTACTGTGTCGTCGTGATCTTCCTTCTTGTAGATAGTCATCATATTCATGTTGTTCTCTCGATGACATGAGTGATACTATGTCGACAGATCATACTTCACCAATTGATAGTCTTCAGCTGTCCTTCTTCATTCTTCTTCGACGACATGCCTTCTATACGGTGATGTTCAACGCCATCAGTCATACTTAGCCTTTTCAGTGACAAGGCTTCTTCACGACGATGTTTGTTCTTTCTCGACGATAAGGCCACTTTGATGAAGTCGACGATACTGCATCTTCTCTGTGTTCGACGATCTTGCTTCTGTGTTAGACGAACACGCCAAATCTCAGCGGTCGTCGATCTTCCTTCTGAGTTCGATGATCTTCCTTTTGCGTTCAACGAACACGCCAAATCTCAGCGGTCGTCGATCTTCCTTCTGAGTTCGACGATCTTGCTTCTGCGTTCGACGAACACTCCAAATCTCAGCGGTCGTTGATCTTCCTTCTGAGTTCAACGATCTTGCTTCTGTGTTCAACGAACACGCCAAATCTCAGCGGTCGTCGATCTTCCTTCTGAGTTCGACGATCTTCCTTCTGCGTTCGATGAATCTTGCTCTACTAACTTCCTGAGATTTATAATCTAGAGACGCCATCAAATACAAAGTGAAGTAGTCTTGACTTGGTGACTTCTTTAAATCAGGAATCATGTGGGCAAGATTCCCAACAATCTCCCCCTATTTGAAGAAGTCAGAATCTCAATTCAAGACTACTTTCATTTGACAATAATTATTATAATCTTAAATTTTGATCATGTAAGATTGTACTTATTTTTTTCTGAACTTTCTGAGTACATCTAGCTTGTAGCTCCCCCTTGATTTGATGTCTCTTCTTTTATGGCCCCCCCTACTTCTTTGCTCCACCTATCTTTGAGGTCCGCTTCTTGAGCATCTTGTCTTGAACATTTGATGCCCCTTCTCCCCCTTTCTGACTTCTTTTCTGGAGCTCTTCTATTAGGAGACAATAATTCAAGGCTCCCCCTTGCTCAGTCGTACTTCATCCAAACCCTGAGAAATTTTCTTAACAATTATCTAGAAAGGGATTAGAGAAAAGTAAGTAGAAGATCACTCTAAGTTTTACATCCCCAGTTGGAATTTGAAGAAATTAAACTTAGCTTCATCTAGGGGCTTTGTAAATATACCAGCCACTTGTTTGTCTGTTGGGACAAACTCAAGGGTGATATCTTCATTTTCCACATTCTCCCTGATGAAGTGATACCTGATCTCAATATGCTTAGTCCTGCTGTGAGAGACAGGGTTCTTAGCAATTGAGATTGCACTTGAAGAGTCACAAAAAGGGGTGTTTTGGTCATCTTTAGGTTGTAGTCTTCAAGTTGATGTTTGATCCATAGCAGTCGGGCACATCAGCTCCTAGCAGAGATATACTCTGATTCTGCTATTGAGATTGCCACACTGGTCTGCTTCTTACTGCTCCAAGAGACCACCAAGGAATTGACATGTCCCTGAGGTACTCTTCCTGTCTTCCTTGCACCCTGCATAATCTGCATCTGAAGATCTAGTTAGTTCACATCCATTATTCCTAGGGTACCATAGGCCAAGATTTGATGTACCCTTTAGGTATCTTAAGATTCTCTTGATAGAGACATGATGAGATTCCTTAGGATTCACCTGATATCTAGCACAAACACATGTAGCAAACATTATGTCAGGCCTACTTGCAGTTAGATAGAGCAGGGATCCAATCATGCATATGTACTTGGTTTCATCAAAGGGTATGCCCTTCTCATCCTTGTCCAGAGACACATTGGTTCCCATTGGAGTCTTCATTGAAGAAGCACTCTCCAATCCAATTTTCATGACTAGCTCCCTAGTGAACTTTGTCTGGGAGATGAATATACCATCTTCAGATTGTTTCACTTGGAGACCTAGGAAGTATTTGAGCTCTCCCATACTGCTCATCTCAAACTTTCCCTGCATCAAGTTGGCAAACGTTTTGCAGAGATTGTTATCAGTAGAGCCAAAGATGATGTCATCCACATAGATCTACACTAGCAAGATCTTTCCCTTCACTTCCCTTAGGAACAATGTCTTATCAATCTTTCCCCTTGAAGAACTTATTCTCAATTAGAAATCTTGATAGAGTCTCATACCAGGCCCTAGGAGCCTGCTTTAAGCCATAAAGAGCTTTTCTAAGAAAATAAACATAATCAGGATGAGTAGAATCTACAAAACCTGATGGTTGCTCTACATATACCTCCTCTTTGAGGTCACCATTTAGGAAGGCTGACTTCACATCCATTTGGTAGACCATGAAACCTTGGTATGCAGCATATGCTAGAAACAGTCTTATTGCTTCCAGTATGGCTACTGGAGCAAATTTCTGATCAAAATCTATCACTTCCTCTTGTCTGTAGCCTTTTGCCACTAGCCTTGCTTTATTCTTGATGATGATTCCATTTTCATCCAATTTATTTCTGTAGACCCATTTAGTTCCTATGATATTCTGTCCTTGGGGTCTTGGAACCAATTTCCAAACCTTGCATCTCTTAAACTGGTTCAGATCCTCCTGCATTGTTGCAATCCAAAATGTATCCTGATTTGCTTCCTCAAATTTCTTGGGTTCAATTTGAGAGAGAAAACTCAGGTACAATGCTTCATTTGCAGCTCTGCTCCTTGTCATCACCCCTTGATTGACATTTCCTATTATCTACTCTTGGGGATGATCTCTTACTTGTCTCAAGGCAACTGGTAGTATTCTGGGCACTTCTTCATTAGCAACTTCTTCAGGTTGCATTTCTTCAGCCGTTTTTGAATTTTTTGCAGGTTCTTCCTCGATTTCAACTATTACTGACTGATTCTTGTCTCTTAGTGAGTTCCCAGCATTGTCTTCAATGGATAGTTTCTCTATTCTCTCCACTGTACCTGCATTCACTAGAGAACTAGACCAGCCCTTATGTATAAAGCTGGTCTCATCAAATACCACATGAACAGATTCTTCCACTGCTTGGTTATTGATGTTGTACACTCTATAAGCCTTGCTATGAGAGCTGTAGCCAACAAAAATACCCTCACTGCTTTTCTCAGCAAACATAGTCAGCTTGGATTTCCCATTATTAAGGACATAGCATTTGCTACCAAAGATCCTAAAATAGGACAATGTTGGTTTTATGCCCTTCATTAACTCATATGGAGTTTTCTTGTGATTTTTGATGATGGAAGCCCTGTTTATCACATGATAAGCTGTATTGACAGCCTCTGCCCAGAAGTATTCTGGTAGAGAGGAGTCACTTAGCATTGTCCTACTAGCCTCTATCAAGGTTCTGTTCTTCCTTTCAGCAACCCCATTCTATCGAGGGGTTCTGGGTGAGGAGAATTCTTTGGAGATACCTAGTTCTTGGCAAAATTCTGTCATAGCCCCTGACTGAAATTCTGTCCCATGGTCACTTCTGAGTTTGACCACAGTACATTCCATTTCATTCTGGATCTGCCTGACAAAATTTTTCAAGATATCTAGGGTATCTGACTTCTTTTTGAGGAAGAATACCCAAGTGAACCTTGAATAATCATCAACTACTACAAGAGTGTAGGCCTTCCCTCCTAAGCTATGAACTGACATAGGACCAAACAAATCCAGGTGAGGTAGAAATTAGCACGTCGTGGACTCTTTGTTAGACATGGACCATCTTTGATGCACTTAATATCAGGTCCATTTCTAACTAGGTTTTGTGAGAAAAGCTTGCCTATTGTCTTATAGTTGATGTGTGCAAGTCTCGTGTGCCATTGAACACAGAGAGCCTCTTTACCATCAGCCACAAGACATATGGGCATGGAAGAATTTGTATTGAGAAAATTTTAACAATAAATATTCCCACTCCTAGTGCCAGTTAAGGTAGCCTCAGAATCTAAGGACTTCTTAATTAGACACTTGTCCTTGTGGAAGGTAATAACAAAGCCTAAGTCACAGAGTTGACTTATGCTTATGAGATTGTGTTTCAATCCCTCCACATAAGCCACCCTTGTGATGGTAACTAACCCATTTGAGATGCTGCCATAGCCCCTAGTCACTCCCTTTTCTGAACCATCAAAGATCACGGTTGGTCCATTCTCCACAGGGGTAAACTCTTTCAAGTACCTTCTGACTCCAGTCATGTGCCTGGAGCAGCCACTGTCCAAATACCATATTGGAGATTGGTTGGTATTTGGACCTACCTGCAAGATAAATTACTTCCCCTTAGGTACCCAATATGGATTGGGTCCTCGGTTTCTGTTAGGTTGGTATAAAGGAACTGTTGGGTATTGTATCCATAATAGCCCTGATTTGAAGAAGTCCCCTTCAAACTAAGACGAATTGTAATTGTATTTGACTATGCACTTTAGCTGTGATGTGACAGGTTATTCCACTCTAAGTACAAACCAATGTCAGGTTTCAATGAGTCGTCAAACACAGGCCTATGCAATGTAATCCCTCATTGTATAGACCAAAGTGTTGGCTCATGTGAAATCTCTCTATTGGGATGTACTTCATTTATAAAGTGCTAGAGAAGAAGGACTGGAGCTGATGATGGAATCAATTGAGAATGGAAATTAACCCAAGTAAAAATCGATTATATCAATTGGAACATATAGTCGAATTCGACTATATGGTTTGAATGGATATAACCGAATTCGGCTAATCCCTGTCCGAAAGGTTTATTTTTCTAAGTATAAGAATAGTCGAATTCGATTATTGTAATTCGGTGAATTGGTTTAGTCGAATCCCTAGAGCTGCCGAATTCGACTATATGGTTTAACCGAATAAATTCGGTTAATGCCATTCGGTTAATCCATTTCGCCAAATCGGTCTGCAGGTATTCTCCGGTTCAATTCGACGGCGTATTCTTTAGGGCTTTCTCCATGTACAGTACACATGGAGCTAGATCCCTAATTCGTACTTATGACCGTTGGAAGAAGACTCTATAAATACCTAAGGATTATTTCCAGATAACCCTAATCGTGAATTGAAAAAGAAATCGAAAATTACTTCTAACGGCCGACTGTTCTCACGCAAGTGTTTCGTCTCCGACAAAGCCATCGATTCGTGTTTCGTCTTCTAAAGATTCAATCAACAAGATCAAGATCCGATTAGCTCTCATCTTCTGTTGATCAAGTCGATTCAAGTTCTCAGATCTAGCTTCAAATCTTTTTTAAGATTTCTTCATTCTTCATTCACAAAGGACTGAAGTTTACTGCTAAGAAGAAGAAATCCATCTCTCAAGATCTGAAGAAGAACTTCATCGGAAGTTTAAGAAGATTGTTTTTCAATTTACTGTGTTGTTGTAAGAACCTTATTTTAAATCTTGTAGGAAGCTTGCTTCCGAGTTATTGTGTAGATCCTTGGTTGAGGATCGAGTTGTAGGAGCTTGTGTGCTCCGAGTTTGTAGGAGAAGTTTGTTCTCCGAGTTGTTGTAGGAGTATTCTTGCTCCGAGCTTGTAGGAGTTGTGAACTCCGAGTAGTTGGATATTGATTGATCCGAGTTTGATGAAGTAGCTGAATCTAGCCTTGGAATGCTAGATAGGCGAGGCGGGAAAGTGGACTACCCACATCGAGGAACCACAATAAATTCTCTGTGTTGTGCTGTGCTTACTTTTCTGTGTGCTTTTACTTCCGATATTTTTATTCCGCAAAAAGACGCAGAATCTACCTGTTCACCCCCCCCCCCCCCCCCTTTAGGTGATTTAGGTTGCGACTAGATACTTTCAGGAACACTAAACCTTGGAGGGTTCTGCACTCTCTTTACATTGGGCCCCGTTGGATTGAACCAACAGTCCAAGGCAAAGTGGCCTACTTTCCCACAGCACCAGCAATCATATCTGTTGTATCTTCTCTTCTGCTTCACCATCTGAGTGGGGTGGCAGTGCTGATGAGCAGAAGAGCATTCTTCTTGCCCAACAAATCTTGGGTGAACCTCATATGTGTGAGTTAGGGGTGGAATCGGTCTCACCACATTGTGATTCACCTTCTTGGGAACAGGGTTTGTAGGAACAGCCTTTCCCTTACTCTTGATTGCTGTGGCTGCAGGTTTGTGGGCTGAAGGACTTGACACCAGCACCTTCTTATAGGAATGTCTAGCTTCAGAATCTTTGCCCGTGACTGTCTCCTGATTAAAACCAACACCAGCTCTGAACTGCCCAGAGAAGGTATCAATGATAGGCAGGTTAGTCTTGGGCATTGAGAAGCTTGATGCAAGTTTGTTCTCATCCAACAATATTTCCTCAAGGTCCTTGATGACCTTGTTCTACTGTCCCAATTCCGCATTCTTAAGCCTTATGGCTTCCATGAATTTGTTCACTTCTTTGCTCATAGCATCCAGCTTCTCAGATATCTTCTGGAGCTCAGATTGAACAGGCTTCAAGGAATCTAACTCCTTGGTGTGGACTTTGAGGAGTTTCTTATAGCCCATGAAGGCTTTCCACAAGGCTTTGTATTGACTTATCAGTTCAGATTCAACTTCATACTGGGATCTTGAGGCTGTGCTATTGGCAGCAGACACATCCTCATCATCATGCAATAAATTTGCCACTGATTTAGAATCAGAGTCAGATAGAGGAGTTCTGTGATTTACCATTCCAGGAGAGTTGTCATCCTGGTTCCCTTCATTGATGGCCATCAATCCAATAAGTGCCTTGTCCTCAGTCCCAGAGGATCTTGAGTCAGAGTCACTCAATGTTCTGGTCTTCTTGGCCATGAACCCTTTTTCAGAGTTCCTCTTGCTCCTTGAGCTTCTTCTTTCTTCACGGTTCCTTGACTCCTTCTTCTTAGAAGGGCAGTCAACAACCATGTGACCTATTTTGCTGCAGGAATAGCAAACAAAATTATTTAAATCATGTTTACTAGAGTTGGATCTGTATCTTTCATCCTTGGGAGCTTTGGATCTGTCACGATAGTCAGATCTTCTGGAGCTTGAGGAGGAGTTTCTGTGACTGTCCCTCCTCCTTCTTTGTATCAGCTTCCTGAATTATTTTGAGAGGAGGGCCACCTCTCTATCCGTATCATCGGAATCAGAGGAGCTGGATTCTGATTCTTCACTGCTCTCAGATTTGCTCTGAGTGGCAGAGTCCTTGACCTTGGCTCTTCTGATGCTGTCAGCCTTTAGAGCCATAGATCTCTCTCTTGAGCTCACTTTTGAGCTTTCTTCTTCAGCCTTTCTGGTGTTGAGCTGAAGTTCATGAGACAGCAGCTTTCCATACAGATTTTTGGGCTCCATGATGCCCAGTTGACCCATCTCTCTGATGGCACAGATCTTGATGTCCCATTCTCTTGTGAGGGATATGAGAAACTTGTCATTTCGATCAGAGTTTGTGAACTCTCTATCGTAGTTTCTCAGACCATTCACTATCTTGAAAAATCTCTCATAGCAGTTAGAGATTGTTTCATTCTTTTCTTGCTTGAAGGCCTCGTACTCTTGGTTGAGAAGGGATTTTCTATCATCCCTAACCTCTTCAGTACCCTCAATGTATACGATCAAGGAGTCCCACATCTCCTTGGCCGTTTTGTAGTGAATCAGATTTTGGAGGGTAGAGTCATCTACGGCACTTACAATGACATTTTGTGCCCTCTTATCTAGGCCTGCCAAGGCCAACTCGTCCTTGGTCATGTCCTCATATTTCTTTACCACCTTCTTTGTTGCCTCAATGGTGGAAGCAATTGTAGGGATAAAAAGACCCTGTTGGACTGTCAGATAGATTCTAGGATCAGTCACTTCCATGAATAACCTAACCCTTTCCTTCCAGATAGGGAAGTTCTCCTTTGAGCAGATTGGAAGTTTCATGGATCTCATCTCCCGATTCTGATCTCCACCAGCCATAGTGAGTCGTTCTACAATCCAGATCAGACGGTTAAGTCTTCTTTTGATCAACTTGGCTTTGATACCACATGTTAGTTATTGAACGTTCACCTAGAGGGGGTGTTAAGTGATCTGGGTTCTTTTTAAATTATTTGGGCGAGTTCCAAATATATAAGAACAGAACAGAAAATAATGCACAGATAAACACAGATAAAGCACACCAGACGACAACAGATCTATATAGGTTCCTCAAGACAGGGGGTCTTGAGTAGTCCTCTGTCCCTATGTGCCTACCCAGCAGTGTGCAAGGATCGGCAAACTCCGCCAAAAACATCAGGCCCTAAAGCCTTACAACACGGACCCGCAAGTACAACAGCCTAGGCCCGCAAGCCCCTACTGCCCCAAGCCCGCAAGCTCGACACTTAGGCCCTCAAGCCCTACACAGCACAGACCCGCAAGTCATGTGCCTACAACCTAGGCCCGCAAGCCCCTACTGCGCCCATGCCCTCAAGCTCGACAAGATCGGACCCGCAAGTCCACTGCCCTGGCCCTCAAGCCTCACATCTCTCCAGCCCGCAAGCTAGACGGTGCTGGACCCACAAGTCCACTGCCCTGGCCCTCAAGCCTCACAACTATCTAGCCCTCAAGCTAGACAAATAGACACGCAATCCTTTACAAGAGATTACAGTAATAAGACGGTTACTTCTGCCGGATGAGGATCGGCAACCTTAGCTTGTTGAGGATCGGCTTCGTAGGGTTGAAGAAGATGCTTCTTGATTTGAACTTTCAGCACTGGACCTTCTTCAATCTTCTCTTAGCCTGATGAGGATTGGCTTCTTAACAGTCGATGGAGATGACTACTTCTTCTTTCTCTCTTTCTTTCTTGCGCGACTTGTACTGTTCTATTTTCTATATGCGCAAGTTCGTTTCTGTTGATTAACCTCTTTAGGGCGACCTCTTATCTCTTTTATAAGACATCAAGCCTCCCAACGGTCTTCTGAGAATATTCCTTAAGTGTCAGACGCTCCATTCCTTAAGAACACACGTTGAATAATGACAGCATTAATTGCTGATAGACAATCAGGCGGTTGCACTAAATGTTGACAGCCCGTCCATAAATTTTGAATCTGTCTCGACGATATTTCCATCCTTACGACGTCATGGACAATATCTCGACAACATAACTTTGTCAAAGCCTTGAACTTAGATACACTTTCAATTCTTCTAGCTTCTGCTTCTGATGCTGGTATCTCGATGATACGAGACATTCTGCATATACAACGATATGCTATCTCTAACTGTGTCGTCTTGATCTTCCTTCTTGTAGATAGTCATCGTATTCATGTTGTTCTCTCGACGACATGAGTGATACTATGTCGACAGATCATACTTCACCAATTGCTAGTCTTTAGCTGTCCTTCTTCATTCTTCTTCGACGACATGCCTTCTTTACGGAGACGTTCAACGCCATCAGTCATACTTAGCCTTTTCAGCGACAAGGCTTCTTCGCGATGATGTTTGTTCTTTCTCGACGACAAGGCCACTTTGATGAAGTTGACGATACTGTGTCTTCTCTGCGTTCGACGATCTTGCTTCTGCGTTAGACGAACACGCCAAATCTCAGTGGTCGTCGATCTTCCTTCTATGTTCGATGATCTTCCTTTTGCGTTCAACGAACACGCCAAATCTCAGCGATCGTCGATCTTCCTTCTGAGTTCGATGATCTTGCTTCTGCGTTCGACGAACACTCCAAATCTCAATGGTCGTCGATCTTCCTTTTGAGTTCGACGATCTTGCTTCTGCGTTCGACGAACACGCCAAATCTCAGCAGTCGCCGATCTTCCTTCTGAGTTCGACGATCTTCCTTCTGCGTTCGACGAATCTTGTTCTACTAACTTCCTGAGATTTATAAGTTATATACGCCATCAAATACAAAGTGAAGTAGTCTTGACTTGGTGACTTCTTCAAATCAGGAATCATATGGGCAAGATTCCCAACAGGTGAAAATATTCCCTAGGAAATTTTAAGAGAATTTTTGGACCACTTATTCCCTCTAATTTAGGTTATAACCATTTTTGGGAACCTCCTTATAAAAGAAATTTACATGCTCAAATAATCTTTGATGGTGATGAAAGTTTGGCGGTACCCTCATAATCATGTAATAGATCTCTGGTAATTTTTGTGTGATTATTGAATTAATTTATTTACACTTCATTCACAAGTCATCTATTTGGCCTTAAGAATATGTTAAATAAATGAGGGCAAAATATCATCTGGAAAATTATGAAACTTGGTGGTAGGACACTTTAGGGCATTAGAGAGCTCTGTGAATTTTTGTATAATTTTTGGAACTACTTATCAGTAGGTTCCTTCGCAATTCTCCCTAGTATGGGTTTACTTGTAATATTTATTTATGTGATTAATTAGTCTTGATAAATTCTGAAATTTAGTTGTAGATATTTCCTGAAGAGAAGATCCGCCGTCATCTGCTTTGTTTTATACCCCTTGCTGTCCTCCGCTTCATCCTCCCACACGGTACCTAGGAGCCATTGGGGGTGGGGTGGGAAACATAAGGCTTAGTCTCTTTGACTAATGACCGGTGGACCATATCGTTTTAGGGGATCGAGGAGACGCGGCAGCACTAGGGGCCGGTGCAGACGGAGGCGGGCCAGTCTAGTACAGGAGTACTTGATTCAGGATCAGTGAGTGATTAGTAGTTAGCTTCCACGAGTGATCTTGTAGTGAAGACATGATGTACAGGGCATGAGCCCTTTATTATTATAACCTTTGTTATTTCAGTTATACCATGTGGACAATTATTATATATAGCATGTGATTGTGGTCTTGAACTTCATTTGTTCGTTTATACTTTTCTTCTTCTATGATCGATATGGCCAGCAGGATCGGCATTTTGTAGTGGCGACCTTCCCGAGTGATGGTGTCACCGCAAAGCGGCAGTTCTGGGTTTAAGACCCAATTTCGAAAGCAAAAAAAATGGGGTCTTACAAACAGGTATCAGAGCAAACCTCGATCCGAAGATAAGAAGTCCACAAACCCTGGGCCATCCCGCGTGAGTTTAGTTTGAGGACAAACTAAGCAGCGGAAGCAATGGGGTGCCCATATGTGGGAAATCACATGAAAAAGTCCACTTTTAAATGAATCTTCTTGACAAGTTCTCTTTTGTAGCCTGCGGCGAACGCTGCCCGCAGCAGGGAATACCTTCGGCTACAAATATCTATTTAGATATTCCTTTAGTCAATGAGTTAGACTCAACCCCACTAGGACACATGACTCACCATGACAATTTATACCATGCCCTAGCCTAAAATAGACTGTAGGTATAAAGTTGATAAAGGTACGAGGATACCCCCAAAAGGCTAGAGAAAGAGAGATTGACACATAAGAAGAATGGTATGGGACTCGTAGATCTAACCTTCGTACCAGTGATATGTTTACATTGAGACAACCACCATGACAAAGACCGAGGGTCGGATATGAATTGAAGTTCAGAAGATACCCGTTTAGGATTGGTTCACATGTTGACCCTGATAAGGTTGTCGTAGAAGGTAACTTGAAGAGTCTAAAGTATGAAGCGTACCAACAAGCCTCAAGATAGAACCCCAAGTCTAAGGTTGTGTTCCCTAAGGGTTATATTTATACATGGGATGAATATAACATGTTGATATCAAAGATACTTAGCCCAAAATAGATAGTGGCTTATCTTTTGTTTATTAGGGCTTATCTTTTGTTTATTTGGGATTATCTTTTGTTTATTGGGGGCTTACCCTTTTGTTTATTAGAAAATTAGTCGCTGACTTGAGTTTCCCTTAGATTTAATTTAGAAAGTGTTGCGTCGTGAACATAATGATTTTGAAGTTGATCATATTCGACGTTACTCGGGCAAAGATGAGATGGTGTAACTGTATGTTCGGGATATGATCTGTAGTATTACCAGGACAATGGATAGACATCATTGATCGAACAACAAGTTGACCTTAGATTAATCATTGGAAATGTGAAGTCGCCAGTATTAATCACTTGCGGATGCCGATGTCCCATTCTAGAAGCGATGGACAGAAACTAGGTCATACAAGTTGTAGTTATATTTGAGGTTCTTGTGCCTTGGGGGATTCGGAAGTGATTAACTTATGAATTTTTAAAAATCACACCCCATCATGGTAGAAAATTTTAACTACAATAATAGCCCCTTATACATTGGGAGCTATGATGATGAATAACCAGAGATCTAAATCGATGAATTATTGGATTTAGAATATAAATTTTAAGGTTACTATGGTAAGAACGATCTAATTCTTACCTTGCATTGGACATTTGAAAGTGTTCAAGACTAGCATATGTGGAAGTGATAGGAATTTTGGTGAAATAAACATGATGATATTTCCTTGATGAAACTGACTTGTGAAAAATCTTAGGGTTTCAAAAGATTTTACCAATATACCTTATGAATCAAACTCCACATAGAAAGTGATTGAGTGTCATCTTACAAACATTGATACAAGTGTTGTTTGGGTAACATATGTTCATAAGATTCACAAGTGCACCACCTTAAAATTTGAGCATGATTGGGACGCCTGATGATCTTATCAGTCCCACCAATGGTAAGAACTGGATAAGTTGTAGAGTGGAGATGATTGATCACTCGGACGTACTTGAAGGAATAAGAACCTAAACATGGAGAGAAAACTTTATAGAAGCGTTGTCTACCCATATAAATAGAAAATGTAGTCAGCGGAAAGATGGTGTATTGCAGCATTTATATTTCCCCGGAATGTGGAAAGACAACATAGGTTTTGTGACGCACTGTGAGGCTTATCAGCTGGTGAAGGCCAGGTGCAAAAGTCTTTGGAGAACTACCACAGTCATTGCCCGTATTAGAGAGGAAGCTTGAGGATATAATTATGGATTGCATACACAGGTTACTACATCCCCACTCTAGGTACAAGTTCATTCAGAACATCGAGGATAGATTGACCAAGATAGCTAGGGTCACCCCGGGCTGGAAGGATGCTCCAGTTGGTTTCTGATGGGATTTGTTGAGTAGTTTGTCCGTTATCGTGGTGTGACCAGGACGATCATGTCGGATCAGGATGGACAGGTTACGTCCAAGGAGTGAAGATCAGTCTAGGCTGATCTGGGCTCCTGGTTGATGTTCAGCATAGCTTTCCACCCTCAGAGGAATGGAGGCACAAGACTCCACTATCTTGGACCCAGGATGAGGATCCCAAGGCACGTGACTCGAAATTTTTGGAGGACATAGATGCCCAGGTGCGACTGATTCGAGTTAGGATTCTGGAGGCCCAAAGCAACCGGGTTAGGTATTACGATGCATAGTATCGTCAGGTCGGGTTCTAGGTTAAATACTGGGTGTGCTGGAAGATACATCCGATGTAGGGAGTCTCGCGGGTTCGCAGGCAAAAGAAGCTCAATCTGAGATAGATGGGGTTCTAGAGGATCCTAGAGTGGATCAGCCCATTAGCTTATTGACTGGAGTTGCCGCTGGAGTTAGCGGGATTTCACGACGTCTTCCATGTCTCCTCCTTTAGGAGAGCTCTACTACGACCGGAGCAGCAAATTTCTACTATAGATGGCACGGTAGACTCCGATCGATTGATTCACCTGGAGCTGGTCCGGATAGACGATAAGACACAAGAAGGTTCTGTAGGTAAAAGTCATGTGGTAAAATTATGGACAGGAGGAGCACACCTGAGAGCCACTAAAACTGGTGTGGCAGAGATAGTCGGTGCTCTTTGAGTCAGGAATAACTTCAATTGTTAAGTGATGTTACATACAATCGCTTGCGGTAGAAACCCCACAGGCCTAACCTTAATTTCGGGGACGAAATTATTATTTTTTCTTTATTGGGATTTATATCATCCCCCAAACAACTAGACCCCTAGAGGGGTTTTGTCATGAGTAGGTCATGACAAAAACCTAGGAAGCATGAAGAGATCACTTGGCCTTAGGCTTGAAGGGGAAGATCACCTTGGTCTGCAAATAGCAATTTCAAGTTACCAAGCTTAGGGTTGGACTTAAGGGCCCCACCTTGACCCTTTGACCCCACCATAGCATACGTAAACCTTTAGGGGTTCCCTTAGAGCATGAAGGACCCATTGGGGTCAACTAAAGAGGCCAAATTGACCAAAGTCAACCCTAACCCCAAATTGGTCAAAGTAGCCTAATTTGGGTAAAAATGACCCATTTTAACCGAATCAAGCTCAATCCACTTGGGCTAGACCCAATTGGAGTGGACCAATTGCTTCATGTGCCTCATATACACTCAAGGGGCCATACATTTTCTGGAAATGATGAGTAGGACAGAGAAAGTGCAAATTCCCCAATTTTAGAGAGAGAGAAAGAAGAGAGAGAAGGCCATTAATGGCCATAGGAGACAAAGGGCCTCCCCTCTTCATCTCCAATGGCTTTGTAACTCCCCCCTCATCAGTTTTGAGGAGTTTAATAGCCACGGACGACCACCCAAGTGCTGAATTGAGGGGATTTCAAAAATCACCTTAATGGCCATTAATGGTTTTCAAGGTTGTAACCTCCCCCTCTCCCAATTGATGCCTTTAACACCTTAAGAAGAGTGAGAGGAATGAAACCCCCTTATTTCAGAGAACATCGTGCAACTTGGTGTGGAGGTTGCCATGGCTTCCAAGCTGCAAGGTAGGCCATGGTGATGGGCAAATTGGCAAGGAATCAACCCTCCACACAGATCTAGTTCTCCTCCTCTCACTCTCTATGGATATATCTTAGAGTAAAATAGGTGAGAAATCGGGCTCAATTGAGCCCGATCCAAGTGAGAAAAATCTGAAACTTTCCATGAAAAAGACTTTTTTGGGTTTGCCAGAAACCGCCCCTCCGGCGGCCATGCCGCCGCCGGGCGATTGCCACCACCTCAACGGAGGTGGTGGTGGTGGTGGTGGTGGCCGGATGGCCAGGAAATTGAGGGAGGAGGTGCTACAGGTCGGTGCAATCCTTTCCCTTAGCTCATTGAAGAAGATGATGTGATGCCACCAGTTTTTTGCTTTAAGATCTGTGCACAGATCTGGTAATTAGTTTAATTGATATTTGTATTTTCTATCACAAGTATTGATGTACATAGATTTAATTACTAAAAATACTTAGGGCCCTCTACAGAAATAGTGATCAACACAAAAGTTGTGGCCCTTGTCGTCTACTTTAATTTAAAATTGATTTCAGCCTAAGAGAAGCTCTGTAACTCCATTTTGGTGGGACTGGTCCCTAGGGTAGGACAGTCACTCGTTTTTGAATAACTTTTGTTTGGATTAAGGGATTGACTTGAAAATTAAAACCCACGCTATTTGTACCTACACCCTTAACATATCCAAATATGGGAATTTTTTGAAAACATTTTTCTAAGGTTTTTGTAACAATTTAATAATTCATATAGTATTTAATTATGGGAGCATATGACCTTCAATCCCCTCCAAAGTTTTGTGGGTGCTTCTTAAGGTTATTATTTGACCCTGGTAAAAATTTTAGCCCAATTGGGACTGATTTGGTTGGGTAATTAGTTAAGCTAAGTTTGGTCAAACTAGATCAAAAGTGCACATGATGGAATTAGGTGGTCAAATCTCATCCAAGTGGTGTGAAACTTTGGCCACCGGTTTAGGATCATATAAGACACCCCCATGATTAATTTGTGGTATTGTGCGGTGGATATGCTCTTGGACCCTAGTTCTAACCTTAGGGTTACACTTTAAGCCTTGTGAAGGACATAGGGGCATATGTCCTTGAATGGTCATGAAACTTGGTAGATAAGTTCATGGGGTGTAAATATTTCCTAGGAAATTTTAAGAGAATTTTAGGACCACTTATCCCCTCTTATTTAGGTTATAACCATTTTTGGGAACCTCCATATAAGAGAAATTTACATGCTCAAATAATCTTGGATGGTGATGAAAGTTTGGTGGTACCCTCGTAATCATGTAATAGATCTCTGGTAATTTTTGTGTAATTATTGAATTAATTTATTTATCACTTCATTCACAAGTCATCTATTTGGCCTTAAGAATATGTTAAATAAATGAGGGCCAAATATCCTCTGGAATATTATGAAACTTGGTGGTAGGACATTTTAGGGCATTAGAGAGCTCTGTGAATTTTTGTATAATTTTTGGAATTACTTATCAGTAGGTTCCTTCACAATTCTCCCTAATATGGGTTTACTTGGAATATTTATTTATGTGATTAATTAGTCTTGATAAATTCTGAAATTTAGTTGTAGACATTTCCTATACACAAGATCCGCCGTCATCTGCTTTGTTTTATACCCCTTGCTGTCCTCTGCTTCATCCTTCCACACGGTGCCTAAGAGCTATTGGGGGTCGGGTGGGGAACATAAGGCTTAGACTTTTTGACTAACGACCGGTGTACCATATCATTTTAGGGGATCGAGGAGACACAGTAGCACCAGAGGCCGGTGTAGACGGAGGCGGGCTAGTCTAGAATAGGAGTACCTGATTCAGGATCAGTGAGTGATTAGTAGTTAGCTTCCGTGAGTGATCTTGTAGTGAGTACATGATGTATAGGGCATGAGCCCTTTATTATTGTAACTTTTGTTATTTCAGTTATACCATGTGGACATTTATTATATGTAGCATGTGATTGTGGACTTGAACTTCTTTTGTTCGTTTATACTTTTCTTCTTCTATGATCGATATGGCCGGCAGGATCGATATTTTGTAGTGGCGACCTGCCCGAGTGATGGTGTCACCGCAAAGCGGCGGTTTTGGGCCTAATGTTGGATCGGTAGGCGCCCTTAGACGGGGGGTGAATAAGGGAATAAAATTCTTTTTATAATTTTTAAGATAATTACTAGGTTGTTTTTGATTAAGAGGAAATGAGATGATAATTAAGTAATAACTATTTTGCAATAATAAAATTTTACGCCAATTGAGAGAAATCAAATAAACACAAATATAATCATGATTGCATTATATAAAAAGGGTGTTTACAAAATTTGATTTCAATATCACTAGAAATCGGAGGCGTACAAAAGTAAATTTCTTTTCTTTTTCTATACCGACTTATATCCCCACAAACTGATTGGCTTTAGCCTATCCTTCCCCGGATAAGGCCACAAGCCGCTCTAGCCAATCCAAACTCGGATATGGCCTCGAGCACCCCTTAAATCTAATCCCCTAGACCTAGTCGCCAACTCACGCGGCGAAATACCCCTAAGCCGTGCAAGGACCTAGTCGCCAAAAATAAGGCGATTTCACTACAAGATACAAATAAAGAAATGAAGTAAATAACAAACAAACTCCCTCTTGAGATTTCTGGAGATGAGCATGAAGGATCGCTGAAGCACAAGCGAGGTCGAAGCGATCATTCTTCGGATGCAGCGTGATGGCTTCCTTCTCCAGAATTTCTTCTTTGGCTTTGAGTGGGAGATGATGTTTCGGCAGAGTAGCACCACGAGAGTTTGGGCACAAGTAATGTCTTTGGAAGTTCTCACCCAAAATGAGAGAGAATACATCATTTTATAAATCTTGGAGCTAGCGCCTGCGGTAGCTGATAGCGCCTGCGGTAGCGGTCTTGTTGAGCAGTTGCGGAACCGTCAAGGGCGTGGCACTGTGCACAAACTTGAGATAGCGCCAGGCGGTAGCGCTGGCGGTAGCGCTAAGGAACCGCTGAGACGATGCTAACCGCTGAGATGAAAGCTGTGATGAAACTGCTGAGACGGAACCAACTGAGCTGGCGCCTGGCGTTAGTGATAGCGCTGGCGGTAGTACTGCTCCTTTCAAAAAATTATTTCCATGCTGCCTTCTACCTGTGGAGAATTGCACCTATAGTTCCTACACACTATAAACACACTATAAGCAATATCAAATACAATATGGGATTTGTTATTCTCAAACAAAGGGATGTGACACACATGTCCAACAATCTCCCCCTTTTGATAATAACAAATCCTCTAAGCAAGAAATCAACAATAGTGTTTATAGTATATGATAAGCAAGATAAAAGTGCAACTATAGTAAATGATAAGCATAATAATGTGCATACTCCCCCTATCTTAATGCTCCCCCTACATAAATGCAATTTATGTGTTACTCCCCCTAAATGATAGTTTTCATGAATTAGTCTCCCCTTATTTTTCTATATTTCTTCTATATAGATTTCTTCAATTAATCTCCCCCTTTTGGTATTATTAAAAGAAGGTAGGGTGAGGGTAGTAAGGAGGCATTTTAAAAAGATAAAGCATGATCGAGCTTTTGTAATATAGACATTGTTAAAGAATTTAAGTATAGTATTGAAGAGATTTCAAATAAATAGATAAGAGTTTTTGCATAGAGGAAGATTATAAGAAACATCTTTTTGTAAGCATGGAAATCATAATTATAACTATGAGTTTAAGTTTAAAAATGTAAAGATGTTGTAACCTTTTGGAAATCTCAAAGTTTTTCATAAAGATACCAAGCATGAAATGAACATATCACGAAGAGAATATACTACAATGTTACTTAATTTTAAGTTCAAGAGATACCAAAACATTGTAGAGAGCATGCTAGGTTATCTAGTGCATTTCTTATATAAAGAGTAGTATAGATAAAGCATTAGAATCCAATACTCATGAGAACAAGTGTTATGAAAGATAATTAAGTGCACATAAGTGTATTTTGGGCAATGTTAATAATTTATTTAAATCTCAAAATACAAGACATATGTAGAGTAAAGTGCACAATAAAACACAAGTAAATTTACTTTCACACACTTTAATGCACACTATTTTATAAAAAGTGGTGTATTAATCAAGGGTTGCACAAGACACTTTACTATTCTATCCAAGGTGCTCAACCTCACAATGCTTATGATGACTTATCAGGAGGTTCAAGTAGTGCTGTGTGGAGTTATAGTTATCTACATATATAATCTTTTGACATTTGTGAGACAAAATTCTCCGAATACACTTATTTGGTAAACCCAAATTTTTAAACTTAACCACTTCTCAAAATTTCATAAGTGCAATTCAAATGTAGTGTAGGCAATAAACATAAGCAAGTTTTAATTCATTGTACAAATACAATACACAAGCAAGCATTTTTTAGATTTAAACACACACGTTGATTACCAAAATAAGTGAGTGAAAGGTATCATTATCAATCATAATACATTTACTCATACTTAAAGGCATGCTAAGCTTGGTTCTACACATATTTTTCAATATTTGATGCACTTACATAGATATATCAAAGCATGATAATCAAAACAATGTTCATAGTAATGTCAAGGAATAAATTTTAACATAGTAAAGAATTCTAAATAATAGAATTCATTCATGCTTGATATTAGCAATAAAGATCATACAGTTTTTTTATTGTTTTGAAAATTTTTAGTGAAATAAAAACTGAAAATCACAAAAACATATTTTTGTAATTTTTGAATTTTTGTAGTTGATTTTTCATAATGCAAATAAAAAAAATAAAATAAACAAAAACACAAAAATAAATTTGTACATATAAACTAACATATTTTTGTTGATTTTAAGAAATTTTAAAAAACAGAAAAATCACAAACCCACAATAGCGCCGGCGCTAACGCTAGCGCTGGAAATAGTACACGATTTTTTAAGAATTTAAAAAATCTGAGTTTTGATATTGATTAGGGGTCTTAAGAGTAGTCTTATGCAGAAATTATGTATTTATCAGGGATGTCTTGATTGCTCAAATTGCATAAAACATTAGCGTTTTACATGTTATTCAACCAAAGATGTCTAAGACTCCTAATTCCAACCTTAACATTTGAAACCTTGCATCGGGAAGAGGTTTAGTAAATATATCAGCAAGTTGAGAGTCCGTGCCAATGAAACTTATCCATATATTTTCCTTTTTAATGTGATCCCTTATGAAATGATGACGCACATCTATATGTTTGGATCTTGATTGGTGTACCGGATTATTTGTGAGATCAATGGCACTTTTGTTGTCACATTTTAATTCAATAAGTTTTAGATGAAAACCAAAGTCCTCTAAAGTTTGGCTCATCCATAGAGCTTGTGCACAACAACTCCCTAATGCAATGTATTCGGCCTCCGTGGTGGAGAGTGCAACCGAATTTTGTTTCCTACTAGACCATGCAAGTACCACTAGTGCTTTTTCTATCAAGTGAAAAACCGGCATAATCCGAATCGGAATAGCCATGCAATGTAAATGAATCATTATGTGGGTACCATAATCCTAATCTAGATGACCCAATGAGATATCTAAAAATTCGTTGTACCGCTTTTAAATGAGATTCTTTTGGATTGGCTTGAAATCGAGCAAATAAGCATACGGCAAACATAATATCGGGTCTAGTTGCACTAAGATAAAGTAGGGATCCTATCATACCTCTATATAAGGTTTGACCAATTGAAATTCCCGATTCATCTTTTCCTAATTTAAGTGACGCACTCATTAGTGTAGAAGCATGTTTAAGGTTTTCAAATCCAAAACGTTTAAGCATATCATGGACATATTTTGTTTGACAAACAAAGATACCATCAATTCTTTGAGATATTTGAAAACCAAGGAAATAAGAAAGTTCTCCTACTAGACACATTTCAAATTCATTTTTCATCACTAAAATAACTTCATTACACATCTCTTCATTAGTAGATCCAAAAATTATATCATCAACATATATTTGTATAATAATCATATCATCATTATTGTGCTTAATGAAGAGAGTATTATCCGCACTTCCCATAATATAACCGTGCTTCAATAAAAATGATGTAAGTCTTTGATACCATGCACGGGGCGCTTGTTTTAAACCATAAAGCGCTTATTCTAGTTTATAAACATGATTTGGAAATTTTTCATTAATAAAACTGGGGGGTTGTTCAACATAAACTTCTTCTTTTACAAACCCATTTAGAAACACACTTTTCACATCCATTTGAAATAGTTTTACTCTTTTAAAGCTTGCAAATGCTAGAAAAATTCTTATAGACTCCAATCTAGCAACGGGTGCAAAAGATTCATCAAAATCTATCCCCTCGATTTGTGAATATCCTTATGCTACTAAGCGTGCTTTATTTCTAGATATTCTAGACTCACCATCTAATTTATTTTTGAAAATCTATTTTACGCCTACAACCGGGTGATTAGATGGTCTTTCTACTAATTTCCAAACATTATATCGCTCAAATTGTTCTAACTCTTCATTCATAGCCAAAAACCAAAATTCATTGTTTAAAGCGGTAGAAATGGTTTTTGGTTCTATTTCGGAAACAAAACAAATATTTGAAAAAGATTCATGAAGAGAAGAGCGAGTTCTTACCCCGATGGATGGTTCACCAATTATAAGTTCCCGTGGATGATCCCTTGTGAATTTTAAGACTCTTGGAGGTACATATTCATCTTTCTTGGCCTCCTCTTCTTCTTCTTTGGAAGGTTCTTCATCACCATTCTCCAAAGGAGGTAATAGATCATCCTCTTTGCCTGCAGAAAGTCTTTCTATACAAGGAACAGGCTCATCAAATTTCACATTAATTGACTCTTCAACTTTTCTAGTTCTTTTATTAAAAACTCTATAAGCTTTACTAGTTGAAGAGTATCCAAGAAATGTTCCTTCATCACATTTTTCATCAAACTTTCCCAAGCTATCTTTTGTATTTAAAATAAAGCATTTACAACCAAAAACTTTGAAGTAAGATACATTAGGCTTCTTTTGAAAATAAAGTTCATATGGTGTGAGATTTAAAGATAGGCGAAGCATGATTCAATTTATAACATAATATGATGTGTTTACGGCTTCGGCCCAAAAGGACTTAGGTAATTTATATTCACATAACATAGTGCGTGCTAGTTCTTGAAGTGTCCTATTATTTCTTTCTACAACACCATTTTGTTGTGGTGTGCGTGGTGCAGAGAACTCATGTTTTATGCCTAACATATCACAATAAGATGTAAATTTTTCATTTTTAAATTCTCCTCCATGATCCGAGCGAATGCATTTAATTTTTAAATCACTTTCATTTTGAATACGAGTACATAATTTTGCAAATTCACAAAACGCATCGGATGTGGAAGAGAGAAATAATGTCCAACAATATCTTGAAAAATCATCTATTAAGACATATGTATATAATCTACCACCAAGACTTGGGGTGCTAACGGGACCAAAAAGATCCATATGAATTATTTGCAAAGGTCTTGAAGTAGAAATGATATTTTTTACTTTTGAAAGAGGATCTAGTAATTTTACCTTTTTGACATGGTGAACAAAGTGAAGGTAAATTTCCATTTAATCTAGGCAATCCTCAAATTAAATCTCTTTTGGCAAGTTTTACAATAAGCTTTGTGCTAGCATGTCCTAGCCTTCTATGCCAAAGTTCAAGTTCATCATTTTTGGTAATAAAACATTTTAAAGATGATTTTGAAAGAAAATGAAATGAAACTATATAAACATTGTGTATTCTTGGTGCAGTTATTAAAATATTGTTTGTAATAGGATTAGATATTTTGCATCGATTAGTAGAAGATTCAAATAAAACATCTAATCCTTTATCACATAATTGGCTAATTGAAATAAGATTATGTTTTAGCCCTTTTACACAAAGAACATTTGATATTGTGAAGGATTCATTACCAACTGTACAAATTCCCATGATTCTTCCTTTTCCGTTGTCACCAAACATCACGATCCCTCCCTTCTTCCTTTCTAGGCTAAGGAACTTTGCTTTATTGCCCGTCATGTGCTTGGAGCATCCTGAATCCAAGTATCACACGTCTTCATTGTCCTTAGCCTACCTGCACATTTAGAAAGAAGATGAGAGTAAAGATCCGGATACCCAAGTGGAACCACCCATAGAATAAGTGGAAGCCTCAGGTACCCAGATTTGCTTTAAAGTATTTCATTTTATTTTCCTGTAAGAACTAGATGTGTGACCTAACCTATAACAGTTTGCACACGAAATAAAGGGGGTTGAGGCCCTTTTCTGGAATATTTTCTTGCTGGAACAATTTGGAATTACTGAATAAAAATCTTTTGCTAAAGAAAATTCAGGTTTCTGGTATGAGGTGCTAGCGCCGACGTTAGTGGCTAATGCTGGGCCATATCCCTTTCCTTGATATCCGAGCCCAAATTTTCTAGATCCATGGCACTGGTACCCTAGAATCATTTCTAGTGGTTTTTAGCTTATACCAAATTTTTTAATGGCAATGGTGAGATCATGAACTTGTGCTTTAAGTGAAGAATTTTCTTTCACAATCATGACACACTTATTTTCAAAACCTTTTTTGTTATTTTTGATTTGCAAAAACGAGGCTTCTAATTTCCTTTATAATTCCCCCTTTTCTTTTGTAAGAGTTTTGGCATGAGAGAGGGCTTTAGAAAGTGACTCTTCAATATCTTTTGCCAATATAGTGGAGTGATCACACTCTTGTCAAGAAACCTTTCTCTTTTCTAAAACAATTAATTTTTTGGAAAGCTTTTGATTTTCTTTAATAAGAGATTCATTTTCACAGTTCGATAAAATACTATCTTTCATATTTTTATCAAAAGCTTTGCAAGTTTCAAGGAATTCATTAAAGAGTTCATCATAAGTGGGAGTAGTTACCTCAGTGTCGCTATGAACACCGGTGTCGTCGCCGTCGTTTCCATGTCCCATGAGGCACATGTTTGCTTCCTCATCTTCGCATGATGAAGACCCACTTGATTCTTCGGAGGAGGTGGAGGAGTCATCCCATGTTCTAGCTTTTAGCACTTTCTTCTTCTCCTTCCCTTTGTGCCGTTTTTCTTTCTTCTCCTTCAAGAACTTTGGGCACTGGCTCTGAATGTGCTTGGTCTTCCTACAATGAAAGCATTCCGGTGGAGGTCTTTCTTCTTCATTGTCGCTCTCCTTTTCCTTCTTTGAAGATGACCCTTTCCATCTTCCATCCTTTTGGATAAATTTCTGAAAGGTGTTGCTCCTTTCCGGATTGCGCATGAATTTTTGGAAATTCTTTACCAAGAGGCTCTCTTCATCTTCATCCTCATTCTCTTGGCAGTCCTTCTTTGATTTTAGTGCCAACGGATTCTTCTTTGGCTCCTTGTTGTATTCATCAAATTGGATTTTGAGTTCTACCTCATGGGTTTTGAGATTCCCAATGAGGCTCTCAACTTGGAGCGTCCTTAGATTGTGCGATTCTGAAATGGCCGTCACCTTCGGGTTGAATTTTGGTGGAAGGGAACGAAGGATCTTTCGGACCAAGTCGCCATTGGAGAAGGTCTTTCCAAGAGCTTTGGAGGCATTGACGATCTTGGTGAAGCGCGTGTACATGGCATCAACATCTTCACTTTCATCCATCCGGAATTTTTCATATTCTGACTCAAGTTGGAAAAGCTTTGAATCTTTAACCTGCGATGTACCTTCATGAGTAACTTCCAAATGATTCCAAATTTCATATGCAGAAGTACATGCGGAAATTCTATTAAATTCATTTCTATCTAACGCACAAAATAATGCATTCATGGCCTTGGCGTTATTTTTGCATTTAAGTTTATCTTTATCATCCCATTTGTCCTTAGGTATTTCTATAGTTACCTCTCCAACTACAAATGTAGGAGGAGAGTATTCCTCTTCAACCATATTCCAAACCTCAATATCTAAGGTCATAAGAAAACAACGCATCCTATTTTTCCAATAATTATAGTCTGATCCAGTAAATAGAGGTGGTCTACTAATTCCCTGACCCTCGGAAAAAGCGAGATCATAAGACGCCATTATTCCTGGTTTTTAAACCGCTTGGAATAACCCTCTCTGATACCACTTGTTGGATCGGTAGGCACCCTTAGAGGGGGGGGGGGTGAATAAGGGAATAAAATTCTTTTTATAATTTTTAAGATAATTACTAAGTTGTTTTTGATTAAGAGGAAATAAGATGACAATTTAGTAATAACTATTTTGCAATAATAAAATTTTACGCCAATTGAGAGAAATCAAATAAACACAAATGTAATCATGATTGCATTATATAAAAATGGTGTTTACAAAATTTGATTTCAATATCGCTAGAAATCGGAGGCTTACAAAAGTAAATTTCTTTTCCTTTTCTATACCGACTTGTATCCCCACAAACCGGTTAGCTTTAGCCTATCCTTCCCCGGATAAGGCCTCAAGCCACTCTAGCCAATCCAAACTCGGATATGGCCACGAGCACCCCCTAAATCTAATCCCCTAGACCTAGTCGACAAATCACGCGGCGAAATCCCCCTAAGCAAGGACCTAGTCGCCAAAAACAAGGCGATTTCACTACAAGATACAAATAAAGAAATGAAGTAAATAACAAGCAAACTCCCTCTTGAGATTTTTGGAGATGATGATGAAGGATCGCTGAAGCACAAGCGAGGTCGAAGCGATCGTTCTTCGGATGCAGCGTGATGGCTTCCTTCTCCAGAATTTCTTCTTTGGCTTTGAGTGGGAGATGATGTTTCGGCAGAGTAGCAACACGAGAGTTTGGGCACAAGTAATGTCTCTGGAAGTTCTCACCCAAAACGAGAGAGAATACATCGTTTTATAAATCTTGGAGCTAGCGCCTGCGGTAGCTGATAGCGCCTGCGGTAGCGGTCGTGTTGAGCGGTTGCGGAACCGTCGGAGGCGTGTCGCTGTGCACAAACTTGAGATAGCGCCATGCGGTAGCGCTAGCGCTGGCAGTAGCGCTAAGGAACCGCTAAGACGAGGCTAACCGCTGAGACGAAAGCTGAGATGAAACCGCTGAGATGGAACCAACTGAGCTAGCGCCTTGCATTAGCGATAGCGCTAGCGGTAGTACTGCTCCTTTCAAAAATTTGTTTCCATGCGGCCTTCTACCTGTGGAGAATTGCACCTATAGTTCATGTACACTATAAACACACTACAAGCAATATCAAATACAATATGGGATTTGTTATTCTCAAACAAAGGGATGTGACACACATGTCCAACACCTAAGACTGGGTTTTGAAAGCGAAAAAATGGGGTCTTACAAACTGGTATCAGAGCAAACCTTGATCTGAGAAAAAGAAGTCCACAAACCCTGGACCACCCCGCGCTAGTTTATTTGGAGGACAAACTAAGCAACGGAAGCAATGGTGTGCCCATATGGGGGAAATTACATGAAAATGTCCACTTTTAACTGAATCTTCTTGACAAGTTCTCTTTTGTAGCCTGCGGCGAACCCTGCCCCCAGCAGGGAATACCTCCGGCTACAAATAACTCTTTAGATATTCCTTTAGTCAATGAGTTAGACTCAACCCCACTAGGACACATAACTCACCATGATAATTTATACCATGCCCTAGCCTAAAATAGACCAAAGGTATAAAGTTGATTAATGTATGAGGATACCCCCAAAGAGGCTAGAGAAAGAGAGATTGGCACATAAGCAGAATGGTATAGGACTCGTAGATCTAACCTTCGTACCAGTTATATGTTTACATTGAGACAACCACCATGACGAACACCGAGGGTCGTATATGAATTGAAGTTCAGAAGAAACCCGTTTAGGATTGGTTCACATGTTGACCCTGATAAGGTTGTCATAGAATGTATGAAAGTGCAGATTTGCCTCACTAGAATTCTCTAGAGGGGGGTGAATAGAGATTTAAAAATATTTTGTTCAAAGTTAATAAATATATATATGTGTAATATTCACATATTTAAGCTTCCCACACACCAACAAGAATTAAGCAAAAGAAATAGCAAAAAGAAAATCACAGCACAACACAAAGAAATATAGTGGTTCCCCAAACTTTGGGTAGTCCACTCTTCTACCCCCTTGGTAGGAATTCACTATCTTGCACTGAGTCTTTTGATAAGGAGACTCTTAGAACCAGCCTGAGTCTTTTGATAAGGAGACTCTTAGAACCACTACAACTGAAATTTTTGAATAGAGATTCTAAAAACTCTTTTACACAATTTGAAAATGAAATAAGAATAAGAAGAGGAGGTAGAAGAAAAAGAATTAAAGCAAGAAAGAATCTTCTTCCTAGCAAGAAAATTAGAAGCACAAGTATAGTGAATTTGAAATCTCTCTTCTATAGTGAGAAAGGAGATTGTAGGCCATTTTCTCTTTCAGTGAGAGCTTTCAGAAATGGCAGCAGTATGGCTTTAGAAGGAGGAGAAGAAGAAGGTTTTTTCTTTGCTGCAGCACTCTTTCACTTTTCTCAGCTTTCTCACTTTTCACTTGGGAGCTTTTCCTCTTTTTCAAATGGATGGAGTGGATCACTTCTTGTTTTTCTTTGCCGACCTCCTTGTGTATTTATAGCTCTGTTTATTCAAAATATTGCTATAGGAGAATAATCAATTAGCAGTCAGAGAAATAGTAAGATTGAAAAGTTTCAATAATCATTATATCTGTAGAAGGAAAAAGATCATTCCATTTTCAAATAATGTCCATAATAATCTTAATCAAATTAGCCAAGAATCATTCAGAAGGAAAGATTGATTCAAAACGGCTAGAAAAGAATAATATAATTCCATAAAATTCAGATCTACGGAAAGAAGGAAAGAGATTTGGTGTGTTTTTGAATCTGTCACAGAAATCGACATGCGTCGATTACTATTCGACGTAAGCATTGATTTCAGCCTGGCTAGACGTCGAGAAGAAAATATGGAAAGAGCGTCGACAGAGGTGCATCGACTTTACTGGGTGCATCGACTAGAAATCAGAGTTACGTCGACTTTGGTTACGTCGAATTCTGTTTATAATTACTTCGACTCATTTTGAGAAGAACGTCGACTGCACTTCGACGTTGCGTCGATTACTATTCGACGCATGTTTTACTTAAACCAATTTTCTGCTCTGATAACTCATTTTCTACTCATTTCTAGGGGTTAAGATAAATCATTTTCCCAACAATCTCCCCCTATTTGTCTTAACCCTATTCAGAGAGAAATTTTATCAGCTTTAATCCACACTTCAAAGCATAGGAAAGAGATATAAAAGAAATCATAATAACAAGTAAGTATCTTTCACAAGATTTAAACTAAGAACTTCCTGTTATACATGAAATTGACAAAAGCCGAGTAAAGTTTCTTAGATAATTGTTCAATAGCTTCAAAAATATAGGGCCTGGCTCTATCAGGATGCTCCTGAACATTTCTGATAATTGTGTGCAGCTTTGTCAGGATCTTTTCAGCATCAGGAAGGGTGTCATTTATGGAATAACCCTTGCTAATGATAATTGTTGCCTTTTCATCAATCATTTCTATTGTAATGCTCTGAGGTTCCTTTTTCTTCTGTGTAGGTTTGAACTCAGATGGTCCTTTGTTATTTCCTTTTCTTTTCTGGTTCTTGTTTCTCAGGGATCTCAGGCATCTTTTCTTTCCCTTTCCAGGGTGAATCATGCCATTTGTCTAGTCCTTCTGGCTTTTTAGGCTTCTTATAAGGAATGTAGATATCTTTTGAACACCCTACACCCCTGTTGTGTTTTTGTCCTTTATCTAGGATTAGCTCTGCTTGAGGATTTTTCTTTTGATATGCTTCAACATCAAACAATTTCTTTGGAATTTTGATGGATGGTTCAGCAAGAATCTGTTCTTTGGTCATTCCCTTCTTGATCTTCTCTATCCAAGCATTTCTTTTATCTACTATTTCTTTCATGGCTGCTTCAAATTCATACAGTTCTCTTTCTCTTATTTCATTATTTCTCCTTTCCATTTTAGGGTCATTGTGCTCCTTTGCAGTACTGTCAGGAGAGATATTAGGAATATTTCCAAACCTCTTTATCTCCTCACAAGCTTTTTTGTACTTCTTTTCCTTGGCATATTCTTTCCTTTCTTCTTTGGAATATTTTTGCCAGTGAGGGATGACATCTTTTCTTTCCATTTGTCTTCTTGGACTTTGCCTAGGTAAGATTTGAGTAGTAAGTTTTGTTGATGGTGGAGGTAGAGGTAGTAGAGGAGGTGGAGTTTTCTCTTTAGGAAGATAGGATGGAGAAGGAACTTTAGGAGGAGGAGTTTCTTCTGGAGGAACATCCTCAAGTAGAGGTGTCCAGAATTTGATGTGACTGGAAGAGAAGCCAGGAGAGTGATACTGATATTCTTCCACACACAGGGGTACATCAATCCAGACTTGCCCTTTCAGGTCATCAGAAGTAGCTGCTTCTTCCTCCCCCTAGACTTCTGTATTTTGTACTACAACAACCTCCCCCTGAACATATGGGGCATCTACTCTAAATGCTGAATCCACAGCATGGTCTCCTTCTGTATGGTAGGATGAGGATTCACCAAAGTGTTTGTTGAAGGTGTAATCAGAGTGATTGGAGAAGATTTGAGCCTATGGTAAAAAAATGAAGTTGGTTTAATACTTAGAGATAATATTTAGAGATTGGAGAATGATGCGAGTCGGCATGTGCACCGGTCGCTGTCAAGTAATAATTGTGGAGAATAGAATCCCCGGATGTCGGTCTCTTGAGGAATGCAGGATGGGTGAACGAATCGTGCAGTGACTATTGTTACACAAACATTTAACAAACACAAAGAGGGGGGCTTTTGGTTGGTTTTCCTAATCTTAGCAACGACAAAAGAGATGCGGGTCGAAAACACCGCTTCGCGAAGTGAGGTGGATGCAACGGCCGCGATGCCGTGCTTCATGAGGCGGATGGAATGTACTCAAGTGCGAGAGGGTGAGGGTCGCAAACACCTCTTCACAACCGTCGTTGGCTCTTGCTAACACGGAACAAACACCTTGCGTGCGCGTGCGAGTGAGTGAGTGGAAAAGGAGTGAATCACAACCGAACCATGAAGAACAACAAAGAAACATTCATTTCAACAAACAACATTACAATACTCAAGTTTACACAGCTCAACGAGTACAATGGAGGAAAGAGGAAAGAAATAACCGATGGTGAAGACTAGCGGCCGTTCACGGCCGGAATGGTAGGTTGTCGGGCTACCTCCGGACTCGGGCGGACAATGCTTCCGGCGTAGAGAGCTGTCACGATCTCCCTACGTAGCTTCGTCATCTTCGACTTCAGGTTTCTTCTTCTTCTCACCGGGCGGAGTGAGAGAATGGTTGCTTGGAGGCTTGCGGATGGTGGAAAACACTCACGGACAATGGAGGAAGTCTTGGAATGGATGGAGGAGGCTTCCCCTTGCGTAGGAGATGAAGTGGAGGCGTCCCAAGGTGGTGGTCGGCGGCGCACGGAACAGGAGCTCCGCTCCCGCAAGCAAATCCTCGCCCTAAAATCGCAACAGGCGTTTAAATAGGCGCTGGATTAAATACTGCGCACGATCATTGGCGCACGACCAGTGGTCGTGCACACTGGAATTCTGCGATCGTGCGCACTCCCTGGGTGGAACCTGCAAGATACGAAATTTATAAAATAAAATGTTCGCACGACCAGTGGCGCACGACCGGTGGTCGTGCGCACTAGCATTGATGGTCGTGCGCAATACAGCAAACAGAACTCAGAATTTTAATGATAAGTGCGCACAAGCAGTGGCGCACGACCGGTGGTCGTGCGCACTGGCGTTGGTGGTCGTGCGCACTGCACCAAATAGAACTCGTGAAAAAGGTTTAAGTGCACACGATCAGTGGTGCACGACCAGTGGTCGTGCGCAATAGAACCGGCGATCGTGCGCAGTGTTCCTGTGCAGAATTGCACCGGGAATACTTGCACGACTCCTATTCCCGCACAACCACAGATCTAGCCACTGAAAGTGGCACTTATCAGCACATGAATACTACTAATGACAATAAGCACGAAAATCACACCAAAGTGGGCCTAGATGTGCACCTAGCGTGGATTATCAAATATAAACTATAACAAGGCTAAAGTGCGGAGAATTGACTAAATAACGGCCCGGATGAGTCCATAAATGTGTATATGATCAGGACTCATCAGAGAAGAGTTAGCCATGAGCTTTAAGAGAATATAGAACCTGAATAGAGGGGTTTCTGGAGCAACTCTCCCCCTGGTTTATATCCTGCAGAAAGGATGTAAACCTTTTTGGCGACAGATGTTGTTCGTGAAGAAGAACATGAAGCTCAGGAAGAGAAGCGGAGAGGACGGCCAGTTTGGCTTCACAGGTGATTATCATTGCGACACATTTGTTGGAGAAATTATTCAGTCTTATTTGAAATTCATTCAGGAGGTTTTCCAGGGCATCATTTATCACTTTGATGATGGCAGATTGAACAGGAGTTGGCGCAATTGATGCAGAGGAAAAGGGTGACGATGAAATTTTTGGCGGTTTGGGAAAGTGTGAGTTATGAAATAGGAGGTATTATTTAAAGAAGGTGAAATGTCGAAAAGGAAACAGAAATCAAGGGATATTAGGTAATCCAATTGTCAAAAGAAGAATGAAAGATTTGTTTCCATTTTTATCATGAAGTCAACGCATGCGTCGATACGGAGTCGACGCTCCGTCGAAGTTTTGTCAGCCTAGGGACCTGTCGACGTGTTCGCAGATTTGCGTCGATATCAAGTCGACGGTACGTCGAGAAGGGATCGACGTATCTTTGTCTATAAGAAATCAATGCCAACGTTGAGTTCTTTTTGACGGTGCGTCGATAAGTAATCGACGTATCTTCAAGTGCTCTCTTAGTTTTTCTGACCTCTTTTAGATTTGCCCAACAATGATGTTTACAAGCTTCCATCAAGCATTCCTAAGGTGTTGATGAAGTAAGTATGCTTAGTTTCATCCAAGGGTTTGGTGAAAATGTCTGCTCTTTGGCTATCAGTAGGAATATATTCTAAGGTTGTCTTGCCTTTTTCCACATTGTCTCTAAGAAAGTGATGTCTGATTTCTATATGTTTGGTTCTACTATGAAGGACTGGGTTGGACGCTATGGATATAGCACTAGAGCTATCATAATAGATTTTAGAGTTATTGACTTCCAATTTATAATCAAGAAGCTGATTTTGCATCCATAGGATTTGTGAACAACAGCTCCCAGCAGCTATATCTTCAGCTTCAGCTGTTGAGGTTGAGACTGAGGTTTGTTTCTTACTGAACCATGATATTAATCTGTCACCTAGGAATTGGCAAGTACCAGATGTTCTTTTTCTATCAACCCTACAACCAGCATAGTCTGCATCTGAGAAACCTGTTAATTCAAAGTTGGTTTCTGCTGAGTACCATAAACCTAGTTCAGGTGTTCCCTTTAGATATCTAAGAATTCTTTTTATAGAGGAGAGATGGGATTCTTTTGGATCAACCTGAAATCTAGCACATATGCAGGTGGCAAACATAATGGCAGGTCTGCTAGCTGTTAGAAAGAGAAGGGATCCTATGATTGCCCTATAGGTCTTTTGATCTACTGATTTTCTCTTATCATCCTTTTCTATGATGGCATTAGTTACCATAGGTGTTTTCATGGTAGATGCTGATTCCATACCAAACTTTTTGATTAACTCTTTAGTGTACTTAGATTGTGAGATAAAGACCCCCTCACTGCTTTGTTTTACTTGTAGCCCTAAGAAATAAGAGAGTTCTCCAATATTACTCATTTCAAATTTAGATTGCATTAGATTAGCAAATCTATTACAGAGTTTGGGATGAGTTGAGCCAAAGATGATGTCATCTACATAGATTTGAACAAGCAGGAGTTTATTCTTGTGGGTTCTAGTAAAAAGTGTTTTATCTACTTTACCTCTTTCAAAAGAATTTTCTATCAGGAAGTTGGAGAGAGTTTCATACCAAGTTCTAGGTGCTTGCTTAAGGACATAAAGAGCTTTGTTTAGTCTATAAACAAAGTTAGGAGAGGAGGGATTGATAAAACCTGGTGGTTGCTCTACATACACCTCTTCTTGAAGGTCACCATTCAAAAAAGCACTCTTGACATCCATCTGGTAGACTTTCATCTTCATGAAAGTTGCATAGGCAAGAAAGAGTCTGATTGCTTCCAATCTGGCTACTAGAGCAAAGGTTTGGTTGTAGTCTATTCCTTCTTCTTGTCTGTATCCTTGTGCTACAAGTCTTGCCTTATTCCTGATAATTACTCCAGTGGAATCTAGTTTGTTTCTATAAACCCACTTTGTACCAATAACTGGGTAGTTTCTTGGTCTCTCAACTAAGTTCCATACTTTGTCTCTCTCAAATTGGCTTAGTTCTTCTTGCATAGCTATAATCCAGTGAGGATCACAATTTGCTTCTTCAAACTTCTTTGGTTCAACTTGTGATAAGAAGCATTGGAGCATCATTCCACTGGAGACTTTGTGTCTTGTCCTTACTCCAGTATTGGGGTCTCCAATTACTTGGGATTGTGGATGATTTTTCATATTAATTCCTGTTCTGCTTGGATTTTTTAGAGGCTCTTCTTCCTCATTAATGATAGGATAATTTCCCACCTGTTCTTCTTGGATCATGTTCTCTTGTGGGAGTTGGTTTTGATTGCTCTTTTCTGAATCTTCTTCATGTTCCTGTTCAGATTCCTCACTTGGTTCCTGCAGCTGGTTTTCTCTCCCAGTGTCTGTGTTCTTTAGAGTCAGTTGTTCAAGCTGAGTCTCTATGCAGTTGTTTTCCTGTGGAAAAGGACTGGTGGAAGTTTTCTCCTCCTCAAAAAGCATGTTAGTTTCATCAAATATAATATGTATGGATTCTTCAATTTTGAGAGTTCTCCTGTTATCTTACCTGTAAGCTTTTTACTAGATGATGAGTACCCCAGAAATATTCCATCATCAGACTTCTTATCAAACTTGGCAAGATGATCTTTTCCATTGTTTAATATAAAGCAAGTACATCCAAAAGTCTTAAAGTATCTTACAGTGGGTGTTTTTCCCTTCAGAAGCTCATATGGAGTTTTTAGCTTAGTTTTGTGTATGAGGCTTCTATTCAGAACATAGTTTGCAGTGTTGACTGCTTTAGCCCAGAAGGTTTTTGGTAATCTTGATTCTGCAAGCAGGGTCCTTCCTGATTCAATTAAGGTTCTATTCTTTCTTTCAGCAACTCAATTTTGTTGAGGAGTTCTAGGTGCTGAGAAGCTTTGTTTGATACATTCATCCTCAAAGAAACTACAGATTAACTGATATTTAAATTCTGTCCCATGATCACTTCTGATAATGGAAACATGAGTATTAAATTCAGATTGGATCTGTCTAATGAATCTTGAGAGAATCTTGTGGGTTTCAGACTTAGCCCTAAGAAAGAATACACAGCTATATCTAGAATAGTCATCCACAATGACTAGGGTACAAGACTTTCCACCTAAGCATTGAGTGGATATAGGTCCAAAGAGATCCATGTGCAGTAGGTAGAGAATCCTAGGGGAGTCATCTTTACCAATTGGTTTAAGGGATGATTTGGTCTGTTTTCCTAGTTGGCAAGGTCTACATGGAGAGTCCTTAGAGTACCTACCTTTTGGTAGGCCTCTCACTAGGTTATTCTTTGCTAATTCACTAATGATTTTCTAGTTTAAATGGCCCAACCTCCTATGCCACAATTCACTTTTATCAATAATGTTGTTGAATAAACAAATCTCTGTGTGTGTGGAGCTAAAGTCTACTATATATACTTTCCCTTTTCTTATTCTATTGAGTACAATGGCACCAGTCATGACATCAATAAAATGGCAAACTAGTTTGGTAAATTTTACCTCATACTTACCACTGTCACATATCTGACTTATTCTTATCAGATTGTGTTTTAGTCGTTTGACTACTGCCACATTCTTAAAGGTTACTTTCCCTTCTTTGAAATCTCCAAAGCCCCTGGTTTGCCCACAGCTAGAGTCTCCAAAAGTCACTGTTGGTCCAAGTCTATCCTCAAAGTTGGTTAATAGATTTTTGTACCCTGTCATGTGCATGGAGCATCCACTGTCCAAGTACCACACCAGCCTGAAGATGTGATACAACTGCACATAAGATTTAAACATTAGTTTGGACCCTGCTAAGCTGGGGTCCCTTTCTTCCAACAGTGAAAGGTTCAATGAAAGAATAAGTGGGTCTTTCAGAGTACCCTTTCTTCTTTAGAAGTGTTGGCTTATCATACCAGCAGTCTTTGGTAATATTGCAGGAATAGTATTCATAATAAAAGGAAATGGATTGAGAAGACTTTTTTGGAAAAAGAGAAATTTCTATCAGATTGGTTGCGTCGATGGGGATTCGACGTATGTTTATAGTTGTGTCGAGTGGAAGTTGATGCACTTTGGTGTATGCGTTGATTAGAAATCGATGCATCATTTAAGTTGCGTCGAGTAGAACTCGATGCACGTCGATAATAACTCGACGTAAATTTATTTCTTTTCTGAGGATATTTACCTAGGATTCCTTCATATATAGTGAAATTATTTTTATTAAAAACAGTAGTTGTTTTTGGATTTTCTTGTGAATTTTGTCCTATCAGATTATTCTTCCTAGTGAAGTGGATAGGATGTCTCGAAACAGATTTGCTGGATGATTGAGGTCTGGGTTCTAAATCAGTATTAAACTCTAGTTGTCTAAATCTATCAGTGAGATTTTCAGAGATATTCTTCAGCTTTTGACTTCTGCCATTTAGATAATCTTCAAAGGCTTTTGCCTTTGCTAGCTCATTTCTTAGTGTTTGATTTTCAGTATTGATTTTATCCAGTTGTTCCTCTGATCTAGAGAGTTCTTGACTGAGCTCATAGTTTTTATATTGTGTATCCATTTGTTTGATATTGTTCAATTCATTTCTTAGCCTTTTTATTTCTTTCTCAGATTTGACTTGATCTAAACAAAATTCTTTGAAATTATTTTTGAAATTAGTAGAAGAAAAATCTATATCATCAGATATATTTACCAGAGATTTATCATCATGCTTCTCAGTAGCCATCAAACAGGTTTCCTCTTGCTTAGCCTCTTCTTGATCATTTTTAGATGAGGTACTTCCTTCAGATTCTGAATCACTCCATGATTGAGCAATGAATCCTTTCTCTTTCTTCTTCTTCTTTAGATCTGTTCTTTTCAGATCTTTCTTATTACTGATCTCTTTAGGACATTCAGGTGCAATGTGTCCAGGTTTCCTGCAAGAGTAACATATAATTTCTTTAGTAGGAGTTTTGTCATACCTGGTTTTTGAGTTTCTCCTTCTAGATCCTTCTGTTTTGATTCACTTCTTGAATTTTTTGGCCGGTAGACTGATCAGCTCCTCATCACTTGTAGAGGATTCACCTGCAGTAGCATTTAAGGCAATACTCTTTTCCTTTGAGAGTGAAGGAGTCTTTTCTTTTTCTTCTTTCTCGGATCTTGTTTTCAATAACTGTTCATAAGATCTTAATTTTCCCAACAGGACATCTGTTGAGATTTCTTTTTGGCTTCTGTAGTCTCTAATTGGCCAGATTATTGAGTCCCAAGAGCTAGGGAAGCAAGTTAGCAATTTGTTATTTATCTCAGTGAGAGATATGTCCTTCTCAAGTGTTCTCAACTCATTTATTATGAGGCTGAATCTGGCATACATGTCAGCAACACTTTCACTATCTTTCTTCTGGAAGTTTTCATATTGAGAGATGAGTAATGCCTTTTTTTGCTTTCTCTCATCAACACTCCCTTCTACCATTTTAGTGAGAGCTTCCCATATTTCCTTAGCTGACCCACATTCAGCAATCTTTTGGAATATTTCATCTGAGAGGGTTGAGACTAATATATTCATAGCCTTGGCATCACATGCTTGGGCTTTATTTTCTTCATCTGTCCATTCAGCCCTTGGGACAAGTGTTTGAGTCATTTTACCATTTGAGTCCTTTCTATAGGGCTTGGGAGGACCTGTCAAAATAACATTAAACAAATCTTCATCAATAGAATTCATATAGATCATAATTCTTTTTTTCCAAAGTGCAAACTTTTCAAGGTTGCAAATTGGTGGTCTGGTGGAAGCATAATCTTTGATTTGTGCCATAAAATTTTTTTAGAAATATATATATATATGAGGTAGGATCTTTTTGATCAAGGAGTTATCCCTTTTTGATAAACCTCCCTCTGATACCAATTGAAAGTGCACAGTTAGCCTCACTAGAATTCTCTAGAGGGGGTGAATAGAGATTTAAAAATATTTTGTGCAAAGTTAATAAATATATATATATATGTAATATTCACAGATTTAAGCTTCCCACACACCAACAAGAATTAAGCAAAAGAAATAGCAAAAAAAAATCACAGCACAACACAAAGAAATATAGTGGTTCCCCAAACTTTGGGTAGTCCACTCTTCTACCCCCTTGGTAGGAATTCACTATCTTGCACTGAGTCTTTTGATAAGGAGACTCTTAGAACCAGCCTGAGTCTTTTGATAAGGAGACTCTTAGAACCACTACAACTGAATTTTTTGAAGAGAAATTCTAAAAACTCTTTTACATAATTTGAAAATGAAATAAAAATAAGAAGAGGAGGTAGAAGAAAAACAATTAAAGCAAGAAAGAATCTTCTTCCTAGCAAGAAGATTAGAAGCACAAGTATAGTGAATTTGAAATCTCTCTTCTATAGTGAAAAGGAGATTGTAGGACTTTTTCTCTTTCAGTGAGTGCTTTCAGAAATGGTAGCAGTATGGCTTTAGAAGGAGGAGAAGAAGAAGGCTTTTTCTTTGCTGCAGCACTCTTTCACTTTTCTCAGCTTTCTCACTTTTCACTTGGGAGCTTTTCCTCTTTTTCAAATGGATGGAGTGGATCACTTCTTGTTTTTCTTTGCCGACCTCCTTGTGTATTTATAGCTCTGTTTATTCAAAATATTGTTATAGGAGAATAATCAATTAGCAGTCAGAGAAATAGTAAGAGTGAAAAGTTTCCATAATCATTATATCTGTAGAAGGAAAAAGATCATTCTATTTTCAAATAATGTCCATAATAATCTTAATCAAATTATCCAAGAATCATTCAGAAGGAAAGATTGATTCAGAACGGCTAGAAAAGAATAATATAATTCCATAAAATTCAGATCTACAGAAAGAAGGAAAGAGATCTGGCGTGTTTTTGAATCTATCACAGAAATTGACGTGCGTCGATTACTATTTGACGTAAGCGTTGATTTCATCCTGGCTAGACGTCGAGAAGAAAATATGGAAAGAGCGTCGACAGAGGTGCGTCGACTTTACTGGGTGCATCGACTAGAAATCAGAGTTACGTCGACTTTGGTTACGTTGAATTCTGTTTAGAATTACTTCGACTCATTTTGAGAAGAACGTCGACTGCACTTCGACGTTGCGTCGCTTACTATTCGACGCATGTTTTACTTAAACCAATTTTCTACTCTGATAACTCATTTTCTACTCATTTCTAGGGGTTAAGATAAATCATTTTCCTAATAAGGTACCTTGAAGAGTCTAAAGTATGAAGTGTACCAACAAGCCTCAAGATAGAACCCCAAGTCTAAGGTTGTGTGCCCTAAGAATTGTATTTATACATGGGGTAAATATAACATGGTGATATCAAAGATACTTAGCCCAAAATAGATAGCGGCTTATCTTTTGTTTGTTGAGGCTTATCTTTTGTTTATTGGGGCTTACCCTTTTGTTTATTGGGAAAATTAGTCACTGACTTGAGTTTCCCTTAGATTTAATTTAGAAAGTGCTGCGTCGTGAACATAATGATTTTGAAGTTGATCATATTCGACGTTACTCGGGCAAAGATGAGATGGTGTAATAGTATGTTCGGAATAATGAATTGTAGTATTACCAGGACAATGGATATACATCATTGATCGAACAACAAGTTGACCTTAGTTAAATCATTGGAAATGTAAAGTCACCAGGATTAATCACTTAGGGATGCCGATGTCCCATTCTAGAAGTGATGGACAGAAACTAGGTCATACAAGTTGTAGTTATATTTAAGGTTCTTGTGACTTGGGGGATTCGAAAGTGATTAACTTATGAATTTTTAAAAATCACACCCTATCATGGTAGAAAATTTTAACAACAATAATAGCCCCTTATACCTTGGGATCTTTGATGATGAATAACCAGAGATCTAAAATGATGAATTATTGGATTTAGAATATTAAATTTAAGGTTACTATGGTAAGAACGATCTAATTCTTACCTTGCTTTGGACATCTGAAAGTGATCAAGACCAGCATATGTGGAAGTGATAGGAATTTGGTGAAATAAACGTGATGATATTTCCTTGATGAAATTGACTTGTGAAAAATCTTAGGGTTTCAAAAGATTTTAACCGTATTCCTTATGAATCAAACTCCACATAGAAAGAGATTGAGAGTCATCTTAAAACATTGATACTAGTGTTGGTTGGGTAACATATGTTCTTAAGATTCACAAGTGCACCACCTTAAAATTTGAGGATGATTGGGACTCCTGATGATCTTATCAGTCCCACCAATGGTAAGAACTGGATAAGTTGTAGAGTGGAGATGATAGATCACTCGGACGTACTTGAAGGAATAAGAACCTAAACATGCGGAGAATACTTTATAGAAGCGTTGTCTACCCATATAAATAAGAAATATAGTCAGCGGAAAGATGGTGTATTGCAGAATGTATATTTCCCCGGAATAAGGAAAGACAACAAAGGTTTTGTGACGCACTGTGAGGCTTGTCAACTGGTGAAGGCTAGGTGCAAAAGTCTTTGGTGAACTACCACAGTCACTGCCCGTGTTAGAGAGGAAGCTCAAGGATATAATTATGGATTGCATACAAAGGTTACCACATCCCCACTCCGGGTACAAGTTCATTCGGAACATCGAGGATAGATTGACCAAGATAGCTTGGGTCACCCTGGGCTGGAAGGATGCTCTAGTTGGTGTCTGATGGGATTTGTTAAGTAGTTTGTCTATTATCGTGGTGTGACCAGGACGATCGTGTCGGATCAGGATGGACGAGTTACGTCCAAGGAGAGAAGATCAATCAAGGCATATCTGGGCTCCTGGTTGATGTTCAGCATAGCTTTCCACCCTCAGAGGGATGGAGGCACAAGACTCCACTATCTTGGACTTAGGATGAGGATCCCAAGGCACTCGACTCGAAATTTGTGGAGGACATAGATGCCCAGGTGTGACTGATTCGAGTTAGGATGCTGGAGGTCTAGAGCAACAAGGTTAGGTATTATGATGTGTAGTATCGTCAGGTAGGGTTCTAGGTTGGAGACCGGGTGTACCGGAAGATATGTCCAATGCAAGGAGTCTCGTGGGTTAGCAGGCGGAAGAAGCTCAATCTGAGATAGATGAGGCTCTAGTGGATCTTGGAGTGGATCAGCCCGTTGGCTTATAGACTGGAGTTGCCGCCAGAGTTATCGGGATTTCACGGCGTCTTCCATGTGTCCTACTTTAGGAGAGCTCTATTATGGTCGGAGCAGCGAATTTCTACTATAGATGGCACGGTAGACTCCGATCGATTTATTCACCTAGAGCTGGTCTGGATAGATGATACGACGGTACGAGTCTTGCGGCGCAAGAAGGTTTCATAGGTAAAAGTCATGTGGTAAAATTATGGACAGGAGGAGCACACCTGAGAGCCACTAGAACTGGTATGGAATAGATAGTCAGTGCTCTTCGAGTCAGGAATAACTTCAATTCTTAAGTGATGTTACATATAATCGCTTGCGGTAGAAACCCCGCAGGCCTAACCTTAATTTCAAGAACAAAATTAGTTTTTTTGTTTATTGGGTTTATACATCCCCCAAACAACTGGACCCATAGAGGGGTTTTTTCATGACTAGGTCATGAAAAAAACCTACGAAGCTTGAACAGATCACTTGGCCTTAGGCTTGAAGGGGAAGAGCACCTTGGTCTGCAAATAGCAATTTCTAGTTACCAAGCTTAGGGTTGGACTTAAGGGCCCCACATTGACCCTTTGGCCCCACCATAGCATACCTAACCCTTTAGGGGTTCCCTTAAAGCATGAAGGACCCATTAGGGTCAACCCAAGAAGCCAAATTGACCAAAGTCAACCCTAACCCTAAATTGGTCATAGTAGCCTAATTTGGGTCAAAATGACCTATTTTAACCTAATCAAGCCCAATCCACTTAGGCTAGACCCAATTGGAGTGGCCCAATTACTTCATGTGCCTGATATATACTCAAGGGCCATACAATTTCTGGAAATGATGAGTAGGAGAGAGAAAGTGCAAATTCCCCAATTTTGGAGAGAGAGAAAGAAGAGAGAGAAGGCCATTAATGGCCATGGGAGACCAAGGTGTTGGATCTTACGGCGCCCTTAGAGGGGGGTGAATAAGGGAATAAAAAATCTTTTTATAATTTTATGGAAATTACTAAATTGTTTTATAATATGAGAAAGGCAAAATAACAATTTAGCTAATTTGTGAGAATATCATAATTTTCATCTTTAGAAATAAGTACTAAATTGTTTTATGATTAAGAGATTGAAATAAACAATTTAGTTAAAGTAATTTGAATTGAAAAACTTTGTAACCAATATATTAAAGATAACGTCAAAGGAGAGAAATCAAGTAAACACAAATAAAGACATGATTGTATTTATATAAAAAAGGTGTTTACAAAATTTGATTTCAATATCGCTAGAAATCGGAGGCGTACAAAAGTAAATTTCTTTTCCTTTTCTATACCGACTTGTATCCCCACAAACCGATTGGCTTTAGCCTATCCTTCCCCGGATAAGGCCTCAAGCCTCTCTAGCCAATCCTTCCCCGGATATGGCCTCGAGCCCCTAGATCTAATCACCTAGAACTAGTCGCCAACACAAGGCGAATTTCCCCCTAAGTCCTACCCAGACCTAGTCGCCAACACAAGGCGAATTCTCTAAACGGTTACAAAAGTATGGAATGGAAATAATGAAAAACAATAATAAAACTCCCTATATGAGATCTCTGGAGTCGAGGATGAAGGATCATTGTAGCATAAGAGAGGTAGAAGCGATCGTCCTTCGGATGTAGCATGACGTAGTCCTCCTCCAGAATTCTCCTTAAGCTTTTTGTGGGAGATCCATCTTCGGCAGCATAACAGCACTGGAGTTGTGGCACAAGCAACTTCTCTGGGATCTCTAGCCAAAACGAGAAGGAAAGGTCCAATTTATAGAACTTGGAGCTAGCGCCGGCGGTAGTGGCTAGCGCCTGCAGTAGCATTCGTGTGGAGCGGTTGCGCAACCGTTGGCGGCGTGGCGCTGTGCACGAATTGGAGATAGCGCCTGGCGGTAGCGATAGCGCTGGCGGTAGCGGTAGCGGTAGCGGTTGCGAAACCGTCGCTGCGCACGAACTCGAGATAGCGCCTGACGGTAGCGATAGCGCTGGCAGTAGTGCTGGCAGTAGCGGTAGCGCTAGCGATAGCGCTGGCGTTAGCGATAGCGCTGGCGGTAGCTCTGCTCCTTTCAAAAGTTTGTTCCAAGCTGCTTTCTACCTGTGGAGTATTGCACCTGTAGTTCCTGCACACTATAAACACACTACAAGCAATATCAAATACAATATGTGATTTGTTATTCTCAAACAAAGGGATGTGACACACATGTCCAACAATCTCCCCTTTTGATAATAACAAATCCTCTAAGCAAGAAATCAACAATAGTGTTTATAGATAAGTTAAGCAAGATAAAAGTGCAACTATAGTATATGATATGCATGATAATGTGCATTCTCCCCCTATCTTAATGCTCCCCCTACATAAATGTAATTTATTTGTTACTCCCCCTAAATGATAGATTTCATGAATTTATTCTCCCCTTAATCTACTATATTTCTTCTATATAGATTTCTTCAATTAATCTCCCGCTTTTGGTATTATCAAAAGAAGGTGGGGTGAGGGTAGTAAGGAGGCATTAATATATCATGATCGAGCTTTTCGAAATATAAATAATGATAAAGAGTTTAAGCATAGCATATATAAGAGATTTAAAATATAAAGATAAGAGTTGTAAGCAAGCGGAAGATTAAACATCTTTTTGTAAGCATGAAAAGCATCAGTAGAAATATGAGTTTTAGTTCAAATTTGAAAGATGTTTTAATCTTTTTGAAATCTCAAAGTTTTTCAAAAAAATACCAAGCATGATATGAACATATCAAAGAGAGATTATACTACAATGTTACTTAATTCTAAGTTCAAGAAATACCAAAACATTGTAGAGATCATGCTAGGTTAACTAGTGCATTTCTTATATAAAGAGTAGTATAGATAAAGCATTAGAATCCAATACTCATGAGAAGAAGTGTTATGAAAGATAATGATGTGCACATAAGTGTATTTTGGGCAATGTTAACAATTGATTTAAATCACAAAATACAAGACATATGCAAAGTAAAGTGCACAATAAAGCACAAGTAAATTACTTTCACACACTTTTAATGCACATAGTTTTTAACAAAGTGGTGTAATAACCAAGGTTTGCACAAGTAACTTTACTATTCTTTCCAAGGTGCTCAACCTCACAATGCTTATGAAGACTTATCAGGAGGTTCAAGTAGTCGTTGGTGGAGTTATATTTGTCTACATATATATAATTTTTTGTTCATATTTGTGAGACAACATTCTCCGAATACACTTGTTTTGCAAACCAAAAATTTTTAACTTAACCACTTTTCTAAATTTCATAAGTGCAATTCAAATGTAGTGTAGGCAATAAACTTATGCAAGTTTTAATTCATTGCACAAATACAATACACAAGCAAGCATTTTTTAGATTTAGACACACATGTTGATTACCAAAATAAGTGAGTGAAATATATCATTATCAATCATAAAATATTTACTCATACTTAGAGGCATGCTAAGCTTGGTTCTACACATTTTGCAATACAATTGATGCACTTTAAATAGATATATCAAAGCATGATAAGCAAAACAATGTTCATAGTAATTTGAAAGAATATGATTTAACATTGTAAATAATTCTAAATAATATAATTCATGCATGCTTGATATTAGCAATAAAGATTATACCGTTTTTTGTTGTTTTATCATTTTTAAAGAGAAAAAGAAAACAGAAAATCACAAAAACATATTTTTGTATTTTTGAATTTTGAACTTTTGTAGTTGATTTTTCAAAATATGGATAAAAACACAAATAACAAAAACATATTTTTGTATTTTTAGATTATGAACTTTTATAGTTGATTTTTCATAGAATGAATAAAAACAAATAACAAAAAAACATATTTTTGTATTTTTGAATTTTGAATTTTTGTAGTTGATTTTTCATAATGTGAATAAAATAAAAATACCAAATGTAAGAAATACAAAAACAAAGTAGTACATATAGACTAAAATATTTTTAATGATTTTTAGAAATTTTAAAACCCAGAAAAATCAGACACTCACGCTAGCGCCGGCGCTAGTGATAGCGCGCACGGCAAACAGTACACGATTTTTAGGAATTTTAAATTTTTTATTTTTGATATTGATTAAGTGTCCTTAGAGTAGTTCCATGATGTAATTTCAGAATTTTTGGAGATCTCTAGGTGGATCAAATTTGCATGAAACTTTGGCTTTTTCAAATTCATGTGTTCTACAAAAACATTTAAGTTCAAAAAGATAGATAATGCAAACACAAGAGGACATTTTTTTATTAATGAACCCAAAATATGCATGATTAAAGTGATAAGTAAATAAAATGATCATGCAAAGAGTAATATAAGTATGTCCTAAGATTAAAGACTACCCTGACTAAATGTCTACACCCTAGCCCCGTACTAAGTGACGGATGGGCATGAGGAGCTGCACACATGCCGTAGTTTGGGGTGTTAATCCCATATGCTCACACTAGAGAACGCTCAACCTAGCACTTTTTCCCCCCAGTGCCTCGCAAGGCCCCACTGGAACCCTCCTCGGTTAAGGACAAGACATAACTTAGAGGTTAGGTCTCTAATGCATACAACCTTACACCCCCGCTATTGTGAGATATGAAGTCATAGGTGAAATAATCTTTTGGACAACCTATGCTTTTAAATCTAAGGGTTGATAAAAAACTATGGGTTTTGTTTAATGTGATGAGTTATATAAATCCGCATAGCTTTTCTACTATTATGAGATGACGATATGAGATAACTAGCACAATTACTAATATTCAATAAGTGACAATGCTAGAATGATGAGTTTTGGGTTTAATTTCATGTCATAATATTTATATTAATATTGCATGTATTCCAAAATGGAGTTTCAAATTATAGATCTAGAATGTAGTGATGATTAAGTTTGACGTATCTTTATTATTCCAAAGTTGATTCTAGAATCTATATAGACGTGAGATACATGCAATCAATATCAAATCATATCCATACACCAACTAATGCAAAGAAAAAAAAATATTCATATTTGTATCATAAGATTCATAATTCCTAGGTGATATTCTTGTTTTGAGATTTTTCTTGATAGAACATGAATTATGATTTATGATTATAGAGATTTTGCATAGAATATATGTTAGATCATCATGATGTATGAGAATTCTAATCCTTCTAGACTTTGTAACCTTGCGGCGCCCTTATAGGGGGGTGAATAAGGGAATAAAAAATCTTTTTATAATTTTATGGATATTACTAAATTGTTTTATAATATGAGAAAGGCAAAATAACAATTTAGCTAATTTGTGAGAATATCATAATTTTCATCTTTAGAAATAAGTACTAAATTGTTTTATGATTAAGAGATTGAAATAAACAATTTAGTTAAAGTAATTTGAATTGAAAAACTTTGCAACCAATATATTAAAGATAACGCCAAAGGAGAGAAATCAAGTAAACACAAATAAAGACATGATTGTATTTATATAAAAAAGGTGATTACAAAACTTGATTTCAATATCGCTAGAAATTGGAGGCGTACAAAAGTAAATTTCTTTTCCTTTTCTATACCGACTTGTATCCCCACAAACCGGTTGGCTTTAGCCTATCCTTCCCCGGATAAGGCCTCAAGCCGCTCTAGCCATTCCTTCCCCGGATATGGCCTCGAGCCCCCCAGATCTAATCACCTAGAACTAGTCGCCTACACAAGGCAAATTTCCACCTAAGTCCTACCCAGACCTAGTCGCCAACACAAGGCGAATTCTCTAATCGGTTACAAAAGTATGGAATGGAAATAATGAAAAACAATAATAAAACTCCCTATATGAGATCTCTGGAGTCGAGGATGAAGGATCGTTGTAGCATAAGCGAGGTAGAAGCGATCGTCCTTCGGATGTAGCGTGACGTAGTCCTCCTCCAGAATTCTCCTTAAGCTTTTTGTGGGAGATCCATCTTCGGCGGCATAACAGCACTAGAGTTGTGGCACAAGCAACCTCTCTGGGATCTCTAGCCAAAGCGAGAAGCAAAGGTCCAATTAATAGAACTTGGAGCTAGCGCCGGCGGTAGTGGCTAGCGCCTGCGGTTGCATTCGTGTGGAGCGGTTGCGCAACCGTCGGCGGCGTGGTGCTATGCACGAACTGGAGATAGCACCTGGCAGTAGCGATAGCGCTGGCGGTAGCAGGAGATATCGCTGGCGATAGCGGTAGCGGTTGCGAAACCGTCGCTGCGCACGAACTCGAGATAGCGCCTGGCGGTAGCGATAGCACTGGCGGTAGTGCTGGCAGTAGCGGTAGCGCTAGCGATAGCGCTGGCGTTAGCGATAGCGCTGGCGGTAGCTCTGCTCCTTTCAAAAGTTTGTTCCAAGCTGCTTTCTACCTGTGGAGTATTGCACCTATAGTTCCTATACACTATAAACACACTACAAGCAATATCAAATACAATATGTGATTTGTTATTCTCAAACAAAGGGATGTGACACACATGTCCAACACAAGGGCCTCCCCTCTTCATCTCCAATGGATTTGTAACTCCCCCCTCATACGTTTTGAGGAGTTTAATAGCCATGGCCTACCACCCAAGTGCTGAATTGGCGGGATTTCAAAAATCATCTTAACGGCCATTAATGGTTTTCAAGGTTGTAACCTCCCCCTCTCCCAATTGATGCCTTTAACACCTTCAGAAGAGTGAGAGCAATGAAACCCCCCTTCTTCCAGAGAACATCGTGCAACTTGGTGTGGAGGTTGGCATGGCTTCCAAGCTGCAAGTTCGACCATGGTGATGGGCAAATCAACAAGGAATCAACTCACCACACAGGTCTGGTTCTCCTCCTCCTCTCTCTCTCTCTCTATGGATATATCTTAGATCAAAATAGGTGAGAAATCAGGCTCAATTGAGCCCGATCCAAGTGAGAAAAATCTGAAACTTTCCATGAAAAAGACTTTGTCGGGTTTGCGGGAAACCGCCCCTCCGGCAGCCGTACCGCCGCCCGGCGATAGCCACCACCTCAACGGATGTGGTGGTGGTGGCCGGCCAGAGAGGTGGCCGGATGGCCGGGAAATTGAGGGAGGAGCTGCTACAGGTCGGTGCAATCCTTTCCCTTGGCTCATTGAGGATGATGATGGGATGCCACCCATTTTTGCTTTAAGATTTGTGCACAGATCTGGTAATTACTTTAATTGATATTTGTATTTTCTGTCACAAGTATTGTTGTACATAGATTTAATTACTAAAAATACTTAGGGCCCTCTACAGAAATAGTGATCAACATCAAAGTTGTAGCCCTTGGTGTCTACTTTAATTTAAAATTGATTTCTGCCTAAGAGAAGCTCTGTAGCTCCCTGTAGGTCCATTTTGGTGGGACTGGTCCCTAGGGTAGGATAGCCACGAATTTTTGAATAACTTTTGTTTGGGTTATGGGATTGACTTGATAATTGAAACCTACGCTATTTGTACCTACGCCCTTAACATAACCAAATATGGGAATTTTTTGAAAACATTTTTCTAAGGTTTTTGTAACAATTTAATAATTGATATATTATTTTATTATGGTAGCTAATGACCTCCAATCCCCTCCAAAGTTTGGTGGGTGCTTCTTAGGGTTATTATATGACACTGGTAAAAATTTCAGCCCAATTGGGACTGAGTTGGTTGGGTAATTAGTTAACCCAAGTTTGGTCAAACTAGATCAAAAGTGCACATGATGGAATTAGGTGGTCAAATCTCATCCAAGTGGTGTGAAACTTTGGCCACTGGTTTAGGATGACATAAGACACCCCCATGATTAATTTGGGGTGATGTGGTGTGGATATTCCCTAGGACCCTAGTTCTAACCTTAGGGTTGCACTTTAAGCCTTGTGAAGGACATAGAGGCATATGTCCTTGAATGGTCCTGAAACTTGGTAGATAAGTTCATGGGGTGTAAATATTCCCTAGGAAATTTTAAGAGAATTTTAGGACCACTTATCCCCTCTGATTTAGGTTATAACCATTTTTGGGAACCTCCTTATAAGAGAAATTTACATGCTCAAATAATCTTGGATGGTTATGCAAGTATGGTGGTACCCTCATAATCATGTAATAGATCTGGTAATTTTTGTGTAATTATTGAATTAATTTTTTTAGCAATTCATTCACAAGTCATTTATTTGGCCATAAGAATATGTTAAATAAATGAGGGCCAAATATCCTCTGGAAAATTATGAAACTTGGTGGTAGGACATTTTAGGGCATTAGAGACCTCTGTGAATTTTCGTATAATTTTTGGAATTACTTATCAGTAGGTTACTTCACAATTTTCCCTAGTATGCGTTTACTTGGAATATTTATTTATGTGATTAATTAGTGTTGATAAATTCTGAAATTTAGTTGTAGACATTTCCTGTAGACAAGATCCGTCGTCATCTGCTTTGTTTTATACCCCTTGTTGTTCTCCACTTCATCCTCCCACACGATGCCTAGCAGCCATTGGTGGTTGGGTGGGGAACATAAGGCTTAGTCTTTTTGACTAACGGGCGGTGGACCATATCATTTTAGGGGATCGAGGAGACGCAACAGCACCAGGGGCCGGTGCAGACGGAGGCAGGCCAGTTTAGTACACGAGTACTTGATTCAGGATCAGTGAGTGATTAGTAGTTAGCTTCCGCGAGTGATCTTGTAGTGAGGACAAGATGTAAAGGGCTTGAGCCCTTTATTATTGTAACCTTTGTTATTTCAGTTATACCATGTGGACATTTATTATATATAGCATGTCATTGTGGACTTGAACTTCTTTTGTTCGTTTATACTTTTCTTCTTCTGTGATTGATATGGCATGTAGGATCAGCGTTTTGTAGTGGCGACCTTCTCGAGTGATGGTGTTACCGCAAAGCGGTGGTTCTGGGCATATGACCCGGTTTTGAAAGCGAAAAAAATGGGGTCTTACACTTGCATACATTAATTATAAGACTATATGCAAGATTTTCTCATAAGACCTAGTTAGAAATGGACCTAATATTAAGTGCATCAAGGAAAGTCCTTGTCAAGCTTGCCAACTTGGGAAGAAGATAAGGACCAGCTTTAAAAGCATATCTGACAAAGATTCCTCAAAGTGCTTATTTCTATTGCATATGGATCTATTTGATCCTATGTCAGTTCTCAGCTTAGGAGGGAAGTCTTACACCCTTGTAGTAGTTGATGATTACTCGAGGTTCACTTGGGTGTTCTTCCTTAAAAAGAAGTCAGATACCTTAGATATCTTGAAAAACTTTGTCAGGCAGATCAAGAATGAGATGGACTGTACTGTGGTCAAATTCAGAAGTGACCATGGTATAGAATTTCAGTCAGGATCCATGACAGAATACTACCAAGAACTGGGTATCTCCCAAGAATTTTCCTTCCATAGAACTCCTCAACAGAATGGGGTTGCAGAAAGGAAAAACAAAACTTTGATAGAGGCAAGTAGGACAATGCTAAGTGACTCCTCTCTACCAAACAATTTCTGGGCAGAGGCTCTTAATACTACTTTTCATGTGGTAAATAGGGCCTCCATCATCAAAGACAACAGGAAGACTCCTTATGAACCGATGAAAGCTAGAAAACCTTCCTTATCCTACTTCAGGATCATTGGTAGTAAATGTTATGTCCTTAATAATGGGAAAGCAGAGCTAACCAAGTTTGCTGAGAAAAGTAGTGAGGGTATTTTTGTTGGCTACAACTCCTATAACAAGGCTTATAGGGTGTACAATATCAATACCCAAGCAGTTGAAGAATTTGTACACGTTGTATTTGATGAGACTAGCCTTATACATAAAGGCTGGTCTAGTTCTCTAGTGAATATAGGTACATCAAAGAAAATGGAAAATCTATCCATTAAAGACAAGGCTGAGACCTAAGTTGAAGATACAAATCACTCAGTAATAGTTGAAATTGAAGAAGATCTTGTGGAAGGATCAGAAACAGCCGAAGAAATACAACCTGAAGAACCTGCCACAACAGAGGTCCCCAGAATAATGCCAGTTGAATTGAGACAAGTGAGAGATCATCCTCAAGAGCAAATAATAGGAGATGTCAACCAAGGAGTGATGACAAGGAGCATAGCTATGAATGAAGCATTGTACCTGAGTTTTCTCTCTCAAATTGAACCCAAGAAATTTGAGGAAGCAAATCAGGACACATTTTGGATTGCAGCATTGCAGGAGGAGCTGAACCAATTTAGGAGATGCAAAGTATGGAAGCTGGTTCCAAGTCCCCAAGGACTGAATATTATAGTAACTAAGTGGGTCTACAGAAATAAATTGGATGAGATGGAGTCATCACTAAGAATAAAGCAAGGTTAGTTGCAAAGGGCTACAGACAGGAAGAGGGGACTGACTTTGATCAGACTTTTGCCCCTGTAGCCAGACTGGAAGCCATCAGACTGTTCTTGGCCTATGCAGCCTTCCAAGGATTCAAAGTCTATCAGATGGATGTGAAGTCAGCATTTTTGAATGATGACCTCAAAGAAGAAGTTTATGTGGAACAGCCTTCAGGTTTTGTTGACTCTACTTATCCTGACTTTGTATATTTTCTTAGAAAAGCCCAATATGGCTTAAAACATGCACCTAGAGCCTGTTATGAGACTCTATCAAGCTTTCTCATTGAGAACAAATTCTCCAGGGGAAAGATTGATAAAACATTGTTCCTAAAGGAAGTTAAGGGCATGATTTTGCAAGTGCAGATCTATGTAGATGACATTATCTTTGGCTCTACAGATGACTATCTCTGCTACAGGTTTACCAACTTGATGCAGGGAAAATTTGAGATGAGCAGCATGGGTGAGCTCAAATACTTCCTAGGTCTCCAAGTGAAACAATCTGAAGATGGTATATTCATCTCACAAACCAAGTTCAGTAGAGAGCTAGTCAAGAAATTTGGATTGGAGAGTGCTTCTTCTATGAAGACTCCAATGGGAACCAACGTGTGTCTGTGCTAGATATCAGGTGAAACTTATGGAATCTCATCATGTCTATGTCAAGAGAATCTTAAGATACCTAAAGGGTACATCAAATCTTGGCCTATGGTATCCTAGGAATAATGGGTGTGAACTGACTAGCTACATAGATGTAGATTATGCAGGATGCAAAGAAGACAGGAAAAGTACCTCAAGGACATGACAATACCTTGGAGGAAGCCTGATCTCTAGAGCAGCAAGAAGCAGACAAGTGTAGCAATCTCCACAGCAGAATTAGAATACATCTCTGTTGTGAGCTGTTGTGCTTAATTGCTATGGATTCAGCATCAACTTGAAGACAACAATCTAAAGATGACAAAACACCCTTGTTTTGTGACTCTTCTAGTGCAATCTCAATTGCTAAGAACCCTGTCTCACACAGCAGGACTAAGCACATTGAGATCAGGTATCACTTCATCAGGGAGTATGTGGAGAATGAAGATATCACCCTTGAGTTTGTTCCCACAGACAAACAAGTGGCTGATATATTCACAAAGCCCCTAGATGAAGCTAAGTTTAAGTTCTTCAAGTTCCAATTGGGGATGTTAAACGTAGAGTAATTTTCAACTTACTGTTCACTAATCATTCTTCATATGTTAGTAAGAACTCTCAGGTCAAATGCTGAAGAAGTCTGACAAGAAAGGCTACCAAGTGCTAAAGTCAGACAAATATCGAATAATGGTCATGACGACACAGGCTCAAGCACTTGAAAATAGTGACTACATGGTCTATATTGAAAAAGTCAGAAAGGGGGAGAAAGAATATAACCTTGGAGAAAGAATATGCCCTAGAAGATGCACTAGTCAAGGGGTAGAGTTCAGAGGAATCAGATGAAAAGGAAAAAGAAAGGAGATCTCAAAAGTAGGCGGAGTAAAGAAAAGAGAACACATCAAGGGGAAGCTACTAACTCTGGGAGATGAAAAAGCTAAGGTGAAGGTATCTATGTTAATGTTCACTGCATAAACGCATATTTATTGTTAAGTGAAAGTAATTTGAATTGGTGTTCTGACTTTCTTCAAATAGGGAGCGATTGTTGGGAATCCTGCTCTCATGATTCCTGATTTGAAGAAGTCACCAATTCAAGAGAACTTCACTTTGTATTTGATTACTTTCTTAGCTTTATCATCTCAGTGGAAGCCAAGTACAAAGAATGTCTTGGTGATAAATATCGTCAGAAAGAGTATGCATGTCGTTGAAATGATGTGGAGAGCAAAGCAGAAGGATCATGTCAGTTATCATCGAGATAACATGCACATGATGATATCGTTGTGACATCAACACTACAACACCACACGACGATATCGGGATACCGAGATGAAGGAAGAAGACTTAAGTGCAAGTACAAGACAATGTCCTCGACATCGTAGTAAAGAAGTCGTGTCGTTGAAAAGGCAAAGAATGACTGATATCGATGATATCGTCGTATAGAAGGCTTGACGACGAGAAGGCTAAGGAAGGTCTTATGAAGATAGTAGTTCCTGAGGAATAGCTTATCGACATGATACTGATAATATCGTCGATAATACAATGTGGTGTCGACAACATCAAGCAGTCAAGAAGATTACAACGACATATCCAGAAGACAGTCTATCGTCATAAGTGCAGAAGGGATGTCCCGTATCGTCGAGATTTTCTTATCTGAAGAAGAAGGAAGAAGACTTGAAATATATCCAAGTCTAATACATCGACAAGCTCTGTCGTCTAGATATTGTCCATGTCATCGAAACGATGGAAATATCGTCGAGACAGATTCAAAAGTTGCCAGATGCACTGTCAGCATTTAATGTCGCTGCCTGATTGTCCAATCAACGCGTGCTCATAACGAAAGGGCTTCTTACACTTATGGAACTTTACAAGAGACCGTTGGGGCGGATCCTCAGTCTTATAAAAGGTATAAGTGTCTGCTCTAATTACACACAAAGAATACTAGAGAAGTTATGCAAGAACTAATAGAATAGTAAAAGCGGCATAAAAGAGTAACAAGAACCGAGAACAAAATGATCTTCATCCATCGTTCTCCAAGAATAAGTCTAGCATCATCGGCTGATAAGAAGTGTTCCAGATAGAAGAAAAGCTTTAAGAAGATCTGTGCTATCAAGGTTCATATTAGAAGCATCTTCTTCTAGACAAGAAGCCAATCTCCGTCAGGTAGAAGAATCTTTATTTACTATTTCTCTGTAAGGCTTGCGGGCCAAAAACTCTAGGGTATGTTTGCAGATCTGAGTGTCTAGCTTGCGGACTTGAGAACTGTGAGGCTTGAGGGCCAGGGTAGTGGACATGCGGGTACAATCATGTCGAGCTTGCGGGCTGGAGAACTGTGAGGCTTGAGGGCCAGGGTAGTGGACTTGTGGGTACGATCTTATCGATCTTGCGGGCTTGAGAACTGTGAGGCTAAAGGGTCAGGGCAGTGGACTTGCGGGTCTAAGAGGCAAGACTTGCGGGTTTGTGTTGTGTAGGGCTTGAGGTCCTGAGTGTCGGGTTTGCGGACCTTAGTGCAGTAGGGGCTTGTGGGCGTAGGCTATAGGACTTGCAGGTTCGTATTGTAAGGCTTGCGGGCCAGAGATTTTGGCAGAGTTTGCCAACTCTAGCAAACTGCTAGATAAGCGCAGCGGGATAGAGGTCTACTCAAGACACCCCTCCTTGAGGAACCTTTATACATCTGGTGTTATGTGCTGTGATTTTCTGTGTGCTATTTCTGTGTTGTATTTAGATTATATACATTCTGTGCAAAAAGATTTCAAAACAGCCAAATCACCTAATGTAAGATCTCTTTTTCCAAAACCCGCTCGGGTACTTGAAAACTCGAACCTCTCCCGTATCGCACGGTTGAGGTGGACCTTCGCCCAGAATCGCTACCTTGCGGTGTCACCAACACTCGGGTTGACTAACACTGCTCAGCACCAACCCTGCCGGCTATACGATCATAAGTGAAATATGCCAAAAAGTAAGTACATAAAAGAAGGCATGTCCACACTCACAACATCATATATAATGAAAACAGAAAGTCCATAAGAGAAGTACAACTAAAGGGGCTTAAACCCGATACATATGCAAAGTAATGTACTATCTCTCTCTCTCTACAACATGCGGAAGTCTACAACAAAAGCTCTCAAAAAGTGGAAGTTTAACTATCTAATCATCAACCTGTGGCGTCGTGGTAGTGCGCTGCATCTGTTGCTCAGGTCCTGCCATCTCGTCCTGCTGCGCGTGGGACAACTCCATCTCCTCGGACTCCTGCGATCACACCGACCGTTAGTCATAAAGACTAAGCCGTTTTGTCCTCGCCTCCCTCCATGACTCCTAGGCACCGAGCGAGAGGAAGAAGCGGAGGACAAACAAGGGGTAAACAAGAAGGTGGTGACATGGCACTACTCTAGCAGGTATAAGTAAAGCAGTATAATCTAGCTAGCAGTATAGTGCTGGTATAAGGTAGTAAAGTAGAGCAATGAGGTAAGCAGTAAATAGAAAGAAAATGCAGTGCAGTAAGTAAATCTAAACTACCATCACAGATTCGTACCTTAACTTATATGAACGCCCATACGACATATAAGTTAAGATGTCCAGGTAACCTATCATATAAAAGAGCCAATACTAATTTATATGATGGGGGTATGCTAATGTGTATGTTATGCTATGCTATGGTTATGATGTTTTATTGAATTTATGCAATGTGACTCACCCACACGACTCTATGCGCACAGACCTTTATAGTTCCCAATTTGTTTGAATGGAAGCCAACCTTTCGGGTACCGACCGTCGTGGCTCACGGTGGTAGTGGATCAGGCACTCCACATCCTAGGCGGGTATAGTCACTACCAAGCCTAGACCTCATGTACGCCTCAACGCTAAGAACACAACAGCGGAGCTCTTGCGTACTCTTGCTGGAATCCACCAGACTTTAAGGTCGGGGTGGGTTATTAGGGATTGTCTTCCAGACCGTGGTACTCAGACTTACCGGCCCTCTAAACCTCACCCTCACCTGAGTCAACGTACTACCGTCGGTGACACGACTAGCCTAGTACCGAAGACTCACCACTATTTGAATAAGTAACAGGTGTTAACAATGTCCACCCGAGCTTCCGGCTCAGGGACCATCACATAAGCTGACCCAACCCATCTCCTTCCCGGAGGAGATCCATACCAGTTTGCATCCCTACTTAGGCTACTCTTGCCTACAATTTAGTTGGTGTTATATTTAGGGTGAGTCCTGGACTTCCCGCGGTGTACTCCGTAAGGGGCCCCTAACGGTACTACAGATCGATGGGCTCAACCCCACAATCCTCTTCAAGACAATTACTTTAGTTGGTGATTAATGTTTGGTTTACCCTTCATCATTTCATATAGTTAAAGTGACTTAGCTCATCTCCCGTCCCACCCAATTGGGTTGGACGTACCTCCATTCCTTCTACCTCAACTCTAGCACAACCTCACAACTAACCCTAGGATTGACCCTCCTTAAATCATGGTGTGCTATAACTCATTTACTGATTGGATATAACTCCTAAACACTACTTAGGGATCTGAATTGTCAAAAACTCAAAATTCCATTTTTACTAAATGCAGACCACTGAATTGAACTATCCATCAACCCCATAAGGGAATCCTTCTAAAAAAATCATCACCAGGGTCTGGTATAATTATCCTAGGCTCCCACTGACTTTAATATGGTATACTCCCATTTCCATAACTTTCCAATTTAATTTGGTATTTATTATAATTTAAAGTAGTGAAGGCCTTAAGCCAAATTACACATGAACTACCCTCACAATGATTCTGCATGCTACATGAAAATTATCAGTAAGGTAATATCCCATATCAAGGTGGTTCACTGAGTTTCATGACCCTAGGATGTCATTTGGCTTACTATATCCTCATAATTGCATAATTACCAAAATGCCACTATAATTAGGAAAAATAGTATTTCACTTCTGAAAATTCTCCAAACATTACCAAGTGTCCATATGGGGACCTAGAGGCCTCTGCCAAATTATTGTGTCATTACCATGTGATTTGATATTTTACAATGATTAAACATTCAAAGGTAGCAATTACCAATTTCTACATGAGGTACAAGAAATATAATTCAACAAGCTTCCAAACAATTATCATGGGCATATATTAACCTAAAACTACAGATAACCAAGTATCACATCATTGCCCCATGATTTGATATTTTAAAAAGATTAAATACTCAAGTGGTGAAAATTCCAATTTCTACATGAGATACAAAGAATATAATTCAACAAGCTTCCAAACAATTATCATGGGCATAAATTAACCTAAAACTATAGATAGCCAAGTATCACAACATTGCCCCATGATTTGGTATTTTAAAAAGATTAAATACTCAAGTGGTGAAAATTCCAATTTCTACATGAGATACATGAAATATAATTCAACAAGCTTCCAAATAATTATCATGGGCATATATTAACCTAAAACTACAGATTACCAAGTATTACAACATTGCCCCATGATTTGGTATTTTAAAAAGATTAAATACTCATAAGGTAGTAAAATCCAATTTCTACATGAGGTACAAAAAATATAATTCAACAAGCTTCCAAACAATTATCATGGGCATAAATTAACCTAAAACTACAGATAACCAAGTATCACATCATTGCCCCATGATTTGGTATTTTAAAAAGATTAAATACTCAAGTGGTGAAAATTCCATTTTCTACATGAGGTACAAGAAATATAATTCAACAATCTTCCAAACAATTATCATGGGCATATATTAACCTAAAACTACAGATAACCAAGTATCACAACATTGCCCCATGATTTGGTATTTTAAAAAGATTAAATACTCATAAGGTAGTAAAATCCAATTTCTACATGAGGTACATGAAATATAATTCTACAAGCCTCCAAATAATTATCATGGGCTTATAATAGCATTAAATGACAGATAACTAAGTTTCACAATTTATCCCCATGATTTGGCATTTATCAAAATTAAATTCCCTTAAGCTAGCAAGTACTTAGAATTTCCTACACAAGGAATAATACTTCAATAAATCATAACAAAATTACCATAGCCTTATTTCCCCCTATTTCAGCCATTGACAGTATGACAAAGTCATACAAGGTCATAAGACCATGCATTTCATTTTATTAAGGAAATGGTGGCTATTTCATTTATTAGGAAGAAAAATACTTAAATACCTCCAAAAATTCTCATTTAATTAACTAAGTCATTTCATGCTCCTACAAACATATCTCCAAAGTTCTGAGCCAAGGAAAGAACATTTGCTCCCATGCCCTTCACAAGTCTCACTTTGCACCCTTAAGGGTTTACCCGTATGGTTTTAGGTCACACCACCCAAATGGACCATTAGGGTGTGTCACAAGCATTAGTATATCCATACCCACATATCCAACATGATGGGAGGAGGTTAGCACACTCAACTCCTCAAAATGACCTAAACCCTAATTTGACCCTTAAAGGCCCTCATTAGGGTTTCCAATTTTCCATATCAAATCAACTCCAAATGGAGTGAAATTTTAGGTAGGCACTACTCATGCACCAAAGAGTATGCCACCAAAGTTTGGTGCCATTTGGACATCATATGCTCCAAAAATCAACTTAATTTAAATATTCTAATTACCCCAAAAACCCTAAGTAACATTGACAACCAAGGGCTGCCCCTTTGGCAGAGTATGACCCTAGGGTATACCAACCCATGGTTAAAAGCACAGCTCCAAATCTGGAAGGGTTTGGCCTAGGTAATTTTTCTAATGGACTGACCTAGTGTAGGACCAGTCCTAGCAAGACAGATCCCTAGGGGGCTGTACGTCACAAAATGACCCAAACTCAAGGCCAAATGAAAGTTAAGACCAAGGCCTACAACTTTCATGTTTGGCACTTTTTCTAAATCAGCCACTAAGTGGCCATAATTTCTATTTGAAGTTGGCTGATTAAAATAGGCAGAAATCTAACATAATGAATTAAATAATTAAGGGAAATAAATGGCGCGCACAGATCTTAAAGCAGATCCGGCGGCATCCAGATCGTCTTCCTCCTTGAGCCGACGGCCAGGATTCAACCGCGCTGGGCCATCTTGTTTCCTCCTTTCCCGGCCACCTGGTGGCCACCACGGCCGGCCACCACCGCCACCACCTTCGTGGTGGTCGGGGCTACAACTCCCGGCGACAAGGCGGCCGGAGGAGGCGTTTTTCGGCGATCCTGGGTGTCACAAATCGAGCCGAAAACCATGGATTTTGGAAATGGATCTGGGCTCAATTGAGCTCGATCCTTCAGCATTATGTGATGAGAAGCTATTATGGAGGGAGGGGAGGAGAAACGAACCGAGATTGGGGCGAGGCGGCGGCTCCGGCGGCGGTTCAACATGGAAGTACCTCTCTCCGACGAGCTTGCCCAAATCCTCCATTCTCCACCTTTTCCTTAGCTCCAGGTGTCGTTCCCGACTGCTTTCCTCCTTCTGAAGCTAATGGGAGGGCTGGGAGGAGGTGAGGAGGCTTGTATATGGGAGTTTGAAATGGGTGATCCACGGTTTGGCTTAATCTCCCCCTTGCTGCCACCACCTGAGGCTCTGCCCTTCCCTGATGTGTTCAGCAGTCACCCTAGCAATCCTCCAAGACTTCCCCAAGCCCCAAGGATGATTGGCTTGAGTGTGGAGGAGGACATGCTTTATCAAGTCTCTTTTTGTCCCCCCCCCCCCCTTTCTTCTCTCTCCTCCTTTTTGATGAAATGAGTCATGACCATGGCTTGGGTTAGCTTATTCAGCTGGTTAGGGTTTAATGAGTCTTGAAAATGAGCTAGCCCACTTGGCTTGACTTTTGGTCAAAGGGAGTTAAGCTAAGCTACCTAATTTGGCATTAATTGACCATGGTTGACTCTTGATTTGACTTGGTAAACTTGGTGAGTGGGATGGACCCACATGATGGTCTTAGGTCCCTTGACATCACCCAACATAGGTTGGTCCATGGTGGGGCTCCAATTGGTTCAATTTAATCAAAGGGTGTAGATTTGACCAAAATTGGGTAAAGTTTGACTTTGGTCAATTGGGGTCAATTGGTCCCACCATGATGGGGCTTTTTGGTCCATTGGGTTCCTTAAGGTGTTTAGAGTGTGGTGGTAAGGTCAATTTGAACATTTGAGGGTCAATTGAACCCTAATTGACTTAGTTTGGTTAATGTTGACCTATTGTTGACTTTGGTCAATTTCATGAAATTGGGTCCCACCCAAGTGCAATTCTCAAGGTAATGGTCTTCCTTAGTGGTTAGGGTGGTATGGAGGAGGTCAATTTGGTGAATTGAGGGTCAATTGGCCTAAGGGAGTGGTATTGGGCTATGTTGATTTTGTGCCCTTGGTGTGCACTTAGCACACTCCACTTGGCCCAAGGGCCTTAGTGGCCACTCTGCACACCACCCAATCCCTAACACCATCTAGGGGTCTAGAATGATTGGGGATGTTACACCTAATCCCCCCTAGGTGATCATTTCATACCTGATAATAGATTGTCATATTATTGAGCAAGATAGTCCTGTAGTTTTCCTGCTTTCCATAGTTCATCTACCAGCTTTCGAATAGCTCGACGATGTTCTGTATCATGACCAATGTCAAAGTCATATTTGTAGAAGAGTTCTCCATGATGATACTTGGCCTTTGATCTCATAGGGTGTGGAACTCTAAACTCTGGCATATCTTGAATGATCATAAGAACTTGTTCCATGGGAACATTGAGCTGAGTATACTCTCCTGGATAATTTTTGAATTTATGTGTACTCGGATTGTAAGACTGGATTGGACAAGCTTCCAAAAATTCAGGTGATCCATCTTGCTACGGGAGTTTAGTAGGTATACTCTGAGGAAAGTTGTAAGATCCAAAGTGTTTATCTCACGGAAAATCCTGTGACAAATACGTATGTTGTTGATAAGAATTCCTTTGTTGTTGTTGGGTCCTCAGATTCAGAGAAGAATGGTAATTAGGATTTGCTGCCTCTCCTTCAATAAAATGATTTGCTATTCTAATAAGATGTTCATAAGTCTCGGGTTCATTTATGCTGACTTCAAATTTGAGAACACCTTCTTGTAATCCACTTATCAAGGCGATTTTATACAGGTCCTGATTAACACCAACAATTTCAAGAATTCCTTTTGAACCAATCAATGAATTTAGCATGGGTCTCATTATCTCCTTGCTTGATTTAAAAAAGAGCTGATGGGCCTCTCTTTCGCTTCCTCAAGGTAGCAAACCTCAAGAGAAGTGCTCTTCAAAGATCAGCAAAGCAAGTGACTGATTGAGATGGCAGCTTGTAAAACTATTCCATAGCTTGACCACTAAAGGATGTAATTAATAATTTGCACTTAATCCCATCTGAGATAGTCTTCAATGAGATAGTAGACTCAAAAGAATGAATATGGCTGACGGGATCTTCTCCTCTCGAAAAGAAAGGAAGACGGGGCTCTCTAAACACATTAGAAATATACTCTGAAAGAACTTGAAATGAGAAGGGGGAAGGATCTTGCTCTTCTTCTAAGGGAAGTGTCTGCTCTCCATAAACTTGATAAGGGTATGAACTCATTATCACTTTAAGGGGCTGAAATTCACACATTCACTGCAACTACTATTCACCAATTACCAAAGATCTGAAGGTCGCGTGTTGAGTTAAAACAAAAAATGTACTAGGGCCACACTTACTCAAGCTGGGGAAGGAGGATGAAAACTGTTGGGTGATCAGTTACTTTGAGCTGTGAGTGAAGGGGTAAGAGAGGGATAAAATAGAGGGCCGCAAGTAGGAAAGAGGTCGCCGAGAGGTGGTGCAGAGGTCTCCAGAAAAGAGGTTCAGGAGGCTCAGGAAAAGAGGTTCAGGAGGCTCAGGAAAAGAGGTTCAGGAGCCTCCGGAAAAGAGGTTCAGGAGTCTATGGAAAAGAGGTTCAATAGGATCCGGAAAAGAGGTTCAGGAGGCTCAGAAAAAGAGGTTCAGGAAGCTTTAGAAAAAAAGTTCAGGAGGCTCTAAAAAAGAGGTTCAGGAGGCTCAGGAAAAGAGGTTCAGGAGCCTCCGTAAAAGAGGTTCAAGAGGCTCAGGAAAAGAGGTTCAGGAGGCTCCAGAAAAGAGGTTCAGGAGGCTCAGGAGATGAGGTTCAAGAGGTTCAGGAAAAGAGGTTCATGTTGAAACCAATTTCTCGGTCTCTAGTGAAGCTCGGGCCATCAAAAAGTTGAGTGGCAGTTAGCCCTTACTAGTACCTCGGAAGAAGCAGACTGGAGACTCGGAAATGGACTAAGACCTTAATCACAGCAAGGAGGTCCCACCACAAACCCGGAAGATCGTTGAGCGCTTCCCCTCCCAAGCCAAAGTTGAGACTCGGGCACCTTGGAGAGCTTGAGAGCTAAACCAAAGTAACCAAGGGAGGAAAAGGCTCAGAGAACCCAGATTGGAATCCCTCCCAAGGTGCCCATTAAGGTCTATTCATAGTTTTTTATTCGTGGTATGTCAATAGCGGAATTCCGCCATTTGATTATACTAAACACACCCCAATTTGGCCTGCTAACAGTCAAACTCCACTGTTTGGAGGGACTAACAGCATACCGCCAGGGGCAGAGGGGTAATTTCGCCTCCTTAGCCTACAGGCAAATGGCCTGCGAGAAGGCTACTCGTGAGAGCTCCTGCGGGTCTCCTCTCGAGTATGGCTCGCGAACCCCTCTTAGGTGAGTGCTTTGCGAAGGCCCCCGCTCGCACCTCTTCTGGCGAGATCCATCGAGGCCAGGTCTCGCATGCCTTCCTGCGAGCTCCCCTCAACCCTGTGAAACCTGCTGAACTGGCTGAAAAATTGAGTTCGTCTAGCTGAGAAACAATTTCATCGAACCAAAGCATGACGTTCGTCGAACGCTCAATGGATTTCGTCGAACGCAGAATGACTTTCGTCGAACTTAGAATGGCCTTCGTCGAACTTATAATGGATTTCGTCAAACTCAGGATGGAGTTTGTCGAACAAAGAAATTTAGAATCCAGCTCGTCCAGAAGACCAATGTAAGCGGACCGCGAGGATCTGGCTCGCTCACCTTCCTACTAGCGGTCGGCGAGTGCCCGGCTCGCCCACCTTCCTGCGAGCGATCGGCGAGTGCCTGGCTCGCCCGCCTTCCTGCGAGCAATCGGCGAGTGCCCGGCTCGCCTGCCTTCCTACGAGCGACCTTTGAGACCCTGGCTCGCCTTCCTTGTTATTTATACGTTGAACACAGAGCTGAACTCGTCGATCTCAAACTAGAGTGCATTGAACTGGCCGGAAGATTGAGTTCGTCAAGTTGAGAGGCAAGTTCGTCGAACTGAAATGTGTCGCGAGTTAATCAAGTTGAGAAGCAAGTTCGTCGAACGCAGAACGAAGTTCGTCGAACGTAGAAACTTAGAGAGAATCCAGCTTGCCCGCCTTCCTGAGAAGCGAGTGCCCGGCTCGCCCTCTTTCTTGCGAGCGACCTTTGAGACCCTGGCTCGCCTTCCTTATTACTTCTCTCGCCTCTTGGTGAATATCAGGGTTGTACAGTTCAGGAGGCTCCGGAAAAAAGTTTCAGGAGGCTGCGGAAAAGAGGTTCGGGAGGCTCAGGAAAAGAGGTTCAGGAGGCTAAGGAAAATAGGTTTAGGAGGCTCCTAAAAAGTGGTTCAGGAGGCTCAGGAAAAGAGGTTCGGGAGGCTCTAGAAAAGAGGTTCAGGAGGCTCAGGATAAGACGTTCAGGAGGCTCCGGAAAAGAGGTTCAGGAGGCTCAGGAAAAGAGGTTCAGGAGGTTCCGGAAAAGAGGTTCAGGAGGTTCAGGAAAAGAGGTTCAGGATGTAACATCCCCCAAACAACTAGACCCCTTGAGTGGTTTTGTCATGACTAGGTCATGAAAAAACCCTAGGAAGCTTGAAGAGACCACTTGGCCTTAGGGAAGAAGAAGGAAACCACAATGGTCTACAAATAGCAATTTCTAGTTAACAAGCATAGGGTTGGACTTTAAGGCCTCACCTTGACCATTTGACCCCACCATAGCATTCCTAACCCTTTAGGGGTCCCCTTAGAGCACTAAGGACCTATTGGTGTCAACCAAAGTGGTCAAGTTGACCAAATTCAAACATAACCGTAAATTGGTCAAAATTACCTAATTAGGGTCAATTGTCCTCCACCATGCCAAATTGACCTTTCCCCTACCCTTATAAGGACATTGGGGGCCCAATGGACCAAAAATCCCACCATGGGGCCAGCAGTTTGGCCAATTTGACCAAAGTCCACTCTAGCCCTATTTTGGTCAAATTGCCCTATTGTGTGTCAATTGTCCTCCACTTTGCCAAATTGACACTACCTAGACCTTCTTAACCCTTAAGAGAGTTCAATGGGTCACTATCCACCCAATGGGGGTCAACCTAAATGGTCAAAGTTTCCAAAGTCAACTCGACTCCAAATTTACGTCAAAATGACCTATTTTGACCTAATCTAGCCCAATCCACTTGGGCTAGACCCAATTTAGGTGGTCCACTAGCTAATGGGGTTGGGAGTTACTAAAATTTCGATTGAATTTCAGATAATTCGACCAGGAGAGAGAAAATATCATTTTCCCCAAAAATTGAGGAGAGAGAAAGAAAGGGAGTAATGACATTCATGGCCAAGGGAGGCCAATTGATCTCTCAATTGATGGGGATTTATCTCCTCTGGCTGTTACAAGAAGTTTAGAAGTATTTCCAGCTCACATGGGTGCTGAATTGGGATGTTTTCACCATGGCCATTAATGGCCTTCATGGTAATTGATTCCATGACATTCCCACTCCCCCAATTGAACCATATAACCCCATCAGAGGACTGAGAGAACCATTTTCCCCCACTTACCTGATGAAATCATGCAACTTGGTGTGGAGGTTCCCGTTGCTTCCAAGCTCCAAGTTAGGCCATTGTGATGGGCCAATCAGGAAGGTTTCAAGGCTCCATACAGGTCTGATTCTTCTCCTCTTCTCCAGTGGATAGATCTACATCTAAAATTGGCAAGGATTGGGGCCAATTGGTCCCCAATTAAAATGGCCAAAATCTCCATTTTTGGATGTTTTTCTTCTCGCCAAAACCACCGGTTCCTGCCACCACCGGTCGGCCAAGAGCTCCCATCGCCGGCCACCACCTCAAAGAAGGTGGTGGTGGCATTGGTTGGCCGGGGAGGGGCGTGGGTGGCCGGGAAAACCAATTTAGAAAGGATACATGCCAACAAAATCTAAGTCGTCTGCTCTGTGGAGAAGATGCGTGAATGCCGTTGATTTCTCCGGTACAGTAGATTTCATATTAATGTATTATTATTCCTATTTTCTGTATAATTACTAGCAGTAGTTAGAAATTGTTATAGAAAATACCTAGGGCCCTCACCTGGAAAAGTGGTCAAAACCAAAGTTGTAGCCCTTGGAGTCTACTATATTTTAGAATTGGTTTTAGCCCTATAGGAATAGTTGTTTGACCACATCACTCAAAATGGTGCAACATGTACAAAGGGTTGACCAGACCTTCATCTGAGTGTCCCCACTAAACCAGACATCCAAATGTCCTGAAATTTGGAACATAGTCTAATTATACCTATCCACTAATCATATCCAAAAATGATAATTTTTGGATAAACCTTTTCTAAAGTGTTTGTAAACATTTAATAGTTCATATATATTAAATTATATGTCTAATGACATCCAAAGACCTCCCAATTTTGGTGGGAGGTCCTTAGGGTCATAACATGACTCTGGTAAAAATTTCACCCCAATTGGGACTGATTTGGATGGGTAATTAATTAACCCAAGTTTGGTTAAACTAGGTCTATTTAGGTCAAAAGTGTTCTTGGTGGATTTAAGGGGTCAACCCTCTTCCAAAAGTTATAAAACTTTGGCCACTAGTTTAGGATCACATAAAACACCCCCTTGAGTGGTTTGGGGTGGATGTGCACTAGAACCCTAGTTCAAACCCTAGGGCTGCACTTTGAGCCTTGTGAAGGACATAAGGTCATGTGTCCTTGAATGGTCATGGAACTTGGTAGATAAGTTCATAGGGTGTAAATATACCCTAGGTAATTTTATGAGAATTTTAGGAACACTTGTCCCCTCTGAATTAGGTTATAACCTTTTAGGGCACTTTCTTATATGAGGAATTTACATCCTCAATTTATCTTGGATATTGATGAAAGTTTCGTGGTGCTCATATAATCATGATGTAAACCTCTGGTAGTTTTTGTGTAATTTTTGAATTGATTTAATTAGTACTTCATTCAAAAGTCAACTATTTTGCCTTAAGATTATGATAAATAAATGAGGGCCAAATATTCTCTAAAAAATTATGAAACTTGCTGATAGGATATTTCAGGGAATTAGAAAGCTCTATGAGTTTTTGTGTGGTTTTTGGAATTATTTATCAGTAGGTCACTTCACAATGTGCCCTAGTTTGGATTTTCTTGAAATATTTATTTATATGACTAAATGGTTTTGAAAAATTATGAAACTCAGTGAGTAAAATTTTCTGATCATTATAAAGGTTTGGTAATGTTACCATAATTTTTGGATAAGTATCTTTGACGGTTCCTTCATTAGCATCCAATTTTGAATAATTATTCAATATTATAATTAGAGGCCAATACCTTACTGTAAAATTAGAATATTCTGTATTTGCTGTTATTTTAATATCATAGATTTTCCATAAATTTGTGTAGGCCAAATCATAAAAAGATCTTACACTTCATGTTCAATTTCATACTTGGCCAATGTTAGAGAAATTATAATAAATGCCAAATAAATAAGGAAACTTATGACCTTCTGGATTTAGTCTTATAATATCATGATAAACTCCCAGTAATAATCTTAGGTCATTCAGATGATTATTTGGATTACCTCCTCCCATGCAACTCATATAGCTCATTTAGTCTGCGTATAGTAAAACTGTGAAACTTGGGTAAATTGATGATCTTAGGTGGGAATGGAAGGTATATGGTGTACCTAGTCTGGTTGAGAAGATGTGAGGTCACCATTATGAATCTACATGTTGAGTATACCCGATAAGCTAAGGGGTAAGGTTGTGCTCGGGATCGACGAAAGATCGTCTTTCCCCTAAGAGGGTCATAAAATACTTAGGGTTAATCCAAGTGTAATGATAAGATGGTATTCTTATGGGTAGTTACCAATAACATTAAGTGTCTTGAGAAATGGACGTTTGGTCTATCATCCCATCGTACCTCCTAGTACCGTTGCGAGCCCCTCACAGGGTAGACCTCGAGAAGTCCAAGATTAACCCTAAATCGCAGGAATAATCTGTTATGCAAGAGTGTTTTAATAATCCACACACCCACACCACGTGGTTACGGGAGGTTAGTTAGTTTAGTCTTACGAGCGATAGGATCAGTGATTGTAGGTGAGGATGGGTTGGTCCGGCGAGCCGGTGGCTCGAAAGGTTATGGATACGGGCGGGTTAGCCCGAGGAGCTTATGGCTCGGAGATAGATGGTAAACATGTTTGCATGTGCATAAATGTGGTGGGTCTTCGGTATTGATGGTCATTCACACCGACGTTGATACGCTGACTCAGCAAGTGTGGATTTACACTTTGCTAAGAAAGTCTAGTGCTCCAGCCAGTAAAAATGCAGATGATCCACGATTTTGTGTTGACGCGTACGATAGGTCTAGGTAAGGTAGTGTGAATACCAACCTAGAGGTGGGAGAGGCCCAACCCACCGCTTCTGTTTACCACTATGGGAGTTTCTTGGGAGTCTTGCTAGCTCCAAAAAGGTGGAACTAAAGGTCTGTGTGCATAGAGTCGAAGTGTGTGAGTTGCACTTGGGTGAACATACCATTAAACTTCATAACACTGCATGTCATGGAAGAAGCATTGCATTTCAACCCCTACCCCTATCGTATAAATTGGTTATGTGACTTTTATACGATAGGCCTTGCTAAACGATCCCTTGGTCAATAAGTTTTTATGGGCATTCCGATAAATCAATGGTTACTTTTCTATTATGTACTTATCCTTATTTTTTGTTCTTTACTAGCTCTTTACCATGCTCTATTACTGCTTCAATTATCTATATACACATGTGTAGTGGTAGACTTTTCCTATAGACTAGATATGTCGTCATCTGCTTTGTTTTATACCCCTTGTTGTCCTCCACTTCATTGTTCCTGCTTGGTGCCTAGGAGCCATTGGGGGAGGGGTGGGGAACATAAGGCATAGTCTTTTTGACTACCGGTAGGTGGACCACATCATTTTATGGGATCGAGGAGACGCAGTAGCATCAGAGGCCGATGTAGATGGAGGCGGGCCAGTTTAGTACATGAGCACCAGTTTTAGGATTTGTGAGTGATTAGTTATTTGCTTCCGCGAGTGACTTTGTAATGAGGATATGATGTACTGGGCATGAGCCCTTCTTTTTATTGTTAACATTTATTCAGTTATTATCATGTGGACATTTATATATATAGCATGTGATTTGTGGACTTGAACTTCTATTTGTTCGTTTATACTTTTCTTCTTTTGTGATCAATATGGCCAGTAGGATCGGCATTTTGTAGTGGCGACCTTCCCGAGAGTTGGTGCCACTACAAAGCGGCGGTTCTGGGCATAAGACCCAGTTTTGAAAGATAAAATGGGGTCTTACAAACTGGTATCAGAGCGGAAAACCTCAATCCTAAGAAAAGAAGTCCACAAACCCTGGGCCACCCCGCGTGAGTTTAGTTTGAGAACAAACTAAGCAACGGAAGCAATGGTGTGCCCATATGGGGAAATCACATGAAAATACTACTTTTAACTGAATTTTTTGTTAGCCAAATCTCCTTACGAGTGGCAAGTTTTTTTTGTAGACTGCGGCGAACCCTGCCCCCAGCAGGGAATACTTCTAGCTACAAAGATTTCTTTAGATAGTCCTTTAGTCAATGAGTTAGACTCAATCCCACTAGGACACATGACTCACCATGACAATTTATAACATGCCGTAGCCTAAAATAGACCGTAGGTATAAAGTTGATTAAGGTATGAGGATACCCAAAAGAGGCTAGAGAAAGAGAGATTTGCACATAAGCAGAATGTTATGGGACTCGTAGATCTATCCCACGTACCGGTGACACGATAATATTGAGATAACCACCATCATATAAGAATTAAACTTTAGAAGATACCCGTTTGGGATTGGGTCACATGTTGACCCTGATAAGGTTGTCGTAGAAGGTACCTTGAAGAGTCTAATGTATGGAGTATATCAACAAGTCTCAAGATAAAACCCCAAGTCTATGGTTGTGTGCCCCTAACAATTGTTTGCATAGTTAGGACGAATATAACATGGTGATATTGAAGATACATAGACCAAATAGATAGTGGCTTATATTTTGTTTATTGGGGCTTACCTTTTGTTTATTTGGGCTTACCTTTTGTTTATTGGGCAAATTGGTTACTGACTTGGGTTTCCCATAGACCTAATTTAGAAAGTGTTGCATCGTAAACATGGTGATTTTGAAGTCGATCTTATTCGATGTTACTCGGGCAAGGATGAGATAGTGTAAAAGTAGGTCCGGAATGATGATCTGAAGATGAGGAAAAGACATCGTAGACCGAGAAACAACTTGATCTTCGTTGAATCATTGGAAATGTAAAGTCGCCGGGATTAATCACTTAGGGATGCAGATGCCCTTTTGGAAATTGGGCACTAAAATTAGGTCGTGCAAGCTTTAGTTATCTTTGAAAATTCGTGTGGTTTGGGGCTTTCGAAAGTGACTAACTTATGATTCGTTAAGAATCATGCCCTATCATGTTAGAAAATTTTAACTACAATAATATCCCTTATACCTGGGAGCTATGATGATGAATAACCAGAGATCATAGACGGTGACTTATTGGAATTAGAATATAGTGTTTGAGTTTGCTATGATAACAACGATCAAAGTTTATCTTACTTTGGACCATCCGAAGGTGATCAAGACTAGCATATGTGGAAGTGATAGGAATTTGGTGAAATAAACGTGATGATATTCCCTTGATGAAATTGACTTGTGAAAAAAATCCTAGGGTTTCAAAATATTTTACCGGTATACCTTATGAATCAAACTCCACATAGAAAGTGATTGGGAGTCATCTTACAAACATTGAAACTAGTGTTGGTTGGTTAACATATGTTCATAAGATTCACAAGTGCACCCCCTTAAAATTTGAGTATGAATTGGACGCTTGATGATCTGATCAGTCCCACCAATGGTAAGAACTGGATAAGTTAAAGAGTGGAGATGATTGATCACTCAGACAAATGTGAAGGAGTGAGAATCTAGACGTGTAGAGAAAACTTTATAGGGACATTGCCCACCCTTACAAATAAGAGTTTTAGTCACCGAAGAAATGGTGTTTTCCGGAGCATGTAGTTTCCCGAAATAATGAAAGACATCATTGGTTTTGTGATGCACGGTGAGGTCTGTCGACTGGTGAAGACCAAGTGCAAGAGTCTTTGGGGAACTACCACAGTCACTTCCCGTGTTATGGAGTGGAAGCTCGAGGATAGATTGACCAAGGTAGCTAGGGTCTCCCCGGTCTGGAAGGATACTCTCGTGGGTTTTTGATCAGATTTGATGAGATGTTTGTCCATTATAATGGTGTACCCAGGAGGATCGTGTCAGATCAGGATGGACGGGTTTCGTCCAAGAGGTGAAGATCAGTCCAAGCTGATCTGGGTTCATGGTTGACGTTCAGCACAACTTTCCACCCTCAGAAGGACGAAGGCGCAGAATTCCACCATCTTGAACCCATGATGAGGATTTAAAGACACTCGGCTCTGAATTTGTGAAGGAAACAAATGCCCAGGTGCGACTGATTCGAGTTAGGATGCTGGTAACCCAAAACATACAGGCTAAGTATTACGATGCGCGACATCGTGCAGTTGATTTCTAGGTTGGAGACTGGGTGTTCTTGAGGATACGTCAGACACCTGGAGTCTCGCGGGTACGCTGGCGGAAGAAGCTCAGTCTAAGATAAATGGGGCTCTACAGGATCCTGGAGTGGATCGGTCTGTTGTCTTATAGACTAGAGTTGCCACCGGAGTTAGTGGGATTACACGACATCTTCCATGTCTCCTCCTTTAGGATATCTTTAGTATGGCCTGAGTAGTGGATTTCTACTATAGATGGCCCGGTAGCCTTCGATCGATTGATTCACCTAGAGCCGGTCTGGATAAATGACATCGAGGTGCGAGTCTTGCGGCACAAGAAGGTCCCGCTGGTCCAGGTCCTGTGGAGAAATCATTGATAGGAGAAGCTTATCAGGGAGCCACTAGAACTATTGCAGCAGAAGTATCCAGAGCTTTTTGCGTCAGGTATAATTAGTTTCTTATGGCATGTTACATGCAATCGCTTACGGTAGAAACCCCGCAGGCCTAACCTGAATTTTGGGGACGAAATTATTATTTTTGATTATTGAGATTTGTAATATCCCCCAAAAAACTAAACTCCTAGAGTGGTTTTGTCATGAATAGGTCATGACAAAACCCTAGGAAGCTTGAAGAGACCACTTGGCCTTAGGCAAGAAGAAGGAAACCACAATGGTCTACAAATAGCAATTTCTAGTTAACAAGCATAGGGTTGGACTTAAGGGCCTCACCTTGACCCTTTGACCCCACCATAGCATTCCTAACCCTTTACGGGTCCCCTTAGACCACTAAGGTCCCATTGGGGTCAACCAAAGAGGTCAAGTTGACCAAAGTCAACCATAACCTTAAATTGGTCAAAGTGGCCTAATTAGGGTCAATTAGCCTCCACCATGCCAAATTTACCTTTCCCCTATCCTTATAAGGACATTGGGAAACCAATGGACCAAAAAGCCCACCATGGGGCCACCTGTTTGACCTGTTTGACCAAAGTCAAATCTAGCCTTGTTTTGGTCAAATTATCGTATTGTGGGTCAATTGGCCTCCACCTTGCCAAATTGACCCTACATAGACCTTTCTAGCTCTTAAGAGAGGCCAATGGGTCACTAGCCAGCAATTGGGGTCAAACCAAATGGTCAAATTGACCAAAGTCAACTCCACCCCAAATTTAGGTCAAGATGACCTATATTGACCTAATCAAGCCCAATTCACTTGGCCTAGACCCAATTGAGGTGGTCCACTAGCTAATGGGGTTGGGAGTTACTAAAATTGCCATTCAATTTCAAATAATTCAACCAGGAGAGAGAAAATGCCATTTTCCCCAAAATGGAGTAGAGAGAAAGAAAGGGAGTAATGACATTCATGGACAAGGGAGGCCAATTGATCTCCCAATTGATGGGTATTCATCTCCTCTGGCTGTTATAAGAAGTTTAGGAGTTTTTCCATCCCACATGGGGGATGAATTGGGAGGTTTTCACCATGGCCGAAATTGGCCAATAATGGCCTTCATCGCAATTGATGACATGACACTCCATCCCCCCCAATTGAACCTTATAACTCCATCAGAGGACTGAAAGGACCATTTTCCCCCACTTACCTGAAGGAATCATTCAACTTGGTGTGGAAGTTTCCATGTCTTCCAAACTCCAAGGTCGGCCATAATGATGAGCGAATCGACAAGGCTTCAAGGCACCATACAAATCTGATTCTTCTCCTCTTCTCCAGTGGATAAATCTACATCTAAAATTGACAAGGATTGGGAACAATTGGTCCCCAATCAAAATGGCCAAAATCTCCATTTTTGGAGGTTTTTTGTCTCGCCAAAACCACTGGTTCTGTCCACCACCGGTCGGCCAAGACCTCCCATCGTCGGCAACCACCTCAAGGAAAGTGGCGGTTGCATTGGACGGCCAGCGAGGGGCGTGGGTGGCCGGGAAAACCAATTTTGAAAGGCTACAGGCCGGCGAAATCTGAGTTGTCGACTCTATGGAGAAGATGCGTGGATGTCGTTGATTTCCCCTGTACAACAGATTTCATATTAAAGTTTTATTATTCCTATTTTCTGTATTATTTCTGGAAGTAGTTAGAAATAGTTATAGAAAATACCTAGAGCCCTCACCTAGAAAAGTGGTTATACCAAAGGTGTAGCCCTTGGAGTCTACTTTATGTTAAAATTGATTTCAGCCCAATAGGCTCAGTGGTTTGACCACATCACTCAAAATGGTGCAACATGTACAAAGGGTTGACCAGACCTTGATCTGAGTGCCCCCACTAAACCAGACATCCAAATGGCCTAAAATTTGGAACATAGTCTAATTATACTCATCCACTAAGCATATCCAAAAATGAGAATTTTTGGATAAATTTTTTCTAAAGTTTTTGTAAACATTTAATAATTCATATATAAATTAAATTTAGGGTCTAATGACATCCAAAACCCTCCAAATTTTTGTGGGTGGTACTTAGGGTCATGACATGACTCTGGTAAAAATTTCACCCCAATTGGGACTAATTTGGATGGGTAATTAATTAACCCAAGTTTGGTTAAATTAGGCATATTTAGGTCAAAAGTGTTCTTGGTGGAATTAAGGGGTCAACCCTCATCCAAAAGTAATAAAACTTTGGCCACTTGTTTAGGATAACATAAAACACCCTATTGAGTGGTTTGGGGTGGTTTGGGGTGGATGTGCCCTAGAACCATAGTTTAAACCCTAGGGTTGCACTTTTATCCTTGTGAAGGACAAAAGGTCGTGTGTCCTTGAATGGTCATGGAACTTGGTAGATAAGTTCATAGGGTCTAAATATACCCTAGGTAATTTTATGAGAATTTTAGGAACACTTGTCCCCTCTGAATTAGGTTATAACCTTTTAAGGCACTTTTTATAAGAGGAATTTACCTGCTCAATTTATCTTGGACATTGATGAAAGTTTGGTAGCGCTCATATAATCATGATATAAACCTCTGGTTATTTTTGTGTAATTTTTGAATTGATTTAATTAGTACTTCATCCACAAGTCAATTATTTTGCCTTAAGATTATGATAAATAAATGAGAGCCAAATATTCTTTGGAAAATTGTGAAACTTGGTGATAGGACATTTCAGGGCATTAGAAAGCTCTGTGAATTTTTGTGTGGTTTTTGGAATTATTTATCAGTAGGTCACTTCACAATGTGCCCTAGTTTGAATTTTCATGAAATATTTATTTATATGAATAAATTGTTTCGACAAATTAGGAAACTCAGTCAGTAAACATTTTTGATCATTATAGAGGTCTGGTAATTTTACCATAATTTTTGGATAAGTATTTTTGATGGTTCCTTCATTAGCATCCAATTTTGGATAATTATTCAATATAGTAATTAGAGGCCAATACCTTACTGTAAAAGTTAGGATATTTTGTATTTATTGTAATTTTGATATCATAGATTTTCCATAAATTTGTGTTGGCCAAATCATAAAAAGCTCTTACACTTCATGTTCAATTTCATACTTGGCCAATGTTGGAGAAATTATAATAAATGCCAAATAAATAAGGAAAATTATGACCTTATGGATTTAGTCTAATAATATCATGATAGACTCCCAGTAATAATCTTAGCTCATTCAGATGATTATTTGGATTACCTCCTCCCATGCAACTCATATAGCTCATTTGGTCTTCGTATAGTAAAACTGTGAAACTTGGGTAAATTGAAGACCAGTAGGTGGGAATGGAAGGTAGAAGGTGTACCTAGTGTGGTTGAGAAGATGTGAGGTCACCCTTAGGAGTCTACATGATGAGTGTACCCGATAAGCTATGTGGTAAGGTTGTGCTCGGGATCGACAAAAGATCGTCTTTCCCCTTAGAGGGTCATAAAATACTTAGGGTTAATCCAAGTGTAATGATAAGAGGGTATCCTTATGGGTAGTTACCAATAATATTAAGTATCTTGAGAAAGGGAGGTTTGGGCTATCATCCCATCGTACCTCCTTGTACAACCCTCATATTTTCTGAGTCGGTGTGACCCGACGCAGAGAGGTCGTGATAGAGAACGTGACCGTGACGCAGAAGATCGACCAATTGGAGGCCGTCGGGATCAAAGATGAAGTCCCAGGGGGAGGAAGTGGACCGGAAGTCCACTTCCAGGGTGAGTGGACCTAGTGGTCCACTAGCCAAAGCCCCGGGCGAGTGGACCTATGGTCCACTCGCCCAGGGGTGGCGAGTGGACCATGGTCCACTCGCCCAGGGTGAGGGGCGAGTGGAACTGTGGTCCACTCGCCCCGCACACTCAGGGGAGTGGACCATGGGTCCACTCGCCCCTGAGGAGAGTGGACCGAGTGGTCCACTCGCCCAATCCCAGGAAGTGGACCATTCGGTCCACTCTCCCGACCCACGGCAAGGGGGAGAGTGGACGTCTCAAGCTCCACTCGCCCCCTCCTATTTTGGTCGTTCAGGTTCGTTGTTGAGCCGCGGATAGTAGATTTTTGTCTATCCGCAGCCCAATTTATGGAAGTCTATAAATAGACCCCCTTGGGCACCTTGGGAAGGGTTGTTGGTAACCCCCCCCCCCCCCCCCCCCCTCACGTGTGTATTGTGAGCAAGCACTACCCCCCTCCCCTTTCAGTGAAGGTTGATGGTGAGGTAGTCCTTAGTGCCCTCCAAGGTGCTCAGGCTCAACATTGGCTTGGGAGGGGAAGCTCTCGTCGAACTTCCGGGTGTGTTGTGGGACCTCCACACTGCAGCTTAAGGGGTCTATTTATAGACTCAAGTGTTCTTCAAAGGAAGGTCTTTTGGTTCTTGGAAACTGGTCAAGGGTTTTAGCTCGGGTCAAGTAAGGGTTTGCTGCATCTCCCTTTCAAACGTAGAGACCAGTTCTCTGGTTTCAACATTCTGGTGCGGTGAGCGTGAAAGCAGTTAGTTTGGAAAGCCCTGAGCAAGTCTCATGGCTGGAAGAGAAGAACCAAGGAACTCACCTCCTCCTAGCAAGTCGCGACCGTTGACAGGGGAAGAGGAGGCAGAGAATGCAGATCAGGTGTCGGATGATCAGACCAAGTTGGAGGTGGCAGAAGAGGTGAAAGAAAGAGAGGTCGTTAGCGGCAGTGGAAGGCCAGAGAAGATACGAATCAGCGGAAGGCTAAGCGAGTAGGATCAAGAGAGGATCTGAAGATGCGTCAAGCAGAATGTAGACATCTTTGTGTGGGTTGCTGCAGAGATGCCAGGTGTCGATGCGAATGTGGCATGTCATCGCCTCAACCTTGAATCAAGCGTCCGCCCCATTCACTAGAAGAAGAGAAATATGTCGAATACCCTCGCCGGGCCAATCAGAGGAAGGTAGGGAAGCTACTGGAGGCAGGGTTCGTGGAAGAAATCCAATACCCAGGATGGGTTTCTAACGTGGTAATGGTAAATAAGGGAGACGGGAAGTGGAGAATGTGTGTGGACATCTCCCTGTTGAATAAGGCATGTCCTAAGGATTGTTATCCTCTGCCTCAGATTGACGCGTTGGTATACTCAGCTGTCGGCTTCCCGGTGGTGAGCTTCTTGGATGCGTTCTCCGGCTACCATCAAATCTGAATGCATCCGCTCGATGTTAAGGATGTTTCTTCCATCATAGATGATGGGTGTTACTGTTATAAGATGATGCCTTTCCGACTGAGGAATGCATGAGCGACTTACCAAAGGATGGTGGACCGAGTCTTCAAGGAGCAGAAGGAGCGCAACCTAGAAGTCTATGTGGATGACTTGATGGTTACAAGAAGAGACATAGCTTCTCACCTGCAGGATTAGAAGAGACCTTCACCACCCTTCGGAGGTTCAAGATGAGGCTCAACACTTCTAAATGTGTCTTCGGATCAAGTCGAGGAAAGTTCCTAGGTCACTTACTCACCCCGGTGGGGGTCGAACCCAACTCGGACAAAGTCAAAGCCATCCTGGAGTTAGAGTCCCGAAGACTGCTAAGGAGATTCAAAGGTTGACAGGGAAGTTAGCTGGGTTGAGCCAGTTTCTCTCTAGATCCAGGGAGAAGTGCTCTCCCTTCTTTAGGGCCCTGCTCCAGGGTCAGAAGGTTGCGTGGACACCGGAATGCGAGAAGGCTTTTCGGGCGTTGAAGGAACAGTTGATATGGGCTCCTTTACTCCAGGGACCGAGAGAAGGAGAAGACCATTTTCTTTAACTAGGGGTATGAGTCGAGGTAGTAAGCTCGGTCCTGGTCCGGGAGTATGGGAAGAAGTAGCTACCGATCTGTTACGTCAGCCGATTCTTGAAAAGGGCAGAGCTCAAGTATCCCATCCTCGCTTTGATCATATCAACCCAGAAACTTCGTCCCTATTTCCAGGCTCATTCGATCAGAGTAGTGACCGATCACCCCCTTCGCAACATTATGGAAGGAGTGGAGCACTCCAAGAGATTGGCAAAGTGGTCAGTCGATCTTAGCGAGTTCGATGTCTCCTTCGTCCCTCGTCTATCAATGAAAATGCAGGCGGTGGCAGATTTCTCGGCAGAATATGTGACTGAGGTGGATGGGTCGGAACCCACCGGGTTGGTGGCATGAGAGCTATTCGTAGACGGGGCATCAGGAAAAAATTCCCTCGCTGGAGGGGTAGTTCTTGTTAGTCCGCAGGGGATGAGGATTGAGAAAGCAAACGATATCCGATTCCCCGTAACCAACAACCAGGCTGAGTATGAAGCAGTGGTGGTTGGGCTTCGTCTGGCAAAGGAACTGGGAATCCGGGATGTGAGGGTTTTCACGGATTTGATGGTGGTGGCCTCCCAGGTCTAAGGAGAGTTCGAGGCGAAGGAGTTGACCCTCCAGAGGTATCTGATGAAGCTTAAGGACCTCATCGGGGGAGTCCGCGCTTTCTCCATCCGGCACATCCCGAGAGAAGAAAATGTCCGAGCAGATCAGTTGGCAAAGTACGGTACTCGCGTGGGAGGAACGGTGACCGAGTTATTTCGCCCGTCCATCGAGGAAGGGGAACTGATGGAGATCGATCAAGGGGCCTCGTGGGTGGACCCGATCCTTACCTTTCTAACCTCGGGCAAGTTCCTGGAGGGGGTCCCAGATAAGAGGCAGTTAAGGTACAAGTCAGAATACTACCTAATCCGAGAGGGGAGCTTATATAGGAAGACACTAACCGGGCTCCTAGCGAGGTGCGTGACGGAAGATGAAGTCCCAATGGTCTTGGAAGAGATCCACTCCGGGGAGTGCGGAAGCCACTCCGAAAGCCAAACCTTAGAGAAGAGGGTGTTGAGGCAGGGATACTTCTGGCCGACCCTTCGTAAGGACACCACGGAGTTTGTGAAGAAGTGTCAGAAGTGTCAGCTCTTCGCACCACTCCTACTCCAACCTGCGCAAGGGCTCAGGACAATCACAGCACCCTGGCCCTTCGCCATCTGGGGGATGGACTTGGTCGGCCCATTCCCTCATGCCAGCGGTCAAAGAAGGTTCCTGCTGGTCATGATAGACTACTTCTCCAAATGGGTGGAGGTCAAAGCTTTGGCAAAAATAACTTTACAGGTAATTAGAAATTTTATTTGGGGAGAAATAATTTGCAGGCACGGACTCCTCCTCGCCATAGTGACGGATAATGGACCACAGTTTGCTAGTGGGGAGCTCATCAGCTTTTGCAGTTAATTGGGCATCGATCTCCACTTTGCCTCCGTTCATCATCCTCGGAGCAATGGGCAGATGGAGGCGGCAAACAAAGTCTTAGTCAACCTGCTGAAGAAAAAGGTGGAGAACTTGAAAGGGAACTTGGTGGAGCAGCTTCCCTCGGTCTTATGGGCCTTGAGAATGACACCCAACACGGCGACGGGGGAAACGCCGTTCAAACTCTCTCATGGATCCGACGCCGTACTCTCCATGGAATTTGAGGTCAGGTCCCCCCGAGTCGTGGCCGCCCAGGAGGGTGGCGAAGACTGGAGAATAGACAACGAAGAGGAACAACGGCTCTCGCTGGATGCGGTTGAGGAGCTCCGAGACCTCGCATTGATTCGGTAGGAGGAGGTGAAATGTCGGATGGCCAGGTATTTTGATAAAAACATTAGGATCAAGAAATTCGTCCCAGGACATCTAGTCCTCAATAAGGTCGATGTCGCAGGAAGATCGACGAACATAGGAAATATCCAACCCAATTGGGAGGGACCCTATGTAGTCCTGGAAGCCCTGAAGTCAAGGGGGTATCGCCTTCAAAATGTTGAAGGAATCCCCCTCGGCAACACCTGGAGTTGCGACGATCTAAAACGTTTTTATCCTTAATGAATATTGATTTTATCCTTGGAAAAACCTCTTACTCCAGCTCATAATAGTTACTCTAGCCCATGAGAGCAAAGGTTGGTAAGCCTTCAAAGGAAGGGACCGCATCGCGGAAGCATTAAGTTCTTGTGCCTACAAGTGAAGGTAGGCACCTAGGATGCGGACGGGTACTTCCACCTCCAATCGGTAAGATCCCCGACTAGAGACCATTCTCCGGGCTCAGTCATGCCGGCAGATGGGAGACTCATCAGGTCGACTCGCTACTAGGTAACTGGTTTGGGAGGGTGTTGAGTTCCTCTGCCTCCATGTGAAGGTAAAAACCTAGGACGCGAACGGGTACTTCCACCTCCAATCGGTAAGATCCCTGACTAGAGACCGTTCTCCGGGCTCATTCATGTCGGCAGATGGGAGACTCATCGGGTCGACTTGCTACTTGGTAGCGGGATTGGGAAGGTGCCGAACTCGACTTGAGGTGTTGAGTTTTTATTCCACCTCAGGTCCAGTTTAGTTCGACCTAAGGTGTTGAGCTTTCTCCACCTCCAGTTGAGCTCGGCTCACAGGAGGGTTGCTAAGTGGATAATAGTTTGCCTCCCACCTCAGGTCGAGTTCGGCTCGACTAGAGGTGTTCAGTATTTCATCCACCTCAGGTCAAGTTTAGTTCGGCCTAAGGTGTTGAGCTTTCTCCACCTCCAGTTGAGCTCGGCTCATAGGAGGGTTGCTAAGTGGAGAAAGGTTGGCCTCCCACTTCAGGTCGAGTTCGGCTCGACTAGAGTTGTTGAATTTTTCTTCCACCTGAGGTCAAGTTTAGTTCGACCTAAGGTGTTGAGCATCCTCCACCTCCAGTTGAGCTCGGTTCAAATGAGAGTCGTTAAGTGGAGAAAGGTTTGCCTCCCACCTCAGGTCGAGTTCGGCTCGACTAGAGGTGTTGAGTTTTTCTGCCACCTCAGGTCAAGTTTAGTTTGACTTTAGGTGTTGAACTTCCTCCACCTCCAGTTAAGCTCGGCTCACAGGAGGGTCGTTAAGTGGAGAAAGGTTCGCCTTCCGCCTCAAGTCAGGGTTAACTGAAAAGCTCGGCTGGAGTATCACGTTGGTAGGGCCCTTCGTGGATTCCCCTAAGGTCCCACCCACACGTCAAATATGTGGGTTGGACTTTCATTCCGAGATTAAGGCAAGCTCGAAAAAAGCGGGGATTGTGTACAACCCTCATATTTTCCGAGTCGGTGTGACCCGAAGCAGAGAGGTTGTGATAGAGAGCGTGACCATGACACAGAAGATCGACAAATTGGAGGTCGTCGGGATCAAAGATGAAGTCCTATGAGGGAGAAAGTGGACCGGAAGTCCACTTCCTAGGCGAGTGGACCTAGTGGTCCACTCGCCCAAGCCCCGGGCGAGTGGACCTATGTTCCACTCGCCCAAGGGTGGCGAGTGGACCATGGTCCACTCGCCTAGGGTGAGGGGCGAGTAGACCTACGGTCCACTCACCCCGGGCACTCAGGGGAGTGGACCATGGGTCCACTCTCCCCTGAGGAGAGTGGACCGAGTGGTCCACTCGCCCAAGCCCAGGCAGTGGACCATTCGGTACACTCTCCCGACCCCCGGCAAGGGGGAGAGTGGACGTCTCAAGCTCCACTCGCCCCTCCTGTTTTGGTCGTTCAGGTTCATTGTTGAGCTGCGGATATTAGATATTTGGCAATCCGCAACCCAATTTTGGGAAGTCTATAAATAGAGCCCCATGGGCACCTTGGGAAGGGTTGTTGGTACCCTCCCCCCCCCCCCCCCCTCACGTGTGTATTGTGAGTAAGCACTACCCCCCTCCACCTGTCAGTGGAGGTTGACGATGAGGTGGTCCTTAATGCCCTCCAAGTTTCCTAGGCTCAACATTGGCTTGGGAGGGGAAGCTCTCGTTGAACTTCCGGGTGTGTGGTGGGACCTCCATGCTGCAGTTTAAGGGGTCTGTTTCTAGACTCAAGTGTTCTTCAAGGGAAGGTCTTTCGGTTCCTGGCAACTAGTCAAGAGTTCTAGCTCGGGTCAAGTAAGGGTTAGCTGCATCTCCCTTTCGAACGTCGAGACCAGTTCTCTAGTTTCAAAACTCCTAGTACCGCTATGACCCCCACACAGGGTAGACCTCAGGAGGTCCAAGATTAACCCTAAATCGTAGGAATAATATGTTATGCAAGATTGTCTTAATAATCCACACACCCTGAGAGGACCCAGCGCCACCAACTCGACCAAAAGCCCGGACTGTTTGGTGAAGGCGCAACTGTTCTTTATATCAATAGATCCTAGGGCGGATCCACAGGGCAGCCAGTTAGGCCCACAGGGATAAAACATGCTTCGAATAGCGCTGCACGTCGGGGGAAATTCTGGCAGCACCAACAATCCCCCCCCCCCAGAAATGACCCCGGGGTTTCGAACCCGTGACCCCCTCTGATACCAATTGAGAGGACCCAGCGCCACCAACTCGACCAATAGCCCGGACTGTTTGTTGAAGGCGCAACTGTTCTTTATATCAACGGATCCTCGGGCGGATCCACGTGGCAGCCAGTTAGGCCCACAGGGATAAAACCTGCTTCGAATAGCGCCGCACGCCTGGGGAAATTCTGGCAGCACCAACACACCCACACCCCATGGTTACGGGAGGTTAGTTGGTTTGGTCTTACGAGCGGTAGGCTCAGTGGTTGTAGGTGCGGACGGGTTGGTTCGGCGAGCCTGTGGCTCGCAAGGTTATGGAAACTGGCGGGTTAGCCCGGGGAGCTTATGGCTCGGAGATAGATTGTAAACATTTTTGCATGCGCATAAAGGTGGTGGTTCTTTGGTATTGATGGTCGTTCACACTGACGTCGATACGTTGACTCGACAAGTGTGGATTTACACTTAGCAAAGAAAGTCTGGTGGTCAAGCCAATAAGATTACGCAGATGCTCCGCGGTTGTGCAGTGAGGAGTACGATAAGTCTAGGTTAGGTAGTGTGAATACCAACTTAGAGGTGGGCGAGGCCCAACCCACCGCTTCCGTTTGCCACTACGGGAGTATCCTGGGAGTCTTGCTAGCTCCAAAAAGGTGGAACTCAATATCTGTGCACATAGAGTCGAACTATGTGAGTTGCACTTGGGTGAACATATCATTAAACGGCATAACTCTGCATGTCATGGAATAAGCATTGCATTTCAACCCCTACCCCTATCGTATAAATTGGTTATGGGACTTTTTATACGTCAGGTCTTGCTAAACGACCACTTTGTCTATAGGTTTGTATGGGTATTCCTATAAATCAATGGTTACTTTTCTATTATGTACTTATCTTTATTTACTGTTCCTTACTTGCTCTTTACCATGCTCTATTACTGCTTCAATAATCTATGTACACATGTGTAGTGGTAGACTTTTCCTATAGACAAGATCCTCCATCATCTGCTTTGTTTTATACCCCTTGCTGTCCTCTGCTTCATCCTTCCCGCTTGGTGCCTAGGAGCCATTGGGGGAGGGGCGAGGAACATAAGTCTTAGTCTTTTTGACTAATGGTCGGTGGACCATATCATTTTAGGGGATTGAGGAGACGCAGTAGCACCAGAGGCCGATGCAGATGGAGGTGAGCCAGTCTAGTATAGGAGCACCAGTTTCAGGATTAGTGAGTGATTTGTAGTTTTCTTCCGCGAGTGACTTTGTAGTAAGGATATGATGTACTAGGCATAAGCCCCCTTCTTTTTATTGTTATCTTTTATTCAGTTTTTTTCATGTGGACATTTATATATAGAGCATGTGATTTGTGGACTTGAACTTCTATTTGTTAGTTTATACTTTTCTTCTTCTGTGGTCGATATGGCCGGCAGGATTGGAGTTTTATAGTGGCGACCTTCCCGAGAGGGTGTGTCACCGCAAAGTTGCGGTTCTGGGCATAAGACCCAGTTTTGAAAGCAAAAAAATGGGGTCTTACACAGGAGGCTCCAGAAAAGAGGTTCAGGAGTGATGATTAAAATTTATTTGAAAGCGCCGCAAAAGCTTTCCAGGTGCATGTAGAATTCGGCGAGCACGTTCGAGGTGTCTCGCGTGTACTCCTACTTCAAGGAACTAACCATTATCCTACTTCGATGAATAGAAGTAACAGTCTTTCCTTCTTTCAGAATATCAACGATCATGCATCGGCGGCGGCGCCAAATTCAATTAATTCTTATAGAAAGGGAGAGTTTTTGCGAATCTTCGTATCGTTATTATCCTAACTAATCATTCGAAAAGGCAACTATACCTTATCGTGTATAGTATTGGCTAATTTTTTAGAAAATTATCAAGGTCATATTTTTCCTGGGTCAGGTCGAGTACTGTTACTTCGAGAAAACTGGTATTGTTTTATCGGATAAAAATGTGATTTAAAGAAATTAAAATTACATAATTGACAGACATAAATTGAAATTATAGAAAATGAAAGACGGAAGTGCAATCTCTACCCAAATAGGTAGAGGAGAAATAAATGCGTGAGCGAGTTCTACCCAAACGGGTAGACGGGAAATAAATGCAGTGCAAGTTCTACCCAAATAGGTAGACGTGAAATAAATGCAGTGCAATAGAAAAAAACTAAGCTATTAAAGGAAATAACAAAATCATAAGTAACGAAAACGTAAAACAACGGAAAGAAAAATAACAGAAACATAAAACAATGAAGGCAGAAATTGCGGAACGAAAATAACGAGAACAAAAATTGCTTCGAAATGAAAAAAAAATGAAAACATAATATTCACCTCTAATCTCTGCCGCGTGAAGGAAGAAAAAGAACGAAATTTACGGCGGTGAATACTTTCGAATTAAAGCAAAAATAGAGACAACCATTATTTGAATAAAAGCGAAAATAAACGGGAAACGTAATATTCTGCTCCATCGATTCCGCGTCAAGGAAGAAAAAGAGCGAAAGTTACGAAGACGAATAAATTTGAATTAAAATGAAAACCAAAATTACGGCGGTAAATAAGCTTATCTAAAGAAAGGAAAAATGCAGGAATTGAAGATCGGATAATAAAGCTAAGTTATGAATCGAAATGATAAGACAAAAATGATACTAAATTATGAATTGAAATACAGTATAGAAATGAAATTGCCGAAATGAAACTACGCTATGAATTTGAAATTGCACGAAATAAAAAAACTAAACTTATTTTATTGTCATAAAAAAGGAGCTTACAAGAATTAAAAAAACAAGAAATAAAAATTACAAGAAATAAAAACATTACAACAATTAAAAATAAAAAACAAAAAGAAATTGAAATACAAAAAAACTAAGGTGGAAAAATATGGTGGAAGATCACCCCAAAATGGGCAATCCAAGAGGAGGAAATTAGTGAGGGGGTAAACCTCCATTTGTAAAGAAATCTTAGCTTGTTGGAGAAGCTAGGTGTGCGAATAGAGGTTTCTTAAAGGTGATTTGCTGGAGTAGCCAATTTTGACTTGAGAGCTGTGGGGTGTGGATAGCAAGTAGCAGCTGGTTGGAAGGTGCTGGAAGGGGTGAGATGGTAGGATGGAAGGCTTCCAGTCGATCGACGGGACACTAGGTCGATCGACGGAAAGGAGGCTCGATCATCGGGAAGTAGTGCTCTGTAAGATCGACGGGACACTGCTCTGAAAATCGATGGGAAGCTGGCTCGATTGACGAGAAGGCGGCTCGATCGACAGGAAGGCGGATTAAATCCAGGCAAAACTTGAAGTTGGTTGGTTCTGATCACGCGACCTCAAGGAAGGCTAGCCAGACCAAGTCCTTTCTAATCAGGCAAGCAGATATATCTGTTTGAACACAAAACATATATATATATTATATAAATTATAATAGAATAACTATAAGTATTAAATAGACGTGAAGGGAAAATCGACATCCCGTCCCGTCAATCGATGGGAAGGGATGTCGATCAGGACTTTGGCTAGCGAGAAGCTAATCGACGGGACGGGAAAAAATGACATCCCATCCCGTCGATCGACGGGAAGGGCTTAAGGAAAATCGACTGGGCGGGAAGGGAAAATCGACATCCCGTCCTGTCGATCAACGGGAAGGAGAGTTATTACTTATTTTGTTTTATTTTTTATTTTGCATATATAGATATAGTTTTTATTTACTAAGTATTTAAATATATATTTTTAAATACTTTACAAATACATATATTTACATATATTTTAAAAATTTACTTAAACATTTAATTACTATATAGTTTCATATATTTATATATATACTTAAATAGTTTCTTTTTACATAAAAATATATAAACATAAATATAAGTTAAAACAAATCATTAATTCAATAATTTATAAGAAATATTACAAATTTTTAATAAAACAATGCAAAAAACAGTAAAGAAAATAGGTATATTTTACTATTCATCAAATACCCCCATACTTAAGATTTTGCTATTCCAGAGTAAAAGTAAGGGATATCTATACGACGTTAATAAAATTTCTAAGTTACTAAAATTTTATTTAATAAAAATTAAGATCGATATAAATTTTGAAGATTATAAGAGGTAAGTCCTAAATTGTGAAAATGATTTAAAAAGAGCGAAAAGGTTTTAGCCACAAGACTTCTAAAGTTAAAAAAATAGCAAACAAATATTGCAATAACTAGCGCCTTGATTAGATAGAATTATAAAAAATTAACTTTTAAGAGAAATTTTTTAAGATAGAATAAATCCTACTAATTATGCTCTCCCAAAAATTTTAATTTATACGTAGGTTTCAATTTTATTGGCTAAGGGGTAGGGGATGTTACAGGGGAAAACCTGGAGAGAGAAGATGATTCTTGATTGGGGGGTGATGGATTTCATCCTGGCCATTCAATTTTTCTTTTAGATTTCTTCAAGGGAATGAAATCTTACTCCCAAAATGATTTTTTTTTTCAATCTTCAAAAATAACCCAATGTATATGTCTAGGGAATGAAAATCTTATTCCCATGCCATATAATCTTTTAATAAAATTGGGTGCCTATGTTTACGGAATGAAATCTTATTCTTATTGACATTAGATCCTTTTATAATAAAATACCAAGAAAGGGGATAAGGGGTAAGGTTTGTAGAAATTTCTAAACTTTATAAATTAAGAAGATTTTGAGAGCAAATTTTAGTAGATTAGACTATTCCTAAAGTTTCATAAGTTTGAAGTAAGAATAATTTGTTGGGAAAATGATTTCTCTTAACCCCTGAAAAAGAGTTAAATATGAATTCTAAGAATGAAAAATAAGGCTAAGTAAATATGCGTCGAATAGTATTCGACGCAACGTCGAAGTTATATCGACGTTCCTTTCAGAATGAGTCGAAGTAGCTCCAAGCAGAATTCGACGTATCCTTTGTCGACGTAGCTCTGACTTCTAGACGACGTATCTTGAGAAGTCGACGCACCCTAGTCGACGCAACTTCCTTATTCTCTTCTCAACGCTCTGCCAAGATGAATTCGACGCCTACGTCGAATGGTAATCGACGCACATCGATTTATATGATTAATTCAAAAATCGCCAGATCTCTTTCCTTCTTTTATAGATATGATTTATATGGAATCAATTTATTCTTTATAGCCATTCTGAATCATTCTTACCTCTAATAGATTCTTAGCTAAATTGATTAAATCCTTTATGGACATTATTTGAAATCAGATTGAATACTTTCCTTCTATGGATATAACTGTTATGGAAATTTCTCTTTCTTTCTAATACTCTACCTGCTAATTGATTACTCTCCTCTAGTGTTATTTTAATGGACAGAGCTATAAATAACTAAGGAGGTCGGCAGAGAAAGATAACATGGAGGGATCCACCATTTTTACTCATTGAAAAAAGAGGAAAAGCTCCCAAGTGAGAAAGAAAGAATTTAGAAATAGCCCTGCAGCAATATTCAAGCATTCTTCTTCTCCTGCTTCTGAAGTCACTCTGCTGCAAATTCTGATAGCTCTCACATAAGAGGGAAAAGCTACAAATCTTCTTCTCTCTATAGAAGAAAGATTTAATTCACTTCTTGTGCTTCCAAGCTTCTTGCTAGGAAGAAGATTCATTCTTGTTCTTATTTCTTTCTTCTTTCTTATTCTTACTTAAACATTGAAAAAGAGTTTTTAGAATCTCTCTTCAAAAAATTCAGTGTACTGGTTCTAAGAGTCTCCTTTTCAAAAGTCTCAGTTGGTTCTAAGAGTCTCCTTGTCAAAATACTCGGTGGTTCTAAGAGTCTCCTTATCAAAAGACTCAGTACAAGATAGTGAATTTCCTACCAAGGGGGTAGAAGAGTGGACTACCCAAAGTTTGGGGAACCACTATATCTCTTTGTGTTGTGCTGTGATTTCTTTTCTTGCATTTACTTTCTTTATTTGTTTAATTCTTGTTGGTGTGTGAGGGGAGCTCTAATCTGTGATCATACACACATATATATATATTAACTTTGCACAAAATATTTTTAATCTCTATTCACCCCCCTCTAGAGAATTCTAGTGAGGTTAACTGTGCACTTTCAATTGGTATCAGAGCCAGGTTGATCTAAAAAGGATAACTCCTTGATCAAAAAGGTCCTACCTTTCATATATATATATATATTTCTAACAATTATTTTTCACATGGCACAAATCAAAGATTATGCTTCCACCAGACCACCAATGTGCAATCTTGAAAAATTTGTAGTTTGGAAAACAAGAATTAGAATTTATATGAATTCTATTGATGATAACTTGTTTAATATTACTGTGACAGGTCCCCCAAAGCCTTATAGAAAGGATGCAAATGGCAATGTCACACAAACACTTATTCCAAGATCTGAATGGACAGAAGATGAGAAGAAGGCAAGAACATGTGATCTAAAGGCCATGAACATACTTGTCTCAACCCTCTCAGATGACATCTTTCAAAGGGTTGTTGACTGTGAATCAGCCAAAGAAATTTGGGATGCTCTTACAAAGATGGTGGAAGGAAGTGCTGATGAAAAGAAAGATAAGAAGGCTCTATTGATCTCACAATATGAGAACTTCCAAAAGAAAAATGAAGAGAGTATCTCTAAGATGTATGACAGATTCAGTCTAATCATCAATCAATTGAAAAACTTGGATAGAGAGATCTCTCTCACTGAGATTAATGACAAATTGCTAATGAGTCTCCCTAGTTCATGGGACTCAAGAACATGGGCAATAATCGACACAAGAGGACAAAAGGAAATCTCAATAGATGCTCTCTTAGGAAAACTCAAATCCTATGAGCAACTGCTGAAAACTAGAGAAGAGAAGAAGAGAAGAGAAAACACTCCAATCTCCTCAAAAGATAGGAACATAGCTTTAAAGGCAACTGAAGAAGGGACTCCTGTCACTGAAGAAGAACTATTCAGTTTCCTGGCCAGAAGATTTAAGAAATGGGTCAAGACAGAGGGATCAAGAAGAAGGGAGTCAAAACCAAGGTATGACAAAACTCCCACTAAAGAAATTGTGTGTTATTCTTGCAGGAAATCTGGACATATTGCCCCAGAATGTCCAGAGAATGCTGAGACAAAGAAAGTTTTGAAAAAGAAAGATCCCAAGAAAAAGGAGAAGAAGAAAGAAAGAGGCCTTATTGCAGAAGCCTGGAGTGAAACAGACTCTGAGGACAGTTCCTCTTCCAAGAGTGACAATGAAGAATCTAAGCAAGAAGATCTATGCTTGATGGCCCTTGAAGGATCAAAGAATAATGATAGTGCTAAATCATGGGGTGAGACAGGATCAGAAGAAAGCATATCTTCTAAAGATGAAAAAGAAGATGCCTTATTCTCATAGAGGAATCTGAGGATAAGGATGAGGTAAGCATGTTTGATAAAATAGATTTTCAAAGTGATAACTTCAGAAATGATTTTATGGGAATGTGTCTAGATCAACTAAAAGCAACACAAGAAATTAAATATCTAAAAGAACAAATCAATGTAGCTAAAAACCAGAGATTAGTGAAGTTAAATGCTCTAAAGATTATGAATTAAGGGCTAACATCATAGAAAAGGAGGTAGAAAAGGCTAAAATAGAAAATCAGTTCCTTAAGGACAAGGTATCCCAGGCAAAGGCCTTTGAAGAATCAATAAAAATGAGAAGCCAAACTCTTAAGGAAATCACAGAAAAACAAAAAATAAGACACAAGAATCTTGGGCTAGGGGCCGATCCATTAATCAGCCTAATTCCATCCAACAAACCTGCTTGGATGAGCCCTGTAAAATTCACTAAACCTGTCAAATGGACAAACCAAGAAAAAGACCCACAAGATAAGAAAGAAAACTCCTTCAAAGAAATAAAAAAATTTGATGAGACATCATATTATTCAGCTGATGACTCACAAACTTCATCTTAAGAAACAACTAATCCAAGAAAAACAACACATAAAGGAGTAAAAACAGAAAAGGGTAAAATGAAAATTGAAGATACAATTGCGTCAACTTCATATCGACGCATAAATGATAGTGCGTCGACTTATACTCAACGCAACCTCTCAGATGCCTCGACCTCTTCTAGACGCTTGAACAAAAGCACGTCGACTTCCAATCGACGCAATTTTCTCTATGCGTTGAAATCAGATCGACGCCATTTGGAGAAAGCGCCGAATACAAATCGACGCGACTATCAACATGCGTCACATAGATATCGACGCACAAAAGTTCAGAGCAACTTAAATACCTTTTCTCCAAAAGCTTTTCATCCTAACCCATATTCAGGACCCATTCATCCCAATCATGATTTTTATCCAAATCAACACCTCTATCCTAACCAAAATGTTTATCCTAAACAAAATTCCCATCTTAATCAAACCTTCTATTCTAATCAACACTTCCATCCCTCTCTAAACTTAAATTCTCACAATACTAAGATAATCAAATGATATATATGTAATAAATCTGGACACCTTGCCAAACAATGTTGGCACAATCAATTAAACTATCTGTAGAAAGTTGTCCAAGACTGACTTAGAAATCTTTAGGGCTAGGAAGAGATGAAAAGAAATAAAACACCTAAAACTTTTAGGAAAATTAAAAGTCACATCGACTTATAATCGACGCACCATCGAGAAGACCTCGACGCTGGCGCTGATCTCCTTCAGTCAAAGTAACGTCAATCCCCTTTCGATGTAACGTCGACTTCATAAAAATGAGCGGCAATACTTTCAGTCACATCCACTGAAATACCGAATAAGCCTCGAATTAAGTCCCGTTTCGACGCTTCACCTGACTTAAATAGTCTCTTCAGTTAGAAGCCTTCATTACTCTGCATCTTTCATCCTTCTTGCTCCTCAGACCAGCCGATTTTTCCTCTCTCTTTCACTGACCTAAAATGGCTCCCAAAATCAACTCAGGCTTCGACATTGACCTTGAGTCTTTCCAAGCAGCCGCAGAAAACTACAAGAGCATCATTGCTCTTTTTACTGCAGCAGGACTGGACAAGCTCATCTCCACTAGGTGCAAGCTCCTGGAATCAGAGCTCACAGAGCTAATAACTCATGTTTAGATATCTGAACAAGGAGAAATCCAGGAAACACTATATGAGACACCAGTCTTAATCTCAGCAGAACATATTAGGGCCACCTTTGATCTTACATCAGGTATATCCTAATATCCTCTTTGTTAAATGAAATAAGGAAAGAAAATGAGCTTCTAAAAGAATGACTAAACAAGTCTAAATTATTCCTTTATTAGGTGATGAATCTATAGACCTCACACCTGATGAAATCAAGCATCTGCTAACCATCATGAAGTTTTCAAGGGATAAACCAACCTATCTAAAGAAAATAGAGTTTCCTGAGGAGTATAGACTACTAGCAGATATAGTAGGAAAGATACTACTATGTAAGATATCTGACCATGATGCAGTGCCCAAGCAGCAACTGAACATCATGGGGGCTCTTGTATTGAAGAAGAAAATAGACTGGGCCAGCTGTCTGCTCAAGATGATAGGCTCTAGATATTCTCACAAAGAGAATGCCTACATGAGGATTATGAGTAAAGTACTCTTCCACTCCTTCCCTGACCTCTGTAGGTCAAAAGGAATTCCTATCCCTCCTGGAAAGAGGATGTCCATTGCCCTCTTCTCCAAATGGACTAGGCAAATCCCCAAGCCTAGTTCCATTCCTGAAAGGACTCCATCTCCTCCTCCTTCTCCTCAAAGAGACAATTCTTCTCTACCACCATCATCCACTCAAATAGTCTCTACCACCCTCACAACTCCTACTCTACCTACCTCTTCTCAAACACCTGCTCCTCAAACAGCAGCTTCTCCACCTCCTCCTCCTCTTACTTTCTCATCCTCTCCACCTCCTTTATCACTCATACCTCATGTATCAACTAACTTCTCTCCAGCCTCATCACCACCTTCACCACTCTCTCCTCATCCCCAACCACAACATGAACCATCTGCATCCACTAAAGCTCTCCTCACTCAGTGCATTACATCAGCAAATCAAACATTCCAAGCAATGCTGGATGAGCACTGCTCCTAAATTCATTCCTCAATCCTACACATGCATACTCAAATAGATGGGGTCAGTGCCTCTGTGCAAAGTCTGAAGAACTCTCTCTCTCTCTTCCTCAAGAGTTACCAAGTCTTTCTTAACCTCCTTGGCCAAGAAGGTCAAGAAGGGGGAGAAGCTAGATGAAGAGCAGCCCTCCAATCTTAAACCTCCCTCACACAAATCCCCTCCTTCTTCAAAATCTGATAGTCTTGCACTGCTCAAGACAATTGGAAATGAGATAGTACCTGAGCTACACAATGATGAACAAATAATAGAGGTACTCAACATAGCAAGAGATGCTGCAAATCAAGTGGCACTACTACAAGGGGAGGGAAGCAGAGCAGAAAATGAGACTGAAAAGAAAGAAGGTGAGAAAGAGCTGAATACAGCTATAAATCAAGAAGAAAATGAACCAGCTACTGGAACTGAAAAAGGAAATGAAGCTGATGCTGGAAAAGAGAAAGAGCCAGTTGCTGTGATGGCTGAATAAGGGGCTTAGGAGTCAGGGGCAGGGGGAGCTGAGACTCAGGGGGAGTAAATGGCTGAGACCCAGGGGGAGCTGAGGGAGTCACCTGCTACTGGGAAAGAGCAATCCACAATAGTATTCAAGAGAAAAAGAAAGACTCCTCCTACCCCTCCTGAATAATACTTGAAAACAATGCTTCGTATACTTTATGATTGGTCTGAACATGAAGTTTGCTTCTGATTGTGTGAAATCTTCATTATCTGTACAAATGCTTTGCTATATTAATTATATGCTAAATACAATTTCTCTCTAAATAGGGTTAAGACAAATAGGGGGAGATTGTTGGGAAAATGATTTCTCTTAACCCCTAAAAAAGAGTTAAATATGAATTCTAAGAATGAAAAATAAGGCTAAGTAAGTATGCGTCGAATAGTATTTGACGCAACGTCGAAGTTATATCGACGTTCCTTTCAGAATGAGTCGAAGTAGCTCCAAGCAGAATTCGACGTATCCTATGTCACGTAGCTCTGACTTCTAGTCAACGTATCTTGAGAAGTTGACGCACCCTAGTCGACGCACCTTCCTTATTCTTTTCTCAATGCTCTGCCAGGATGAATTCGACGCCTACGTCGAATGGTAATCGACGCACGTCGATTTATATGATTAATTCAAAAATCGCCAGATCTCTTTCCTTCTTTTATAGATCTGATTTATATGAAATCAATTTATTCTTTATAGCCGTTCTGAATCATTCTTACCTCTAATAGATTCTTGGCTAAATTGATTAAATCCTTTATGGACACTATTTGAAATCAGATTGAATACTTTCCTTCTATGGATATAACTGTTATGGAAATCTCTTTCTTTCTAATACTCTACCTGCTAATTGATTACTCTCCTATAGTGTTATTTTAATGGACAGAGCTATAAATAACTAAGGAGGTTGGCAGAGAAAGATAACAAAGAGGGATCCACCATTTTTACTCATTGAAAAAGAGGAAAATCTCCCAAGTGATAAAGAGAGAATTGAGAAATAGCCCTGCAGCAATATTCAAGCATTCTTCTTCTCCTGCTTCTGAAGTCACTCTGCTGCAAATTCTGATAGCTCTCACATAAGAGGGAAAAGCTACAAATTTTCTTCTCTCTATAGAAGAAAGATTTAATTCACTTCTTGTGCTTCCAATCTTCTTGCTAGGAAGAAGATTCATTCTTGTTCTTATTTCTTTCTTCTTTCTTATTCTTACTTAAACATTGAAAAAGAGTTTTTAGAATCTCTCTTCAAAAAATTCAGTGTACTGGTTCTAAGAGTCTCCTTTTCAAAAGACTCAGTTGGTTCTAAGAGTCTCCTTGTCAAAAGACTCAGGGTGGTTCTAAGAGTCTCCTTATCAAAAGACTCAGTACAAGATAGTGAATTTCCTACCAAGGGGGTAGAGGAGTGGACTACCCAAAGTTTGGGGAACCACTATATCTCTTTGTGTTGTGCTGTGATTTCTTTTCTTGCATTTACTTTCATTATTTGTTTAATTCTTGTTGGTGTGTGAGGGGAGCTCTAATCTGTGATCATACACATATATATATATATTAACTTTGCACAAAATATTTTTAATCTCTATTCACCCCCCCCCCCTCTAGAGAATTCTAGTGAGGTTAACTGTGCACTTTCATAATTAAATCTAAAAATGGTTTCCAATATAATACAAAAAGAAGCTATTTAGGGTTAACTCGAAGTTGTGCTAAAAAGTTTGTTCTCTAATTGAATTAAAATCACAAAATATTCTTTACGACTAAAATTCCAAAACTGTAAATCTACAAACTATGATACAAATAAAATGATTTAGCAAATCAAATATAATTAAAACGCTTATAAATAAACTCAACGTAGCCTTGAAAATAACAAAAAGCTAAGTAGGGGTATTATTCTATTTTTGTTTTTTTATATAAATAGTTAATAAGAAGAAAAAAGAAAAAGAAAGAAAGAAAGGAAAATAAAAACATAAATAAATTTTTTGGTGTTATGAAAAAATTTTGTGAATTTGTTATAACAAATTTCTAAGTAAAATTTTTTCAATTTTTTTTATTTTTCAAATCTTTATCTTATATATACATTAATACTTAAAAAAGGAAAAAGAAGAAAATGGAAGAAGGAAAAAAACAATTTTTTTATTTTATCCAAGTGTGCATAAATATATACATATTAAAACTAAAAAGAAAGAAAGAAAAACATCTAAAATTTTGTTGGAACCTTAGTTTTGATTTGAGTTAGGATCCATCTTTAATGTCTAAGTTTCTATCATAACACATCTTATAACTTAGATCAAATCCCATTAAGACAAGAGACAAGAGAAATAATATATATACATATAAATTAGACATGTTCTCTGCGTTCGACGAATGGCTACCTGCGTTCGACGAACAGCGCTCTGCGATTGACGAACGGCTATCTGCGTTCGATGAACGGCTTACATCCTGTGTTTGACGAACTGCATGCATTCTGCGTTCGACGAATGACATGCTTGTTGGGAACAGTGCCCTGCAATGTTCCTAATTTGAAGAAGTGCTCTGCTCAATGATAAATGCAAGTTGTATTTGACATTCCATCTAGTTCATGCTTGCAGGAATCGACAATATGTCTTGTACTCCAGTTATTTTACTAAGTACTATATCGTCGAGAAGAACAGGCGATATCGTCGACAAAGCATGCATGTCATCGTAATGAGAGGCAGAGCAGCAACCGCTGAGATATCTTTTATTGATGAGATACTGGCGTCAGTTGCTGAAGATAGAAGACATCTTACTGTCGCCGTGATATACTCCATGTCGTCATAATGATAGAAATATTATCGAGATAGATTCAAATCTTGCGGACGCGCTGTCAGCAATTAATGCCGCCGCCTGATTGTCCAATCAGCGCCTGCTATGATGGATGGGCATATGATAGGAAAGGAAAGTGAATATGACCGTTACACGGCTTGTCCATTCTATAAATGGGAATAATGTTGCCCTACGAATTGTAACTGGGTATGCAAGAAAAGAAAAGAAAAAGAATCCCGCCGTTCTTCAATCGAACAGTATATCCTTGCGGAGAAAAAGAAGAAACAAGAACACTCAATAGAATCAGTCATCTTCATCGACTGAAAAGAAGCCGCTCAACATCAGGCTAAAGTAGAAGATTGAAGAAGGAGCTGAGCCGCAAAGATCAAATCTAAAGCATCCTCTTCAACCGTAAGAAGCCAATCTTCATCAGGCTAAGAAGCCCATATTCATCAGGCTAAGAATCCAATCTTCATCAGGCTAAGTTGCCGATCAACATCAGGCAGAAGAAACAGTGCATATCTGTAATCTCTTGTAAGGCTTGCGGGCCAAACCGTCTAGCTTGAGGGCTGGAGAGCTGTGAGGCTTGAGGGCCAGGGCAGTGCACTTGCGGGTGCGATCTGTCGAGCTTGCGGGCTCGGGGGTAGTAGGGGCTTGTGGGCCTAGGCTGTTGGGACTTGCGGGTCCGTATTGTAGGTCTTGAGGGCCTGAGTGTTGAGCTTGCGGTCTCGGGGAAGTAGGGGCTTGAGGGCTTAGTCTGTTGGGACTTACAGGTCCGTGTTGTAAGGCTTGAGGGCCTAAAGCTTTTGGCGGCGTTTGTCGAGCCTAGCGCACTGCTGGGTAGGCGCAGAGGGAGAGAGGACTACTCAAGACACTCGGTCTTGAGGAACCTCCATAGATCGTTGTGTACTTTCTGTGGTTTGTTCTTTATTTCTTAGATCTATTAACTAGAAAGTAAGAAAAACCTAAAGGGGGATATTATAAAAAGAAAAACCTATTCACCCCCCCCCCCCCCCTCTAGGTGATTAAGTAGACACCCCAATAAACAACAAGTGATATCAGAGGGAGGTTGTTCAAAGAAAAGCTTAACAGCTTGAACAGATCTGCCATTGGGTGTCTAAGTATCATAGCCATGGAATCAAGATTAGCCATCTGTTCCAGGGAGAACTTTGCCATTTGGAAAGTCAGAGCAAGAATACTCATGGAGGCGATGGATCCAATAATGTTTTTGATTGTTCAAAATGGTCCCTCCATGACAATGGTAAAAGATGAAACTCTTCTTGCCAGCTTGGACAAAGAAGCAATGAGCATTCTAGATGGTGCAGTAGATCTGGCAACACATCAGAAGCTGAGTCGATGCACAATAGCAAAGGACATGTGGGACTTCTTAGAAGTTCTCATGGAAGGGTGAGAGGAAGATTTTGAAGAAGAAACCTCTCATGAAGAGGTATGCGTCAGAGCACTACTGACTACTTCAGACAGTGAGTCAAAGACGATGAATGCTCTGGAGCAAAAGAGAGGATAAGAGCACCCCTGTCCCCTACAGACTATGACTCTGAGGATGAAGAGGTTCATGGACTGATGGCTCTATCAGATGAAGAAGATCATGATGAATTGCATCATGATCAGGTATGCACCACTCACACATCTCTACTACATGCTTCACTTAAGAAAACCAAGAGTGCATCAGAAAATTATTTATCTTCTGAAGATGATGCAGAAGACTGCTCATCATTCAACAATAAGAACCATGTTGATCTATTAGAACAGTTTGGTGATCTCTTGGAAGCTCTGAGGAAGAGCAAGAGGATTGTTAAGAAACAAGCTAGGGAGCTAGAATCACTCAAGCCTTATAAGGTTGAGTCAGATGGGGAACTGGGTATGTCCTACTATAAGGACACCAATCCACATGAGCTCAAGAAAGTCATAGACAAACTTTATGATGAGGGAAGTCAAAGGGAAAAACTTTTCAAGAAACTTGAGAGTGATCTTCTTAAGGAAAGAAGCTTAGTTGCTCAATTCTCTAAGCCCAAAATTGTTCTTCCCATCATTGACACCTTCCCATCCTATAAAAATAGGAGGGGGTTAAGCTACAAGGAAGGGGAAACAGATGCTAAGAATGGAGAAAATGGCAAAACTAAAGCAAAGCCTCACACCACCTTTCAGAAGGTAGTGCTTCCCTCAAATAGGTATGATCAGGACAGTGTCCATGGTCACTGGATGAATGGAAGCTCCACTAGTCATGAAAATTCTCCTGACTATGGAAAGAGAAAGGGCATGGGGGTGATTGCATTAAAGGCTCCCCATGAGGAAAGCCAAATGGACCATCATGGACCATTTGTGTTTGGTGTCCCAGCCCCCACACTCAAGGATAAGAAAACGACATCTTCCCAACCTCTTCCAGATAAGAAGCAGACTGGTAGCCCCAGTATAATAAAGTCTCACTTGATCATATCTGATGCCATCAACACCATGTAAGCTACCAAGCTGACATTTGTTGCTGATAATCAGATAAAGCCAAGAAGAAACAATTATACTAGAGCAGCTAGTCAGCTCTTGGCTGAGAGAGATAGAAAAAATGCTGTCGCCTTCTCTACTGAACAGACATCAAAAATTGTTCAGAAAAGAAGGTACAACATCCATGAATGTTGGTGCTATGGCAAAGTGGGACACTTTTCCATCGACTGTTGGCACAACCCTAGTGTGCCTAGTGCAAAGGAAAGATCTCCTAGAAGGGCTGAGGCAAGAAGAAGAATTCCCCATCATGCTAACAGCAACCTAGGACCCAAGTCACATTGGGTTTCTAAGGGATATTAAATCGGTCTTGTAGGGTAGTCCATATAAGCAAATAAAACAAACAAGGCTAATGGACAATAAGTGATCCAGGATTAACTCTGGTCTAAGAAAAACTTCACCACACGCCAAGACGCACCAGTTAAGGGGGAGCCACCAGCTCAAGGAGACTCAAAAACTAAAGTGAAGATCTGTATTATCACAGTATATTCAATCATCACCCGACCCCTAATTAAACCTATGGCTAACCAATCATAACACCCTAAAGTGGGTTAACATGACTTTCGCAAGCGACAATTCATCTTCCCGTCCCGAAAGTATAAGTAGGGACGGATGTCTTAAAGTTAAAATCCACTCTACATTTGCCCTAAAAAGCCGTCGCATTCTAAGCGACCTCGAGGGGTGAATGCATCGATAGTGCTGAAACTCCCCTGGCCAAGCAAGAAATGGCACCAAAGAAGGAAGGATCCCTCAATGAAGGATGCGAAATAGTGAGGGCTAGTTTTTCAGAGGGATCAGAAGAAATTCAGAGCGTCATTCAACTGTTGGTCATCGTCGGCCTGGAGTTCGCTCTATCAGAGCCAACGGTACTCTACTCGAACGCCAAGGGCAGATCAAAAGGAACTTCGATAAAAAGCTTGATCAACGGGATGAAAGTCAAAGTGAATCCTAAAAGGTTAGCAAGGGCTCTTCAGCTGTCGGCTTGGATCAAGGGGGAGGAAAATGAAGTTGTTTCCCAAGAAGACATTAACAAGGCCCTGGCATGGTGCGGGCAGTCGAACAAGACCCATGGCTCTTCAGAAAGAAAAAGCTTCAATCAACAAGGGAAACTGATGGCGGACATTGTGGGAAAAGCTCTCCTCTGCAAGGTAGGGTCGCGTGACAGGATATCCAAGCCCATGTTCGAGACAAATGGCAAGGATAATCCTAAGGAAGAAGACCAACTGGAGTCAGGTTATTTTTTAAAGGATGCAAGATAGCTGTCTGGTTCCAAATCTCGGAAGACTAGTATCACTGTATCTTCTGCAATCCTACCCTGACATCTTCAACAAGAAGTTTGGTGCAAAAATCCATCACATGAGGAGGATGGATATCAAGATACTAGAAAGCTGGGAGAAAGTAGTACCTAAATCTCCCATGAAGTTGAGTATTGTTGAAGATGTGAAGAGAAAGGAAGAAAGCTCATCAGAAGGAAGTGAGTCAAGCAACAACTCACTCCCATCTGACTCTGGACTACCTATAGAGACAAGGTATGTCAATTAGGAGGAATGGCAAGATATCAATTAGGAGGAATGGCAAGATAAATAGCACTACAATGGCAAGCAAATTGAGACAACATTTCATCCACACCGTCCATTTTAATCCGATCATAAAAATGCCGCTTTAATAACTCCTCCCACTCCAATCCCGCTCGACATCCTCTCCTAAAAATTTCTAGGGCACGCGGATCTCCCACGCTCGACACGCCACACCTTCACGCCTTTCTTTCCCGCTGCAGATCTACCCCGCTCGACATCCTCATCCGCACTCTGCAAGATCTACACCGCTCGACATCCTCATCCGCACTCTGCAAAACCGATAAAGCCCTTTCTTTTTTCTTCGTTCAGTATTTTGGAGAAATCGGGGCTGCTAATCGACCTGATCTACAAAGGATCGGCGATATAATTTTAGCAGTCGAACCTCTGTTTTTGGGTTTAATTTGAACCTTCACTGTCAGTTAGAATAGAGGCAGATTTGGTCTTCGCTTTTGTATTTTTTTCTCCACCTACAGCAGTCGACGTGAGGGAAGCTCATCCTGTTTTCACTTTCCCTTTGCCTCTTCATTAATCTTCACTTGCATTTTTGTTCAGTTCAATTTACTATTTTCTTAGATTCACTTTGCTCTTTGCCTCGATTCCCGATCAATCATGTGTCTAATTTTTTACACTTGCAAGGCCTAATGTGGGGCAGAAATTTTTATTTTTAGTAATCACTTGCGATTTAATTTTCTTCCAACTCTCAGATTTTGATTCTATTTCCAAGTATCAGGTTTTGATTTGATTTTATTACAACTCAATTGCAAGTCTCAGCTTTTGATTTTTTTCCTTCCTATTGAACAGCTTGCGATTAAACACTTGCAAAGCTCAACTTCGTGGCAAAATTTGAGAAGGGCCAATATAATACCCTATTTTTAGTAATGACTTTTGCTTGCACGTTTTAGCATCAACCACAACCACATCGGCAATGGCTAATATACTATTTTGGGCATATATATTATGGTGATTGTTTTAAGACAAGCTATTTTCTATTAATTTTTGTATGAACCTATAAAGGGAGTTTCAGTCCAACATTCAGTTTTGGATTTTCTGCATCTGATTCTCATCTTCACCAGCATAATGTATTTTTCCATCCATCAAAATTTTTTTGCAAAAGATTATTCTGTACTTAGTCTTTTCTACATGTAATTTTCTAAGTTCTCAGAACTAGCGTTTGCAGGTTTCTTATTGATTACTATTGAATTTCTTTCCTATTCAGATCATGTCTTAGGTTTGTGGAAAGGAAGTTGGTGTTAAGCAGCATGATAAGTTTTTTGCTTATTGAGAGTGCTGTGAGTTGGATGAGATGTTTTTTCTTAAATATAATAAACAAAGCCAAAACATTGCATCGAGTGGTATGCAATTGTGAAGATCATCCACTCATTTGTTGGGAGAATTTCTTCAATTGACCGTTGATTATCAAGAAATGGTCAACATTTTTCTTTCTGAAAGCAGAATATATAGAGCCATTATAGAGATTGGACCATTTGAAGTACACAAATAACTGGCTGTATGTCTTTTTGTTTCTTACGTTCAGTTATTTTGGTATACCTAAAATTAACTTATTATGTTGATTTTCTACATATTCTAACTATTGTTGGTAGATTTTAAATTTAGTTCTGAAGAATAATAGGTGAGAATCTTATATTGATTATAACTTTTAGCTTATAAAGGATTTGTTCAATCTTCAATGTGTCGTGATGTGCTAATTAAGTTGTTCGAATCTTTATTTTCAGGATTGCGGTCATATCCATAAATGAACTTTTTGAGCTATTTTCTCCTTGCCTGATTAAGAGTCATTACCGAGTTTTTGGTCGGAGAGTTCTCATCATCTACCTCAACATAATTTGGTAATGTCTTGACCACACTTTTAATTTGTGTGAACATGATGTGTTTTCATTCGTGTGATTTTTTCCCCAAAAAATAACATCTTCCCCATGTTTTTTAATATGGATGCAGATTGCCCGAAGCTGCGCACAGAGTGATCTCCTACTAGCCAAAAGGCATACATTGACATCTTAACCGCAAGGTACTCTTTTTTTGTGAAAATACAAATTGTGTAAGGGTGCTTCGAGGTATTAGTCAATTAGTGGCTAAGCGAAGCATGTTAGTCTCTGTGATGAATGTTTATAGGGCTGCTCCGTAGTATTGGCCGGTAGAGGGGCAAGCGGAGCAGATAGATTTATCGTAAAATTTACTCTATTTGCATTCCTTTCTTTTATGTTAATGTGATTCGATGAAGATTGACAACTTCAAATGAAATGGAGTTTTAGCCAAAAAATCTGAAATCTGCACTACAATGCATATTAATATCTGTACGCCATTTGATGTCTTGCGGTTATAGATGCCAAGTAGGGCCCAACTATAAGCACGTGCTGCAAGAAGACGTGAGCTCCGTGATCATCGCGCGACACTCCAACCCGAAGCTGGTGAGACAAACATAAGCAGCTTGCTGCGTGTAATATATCGCCCAAGAGGACGGCCACGAACATATGCATCAACTCAGGACCGACGAACAACAACAAATGCAAGAAGAAGAGAAGCCCGACGAACACAAGCGCTAATGGAAATAACAACTTCCGCCCAGTTACAACCTCAAGATGAACCAACCAATCCAACAAGTAATGGAGAAGAGGGTCACCATACACAACAACAACCAGTACACATGCCTACATTCCCACCAGGTAATAACCTTTATGCAAGATATTTTTTTCTTCATATTTATAAACATTTAAAAAATAAATAAATAATACATCAAGTAATAGAGCGCGGAGACACAAACACCATCGACTTACCACGTGAAACAAATCGCCCAAGAGGAAGGCCACGAATATATGCATCGACTCAAGACCGACGTAATGCAACAAATGCAAGAAGAAGAGAAGTTCGACGGACGCAAATATTAATGGAAACTGAGAATTCCAACCTGGTACAAAACCAAGATGGGCAACCTACTTCAACACGTACTAGAGAGGACAATCAAAATATGCAAAGGCAAACAGGATACACACCTACAAATAATCGTCGCCGTAGATGACAAACACACAATCATATACAATCTCAGCGAAGAAGTACACGTCTTCAAGAACAACGAACTGCTCCGGCGCAATATCAAATAATGGAGTTGACTGACACTTCAATGAATCCCGAAGGTCAATTAACCAGTTCAACAAGACCACCAAATACAGCCAATATAGAGAGGCCCGCGAGATCGTCAAGAAATTTCAGAATGCCGTCAGCACTTCGGAGATTATTCGCAATAATATTGTTGTATTGTCAGCCAACTGGGGTAAGAACCCTGTGGGATGAAAACCACACAGCAATGATCGAGGATTATGGCAGCACAAGCACAACAAATAATGATTTTTTAGTTAACAGATTACTTTGCGATCTAAATATTATCTTCGAGCAGTATAACAAGAGCACAAAAGATTTCGACTTGCCAAGATTAAGCAATGGCATACAATACTCAGTTGACTTGCCAGGTTTGATTGACAACGAACTATCAATTCCAATATCACCAGTGGATTTAAACTCAACAGCATTCCTAAATCATGGACAACAAATAGCATACCACATTATATGCACGTGCATAAGAGAAGGAAACGGGGCTATTTTCTTCATTGACGGTCCCGGTGGAACCGGTAAAACTTTTCTCTACCGATCTATATTAGCGACTTTTCGTAATGAAGGTCGTATTGTGATTGCGACTGCAACTTCTGGAATAGCAGCAAATTTACTTCCAGGTGGCTGCACTGCTCACTCCCGGTTCAAAATACCGATTAAACTCGAAAACATAATGAATTGCGGTTTCAGTAAAAAATCTGATATGCGTAAATTAGTCGAGCTTGCATGTGCAATTATTTGGGACGAGGCACCAATGGCTCACAAAAAAACTTTCGAAATTCTCGATCGTACATTGTGAGATGTGCTAGAAATAGACAAGTCGTTTGGTGGGAAAGTTCTTATTATGGGAGGTGATTTCAGACAGGTAACACCCGTTGTCGTAAATGGCACAAGACTTGAAATAATTCGGTCAAGCATCGTTGAGTCTTATTTATGGCCAGATGTCAGGTTGCTTAAACTAACTGAAAATATGAGGGCACACAATGACGTCCAATTTGCTGAATTCTTGCTCAGGGTTGGTGATGGTGAGGAGCCAACAGCAGAAAATGACATGATTCGGCTTCTCGACTCAATTGTAATCCCTTGGGAAGGAGAGCACTCAATTCAACATTTAATAAATTTTGTATTCCCCGATATGCAAAATTACAGTGTCAGCAGTAGCAACATCGAGTATTTAGAGACCAGAGCCCTAATAACTCCATTGAATGAAGACGTTAACAAGTTAAACGAAAGCTGCATGATTCTGTTCCCAGGGGAAAGCACAACGTACTATTCTTTCGACTCTGTTTCTGACGATAACCATAACTTATATCTTCCATAGTTCTTAAACTCCATTAATCCTGGTAATCTACCTCCACACAAGTTAACATTAAAGCGCGGTTGTCCCATTATGCTGCTCCAAAATATAGATCCAAAAATTGGATTGTGCAATGGCACAAGACTAATATGTCGTAGGTTTGCAAGAAATATCATTGAAGCAACTATATTGGTTGGGCAATTCAAGGGTCTTTGAGTTTTTATTCCACGCATACCCCTTAAGAGTGCAAAAGATATGAAAATGCCATTTGAGCTAATGAGGAAACAATTTCCGGTCAGATTGAGTTTCACATTGACAATTAACAAATCCCAAGGCCAGACAATTGGAAATGTAGGGATCTATCTTCCAAATGACGTATTCAGTCATGGCCAATTATACGTTGCTTTATCACGAGGGGTTTCAGCACAGACCACAAGAGTTTTAGTAAAAAATCATGCAATCGAGGGTCATGAGGGAGTGCACACAAAGAACGTGGTTTTCAAAGAGATATTTGCACGAGTAGATTCGAATCACACATCTTGAACGGTATGACATCCGAATCAACCTAACAAAGTTTGTGTTCATGCATTCTTTTACTATTAAAAACTTTACACATCTAATTATTTATATTCTATGCTACCAGCGGTGCAAAAAGAAAAGAAGACTGACAAAATCCACATGTGTCATGATTCAATCAAGACTGAACGATGGATGTACGTCTTTCGTGACTATTTGATTCTAAAAGGAAGATTCATACCAAAGTCATACACCATGACAACTGCATATGAAGAACTCCATAAGTATGGACTCAATGGTATGTACTTAATTTTCAAAAATTATTTACACCGTGTTTTTAAATATTCAGAAGTGTTTAAAATATAGTTGACTAATATCACTATAAATTATCTATATTATTTTTAATTATTTAAATTCATTTGTTTCAGGCGTTGCAGCGCAATTTATAAAGCATACAGTCAATTTTATTAAAAGTTCACTGCGCATGTTAGGAGAGATTGAGAGTGTCTACGGTAAAACTAATGTACAATTAGATAAACTCATTGCTCAAACCTACTGGTCAAAAATTAAGCATTTTACCAAAGATTGAAGATGTACATGGTCACATGACTACAGATCGGACAGTGCTGAGATTTTTTATTGCTATTTTATTAAATGGTTAACTTAAGATATTTGATTCTATTCAATTATTTATAGTGTTTCTCTCATTACATACTTTGCACCCACGATGATTTTTGGTCCCGCGATGAATAATGCTACTACGACAAATGTCTCACCCCATGACATCATGCCCCCCTAACGACATCATGCCCCCCTAACGACAAATGTCGCCCTAACGACAAATGTCGCCCTAACGACAAATGCCGCCCTAACGACAAATGTCGCCCTAACGACAAATGTCGCCCTAACGACAAATGTCGCCCTAACGACGAATGTCGCCTTGCATAGGGCCGGAGGCCCGTGCCTGTCACTCGTCTGCTTAAATATTAATATCTGTTATGAGAATGGCACTTATCATTGAGTGGGTTATGACTTCTTCAAATAGGGGGAGATTATTGGAAACAGTGCCCTGCAATGTTCCTGATTTGAAGAAGTGCTCTGCTCAATGATAAATGCAAGTTGTTTTTGACATTCCATCTAGTTCATGCTTGCAGGAATCAACAATATGTCATGTACTCTAGTTATTTTACTAAGTACTATATCGTCGAGAAGAACAGACGATATCGTCGACTAAGCGTGCCTGTCATCGTAATGACAGGCAGAGCAGCAACCGCTGAGATATCAATTATCGGTGAGATACCGGCTTCAGCGGCTGAAGAAAGAAGACATCTTACTGTCGTTGAGATATACTCCATGTCGTCGTAACAATGGAAATATCGTCGAGACAGATTCAAATCTTGCGGACGCGCTGTTAGCCATTAATGTCGCCGCCTGATTGTCCAATCAGCGCCTGCTATGATGGATGGGCCTCTAACAGGAAAGGAAAGTGAATATGACCATTACACGGCTTGTCCATTCTATAAAAGGGAATAGTGTTGCCCTAGGAATTGTAACTGGGTGTGCAAGAAAAGAAAAGAAAAAGAATCCCGCTGTTCTTCAATCGAACAATATATCCTTGCAGAGAAGGAGAAGAAACAAGAACACTCATTAGAATCGGTCATCTTCATCGACTAAAAAGAAGCCGCTCAACATCAGGCTAAAGTTGAAGATTGAAGAAGGAGCTGAGCCGCAAAGATCAAATCTAAAGCGTCCTCTTCAACCGTAAGAAGCCAATCTTCATCAGGCTAAGAAGCCAATCTTCATCAGGCTAAGAAGCTAATCTTCATCAGGCTAAGTTGTCGATCAACATCAGGCAGAAGAAAAAGTGCATATCTGTATTCTCTTGTAAGGCATGCGGGCCAAACCGTCTAGCTTGAGGGCTGGAGAGCTGTGAGGCTTGAGGGCCAGGGCATTGCACTTGTGGGTGCGATCTGTCGAGCTTGCGGGCTCGGGGGAGGTAGGGGCTTGCGGGCCTAGGCTGTTGGGACTTGCGTGTCCGTGTTGTAAGGCCTGAGTGTCGAGCTTGCGGGCTCGGGGCCAGTAGGGGCTTGAGGGCTTAGGCTGTTGGCACTTGCGGGTCGGTGTTGTAAGGCTTGAGGGCCTGAAGCTTTTGGCGGTGTTTGCCGAGCCTAGCGCACTGCTGGGTAGGCACAGAGGGAGAGAGGACTACTCAAGACACCCGGTCTTGAGGAACCTCTATAGATCGTTGTGTACTTTCTGTGGTTTGTTCTTTATTTCTTAAATCTATTAACCAGAAAGTAAGAAAAACTTAAAGGGGGATATTATAAAAAGAAAAACCTATTCACCCCCCCCCTCAAGGTGATAAAGTAGACACCCCAATAAACAACAATAGTCTCTAAGTTCGACGAACGGCCTGCTCTCTGCGTTCGACGAACAGCCCAGTCTCAGCGGTCGATGAAATACAGCTATCTCAGCGGTCTACGATCCTGTCCAGCGTTCGACGATCCCTTCTCAGCGGTTCAGCGGTTGACGAACAGATCCCGTCTCAGCGGTCGACGAAATCCTGCGTTCGACGAACTCAAGTCTGCGTTCGACGAATATTCAGCAGAAGCTCAGAACGACGAATCAAATGTTCAGGTCGACGAACTTGAAGCTGAGCTCGACGAAATATTATCAGATATATAAATCACTATTCTCAGCTCGACTAAAATTATATATATGCTGTCAGATATAATAAAGCAATATTCTTGATTCATTTCTATTTATATATAGCTATATATTGCTGCCCTTATAAATTAACAATATAGCCGTTGCAGCATTAAATAATATAGCCGTTGCAGATAAGCTATAGACGGCAATTTGTATGCTCGAGGAATCTAGGAAATTAAAGAGATATCAAATCCTTCCTTGTCGGGCAAGAATTCAAATCAGCCCAGAAGTTTTCTCCCGAATATATACAAAGAGAAGAGTAGAGAAGAAAACAAGATAGAACAAGACAAGAGAATAGGAAGAACCAGGAAGAGAAAATAGAGGAGCAAAAAGAAGAAGCAGATCTAAAATATTATTTATCTTCTTTTTGCTAACACTTCTCTGCAGATCATCTTTACCCGGAGACACCAATCAAGATCATTTGCTCAGGGATCTTAACTGCAGAAGAAGAAGAAAAAGGAATACTACAATCAGAAGAGGAAGCCTCCACAAGCTGTCATCAATTCAATCAGACAGGGGGAGCTCTTCAACATCATCATCTAGATCCAAACTCAACAACCCATCAGGATCATCAAGAGTCTTCTTAGGAAAGAGAAGAACAACATATATTTTCTCCTTCTTATCTTGTACAGGGTTATATGATGCAAAAAAAAAAAACTATGCTTGCAAACGATAACGGCAAGTGTACCGTATCGAATGTAGTATAGGTTGTTAAAACAAGGTCGTATTAGACTCGGGGCGGCTGAGTACTCTTACTTCAAGAAAGTCTCTATTATTTTATCAAATAGAACTTGGGAGTGATTTTGCAAAGATAAATAAAAATAAGATTAAAACGACGAGTAAAAAGGCTAGCACTCGATCTTTGAATCACCGCGGAAAATAAACATAATAAAAACAACTTCTAATTCTCATAATAAATTACTCGACCGTGGAGGTTCCCGATTTATGAACATACCTCTCTCGAGGATACACTCAACTGAGTTTAGGTTGATCAATTGAACTTTCGTTCTAGAATCAAAATCCCTATGACTCGCCTTATCGTAGTGAACCCCTCTATTGGATTTGACTCCAATCCGGGAGAATTATGTCATCCTCGCTTGAGGAGTGCATTCAACTCTCTTTATCCTTGAAGTGATCGATTCAAATTCAAAACCTCTCGGCTATTAAAATACGAAAACACGAATGAGAATTATATATCGAAAATGTAATCTCAATCAATTAAAATTCAAGGATAAATCTTAAGCGACCTAAATAAGAGAAAGAGAAGCTAAAGATTAAATCATGAATCATATTTTCCTTGGATCATCTTGACCGAGTACTAATAATATTTAGCTACTCATAGAGATGGAGGAAACAAAAAATAAAAGAAGTGCATGATAAAATAAGAGAGGGAATGAGAGAAGAGAACAACTATTTTATTAAATTGCTAAAGAAAATTACAAGCTAGGAATTGAGAATTACAACTACAGAATTGAAAACTACAAATGCTAATAAGAAAAAGGACATACAAGAACTACTAAACATGAAATTAAAACATGTAAAAAAAAAACCTAAGTCCTCAAAATTCTGGTTTTTTTTCAAGATCTGGAGAAGCTCCCTTTAAATATGCAGAAATTTGATGTTACACGCCCTTGGTCACGCCCGTGACCAAGGGGCGTGTAAGAGGCGTGATAGCAGCAGCAGCGGAGAAGGCGCCTTCTGGAGTAATTGCTAGCGTTTCGGCCGTGTCATGCCCTAGGTCATGCCCGTGACCTGGGGGCTTGTAATCTTGAAATAGTGTTGCTGGCGGGAAACTCTGGCGGGAAGAAGTGCGGGGCGAGTCACGCCCATGAATTGATGTCACGCCCCCTGGTCACGCCCGTGACCTGGGGCGTGTAATTTTAATTGACGTGGCGGGCATGCTGGCAGCTGGTGTCGGGGTCAAGGCCGTAACTTGGATGTCACGCCCCCTGGTCACGCCCGTGACTTGGGGCGTGTTCTTGGCGAAACTTCACGGAATGCTACCGGTATGGCGGAATCGGGTCTAAAACACATCTAAGCTGTCACGCCCCATGGTCACGCCCGTGACCATGGGCGTGTACTTGATAATTTTACTCAAAGTGCCCAGAAAACCTGCAAAATATAAACTAAACTTAAATTAATGGCAGAAATAAAAAGGAATGATTATAATAAGATAAAACATACAATTTATATAAATTCGTATTAAAATTACATAAGAATTATATTAAAAGATGAGTACAAAAAGTACTCATCAAACACCCACATACTTGAGCTTTTGCTATTCCAGAGCAAAAGAGTGAGGAAAGAAATACAAGACATCGATATTATTTTTAATTAACTAGAATTTCATTAAATCAAGGGTAAGTTAAAAGTAAATTCTAGGAATTCAAGAATTAAGTCATAAGTTATGTTGATAATTTAAAAAGAGAAATTTGTTTAGCTACTACTCCTCAAGATAACTATTTAGCATCCAAAATTATAGAAATTTTCAAACAAAACTAGATTGAAATTATAATCACTCTAACATAAAAGAAACTTTAGGAAAAGACACTTACTAAAATATTGCTCTCTTAATAATTTAGTTTAGGACTAGAAACAATGAAATTGGCTAGGGATGGGTTTAAACGGAATGCCAAAATGAAGACAAAGGATATGAAGAGGTTTTTGATTGGGGTGATGAACTGTATCCTCTCAACCCCCATTTTTTTAAGTATATGTAATACCAGAGAATGATAGACTATTATCCTATCATTTCCACGACATATACACATTTTTTCTCTCTTCATTTTTATTTTTGGGTTGCATATGTTTACCAGAGAATAAAGAACTAACATCTCCTTATTCCCATGACATATGATCTAACAATAGGAGAAAAAGAAAAATACATATGTTTAACAAGGGTAAAGAAATACTTCTAGTTTATAAATTAAACTATTTTGAGAGCAACTATTTTAGTGGAATGAAATTTCCTAAGATCTTAAAGTTAAAAGAGAATATAATAGAAATCTAGAGATGTTTAGCCAATTTACCACAAAGTGAAGCTATTTAAAATTAAACCGAGAAGTAGTGCTAAATTAATTCTCTAATCGAATTAGAAACATAAAATGTTTCTTAAAACCAAATTTCTTCAAATTTAAATTTAACAAATTTTGATTAAACAAAATATTAGCTAAATTAAAAATGAAAGAATACTTATAATCAAACCTCAAACTAAATTTCTAGAACAATAAAAACAACAAGGCTAGGCATATTTATTATTTTTAATAATTTTTTATATATAATATTTCTTGGACTTCCCGAGGGCTACCCGGTGAAGGGTTCGCAAGGTACTAGGAGCTGTGATGGGACTTCAAGCCCAAAGCGCCCTTTCAAAGAAATTAGATTTTTATAATTTTTATAATTTTTTTTCTTTATCAAATAAAAATACAAATGCTAATAAGAAAATTACAAGCTAGGAATTGAGAATTACAACTACAGAATTGAAAACTACAAATGCTAATAAGAAAAAGGACATACAAGAACTACTAAACATGAAATTAAAACATGAAAAGAAAAGTCTATGTCCTCAAAATTCTGGGTTTTTTTTTTCAAGATCTGGAGAAGCTCCCTTTAAATAGGCAGAAATTTGATGTTACACGCCCTTGGTCATGCTCGTGACCAAGGGGCGTGTAAGAGGTGTGATAGCAGCAGCAGCGGAGAGGGCGCCTTCTGGAGTAATTGCGAGCGTTTCGGCCGTGTCACGCACTAGGTCACGCCCGTGACCTGGGGGCGTGTAATCTTGAAATAGTGCTGCTGGAGGGAAACTCTGGCGGGAAAAAGTAGGGGGCGAGTCAAGCCCGTGACTTGATGTCATGCCCCCTGGTCACGCCCGTGACCTGGGGCGTGTAATTTTAATTGACGTGGGGGCGTGCTGGAAGCAGGTGTCGGGGTCACAGCCGTGACTTGGATGTCACGCCCCCTGGTCACGCCCGTGACCTGGGGCGTGTTCTTGGCGAAACTTCATGGAATGCTACCGGGATGGCGGAATCGGGTCTGGAACACGTCTAGGCTGTCACGCCCGTGACCATGGGCGTGTACTTGACAATTTTACTCAAAGTGCCCAGAAAACCTGCAAAATATAAACTAAACTTAAATTAGTGGCAGAAATAAAAAGGAATGATTATTATAAGATAAAATATATAATTTATATAAATTCGTACTAAAATTACATAAGAATTATATTAAAAGATGAGTACAAAAATTACTCATCAAACACCCCCATACTTGAGCTTTTGCTATTCCAGAGCAAAAGAGTGAGGAAAGAAATACAAGACGTCGATATTAATTTTAATTAACTAGAATTTCATTAAATCAAGGGTAAGTTAAAAGAAAATTCTAGTTATTCAAGAATTAAGTCATAAGTTATGTTGATAATTTAAAAAGTGAAATTTGTTTAGCTACTACTCCTCAAGATAACTATTTAGCATCCGAAATTATAGAAATTTTCAAACAAAATTAGATTGAAATTATAAACACTCTAACAAAAAAGAAACTTAAGGAAAAGACACCTACCAAAATATTGCTCTCTTAATAATTTAGTTTAGGACTATAAACAATGAAATTGGCTAGGGATGGGTTTAAACGGAATGGCAAAATGAAGACAAAGGATATGAAGAGGTTTTTGATTGGGGTGATGAATTTTATCCTCTCAACCTCTTTTTGTAAGTATATGTAATACCAGAGAATGATAGACTATTATCCTATCATTTCCACGACATATACACATTTTTTCTCTCTTCATTTTTTTTGGGTTGCATATGTTTACCAGAGAATAAAGAACTAACATCTCCTTATTCCCATGACATATGATCTAACAATAGTGGAAAAAGAAAAATACATATGTTTAACAAGGGTAAAGAAATACTTCTAGTTTATAAATTAAACTATTTTGAGAGCAACTTTTTTAGTGGAATGAAATTTCCTAAGATCTTAAAGTTAAAAGAGAATATAATAGAAATCTAGAGATGTTTAGCCAATTTACCACAAAGTGAAGCTATTTAAAATTAAACGGAGAAGTAGTGCTAAATTAATTCTCTAATCCAACTAAAAACATAAAATGTTTCTTAAAACCAAATTTCTTCAAATTTAAATTTAACAAATTTTGATTAAACAAAATATTAGCTAAATTAAAAATGAAAGAATACTTATAATCAAACCTCAAACTAAACTTCTAGAACAATAAAAACAACAAGGCTAGGCATATTTATTATTATTAATAAATTTTTTTATATAATATTTCTTGGACTTCCCGAGGGCTACCCGGTGAAGGGTTCGCAAGGTACTAGGAGCTGTGATGGGAGTTCAAGCCCAAAGCGCCCTTTCCAAGAAATTAGATTTTTATAATTTTTATAATTTTTTTTCTTTATCAAATAAAATACAGGGAATGTGAAGCTACACCCCCATACTTAAAATTAAACATTGTCCCCAATGTTTAAAACTAAGTATGAAGAATACTGAAAAATAAACATTTAAAAGAAAAATGCATAAAAATTAAAGATAAGCAAGGGGTGCCTCCCAAGAGCGCTTTCTTTTTCCCGTCTTTAAGCTAGACGGTTATTGTTAGGAAAACTAAAAATAAAAAGAGAAGTGAACAGGCAACTCCCTTAATTCACGCGTAGGTGAAGGTGCCGGCGTCAGTCGCACGGCTACTCCTCCGTTTATCTTGTGATTCTCCTTTTGTCCTTGAACTTGAATATGTAAACCCAAATCACATATACATACCTGAGGTGATTTGAATTTATAAAGATGAGCGGCATATGGATCATCAATTTATTGGGGTAGCAACGGCTCATCTTCAACCTAGAACTTATTAGTATAAAGAGAATCACAATTAAATTTGTCAGATAATATTTCGCAAGGAGGATGCGCTTGCGAAAATATAAAATTAAGCTCCGGTTGTTCCTTTTCTAAAATAAAATTTTCATTACGAAAATCTAGCATATTACCAAGCGGAATAAAATTTTTGGACACAAAAATTTCATGAATTCCTGGTTGAATTAAAATAGAAGAGATTTGCGAAAATTCATGATAAAGAAAAGAAGATCCGGGTGAAGTAGGGGAAGAAACTTGTTCTTCTTCTAGTTCATCCGAGGTGCCCAAAACATTAAGAATTTCTTGATAAGAGAATTTTTCTTCATAATTGGGAAATGAAACTATGGGAGTACATGAGCAATAATGTTCCTCCATAACTAAATTTTCCAAAGACGAGGAAAAAACACTAGAAGAAAGAAAATTTTCATCTAAATTCCGGGGTGGAGTATCAAATTGAAAAAGCGGACATTCCCCAAAATTAGAGTACGAAAATTGCGGCGCAAAAGAAGAACAAGAATTCAGTTCTAAAGATTTATCTTCATCGCCCCGAAAACTATCCGGGTGACCGTGCCACCAAGAATAATCTACTTCGGGGCTAGAAGACAAATTATTAGAGGCTGAAAAATTATTCTCGTGAAAATTAGAAAAATTATTTTCCTCTAAATTTTGGGGGGAAGTATCTATTTGGATCTGCGAAATTTCCCCCAAATTAGAGAACGAAGACTGCGGTGTATAAAAAGAAAAACAAAAGTTCGGATCTACAGATTTATCTTCATTGCTCCGAGAACTATCCGAGTGAGCTTGCCACGATGAATAATCCACTTCGGAGCTAGAAGAACAATTATTAAATGCCGAAAAATGATTCTCATTAAAATTAGAAAAATTATCTTTATCACAGTTTGAAAAATTATTTTTATTAAAAGATGAAAAATTATGATCGTAATTATTATCAAAATTATTTGCATAATATTGAGGAAAATTATGTTCATAATAATTATTTTGATAATAAAAATGTAAATAACATTCCTCACTTTGTTGAGGCGCACCACAATAATGACAACTAAATTGGCGTTCTCGTGCGGCTTGTAAGAGATAAAGTTGGTTTCGAAGCTCGGCAACCTTAATGGCCAATTCAGATTCTTTCATAATAAAAATAAAAAGGGAACAACCTTTACTCAAATGAATGGAATTTTAAAAATAATTTTATTATATAATATTTTTCAAAAAGCGGGTTAAATTAGTCCAAGACTTCCCAAGATCTACCCGGTGAAGGGTTTGCAAGGTACTAGAGGCTATGATGGGAATTCAAGCCCAAAGCATCCTTTCCGAGAATTTAGATTACACTTTTTAATTTTTTTTTTAAATTTAAAAAGAAGGGGGAGAAGAAAGAGAATGATAAAATTAATAAATATTTCTTTTTTTCGAAATATCAACCGTCTCCCCAGCAACGGCGCCAAAAACTTGATGCAAATAAACTATGCTTGCAAACGATAACGGCAAGTGTACCGTATCGAGTGTAGTATAGGTTGTTAAAATAAGGTCGTATTAGACTCGGGGCGGTTGAGTACTCTTACTTCAAGAAAGTCTCTATTATTTTATCAAATAGAACTTGGGAGTGATTTTGCAAAGGTAAATAAAAATAAGATTAAAACGACGAGTAAAAAGGCTAGCACTCAATCTTTGAATCACCGCAGAAAATAAACATAATAAAAACAACTTCTAATTCTCTTAATAAATTACTCGACCGTGGAGGTTCCCGAATTCTGAACATACCTCTCTCGAGGATACGCTCAACTGAGCTTAGGTTGATCAATCAAACTTTCGTTCTAGAATCAAAATCCCTATGACTCGCCTTATCGTAGTGAACCCCTCTATTGGATTTGACTCCAATCCGGGAGAATTATGTCATCCTCGCTTGAGGAGTGCATTCAACTCTCTTTATCATTGAAGTGATCGATTCGAATTCAAAACCTCTCGGCTATTAAAATATGAAAACACGAATGAGAATTATATATCGAAAATATAATCTCAATCAATTAAAATTCAAGGATAAATCTTAAGCGTCCTAGAGAAGAGAAAGAGAAGCTAAAGATTAAATCATGAATCATATTTTCCTTGGATCATCTTGACCGAGTACTAATAATATTTAGCTACTCATAGAGATGGAGGAAACAAAAAATAAAAGAAGTGCATGATAAAATAAGAGAGGGAATGAGAGAAGAGAACAACTATTTTATTATATTGCTAAAGAAAATTACAAGCTAGGAATTGAGAATTACAACTACAGAATTGAAAACTACAAATGCTAGTAAGAAAAAGGACATACAAGAACTACTAAACATGAAATTAAAACATGAAAAGAAAAGTCTAAGTCCTCAAAATTCTGGGTTTTTTTTTCAAGATCTGGAGAAGCTCCCTTTAAATAGGCAGAAATTTGATGTTACACGCCCTTGGTCACGCCCGTAACCAAGGGGCGTGTAAGAGGCGTGATAGCAGCAGCAGCGAAGAGGGTGCCTTCTGGAGTAATTGCGAGCGTTTCGGCCGTGTCAAGCCCTAGGTCACGCCCGTGACCTGGGGGCGTGTGATCTTGAAATAGTACTGCTGGCGGGAAACTCTAGCGGGAAGAAGTGCGGGGCAAGTCACGCCCGTGACTTGATGTCACGCCCCCTGGTCACGCCCGTGAACTGGGGCGTGTAATTTTAATTGACGTGGCAGGCGTGCTGGCAGCTGGTGTCGGGGTCACGGCCGTGACTTGGATGTCACGCCCCCTGGTCACGCCCGTGACCTGGGGCGTGTTCTTGGCGAAACTTCACGAAATGCTACCGGGATGGCGGAATCGGGTCTGGAACACGTCTAGGATGTCACGCCCCATGGTCACGCCCGTTACCATGGGCGTGTACTTGACAATTTTACTCAAAGTGCCCTAAAAACCTACAAAATATAAACTAAACTTAAATTAGTGGCAGAAATAAAAAGGAATGATTATTATAAGTTAAAACATACAATTTATATAAATTCATATTAAAATTACATAAGAATTATATTAAAAGATGAGTACAAAAAGTACTCATCATTATAATTCCCTTCAAAAGTTTACCTCTCGGTGGCAAGACACCTGATCAAAAAATCCTGTTGGTTTTGAGCACCTGATCAAAAGCTCTGTGGTGTGTGGACACCTGAACAAAATCCCCTTGGTGGCAGGGCACCTGATCAAAAACCTATAGTGGATTCCTACCAGTGGGTAGAAGAGTAGATGTACCCAAGTTTAGCGGGGAACTACTATATTTCTTGTGTTTTCTGTGATGCTTGTTTATTTGCTTTATTTTCTTGTTGTGTTGCCTGTGCCTACTTTGTGTTTGATTTTATTACTCTCACAGCACTACATATTTATATATATCATTATTTTGAAATAAACCTAAAACGAGATTTTAACTTAAGAACTAAATCTCCTTTCATATTTAAAAGTCAACATTATCCACAATATTGAAATTAAGTATGAGAGGAACAATTCTATATGTACAAAAGCATAAAAAATATAAGAAAGGAAAAAGCAGGGGAAAAAAGCACGTCCCTGATTTGGAGATGGGGTGAGCAGATTAATACCGGCAAAACACTTTAAAACCAAATAATCAAAATTTATTGACAAAACGTGTGGGGGGGGGGGGGGGGGGAGAGAAATGAAAAGATAAAAAATGTTATATATATACAATTATATACTTAACAAAATAATAAAAAAAGAGGAGATAAGGAAAAAAGGGAAAAAAGTTTAAGAAAATGAAAACACATACAAAAAAATTTTATTTTATTTTTATTTTTAACATGTTTTCTAGAACATTTTTTCATCATTTTTTTGTTTTTGGAAATATGCATAATTATATACGTATCAAATCCTAAGAAAAATAAAAGAGAAGAAGAGGAACTTTAAGATAAAAAAACAAAGAAGAGAAGGAGAAATGAGAAGATAAAAGAAATCGCATTTTCCCTTTTCAAAATATCGATAAAAATCCCCTTTCGGATCTGTCGAATAATCCTAATTTGAGAAAACTATCTATTATTCTATCTTAAAATTCCTAAAATTCTTTTTGATTTTCGTTTCAATGTTTTTCATCATTTTTTTCTTAAATATGATAATATATAAATTAATACATAACAAAAAAGAAAAAAGAAGAAGAGAGAAAAAGAAAGTAAAATAAAAGACATAATTAATTGTTTTTTGTTTAGTTTTTTCTAAGATAATTTTTTCATCATTTTTTATGATAAATATATATATATATATATTAATACTTAAAAAAATACTTAAGAAAGTGATGAGTCCCATTTATATACACATTTATGGACTCATCTGGGCCGTATTTCTAGTCGATGCACTACACTTTAGGCATGTTTTTGATCATATTTGTTATTCCTTACTAGGTGCACTCTAGGACCGTTTCGATGTGCATTTTTGCTCCTTGTTATTGGGGGTAAGCACATGGTGCTCCCCATCCCTTTCTCTATGTTTATCTAGTGCTGGAGGTATTTTCCCAGCTGTTTTATCTTGTATACAGGTGGTCGGATCATCCAGTTTTCCCCAGAATTCATGCTTGTGTGCCACGCACGATCGTGCATTTCCTTGACGCACGGACTATTGTGGTCATGCGTTCTCATCTGGGAAGAAAATGGGAGATCTGAGTTTGGTCATGCATTTTGATGCACGAGCGGAATTTCCCGTGCGTGAGTAAAATGCACGATCGCCTGTTTCTTCCAGTTTTTTTTAGCTTTTCTGAATTTACCCGTGCGTTTTGACGCACGGGCGGATTTGCCCGTGCGTGAGTAAATCGCACGGGCGGCGCAGCTTCATTTTCACGCTAGTTTTTATCATTAATTATTGCACGGGCAGCGCACGATCGTGCATTCGACCGTGCGTGACCAAAACTTTGCCTGTTTAGTATTTAAAGCGGGAAATGCCGCTTCCAGAGGAGACCCCCCGATTACCCTCCCGGGAAAAGCTAGGAATCCCGCCATTTTTGCCATTTCCACCAGAGGAGACAAGAGGAGACCATATCCAACGATCTCCTTCGCCATTCCTCCATCTGGGAGCATTTGCAAGCATTCTCTGCCACTAGTTCGAGCATTCTTCGCCGAGGAGAACATAGAAGTGCTGAAGATCGTTGGAGCGGTGATAGCCTCCTTCGAGTCTGCACACCATCTGAGGGACGTGCCCGGAGAGAGCCCGACAACATCTCACTCCGGCCGAGAACCCAAGACGTGGTGACATCTTCTATGTGGTCCTTTCTAAACTTTGATGCTTGTGCTTTCTCTTTGTGTTGTTGTACGAACGCTTGTTAGGTTAATGTTATGGATCCTTGCTTGTGTTCATGTATAATGATGATGTGGTGGTCAGAATAGCTTTCGTTGTTGTTGTGATGGCCTAGGTTGTTTGTGTGTGAAGCCATCTAGCAATTGCTAGTGGCGATGTTAGCGAAGAGGTGAATACGACCCTCACAAAACCTCGTACTGTGGCCACTCCAGCCGCTTACCGAAGCGCGACATCGCGGCCGCTGCACTCACCCACACCTTGTGAAGCGGTGCTTTTCGACCCGCATTTCTCTTATTTTCGCAATAGCTTAGAAATCCAATCACAACCCCCTTTGTTATTACTTAGTAATCCTTTTAACAAATTTCCGGGCAGAGCGAATCATACTACCCAACTTGCGGTCCTTTGAGATCGACATTCTGGGAGTTCCTCCCTATTTTATTACTTGAGCGACCGGTGCACTGTCGTCGTATCGCATTTCGTGCTTGCTAATTAGCGATGCTGAAATCGCGCATCACATTTTTGGCGCCATTGCCGGGGACTGCAAGCGTGTATGATTCTTTTTTTTTTGGAAATTCATTTTAAGGTCATTTTTTATTTTCTTCTTTTGTGTTGAAGAGTGTGTATGCATAGAAGAGATCCCGGTGAGTGCGCATCATTTGACCCTGAAATAGAGCGTACCCTGCCGGCGCGTCTCCGTGCTGCTGCCACCATGGATGTTAATGGAAATCAGGTTGATCCCGGAGTGGAAAATGCACCGGTCGTGGGTCAGGTAGCTGAAGAGAATGAAGTGGCTAGGCCACGACCCAGGACCATGAGAGATTACACTAAACCCACTGTTGGGAGTATGTACCCTGGATTCGGCCCGGCTATCACCAACAACAACTTTGAGGTAAAGCCGGCAATCCTAAACATGATCCACAACCAGGCCCAATTCTCTGGGTTAGCCAGCGAAGACCCCCATCTTCACTTGGTTGAATTCGCAAAAATTTGCGGGACATTTCGGTACGCAGGGCTGCCTGACAAGATGGTGAAGCTCAGGTTATTCCCTTTCTTTCAACGTGACAAGGCAATGGCGTGGCTCCACACGATACCACCTGGCACAGCTACCACTTGGGACGCTCTGCAAGAAAAAAATTTTGGCGAAGTTCCATCCTGTCGACAAGGTTGTAAACTTGCAGAGGGAAATTGCAACCTTCCAACAACACGATCAGGAGGCTCTCGCAGAAGCTTGGGAGAGGTTCATGAACCTTCTCCAGAAATTTCCCCAGCATGAGTTGCAACCATGGACTATAGTAGAAAATTTTTACTTTGCTATTGAGCCTAACTACAGGGCCATGATTGATGTTGCTGCAGGTGGAACTCTGATGACCCAAACCCCTAAAGACGCATTACGGATCGTCCAAGACACTGCCATTCATAGCTCCTTTTGGACTGCTGGAAGAAACGCTCCAAGGAATGCTCGGGGACTCTTTGAGGTGAACACGTATGGTGCACCCGCTGAAAGTACCATGCTACTAAAGAGGCCTACCTTCCCTTCTTCCCTAGTGATGATGATCTCATGTCAAGGTTGTGGAAGCCCGGGGCATCATGCATATGAGTGCCCTACAGGTGAGCAACCTACCGAAGTTTCTTTTGATCAAAGCATCAATTATATTAATGATCAAAATCATGGAGCACCGTTTAATAATGCCTATAACTCGGTCGTGAGGAGTCATCCAAACTTCTCTTGGAAAGAAAACGTTCCAGGACAACGATGGAAAGGAGGCTCGCATTAATTCGATGCTCAAGCCTCCGGTAGCCAACCGCGGCCGCCTCAACCGAGTTATAATCAAGGTGCCCCGACTCCTAAGAAGAGCAACCTCGAAGAAATGATGGAGAGGTTTCTGCAGGCCGCAAACTCGAATATGGTTAACCAAACCGCGTCCAAGTGAAGCTTGGAGACGCAATTGGGCCAATTGGCTCAATTGTTAATCGAGCATTCGCAAGGGACCCTTCCCAAGTAACACAGAAAAAAATCCTATCAATCAAGGGAAGATTCTTACCGACACAGAAGTGGTTAACCCAAGTGAATTAGTAATCAATTTTTCTATTAATAATGTCAAAACTGCTTCCTTATATGACTCCGGTTCATCCCGCAACCTCCTTGCATTGCAAGACGTTGCTAAATTGCAACTCGAAATGAACACGGACGATCGGAAGTCTTTGGTGCTTGCTAATGGGACCATTATTCAGTCGGAGGGAGAAGTGAAAAATGTTGAAGTCATGGTCGAGGGGACGGTGGTGGTCGCTGACTTTCAAGTATTGGGACCCCAAGAGAATAAATCTATCCCCATCTTGGGAGTGCCGTTCTTGAAAGAGAGCGTGCCACTTTGGATTTCTCTGCAGGGAGTGTTATCATCCCTACTTGCCCGAAGATTGTGACCGAAACATTGTCTCGCTCTCCCCAAATTATTTCTGATGAATCTCTTAGTAATGCAGGAATCAGGGCTGAAATAGTATCGTTGGAGGAAGAAAAAGATGAGAAGCAGTCATGCGAAAAAGAAAAAGAAGTAGACTTACGAAAGGAATGTGACCCGGAGAGGAAGGAGAGCCTCGTTTCTGAACCCGCTAAGCAGAACTTAACTCGGGACAATGTCCCATTTTTATTTAGCAAGAAATTGTGTAATAAACCTCTAAAACAGTCTGTCTCTTGGGTTGACCCAGTTGCCACGGCGGCAACGGAAGTGATGCCACCCACCACCAAGGTGGGAAAATCTGTTGACTATCAACGCTGGCGCTCTCCAACCGTGGAGAAGTTGAAACAAGAAAGACGATAGCGTGGTGCACGCTCCACTACTTCCAGTGGCAAGATGGCAGAGGCTAGGGAAAAATTGGGTGACACCAATTTTGGCCCTAAAGCATTCACCTCCAGCCTACAAGCCACTGGAGACGTGCACTACAAAAGCGCGTATAGCTGATGTTTTTTTCCTATGCTGTGATCTGTGTGTGAAACTTTTCTCTAAATTTTCTGCTTTATGAACAATGCTTAATACAGGTATTTGGTGCACCTTTAAGGACGTTAAACAAAAGGGCTTCTTGGGAGACAACCCATGGGAACCACCCAGTTTCGTTTGCTTGCTTTAATTTATATTCCATTTTGTTTGTTTTTGCTTTGGTGCTAATAATGCAGGTGTGAACTCGATTGGATGAAGAGGAGGAGATCTTTAAAGAAGGATTATACCGCACTTCTGGCATGCTCTTTTATGAGCATAGGTCCTCTCTAACCCTATTTTCCCTATTCCTGAATTGTCTATTCTATTTTGTTTTGATCAAGTCTGGGGAAGAGAGCGAGCTTTGCACGTAAACACACTTTGCATGGCATGTTAGAATGTGCTGAGTTAGGATTTATCATTTTGTTGCACACATTGCATACACTTGCACCTAGTTCACGCGCACTTGATCACGCGCGCTTATTGGATATTGCTGCGAGGTTCCCCGCTCGTAAGAATTGGATTGTTAGTGTAGGAGTGAGGAGTAGAGAAAATGTTGACTCGAGTAGTGCTCTAGTCAAATGCTCCAGTCACGCCTAGAAATTCAATTAGAGTAGAATAAAATTCAAAGTTATAATTTAATTATTTCAATTATAGTAGCTGCAGTTTATTTTACTTTAGTGGTGAATCCGGTGAATTCAATGGTAGCATAAGGTCGAGTGTAGCTGGACTAGTAGTAGCTTATTACTAGGGTCGGAAGGAAGGACAACCTTTCTCGGTGGCTATAACTTGCACTAGGCTACTCTTGAAACGATTGCGCTGAAGTACTCATTATAAAATGTGATATAGGCCATTTCTTGATCCGTTTGTGCTTTTGAAATCCTTACCAACGTAATCACCTTTGCAAGCCCACTTGAGCCTACCTTTCCTCCTTGTTTAGCTCCACTAAAATTTCACCAAAGCCATACCTATTTTCGCATCAACTTGTAAGCTGAAAGAAATTTATTTATCGATCGCATTTGGTTTTATCTTTGTGGTGTACGACAGCTTTGATTTAGCTGAAGGAGCCGTTTTTATTGTGCCTACAAAAGTTATTCTATCGAGAAGAGAAAAGAAAAGAAAAAAAAGGGTTGTTCAAAATGAATACTCTCTCGACAAATTCAAATTATATTTGGCTTAGCACGCACCTAGTGTTCAGTTGAAGTCTGGGGGTGTTGTGTAATTCTTGAAAATGTTGTATTGGCGATTGTAATTCTCTTGAGTGCTCAGTTTATGTTGAATGCGATTCCCATCGTCCTTCTACTTATCTAGCCTAAACTCAACCTAAGCCCAATGCTAACCCATAAGTCCTATTGATTTTAGATACGAGTCGTCTCATGCAGTAGAGAGAGTGCGAACGTGCAAGCCTATGGACACCGACTTTGATGGATTTCTTAGGAGTTTGTCCCGAGCTTTGATTCGAGTAAAACTATACTCATTTGTCACGCTATTTTCCCTTTTGCGCGACCGAAAGTTTCACCGGGATTCACCATCCAAGTAAAGTAAATTTCAAATTACTGTTCTAGAAATAGTTAGATATAATCTTGAGTTTAATTCTGTTCTAATGTATTTCTATGCACGTGTGCATGCGACTTCGCATAGGTCTCTACCGCTCAAACTCACTCTAACATCCAATTGTTCCAACAGGAGAGCTGAGTAGTTTGCCCGAGACGTGCAAATGGTTAAGTCTGGGGTTGTGATGAGTCATATTTATATACACATTTATGAACTCATCTGGGCCGTATTTCAAGTCGATGCACTACACTTTACGCATGTTTTTGATCATGTTTGTTATTCCTTGCTAGGTGCACTCTTATGCCCATTTCGGTGTGCATTTGCGCTCCTTGTTTTTGGGGGTAAGCACATGGTGCTCCACGTCCCTTTCTCTATGTTTATCTAGTGCTGAAGGTGTTTTCCCAGCTGTTTTATCTTGTATAGAGGTGGTCGGATCATCCAGTTTCCTCCCAAAATTCATGCTTGTGTGCAACGCACGGTCGTGCGTTTCCTTGACGCACGGACGGTTGTGGTCCTGCGTTCTCATCTGGGAAGAAAATGGGAGATCTGAGTTTGGTCGTGCATTTTGACGCACGAGCGGAATTGCCCGTGCGTGAGTAAAACGCACGGTCGCCTATTTCTTCCTGTTTTTTTTTTTTTGCTTTTCTGAATTTACCCGTGCGTTTTGACGCACAGGCGGATTTGCCCGTGCGTGAGTAAATCGCACGGGCAGCACAGATTTATCTTCACGCCAGTTTTTATCATTAATTATCGCACGGGCAGCGTACGATCGTGCGTTCGACCGTGCGTGACCAAAACTTTGGTTGTTTAATATTTAAAGTAGAAATTGCCGCTACCAGAGGAGACCCCCCGATTCCCCTCGCGGGAAAAGCCAGGAATCCCGCCATTTCTCCCTTTCAACCAGAGGAGACAAGAGGAGACCATTTCCAGCGATCTCCTTCGCCATTCCTCCATCCAGGAGCATTTGCAAGCATTCTTCGCCACTAGTTCGAGCATTCTTCACCGAGGAGACCATAGAAGTGTTGAAGATCATTGGAGCGGTGATAGCCTCCTTCGAGTCTGCACACCATCTGAGGTCTGAGCCCGAAGAGAGCCCGACAACCTCTCACTCTGGCCGAGAACCCAAGACGCGGTGACATCTTCTATGTGGTCCTTTCTAAACTTTGATGCTTGTGCTTTCTCTTTGTGTTGTTGTACGAACGCTTGTTAGGTTAATGTTATGGATCCTTGCTTGTGTTCATGTGCAATGATGATGTGGTGGTGAGAATAGATTTCGTTGTTGTTGTGATGGCCTAGGTTGTTTGTGTGTGAAGCCATTGAGCAATTGCTAGTGGCGATGTTGGCGAAGAGGTGAATACGACCCTCACAAAACCTCGTACTGTGGCCACTCCATCCGCTTACCGAAGCGCGACATTGCGGCCGCTGCACTCACCCACACCTTGCGAAGCGGTGCTTTTCGACCCGTATTTCTCTTATTTCCGCAATTGCTTAGGAATCCAATCACAACCCCCTTTGTTATTACTTAGTAATCCTTTTAACTAATTTCCGGGCAGAGCGAATCATACTACCCAACTTGCGGTCCTTTGAGATCGACATTCGGGGAGTTCCTTCCTATTTTATTACATGAGCGACCGGTGCACTGCCGTCGTATCCCATTTCGTGCTTGCTGATTAGCGGTGCTGAAATCGCGCATCAGAAAGATAAACAAGGAAAAAAACATAATCAAAAAAGAAAGAAAAGACATATTTTTGGACTTTTCTAAATTTTTGCTCATCAATTTTTTTTGGATTTTTTATTTTGTGGTAAAAATACATATATCCTAATACTTAACAAAAATAAAATAATAAAAAAAGGAGAAAAGAAAAAAAATGTTCATCATTTTCTTGATTTTTTCTTATATGCACATTTATATACAAAATAAAACTTAATAATAATAATAAAAAAGAGAAAAACAAAAAGAAAAAAAAACAAAGTTACAAAAAGAAAGAAAATATTACAAAAACAAAGAAAAAAAACATCTACTTTTTTGGATTTTTCAAAAAAATTGTTTTCATCATTTTTTTTAGGAAAAAAGATAAGTATAAAATCAATAGCCTTTTCTATTTTCAAAATATCAACAAAGGTCCCCGGCAACGGCGCCAAAAATTTGATGATTAAAAATTATTTGAGAGCGCCACAAAAGCTTTCCAGGTGCGGGTAGAATTCGGCGTGCGCGTTCGAGGCGTCTCGCGAATACTCCTACTTCGAGGAACTAACCTTTATCCTACTTCTATGAATAGAAGTAACGATCTTTCCTGCTTTCGAAATATCGACGATCACACCGCGGCGCCGGCGCCGAATTCAATTAATTCTATTAGAAAGGAAGAGTTTTTGCGAGTCTTTGTATCATTATTATCCTAGCTAATCCTCCGAAAAGTCAAGTATACCTTATCGCGCATAGTATATGCTAATTATTTAGAAAATTATCAAGGTCATATTTTTCCTGGGTCTCGTCGAGTATTGTTACTTCGAGAAAACTGCTATTGTTTTATCGGATAAAAAAATTATTTAAAGAAATTAAAATTACATAATTGAAAGACATAAATTAAAATTTCAGAAAATGAAAGACAAAAGTGCAATTTCTACCCGAATAGGTAGAGTGGAAATAAATACGTGAGCGAGTTCTACCCAAACGGGTAGACGGGAAATAAATGCAGTGCAAGTTCTACCCAAACAGGTAGACGAGAAATAAATGCAGTGCAATAGAATACAACTAAGCTATTAAAGGAAATAACGAAAACATAAGTAACGAAAACGCAAAACAACGGAAAGAAAAATAACGGAAACGGAAAACAACAAAGGTGGAAATTGCGGGAACGAAAATAACAAGAATAAAAATTGCTTCAAAACGAAAATAAACAAAAATATAATATTCGGCTCTAATCTCTACCGCGTCAAAGAAGAAAAAGAATGAAAATTACGGTGGCGAATACTTTCGATCAAAGCAAAAATAGAGATAACCAAAATTTAAATTAAAGCGAAAATAAACGAAAACGAGATATTCGGCTCCATCGATTCCCTGTCAAGGACGAAAAAGAGCAAAAGTTACGAAGACGAATAAATTTGAATTAATACGAAAACCCAAATTACGGCGGTGAATAAGCTTAGCTAAAGAAAGAAAAAATGCAGGAATTGGTGTGCGGATAATAAAGCTAAGTAATGAATGGAAATGACAAGACAAAAAAGAAACTAAATTATGAATTTAAATACAGTACAGAAATGAAATTGCAGAAATGAAACTACGCTATGAATTTGAAGTTGCACGAAATTAAAAAACTACACTTATCTTTTTGTCATAATAAAGGAGTTTACATAAAATAAAAAGACAAGAAATAAAAATATTACAACAATTAACAAGAAAATACAAAAAGAAATAAAAATACAAAAACAACACATAAAAAGAACATAAAAAGAAAATACAAAATAAGTGGAGAAAAAGGTGGAAGATCACCCCAAAATGGGCAATCCAAGAGAAGGAAATTATTGAGAGGGTAAGCCTCTATTTATAGAGAAATCTTAGCTTGTTGGAGAAGTTAGGTGTGCGGATAGTGGTTTCTAGAAGGTGATGGGCTAGAGTAGCCAATTTTGACTTGAGAGCTGTGGGGTGCGGATAACAGGTAGCAGCTGGCTGGAAGGTGCTGGAATGAGTGAGATGGCGGGCTGGAAGGCTTCCAATCGATCGACGGGAAACTGGGTCGATCGACGGGAAGGAGGACCAGTCGTCAGGAAGGAGTGCTCTAGAAGATCGACGGGACACTCCTTTGGAAATCGACGAGAAGCTAGCTCGATCGACGAGAAGGTGGCTCGATCGACAGGAAGGCGGATTAAATCCAGGCAAAACTTGAAGTGGGCTGGTTTTGATCCCGCGACCTCAAGGGAGGCAAGCCAGACCAAGTCCTTTCCACTCAGGCAAGCAGACATATCTGTTTGAACACAGAATATATATATATATATTATAAAATATAGTAGAATAACTATAAGTATTAAATTGACGGGAAGGGAAAATAGACATCCCGTCCTGTCAATCGATGGGAAGGCATGTCGATCGGGACTTAGGCTAACGAGAAGCTAATCGACGGGGCGGGAAGAAAAATTGACATCACATCCCGTCGATCGACGGGAAGGGCTTAAGGAAAAATTGACTGGACGGGAAGGAAAAATCGACATCCTGTCCCGTCGATCGACGGGAAGGAGAGTTATTACTTAGTTTTTTGATTTTTTAATTTTACATATATAGATATAGTTGTTATTTAATAAGTATTTACATCTATATTTTTAAATACTTTACAAATACATATATTTACATATATTTTTACAAATTTACTTAAACATTTACTTACTATATAGTTTCATATATTTATATATATACTTAAATAGTTTCTTTTTATATAAAAATATATAAATATAAATATAAGTTAAAACAAATCATTTATTCAATGATTTACAAGAAATATTACAATTTTTTAATAAAACTATACAAAAAAACTATATAGAAAATATGTATATTTTACTATTCATCAAGGAGGCTCTGGAAAAGGGGTTCAGGTGGCTCAGGAAAAGAGGTTCAGGAGGCTTCGAAAAAAAGGTTCAGGAGACTCCGGAAAAGATGTTCAGGAGGCTCAGGAAAAGAGGTTCAGGAGGCTCCGGAAAAGAGGTTCATGAGGCTCCAATAAAAAGGGTTATGGAGGCTCTGCGGTCTGAAAAAATGAGACTGCTCTAGTCACCGGCTAGGAGCTCGAAACTCTCTGAAGTCCCATTTTTCTGGTACCCATGCCCCTCTATTTATAGATGTGGGGTGTACTACCCCATATTTGCCGAGTGGGGCCCCCATAATAAGACGGGTAGGAAAGCAAGCCAGGAGGGCATTCGCCTAGGTCATAAAAGGCCGAGAGGTCTCGGAGCATGTGCGGATCTCATCTCCAAGGCATTCACCCATTCAGGAGCGTGGGTGCGCGAGGGTCCTGGGGATTGGCGCCTCTCATAGGCCACTCGCCAAGTTGAATCCAGCGGGCGCGAAGCTCAACGAGAGGTGCCTTCACGGACCACTCGCCCGGAGGGCTTAGGGGGTAAAATTACCTAGATAACCTTCATGGGCTGCAAATAGCCCTTCAGAACAGCGGAGTTAGGCTGTTAGCAGACCATTTTGGGGTGCGGTTAGTAAAACTAAACGGCTGATTCGCACTATTTGCAGACCAGACTAGAAAATCTATAAATTGACCCATAAGGGCACCTTGGAGGAGATCAGATCTATTTGAGTTCTCTCCTCCGGGCTGGTTTTGGAGTTGGCTGCTTGTGCCCTCCAAGGTGCCCGGTTGAGCTTTGGTTTGGGAGGGGAAGCTCTCTAAGATCTTCCGGGTGTGTGGCGGAACCTCCTCGCTATAGCCTTGGGTCTGTTCTAGATTTTCCATTCACGGTCAAGAGAGTTTAGTAGGGAGAAGTAAGCATGGGCTGCACCCCCTTGTGGGTCTGAACTCGAGACCTATTGCCGGTTTCAACATTTTTGGTGCGGTGAGCGTGGACCGTAGCCAGCGCAAGAAAATCTCAAGCTAAGCTTGATGGAAGGAGATGGAAGAGATGGTTCCGACCTAGGTCACTTGTAGCCACAAGCAGCAATGGAGTGGCTAGAGATGTTCGAGAATTTCAAGCGAGAGGTCATGCAGACCATGTAGAAGGCTCACGCCAGGAGAGGCGATTGCGAGAAGCCTGTGGTTCCGGTGGTTCCGCCCCAGCAGGTTGGCGAGAACGCTCCGGGACAGCAGCTTGGGAAAGAAGTAGCGGCGGAGGCAAGCACGCGAGATCTCCCTGGGCGGTTGCTGTTCAGCTGCCCGGCGAGTGCAGAGGTGTGCGAGCTAACTCCGTACAGGAGGACCACTCACCGAGCAGGGGAAGGGAGCCCCTTCTGTGAGTTGATCCTCTCATCCCCGGTTCCAGAGGGGTTCAGAGGGCCGGAGATGTCCCACTATACCGACAAAGATGACCCAATCCTGCACCTGCAGTGGTTCGAGGACATGGTCTCGATCCTTCCAATGACAGATGCCTTCTAGTGTCGGCTCTTTGCCACCACTCTGAAGGAGAAGGCGAGGGACTGGTTCCACCAGCTCCCCGTGGGTTCCATCTACGTCTTTGAGGACCTACGTAGGAGCTTTAGGCCGCGCTTCTCAACATCAAAGAAGAGGAAGAAGGATGCGGAGACGCAATTCAAGATCAAGCAAGGGTCGGGGGAGTCGTTAGCCCATTACGTGGACAGGTTCCAAGAAGAGGTCCTGCAATTCTAGGAGGTGCCAGGGTTCATCCTCCAGCTAGCCTTCATAGTGGGGTTGCGGGAGGGGTTCTTCAAAATGGACCTGAAGCGAAAGGTCGCTCTATCCTTCGAGGAGCTAATGGAGCGGGCGGCGGAAGAGATCGAGGGAGAGGCCGCCAACCCCGAGTTTGCAAAGAGGTTGGCGAGGCTGAGCGAGCCAGAGGCGAGGCGGCAGGAGGGCAGAAGAAGGGATGAGACAGAGGTCAGGGGCTTCGGGGGCAGCAGCGGGATTGGGGCTATCTGGTGCCCAATAACCGGCTGTCTTGGAGGCCCCAGGAGGGACCGGCGCGAGGTCAGGAAAGAGATCATCAGAGAAGGGAGAGGGGAGGGCCAATCATCCAGGATGGAGGCAAGGCCCCAGACACCCTCACCCCCCCTCGGGAGAAAACCCTGGCAGTGGGCCGAGGAAGAGGAGGAAGAGGAGGAAGAGGAAGAGGAGGAATAGGGGGCAGGGTGGCATTGCCCTATTGTGACTTCCACCAGAAGGAAGGTCACGTGACCGCCACCTGCCCAGATTTTCTTGAGATGAGGGGAAGGGGTCAACAACAACAGCAACCTGTGAGGATTGAGGAAGTGTTACCCGGAGAGGAAGAAGAGAGATGTGAAGATAGGACAGACGTAGTAGCCAGTGGGGGGATCAGAGTGATCCATGGTGGGGTGGGAATAGAAGCGACTCACAAGAGAAGCCTCCAGGCGATGTTCAGGAGGAGCGTCGCGTTGACCTCCCAAACCCCACCCCTTTCAGAGAAGCTCACCTTCTCGACAGGGGATATGCCAGACTTCGAAGACCCGTTCTGTGACGCCTTGGTGATCCAGACAGCAATCAAAAAATTCACAGTCTCCCGAATCTAGGTCAACAACGGGAGCTCCATGAATGTGATCTTCAAGAAAGCCTTTGACACGTTGGAAGTGGAAGCAAAAAGGGTGCAGGCCTCAGATGGACCCTTGTTTGGGTTTTCAGGGGAGAGGAAAGAGGTCGAGGGAGGAGTCGGCCTACATATGACGTTGGGAGAGGTCCCCAAGAACTGTCGGTGCATCATCATTGATGCTCCAAGCATCTACAATGCCATATTCGGACGCCCTCTCATCCGCACCTTCCGGTGCGTTCTCTCATCCTTCCATCAGTGCTTGAAGATCCACAGTGGAGGAGTCTAGTTCCGGATCCGAGGGGATGCAAAGGTGGTGAGGCAGTGTTATGTGATTGTCATCAACACCATCACCTGGATGGCAGAGGCTGAGAAGGTGGACAGAGAGATGAAGGGGCCAGAAGGAGAGAGGAAGGTGGGTGAAGGAGAAGGAGAGAGCAACATCCAGGAAGAAGAGATGGAGGTGGCTCAGGAGGAGCACGCCGAGCTAATGGAGGAGGAGGCTGCGGTAGAAGTGGAGACCCCGACTGGTGTATGGGAGGCAAGGGGCAGATGGGAAGATCCGGCCCGTCTTGAGGCGGCTGAAGAAGTGGTCGAGATGTATGTCACCACCCTGGAGGGGAGAGTGGAGAAGGTGAGGATCAGCGGGGGCCTTGGCCGGAGGACAGGAGGAGGATGCTGGAGTGCATCCAGAGGAGCGTGTATATCTTCGCATGGAGCACGGAGGACATGCTGGGCATTGATGCAGATGTGGTCTGCCGCCGACTCAACCTCGATCCAGGGGCCCGCCCCATCCGTTAGAAGAGTAGGGACATTGCCGACAAGATGGAGGGGCCGATCCGGGTGGAGGTGGACAAGCTTCTCAAAGAAGGTTTTGTATCATAGATCCAGTATCCAGGCTGGGTCTCCAATGTCATCATGGTAAAAAAGGGTGATGGCCGCTAGAGGATGTTGTTGGAACATAGTTTTCCGCATCCCTTTGATTTGAGAATAACAAACCCTACTTGTATTTGATCTTGTTTACCATTGAGTTTTTATCATGCAGGTTTGGACAGATATGACACCAGGTTGCTGCAACAATGGTCTGGCACTAACCACAAGCTGAAGGATTGAAAGTTGTCTAACGACAGGCGTTAGGCTTAACGCTGGGCGTTAGCGCTAGACGAAATACGTTCGACCAAATTTTCGTTCGATGAATTGGAAAGCTGCGTTCGACGAACTGAAAGCTGCGTTCGACGAACTGACGATCGACGAAATGAAACCGCTGAGAATGGAAGCTGCGTTCGACGAACTGAAAGCTGCGTTCGACGAACTAACGATCGATGAAATGAAACCACTGAGAACGGATGCTGCGTTCGACGAAATAAAAGCTGCGTTCGACGAACTAGCGATCGACAAAATGAAACCTCTGAGACGGAAGCTGTATTCGACGGACAGGAAACTGCGTTCGACGATCTGGCGTTCGACGAAACTGTGTTCGACGAAAGAAGAAGCCCGTTCGACGAAATGTGTTTGACGAAATTATCAGTTCGACAAATTGGCGTGCCAGCAGATTAAAGAAAGAAACTTAATGCAAGGCATTAATCTAAACGCTGGGTGCTATCCGGTCGACAATTTTGGCAAGGAGAAAGCAGCCGTGATTGCAGGAGGTACTTTAGGAATGATTTGCCCAACGCCCGCGTTAGCCTTAACGCTGGCGTTGATATTGCCTAAAATAATACATTTCATAAATTACAGAATCTCCTTCCTCTTCTGAAGATCTGAGCCATCAATATGTTACTATACATGGTTAAAGCTCGGCGTTAGCACCTAACGCCAGCGTTAGATCAAAGTCTATAAATCAGAGGATTTTGTCTTCTCCGATAACTGATTGTCAAGAGCCCTATTCCAGCACTTCAGAAACTTTGTGAGGGCAGTATTTCCAGAGAAACACATCTCCCACTCATATTTCAAAAGGAGGAATCAAAGGAGGCTTGGATCAACACGCTAACTCAACGTGAAGAACGCAGGCTTGGACTTCAATGATCTTCAGCGATTCTTTGGCGTTTCCTTCATATTACCTCATAGGGAGTTTTATATTTGTATTTTGTATTTGCCCTTTATTTCATCTTTGTAATCGGTTCGTGAATTCGCCTCGTGTTGGCGACTAGGTCTAGGTAGAACTTAGGGAGGAATTTGCCTCGTGTTGGCGACTGGGTCTAGGGAGTAGATCTAGGGTGTGCTCGAGGCCTTTTTGGGGATAGATTTGCTAGAGCGGCTTGAGGCCCTATCTGGGGAGAGATCGGCTAAAGCCAACCGGTTCGTGGGGATACGAGTCAGTATAGAAAACAAAAAGGGTTTTCATATTATTCGCTTCGATTTCTAGCGTCATTGAAATCAGATTTTGTAATCAATTTTATAAATGATAATCATGTCTTTTCTTGTTTAATAAAATTGATTTCATTTCTAATTTCATTATCTCTTTACTTTGGATTTAACATCGACCAAAATATCAAAAGTTTTTTAATAAAGTTTAAAGTTTTTAAAACCATATTCACCCCCCCCCCCTCTAAGGGCGCCTACAGATCCAACAGATGTGTATTGATTTTTCTCTTTTAAACAAAGCCTGCCCTAAGGATTGTTATCCTTTGCCTCGGATCGATGCACTGGTTGGCTCAGCCATCGGTTTTTCTGTAATGAGTTTTGTAGATGCTTTTTCAGGCTATCATCAAATCAGGATGCACCCCTCGGACATCAAGGATGTCTCTTTCATCATGAGGCAAGGGTGTTACTGTTAAATGATGATGCTGTTTGGGCTAAAAAATGCAGGGGCAACATACCAGAAGATGATGGACCGAGTTGTCCGAGAATAAAGGGGGAGGAACTTGGAGGTGTACGTAGATGATCTCATGGTGAAGGGCAAGGATGTGAGCTCCCACCTCCAGGACCTTGAAGAGACCTTTGCCACCCTGTGAAGATTCACGATGAGGTTGAATCCTTCAAAATGTATCTTCTAAGCCGGCAAGGGGAAATTTTTGGGTCACCTCCTTACCCCAGCAAGGGTGGAGCTTAACCCGAACAAAGTTAAAGCTATAATAGAGTTGGGATCACCACGAAATGCTAAAGAGGTCCAGCGCCTGACTGGGAAGCTCGCAGGGTTGAGTAGGTTTCTCTCTCGGGCTAGAGAGAAATGCTCCCCCTTCTTCAATGTGTTGCGAGGCAATCAGAAGTTCGAATAGATGATGGAATGCGAGGAGGCCTTCCAGGCCCTGAAGAACCAACTCACCAAGGCTCCGCTACTCCAAGGTCCTAAGGAGGAAGAGGATCTAGCCTTGTATCTCGGAGTCGAGGCTGAAGTCGTGAGCTCTATCTTGGTCCGGGAAGAGGGCAAGAAGAAGCTACCTATTTATTACGTAAGCAGTGTTCTGAATAAGGCAGAGATCCGATATCCGATTTTGGAGACTCTGGCCTTCGCCCTAGTGATCTCGGCACGGAAGCTCAAGCCGTACTTCCAGGCCCATTCAATCCAAGTAGCGACTGACCACCCCCTTCACAAAATCTTCGAGGGGGTAGAGCACTCGGGGAGACTCGCAAAGTGGTCGGTGGAGTTAAGTGAATTTGACATCACATTCATCCCTCGGTTATCGATGAAAGCTCAAGCGGTTGCAGATTTCATGGCAGACTATGTGGTCGAAATGGAAGAGGATCAAACCCTTTGTCACGTCCCGTGGAAGCTGTTGATCAACGGGGCATCAAGCAAGAATTCATTAGGAGGAGGGGTGGTGTTGGAAAGCCTCCATGGAGTAAAAATTGAACAAGCGGTAGTGATACATTCACCCTTCACCAACAACCAGGCGGAGTACGAGGCAGTGATCACCGGCCTACGTCTAGCCCAGGAGCTAGGGGTTCATGATGTGGAATTCCTCAATAATTCAATGGTGATAGCCTCACATATCAGGGGTGAGTTCGAGGCAAGGGAGCCCACACTCATGAGGTATGTGGCCAAAGTAAGGGGTCTCATTGGAGCACTCAAAACATTCTCCATCAGGCACATACCAGGGGAAGAAAGCGTCCTGGCAGATTGGCTGGCCAAGTCCAGCCCTCGGGCTGGAAGGACCTTGACAGATCTATTCTGCCCTTCGATTGAGGAAGGGGAGCTCATGGACATAAAGCAGCGGCCCTCGTGGAAGGACCCTTTCATGACATTCCTAACAATGGGCAAATTCCCGGAAGAGATTCCGGATCAAAGGTACTTTTGGTACAAGTCCTCCAACTACGTGCTTCATGAATGGGACTTGTATCGAAAGACTCTCTACGGACTCTTGGCATGATGCATCTCAGAAGAAGAGGTTCCGAGGGTGCTAGAAGAGATTCATTCCGGCAAGTGTGGTAGTCATTCGGGGAGCAGGACGTTGGAAGTAAGGATAATGAGGCAGGGGTACTTCTGGCCGACTCTGAGCAAGGACGCGGCGGAATTCTCCAAGAAATGCCAGAAGTGCCAGCTGTTCGCTCAGCTTCAACTTTTGCCAGCTCAGAGGATAAGGAGCATCATTACACCGTGTCCCTTCGCCATATGGGGAATGGATCTGGTAGGACCTTTCCCTCAGGCCAGTGGGCAAAGAAGATTTCCCCTGGTCATGATTGACTACTTCTTGAAGCGGTTGGAGTTCAAGGCTCTAGCCAAGGTCACCTCCCAGATAATCTGCAACTTCGTATGGGGGAGATCATCTGCCGACATGGGCTTCCGCAAGCCATAGTTACAGATAATTGACCTCAATTCGCCAACGAGAAGTTCATCAGCTTCTGTAGCTAGCTATGGATAGACCTCAGGTTCGCATCCGTCCATCACCCTATGAGCAACGGGCAGGTGGAGGCAGCAAATAAGATCATAGTAAACCTACTCAAAAAGAAGGTAGAGAACGTGAAGGGTAATCGGTTGGAGCAACTCCCATTTGTCATATGGGCTCTAAGGACTACCCCCAACAGCGCCACTAGTGAAACCCCCTTCAAGCTCTCTCATGGTTGCGAGGCCATCATTCTCATGGAATTTGAAGTCAAGATGCCGCGGGTAAGGTCCGCCTCAGATGGTGATGAGGAATGGAGAATAGTAAACAAGTAGGAGTTGTGGCTCTTCTTAGACCTGATCGAGGAGGTCCGAGATCTTGCCTCCATTCGCCAAGAAGAAGTCAAGCGGCAGATGACCAAATACTTTGACAAGCATGTCCAGATCAAGCAATTTGAGAAGGGAGACCTTGTGTTGAAAAAGGTCGACGCGGCCGGTAGGTCAGCCACAGTAGGAAAGCTCAATCCCAATTGGGATGGTCCCTATGTCGTAGAAGAAACCTTAAAGTCAGGAGGATATCGCCTCCAAAATGTGGAGGGCGAATCCATCGGTCATACGTGGAGTGGTGACGACTTGAAACGCTTCTATCCTTGAGTCCATATAATGAGAATATCTATGCTTTGTACTTTACCTTTCTTATGCATGCGTGGATTAATAACTTGTAAGATGATGATAGAAAGTTTTCAAAGGTTGGCCCCGAGCAGACCCGCTGACTACGCTCTCACCTAGCTGGCAGGGCCATAGGTTCACTCAATGGCAGGTTCTATGGTCTTTAAAGGTTGGCCCCGAGCAGACCCGCCGACCAGGCTCTCACCTAGCTGGCAGGGTCGTAGGCTCACTCGGTGGTAGGTTCTAAGGTCTTCAAAGGTTGGCCCCGAGAAGACCCGCTGACAAGGCTCTCACCTAGCTGGTAAATCCGTAGGCTCACTCGGTGGCAAGTTCTAAAGTCTTCAAAGGTTGGCCCTGAGCAAACCTACAGACCAGGCTCTCACCTAGCTGGCATGGTTGTAGGCTCACTCGGTGGCATGTTCTAAGGTCTTCAAAGATTGGCCCCAAGCATACCTGCTTACCAGGCTCTCACCTAGCTGGCAGGGCCATAGGCTCACTCGGTGGCAGGTTCTAAGGTCTTCAAAGGTTGGCCCCGAGCAGACCCGCTGACCAAGCTCTCACCTAGCTGGCAGGGTCGTAGGCTCACTCGGTGGCAGGTTCTAAGGTCTTCAAAGGTTGTCTCCGAGCAGACCCGCTGACCAGGCTCTCACCTAGCTGGCAGTGTCATAGGCTCACTTGGAGGCAGGTTCTAAGGTCTTCAAAGGTTGGACCCGAGCAGACCCGCTGACCAGGCTCTCACTTAGCTGGCAGGCCCGTAGGCTCACTCGGTGGCAGGTTCTAAGGTCTTCAAAGGTTGGCCCCGAACAGACCCGCTGACCAGGCTCTCACCTAGCTGGTAGGTCCGTAGGCTCACTCAGTGGCAGGTTCTAAGGTCTTTAAAGCTTGGCCCTGAGCATACCCGCTGACTAGGCTCTCACTTAGCTGGCATGGCCATAGGCTCACTCGGTGGCAGGTTCTAAGGTCTTCAAAGTTTGGCCCCGCGTAGACCCGCTGACCAGGCTCTCACCTAGCTGAAAGGGCCGTAGGCTCACTCGGTGGCACCCCATGGGTAAGATAAGGCAAGAAAGAGGGATCCAATGCGAAAAATTAACACAGTAAGTCTCAGCATAAGGTCAGCGAGTGATGCCCATCCTAAGGGATACTCGCCGGCGAATGATATCGATCAAGAAAGATATCCGCATGGAGAGTGCACAGCGGAAATGCTGGCCGGCCCAAGGGCTGCAAGAGGTTATCAAGGTCGAATGGGATCTCGGCACAGCAGTGCTCCCAACAGAAACCAGCAAAATCATCTGTCTTGAAAGGGTCGGGGCGAGTGCGAAAGGGCTGTAACCAGGTGGTGCTCCCGAGCGGCGAGAGCAGCTCGCTCACATCCTAAGGCTAAGGTCAGTCGACGCCAATGACGAACAGATGATGTGAGAGCACGCACGCAAAAGTGCAAAAGCAGGAAAAATAGCGTATGAACACGCGAGCTATCGCCTGATACCAACGAAGTGCACAAAAAAGGTATAAGACAAATGACGAGAGGAAAAAACCTTCCATTTCATTATAAAAAGGAATTACAAAAGAGTCCTCGCAAAGGAATTACAAAAGAGTCCTCGCACTACATCAAAAAGAAAAAAAGAAAGTGGGGATCTTTAGGGCACATCGGCCTCCTCGCTGGAATGCTCGTCACTTCCACCCGGAGATCGACGGTCGTAGAGCTCTCGTCCGAGGTCGGCGATATCTCCAAGAACGTCCAGTGGGGGGAAGAGCTCAGGAAGGACGTGATGAGCGAGAATCCTCTTGCCCTCTTCCTTCAGGAGCCCGGCCCTCCGCAGCACATCTAGTGTGTGCTTCATTTCTCCCTGGGCCGACCGCTACATCAACCCTTCGAACTCAGCATTGGAGTAAAGATGTCGGATTTCCCTCTCCACGGGATGTGGACACGCGGAGGCTTCTCGCATCCTCTTGTTCTCAGCCTCCATCTCTTTGTTTCGCTCTTCAAGAATGCGAGATCGCACGAGCAGGGCATCATAGTTGGCTATGTCCTGCAAGAGAAAAGTCAGTTAGTGTGGTGAAAGAAAGAGGGTTGAAAGCTTAGGTCTTGGTGCGAGAACGTGCTCACCTCTCATTCTGGGTGGCTAGCGAGAAGGTCCTACTCTGTGACAAGTTGCTTCTTGAGGCCCACGACCTCGGCGGTAGCAATGGAGCGGGTCTTCTTGACCTCCACCAGGTTCCGCCGAAGGGTCATGCCACGACAAGAAGACATATGAGTCCACTCGTGAGCGCGCATCATGTCTCGCACAGCCTCATGCGCGAGAGTCTGGGTAGACTCGGTGTCATAGATGGACGCGCCCTCGCGGTTGTAGAGCGCGTTGGAGAGACCATAGGCTTCGCCACTTGTGGTTTCCTTCTCCTTCCAGGATGGAAGGAGGGTGGAGAGGGAGACTCGGTTGGCCCGCTGGTCCCAGTGAATGAGAGGCTTGCAAGCCACATCTGCATACCTCTCACCGAGAGGAAAATTTCGTTGGCCCCTTGGCACCGGACCCGAGGAGGGCCCTGCTAGATGAACGGCGGGCTCAATCACTGAGTTCTCAGCCGCAGGCACGATCGTCGAGCGCTCGACCACGGGAGCACTCGAACCAGGGGTCTCATCCACGACCGTCTTTCCCTTCGACGCTGAAGTTTACGATCATTTGGCGGAAGAGTTAGGGGTCTCGCCGGGCTTCCTTTTCTGCTTCTGCCTGCTGGATTTCGCAGGATGTGGATCCTTGCGACAAGCCACAACAGCGGATTGTGCGAGAGCCAGGGGGTCGGTGGGAGCGACCTCCATGATCGCATTCGGCGGGTGGAGGGGAAGACTTCGAACTCTTGTTTCAAGAAGGTTGAGTTAGGGTGGGAGAGAAAGGAAAAGGAGCGAGAGCTAGAGTTGAAATATTCTAGCTTAACCTCTCCCGCAGAGACCAGTGGTAGCGAGTCGACGTGCTTCCGCAAAATCATGACATCCATCTCGTGCTTCAAGAAGAATGCGTGGAGATTGCCTTCATAACCCCGGAGCGCGGGAGGACGGAAGGTCGACTCGTCCTCCTGAAGAAGCACGAGAGGCACGTTACCAAATTTCCCAGTGACAAAGATGAACCTCTGAACACAGCCGTGGATCTTATTCGCCGTGCCTGTCACGGAGAGCGGGGACTGCCCATAGAAAAATGCCACTCCGCGGGTGGCCCTGAAGTTGAAGAGTTTGCGGAAGACTGGGAGCGAGAACTTGATCCCCTCCTCGCGCAGATAACAGGCGAATGCCACCAGCATTATGATGGAGTTGGGATTAAGTTGTGCGGGAATGACTCCAAAATAGCGCAGGGTCTGGCGCACCTCTCACCACAGTGGGAGGCAGAGCCCGACCTCGAAATGTTCGAGAGGGATGGCAAGGGTTTCGGGGCGAGAACTGGTTAATTCGATCGTGGTTCCCCGGGCGGCGTGCAACAAATCCCGGCAGAATGAAGTCAGTGATGGCCTTGGTAAAATCTTCTTCGGAGAAATCACAGGTCTCGAATTCCCGGTTGGTGAAAGCTTGGGCGCAGTTGGCCCTACCATTGGCCTCTTTCGGCATCGCTGAGAGGTGGGGAGGTCTCACGAGAATCTAGAGAGATGGGGGATTGCTATTGCGAGAGCAAGAAGGGAGAGATAAAGGGAAGCATAAAAAAGACGGTGGTTGGGCTAACTCTTTATAGAAAAAGAAAAAGAAAAGAGAGAAGGAAATTCCTTGCGCGCTGGGTGCAGATAGCGACCGCCCTGTCCTAGCGCCTCGGGATCCATGCTGACCCATCTATGCCCAGCCTCGGATGAAAGGCGGAAGAGGCGCGCGGGATCTCTCATGCGAATGCAATAAAAAGCATGGCATAAATAAAGAACATTCGCAAAGAAAGCATCCGCAGAAAGCACAAGATAATAAAAATTACAGGCAGAAATAGTTCGCGAGGCATGTAAGGTCTCGTCTTGAATCGATATGCAGAAGAAAACGAAATTACGAGCGTGCGGGAGAATACAGGGGGGGAGAGCCGGTAGGCTTAATATTGTACCCACTTCCATCGACCCCGGCCTCTCCTCCCTGTCCTCTGAGGTACACGCGGGTAATGATACGAACTCACCGCGGTGAGCTCTTGGTGGACCAGGCGCATTGTGTCCCTAGCCCATGCAATGTACCTCCTAGGCGAGGTCTCCTCGCACCCTCCCACCAGGCGCTCCATCTCCCCGATAAGATGTTTGTAATCGCTCTCAAAGGCACTTATTCGGCGCTCAAACGCCGCCCTTTGCTCCTCCTCCTGATTGGCCAGTTCCCGCCGCATCCAGATCATCTTGCCGAAAAGCTCTGTCATCTTCTCCTTCAGGCCCCTGGCATCTTCGTGGTTGTCAAGAAAATCTGAGATGTCCCAGGGAGAGGGCGGTGGTGAGATTTGCTCCTCATCCTCTTAAGGATCCGCCGGTGGGATCAGGCGATAGCCTGCGAGAGCAAAAGTTAGTTTTTCTCGGCCATACAAATCTTGAGTCTAATGTGAGGGAAACTAACCAGGTACGTAAGGTTCAATGGGCGATTGGCGAGAGGTCCCAGCCTGCCCTACGAATGGTTGACTGGGAGGGTGGAGCAATTTCACCTTCCTAGGACGATGGACCTGGTCGGCGACACCCATGGTGGTGCCCAAATCCGCGGCAGCAGAGGTGTTCTCGGGGGCTTTCTCCACTGAACGCTCCTGCTCTAGAGCTGGGGAGTTGCTGGTGGTCCCGAGGACATGGGACTTGCTCAAGGAAGGGGGTAATCCCGTGGTCCCAAAAGTGAGAGCTACAGAAATCCAGGGTCAGGAAAAAAGTGAAAGGTAAAAAGCAGGCGAGAAGGCAGTGAAGGTCATAATGGGCGCAGGCAGGATCTCGACAGGAGTGGTTTGTATGAAGGACTCCTAGGCCAGTGGATTGATCCCAAATGCAGGCGGGGGAGGATTGGCATTCGCCTGGTTGGTCTCAGGGACGCCTTTAGTTGCCTGCAGGTTCTGCGAGTGGTTAAAGTGGCTAAGATATCGCGTCATCAAGGTCAGCTCTAAAAGCGAGGTAGGTTGTGTTGGGAATCTTGCCCTCATGATTCCTGATTTGGAGAAGCCACCAATTCAAGAGAACTTCACTATGTATTTGATTATCCTCTTAGCTTTATCATTTCAGTATAAGATAAGTATAGGCAAAACAATAAAGAATGGTTGCGTCTGATGTCGTCGAAAAGGCTCAAGCATGTTGTCGACAATAGCAGACATATCGATGACAATAGCAGACACATCGTTAAGAATATGCAGAGCAAAACAAAATGATGATATCGTTGTGACATCTCACGACGATACCAGGATGACGAGACAAAGAAGAAGACTCAAAGATGTCGACAATATCGTCAAGAAGAAACCTTGTCATCGAAAAGGCTAAGTGAGACTGATAGCGATTGACATCGTCATAAAGAAGGCATGACGTCGAGAAGACTGAAGAAGGTCATTTGAAGACTAGCAGCTGCTGAAGTATAGTCTGTCTACATGAGTTCATTCATGTCGTCGACAAGATTAGGGGGGCTAAGGGACAGCGTGCAAACAAGGAGCTCTCGCCGATATCAGTTTGATGACTTCGTGTCGTCTTAAGCCCAAATGGAGAAGAGATTAGTGCAAGGCGTTGACAAAGTCCTGTCGTCGAGATATTATCCATGTCGTCGTAACAATGGAAATATCGTCGAGACAAATTCAAAAGTAGCCGAACGTGCTGTCAGCATTTAGTGCCGCCGCCTGATTGTCCAATTAGCGCATGCTCTTGAAGGATGGAAGTCTGACAGTAAAGGACATCATATGTGACCGTTATTGGCACATCTCAGTCCTATAAAAGGGAATAGTGGATGCCCTAAACCACTTTCGAACTTCTGGAACTTAAGAATATCTCCATAAATAATCTTGAATAGAACAGTAACGGCGAAGGAAAGAAAAAGCAAGAACGAAGAACAAGTCAATCATCATCCTTTGTTCTCTAAAGAATCAGTTCATATTTATCGACTGAAAAAAAGAAGACCCGTATAGAAGAAAGCCTGGGGAAGAATTGCGCTATCAAGTTTGATATCAAAAGCATCTTCTTCAAGTCAAGAAGCCAATCTCCATCCGGCAGAAGAAACAGTTTTCATTATTGTAATCTCGTATAAAGCTTGCGGGCCTAAAACTTGTAAGATCTGTTTTAGATCTGACTGTCAAGCTTGAGGGCTTGAGATATGTGAGGCTTGAGGGCTAGGGCAGAGGACTTGCGGGTGCAAATGTGTCGAGCTTGTGGTCTAGGGTGCAGTGAAGGGGCTTGCGGGCCTAGGTTGTAGGCAAGACTTGCGGGTATATGCTGTGTAGGGATTGAGGGCCTATGTGTCGAGCTTGAGGGCTCGGGTGCAGTGAAGGGGCTTGCGGGCCTAGGCTGTAGGGACTTGCGAGTCCGAGTTGTAAGTCTTGAGGGCCGGAGACATTGGCGGAGTTTGCCGAGCCTAGCACACTGCTGGATAGGCGCAGAGGGACAGAGGACTACTAAAGACACCCGGTCTTGAGGAACCTCTATACATCCTGTGTCGTCTGTGTGCTGAGACTTTTCGTGAATCTTCTGTGCATCGCTTACATTGAACTCACTCTTGCTAAATATTTCAAAGAAAGCGATAATCACCTACCCCCCCGGTGATTGTTTTATAACCAACAATTGGTATCAGAGGGAGGTTGATCAAAGAAAGCGACTTAACCGTCAGATCTAAATCGTAGAACAATCCAATATGGCTGGAGGGGATCAACATCGAGAGATGAGAGCCATGAAACTCCCAATCTGCACTAAGGAGAAATTTCTGATCTAGAAGGAAAGAGTAAGGTTGTTCATGGAGGCGGCTGATCCAAGAATTTATATAACTATTCAAGAGGGCCCCTTTATTCCCGTGATAGCATCCACTATTGATCCAACAAGGATGGTGGCAAAGAAGTATGCAGACATGACCAAGGATGAACTGACCTTGGCAAGTCTGGATAAAAGGGCACATAATGTAATTGTAAGTGCCATTGATGACCCAACCCTCTAGAGTCTCATTCACTGCAAGAGGGCCAAGGAGATGTGGGACTCACTGATTGTCTACATGGAAGGCACTGATGAGGTAAAGGATAATACAAAATCCCTCCTCAATCAGGAGTATGAAGCCTTCAAGCAAGGCAACACTGAAACCATCTCAAGTTGTTATGAGAGGTTTTCAAAATTGTTAATGGGCTGAAGAACTATGGCAGAGAATTTCAAACTCTAACCTAAATGATAAGTTCCTTAGATTTCTCTCTACGGAATGGGATATAAAGATTTGTGCCATCAGAGAGATGGGTCAATTGGGCATCTTGGAGCCCAAGAATCTGTACGGAAAACTACTATCCCATGAACTTCGGCTCAATACCAGGAAGGATGAAGAGGAGAGCTCAAAAGGGATCTCTAGAGAATGATCTGTGGCTCTCAAGGCTGAGAGAACAAGGAGATCCAAGGATAAGACTCTCTCCTATCAGAACATATCAGAGAGCAGTGAAGAGTATGACTCCAGCACATCAGACTCTAACGATACTGACAAAGAGATGGTCCTTCTCTCTAAGCAGTTCAAGAAACTGATAACCAGAAGAAGAAGAGACCACTACAGACCCACCTCCTCAAGCTCAAGAAGATCTGATCAACATGACATGTCTAAATCCTCAAGGGAGGATAGGTATAAATCAAAACCTGGTAAATCTAATTTTGCTAACATTATTTGTTACTCCTGTCATAAGACAGGTCACATACCTGCTGATTGCTCTTCTAAGAGAAGGGAATCAAGGAATTATGATGACAAAAGATGGTCAAGGGACAAGATGAAATATGAAAGAGGATTTATAGCAAAGAAAATCAGAACACTAAGTGATTCTGATTCAAGCTCCTCAGATGCTGAGAAAGAAGCATTGATAGGGCTCATGGCCATAAAAGAAGATAACCAGGATGACATCTCTCCTGGGAAGGTAATTGTCAAAGCCCGTCCATCTGTCTCTGATTTTGAATTAGTAAAAGACTTTATGCATGATGATGATAGTGTGTCTGCAGCCAATAGCACAACCTCAAGATCTCGATATGATGTTGAATTTGACCTGATAAAACAGTATAAGGCTTTGTGGAAAGCCTTCAAGAACTACAAGAAACTCCTCAAAGTGCGGACGAAGGAGTTAGATTCCTTGAAGGCTGTACAGTTAGAGCTCAAGGAAACAACTTAAAAGCTGGCTGCCATGAGCAAAGAAGTGGACAGATTCAAGGAAGCCACAAGGCTTAAGAATGCTGAATTAGGTAAGAAGAACAAGGTCATAAAGGACCTAGAAGAGATGCTGCTGGCTGAGAAGAAACTTGCTACGAGCTTCTCTATGCCCAAGACAGTCTTACCTATCATTGATACCTTCTCTGGATCATTTAGAGTTGGTATAGGATTCAATCAGGAGACTGTCATGGACAAGGGTTCTGAAGCTCAATCTTCTTCTAAGAAGATACTTGCATCAGGTCCCTCTGGCCATGGACCTACAGCAATAGCACTGAAAAGTAAGGGAAAGGCAGCCTCCTCCAGGCCTATTCCCAAGAAGGTGGACCAACAGGTGATGAGACACAATTCTCCCACCTATAAGGCTCACCCAAGACCTGCTAAGTAAAGTGTCCTCCTTCCTACTAACCAACAATCTCATCCAACTCAACTGGTGAGGCAGAAGGGAAGGTACAACAAGTATGAATGCTGGTGTTGTGGGAAAGCAGGCAACTTTGCCCTGGATTGTTGGTTCAATCCAACAAGGCCAAATGAAAAGAGAGGGCAGAACCCTCAGTGGTGCGACATACCAGTTCATTCTCCTAACAGGAACCAAGGACCCAATCTAATTTGGGTGCCTAAGGGGAACTAATTTTTCTTGCAGATATATCCAAATACCAGCCAGTCTCCAATCTAGTATTTGGATAGTGGGTGCTCCAGACATATGACTGGAGTCAAAAAGTATCTAGAAAGCTTCATCCCTGTGGATAATGGACCAACAGTAATCTTTGGAGGTTCAGAAAAGGGAATGACTAAAGGCTATAGTAACATTTCTAACGGCCTAGTTACCATCACTAAAGTTGCTTATGTTGAGGGACTGAAACATAATCTCATAAGCATAAGTCAACTCTATGATCTAGGTTTTATAATCACGTTCCACTAGGATAAGTGCCTGATCAAGAAGTCCTTAGAATCTGAGGCTGTCTTGACTGGCACTAGGAGTGGCAATATTTATTGCTTAAATTTTCTTAATGCAAATTCTTCCATGCATGTGTTTCTTGTAGCCAATGATATAGAGGCTCTATGTGTTCAATGGCACAAGAGACTTGCACACATAAACTATAATACCATAAGCAAGATTTTCTCACAAGACTTGGTCAGAAATGGACCTAATATCAAATGCATCAAGGAAGGTCTTTGTCAAGACTGCCAACTTGGAAAGCAGACAAGGACCAGTTTTAAAAGCATAACTGACAAAGATTCCTTCATATGCCTATTTTTACTGCACATGGAGGAAAGGCCTACACTCTTGTGGTAGTTGATGATTACTCAAAGTTCACTTGGGTATTCTTCCTTAAAAATAAGCCGGACACCTGGAATCTTTGAAGAATTTTGTCAGGTAGATCCAGAATGAGATGGACTATACTGTGGTCAAACTCAGAAGTGATCATGGTACAGAATTTCAGTCCGGACCCATGACAGAATTCTGCCAAGAATTGGGTATCTCTCAAGAATTTTCCTCTCCTAGGACTCCTCACAAAAATGGGGTTGCTGAAAGGAAAAACAGAACCATGATAGAGGCAAGTAGGACAATGTTTAGTGATTCCCCCCTTCCAGAATGCTTCTGGGCAGAGTCTGTGAACACGGCTTATCATGTGATCAATAGGGCCTGCATCATCAAAGACCACAAGAAGACTCCCTATGAGCTATGTAAGGCAGAAAACCTACCTTATCCTATTTTAGGTTCTTTGGAAGTAAATGCTATGTACTAAATAATGGAAAGGTTAGGCTAACCAAGTTTGCTGAAAAACGCAGTGAGGGTATTCTTATTGGCTACAGCTCCCATAGCAAGGCTTACAGGGTGTACAACATCAATACCCAAGTAGTGGAAGAATCTGTACATGTTGTATTTGATGAGACCAGCCTTATTCATAAGGGTTGGTCTAGCTCTTCAGCGAATGCAGGCACAATAAAGAATATTGAGAAACTATCCATTAAAGAGAATGCTGATACCTCAACCAATGTTAATGATAAGTCAGCAACAGTTGAAATCACAGAAGAGACCATAGAAGCTTCCGATACAGAAGAGGCAATGCAGCCTAAAGAACCTGTCAATGAAGGAATTCCCAGAATATTGCCAATTGCCTTCAGACAAATGAGAGATCATCCTCAAGAGCAAATAATAGGAGATGTCAACCAAGGTGTACTAATAAGGAGCAGAGCTGCAAATGAAGCATTGTATCTGAGTTTTCTCTCTCAAATAGAACCCAAGAAATTTGAGAAAGCTAATAAGGATCCATTCTGGATTGCTGCAATTCAAGAGGAGCTAAGTCAATTTAAAAGATACAATGTATGGAAGTTGGTTCTGAGACCCCTAGGACAAAATATCATAGGAACTAAGTGGGTCTACAGAAATAAATTGGATGAGAATGGAATAATCACAAAGAATAATGCAAGACAGGTGGCAAAGGGATATAGACAGGAAGAAGGGATTGACCATGATCAAACCTTTGCCCCTGTAGCCAGACTAGAAGCCATCAGACTATTCCTTGCCTATGCTACCAACCAAGGATTTAAAGTCTATCAGATGGATGTGAAGTCAGCTTTCTTAAATTGTGATCTCAAGGAGGAAGTCTATGTAGATCAGCCTTCAAGGTTTGTTTATTCAACTCATCCTAACTATGTATATTTTCTTAAGATTGCTTTATATGGCTTGAAGCAGTCACAAGAGCCTGGTATGAGACTCTATCCAGCTTTCTCATTGAGAATAATTCTCAAGGGGGAAGATTGATAAGACATTGTTCCTAAGGGAAGTTAAGGGAATGATTTTGCTAGTGCAGATCTATGTAGACGATATTATCTTTGGTTCTATAGACAACAATCTCTACAAAAGGTTTGCCAGATTGATGCAGGGAAAGTTTGAGATGAGCAGCATGGGTGAGCTCAAATTCTTCCTAGGTCTCCAAGTGAAACATTATGAAGATGGCATATTCATCTCTCAGACCAAGTTCACTAGAGAGCTAGTAAAGAAGATTGGATTGGAGAGTGCTTCCTTTATGAAGACTCCAATGGGAACCAATGTGTCTCTGGAAAAGGATGAGAAGGGAATACCCTTTGATGAAACCAAGTACAGATGCATGATTGGATCTTTACTTTACCTAACTGCAAGTAGGCATGTCATAATGTTTGCAACATGTATTTGTGCTAGATATCAGGTGAACCCCAAGGAATCTCATCATGTCTCTGTAAAGAGAATTATAAGGTACCTAAAGGGTACATCATATCATGGCCTATGGTACCCTAGGAAACATGGGTATGAAATGACAGGCTACTCAGATGCAGATTATGCAGAATGTAAAGAAGATAGAAAAAGTACCTCGGGAACATGCCAGTTCTATGGAGGAAGACTGATCTCTTGGAGCAGTAAGAAGCAGACAAGTGTAGCAATCTCCATAGCTGAATCAGAATACATCTCTGCTGGGAGCTGCTGTGCTCAACTGCTATGGAACCAGCATCAGCTTGCAGACTACAATCTAAAGATGACCAAAACACCCCTCTTTTGTGACTCTTCCAGTGCAATCTTAATTGCTAAGAACCCTGTCTCACATAGCAGGACTAAGCACATTGAGATCAGTGTGGAGAATGAAGATATCATCCTTGAGTTTGTTCCCACAGACAAACAAGTGGTTGATATATTCACAAAGCCCCTAGATGAATTTAATTTTAACTTCTTCAAATTCCAATTGGGAACGTTAAACTTAGAATAAAAACTTCCACTTACTACTCACTAATCTCCCTATATATAACTATAAGAAGAACTTGCAGGACTAGTACTGAAGCAACCTGGTCATAAAAGGCATATACTATAAAAGTCAGAAAGGGAGAGAGAAGAATATCCTGAGTAGAAAAGATACAATGTATCACATCAAGGGGGAGAATCACATCAAGGGGGAGTATATATCAAGGGGGAGCAGCCAGCTCAAGAAGATGCAAAAGCTGAGGAAGTGGTAAGTATGTTAAACCTCCAATGTATAAACTCACATCTTAAGGGTCAGTGCAAGTAATCTTGAATTGGGATTCTAACCTCTTCAAATAGGGGTAGATTGTTGGGAATCTTGCCCTCATGATTCCTTATTTGGAGAAGTCACCAATTCAAGAGAACTTCACTGTGTATTTGATTATCCTCTTAGCTTTATCATTTCAGTATAAGATAAGTATAGGCAAAACAAAGAAGAATGGTTGCATCTGATGTCGTCGAAAAGGCTCAAGCATGTCGTCGACAACAACAGATATATCGTCGACAATAGCAGAAACATCGTCAAAAATATGCAGAGCAAAACAAAATGATGAAATCGTTGTGACATCTCACGACGATACCAGGATGACGAGACAAAGAAGAAGACTCAAATATGTCGACAATATCGTCAAGAAGAAACCTTGTCATCGAAAAGGCTAAGTGAGACTGATAGCGATTGACATCGTCATAAAGAAGGCATGACCTCGAGAAGACTAAAGAAGGTCATTTGAAGACTAGCAGCTGCTGAAGTATAGTCTGTCGACATGAGGTCATTCATATCGTCGACAAGATTATGGGGCCTAAGGGACAACGTGCAAACAAGGAGCTCTCGCCGATATCAGTTTGATGACTTTGTGTCGTCTTATGCTCAAATGGAGAAGTGATGTCTAGTATCATCGAGATATCACTATCTGATGAAGAATTGAAGAAGAGACTAGTGCAAGGCGTCGACAAAGTCCTGTCGTTGAGATATTATCCATGTCGTCGTAACAATGGAAATATCGTCGAGACAAATTCAAAAGTAGCCGGACGCGCTGTCAGTATTTAATGCCGCCGCCTGATTGTCCAATCATATGTGACCGTTATGCGGCACATCTCAGTCCTATAAAAGGGAATAGTGGATGCCCTAAACCACTCTCGAACTTCTGGAACTTAAGAATATCTCCATAAACAATCATGAATAGAACAGTAACGGCGGAGGAAAGAAAAGGTAAGAACGGAGAACAAGTCAATCATCATCCTCTGTTCTCTAAAGAATCAGTTCAGATTTATCGAATGAAAAAGAGAAGTTCCATATAGAAGAAAGCATGGAGAAGATTTGTGCTATCAAGTCTGATATCAAAAGCATCTTCTTCAAGTCAAGAATCCAATCTCCATCCGGCAGAAGAAATAGTTTTCATTACTGTAATCTCGTGTAAGGATTGCAGGCCTAAAACTTGTAAGATCTGTTTTAGATCTTAGTGTCAAGCTTGAGGGATTGAGATCTGTGAGGCTTGAGGGCTAGGGCAGAGGAATTGCAGGTCCAAACGTGTCGAGCTTGCGGGCTCGGGTGCAGTGAAAGGGCTTGCGGGCCTAGGCTATAGGCAAGACTTGCGCGTCTGTGTTGTGTAGGTCTTGAGGGCTTGTGTGTCGAGCTTTAGGGCTCGGGTGAAGTGAAGGGGCTTGTGGGCCTAGGCTGTTGGGACTTGCGGGTCTGAGTTGTAAGACTTGAGGACCGGAGATGTTGGCGGAGTTTGCCGAGCCTAGCACACTACTGGGTAGGCGTAGAGGGACAGCGGACTAATCAAGACACCTGGTCATGAGGAACCTCTATACATCCTGTGTCATCTGTGTGCTGAGACTTCTCGTGAATCTTTTGTGCATTGCTTACATTGAAATCAGTCTTGCGAAATATTTCAAAGAAAGAGATAATCACCTAACCCCCCCCCCCCCCCCCCCCCCCCCCCCCCCCCCCCCCCCCCCCCCCCCCCCCCTCGGTGATTGTTCTATAACCAACATGTTTGGTATTGTATCCACAATAACCTTGATTTGTGGGAAGTCACCCTTGAACCAAGATTGAATTGCTAGTGTATTTGATATGTCTTTATAGTATTATTCTTGCAGGTTCATATTGCTAAGTTTAGACCAATGTCAGGTCACAGTGGGTCAATAAGCTCAGTTTCATACAATGTAATTCCTCATTGTGTGGAACATGGTGTTGACTCATGTGTGATCTCTCTATTGGGATACACTTCATTATCAAGACTAATAAAGCTCATGGTTTGGAGGTGCAGTTGGTGTCCAAGAGAAGAAGAAATAATTTTTCCTAAGTATTTTTTCGTTCGATGAATTTTTGTGAGTTCGTCGAGCTCCGTTCGACGAACTGAAGTTGTTTCGTCGAGCGCCATTCGATGGACAGATTCACCAAAGTTCCAAGAAGTTGTTTCGTCGATCGCTATTTTTTTGAAGCTGAAGTGGTTTCCTCGATCACCGTTCAATGAGCTCCTTTTGACGAACTGAAGTTGTTTCGTCGACCGCTGTTTTTCTGAAAGTTAAAGTGGTTTCGTTGATCGCCATTCATCGAGCTCCGTTCGACGAATTGAAGAAGTTTTGCAGATCTCTGTTTTACTGAAATTGAAGTAAGTTTCGTTGATCGCCGTTCGTCGATTGCCGTTCGACGAACTGAAGTGATTTCTTCGAGCTCAGTTCGACGAATTTTTCTCGCCCGACGAATTTGCTTTGCGCTGTTTTGTTTCTCAATTTCCTTTCTCAAGAAATCCTTTTCAATTCTTTATTTCAAGTTTCTAAAGGTTCTCGGCAAGACATGAGTTTCTCGAGAAATCAAAACATTCTCTCAAGAAATATGTTTGTCTTTCGGAAAATCTTTCTCGTCTGCCAGTGAAGTTGTTCTAAAGGTTGTTTTTCCTGAAAAGCCATTTGTTCTCGCGAAGTCCTTCCATCTCTCGAGAAATCCTTTATCTCTCGAGAAGTTTTTCTCCATCTCCGAAAAATCCTTCTATGTCTTCTATCAGGTAGAAGCTGTAATTTCTCGAGAAGCTTTGTATTTCTCGAGAAGCGTTGATTTCTTTCTTTAAGTGATTTTCTGTCCGTTTGTCGGGACGTTAATTCTTTCTGTCTAATGTGACGGCTCTTCTGATTTCGTTTAAGGTTAATCCTTCGTTATTTCATACCGTTAAGACTATAGCTTTATAAGGCTCTCGTTTAAGGATTAATCATTGATTATCATTCATTATTATCATTAACCCTAATTCTCTATTCGATCCAAGAAGAATGAGAAAGTGCCGCCTCCTGTTGCCAATGCTGGAGATCGATTTACTGTTCTAAATCAATTGTCTCCAGTGGAAGAAAAGGTTCAATTGATCATTGCTCCATCCTCTACTGTATCTATTGGATCAAGTTGAATCGAAGAAGGTCAGATCTGAGTTATTTACAATTCTTCCTCATCGACATCAAGTCAAAGCTATTCAAGTCTCGAGAAGGAAGAAGATCTCTCAGGGTTTTTCAGATCTGTTTATGTATTGATAAGTATTGTATCAATCTCAATTCACATTTGATTGTAGGAGAATTTTTCTCCGAGTTGTAGGAGAGGTTTGTCTCCGTGTGTTAGGACAGGTTTATCTCCGAGTTGTAAGAGAGGTTTTCTCTGACTTTGTAGGAGATTTGTCTCCGAGATTGTAGGATCATTCTTGATCCGAGTTATAGTGAAGTAGTCAAGTTTAGCTGTGGTGCTAGATTGGCAAGGCCGGCAAGTGGAGTACCTAAGAACGGGGAACCTATATAAATTTATTGTGTCGTCTATGATTGTGATTTGCTTTCTGTGCGTTCTATTTTATCAAGTTTCAATTCTGCAAAAGACGCAGTTATCACCTATTCACCCCCATCTAGGTGATTTAGGTTGGCAACTAGATATTACAATTGGTATTAGAGGGTCGCTGTTCATTTTTAGGTTAACACCTTGAACATGATCTATCCATTCTAGTTGCTAGTAAATCATGGAAAGAAGCAAGGAGTCCTCATTGAAGCTGCCAATCTGCTCAAAGGCTAACTTTCCTATGTGGAAGGAATGAGTTAGATTTTACATGGAAGCCACAGATCCGGGAATATTTCAAGTTGTAGAAGAAGGCCCTCATGTGCCTTTGACTGCCTCTACAATTGACCCTACTGTTCAGGTGCCGAAGAAAATGATGGATTTAACCAAGGATGAAATACCCCTCATTGCCTTAGATAAAAAGGCGAAGAACATAATTGCCGGTGCAGTGGATGACTCAATGCTTCAGAACTTGATCCACTGCAAATCTGCTAATGAGATGTGGACATCCTTAATTGTTCTCATGGAAGGTACCGAAGAGGTAAGGGATGATAGAAGATGTCTACTCAAACAAGAGTATGAGGCCTTCAAGTAGAGTAAGAAGGAGTGCATCGCCGATGCTTATGAAAGATTCTTCAAAATTGTAAACGGCCTAAGAAACTATGGTCGGGAATTCACAAACGGTGAACTAAATGATAAGTTCCTGAGATCCTTGACGAAATAATGGGATAGCAAGATCATTGCCATTAGGGAGTTTGGAAAACTGCCAAATATTGATCCACAGAACCTGTTTGGGAAGCTATTATCCCATGAGCTGCCGATGAATATCCGCAAAATAGAAGAAAATGGGAACCTGACTTCTAGCAAGGAAAGAACCTTGGCTCTGAAGGCGAAAAGCTCCAGGAAAAGCAGAACTGTGTCTCCAATTAGGGCACAAGAGTCTTATGAAGAAGAAGAATCAAAAGCAGGCTCCTCCTGCTCAGAAATGTCAGATGGGGAATTTTCTCTAATCTCCCGTCAGTTCAAGAAGCTGCTAAACAAGAGAAGGATTATGAAGAACAAACATTCATCTTCTGACTATAGACATTCTCGTCGTGATGGAGATCATCACAAGAAGGGCTCAGGCAACCATGAGAGGTATAAGTCTAAATCGAACAAACACGTTTCTTCTGACCTTATTTGTTATTGCTGTAATAAGCCAGGGCATATGATCGCTGAATGCCCTTACAAAAAGAAAGAAGGTGGAAAGAAAGAAGACAAGAAATCCACCCATGAAAAAAAGAAAAATGAAAGAAACTTCGTCGCCAAAAAGTCCAAAGCACTCAGCGATAGTGACACAGAGAAGTCAAGTGATGACGAAGAAGCCTACTTTGGTCTAATGACAATGACTAACGATGAAGAAGAACCTCCATACAAAGGGAAGGTAAATGCTCACACTATTTTATCTGATTCAGATTATGCCTCACCTGAGCAAAAGGATTACCTCTCAGATGATGACTCAGAACTCATGACCCAATATACTGAATTGCTTAAAGCCTTTGACAAATGCCGAAAGATTTTTAAAATCCAGGCCAAGGAGATTTTGTCTCTCAAGCAAGTGGAATCTAATCTTAGAGAAGAAGTTGCACAACTTACATCTCTCAGAGAAGAAATCCAAAATCTGACAGACAAAGTCAAAATCTCAGATGAGCTCCTTGCCTTGAGAGAGGAAAGTATCAAAGAGTTGGAAGAACAACTAGTCGCTGAGAAGAGGCTAGTTGAAATGTTTTCTCAACCGAAAACTGTTCTACCAATCATTGATAGATTCTCCGCTAAAGCAAGTGGAAGTGGATTAGGTCATGTGGTTGAATCTAGTAAATCTTCTAAAAGCATACCAGCCAAGAAGAAAGTAAGAGTGCTAAGAAAGCTAGCACCGAAGAGAAAGGGAAAGCCCATCAAGATCAAGTGGCATTTAAGAAAGTTATCTTTCCTACAAATGTCTATGATCTGGAAAGCTCCTATGGTCATTTGACTAGACCAATTGTTTCTGGGCCTGTCAATGACTACAAGGGGTGGACTCGTCCCCGAAACTTTGGTGCAAGTGATTTCAATGCACCCTATGAGGAAATTAATCTGAAAAGTTATGGTCAATTTGTTCATGGACCTAGTTCTAAGAGACCACCAATAGTGAAGGTTGTTGCACCTAAGCCAATGGAGACAGTTCAACCATGTGTGTGCTGTACTCATAAAGCATCCTCTTCTAGAAAAATTTCCCCTGCTAAAACTAACGTTCAAAAAGTGAAGCAGGAGAATTCTAAGAGAAGGTACAACAGGTTTGACTATTGGTGTTGCGGCAAGATTGGTCACTTTGTCGTAGATTGATGGTTCAATTCAACTTATTTCAAGAGACCACAAGTAAACATTACAAGAAAGACCACTCGCAATGTTAACGTTCTTCGTGGGGCTCAACTAACAAGGGACCAAGGACCCAAATTTGTTTGGGCTCCTAAGGCAAAATAATTTGTTTTTGCAGGTATGTCCAAAGGCCAACAGAAATCCTATCTGGTATTTGTACAATGGTTGTTCTCAACATATGACCGGAACTAGAAGTCTTTTACAGAACTATATTCCAGTTGAGAGCGGTCCAAAAATATTTTTGGCGGATCCGACAAAGGAATAACAAAAGGCTACGGTATGATCACTAATAGTTATGTATCCTTTTCAGATGTGCTTATGTGGAAGGATTAGAACATAATCTGATAAGCATAAGTCAACTCTGTGATAAAGGATACACAATTGATTTTTGTAAAGATAAGTGTTTGATAAAGTCGGCAGAAAATTCTGAAACGATTTTATCAGGCACTCGTTGTAGAAATATTTTCTGTTTGAATTTTCTTTGTTTATCATCTTCTACACCAGTGTGCTTTTTTAGCAAAAGATAGTGACTCTCTTGTTGACCAATGACACAAGAGATTATCACATATTAATTTCAAAATGATAAATAAATTGTTTTCTTAAAACTTTGTGCGTGATGCCCCAAATGTTAAGTGCATTAAAGATAGACCTTGTCATGCATGTGGAAAAGGCAAGAAAACAAGAGCTCCCTTTAAGAGCATTATTGGCAAAGACTCTACCAGGTGTTTATACCTGCTTCATATGGATCTGTTTGGTCCTTTGCAAATTAGAAGTTTAGGAGGAAAGTCTTACACATTGGTTATTGTAGATGATTACTCATGTTTTGCATGGGTATTCTTTCTAAAACACAAGTCAGATACCTTTGATATTTTCACTAGATTTGTCAAGCAAATTCAGAACGAATTAGATTGTTCGGTGGCCAAAATCAGGAGTGACCATGGAACAGAATTTGAATCTGGAGCTGAAACGCCCCTGATTTTTCTTAATTATTTACGTGGCCGCTGTGACGTAATTTTGGCGTTTGGGCGTTACGTCAGGTCGTCAGGTTTAGTTTTGGGCCATAGCCTAGTTAAAGTGTATAATTTGGATCGAGCGTGTGAGAGTTCACGTAGTTTCGAGTTATGGGAAATTATTTATGTAATTATTGCATTCATTATAATTCCCTGGCTCCGTGTTCGGCGATCTGAAGAGGAGCTGCGTTCGATGAACGACAGAGGGGCCGCATTCGACGAACGGCAGAGGAGCTGCGTTCGACGAATGGCAGTGGCTATGCGTTGGACGAACGGTAGGGGGCTGTATTTGACGAACGGCAGAGGGGCTGCGTTCGACGAACGACAGAGGAGATACATTCGACGAACGGCAGTGGCTCTGTGTTCGTCGAATGGTAGTGGCTCTGTGTTTGACGAATGGCAGAGGGGCTGCGTTCAATGAACTGCAGGCTGGCTGAGTTAGACCAACTCCTGGAGGCTTAATATAAATACTTTAAGCTTAGGTTTTATCTTTTCTTCTCCTTCCCCTTTCGACCGACCTAGAGTTTTGTCAGGCGAAAGAGCAAGAGCGGCGTGTCGTGGAGCTTCCAGTCGGCAATTTGAGGGCTGTAGTGGTCGGAATCGCGTTTGGAGAGTAGATTTGGAAAGCTCTCGGCGGGATCTTTGTTCTAGTGGTAAGCTTTTCCCGTTTCGTGGAATTTTTCGAGTTATGGTTGTGACCTAATTCCTCTTTTCGACCCAAAAGGTTTTAGGATTTTGTACTCGAGTGAGTTCTTGGCCGATCCATAACTTTTGGATCGGAGATCTTCGAGTTTGCAAGGTTTAAGGAAAGTGGCTTTCTCTTCCTTCTTTCTTATTTCTTGAAGCACAGTTTTTCCTTGTTTATGGGTTCTTGCTATGCTTTTGGCATGTATTTTGAGTGTTTTCTTGATAGCTAACAACTCCCCCTTCTGTCTTGATTCTCCCCTATGTATCTGAAGTTTTCCCCGGAGAAACTGTGTTGGCCTAGAATATTTTTCCTACTGTTTGTTGAGTTTCTCGAGGAATGCTAGTATATCCCCTTGATTTCTCGAGAAGCTTTTGATCTTAGCACTTGATTTCTCGAGAAATGTATGATCTTAGACTTTGATTTCTCGAGAAATGTTTGTTCCTAGCCTTGGATTTCTCGAGAACCTCATGTTCTCTGTCCTTGATTTCTCGAGAAATCATGTTCTCTGATTTGGATTTCTCGAGAACTTCTGGTTCTCTGCCTTTGATTTCTCGGGAACTTCTTGATCTCTGTCCTGGATTTCTCGAGAAATCCCAATCTCATCTCCTTTCTGTTCTCGAGAAGTCCTTGGCTTGAACATGCACCTTCTCGAGAACACCCCAGCTCTTCCCCTCTGATTCTCGAGCAATGCCCAGGTCTATCCTCTAGTTCTCGAGAAATGCCTTGACTGCTCTTCCAATTTCTTGAGAAATGCCCTGGTTGCTACCCTTGCTTTTGCCGTTTCCCATACTTTAATTCACTCGTGCTTGTTTCCTTATGCCTATGTAATTGTGTGCGGACCCCGAACTCATATGAATCGTCTTGAGTGGTGTTTGCTTCATATTGACCCTATCCTTGGGGTGTCCTGGTGATTGTTTCTCGGGCTTCGTCCCATGCCATAATTAAAGGAATTAATTAATAATACCATTGCGTTTGTCCTTGCACGATGGGTCGTGTTTTGGGGGGGGGGGGGGGGGGGGGGGCAGTGGGGAGTGTTGTAGCCTTGCACGGTGGCCATTTTAATGGTGAACCGCAGGCTTGGCATGTGGTCCCGTGGGCCATGTTTGGGTGGTTGGGGATAGAAACCCCCACCCATTTTTTTGGCTTTGGGTGGCAGTGGATAAAGGACCGCCCCCATTTAATTTGAGCTAATCAGTCTCTTTAAATAAATTTAACAAGATAAATGTACTTTGCTTGTTCCTCTTTATGGTATTTGGTGCACTTCGTGCTTTGCTTAGTTCTTTGTTTGGAGCTTCTCTTTCGGTAAATCTGGCTTGGGTTGGCACCCCTTATGCCTTATTTACTTTTCTTCTTGTTTTTCTGCCACTTGTAATTCCCTTGCTGAGGCGTTCTTTGTTTTATTGAATGCCTCAGGTTCAGAGCCTTAGCTATTAGTGGCGTTGCCCAGAGTCTCCGGGAGTTTTAAGTTGCTATTTTACCCCGCTGCTGCAAGGTAGTTGTGGTTAGTTTCTTCTTGTGTTCAGACATGCTTGTGGAGCCAACGGGTTAGTGTCAGATTGTTGACGCCCGTTGTGCCCTTTTGATACTTTATAGCTTACTTGCCAGTTAAATGCTAGTACTTTTTAGATCTTGAGTATCTTGCTCTCTGGGAATGATTTATGACTAGGTGCATTATAGTTATAAAATGGTTTTTCATTCATCCTCATTGCATTCTTTTTGACAGAAATCCTTATCTTTAAAGTCGCCTAAAGATATTTTCTATACTTATACTACGCCTAGATATGTGCATATCATTTACTTTATGTCCTATCATCACGTGCATGTAGGACCTTAAGTGAACTAAATCAAGTATTTTCCGCTGCAATTACATATATTTTCTCAGTGGACTAGTTGATCCACGAACTGATAGACACAATTCTTACCCCAATCCCTCATAAATGATTTCAAATGATGATCTATCATGTAAACATGTTTTGATTAAATAAGTAATAGATTCTCGCCTGAGCGTCTGCAGTTGTCTCCTGCATGATGTGGCATCATGATGCGTATTTTCTCGTACTCTGATATACCTAAATTCCGAGAAAATGCGGGTTGTGATAGGAACCATGACAGATTTTTGTGAAAGCCTCGGTACCTTTCATGAGTTTTCCTCTCCTCGAACTCCACAACAAAATGGGGTAGCTGAGAGAAGGAACAGAACACTCATTGAGGCTTGCAGAACAATGTTGAGTGACTCTTCACTTCCAGAATACTTCTGGGCTGAAGCCATCAACATTGCATGCCACGTGCAAAACAGAGCACTCATAAATAAAAACCATGAAAAGACTCCTTATGAACTACTAAAAGGCAAGAGACCAACCATCTCTTATGAAAGTGAGGTTAGATCTTAAAGTTACTCTAGAGGGGGGTGAATAGAGTATTAAAAGGTTTTTCACTTATTTTTATAGCGGAATTAAAATAGTGATATATATATGTGTACTGAGTGATTTATAAAAACAAATAAAAAAAACACAGCACAACACAGTACAGAAAAAATAAATACAAACACAGAATACACAAGGATCTATAGTGGTTCCCCAATCAAACTGGGTAGTCCACTCTTCTACCACCCTTGGTAGGAATCCACTAGGTTTTTGATCAGGTGCCCTATCACCAATGGAGTTTTGATCAGGTGCCCAATACACCAACTGCAGGTTTTTGATCAGGTGCCCTGCCACCAAATAGTTAACTTTTGAAGGGAGTTAGAACCCTGTACAAGATGGGATAAAGAGGGTTATGAAGTTCTTCTCTATCAATTATCTGAGAGAAGACTAGTGGATTGTGTTGTTGTAAAGCTCACCCTATCTGATAGAAATGGTTGACAGTTGACGGATGGAGCTTTCACTTGAATGAAATATCCTCCTGATAGCTGATGAATTTGAGAGACAAAGTTTCTCAGATTTGTTGTTGCTCTTGAAGATTTGAGATCAGCAGCTGAGAACTGAGAGTATGAAGATTGTTGTTCTCTGAGGATGAAAGTGTGCTGCTCTTGAGGATGAACACTGTAAAAAAAATTTCACTTTGTGTATTTCCTCTGAATGTATCTTCTCTATCGACTGATACTGTAATCCTTTTTTTTTCTTTTTGATCTTTTTCTTTTTCCTTGACAATATATCTCTTATTTGAATTTCAAATCCTCTGAATAAGGAATATAATAATCAGAATTGATTGTGTCTTGGAACTGCAATTTGAATCTTTAATTCCTTTTCCTTTTCAATAAATGATATCCTTTTCCAATAAGCCAAATGGCTATTTTCTCGAGAGAACACAATGGAAATGAATAAAATAAAAGGAAGGATATAATCCTTGACTTATCTGGAATATAGATCCGTTGCTGATTTAGGTTGATCTGAGATCAGAGAATAGAATATAACTGATCTGTCTTAAATTCGTCGAGCTGAAATAAGAATTCATCGATCTGAATGTTGAGTTCGTCGAACGCTGAGACTTGGGAAGTTCGTCGAATGCTGAGACTTAGCAGGTTCGTCGAACGCTGAGAATTGGCAAGTTCGTCGAACGCTGAGACTTGGCAAATTCGTCGAACGCTGAGACTTGGCAAGTTCGTCGAACGCTGAGACTTAGCTTTTCCTAAGTTCTAACAGCCTAAAACCTTGACCCTTAGACTATACAATGGGGGTCAACTTAGTCCTAGTCAACAGATAGTGATCCTAGCACAAATCAGTAATAGGGTTGTTCCAACAATCTCCCCCTAATTGGGTTAGGATACTATTTGACAAAAATCAAATAAAACAACAGAAAAACAACAGAGCATATATATCTGACAGAATGTAAATTCTTTTCAGCAGATAAAAGAAATATAGTGCTCTGAATTTAGATACATTACATTGAAAATAGAAAATTTACCAAAACTAAAAAGTCAGAACCTTTACTTCTTCTTTGAAGGAGGCTTGAATATGATTTGCCTGTTTGGGTTTTCTGATTCCTTTTTACTCATATAAAGGTCTTGAGCTCCCAGCATGGTTTGAGATTTTCTATGAGGAACCACAGCTGCTGGGTGCAACCTTAAGTAATCTTCAGAATTGAATAAGTGCCTTGATCTGTACTTTTCAAATTATTTCTTTCTGAACTCTGACATAGTTGAATATTGAGAATAATCTTTTCCTTCTGCTTTTGCCTTGTTAATCTGAGTTGTGGCAATAGATTCCTTGAATCTAGCCATCTGAGAAATTCTTTCTGATTCTAGATTGGGAGAAGGAGGCCTATCATCTATTTCATTGGCCTGATAAGAAGATTGATAATCTTGAGAAAACTTTTTCCTAAGAAAAGAACCATCAGATATGTGAAATTTATAATCTGAGGAAATGGTTCTGGATGGTCCTGAAGGAGGAGGTCTGGAAGACCTAGAACTCTGAGAGCCGCTATAACTAGCTGGTCTCCTTGATTGGGGAGAAAAAGGTCTTTGGGAGGATGAAGATAGACCTGATGAACCTGCTGCACCTGCTGCTGGAGGTGGAGGAGGAGGAGGATGATTATACTTGACAGGCTTGTCAGAGTAATAACCAGTTTTCCTCATCTTCTTTCTTTTAATAGCTTCATTTTTGGATAGCCTCATCCAAGCTGGGGAATCCCTGGTAAGAGTGATATTGTGAAGAATATAATATGGGATATCATTCGTAGAGGAGGGGGCTTAGGAACAGCCTTAGGCTTAGATCTTGACTTTCTTTTCCTTGAAGATGTGTCATCTGAATCATCATCATCTTCATCATCAGAAGAAGAGGACTGAGGATTATCATTTAAATCATCAACTGCTTTAAGAGCTTCAGAAATATCTTTCTCAACATCAATATCATCAAAATTTGGCAATGGGGAATCATCAAAGACAAAGGTAGGAGGAGAATTCATCACTCCAACTACTTCTGATTCTTGAATTTGATCTTGAACTGGTGCTGGAATTGCTTCTTCAAATACTAGAGCTGGGGCTCCTCTTCATCACAAAACATATCTGAACCTGCAACTGCATTGACTGGAACTTCTTCATGAGACATCTCCCCCTGCCTAGTTTCAGGAAGCCCTGAATCTAGGCCCCTAGAAGAAGGGACAGATGAGCAGGTAGGGAATGAAGCAATTTTAGCAGAAAGGTCAGATAGGGCTTGAAACACTGGAGCAAGCTTTGCATCCAGGAGAGCATCTAGCATGGGAGATATATGTTGGAATATCTAATCAACTAGAGATGAGAAATCAACATACAGAAGGTCTTGTGGATGCTGAGATGATGATGGGATAGAGGATGGAATAGAGGGCATGAAGATGTTAGTGGCATTTGATATGGGTGGATGAAAATCTTCATGAATGGGAGAATGAGTTTGGATAGATGACTGTGGATGGATATGGGATTGAGGTGGAGATAAGAGATTGAATGATGGAGGGAAATCAACATCTGGTTGGGGTGAAGATGGAATCTCTGTAGATAAGTTTGCTTGGAGAGGAGGAGAAGAAAGCAATGAAGGTGAAGGGCCTATGGGAGAAATGTGGGGAGGAATTTCTTCATGAGGAGGTGGAGATGGGAGAGGAGTGGAAGAGACAGGAGGAGGGACTTCTGGAAGGGTCATGGGAGTGACTGGGTCAGTCCTAGTGCCTTCAGAAGTTGTCCTGGGGGCATCTGCCCTTGGAATCTTCTTTGGGATCACCCATTCCCACTTGCCAAATAGAGCTGATGTTAGCCTCTTGCTAGCATTTATGAACACCTTAGAAGAGCAACAAGTCTGGATCTTTTTTTGAAGAAAAATTCCCAATATTCTGCCATAACATACATTAGTCTTGCTTATTTTCTTCTTAATTGATTCAAAAAGAATCAATCCCCAATTTATTTTCTTCTTCTCTACCAAGGACACCATCAACAGAAATTGGTGCCTGGTTATATAATCATGGGCTGAGGTCTTCCCTAGCAAGAATGTAAGAGCATATATATCTGACAGAATGTAAATTCTTTTCAGCAGATAAAAGAAATATAGTGCTCTGAATTTAGATACATTACATTGAAAATAGAAAATTTACCAAAACTAAAAAGTCAGAACCTTTACTTCTTCTTTGAAGGAGGCTTGAATATGATTTGCCTGTTTGGGTTTTCTGATTCCTTTTTACTCATATAAAGGTCTTGAGCTCCCAGCATGGTTTGAGATTTTCTATGAGGAACCACAGCTGCTGGGTGCAACCTTAAGTAATCTTCAGAATTGAATAAGTGCCTTGATCTGTACTTTTCAAATTATTTCTTTCTGAACTCTGACATAGTTGAATATTGAGAATAATCTTTTCCTTCTGCTTTTGCCTTGTTAATCTGAGTTGTGGCAATAGATTCCTTGAATCTAGCCATCTGAGAAATTCTTTCTGATTCTAGATTGGGAGAAGGAGGCCTATCATCTATTTCATTGGCCTGATAAGAAGATTGATAATCTTGAGAAAACTTTTTCCTAAGAAAAGAACCATCAGATATGTGAAATTTATAATCTGAGGAAATGGTTCTGGATGGTCCTGAAGGAGGAGGTCTGGAAGACCTAGAACTCTGAGAGCCGCTATAACTAGCTGGTCTCCTTGATTGGGGAGAAAAAGGTCTTTGGGAGGATGAAGATAGACCTGATGAACCTGCTGCACCTGCTGCTGGAGGTGGAGGAGGAGGAGGATGATTATACTTGACAGGCTTGTCAGAGTAATAACCAGTTTTCCTCATCTTCTTTCTTTTAATAGCTTCATTTTTGGATAGCCTCATCCAAGCTGGGGAATCCCTGGTAAGAGTGATATTGTGAAGAATATAATATGGGATATCATTCGTAGAGGAGGGGGCTTAGGAACAGCCTTAGGCTTAGATCTTGACTTTCTTTTCCTTGAAGATGTGTCATCTGAATCATCATCATCTTCATCATCAGAAGAAGAGGACTGAGGATTATCATTTAAATCATCAACTGCTTTAAGAGCTTCAGAAATATCTTTCTCAACATCAATATCATCAAAATTTGGCAATGGGGAATCATCAAAGACAAAGGTAGGAGGAGAATTCATCACTCCAACTACTTCTGATTCTTGAATTTGATCTTGAACTGGTGCTGGAATTGCTTCTTCAAATACTAGAGCTGGGGCTCCTCTTCATCACAAAACATATCTGAACCTGCAACTGCATTGACTGGAACTTCTTCATGAGACATCTCCCCCTGCCTAGTTTCAGGAAGCCCTGAATCTAGGCCCCTAGAAGAAGGGACAGATGAGCAGGTAGGGAATGAAGCAATTTTAGCAGAAAGGTCAGATAGGGCTTGAAACACTGGAGCAAGCTTTGCATCCAGGAGAGCATCTAGCATGGGAGATATATGTTGGAATATCTAATCAACTAGAGATGAGAAATCAACATACAGAAGGTCTTGTGGATGCTGAGATGATGATGGGATAGAGGATGGAATAGAGGGCATGAAGATGTTAGTGGCATTTGATATGGGTGGATGAAAATCTTCATGAATGGGAGAATGAGTTTGGATAGATGACTGTGGATGGATATGGGATTGAGGTGGAGATAAGAGATTGAATGATGGAGGGAAATCAACATCTGGTTGGGGTGAAGATGGAATCTCTGTAGATAAGTTTGCTTGGAGAGGAGGAGAAGAAAGCAATGAAGGTGAAGGGCCTATGGGAGAAATGTGGGGAGGAATTTCTTCATGAGGAGGTGGAGATGGGAGAGGAGTGGAAGAGACAGGAGGAGGGACTTCTGGAAGGGTCATGGGAGTGACTGGGTCAGTCCTAGTGCCTTCAGAAGTTGTCCTGGGGGCATCTGCCCTTGGAATCTTCTTTGGGATCACCCATTCCCACTTGCCAAATAGAGCTGATGTTAGCCTCTTGCTAGCATTTATGAACACCTTAGAAGAGCAACAAGTCTGGATCTTTTTTTGAAGAAAAATTCCCAATATTCTGCCATAACATACATTAGTCTTGCTTATTTTCTTCTTAATTGATTCAAAAAGAATCAATCCCCAATTTATTTTCTTCTTCTCTACCAAGGACACCATCAACAGAAATTGGTGCCTGGTTATATAATCATGGGCTGAGGTCTTCCCTAGCAAGACCTTTCCAACAATATCTGCCAAGAACATATATTCACTGGATAAGTTTTTCTTCAACAGATGGTCAGGGTTTCCAGACGAATGACCCATCTTAACCAAAACATTATCAAATTCATCAAAACTTATTTCTAACTCATCATTACCCTTCAATAACCCAAAAACTTCTATTAAAACATCTGGGGTAAGAGTAACCTGATTTCCAGATATTGCATTCTCTGCCATAAGGGTGTGAACCCATTCCTTTATCTCGACTACTGGAAGATTGATTCTTGTAGTCATTAACTTCTTAAGCTGTTGTTCTTCAAACAAATGAATAATGTCCTGGAATATTTGATCGGAATGCGCAAACGACTCGATGTTGATATCAAACCCGGTGTAAAACTTCATTGAGGAAATAACTGCTTGAGAAATCGCCATTGTTACCTGCAAGAGAAAGAACGATCAAGTACAAAAGGAACTGGAGGGAAAAGCAATTTCTATAGGCGCAAAGATAAAAGGAAATATAAGTTTGATTATATAGAGGGATTGGAGAAGATGCAAGCTTTCGTAGAACTGAGGTCGGCTAAACCTAATAGGTTTCGTCGATCTCCATTCGACGAAAGACTCAATTTCGTCGATCTCCGTTCGACGAAATGATGGGATAAGTAGAAAATTTAATTTTTTTTAATTGTTTGAATCTCCATCTATCATTCCTAGCTGATTTATAAAAAAGATATGCTTCTTTTCATCCAATGGTTTGGTGAAAATATCAGCCCTTTGCAAATCAGTAGAAATGAATTGTAGGCAAATATTATTTTTATCCACATTATCTCTGATAAAGTGGTGCCTAATTTCTATGTGTTTACTCCTACTATGGAGTACTGGATTTTGTGTTATAGATATTGCACTAGTATTGTCACAAAATATAATTGAATTATTTAGATTGATACCATAGTCTAGAAGTTGATTTTGTATCCACAGTATCTGTGAGCAGCAACTGCCTGCAGCAATATATTCTGCTTCAGCTGTTGAGGTAGACACAGATGTCTGTTTCTTACAAAACCAAGACACTAGCCTATCACCAAGAAACTGGCAAGTTCCTGATGTGCTTTTTCTATCTACTCTGCATCCAGCATAATCAGAATCTGAGAATCTAGTTAATTCAAATTCTGATGCAGTTGGATACCAGAGTCCAAGATTTGGACAACCCTTTATATATCTCAAAATTCTTTTTAGTAAAATAAGATGAGATTCTTTGGGGTTAACTTGGAACCTAGCACAAATACATATAACAAACATTATGTCAGGCCTACTAGCTGTTAAGTAAAGTAATGAGCCAACAATTGCTCTATATAATTTCTGATCAACAGGTTTCCCTAATTCATTAGTGTCAACAACAGCATTGGAGGGCATGGGTATTTTCATTGTGGAAGCATCAGACATACCAAATCTTTTCACTAATTCCTTAGCATACTTGGATTGTGATATGAATATGCCATTTGGAGTTTGCTTCACTTGAAGACCAAGGAAGTAAGATAACTCACCCATACTACTCATTTCAAATTTAGATTGCAATAGGTTAGAAAACCTTTTGCATAGATTTGAATTTGTAGAGCCAAAAATAATATTATCTACATAGATTTGAACTAGTAATGTTTGATTTTTATGTATCCTGAAAAAATATGGTTTTATCAACAATGCCTATACTGAATTTGTTTTCCAAAAGAAAATTAGCTAAGGTCTCATACCATGCTCTGGTAGCTTGCTTGAGACCATAGAGAGCTTTATTAATCTTAAATACATAAGAAAAGTGAGTTGGAGAGAAAAAACCTGGTGGTTGTTCCACATAGACTTCTTCTTTGATATCTCCATTCAAGAATGCACTCTTCACATCCATCTGATAGACTTTGAACTTCTTGAATGCAGCAAAGTCAAGAAATATCCTTATAGCTTCAAGTCTAGCAACAGGAGCAAAGGTTTGATCAAAATCAATTCCTTCTTCCTGAGAATATCCTTGGGCTACCAATCTTGCTTTATTTCTGACTATGATGCCTTGATCATGTAGCTTGATCGTGAAAACCCACTTGGTGCCAATGACTGGATGGTCCTTTGGTCTTGGAACCAAATCCCAAACCTTGTTCCTTTCAAATTGGTTGAGATCCTCTTGCATTGCAAAAATCCAGTTTGGATCTTGTTCTACATCTTTTATGGATTGAGGTTTAACTTGTGATAGGAAACAAGTATGAATCTGATTTTGGTGAAGTTGATGCCTTATTTGAACACCTGCTGAAATATCTCCAATGACTTGAGGTATTGGATGATCTCTAACTGTGATGTGGTCAACAGTTGGAGTTGGTTCAGCAATAGTTTTTTCAAGTGGGATATGATCAGCTGGCACTTGATTTGAATTATCAGCAAGATTTTCTGGATGATCTTCTTCTTCACTGTCTTCACTAAGTTGAGATGATGGAAGTAGAGACTATTTATTCTATAGATTTGTCCATTTTGCTCTTCACATAGAGCTGGTAGCTGAAAAATATGTTTGGTAGAGGTGGTGTTCCTCTCCTCATTTAACATATTTGATTCAGCAAAGGATACATGCATGGACTCTTCTATCTTAAGAGTAGATTTGTTGTAAACTCTTTATGCTTTACTAGAAAGAGAATATCCAAGGAATATACCTTCAGCAGATTTTGCTTCAAATTTCCTGAGATACTTCTTATCATTGTTATGCACATAGCATTTACAGTGAAATATCTTAAAATAGTTAACCTTAGGCCTTTTATTCTTGAGTAATTCATAAGGAGTTTTACCCTTAAGCTTATGTATCAGGCTTCTGTTCAACACATAATTTGATGTGTTCACTGCCTCTGCCCAAAAAGAGATTGGCAAGTGAACATCAGCAAGCAATGTAGTTGCTGATTCAATAAGTGTTCTACTTTTCCTTTCAGCTACCCCATTTTGTTGAGGAGTTCTAGGAGCAGAGAAACACTGCCTGATCACTTCTTTTCCACAGAATTCTCTCATCAGAAGAGATTCAAACTCAGTGCCATGATCACTTCTGATCAATGCAACTAGAGTAGAGTACTCAATCTTGATGGACCTGAGAAAGTCTGTCAGAACACTGAAGGTGTCAGACTTGTTCCTAAGAAAGAACACCCAAGTGAATCTTGAGAAGTCATCTACAATAACTAGAGAGTAATGCTTCCCTCCTAGACTTTGTATTGCAGTGGGTCCAAAAAGATCCAAATGCAGTAACTACAAAATCCTAGGTGAATCACTCTTGGATACAGATTTAAAACTACTCTTAGTCTGCTTACCTAATTGACAAGCCCTGCAGACTCCTTCCTTCTTGTATGAACCAGAAGGCAGTCCTCTAACAAGATTGTCCTTACAGAGCTTAGAGATAGTTCTAAGGTTAATGTGTCTAAGCCTTTTATACCATAATTCATTTGTCTTACTTATAGAATTAAATAAGCAAATATCTGAGTTGGCAGAATCAAAATTGACTAAATAAATATTTCCATTTCTAATACCATATAATAAATTTATGTTTTTATTATTGGTAATAAGACATAAGGAGTGGTTAAAAGTTACCTGATAACCTTCCTCACATAACTGGCTTATGTTGATGAGGTTGTGCTTCAGACCCTTGACATAAGCTACCTCTTTGAAGGTGACTGCTCCAACTTTAATTTGTCCATAACGTTTGGTTTGCCCACAGTTGGAGTCTCCAAAGATCACTTTCGGTCCAAGCTTTGCCTTGTAATTGCTTAAGTTGGCCTTGTTTCCTGTCATATGCTTTGAGCACCCACTATCCAAGTACCATTGTTCTTTTATTTTTGGATAGCCCTGTACCTACAAAACAGAAAACATTCTTCTAGTTGTTCTTGACCCAGGACTACCTTGGGTCCTTTTGTCTTTCCACAAAAATCAGAAATGTAAGATATCTCTGGCTGATCCTTATAGCCTTATGGATGATATCTACTTGGAGGAATTATCCACTCAATAAAAGGATTTTTAGTATATTGAGAATAAGAATTCTTCAGATTTTCTGTATATTTTCCGTTCGACGAATTTGGGTGAATTCATCGATCGCCGTTCGACGAATTGAGGTTATTTCGTCGAGCGCCGTTCGAATAATAACTATACTGAAAATCTATCTTCAGAGTTCGTCAATCTCCGTTCGACGAATTCGTGTGATTTCGTCGAGCTCTGTTAGACGAATTCTTTTGAATTCCTTTATTCATAATATTCTTGCTTGAAATATTCTAACTAGCATCTACTACCTCTTTGTTCTTAGCAGAAATGAATTTTACTGGTGTAGATAATATATTTTTCTTAATAAGATGTGGCTCACTTGATGATGCACCCAAGCCCAGTATACCACTAAGTCTGGCATTCACCGTGCTTGTGATGTCCATCAGTATGATACTTCTCCCATTGAGGGATTCTTCAAACTTCTTAGCTTTAGATAACTTGTTCTCAATGAGAACAATGTGTTCTCTAGAGGCAGCCAAATCTTTCTTAAGATTGATATTTTCTTCACTTAGTTGGTTTATTTCAGCCATCTTGCCTCTGAGAGAGATTATCTCTTTCTCAGATTTTATTAAATCAATACAAAGAGCTCTAAATTCATCTTTGAATTCATTTGAATTGAAATCAAAGGTAGAAATTACCTGATCACTGTTAGTTTCAGATTTTGATTCTTCAGAGTTGTTTCCTGAGGCATTGATAGCCATCATGCAGAAGTTTCTTTCTTCTTCGTCATCACTGGAGCTGGATGATGATGCATATTCTGACTCACTGCTTGAGTCATATATAACCATCAAGCATTGGTCCTTCACATTTGCATTTTCTTCATCTAAAGAAGAGCTGGATGAAGATTTTGATTCTGTTTCACTCCAAGATTCAGCTACAAAGCCTCTTCCTTTATGTTTGTGTTTGTGGGAGGGAGGCTTGCTGGAGTGCCTTTTCTCTTCTTTCTCTTTTCTCTTTTCCTTCTTTTGGTTCGCAAGACACTCAGGTAGAATGTGTCCAGGTTTCCTGCAGCCAAAACAAATTAATTCTTTAGAATTAGTTTTGTCATACCTTGGCTTTTCTTTTGATCTGAGGTCCTTCTTTCTGAAATCCTTTCTAGCCATCTTGTAGAATCTCTTGGCTAGAAGACTCATAAACTCCACTTCTCCTGGATCTTTATCTTCCACTTCAGTTGCTTAGAAAGCAATGCTCTTTTCCTTCTTGGATGCTGGTGAGGAAGTAGATTGTTCAGCTTCTCTGGACTTGATAAGCTACTCATATGATTTAAGCTTGCCTCACAAGGCGTCGGTAGAGATCTCACTAAGGCTTCTGGCTTCCTTGATTGGCCAGATCCTAGAGTCCCATGTGTTGAATCTTACGGCGCCCTTAGAGGGGGGGGGGGGGGGGGTGTATAAGGGTTTTAGGGAATTTAAATCTTAATTAAATTTATCAGAGTTTGAGACTGAAGTTTCAGAATATTTTATTGAAAAATAAATTTTAATATTCCATTTAGGATTGTAATGAAGATTCCTTTTTAAATAATTTAAACAAAACTTTTTGTTGACTGTTGCTAATGCCTGGCGTTAAGTCTTAACGCTGGGCGTTAGCTCTCCAGAGAATATTCCTCAGAACAAAAAGATTGCCACAGTTATTTTACTTATGAAATCTCAAATGAAATACAATTCTAGAAAATCAGAGATAATGAAAATAATTATTGTATTTCAAAGATAATTATACAAATGTTAATTTTAATACTTTGATGAAAATAGAAATTAAAATATTCTTGAAGAGGAAATAAAATCAATTGAATAGAACATTAAAGGACATGATTTTATTTCATAATAAATTGAATACACAAATGTTTAATTTCTATAACGCTAGAAATCAAGGCAAAAATATGTAAAAACACTTTTTGATGTTTCACCGGTCCTTCTCCCAAGGACCGGTTGGCTATAGCCTATCTATCCCCAGATGAGGCCTCTAGCCACCCCCTAGATCTACCCTTGACCTTGTCGCCACGCACAAGGCGGCAAATTACCCCCTAAGGCTCACAAGGCGGCAAATTAAACGAACGTCCTTCGTATGAAAATACGCGTTGTAGACCATTTCCTTCAAAATCTTCTTTAGATCTTCATGTTAGCCCAAGGGAGATCTCTTAATTTGTTGTACACGAACCTCTCTCCAAACTATCAGAATTCTGGAATCATCTCTCCTCAATTTGCAATTACTTTAAATAGCCTCGGAAGCTAACGCGTGCGTTAAGGCTAACGCCCGGCGTTAGTGAATCGTGTATGGTAGTTGCTGACATCGTGCATAAAGTAGGGAGTGTGATAGAACAAAATTTCGTCGAATGGGACTGATTTCGTCGAACGCACCCTTCATCGAACGGAAAAACTACAACCGTCAGGATCGTGCAAACCGCCAGAATCGTGACAGAACAAATTTTCGTCAAACGGAAACACTTTCGTCGAACGGAAACACTTTCGTCGAACAGAGCTTCAAATTCGTCGAACACAGACTCAGTTCGTCGAACGGAGATTCTCATTCGTCGAACGCAGCTTGTCGAGCGCAAATTCGTCGAGCGCAGGAAATTTTGTCGAACGGAGCTCCTCGTTCGTCGAACGCAGCTTGTCGAGTGCAAATTCGTCGAGCGTAGGAAATTTCGTCGCACGGAGCTCCTCGTTCGTCGAATGCAGGTTCCATTCGTCGAACACAGCTTCCTTCTCAGCGGTTTTCTTCTCAATGGAAGTTAACGTGGGGCGTTAGCTCTTATTCCAGAGAATCATTTCCAATCAGCAAACTATTCATAGGGATGTGTAGCTATAGTTCCTATACAACCTGCACACTATAAACACACAAAATACTAGATCAAATACAACACGGTATTTGTTATTCTCAAACCAAGAGATGCGGAACATAGGATCCAACAATCTCCCCCTTTTGATAATAACAAATACCTGTATGAGAAATTAGTGAACTTAAAACCATTTGTGTTTATAGATAAGTGCGGTAATAAGATATGCATGAATAACAGGTTAAAAGCAAGATAGATTTGATAGCGATAATGCATACTCTTTCTATATGAATACTAGATTTCTCAATTTCTTCTCCCCCTTTGTTATTAACAAAAGTGGGTAGGGATGAGTGTATATCTTTTAAGATAGGTAAGGAACCACTTATTGAAGGATTTTCATGATCGAGCATTTGATAGTGTATGCACCTCCTATATGATTACTCCCCCTACAAATATACCACTTTTTTGTTTAATATTATTATAATGCACTCCCCCCTAAATATTAGATTTATGCAATTTAATCTCCCCTTTTGGTAGAATCAAAAGAGGGTTTATGAGTGAGTATGTATAATAAGGAGTAATATATTTTATGTCGAGAAGAAAAATAGGATGCAATCAAATGCTTGTTAAATACTACTTGTTGAAAAAAAATATAAGCATGATGTAACATATAGTAGTAAGCAACATAGCTAACATGATAAAGTAAGCATTCTGTTTTATGATACTACTTGTTGAAGCCATGGTGTTTAAAAATAATAGACATGAATGAGCATAAGTGGTAAACTTACCAAAAGAATATAATAAGCACTCTTAAACATAAACATCATTTTTAGAAGATAAAATCATATAAAGGATAATGTGTTTTAAATTTGAAAAGTTGATGTTTGAGTTAAAGATTGAAGAGATGCTATTCCATTAAGTTAATATTGCAAGCATGATTTCATAATATCAAGAAAAGATACACAAACTACAATGTAATAAAATTTGCATTTCAAGTAAACATAAACATGGTAGCGATCATGCTTTGTTATCTAGTGCATTTACTTAAGTTTGTAGAGATTTGAGTAGATGAGCATTAGGAGCCAATTCTCATGAGTAGAATTTTTATGAAAAATAATGATGTGTACAAAATAGTGTTTTGATAAAGTATACAAGTGAATCAATCAAAAACACATAACATATATAATGAAATACCACAACATTAAAATACACAAATACTATTACTTCCACAGTATTTCAATGCACATGAATAAATAGTACAACTACCAAGGTGCTCTGCACACACAATGCTTATTAAGACTTATCAGGGTGCATAGTAGTGCTTGGGGGATCAATTTTATATTTTGTAGCTTTATTTTCAAATTTTTATGATCCGGTGTACTAAAGAGAAGTGGTGTATAAATTGTTTGCTACAAGACACTTTACAATTCTTTAGCCAAGGTGCTCAACCTCACAATGCTCATTAAGACTTATCAGGAGGGTGAGTAGTGCTTGGTGGAGTTTTCCTTGTCATTGATTATTTGCTTTTTAGTTTAGTGACTAAGGACTCCGAATTCACTTGTTTTGCAAACATAGCATTTTTTAAGCAACATTTGTCTAAAGAATAAGTGCATGAAAGACAAAGAATTGTAATAACCAATTTAATGTTCTGTAGGTAATCTATTTAAGAATTTTAATTATTTATGTTATTACACTACACAATCATGTAAGAATGAGATTGTAAGCACATGTAGGTTATCAAAAATAAGTGAGTGAATGAATCATTATCAAACATAATACATTACTCATACTTAAAGGCATGCTATGCATTTCTACACATGTTTATCTACAATCATTTTCATTGCACATAACAAGATAATATTCAAGGCATGATAAATACAAAACAATGTCTTTTAAGAAACTTGAAAGTTAAATTAAACATTGTATTTAATCTTTAATTTATATAATTAATCATCCTTGACAATGACAATGAATAACAATCAGTTTTTAAAAGTTTTTTGAATTTTTTTTATATATGCACAAAACAATAAACACACATAAAGAAAAACATGTTTTTGTTCTTTGAAATTGTTTTGTAATTTTGTATTTGTTTTTTTATATATATTCTATGGAAAACATAAAATTCTTTAATAGCCCTTTCAGTAAATGATATTCTATGCCAGAGAAATAATGCATGAGAAAATACATATAATAAAATTTTTTTTTTAAAGAAATAAAATTTTGTTTTAAAGGAAATAAAGAGATAGAAAACTTTTTACAAATAGAGAAATAAAACACACACAAAATATTAAAATAATACCAGAAATACTTCAAAAACAAAAAAAAAATATTTTGGAGCAAAGGAGCTAACGCTAGACGTTAACTTCCTAACGCCAAAACAGAACTGCATTTCTTGAATTTTTGAAAAATGTTTTTCAAAATTCATTTGTATTATAAAGAGGTCTTCCTTCAGTTGAAATTTCAGAGTATATTGATTAGATTTGAAGGCTCTTTTCGCATGTTTTGGGTGATTTTTCAAGTACTTGTGTTTTGTAAAAACATTAAAACTCAAAATAATAAAATATGCAAACATAAGATGTAATGTTAGAACAAAAACAAATATGCATGATTTATGTATAAAGAGTGAGATTATGTTCATGCAATGAATATAATATAAGTATATCTAAGATCAAGATACCTCAACAACATGACTACACTCTAGCACCGTACTAAGTGACGGATGGGCATGAGGAGGTGCACACATGCCGTAGGTTGGGGTGTTAATCCCATATGCATACAAAAGACGACGCTCAACCTAGGACTCTTTCCCCCTAGTGCCTCACAAGGCCCCACTGGAACCCTCCCCGATTAAGGAAAAGACATGACTTAGAGGTTAGGTCTGTAATGCACACAATCCTACGCCCTCACTATTGTAAGACACATGCCGTAGGTTTATTGATTATGGACATACTAAGCGTGTAAGCCTTAAATATATTAACTGTGTTATAATTGCATGATTAGTTTTGGATTTATAATTTTATCGAAGATTTTTGATTTTAAATCCATTTAGAAAATTTTTACTCATGCAAATAACTACAAAGGAAAATATGATTTTCAGATTTTAATGATATAATTTACTTTATCATTGCAAGATATAACTAGCATGGACATTGATTTCTTCCTATGGTAAGTGATAATGCTAGTGTGATGAGTTAGGACAATATGGTGCAAAGCTAAGTAAAGATGGACAAATATAAATTTGAGTTGCATGTATTCAAACATAGAGTTTTGAATTTTCATAGACCTAGAAATAAGTGACAATTCTATTTGATTTCATCTTGTTGATATCAAGTTAATTCATAAGCCTAAAGATAATGAGATACAGGAAAACAATAAAGATGTGCATTACACACACAAAATAAGATATGAAATTATAATACCAATTGCAATCATATATTTCATAATTCCTAAGGTTGATAGAATTAGTTGATTTTGAGATAGGTCTTGATGGATCATGAATTATGATATATGATTATAGCGAATTTTAGCATAGGATATTAATAGATCATGGTGGTGATTGTGATTCATATTCATCCTTTTAAAGAGACAAACAAAATTGTTTTGGTTATCTGAAAGTAGAAGATAATGATACTTAACACAGTAAAATAATTTTTTAGAAAATAATAAAAAGAGAAATCAGAATATTTAGGAAAATATGCTACTGGCAGCGTTAGTGATAACGCCTGGCGTTAGCAACAGAGTTACTATATTTGATTTTAAAACACATTGTTTTTGATATTATTTGATTCTGATTTTTCTCAATTATGATTTTCAATATAGGGGCTATTATACGCAGCAACGAAAACTAGACAAATATGCAATTAGTTGCGCATTTAATATTTTAGCCTAAGACCCCTAAAAATCCATTTAAATCCAATTTTGAAAGTAATTTCATTAGTCTTGATAATATCATTTAGCATTCAATTTATAATGATAATATAAGACATTTATAGGTAATGGATTTAAAAAGGATAAAACATATAAAAAGAAAGATTGATCACTTAAAAATTATGACTTTATGTTCAATTTGATTTGTTAAACATTAGGCTTAAAATGAAAGTCATATCTCATGATAAATAAAGTGATCATAGTGTGTTGGCTCAAAAATAAAAAATAAACAAAAGAAAAAGAAATTAAGCATATCATGAAGTAGAGTAATGATATTTATAATTAAGTTTACTTCATGCAATACAATGATTCCTAGTGAATGAGAGATTTAGGTATCCAAAGAGGACCAAGTGTGATGGTTCCTTTGGGTACCCAAATACATCATGTAGGCTTTTGGAGAGATAGTGATGAATGGGCCTTTACAAGTGGAGTTAGTGTTTCATTTTTAATTTTGGGCCTCCATTCATACTTTGGTTGTTTATCTTTTAAATTCATATTATGATTATTTGATATCTTTATATGATTATATTTGCTTGAAAAATAATTCATTTGAGACTTATGTTTATTCAAATTATTTTTCAAAAACCTTTGATGTTGATAATCACAATGAATTTTATTATATGGATTCCTTGAAAGTTTATTAGAGTGATTGTCTTTCTTTAGAAGTGATTGTTGAAAGAGTGGGTTACGATATGTTTTAAAAGATTGATTCTTATTTTGATGATTTTCATTTCCACTCTTTCTCATAGACATACTCTTATAATATGAAGGAAAATATTTTATAGTTTGTTTTTCATGAAAAGGAGTTTTTACATTTGAGTCATGATTGAAAATATATGGAGACTTATAATAGTGACTCTTAAGAATTTTGTGAGGGTCATAATTCTTTTTGAAACTAAACTCCTTTTGAGTTGATGTATGAAAATGATCCTTTTTAGAAATGATATTGTATGTTAATTTATCTTTGTTATTCAAAATCTTATGATGAAATTCATTACTAGGAATTAGAACTTTTTCAACAAAAGATTTTAATTGTCTTAACTTACAAGTTAAAGCATCATTTTCAATTATCAATTTTTCATTATGTTCTTTAGAAACTAAGAGCCCTTTTTCAATATATCCTTGAATTTTTCTTTTAATAGATTGCAATCTAAACAAGGAGTAGGAATTTTAACTAAAGAGCATGAAAGTGAATTTGAAACATCAATATAAGATTCTACTTTAGTGTTTGCTTTTAAAGTTTTATTTTCTAAATGTAATTTGGAATTAGCATGTTTTAACTTTGAAATTTTACGTTTAGCAAATTTAAGCACACGAAATGTAGAAATAGAATTAGTTACTAAAAGAGAAGATTGAGATTTTCTTACCTTGCTATAGTTTTCGTCTTCTCTTTTGCTTGATGTTTTTCCATCAACTGAGTCCAATATTGTGACGTTGTCTTCTTCTCTTGGATCCATAAGGAATTGCTCATATTCATCATCTGCGGAAGGAAGACTATAAGAATTCTCAAGAAATTTCTAAACTTCATAAGCATTAGGAAGTGTATAAATAAGTTTGAAAATATTTTGATCTAATGCACAATATAGACTATTCATTGATTTGGCATTTAAGAACATTTCATTTTTATTTAAAATATTTGGGGGCATTTTAATTATAATATTCCAAACTTCAATATCCAAGGATTTAAGAAATTTTTCCATAAGTATTCTCCACCCATTATAATTTTCACCCATAAATAATGGTGGACATATAGATTTTTCATTTTCATTAAAATTATCCCATCTAGAAGATGCGAGATCATGAAGCGCCATTATTCCCGGTTGTGAAGCCATATTGGAATAACCTACCCTCTGATACCACATTTTGGATCTTACGGCGCCCTTAGAGGGGGGTGAATAAGGGTTTTATTGAATTTAAATCTTAATTAAATTTATCAGAGTTTGGGACTGAATTTTCAGAATATTTTATAGAAAAATATATTTTAATTTTCCAGATAGGATTGTAATGAAGATTCCTTTTTAAATAATTGAAAAAAAACTTTTTGTTGACTGTTGCTAACGCCTGGCGTTAAGTCTTAACAATGTGCGTTAGCTCTATAGAGAATATTCCTCAGAATAAAAAGATTGCCACAGTGATTTTACTTATGAAATCTCAAATGAAATACAATTCCAGAAAATCAGAGATAATGAAAATAATTATTGTATTTCAAAGATAATTACACAAATGTTAATTTTAATACTTTGATGAAAATAGAAATTAAAACATTTTTGAATAGGAAATAAAATCAATTGAATAGAACATTAATGCACGTGATTTTATTTCATAATAAATTGAATACACCAATGTTTAATTTCTATAACGCTAGAAATCAAGGCGAAAATATGTAAAAACACTTTTTGATGTTTCACCGGTTCTTCTCCCAAGGATCGATTGGCTATAGCCTATCTATCCCCAAATATGGCCTCTAGCCACCCCCTATATCTACCCTTGACCTAGTCGCCACGCACAAGGCGGCAAATTACCCCCTAAGGCTCACAAGGACCTAGTCGCCAACACAAGGCGAATTTACCCATGGAATCCTTCTCGGAATCCAGCGTTCTCACCGAACGATTTCTCCACACAAATTACAAAAGCAAAAATAAAAGATTACAAGATAAGTAAAGAGAAACTCCCCAAGAGATTCTGAAGGTGAAGACGAAGTCGATGTAGATGTTGGCATTCTTGAAACGATCATTCTTCATATGGAATATGCGTTGTAGACCTTCTCCTTCAAAATCTTCTTTAGATCTTCATGTTAGCCCAAAGGAGATCTCTTAATTTGCTGTGCACAAACCTCTCTCCAAAGTATCATAATTTTGGAATCATCTCTCCTCAATTTGGAATGAGAGGGGCTGTACTTTAAATAGCCTCCGAAGCTAACGCGTGTGTTAAGGCTAACGCCCGTCATTAGTGAATCGTGTACGGCAGTTGCTGACATCGTGCATAAAGTCGGGAGCGTGACAGAACAAAATTTTGTCAAATGGGACTGATTTCGTCGAACTCACCTTCGTCGAACGTACCCTTCGTCGAACGGAAAAATCGCAACCGTCAGGATCGTGCAAACTGCCAGAATCGTGATAGAACAAACTTTTGTCAAACGGAATCACTTTCGTCGAACGGAAACACTTTCATCGAATGGAGCTTCAAATTCGTCAAATGCAGACTCAGTTCGTCGAACGGAGATTCTCGTTCATCGAACGCAGCTTGTCGAGCGCAAATTCGTCGAGCGCAGGAAATTTCGTCGAACGGAGCTCCTCATTCCTCGAATGCAGCTTGTTGAGCGCAAATTCATCGAGCGCAGGAAATTTCATCGAACAGAGCTGCTCGTTCGTCTAACGCAGGTTCCATTCATTGAACGCAGCTTCCTTCTCAGCGGTTTTCTTCTTAATGGAATTTAACGCGGGGCGTTAACAACTAACGCAGGGCGTTAGCTATTATTCCAGAGAATCATTTCCAATTAGCAAACTATTCATAGGGATGTGTAGCTATAGTTCCTATACAACCTGCACACTAAAAACACACAAAATACTAGATCAAATACAACACGGTATTTGTTATTGTCAAACCAAGAGATGTGGAACATAGGCTCCAACACCATGTACTAGGGAAGCACATCAAGATCTTATCATTGACTTCAATGATGGAGATCACTTTTTCTAGAGATTTCAGCTCATTGATTATGAGGCTGAGTCTGTGGTACATATCTGCAACACTCTCAGTTTCTCATTTCTTGAAATTTTCATACTGAGAGATGAGATGATATCTTCAATCTTTTCTCTCATCTGCAGATCCTTCAAACATGTTGTTGAGGGAGGTCCAGATTTCCCTGGCTGAGGTGCATTCCATAACCTTTTGAAAAATGTCATCAGACATTGTCTGTGCCAATATGTTCATTTCTTTGGCATCAACACTTCTATGCTTCTTTAGAGCTTCTGTCCACTCAGGAGGTGGAACATCATTATTTGTTATTGTTGTTTCAGTGCTTGTTATTACTGTAGGAGTAGGAGGTCCTGTCAAAGTAACATTGAAGATATCCTCATCAATATAATTCATATATAATTTGATCATTGCCTTCCATAATGCAAACTAATTTAGATTGCACATTTGATGTCTTGTGCTTGAGTATTCTTTGTTCTGTGCCATGGATTTTTAGCAAAAGAAACTCTAGAAGAAAATTTAAGATCTAATTGATCTTTTGATTCAGGTGTTAGCCTGTAAAGAATCAACCTATCTCTGATACAAATTGAAAGTGAGGCTAGATCTTAAAGTTACTCTAGAGGGGGGTGAATAGAGTATTAAAAAGTTTTTCACTTATTTTTATAGCGGAATTAAAATAGATATATATGTACAACCCCAATATTCGCCTAGAGGAGAACAAAGACGGAGGAATAACCAACAGGCAAAATTTACATATGTTCTCTGCATTCGACGAACGGCTATCTGCGTTCGACGAACGGCGCTCTGCGGTAGACGAAAAGGTTCAAAGCTGCGTTCGACGAAACCCAAGCAGCGCTCTGATGAGTCCTGATCATATACACATATTTGGACTCATCTAGGCCGGTTATCTAGTCATTTCACTGCACTTTAGCCTTGTTTCAACTCATATTTGTCTTTCTATGCTAGGTGCACTTCTTGGCCTAATTTGGTGTGTTTTTTATGCTTATTCTCTTTTGATAGCCTTATCGTTTTGTTGAGTGCCACTTTCAGTGGCCTGATTAGCATTTCTGTAGAAACAGGAGTCGTGCAGGTGTTCTCGGTACAATTCTGTACAGGAACACTGCGCACGATCACTGGTTCTATTACGCACGACCACTGGTCATGCACCGCTGATCGTGTGCACTTAACCCTTTTTTTAGTTCTGTCTCGGACAGTATGCACGACCACCTACGATAGTGCGCACGACCACCAGTCGTGCGCCATAATTCGTGCGCACTTAACATCAATTTTATGAGTTCTGTTTCGACCAGTGCGCACGACCACCTACGACAGTGCGCACGACCACCGGTCGTGCGCCACTGGTCGTGCGAACATGGTATTTTATAAATTTCTTACATTGCAGGCTCCACCCAGGCAGTCGCACGATCACAGAACTCCAGCGCACACGACCACTGGTCGTGCGCCAATGACCGTGCGCAGTAGTTTTGCCAGCGCCTACATAATATCCTGATCCGCAAATTAGGGATAAGCCGGTTCCGGGGAGCGCGATTTCTAGTCCGTACGCCGCCAATTTCCACTTCCAGCCACCTCCACCTCATCTCCTCCGCAAGGGGAAGTTATCTCCAGCCATTCTAAGCATTCCTCCATCGTCCGGAAGCATTCCCCGCCATCCGCAAGCACTCAAGCAAGGTGTCTCCATTTTTGTGCGGTGAGAAGGATAGAAATCCTGAGGTAGAAGACGACGGAAGCACGTGGAGAGGTCATGACAGTCTCTCAACGCCGGAAGCACAGTCCGCCCGAGTCCGGAGGTTGCTTGACAAACTACCATTCCGGCCGTGAATGGCCGCTAGTCTTCGTCCATTGGTTGATTTATTCCTCACCCCTTTATTGTACTTCTTTGAATCATTTAAACTTGAATATCATGATGTTTAGTTTAAATGCAATGGTTGTTTCTTCTCTGTTCTTCAGTATTTGCTTGTGATACGTCTCACCTCCACTCACTCACTCACGCACTCATCGTGTTCGATTCGCGTTAGCAAGAGCTAACTGCGATTTGCGAAGAGGTGTTTGCAACCCTCACTCTCCGCACTAGTGATCACTTTATTCGCATGCGCACCGTCCATCCACCTCACGAAGCTCGGCATCGCGGCCGTTGCATCCATCTCACCTTGTGAAGCGGTGATTTCGACCCGCATTTCTTTTATTTTTGTTAACAGTAGGAAACCAAATCAAAACCCCACTTTCTGTATTTGTTCCCGCTTGTGTAACAATTGTCACACAACTCAATTCGTTCACCCAACCTGCATTCCTCTAGAGACCGACACTCGGGGATCCTATTCCCAATATTTATTACTTGCGCGACCGGTGCACTTGCCGAATAAATTGCATCAAGTTTTTGGCGCCGTTGCCGGGGAATGTTCAGGCGTGTAACGTCTTAAGTTGTGAACTTCTGTTACAAGAGCAGTTGTTTTTGATTTTCTTTGTTTTGTTTTCTTTTGGTTGAGATTGTGCATGCAGAGACAAGCCGCGGGGGAACTTGTACCCTTTGATCCCGAGATCGAACGGACCGCTCGCACACGAAGGTGCGCAGCAGCCGTACAGGCAGCAATACGTGACAACATAAACCCTGATGATGTTGAACCAAGAGTTCCCAACACGGAGGAGCACCATCATGGAGATGAGCAAGAGGTAGTTAGGCCTCAGCCCCGAACGATGAGAGATTATACCACTCCGATAGCTGGGAGTGTGTATCCTGGGTTCGGTCCCAACATTATGAACAACCAGTTTGAGATCAAACCTGCGATCTTGAACATCATCTGGAACAATGCTCAGTTTTCTGGGATGGCCAATGAAGATCTACACCTGCACCTGGCAGAGTTTTTTGATATCCGCGGAACTTTCCGCTACGCTGGGATTCCTGACGATACAGTCAAGCTACGAATGTTCCCCTTCTCACTTCGCGACAAGGCCAAGTGTGGCTCCATTCCATTCCTCCTGGGACCCCTGCGACTTGGGATGCTCTCGCATCCAAGTTCCTGGCCAAATTCCACCCCGTTGATAAAATTGTGACCCTGCGGCGGGAGATCGCCACCTTTCGCCAAGCTGACCAAGAGACCCTTGCCGAGGCGTGGGAGCGCCTTAATGATCTTCTCCGCCGCTGCCCGAACCACGAGCTCCAAACTTGGAACGTGGTAGAGACATTCTACTTCGCGATCTAGCCCAACTACCGGGCGATGATCGATGCTGCTGCGGGTGGTACTCTAATGAACCATACTCCAAAGGAGGCTCTTCGAATTCTGCGAGTCACCGTCTCCCACAGCACATTTTGGACTGCCGGGAGGAATGCACCAAGAAGCGCCCGTGGTCTCTTCGTGGTCGATTCACTCCCGCCTACATCCGCACCGGCTGCTGTCATTACGTGTGAAGGATGTGGAGGCGGCGGACACCATGCATATGAATGTTTGGGCAAATGATCTATCAGTTGACTTCTCGCATGTTTCTTTAAACGAATCCATTAATTTTGTTGGTAATCAACCTAAGGGGGCGCCGTTTAATAACACATATCATCCGGGAGTGAGAAGTCACCCAAACTTCTCATGGAACCCCAACGCACCTGGCCAATGATGGGCACCGGGGCAGCATGAAAACGATGCCTACGCCTCCGGGAGCCAACCAAGGCCACCTCACCCAGAATATAACCAAGGCCCCCCAGCTCCCAAAAAGAGTAACTTGGAGGAGATGATGGAAAAATTTATGCAGGTGGCTAGCTCAAACATGGTTAACCAAACCGCATCCATGCGGAACTTGGAAACGCAGATGGGCCAATTGGCGCAAGTGCTAACCGAGCGGTCGCATGGGACTCTCCCTTGTAATACCGAAAAAACCCAATAGACCAAAGAAAGACTCTCGGCGATGCGGAAGTGAGTCAACCGCGTGAGTTAGTAATCTCCTGTTCCATTAATAAAATTGAAATTGAGGCCTTGTGTGATTCTGGCTCCTCCCGCAACGTTATTGCTTTGCAAGACGTTGATAAATTGCAACTTGAAATCAACACGGAGGACTGGAAATCTCTTGTGCTCGCAAACGGTACCGTCATACAATCGGAGGGGGAAGTTAAAAATGTAGAAGTTACAGTTGAGGGGACATTGGTGGTTGCTGATTTTCAAGTGTTGGGACCACGGGAGAATCACTCCATCCCTATCTTGGGTTTACCATTCTTGAAAGAGAGCGGTGCCACCCTTGACTTTTCTGCGGGATGTATCCTCCTACCTAATAAGGTAACGTTTTTCACTTGCCCCATGGCTATAACTGAAACATCTATTTTCCCCCCTCCTTTTATTTATGATGAATCACCGAGTTGTGCAGGAGATATGAAAGAAAATGGATCATCTGAAGGAGAAAAGGAAGAGTACCAGTCAAGCGGAGAGGAAAAAGTAGATTCTCGGAGAAACTATGATTCCAAGAGGGAGGAGGACAACAGTCCTGAACATATTGAGCTGAACTTGATTCGGGATGACATCCCATTTTTCTCTTGCATTGAATCATGTAATAAACTAGTTAAGCGTTCCATCTCTTGGGCTGATCCGGTCGTCACTACGGCGACGGAAGTGACGCCACCCATTAATAAGTTGGGAGAATCTGAAAACATTCAACGTTGGCAGTCTCTAACTGTCGCTAAACTTAAACAAGAGAAGCGTCTGCGCGATGCGCGCTCTGCCGCTCTCTGTGGCAAGAGGGCGGAGGTTAGGGGAACACTAGGTGACACCAGTGTTGTCCCTAAAGCCTTCACCTCCCGCCTTCAAGCTACGGGAGACGGGCACCATAAAAGAACCTACAGCTGATTTTCTGTTTACCTCTTATTTTGTGAAACTTTCTTTTTCATGCACTTTTTATTTAAATCTCTGCACTCTTTAAACAATTATAATACAGGTATTTGGTCCAGCTTAAGGACATAAAATAAAAGCGCTGTTGGAGACAACCCAGATTTGCTGATTTCTGTTTTTCTAACATGTTTCAATTCAGTTTTTATATATTTTTGCTACTTTTAGTTATGCCGTTTGCAAGCGTGCTTTGTCCTTTGTGATGGCGGAAGCTGCGAATTACTCATGGAAATTAACGCCAATCGTCTGGTATGCTCAATTCTGAGCATTAGGTAACACTTCTTCCCCCTAGCTTTCAGTTTTTGTGATACAATGTTTAGATTAAGTCTGGGGGAGAGCACGTTGTTATCCACTTTGCGCACGAGTTGCACCGCATGCTAGAAGATTGTTTAATTTTTTCGTTGCCATCATCATTATTCCATGCTTCATACACCACTTCACCCACATAAGCGCGCGCTTACCTGATTGTTTCATTTCCGAATAAATTATTTTGGTTTGGAATGTGAATTAGGGTGTTAGCTTAGGAATTACTATTTGGAGTGCGATGTTGACTCGCGCAGTGTTTTAGTCGCATCCTCATGCTATAGTAGAATTTGAGTAAAACTAGATTATCTCTATGCGTTTAATTTATGATTAGTATTTTTGCGTAGTTTTAGATTTTTTATACTCAAATGGTGAATGCGAACGAAATTGGTGATAACCCGGTGTTGTGTGTATACGAGCACTAGTTTTGTGTTGCTCGGGTCGGGAGGAAGGTTTACCTTTCTCGTGGGCTAAGAACTTGCCCCAAACGACTCTTGAAGCATGGGTGCGAGCGATTCTTCGAGTTAAATGTGATGTAGGCCACCTTTTGGCTAGTTTGAGCCTTGTCTTTCCCTGTCCTAGTCGCTTACACTTGCAAGCCAACATTTGTGCCAACCACTTCTTTGTTTCAGCTCCTCCTCCATTCACCAAATCCTGAAGCTTTATCCTACTTTCGCAACCAAATAGCTGTTTAACTGCATTCATGTTCTTGATTTGGTGTGATGTTTGAAATCTGTGTGATGTGAAGGAAAAATAAGTTTTATTTGCTGATTATGAACCAACCGGAGGATAAGAAAAAGAAGAAAAATATGTTATTGAAATGAAATTCTAAAAAATTGTATTGAAAAGAAATCCTCCCGAGCGTAATAGAAAATCTGTTGGTATTTGTGAAGTAGGCCGTGTGCACACCTAGTTTTCATGTTAAGTCTGGGGGCGTGTCACACGGGCTTTGTTCTTGGTTTTCTTTGGTGCAGCTGATGCGTGTCGGCAAGTGCGCCGGTCGCTGTCAAGTAATAAATGTGGAGAGTGGACTCCCCGAATGTCGGTCTATTGAGGAATGCAGGTTGGGTGAACGAAACGCGTAGCGTGACTCTTGTTACACAAGCAAAACACACATGTAAAAGGGGGGTTCTTGGTTGGGTTTCCTAATCTTAACAACAACAAAAAGAGATGCGGGTCGAAAACACCGCTTCGCAAGGTGAGATGGATGCAACGGCCGCGATGCCGTGCTTCGTGAGGCGGAATGGAGTGTGTTCTGGCGCGAAAGGGTGAGGGTCGTAAACACCTCTTCACAACCGTTGTTAGCTCTTGCTAACACGGAACAAACACCTTGCGTGCGTGTGCGAGTGAGTGAGTGAGAACGGAGTGAATCACTAGCAAACAATGAAGAACAACAAGGAAACATTCATTTCAACAAACATCATCATAATATTCGAGTTTACACGGTTCAACGAGTACAATGGAGGAAAGAGGAAAGAAATAACCGATGGTGAAGACTAGCGGCCGTTCACGGCCGGAATGGTAGGTTGTCGGGCTACCTCCGGACTCGGGCGGACTATGCTTCCGGCGTAGAGAGCTGTCACGATCTCCCTACGTAGCTCCGTCGTCTTCGACTTCAGGTTCCTTCTTCTTCTCACCGGGCGGAATGAGAGAATGGTTGCTTGGAGGCTTGTGGACGATGGAGAACACTCACGGACAACGGAGGAAGTCTTGGAATGGGTGGAGGAGGCTTCCCCTTGCGTAGAAGATGAAGTGGAGGCGTCCCACGGTGGAGGTCGGCGGCGTACGGCACAGGAACTCCGCTCCCGGCGGCTGATAATGCCCTAAAAATCGCAACAGGCGTTTAAATAGGCGCTGGAATAAATACTGCGCACGGTCATTGGCGCACGACCAGTGGTCGTGCACACTGGAATTCTGCGATCGTGCGCACTGCCTGGGTGGAACCTGCAAGATACGAAATTATAAAATAAAATGTTCGCACGACCAGTGGCGCACGAACGGTGGTCGTGCGCACTATCGTCGGTGGTCGTGCGCATTAGACGAAACAGAACTCAGAAATTTAATGCTAAGTGCGCACGAACAGTGGCGCACGACCGGTGGTCGTGCGCAAAGGCGTTGATGGTCGTGCGCACTACACCAAACAGAACTCATGAAAAAGGGTTAAGTGCACACGATCAGTGGCGCACGACCAGTGGTCGTGCGCAATAGAACCGGTGATCGTGCGCAGTGTTCCTGTGCAGAATTGCACCAGGAACACCTGCACGACTCCAATGCCAGCACAACCACGAATCTAGCCGCTGAAAGTGGCACCTAACAGTGCATGGAAACTACTAAGGACAATAAACATGAAATCACACGAAAATGGGCCCAGAAGTGCACCTAGCATGGAATATCAAATATAAGCTATAACACGGCTAAAGTGCGGTGAAATGACTGAATAACGGCCCGGATGAGTCCAAAAAGGTGTATATGATCAGGACTCATCACACCCCCAGACTTAACTGTTTGCGCGTCCCGAGCAAACGAATCCGGCGGGGTGTGAAAACGATAGTTAACATAGAGAATTACACAAGGGAGTACGGTGCGAAGTAACATACGCATGCGAGTAGAGATTCTAGTAGAAAGAGATTCTAACTATGCTAACTAATTTACGTAAGTATTAAAGCGTAAGTAAGGATTTAGGTAAACTCAGTTGGTGAATTATAAAGAATTTGACGATCATGCCCGGTGTGAAAGTGACAAGATACTGAGGCGGGTGTTGCAAAAGATCGGGGCTTAGGAATAACTCCGCTGAAATCCATCAACGTCGTGAACCATACGCTTGCCCGGTCACACTCTCTCCATGGCGCTAGCACTCTCGCAAGTCAAATCAGTAGGGCTTTTAGGATTAAGACGGGGCTTAGGTTACGGTATGATATTCAAAGTTAAACACGATGGCTACGCAACCCAAGTGAGCTAAAGAACGCTACACCACTCAAGACCAACAAACAATGCTTGTGTGACACACCCCCAGACTCATCATGAAAACCAGGTGTGCACACGGCCTACTTCACAAATGCCAACAGATTTATTTTTTTATTTAGCTCGGAAGGATTTTTTTCAAAATACTCTTTTTTTCTTTCTTTTAACATCTTTTACTTCTTTTAAATATCCTCCGGTTGGTTCAAAATCAGCAGATAGACTTTATTTCCCTTCATGACACAATGATTTCACACACCACACAAATTGAGACTTATGAGCGCAGTTAAAAACATTTTGGTTGCGGGAGTAGGATAGGCTTCAGGCTTTGGTGGATGAAGAGGAGCTGTACAAAGGAATGGTAGGCACAAAATGGGCTTGCAACGGTGAACGAAATGGACATGGAATAACAAAGCTCAAACTAGCCAAAGGGTGGCCTACATCATGTTTAACTCGACGAGTCGCTCTCGCCCATGCTTCGAGAGTCGCTTGGGGCAAGTTCTTAGCCCACGAGAAAGGTAAACCTTCCTCCCGACTCGAGCAACACACGACTAGTAATCGCACACACACAACACCGGGTTATCGTTAATTCCATACAAATTCACCACTTGAGTATATTAAATCTAAATTTACGCAGAAATACTAAACATAAATTAGATGCATAAAGAAAATCTAGTTCTACTCAAATTCTATCATAACATGCGAAGTGACTAGAACACTACATGAGTCAACATCGCACTCCAAATAATAATTCCTACGTTAGCAATCTATTTCACATTCCGACCAAAATAGTTTAAACGGAACAACGACAAAAAGATAAGCACGCACTCAAGTGGGTGAAGTGGTGTGTGAAGCATGAAAACAATGATAATGACTGGAATAAATAAGAAATAACCTTCTAGTATGCAGTGCAACTCGTGCACAGTGGGTGACAACATACGCTCCCCCAGACTTAAGCTAAACAATATATCTAGAAATTTGAAGCTAAAAGAGGGGAGGAAGTGTTACCCAATGCTCAGAAATGAGCATACCAGACGATTGGCGTTTATGAACAGGAATAGTCCGCAGCATCCGCACCATCGAACACAAAACCTGCAAGCACAAACTCAAAACAACACAAGCAAATGCAATAGCTGAACTAAAAGAAGTTAGATAAAGAGAAATACGAAATCAGGAAATTTGGGTTGTCTCCCAGTAGCGCTTTCATTTAACGTCCTTAAGCTGGACCAAATACCTGTATTAGCAGTGTTTAAAGAGTGCAGGAATTAAAAGAGAAATATTCAAAAGCAGTTCACCACATCAACTAAACACAAATCAGCTAAAAGCGCTCTTATGGTGCGCTTCTCCCGTAGCACGTAGGCGGGAGGTGAAGGCTTTAGGGCCAGCATTGGTGTTACCCAATGCTCCCCTAACCTCCGCCATCTTGCCACGGAGAGCTGCAGCACGAGCATCGCGCAGAAGTTTTTCCTTTTTAAGTTTGGCGACAGTCGGAGACTGCCACCGTTGAGAGTTCTCAGATTTCTCCACTTTAGCGGGGGGTGGCGTCACTTCCGGTATCGCGGTGACCACCGGATCGGCCCAGGAGATGGAGCGCTTAGATAGTTCATTACAAGATTCACCACAAGAAGATAAATAATCAGCATCCCTAACTAAATCCAAGTCAACGTTTCCCGAACTGCAGTCTTCCTCCTTCTCGGAGTCGAACTCTTTCCGAAAGTCAACCTCTTCTTCCTCATCCGACTGGAGCTCCTCATTTCCTCCTTCACTTGTTTCTTGATCATGTTTCTTTCCTGCACAGCTTAGAAATTCATCCGAAATAACGAGAGGGGGAGGAGTGGATGTGTCAGCTGTAGCTTCGAGGCGAGTGGGCTGCAGCGCCTTGTTAGGTAGGAGAACACACCCCGTAGCGAAGTCAAGGGTGGCGCCGCTCTATTTCAAGAACGGCACGCCCAAGATAGGAATGAATTGATTTTCCTGGGGGCCCAACACCTGAAAGTCCGCGACCACAGTCGTCCCCTCAACTATTACTTCCACATTTCTCACTTCCCCCTCAGATTGGATAATAGTGTCGTTAGCGAGAATAAGCGATTTCCTTTCCTCCGTGTTCATCTCAAGTTGTAATTTCGCAACATCTTGCAGTGCAATGACGTTGCGGGAGGAACCGGAATCGCATAAAGCTTTTGTTTCAACCTTATTGATGGAACAAGAAATTACCAACTCACTTGGATCAGTCTCAACCACATCGCCTAGACTCTTCCCTTGATCTATTGGGTTCTTCTCCGTGTTGCTGGGAAGGGTCCCCTGCGATCGCTCGGTTAGCACTTGGGCCAATTGGCCCAACTGCGTTTCCAGGTTTCGCATGGATGCAGTTTGATTTACCATATTCGAATTAGCTACTTGCATGAATTTCTCCATCATCTCTTCTAGATTACTCTTTTTTTGAGTAGGGGGTGCTTGATTATAGTCCGGGTGTGGTGGCCTCGGTTGGCTCCCGGAGGCGTAGGCATCGTTTTGATGCTGCCCCGGTGCCCATCGTTGGCCAGGTGTGTTTGGATTCCACGAGAAGTTCGGGTGACTTCTCGCTCCCGGATTATAAGCATTATTGAAAGGCGCCCCCTAGGCCGATTTCCTACATAATTAACAGATTCGTTCAAGTTCAAGTGTGAGAAGTCACCTGCCACGTTGTTCCCCGAACACTCATACGCGTGGTGGCCTCCGCCTCCACATCCCTCGCAGGTAATGACAGCAGCAGTCACGGATGGAGAGGGGAGAGAGTCGACCATGAAAAGACCTCGGCCGCTTCTTGGAGCATTTCTCCCTGCAGTCCAGAATGTACTGTGGGAGGCAGTGTCGCGCAGAATTCGAAGGGATTCCTCAGGGGTGTGGTTCATCAAGGTGCCACCTGCCGCAACATCGATCATTGCCCTGTAGTTGGGCTCGATCGCGAAGTAGAACAATTCAACCACATTCCATGGTTGGAGCTCGTGGCCAGGGCAACGGCGAAGGAGATCGTTGAGGCGCTCCCATGCTTCAGCAAGGGTCTCTTGGTCAAGTTGGCGAAATGTGGCGATCTCCCGCCGCAAGCTTGCAATCTTATCCACAGGATGGAATTTAGCAAGGAACTTGGATGCGAGGGCATCCCAAGTTGCAGCAGTCCCAGGCGGAATGGAGTGGAGCCACACCTTTGCTTTGTCGCGGAGCGAAAAGGGAAACAGTCTAAGCTTAACCGTGTCGTCAGCAATCCCCGCGTAGCGGAAGGTTCCGCAAATATCAGAAAACTCTGCCAGATGTAGATGCGGATCTTCGCTGGCCAACCCCGAGAACTGAGCGTTGTTCCGGATGATGTCTAAGATCGCTGGCTTGATCTCAAACTGATTATTCATAATATTGGGCCCAAACCCCGGATACACACTCCCAGCAGTTGGAGTGGTGTAGTCTCTAATCGTGCGGGGCCGAGGCCTGACCGCCTCCTGCTCGTCTCCAGGCTGATGTTGCCCCACGCCGGGCGCTCTTGCGTCACCATCATTTGGGTCTACCTGATCACCCATTGCCGCTTGTACGGCAGCCGCGCGCCTTCGTGCGCGAGCGGTCCGTTCAATCTCAGGATCGAAGGGTACTAGCTCCCCTGCGGCTTGTCTCTGCATGCATTGTCACAAACAAAAAGAAAAACAAAGAAAATCAAAAACAACTGCTCGTATAACGAAAGTCACAACACAAGACGAAACACGCCTGCATTCCCCGGCAACGGCGCCAAAAACTTGATGCGTGTCGGCAAGTGCACCGGTCGCTGTCAAGTAATAAATGTGGAGAGTGGACTCCCCGAATGTCGGTCTCTTGAGGAATGCAGGTTGGGTGAACGAAACGCGTAGCGTGACTCTTGTTACACAAGCAAAACACACATGAAAAAGGGGGGTTCTTGGTTGGGTTTCCTAATCTTAACAACAACAAAAAGAGATGCGGGTCGAAAACACCGCTTCGCAAGGTGAGATGGATGCAACGGCTGCGATGCCGTGCTTCGTGAGGCGGAATGGAGTGTGTTCTGGCACGAAAGGGTGAGGGTCGTAAACACCTCTTCACAACCGTCGTTAGCTCTTGTGATAGAGAAATTTGTGTTCTCCAATCTATACTCGATTAAGGCAAGTGTACCTATCGAAATATAGCATAGGATATGAAATATATCAAGGTCGTATTTAAACTCGGGGCAGGCAAGTACTATTACTCACAACGATTCTATTATTCTACCGAATAAATATATGAGTTTTTGAAAATAAAAATAAACTAAGCTTAATTAAACGGGAAATAAACTATTGCAAAAGAGTGCTCGATCGACGATTCACTTTGAAATAAAATAACGGAATAAATTAGTTTAACATTCGTAATTCTATTAAGACAGTGGCGGATCCGAAAATAAGAAATAATCTCGCTAGAGCATTAAATCTCCTAACTTCTAGACATTTTGACCGAAATCTCTTTGCAAATCAAAAGGCCTAAAGTCGCATTATCAAAGTGAACCGCGCTATTGGATTTGACTCCAATCCGGAGGATTTACGTTATCCTATCTCTAAGGTTGCGTGCAACTCCTTCCTTCCTTGAGTGATCTTTCACATTCACGAGCCTCTCGGCTACTCAAATATGAGATCGGAATCTACTACCGTATACATGAAATACGGAGTCGATACGATAAAAATCAAGGTTGGATCAAAAATAAAAATACAAAAGTGAAACATAAAATAAAAGATGCGTTATTTTATCGCAAAGATTATCGCGATCAGGCACCAACAAAATTAGCTAAGCATAGTTGAAGATGAGACAGAGATAGAGAAAAAGAGAAATTTGCATTTTCATTCAACTTGAAAAAGAGTTACAATAATGAAAATTACTAAGCTATTGCAAGATGAAATAAAAGGACAAAAAGAAAGAAATTACAAGAACTTGGAACTTGCTCTCTAACTCTCTACACTACCACTCCATTCCTCTCAAAAGCTTGATCTCATGGTCCTTTTATAGGAGAGGGGGAAGTTTCTAGATGGAAGTGAAGATGAAGGGGAGATGCATGCATGATATTGATGAGGGAGAGAGAGGATAGGAGAGAGAGAGGCAAATGCATGAATGGTTTAAATGAGGGGGAGAGATAAAGGGCTACATGCATGCATTTTATTTAAAAGAAAAGATAAAAACAAAATAGAAAATAAAAATAGAATAAAAAGGGGATGAATGAGAAATAAAGAGGGGAAAAAATAAAAAGGAGAGAGAGAAGAGAGGGGGGAATGGCCGGTCAATTGATAAGGAAGTGCATGCAAGGTGGCTGGCAATGGCACGGACGTGGCGTTGCGGCGAGCATGGCGTTGCGGCATGAATATTGACGGCGCGACGATGGCGTTGCGGCGACGATGGCGGCATGGACGGGCACACGACGGTGAACGCGACGACTTCATGCAAAGGTGGCGGCGACAACATTCCTACAAAATAAAATAAAATAAAATAAAACATTAGCATTAGTTAAGAACATATAAAAATATAAAACTAAAACATAACATAAAATAAAACATTAGTTTTTGAAAATAGGAAAATAACAAAATAACAAAAGCATGCATAAAATATAACAAAAGATAAAAATAAAAACGCAAATAACATAATAAACTAACCTAAAAACGATGACTAAAAACTAATTATCAAACTCCCCCATGCTTAGGCTTTGCTTGTCCTCAAGCAAATGGAAATCAAAATAGAGGGGAAACAAAAAGGAAAATAATTTTTAAGTTGCATAATTAAGAAAACCAAAATGTGGAAAATTAAACTATCCTAGTTTCTATGCTAGCAACTAGTGAGGTGAGATATCCAAAATAGAAAACTTGAAAAGAGGAGACCTAAAAATATTATTAAAACATAAAGAAGGATTACACATTTCTAAATCCCTAAAACAAGACATCCAAAAGTTTAGGAAAATAAGAAAAACAAAAATATAGAGTTTCTAAATAAACGGTGCATTAGACGAATTACTAGGTTGCTAAAATAGCGACTACCCCTAAATCACCTCAAAATAACCTCCAAATAAATCCATCAATGATGGTGTCCATAGGCTTGTCCGTTCACACTCTCTCCACTACGCATATTTGTAACACGTTCTAAAGATCACTAGGACTTAATAGGCGTAATAATTTGGTTTAGGTAAATGATTAGGAGTGATAATTCAAAGATAAAAAGGAAAACTAAACACATTAAACCAAAGTTGAGCACAAAAACAAGAATTGAGAGGTACAACATTTTTCATTTCAAAAATAAAAACAAGGCCAGGTAATTTTTTTCTTTTCATAATTGGCCACGAATAAACTTCATTTCATTTTTTTTCGATGATGATCTTCTTCTTTTTGGTACTACTTTTTCTAAATGGGAGCTCCAAATGTAAGCTTTCAGGTTTCTTTTCATTTTTCAAACATAAACCCCATCACAACAATGAGTAAACATAAAGCTCAAGGTTTAGTGTGGAAAAAGGGTTAGGCATTTTGGCTTTGGTGAAAAAGTGAAAAGTGGAGCTTAGACAAAGAAAAAGGGAAAGGCCCAAAGTAGTTTGCAATGGTGTAATGTTTAGGTGGGCAAAAAGTCTCAAACGGGTCAAAGGGTGGCCTAGATCATTTCTAAAGTTCGTGAAAATAAAAAACTACGCACATGCTTCGAGAGTAGCTAGGGACAAGTTCTAGACACCAAGAAAGAATTATTCCTAAATGAAACAGTGATAACGCTATTTAGCAACCGTTCTTAGGCAATAACACCGAATAAAAAGAAAAACTATAATTTGCTAACTTATAGTCCTTAAAGGACTGATGGCTATATTTAGAAATTAGAAAATCGTAAAACTAAAATATGTTAAACTAATAAGTTTAGAAATCCTATTCAAGAAAATTCTACCTAGGACAAAAGAACCGCTCGGGCATACACATCGCTAGAAGACGCATAAAAATAAAGATAGAAAATAATTTTTTGACTTTGATTTTCAAATAGATTTTATGTATTTTTTTTGTATTTTTTCATAAGGCTAAAGAAACAAAATAGTACTATAATAATTTTTTGATTTTGTTTTGTTTTCAAAAAATTTTTGTGTTTTTTTTGAAAGACTTAAAAAGAAAGGGAAAACACTAGTTTGATAATTAGTTTTTAGTCATCGTTTTTAGGTTAGTTTATTATGTTATTTGCGTTTTTATTTTTATCTTTTGTTATATTTTATGCATGCTTTTGTTATTTTGTTATTTTCCTATTTTCAAAAACTAATGTTTTATTTTATGTTATGTTTTAGTTTTATATTTTTATATGTTCTTAACTAATGCTAATGTTTTATTTTATTTTATTTTATTTTGTAGGAATGTTGTCGCCGCCACCTTTGCATGAAGTCGTCGCGTTCACCGTCGTGTGCCCGTCCATGCCGCCATCGTCGCCGCAACGCCATCGTCGCGCCGTCAATATTCATGCTGCAACGCCATGCTCGCCACAACGCCACGTCCGCGCCATTGCCAGCCACCTTGCATGCACTTCCTTATCAATTGACCGACCATTCCCCCTCTCTTCTCTCTCTCCTTTTTATTTTTTCCCCTCTTTATTTCTCATTCATCCCCTTTTTATTCTATTTTTATTTTTTATTTTGTTTTTATCTTTTCTTTTAAATAAAATGCATGCATGTAGCCCTTTATCTCTCCCCCTCATTTAAACCATTCATGCATTTGCCTCTCTCTCTCCTATCCTCTCTCTCCCTCATCAATATCATGCATGCATCTCCCCTTCATCTTCACTTCCATCTAGAAACTTCCCCCTCTCCTATAAAAGGACCATGAGATCAAGCTTTTGAGAGGAATGGAGTGGTAGTGTAGAGAGTTAGAGAGCAAGTTCCAAGTTCTTGTAATTTCTTTCTTTTTGTCCTTTTATTTCATCTTGCAATAGCTTAGTAATTTTCATTATTGTAACTCTTTTTCAAGTTGAATGAAAATGCAAATTTCTCTTTTTCTCTATCTCTGTCTCATCTTCAACTATGCTTAGCTAATTTTGTTGGTGCCTGATCGCGATAATCTTTGCGATAAAATAACGCATCTTTTATTTTATGTTTCACTTTTGTATTTTTATTTTTGATCCAACCTTGATTTTTATCGTATCGACTCCGTATTTCATGTATACGGTAGTAGATTCCGATCTCATATTTGAGTAGCCGAGAGGCTCGTGAATGTGAAAGATCACTCAAGGAAGGAAGGAGTTGCACGCAACCCTAGAGATAGGATAACGTAAATCCTCCGGATTGGAGTCAAATCCAATAGCGCGGTTCACTTTGATAATGCGACTTTAGGCCTTTTGATTTGCAAAGAGATTTCGGTCAAAAGGTCTAGAAGTTAGGAGATTTAATGCTCTAGCGAGATTATTTCTTATTTTCGGATCCGCCACTGTCTTAATAGAATTACGAATGTTAAACTAATTTATTCCGTTATTTTATTTCAAAGTGAATCGTCGATCGAGCACTCTTTTGCAATAGTTTATTTCCCGTTTAATTAAGCTTAGTTTATTTTTATTTTCAAAAACTCATATATTTATTCGGTAGAATAATAGAATCGTTGTGAGTAATAGTACTTGCCTGCCCCGAGTTTAAATACGACCTTGATATATTTCATATCCTATGCTAGATTTCGATAGGTACACTTGCCTTAATCGAGTATAGATTGGAGAACACAAATTTCTCTATCAAGTTTTTGGCGCCGTTGTCGGGGATATTTTTTGGCAATATTACGAAAGCATCGAGTTTATTACTTCTACTAAAATTCAAAAAAAAAATATTATTATTATTATTATTATTATTATAAATTATAATTAACCCACATCATCGTTTTTCTAATCCACCTAAATTCCTGGAAAGGACGCTTTGAGCTTGAATTCCCATCACAGCCTCTAGTACCGCTGCAAACCCCTCACAGGGCAGATCTCGGGAAGTCCAGGACTAACATAATCCGCCAAAAAAATAAAAAAAATAAATTTTCTCTTTCTTTTTTTGTAACAGTTTTTCTTTATCATGGAATCACCTTCTTTTTGTGCTCTTTGCGGGTCGCCCGACCATTTTAATTTTGCATATTTTTCGGGAACCCCTCCCTCATATGATTTCAATTTTTCTGGAGTAGGTCAAAGTGGCCAATTTGACCCTTACTCAAATTTTTATCCTACATGGGAGATGGGGAACCCGTCTTATTTTTCGCATGATTTTGCCCCGCAAAGCGCCGCGCCTCAAATTTTTAATTCTATCGATAATGTGTATCTTGAATTGCAAACTTCTTTAAATAATATCAATTCGCATTTTAAGACCATTATCGATTATTTTTCTCGTGAGGCCGCATCTTTTTCTTCGTCTTCTTCTCCGTCTCCTCCAATTTTTTTATGTAATGAGTCACCGGATATCCCGGCTTGTCTTATTCCTCTCGAGGAAGATAACTATTCGGATGTTCCAGATTGTTTCCTTCCTCCTTTGGATGACACCCCTATGGATATTCCGGCGTGCTTTTTACCTTTTGAGGATGACGAGACGCCTCAAAATTTTCCTTCTTTTTCTGAAGACGTTGGTGATTCCATTTCAGTCTTAAATTCATCTGTTCCAAATTTTTCTATTTTTAGCGAATCTTCTTTTTCTTCTTCTTTTATTTTAGATAATTCTCCTTCTTTTATTTTAGATAATCCATCTTTAGTTCTTTCTACCCCTTCTTCTCCCGAAATTTCACAAGATTCTCTTTCTCCTTGTGAAATTTCTGTTGATGAAATTTCTTTTTCACCTTCTTTTATTCCTCTTTCTATTTCTTCTTCTTTTATCTCTTCTTCTTTTGACGACCCCTTCTTCCCCGTTCCGCATACGGCAGAGTTCTTCAATAACTCCGTCCGTACATTCTCGGGCGTCATTCCTTTGAAGATTCCACCGCATGTCGGTGCGATTCTTCATTTCTTCATTTTTCTTATTTACTCTCCTAAGCGCATACTTAGGGAGTTACCTCTTCACTTCAGTTTTTATTTTCCATTTAGCTAACCAATAACGTCGGGCTCAGACGACGTTAAACAAAGAGCGCTCTTGGGAGGCACCCCTTGCTTACCATTTTTGTTCTTTCTTTTCCTTTTTATTTTGTTTTGCAGGAATAAAACCTTCGGCGGTTTGTTTGGCTCCATCATTCTTTCTCTCCCTTAAGCCCGAGCCGGTTCCCAGCTCAAGCATGGGGGAGCGACATCAGCATTCGGCCTCACGAATCCAGGGAAGTCGTTCTTTTTATTTTACTTTATTGCACCCCCCCCCCCCTCTTCTTTTCTTCTTTTCTTTTTTCCTCCTACTTACTATTCAACATTGAGGTCAATGTTGAACTTTAAGCATGGGGGAGTGTTTTCCCTTTCTTTTTAAGTCTTTCAAAAAAAAACACAAAAATTTTTTGAAAACAAAACAAAATCAAAAAATTATTATAGTACTATTTTGTTTCTTTAGCCTTATGAAAAAATCCAAAAAAAAATACATAAAATCTATTTGAAAATCAAAGTCAAAAAATTATTTTCTATCTTTATTTTTATGCGTCTTCTAGCGATGTGTATGCCCGAGCGGTTCTTTTGTCCTAGGTAGAATTTTCTTGAATAGGATTTCTAAACTTATTAGTTTAACATATTTTAGTTTTACGATTTTCTAATATCTAAATATAGACATCAGTCCTTTAAGGACTATAAGTTAGCAAATTATAGTTTTTCTTTTTATTCGGTGTTATTGCCTAAGAACGGTTGCTAAATAGCGTTATCACTGTTTCATTTAGGAATAATTCTTTCTTGGTGTCTAGAACTTGTCCCTAGCTACTCTCGAAGCATGTGCGTAGTTTTTTATTTTCACGAACTTTAGAAATGATCTAGGCCACCCTTTGACCCGTTTGAGCCTTTTTGCCCACCTAAACATTACACCATTGCAAACTACTTTGGGCCTTTCCCTTTTTCTTTGTCTAAGCTCCACTTTTCACTTTTTCACCAAAGCCAAAATGCCTAACCCTTTTTCCACACTAAACCTTGAGCTTTATATTTACTCATTTTTGTGATGGGGTTTATGTTTGAAAAATGAAAAGAAACCTGAAAGCTTACATTTGGAGCTCCCATTTAGAAAAAGTAGTATCAAAAAGAAGAAGATCATCATCGAAAAAAAATGAAATGAAGTTTATTCGTGGCCAATTATGAAAAGAAAAAAATTACATGGCCTTGTTTTTATTTTTGAAATGAAAAATGTTGTACCTCTCAATTCTTGTTTTTGTGCTCAACTTTGGTTTAGTGTGTTTAGTTTTCCTTTTTATCTTTGAATTATCACTCCTAATCATTTACCTAAACCAAATTATTACGCCTATTAAGTCCTAGTGATCTTTAGAACGTGTTACAAATCTGCGTAGTGGAGAGAGTGTGAACGGACAAGCCTATGGACACCATCATTGATGGATTTCTTTGGAGGTTATTTTGAGGAGATTTAGGGGTAGTCGCTATTTTAGCAACCTAGTAATTCGTCTAATGCACCGTTTATTTAGAAACTCTATATTTTTGTTTTTCTTATTTTCCTAAACTTTTGGATGTCTTGTTTTAGGGATTTAGAAATGTGTAATCCTTCTTTATGTTTTAATAATATTTTTAGGTCTCCTCTTTTCAAGTTTTCTATTTTGGATATCTCACCTCACTAGTTGCTAGCATAGAAACTAGGATAGTTTAATTTTCCACATTTTGGTTTTCTTAATTATGCAACTTAAAAATTATTTTCCTTTTTGTTTCCCCTCTATTTTGATTTCCATTTGCTTGAGGACAAGCAAAGCCTAAGCATGGGGGAGTTTGATAATTAGTTTTTAGTCATCGTTTTTAGGTTAGTTTATTATGTTATTTGCGTTTTTATTTTTATCTTTTGTTATATTTTATGCATGCTTTTGTTATTTTGTTATTTTCCTATTTTCAAAAACTAATGTTTTATTTTATGTTATGTTTTAGTTTTATATTTTTATATGTTCTTAACTAATGCTAATGTTTTATTTTATTTTATTTTGTAGGAATGTTGTCGCCGCCACCTTTGCATGAAGTCGTCGCGTTCACCGTCGTGTGCCCGTCCATGCCGCCATCGTCGCCGCAACGCCATCGTCGCGCCGTCAATATTCATGCCGCAACGCCATGCTCGCCGCAACGCCACGTCCGCGCCATTGCCAGCCACCTTGCATGCACTTCCTTATCAATTGACCGGCCATTCCCCCCTCTCTTCTCTCTCTCCTTTTTATTTTTTCCCCTCTTTATTTCTCATTCATCCCCTTTTTATTCTATTTTTATTTTCTATTTTGTTTTTATCTTTTCTTTTAAATAAAATGCATGCATGTAGCCCTTTATCTCTCCCCCTCATTTAAACCATTCATGCATTTGCCTCTCTCTCTCCTATCCTCTCTCTCCCTCATCAATATCATGCATGCATCTCCCCTTCATCTTCACTTCCATCTAGAAACTTCCCCCTCTCCTATAAAAGGACCATGAGATCAAGCTTTTGAGAGGAATGGAGTGGTAGTGTAGAGAGTTAGAGAGCAAGTTCCAAGTTCTTGTAATTTCTTTCTTTTTGTCCTTTTATTTCATCTTGCAATAGCTTAGTAATTTTCATTATTGTAACTCTTTTTCAAGTTGAATGAAAATGCAAATTTCTCTTTTTCTCTATCTCTGTCTCATCTTCAACTATGCTTAGCTAATTTTGTTGGTGCCTGATCGCGATAATCTTTGCGATAAAATAACGCATCTTTTATTTTATGTTTCACTTTTGTATTTTTATTTTTGATCCAACCTTGATTTTTATCGTATCGACTCCGTATTTCATGTATACGGTAGTAGATTCCGATCTCATATTTGAGTAGCCGAGAGGCTCGTGAATGTGAAAGATCACTCAAGGAAGGAAGGAGTTGCACGCAACCCTAGAGATAGGATAATGTAAATCCTCCGGATTGGAGTCAAATCCAATAGCGCGGTTCACTTTGATAATGCGACTTTAGGCCTTTTGATTTGCAAAGAGATTTCGGTCAAAACGTCTAGAAGTTAGGAGATTTAATGCTCTAGCGAGATTATTTCTTATTTTCGGATCCGCCACTGTCTTAATAGAATTACGAATGTTAAACTAATTTATTCCGTTATTTTATTTCAAAGTGAATCGTCGATCGAGCACTCTTTTGCAATAGTTTATTTCCCGTTTAATTAAGCTTAGTTTATTTTTATTTTCAAAAACTCATATATTTATTCGGTAGAATAATAGAATCGTTGTGAGTAATAGTACTTGCCTGCCCTGAGTTTAAATACGACCTTGATATATTTCATATCCTATGCTATATTTCGATAGGTACACTTGCCTTAATCGAGTATAGATTGGAGAACACAAATTTCTCTATCAAGTTTTTGGCGCTGTTACCGTCGTTAGCTCTTGCTAACACGGAACAAACACCTTGCGTGCGTGTGCGAGTGAGTGAGTGAGAACGGAGTGAATCACTAGCAAACCATGAAGAACAACAAGGAAACATTCATTTCAACAAACATCGTCATAATATTCGAGTTTACACGGTTCAACGAGTACAATGGAGGAAAGAGGAAAGAAATAACCGATGGTGAAGACTAGCGGCCGTTCACGGCCGGAATGGTAGGTTGTCGGGCTACCTCCGGACTCGGGCGGACTATGCTTCCGGCGTAGAGAGCTGTCACGATCTCCCTATGTAGCCTCTTCTCACCGGGCGGAATGAGAGAATGGTTGCTTGGAGGCTTGCGGACGATGGAGAACACTCACGGACAATGGAGGAAGTCTTGGAATGGGTGGAGGAGGCTTCCCCTTGCGTAGAAGATGAAGTGGAGGCGTCCCACGGTGGAGGTCGGCGGCGTACGGCACAGGAACTCCGCTCCCGGCGGCTGATAATGCCCTAAAAATCGCAACAGGCGTTTAAATAGGCGCTGGAATAAATACTGCGCACGGTCATTGGCGCACGACCAGTGGTCGTGCGCACTGGAATTCTGCGATCGTGCGCACTGCCTGGGTGGAACCTGCAAGATACGAAATTATAAAATAAAATGTTCGCACGACCAGTGGCGCACGAACGGTGGTCGTGCGCACTATCGTCGGTGGTCGTGCGCATTAGACGAAACAGAACTCAGAAATTTAATGCTAAGTGCGCACGAACAGTGGCGCACGACCGGTGGTCGTGCGCAAAGGCGTTGATGGTCATGCGCACTACACCAAACAGAACTCATGAAAAAGGGTTAAGTGCACACGATCAGTGGCGCACGACCAGTGGTCGTGCGCAATAGAACCGGTGATTGTGCGCAGTGTTCCTGTGCAGAATTGCACCGGGAACATCTGCACGACTCCAATGCCAGCACAACCACGAATCTAGCCGCTGAAAGTGGCACCTAACAGTGCATGGAAACTACTAAGGACAATAAACATGAAATCACACGAAAATGGGCCCAGAAGTGCACCTAGCATGGAATATCAAATATAAGCTATAACACGGCTAAAGTGCGGTGAAATGACTGAATAACGGCCCGGATGAGTCCAAAAAGGTGTATATGAACAGGACTCATCAGCAGCGTTCCGTTGACTCAATTTGGTTGTGTAGCCTTCTTCTTTATCCCTGAATATCATACCGCAACCTAAGCCCCAATATGATCCTAATGTCCTATTGATTTATCTCGTGAGTTTGCTAGCATCGTGGAGAGAGTGTGACCGGGCAAGCTTATGGTTCACGACGTTGATGGATTTCAGCGGAGTTATTCCTGAACTCCGATTTTGTGCAACACACTCCTTAGTGGCTTGTTACTTTCACACCGGGCATGATCATTCAAGTTCTTCACAATTCACCAACTGAGTATTGATAAATCTTTCTTTATGCTCTAATACTTTTGTAAATTAATTAGTATAGTTAGAATCTCTTTTTACTAAATTTCTAACATGCGTTTGTTACTTCGCACCGTACTCCTTTGTGTAATTTCCTTTGTTAACTACCATTTTCACATTCCACCGAATTCGTTTGCTCGGGATGCGCAAACAGATAAGTCTGGGGGTGTGATGAGTCCTGATCATATACACATATTTGGACTCATCTAGGCCAGTTATCTAGTCATTTCACTGCACTTTAGTCTTGTTTCAGCTCATATTTGTCTTTCTATGCTAGGTGCACTTCTTGGCCTAATTTGGTGTTTTTTTATGCTTATTCTCTTTTGATAGCCTTATCGTTTTGTTGAGTGACACTTTCAGTGGCCTGATTAGCATTTCTGTAGAAACAGGAGTCGTGCAGGTGTTCTCGATACAAGTCTGTACAGGAACACTGCGCACGATCACTGGTTCTATTGCGCACGACCACTGGTCATGCACCGCTGATCGTGTGCACTTAACCCTTTTTTTTAGTTCTGTCTCGGACAGTACGCACGACCACCTACGATAGTGCGCACGACCACCGGTCGTGCGCCACTGTTCGTGCGCACTTAACATCAATTTTATGAGTTCTGTTTCGACCAGTGCGCACGACCACCTACGACAGTGCGCACGACCACCGGTCGTGCGCCACTGGTCGTGCGAATAAGGTATTTTATAAATTTCTTACATTGCAGGCTCCACCCAGGCAGTCGCACGATCACAGAACTCTATCGCACATGACCACTGGTCGTGCGCCAATGACCGTGCACAGTATTTTCGCCAGCGCCTACATAATGTCCTGATCCGCAAATTAGGGATAAGCCGATTCCGGGGAGCGCGATTTCCAGTCCGTACGCCGCCGTTTTCCACTTCCAGCGACCTCCACCTCATCTCCTCCGCAAGGGGAAGTTATCTCCGGCCATTCTAAGCATTCCTCCATCGTCCGGAAGCATTCTCCGCCATCCGCAAGCACTCAAGCAAGGTGTCTCCATTTTTGTGTGGTGAGAAGGATAGCAATCCTGAGGTAGAAGACGACGGAAGCACGTGGAGAGGTCATGACAGTCTCTCAACGCTGGAAGCACAGTCCGCCCGAGTCCGGAGGTAGCTTGACAAACTACCATTCCGGCCGTGAACGGCCGCTAGTCTTAGTCCATTGGTTGATTTCTTCCTCACCCCTTTATTGTACTTCTTTGAATCATTTAAACTTGAATATCATGATGTTTAGTTTAAATGCAATGGTTGTTTCTTCTCTGTTCTTCAGTATTTGCTTGTGATACGTCTCACCTCCACTCACTCACTCACGCACTCATCGTGTTCGATTCGCGTTAGCAAGAGCTAACTGCGATTTGCGAAGAGGTGTTTGCGACCCTCACTCTCCGCACTAGTGATCACTTCATTCGCATGCGAGCCGGGTACTCGTTGGCTGCTCGCAAGAAGGCAAGTGAGCCAGGTACTCTCCAGCTGCTCGCAAGAAGGCTGGCGAGTCGAGTACTCGCCGGCTGCTCGCAAGAAGGCAAGCGAGTCGGATCCCTTCCAAGTCTTAGGGTTCAACGAGATCTGTCCTACGTTCGACGAATGCCGAGCATTTGTTGAGACCATCGAACCCAGTTCAGCGTTCGATGAATTTCGCTCTCCGTTCGACGAAGTAATGAGTTCGACGAATTCCGCTCTCCGTTCGACGAAGTCCGTTCGACGAACTCATCTTTCCGTTCGATGAAACCCGTTCGACGAATTCACCTCTCTCGCGAGTGATGCTCTCATAAACCACTCGTCCATAGACCAAAGAGGTGGAGTTACTCCTTTACCCCTGGTGTCCTGCAGGTAGCCCCTCCAAACAGTGGAGTTTGGCTGTTAGCAGGCCAAATTGGGTTGCGTTTAGTAGAACCAAAGGGCGAAATTCCGCTATTAACAGACCATGAGCAAAAACCTATAAATAGACCTTAAAGGGAACCTTGGGAGAGGATTCCAATCTCAGATCTCTGAGTTTCTTCTTCTTCCCTGGTTACTTTGGTTCAGCTCTCTAGCTCTCGAACGTGCCCAAGTCTCAGCTTTGGCTTGGGAGGGGAAGCGCTCAACGATCTTCCGGGTTTGTGGTGGGACCTCCTCGCTGCGACTAAGGTCTTAGTCCATCTCGAAGTCTCCGGCCTGCTCCTCTCAAGGGACAAGTAAGGGCTAGCTGCCCTTCAACTCGTTGAGGGCCCGAGCTTCACAAGAGACCGAGAAATTGGTTTCAACATTTTGGTGCGGTGAGCGTGGAGTGCGGCTGGTCCAGGAAGATTCCGGGAAAGGAACATGGCAGGAGATGAAGTGCAAGGCAAGGAAGTCAGTGGGTCACCCCCGGTGGCGGTGCAGAAGATGTTCTCGGACTTTAGGCGAGAAGTCCTCGACACCCTCGGGTTCGCGGTCGCAGCGCTACGTAGCGAGTTCATGACCCCAGTGGCTTTAGCGTCCCAACCTCCGGCAGTGGTTGGCGAGGGAGCCCCGGGAGGAAGGGCTGGAATATAAGTAGCCGGCGGGTCAGCGCAAGATCTGGAGGGACGAGTGTTGTTCGCCAGCCCCTCGAGCTCGGTTCCGGCGAGCTCAGTCTCGGCGAGCATGGGACATGAAAGCGCAAGACAGGTATGCACGGGGGAGGCGAGCATGGCGCCGGCGAATGCGATTCCGGTGGGCGCGGCACCCGTGGGGGCTGGCCCGGCAATGGTGGATCTCGCGAGCTTGGCCCCGGCTAGCTCTGGTTGGGCGAGAGAGCTAGGGGGCGAGCTGAGCAGGAAAAGGCAGCAGGGTGAGGAAGCCCCTTTTGTGAGTTGGTGCTCTCTGCACCCATCCCAGAAGGGTTCAGAGAGTGGGACAGGGTCTATTATCATTGTCGGGACGACCCGTCCAGCACCTGCAGTCATTCGAGGACTCAGTCTCTATCAGGCTGATGTCGGCCGCCTTCAAGTGTCGGCTCTTCGCCGTCACCCAGAAGGAGAAAGCATAGAAGTTTCTTGTTATGGTTTTCAACTTCGAAGAAGAGGAAGAAAGACGTCGAGTCCCTCTTCAAAGTAAAGCAGGAGCCCAAGGAGTCGTTGGCTGATTATGCAGATCAGTTCCAGGAGGAAGTTCTGCTCACCCAGGAGATGCCCAGGTTTGCTCTTCAGCTCGCCTTCACGTTGGGGTTGAAGGAGAGTTTCTTTAATATGGACCTGAAGAGGAAAGCCCCCGTCTCCTACGAGGAGTTGGTGGAGAGGGTGGCAGAAGAAGTCGAGAGTGAGGAGGCCAATCTGGAGCTCACCAAGAGGCTAGCAAAGCTCACTGAGCCGGATGTCAGGCAGCAAGCAGTAAGAAGAAGGGAAGAGCCCCGGGCCCCGGAAGGGGGATGGAGGCAGCATGGCGGGGGAATGCAAGGTCAGGGAAGAGGCTACGCCATAGGAGGGGGTAATTTCTATGGGGGCCAAGGAAGACCTCAACAGTTAGGGTGGAGGATGGTTCCGAGGCAGATGCCTCCCGCGCCTCAGCAGGCTATGGCGATCAGACGAGGAAGAGGAGGAGGAGGAGGAAGAGGAAGGAGAGAAGTAGTGGAAGCAGGAGCGGGGAGGAGAAGAGGAAACAGGGCGGCAGAGGCTGAGAGGGGGGAGGCGGCATTGCCATAATGTGACTTCCATGATGAGGAAGGTCACGTAACGGCCACCTGCCCCGAGTTCTTGGAGACAAAAAGAGCCAGGGTTTCGGTGCCGCGGCAGCAGCAGCAAGTGAGGATCGAGGAAGTCCTGCCTCGAGAGGACGAGGAGGAGAGATGTGAAGATAGGGTTGATTTTGGGACCCGAGGAGGGATCGGGGTGATCCAAGGGGAGTAGGGGTAGAGGTAACCCGCAAGGCAAGCCTTCATACAATCTACCATCGGATCGTGGCTTCAACATCCACGGCCCCACCCCCAGGAGAAAAAATCACTTTCTCCCAAAGCGATATGCTGGGTCATGAGGACCCTTTTTGCGACCCATTGGTCATCCAAACCGCCATAGAGAACTTCACGGTGTCCCAAATTCTCGTGGACAATGGAAGATCGGTCAATGTCATCTTTAAGAGGGCGTTTGATGAAATGAAGGTGGAAGCCAGAAGGGTGTTGGCTTCGGATGGCCCTTTGTTTGGGTTCTCAGGAGAAAGGAAGGAGGTGGAAGACGGAGTGGGACTCCATGTGACCTTGGGGGGGCAGTCCCGGAACTGCCGTTTCGTGATAGTGGATGCCCCTAGCAGCTACAGCGCCATCTTCGGAAGGACTCTCATCAGCGCGTTCTGATGCGTCCCATCCACCTTCCACCAGTGTCTCAAGTTCAACACCGGAGGAATCCAGATTCGGGTCTGGGGAGACCCCAAGGTGGCGAGGCAGTGCTATATGATTGCCGTCAACACCATCTCCTGGATGGATGAAGCGGAGGAGTGGGACAAGGTGATGGACGAAGTGGCCGAGGCCGAGGAGGAGGAGAGGTTGGAAGGAAGGAGGGGTGAAGGAGTAGTTCATGCCCAGGAAGGGGTCATTGAGGGGCCTAGGGCGGAGGAGGGGAAGGAGGAAGAGAAAGAAGAAGAAGCCTCGAGAGAAGGGGCGGAAGAGTTGATGGTGGTGGAAGAGGAAGAGATGGAAGAAGGAGCCGGGGGGCTCGCATGCGGTGGCTAGGAGAACAATACCTGGGGCGAACAATCTAGGTTGGAAGCTGTGGAGGAGGTGGTGGAGGTGGAGGTGACCACCAAGGCCGGAACAATTGAGAAGATCAAGATCGGTGGGGAGCTCAGCCCCGAGGACCGGAAGAAGATCTCGGCTTGCGTCCAAGACAACGTGGATGTCTTCGCATGGAGTGCTGTGGAGATGTCGGGGATCGACGCGGATGTGGCGTGCCATCGCCTTAACCTCGATCCCGACACTCGCCCCATCCGCCAAAACAAGAGGCCCACTGCTGACAAGCTGGAGGCACCTATTCGGGAGGAGGTGAACAAGCTCATCAAGGCCGGTTTTGTATCTGAGATCCAGTATCCTGTTTGGGTCTCCAACGTAGTGATGGTGAAAAAAGGGGATGGTAAGTGGAGAATGTGCATAGATTTTTCCTTGCTTAATAAATCATGCCACAAGGATTGTTACCCCTTGACTAGAATCAACGCGTTGGTTGACTCAACCGTCTATTTCTCTGTGATGTCTTTTTTAGATGCTTTTTCAGTTATCATTAAATCCGCATGCACCCTCCCGACATCAAAGATGTCTCCTTCATCACGGGGGATGGATGCTATTGTTATAAAATGATGCCTTTCAGGCTCAAGAATGCAGGGGCTACGTACCAACGGATGATGGACCGGGTCTTCCGCGAGCAGAAGGGGAGAAACCTGGAGGTGTATGTTGATGACCTCATGGTGAAGAGCCAGGACCTCGAGTCCCACCTCCAAGACCTTGAAGAGACTTTTGGGACCTTGCGGAAGTACAAGATGAAGCTCAACCCCCTGAAGTGTGTCTTCGGGGCTAGCAAGGGAAAGTTCCTAGGCCACTTGCTCACCACGGCGGGGGTGGAGCCAAACCCCGATAAGGTTAAAGCCATCTTGGAGTTGGTGTCGCCAAGAAACGCGAAGGAAGTTCAACGCTTCACGGGAAATTAGGCCGGTTTCAGCAGGTTCCTCTCCAAGGCAGGGGAGAAGTGTGCCCCCTTCTTCAAAGTGCTACGGGGAAACAAGAAATTTGAATGGACCTCAGAATGTGTGGAAGCTTTCCAAGCTTTGAATGGGCAACTCACCCAGACCCCGCTACTCCAGGGGCCGAGGAAAGGGGAGGACCTATCCCTATACATAGGGGTAGGATCGGAGGCTGTCAGTTCAGTGTTGGTCCGAGAAGAGGGGAGAAGGCAGTTGCCCATCTACTACGTCAGCCGAGTGCTGAGGAAGGCGGAGCTCCGATACCCAATTTTGGAGAAATTGGCGTTCGCCTTGGTGGTATCTGCCAGGAAGCTTAGGCCATACTTCCAAGCGCACTCAATCAAAGTGGTGACCGACCACCCGCTTCGAAAAGTTATGGAGGGGGTGGAGCATTCGGATAGGCTAGCCAAATGGTCCGTGGAGCTAAGTGAGTTCGACATCGCATTTGTGCCTAGGACGTCAATAAAGGCACAAGCGGTGGCAGACTTCATGGTGGACTACGCGACTGAAGTAGGGGAGCTTGAATCACCCTCCCCGGTCGCCTGGAAGATGCTAGTGGATGGTGCGTCAGGAAAGCATTCCTATGGAGGAGGGATCGTCCTGATAAGCCCCCAAGGAACAAACATCGAGCAGTCCCTGAGCATCCATTTCCCTATTACCAATAACCAAGCAGAGTACGAGGCAGTGATAGCAGGCATGCGAATGGCTAGGGAGCTAGAGGTGCAGGACGTGGAGGTCTCAACAGACTCCATGGTGGTGGCATGCCAAATCAGGGGAGAATTTGAAGCATGGGAGCCAACCCTCCAACGCTACCTAGAGAAGGCCAAGGGGATCATCGGCCAATTTCACACTTTATCCATCACACACGTGCCAAGGGAGGAGAGCACCCCGGCGGACCTACTAGCCAAGTTCGGTCCTCAGGCAGGGGGAATAGTGTCGTAACTCTTTCGACCTTCCATTAAAGAAGGGGAGCTGATGGAGGTGGATCAGCGAGCATCATGGATGGATCCCCTCATCACCTTCCTGACATCGGGAAAGTTCCCCGAGGGAGATGTTGACCAGCGGTAGTTCAGGTACAAATCTGCATACTACTCCTTACACGCAGGATCGCTATACCGAAAAACACTCTTGGGGCTCCTGGCCCGTTGCGTGTCTGAAGAGGAGTTCCCGAGGGTCCTTGAAGAAATCCACTCGGGGGAGTGTGGTAGTCACTCCGGGAGCCGGACTTTGGAGGGGAGAGTGCTGAGGCAAGGCTACTTCTAGCCTACTCTCAGCAAGGACGCGGCGGAATTCACAAGGAAGTGCTTAAAGTGCCAACTCTATGCACCACTCCAACTCCTCCCAGCTCAAAGGTTCCGGACCATCACAACTCCGTGGCCCTTCGCTATATGGGGATTGGATTTGGTGGGACCCTTCCCCCAAGCTTATAGCCAAAGGAAATTCCTATTGGTGTTGATTGACTACTTTTCCAAATGGGTCGAGGTGAAGGCGCTAGCCAAGGTAACATCTCAGGTAGTGAGAAACTTTGTTTGGGGTGAAATAATTTGCAGGCACGGGCTCCCTCCAGGCATCGTGACAGATAACGGACCCCAATTCGCTAGCTAAGAATTTGTTAGTTTTTGCACCCAACTCGGCATAGATCTTAGGTTCGCGTCGGTCCACCACCCCAGTAGCAACGGCCAGGTGGAGGCGGCGAACAAGATAATTGTCAATCTACTAAAGAAGAAGATATAGAATCTCAGAGGCAATTGGGTGGAGCAACTGCCCTCCGTTCTATGGGCCATGAGAACTACCCCAAATACGGCCACATGAGAGACCCCCTTCAAACTTTCCCACGGGTCCGAGGCCGTTCTCCCGATATAGTTCAAAGTCAAGACCCCCAGGGTGATCACCGCGGGTAAAGGAGATGGAGAATGGTTAATAGAAAATGATGTAGAGCAAAGGTTGTCCCTGGACCTGGTAGAAGAGCTCCGAGACCTTGCTATTGTCCGATAGGAGGAAGTCAAGAGACGGATGGCCAGATACTTCGACCAACACATCATGATAAAACACTTTGAAAAGGGGGATTTGGTACTAAAGAAGGTTGACGCGTCCGGGAGAGGAGCCGCGGTTGGCAAGCTAGAGCCCAATTGGGAAGGGCCTTATGTTGTAAGTGAAGTGCTCAGGTCAGGAGGGTACCACCTCCAAGATGTGGAAGGGGTATCTCTTGGCCGAGCCAGGAGTGGGGATGATTTAAAAAGGTTTTATCCTTAGACATTTTTGGTAAGTGACTTTTTATATTTCCTACTCAATATATGTATTTTGGAGCAATTCTTTGGCAGGTCTCAAGTGGTTTGATGCTGGAATGCCCAGATCGATTCCGTTGTCGGGCTCTCATAGACGGTGGGTCAGGTTGATCTCTGGAGAGGCTGGCAATGTTTCAAGTGGTTTGATGCTGGAATGCCCCATATCGATTCCGCTGCCGGGCTCTCATAGATGGTGGGTCAGGTTGATCTCTGGAGAGGCTGGCAATGTTTCAAGTGGATTGGTGCTGGAATGCCCCAGATCGATTTCGCTGTCGGGCTCTCATAGACGGTGGGTCAGGTTGATCTCTGGAGAGGCTGGCAATGTTTCAAGTGGTTTGGTGCTGGAATGCCCCAGATCGATTCCGCTGCCGGGCTCTCATAGACGGTTGGTCAGGTTGATCTCTGGAGAGGCTGTCAATGTTTCAAGTGGTTTGATGTTGGAATGCCCCAGATCTATTCCTCTGCCGGGCTCTGATGAGTCCAATTTGTATACTATTTTTCGGACTCATCCGGGCTGCTTTTCCTGCTTTTGTTCTTCAGTTTTTGTTCGTATTTGTTTATTTTCACCTTGTTCATACTAGTGCTTGAAGTGTCTGTTGTAGTGTGCAATTGGACACTATGTTGCTGGGGGTAAGCACACTCTGCTCCCCATCATGTTGTTTCTATTTCTATGCTGGTGCTGGATGTGTATTCCCAGCTGGGCTGCGATGCTCGCAGGTGGTTGATCCATCCCCTTTTGCCCAGAAATCATGACTGTGTACAACGCACAGTCGTGCGTTTTATTGACGCACGGATAGACGTGGTCGTGCACCTTCATCTGGGTAGAAAACGATGATCTGATTTTCATCGTGCGTCTTTACGCACGGGCAGTTGCCCGTGGGTGAAGGAATGGCACGATCAGCCTGTTTAGCCTTGATTTTAGCTTTTCTGAATTTACCCATGCGTTTTGACGCACGTGCGGATTTGCCCGTACGCGAGTAAATCGCACGGGCGCTCCAGGTCGTCTTCCTGCGCTGTTCTCTATTATTAATATCGCACGGTCTACGCACGGTCGTGCGTACGACCGTGCGTGACCTATTTTCTGATGTTTCTCTATAAAAGCTGCAGCTTTCGACCTAAATTGGGAGAATCGTACACGCCGTACAGCTGCGCCATTTTTGCCATCTCCATTGTGGTTTCGTCCCTTTGGTCCTCCTCCATCATCCTCAAGCTCTAAGGAGAGGGATTCAACCCTACATCCATCAAGATCCAAGGAGAAGGAAGCTAGGTTGTTTTCGGATCGTGACACGAAGAAGACGGGCCATTGGAGGGTAGTGACAGCCTTCTCTACCCCGGACGTAGTTGAGGACCGAGCTTGGACGCGGATTGACTACCCAGCGATTCCAAGCGTGAATCTTCAACAAAACTTCGGATTCGGTCGATTTCTTGCTCTCCCTATCTTTGTATTGGTAGTTGTAGTTAGTAGATCTCTTGTATTTTGATGATGAGCACTATAAACCTTGTTATTTAAGTTATTTCATGTCTATGTGAAATTATCTTTTGTTTATATGTGTGTATGAGGTGCGCCACCATCCATTTCCCATTTCGCCGTCACGTTCATGTGCCGCACTAGCAATTGCTAGTGGCGTGCTTGTCGACGAGGTGCTTGCGACCCTCATTCCTTAATACTACTCGTCCATCCGCCTAGTGAAGCGTGGCATAGCGGCCCGTGTAATCCATTCGCCTAATGAAGCAGCGCGCTCAAGGCCTGCACAGTTCGATTCCGTTTGCCTACTCGTCCATCTGCCATTTCGAAGCAGCGCGCTCAAGGCCTGCCTAGTCTCTATCCCGCCGAGCGAAGCATTGCATAGCGGCATTGCATAGGAGTAGTTTAGTTATTTTCTTTTATTTCCACAAACCAAATCAACCCCTTCGCATCCATCCGACCTAAAGGACTTCGATCTCAAGTCCTTCCTCAATAGTTAACTCCACCTTCCTGTGTTCCTTCGAGATCGATACTTGGGGATTCACTCCCACATTTTATATTACTTGAACGCTCGGTACACTGCCGTTTCGTGCCGCAGTCTTTGTAGCGCCTAAAGAGGTGTGCTAAGATTTGCGCATCAGGCTCTCATAGACGGTGGGTCAGGTTGATCTCTGGAGAGGCTGACAATGTTTCAAGTGGTTTGATGCTGGAATGCCCCAGATCGATTCCGCTGTCGGGCTCTCATAGACAGTGGATCAGGTTGATCTCTGGAGAGGTTGTCAATGTTTCAAGTGGTTTGATGCTAGAATGCCCTAGATCGATTCCGCTGTTGGGCTCTCATAGACGGTGGGTCAGGTTGATCTCTGGAGAGGCTGGCAATGTTTCAAGTGGTTTCGTGCTGGAATGCCCAAGATCGATTCTGCTGCCGGGCTCTCATAGACGGTGGGTCAGGTTGATCTCTAGAGAGGCTGGCAATGCTTCAAGTGGTTTGGTGCTGGAATGCCCCAGATCGATTCCGCTGCCGGGCTCTCATAGACGGTGGGTCAGGTTGAGCTCTGGAGAGGCTGGCAATTTTTCAAGTGGTTTGGTGCTGGAATGCCCCAGATCGATTCCGCTGCCGGGCTCTCATAGACGGTGGGTCAGGTTGATCTATGGAGAGGCTGGCAATGCTTCAAGTGGTTTGGTGCTGGAATGCCCTAGATTGATTTCGCTGTCGGGCTCTCATAGACGGTTGGTCAGGTTGATCTCTGGAGAGGCGGGCAATGTTACGAGTGGTTTGGGCAGGCGAATAGGTTACTCATAGCGAGAGATTTGGCTCGCAAGCGACCTCAAAGCCTGGGTGAGGCGAGACCAGGGGCGCGTTCGCATACAGGAATAGATCGCGGCTGAGCGACTGAGTCGGCTGTTCACAAAGTTACTTGTGAATTTCAGTGGCGCGAGTAATGATGGCGAGCCAGAGAGGGCCCGTCTCCACGTGGTCCATGGATGATGGTAAGAGCTCGGAAAGGGAGAGTGCGAGCGAGGCAGGCTAATACTGGCCCTCTCGCAAGGTCTGCCAATGAGGTACATCCCAAACAAGGATAAGGTCCTACAACCTGAGTCTTACCATCGCCGCGGAAGAGAAGGGAGCGAGAGCGACCTAGGTACAATACGGCGAAGGGAGAATCATCAATTAGAGAGACGCGGGCGCGAGCAACAAATGAAAGTTTAAAAGCACGAGCATAAGAAAATCAAGATCGCGCGAGCACGAATGAAAGAGCGCAAGCGAATAAAAAGTAAGGCAGTAACATGGGAAAGATAGACAAAATGTTTCTTTTCATTCCTCACAAAAAATTACAATCCAACAGCGGGCTCGCCGGCAAAAAGAGAAGTTTTACATTATAAACAACAAAAATTAAGGCGGCTCGCCAGGTAGCTCTTTAGTCACTCTCGCGATCCTCTACCTCGGAGATGGGCGCGAACAAGTCAGGGACGACTTCTTCCGCAGTGAACTCCATGTCGTCGGGAACGATCATGTCCGCCCCTTTGAGAGTGTCGAGGATGAGCTCCATGATTTCCATCAACCTTTTGCGATCGGCTTCTTTCTCCTCTCGCGACTGACCGCGAGTCCCAGCTCGCGGAGGAGGGAGAGGAAGCACCGCCAGGATCAGATCACGAATCCGGGCCTTGAGGCAGGTGTTCTCCATTTCCAGGTCAGTGATCCTCACGTGAAGCTGGCTGACGGACTCGGAATCCTGCGAAAAGCGGGTTAACAAAAGAAAAGCGAGGCGAGACAGGAAAAGACTTTTGCAAAGTATTGCTTACCAGTCCGCCTTGGTGACTGGCGAGAAGGCCCTCAGACAAGGCCTCCTTACCTTTAAGCTCCGCGACCTCATCCGCAGACTTCTGTAGCTCGACTTTGATCTCCGTGTCCGCGGTGAAGTGCCGGCGGCCCACTGATGAGTCCCAATTATATACACATATATGGACTCATCTGGGCCGTTTATCTAGTCATTCCACTGCACTTTAGCCTTGTTTTATCTTATATTTGTTATTCCTTGCTATGTGCACTTCTAGGCCCGTTTTTGGTGATTGTTTCTTGCTTTTCATCTCTAGTAGTTTTCATGCATCGTTAAGTGCCACTTTCAGTGGCAGGATTCGTGGTTATGCTGGAACAGGAGTCATGCAGGTGTTCCCGGTACAAATCTGTACAGGAACACTGCGCACGATCACTGGTCCTATCGCGCACGACCACTGGTCGTGCGCCACTGATCGTGCGCACTTAACGCCCATTTTATGAGTTCTGTTTGGCTTATCGCACGACCACTTACGATAGTGTGCACGACCACTGGTCGTGCGCCACTGGTCGTGCGGACTTTGTATTTTATAATTTTCTTCCCTTGCAGGCTCCGTCCAGGCAGGCGCACGATCACAGGATGATAGTGCGCACGACCACTGGTCGTGCGCCGCTGATCGTGCGCACTGCTTAATCCAGCGCCTATAAATGTTCCTGCTCGCGAATTAGGTCGGACCCCCGATTTTCTTCCGCCGTTTTCTCGCTCCAGGGCTCCGATTTTGCCCCTCCACCGTCGCCCACCATATGGAGGTGCTCCGGGCTTGTTCTTCACGCCAATCTTGAGCCAGAGTTTCCTCTCGGCCTCCTCCTTCATCCGTGTGCTTCAAGAAAGGTTTAGCCGCCATCGCCATCAAGCAAGAGGAAGTTTGCACCTCTACCGGATCATGACACGAAGAAGACGGGCTCATTGGAGAGTAGTGACAGCTCTCTCTACCCCGGACGTAGTTGTGGACCGAGCTTTGACGCGGATTGACAACCCGGCGATTCCAACCGTGAATCTACAACGAGACTTCGGATTCGGTCGATTTCTTGCCTTATTCTTCTCTTATTGATGTGTATGTAGCTAGAACCAACATTTTGATGAAGTATACTTTTACTTGTTAACATTAGTATGAAATCATGTCTATGTGATTGAGTAATTTTGTTATATTTTCAATTGGGGTGTGCCCTGTGGTGTGGATTGTTCGTTGTGTTGTGCCGCCCTAACAATTGTTAGTGGTGTGCTTTGCGAAGAGGCGCTTGCGACCCTCATTCCGTTAGCCTACTCGCCCATCCGCCTACCGAAGCGTGGCATAGCGGCCCGCGTATTCCATCTCGCCTAACGAAGCAGCGCGCTCAAGGCTTGCATAGTTCGATCCGCTTGTCTACTCGTCCATCCGCCCTCACGAAGTAGCGCGTTCAAGGCCTACGTAGTCTTCCATCCCGCCGAGCGAAGCTTTGCATAGCGGCATTGCATAGGAGTAGTTGTAATATTTTATTTTATTTTCCATAACCCAAAAACCCCCGTTTCCGCAATCCATCCGACCCAAAGGACTTCGATCTCAAGTCCTTCCTCGAACGTTAACTCCACCTTACTGTGTTCCTTGAGAGATTCGATACTTGGGGATTTACTTCCTCATATTATTACTTGACAACGACCGGTTCACTGCCTTTCGGATCGCAGTCTCGCTACCGCCTATAGCGGTATGCAGGATTTGCGCATCAAGTTTTTGGCGCCGTTGCCGGGGAACACAGTCGTGTGAGTTTTCTTGAGAGGGAAAACCTGAGAGAGAAGCCCTTCCATTTGTAAATTGCATTTCTTTGTTTTATTTATTTTTTCTATTTCATTTTCCTGTTTTAATTAGGTTGCTTTAGTAATTTTTGTTAGGTGTGGTATTTCGCACAATAGTGTCCTTCGTTTTGAATCGTTTTATCTTCGCACTATGTGGGCACATCTAAATATCCGTTGCCGTTGGTGTGGAGCTACTTCCCACTCTAGTGATGAATGCCCTACGGAGAATAGTAGGCATAATTCTTATAGCCCAGCATATGGAGCACCGACTTCGTCTAGTACTCCATATGGTGCGCGTAAGTCTTATGGCTACTCTGCTGAGCCTTTACCGTCTTACTTCTTTTCAGCTTCAGCCCCCGCTGTGCCAAAGAAGCCCGCAAGGCAGTGCCGGTTTTGTCGGAGCACTGATCATGTCTTGAAGGACTGTGCTGAGTATCTTCGCCAATTGAATGAGGATGACGAGCCGGATATCCGGATCGTCCCAACTCCTAACTCTGGCGGCACACCTTCAACATCCGGTTATGTGTCTTTGTCACCTTCACATCTTGAAGGGAATGACATGGATACGGCAACGGATGTGTGGCTGATCTGGGCACCGACATTGCTGAGCCCATTCTCCCAGTGCATCCACCACCTCTAGTGGATTCGATTCATTGTGAGGAATCAGTGCTCGACTTTTATCCGAGCACTACTCCTCCCCCTGTTGTGCATACTATACTCGTCTCCGACGACATTGTCGATGATGTGTCACAGGAGGAGGCGGTTGATCTTAGTATTGTGCCTACTCCTATGGATGAGGACAACCTTCTAGGTGAAGAGGAGTTTTCCTCAGCACCGGTGGAGGAAGTCCAAATCTTAAGCCTGGCCACCGTTGATCCCGCTGAATCTTGTAGCATTGATGACAATGCAAACATTATTTTACTTCCCCAACCTGATGGGAGTGAGACCGGGATCACTCCCCCGATTGATGTTTATTTATGTTCTTCGTCTTCTTTATTTCTTGATCCCCTTCCTTCATCTGAGTCTGTGCAGATTGAATCTTCACAGGTACTTCAGGAGGACTTGGAGCTTATTGCTCAAGTCAATGATGAGAGCATCCTCTCATGTGAGGAGGTTGATTCCCCCTCCGTAGAGGAAGCTCCACTCATTGCCTTCGCCTCCTGCTGCCTCCCTGCTGTGGACGATACCTTGCTGGGCAAGGATAGTTTTGGTGAGATGAGTGAGGAACATGCCTCCTCCTCTTCTTACTTCCTTTTCCCTCTACCTGTGATGGGCAGGTTTTATCTTTATTCGGGTAGAGGCGTGTCTGTTCTGTCGCCGTATCGGTACCCGTTACCGACACGCATATTAGAACAATTACCTGTCCATTTTCATTTTCATACTCCCATTAGCTAGATACTATAAAGTTTTGAATAAGTCGTGCTGGGATGACAATAACCCCAGTAGTTATCTTAATTTTTCTTGCATTTTCATTTCTTTTCTAATTTTATCTAGTTAATTGCACTTTATTTCAGTTTTCTATTTTCTTTTGTTTTTGCGGAGCTGACCTGATGGCGCGTCCCCTCCGACACTCCTTGATGATGATGACCCGGCTGCCGAGGCGCTGCGACATAAAGATCTGAGGTGCCGTGATGATGCTGATGGACGACCGCGTTATAATCTCCGCCCGCGGCGTGCCAAAACTGCCATGAAGAATTAGACTTTTATCTCATGCACTTTTATTTTATATTAATAAATATAAAATTAATTCATAATAGATGATAATTTTATATTTATTAAAGTGATTGTAATTTTAATTTTGAACTCTTATTTTCATTTTGGTGTGTATTTAACCATTCGGGTGGATGAGATTTCATCTCCATCATGGATGGTTAAGATGTTTTGTAAACTCCTATTTAAAGGGGTCTTATGTTGGAATGAGGATTATTGAAGAGTCAAAAAGAAAACCCTAAACTCCCCCCCCCCCTTAGAGATTTCGGCCACAAGGAGGAATCTTCTCCTTGCCGCCCCCTCTCTCCTTGGTGTGACTCCAAGACCGCCTCCCTCCATCCTCTTCGGTGCGACTCCGGCGAGACTTCCGCGGTGCGACTCCAAGGAAGAAAGGGTGCTTCTCCATTCGGTGCGACGCCGGTGGAATCGTGGAGAGAGCGATTCTCCCACATCTATCTTGTGTGATCATTTTCTTGGTTGGGTAACCTCTCCCCCTTTGAGATTCTTTCTACGATTATTTTGTGGAGGTTTTGTCGAATCGTTTTATCCGCGATCTTAAATCTTTTCGCTTGCAAGATCTGAAATAATAGTGTTGTTATTGAATCTCTTGTTGTTCGGATCGGGTAGATCCGGTGCGGGAGCGAAACTCGGCCTAGCCTTGGTTTGCTCTCCAAGATTGGCGCACTTAGCGTTAACAAGGGAGTTAATCTCAACTAGGGCTTAATCGCCGCTTGAATGTTCACCGCCGCTCCAAAATATTGCCGCTGCGTTTTGTAAAGAAATCGATTGATGGAATAGATGCTTGTGTAGGTGCGGTGAGTTGTGTGCTTGTTGGAGAGGTAGGTCTTATGGACGTTGTATCGAGTCCGGCTAACGGTGAGTTGTGTGCTTGTTGGAGAGGTAGGTCTTAAGGACGTTGTATCGAGTCCCGCATATTAATTTTTCTATCGGATTTGGGAGCCAACCGACCCCTTTTCGTTCGCTCTTGGTCGGAGCCCTCCTATGTTGTTTACTTTTTGGTGATGAATATGTTTCCATTAGCGTAACGTCCACGTCGTCACGATACCTCTACATCAATTTGGTATCAGAGGCGGTCGTTTCAACTCCCACGTTGCAAACATCCTCGCTGCGATCCTTGTTGGTCGTTCTAATCAATAGGAAAATCTGAAAATTTTCGGATTGGTCTGCGTTTAGCAAAATCTCAAAAAAAATTTTTTTTAAACTTGTCAGAAAAATTTGAAATTTTTCCTGTAGCTTCCTGAAAGTATTTCCAGCAACATTAAAACTGAAACTTTTTCGAGTCGTCCTCGTTAGGTCGGCCTAAAAATTGGAAGCGTCGTAATTCTGTCTAGGTGGTGTGCGAATAGCGGTCTGAAATCTGAAATTTTTGTCAAAATTCAAAAATAAAATAAAATTTTTTTAACGAGCTACGTGTTACGCACATCAGGAATCTATAAAAATTTCTTATGTCAATCTAACAACGGCCCTAGAAAAAAAATCACTTTCCTGATTGTCCTGACCCTGAATGCCCACTAGGCTAGGAACGGAGTACACGTTATCGTCTACGTCTAGGATGGCTGCGAATCAGCCCAATGATCCCAACACCGAGGCCATAGCAGGACTACGCACCGAGCTGACTGACCTTAGGACGATGTTAGAACAAATCTTACGGAATCAAGGAGGACCACCACCACCACCCGGTGATGTTGAAGAGCCCAACCGGCACCAACCGCTCACTGATTCGGATTCTGATGGGGGCTATCCCCGAGCGCCTCCTCGAGAGCGCCGCCCCGAGCGTGGCTTCGATATCACTAAATCCATCAAGATTGATGCCCCCACCTACAATGGCATGGGAGACCCCCAGGTCTTCCTTAGCTGGGTAGTTGACATGGAATGTTACTATCAATGGCACAATCTCACGGATCTCCAAAAGGTCCAAGTCGCCCGCATGAAGTTGACAGATCGAGCGAAAAACTTCTGGCTGAATGAGGAAAGGAGGTTAGGAGCCGGACAGGAAGTCCCACCTATCGGATGGGCGGTGATGAAAAATTTGCTCACCGACCAATACGTTCCCGCTTACCACCGAACCCAAATGTTCGATGAACTAGCCACCCTGCGGCAAGGTTCAAAGTCGGTGGCCGAGTATATGGGAGATTTGAAAGACCGCATGGTGCGTTGCGAGCTTAGGGAACCTCCAGAGGTCACATTATCCAGGTTTCGTAAGGGGCTTCAACCGGACATCCAGCGGAAGCTCTTGCGTTATGGGCACACTGATCTGAACACGACATTCAATGCCGCCCTGGACATTGAAAAACACTTAGCCGCCAAGGCTCACGCCCGTTATTCCCACTCGAAGAATAAGACCACCGTTGGAACATCTTCTTCCACCTATCCGGACAGGGGGAAGTCTAGAACCACCGAGTCTAAGTCCATCGTGATCACCGCTAGGAACACTAGGAATCCCACGAGTAAGCATGTTCCCATTGGGAGGGTTAGCAAGGCCAATACCACCTGCTATTCTTGCGGTGTTCAAGGCCACTATGCCTTTGAATGCCCAACTAAGACTAAGGCCGTTGCCCTCTTAGACATGGCCGCCGACTCTACTGATTATGTATATGAGGCCGCCGAGGAGAGCGACCCCGATGGGGTCCCAAGCGATTTGGAAGACGATCCCCCCCTCATGGTGATGCATTGTATTCTGACCACTCCACATCCGCTAGATGACCGGAAGAGGACGAGTATCTTTTCGCTGATCTTTAAGAGTGGTGACAAGCTGTGCAAGCTCATTATAGATAGCGGTAGCTGTGTGAACGTTATCTCTGAGAACGCTGTTAAACGTATGAATCTAACCACGGAACCACACCCCACACCCTACCAAGTAGCTTGGATTAGCAAGGTTACCGTCCCAGTTAGCAAGCGTTGCCTGGTCCCTCTTACCTTTAATTCTTACACGGATGAGGTCTGGTGTGATTTCCTCCCCATGGACGCGTGCCACGTGTTATTAGGCCGCCCTTGGCTTTATGACCGTGACGTCACACATTTCGGTCGAGCCAATACTTATGAATTCAAATTCAACGGTAAGACCATCACATTGAGACCGACCGTTCCAAAGGAGCCGGTAGCTTTGGCTAAAGACACTACTGTCCCGGCCGAGAGGAAGGCTTTGAGCCTAGTTGGTAGGAGAGAGTTTGTGAGAGATCCTTTTCTTGAAGGAGTTATGTACGCTCTAGTTCTTATGAGTGCGAAGGGTGAATCAGACGCGTTGAATGAGTTGCCTAGGGAGTTACGAGCCCTTTTGGACGAATATAAGGACGTGTACCCAGACGAGTTGCCTTCTGTGTTACCTCCATTGAGGAATATACAGCATGCGATAGATCTCATCCCGGGTTCGTCCCTGCCGAACCAACCCCACTATAGGCTTCACCCCGCGGCCCACAAAGAGCTGCAGACTCAGATCGAGGATTTGATGAAGAAAGGATTCATCAGGACTAGCATGAGTCCTTGTGCGGTGCCAGCCCTTCTTGACCCCAAGAAGGATGGTACGTGGCGGATGTGTGTTGATAGCCGCGCTATCAACAAGATCACTATCAAGTACCGATTTCCTATACCGCGCTTAGATGACCTTCTAGATGTCTTATCGGGCGCCACCATATTTTCTAAATTAGATTTACGAAGCGGATACCACCAGATAAGAATCCGCGAGGGAGATGAGTGGAAGACGGCGTTTAAGTCTAAGGACGGGTTATACGAGTGGCTTGTGATGCCCTTCGGGCTATCCAATGCCCCCAGCACATTCTCCCGAATGATGACGCATGTCTTTCAGCCATTCATGGGGAAGTTCATAGTCGTCTACTTCGATGACATTTTGGTATACAGCACTTCGACCACCGAGCACGTCTCCCACTTGAAAGTGGTTCTTTCCACCCTACGGAAGGAAACTTTATTTCTGAATCTCAAGAAATGCACGTTCCATGTTTCGGAAGTGGAGTTTTTAGGCTACATCGTGGGAGCGGAGGGCATTAGAGTTGACCCCAGCAAGGTTAAGGTGATTAAGGACTGGCCCGAGCCGACCACGATACGTGAGGTGAGGAGCTTCCATGGATTAGCCACTTTCTACCGTCGTTTCATCAAAGACTTTAGCAGTATCATGACCCCCATTAGCGACTGCATGAAAAAGGGTGAGTTTACTTGGACGAAGTCCGCCACCTTCGCTTTCCAACGCATCAAAGAGCTTATGACTGAGGCACCCGTCTTACGTCTACCTGACTTCTCGAAAGTCTTTGAGCTTACTTGTGACGCTTCGGGCGTGGGAATAGGAGGTGTCTTGAGTCAGGAAGGGCACCCTGTAAGTTTCTTTAGTGAAAAGCTGGCGGGCGCTAAATTGAATTATTCCAACTATGATAAGGAATTTTATGCGGTCATTAGATGCTTGCACCACTGGCGGCATTATCTCCTCTCTAAGGAGTTCGTGATCCTCTCCGATCACGAAGCTTTACGATCTATCAATGGCCAACATAAAATCAGCCCGCGTCACGCTAAGTGGGTATCCTTCCTACAGGGTTACACTTTTAATCTTAAACATCTTATGGGAGCGGACAATCGGGTTGCGGACGCTCTTAGTCGACTAGCCCTCTTAGTCACCACTATGGAAGTTAACGTTGTCGGGTTCGAGCGAATCAAGGATGAATACGCCTCATGCCCAGATTTTCAGGAGTCTTACCTATCTGCCCAGGATAGTTCCCCCACCACTATTACTGCCTTCGTTATCAAGGATGGTTATCTCTTTAGGCATGTGAAATTATGTATTCCGCAGTCATCCCTACGTCTCCATATCATCTGGGAACTACATAGTGGCGGGTTGAGTGGCCATTTCGGTAGAGATAAGACTATTACCCTGGTTGAGGAAAAGTTTTATTGGCCAAAGTTGAAGGCAATGGTAGGGCGGGTAGTGAGTAGTTGCCGTACTTGCCAAGTTTCCAAGGGTACCAAAACCAACGTCGGGTTATATACTCCATTGCCTATACCTTCCGTACCTTGGGAGGATGTGAGCATGGACTTTGTCTTAGGCCTACCCACCACTTTTCGTCGTTACGATTCTATCTTCGTAGTTGTGGATAGGTTCTCTAAAATGGCCTATTTTATACCGTGTACTAGAACCGACGACGCATCTCATATCGCAAAGCTTTATTTTAAGGAAGTTGTTAGTCACCGAGGAGTGCCGAAGACAATTGTCTCGGATAGGGATGTTAAGTATACGAGCTACTTCTGGAAGACACTTTGGATCCTAATGGGTACCAAACTGTTGTTTTCCTCCGCCTATCATCCTCAAACCGATGGGCAAACTGAGGTGGTTAACCGGAGCCTAGGGAACCTTCTTAGATGTCTCGTGAATGATCATAAAGGCACATGGGATCTTATTCTTCCCCACGCTCAGTTAGCCTATAACAATTCCAAAAATCGGTACACCGGTTTGTCGCCAAATGAGATTGTCCACGGGTACAAGGCCCCTGTGCCTCTTGACTTGGTTCCCTTGCCCCCAACATACAAGGCAAGTCAATTTGCACAATCCTTCTCCCAACATCTTCACGACCTTCATGCACGTATACGAGCTACCTTGACTGCTCAGTATGATTCTTATCAGGCACACGCCAATATAAATCGGAGAGTGTCACACTTCAAGGTTGGCGATTTGGTCTTAGTACGATTAGTTCAGGAACGATTGCCATCTGGCACCGTTAGAAAGTTAGCACCTAAGCGCGCCGGCCCTTTTCGGATCATCAAGAAAATAGGTGACAACGCTTTTGTTTTGGATTTGCCTGCCGAATGGGGAATCTCCCCTATTTTTAACGTCTCAGATTTAACGATGTTCGTATCGCCTCCACATGAGTTGAGCTCTTTGACGTCTTCTCCTTCCACCAAATCTTCTTATGGGTTGGGGAGTGGTAGTACGGATGACCTCTCTCTATCGGTTCCCACAGGTATTTCACCGGATGGTAAGTCGCATACTTTTATTCCTACCGCTGATATGTTTCCCAGGTTTCCGAAGACGTTTCTCACTCCGGACATGATACTGTCTGCGGAGCCACTTACTACCTCGAAGGGTGCTACATACCGCTTCCTCATCCGTTGGCGTGATCGCCCTCCTTCAGACGATTCTTGGGTCCTCGCGACAGAGCTTCAACAACTGGATGCTGATCTTCTCCGCCGCTACATTTCGGACCACGCATCGGAGATGCTTGATTTTGAGTGGGGGAGGATTGATGGCGCGTCCCCTCCGACACTCCTTGATGATGATGACCCAGCTGCCGAGGCGCTGCGACATAAAGATCTGAGGTGTCGTGATGATGCTGATGGACGACCGCGTTATAATCTCCGCCCGCGGCGTGCCAAAACTGCCATGAAGAATTAGACTTTTATTTCATGCACTTTTATTTTATATTAATAAATATAAAATTAATTCATAATAGATGATAATTTTATATTTATTAAAGTGATTGTAATTTTAATTTTGAACTCTTATTTTCATTTTGGTGTGTATTTAACCATTCGGGTGGATGAGATTTCATCTCCATCATGGATGGTTAAGATGTTTTGTAAACTCCTATTTAAAGGGGTCTTATGTTGGAATGAGGATTATTGAAGAGTCAAAAAGAAAACCCTAAACTTCCCCCCCCCCCTTAGAGATTTCGGCCACAAGGAGGAATCTTCTCCTTGCCGCCCCCTCTCTCCTTGGTGTACTCCAAGACCGCCTCCCTCCATCCTCTTCGGTGCAACTCCGGCGAGACTTCTGCGGTGCGACTCCAAGGAAGAAAGGGTGCTTCTCCATTCGGTGCGACGCCGGTGGAATCGTGGAGAGAGCGATTCTCCCACATCTATCTTGTGTGATCATTTTCTTGGTTGGGTAACCTCTCCCCCTTTGAGATTCTTTCTACGATTATTTTGTGGAGGTTTTGTCGAATCGTTTTATCCGCGATCTTAAATCTTTTCGCTTGCAAGATCTGAAATAATAGTGTTGTTATTGAATCTCTTGTTGTTCGGATCGGGTAGATCTGGTGCGGGAGCGAAACTCGGCCTAGCCTTGGTTTGCTCTCCAAGATTGGCGCACTTAGCGTTAACAAGGGAGTTAATCTCAACTAGGGCTTAATCGCCGCTTGAATGTTCACCGCCGCTCCAAAATATTGCCGCTGCGTTTTGTAAAGAAATCGATTGATGGAATAGATGCTTGTGTAGGTGCGGTGAGTTGTGTGCTTGTTGGAGAGGTAGGTATTAAGGACGTTGTATCGAGTCCGGCTAACGGTGAGTTGTGTGCTTGTTGGAGAGGTAGGTCTTAAGGACGTTGTATCGAGTCCCGCATATTAATTTTTCTATCGGATTTGGGAGCCAACCGACCCCTTTTCGTTCGCTCTTGGTCGGAGCCCTCCTATGTTGTTTACTTTTTGGTGATGAATATGTTTCCGTTAGCGTAACGTCCACGTCGTCACGATACCTCTACATCATGACCCCTGCAGGTATCTTTTCTGGATGGCGGATGCTGCGGTTCATTTTAGCTTACACGCCAATCTTCTGGTGTGCTTATTTCTGAGCACTAGGTACTCTCTTTCCCTAGCCTTTTCTGATTTTCATGTCATATATTCTGTGGATTGTTTAGTTTAAGTCTGGGGGAGAGCAGTTTTTGCACCCACTCACGTGCACTCATGCATAGCATGCCAGAAGTATTTTATTTTCAGTTTTATTATTTGTTCATTTTCATTGCACACCACTGCACCCACTTGAGCGCACACTCACTTGTTTGTGTGCTTCCGTTCACGCTTATCTTGGTTTGGAATGTGAAATTGGATGTTAGCATAGGATTGCAAATTGGAGTACGATGTTGACTCTTGTAGTGCTCTAGTCGCATATCCCTTGCCTGCATAGAAATTTGAGTAGAATTAGATTGTCTCTATATTTTTAATTTACAATTAGTATTCTTGCGTAGTTTTTGATTTATTGTACTCATTTGGTGAATGTAACCGAAATTTGCGGCAGCACGGTGTTGTGTGTAAGCAAGCGCTAGTTGTGTGTTGCTCGAGTCGGAAGGAAGGTTTACCTTTCTCGTTGGCTAAGAACTTGCCCCAAGCGACTCTTGAAGCATGGGTGAGAGCAACTCACTATTGTTAAACGTGATGTAGGCCCATTTTTGGCTAGATTGAGCTTTGTTTTCCATGACCTATGCGTTTACCGTTGCAAGCCAAGTTTGTGCCTACCCTTCCTTTGTTTCAGCTCTTCTTTAAATCACCAAAGCCTGAAGCATATCCTATTATCGCAGCCAAGTAGTGAGTTAACTGAAATTACATTTCATATTTGGATGTGATGTTTGGAAATTTTTGTGATGTGAAGAAAATGTGTATTGTGTGTTGAACATATTGTTGTAAACCAACCGGGGGATAAAGAAAAAAAAATGAAGTTAAAAGAAAAAATCTGTAAAGAATAAAAATGAAAAGAAATCCCCTTGGGCGTAATAGAAAAAAATTCAGTTGGTATTTGTTTGGAGTAGGCTGTTTGCACACCCAGTTTTCAAGCTAAGTCTGGGGGTGTGTCACACTAGCATCGTTCTTGGCCTTGTTTTGGTACAACATTACTTTTTGACTCAATTGGGTTGCGTAGCCGTTTCGTTTATCATTGAATATCATACCGTAACCTAAGCCCAATTATAACCCGAAGTCCTATTGATTTAACTTGTGAGTTTGCTAGCGCCGTGGAGAGAGTGTAACCGGGCAAGCTTATGGTTCTCGTCGTTGATGGATTTCAGCGGAGTTATTCCCGAATTCCGGTCTTTAGCAACACCCTCCTGAGTGGCTTGTTTACTTTCACATCGGGCACGACCGCACAAACTCTTCATGATTCACCATCTGAGTACAAATAAATCTCTATTTACGCATGTATACTTTTGTAAATTAATTAGTATAGTTAGAATCTTCTTTTACAGAATTTCTATTTGCATGGGTATGATACTTCGCATCTTACTCTTTCTTTGCAATTCTCTACGCTAACCACCTTTTTTCCTACTCCGCCGGATTTGTTTGCTCGGGACGCGCAAACAGGTAAGTCTGGGGGTGTGATGAGTCCCAATTATATACCCATATATGGACTCATCTGGGCCGTTTATCTAGTCATTCCACTGCACTTTAGCCTTGTTTTAGCTTATATTTGTTATTCCTTGCTATGTGCACTTCTAGGCCCGTTTTTGGTGATTGTTTCTTGCTTTTCATCTCTAGTAGTTTTCATGCATCGTTATGTGCCACTTTCAGTGGCAGGATTCGTGGTTATGCTGGAACAGGAGTCGTGCAGGTGTTCCCGGTACAAATCTGTACAGGAACACTGCGCACGATCACTGGTCCTAACGCGCACGACCACTGGTCGTGCGCCACTGATCGTGCGCACTTAACGCCCATTTTATGAGTTCTGTTTGGCTTATCGCACGACCACTTACGATAGTGCGCACGACCACTGGTCGTGCGCCACTGGTCGTGCGGACTTTGTATTTTATAATTTTCTTCCCTTGCAGGCTCCGTCAAGGCAGGCGCACAATCACAGGATGATAGTGCGCACGACCACTGGTCGTGCGCCACTGATCGTGCGCACTGCTTAATCCAGCGCCTATAAATGTTCCTGCTCTCGAATTAGGTCGGACCCCCGATTTTCTTCCGCCGTTTTCTCGCTCCAGGGCTCCGATTTCACCCCTCCACCGTCGCCCACCATATGGAGGTGCTCCGGGCTTGTTCTTCACGCCAATCTTGAGCCGGAGTTTCCTCTCGGCCTCCTCCTTCATCCGTGTGCTTCAAGAAAGGTTTAGCCGCCATCGCCATCAAGCAAGAGGAAGTTTGCAACCTCTACCGGATCGTGACACGAAGAAGACGGGCTCATTGGAGAGTAGTGACAGCTCTCTCTACCCCGGACGTAGTTGCGGACCGAGCTTGGACGCGGATTGACAACCCGGCGATTCCAACCGTGAATCTACAACGAGACTTCGGATTCGGTCGATTTCTTGCCTTATTCTTCTCTTATTGATGTGTATGTAGCTAGAACCAACATTTTGATGAAGTATACTTTTACTTGTTAACATTAGTATGAAATCATGTCTATGTGATTGAGTAATTTTGTTATATTTTCAATTGGGGTGTGCCCTGTGGTGTGGATTGTTCGTTGTGTTGTGCCGCCCTAACAATTGTTAGTGGTGTGCTTTGCGAAGAGGCGCTTGCGACCCTCATTCCGTTAGCCTACTCGCCCATCCGCCTACCGAAGCGTGGCATAGCGGCCCGCGTATTCCATCTCGCCTAACGAAGCAGCGCGCTCAAGGCCTGCATAGTTCGATCCGCTTGTCTACTCGTCCATCCGCCCTCACGAAGTAGCGCGTTCAAGGCCTACGTAGTCCTCCATCCCGCCGATCGAAGCTTTGCATAGCGGCATTGCATAGGAGTAGTTGTAATATTTTATTTTATTTTCCATAACCCAAAACCCCCGTTTCCGCAATCCATCCGACCCAAAGGACTTCGATCTCAAGTCCTTCCTCGAATGTTAACTCCACCTTACTGTGTTCCTTGAGAGATTCGATACTTGGGGATTTACTTCCTCATATTATTACTTGACAACGACCGGTTCACTGCCGTTCGGATCGCAGTCTCGCTACCGCCAATAGCGATGTGCAGGATTTGCGCATCACCCACCATGTGGGTAAGCTCCGTCGCTCGGAACAGGGCTCGCATGGCTTCATGTACGAGCCCCTTCTGCGTGAAGGTCCGAAAGAGGGAGGCGTCCTCGCGACCGTAAATGCCGAAGGCGAGGGCAAACGCCTCACCTCCAGCCTTATCGTCCTCCACCCAGGAAGGGAGTAGAGAGGAGCAGATGATCTTGTTCTGCTCGGGGTCCCACGCGAGCACCGGCTCGCCAACTGCGTCCGCAAGCTTCATACCGAGCCCAAAGTTTGTGTGGCTCATTAGCTTGGGCTTGGCGGCCACCTCCTCCGGCTCGCCACCCTATTTGGCAGGCTCCTGATTCGCTGCAGGAGAAGGGTGGAGGTCGGATTCAGAAAGGTCCACGATCTCCTTTGCCTTGGCGGTGGGGGGGGGGGGGGGGGGGGGGGGGGGCTCTTTTGGTCTTCTTCGCCGCCCCCTGCGAGGCGGGCCGGCATGGAGGAAGGGATCGCTTCTTCCCCGACGAGGAGCTCGGGAAATCGCGGAAGGCCTCAGCGGCCATGCTCACGAGTGTGCCATAGGCAAGGGAGGAAGAAGGCGCGTGCAGAGGGTTGAGTGGAAGGTCACGCTCTCCTGCAAAGATGACTAAGAGCATTTGCCAATCGAAGGAGAGGGGAGTGGCGAGATGGGCGAGCGCGAGTCAAACCTTCTCCTTGGAGGACAGACGGCAACAGGTCCACCCGCTCTCGGAGGAAAGCGACCTCTAAGTTTTTTACTTTGAGGAACCGGTACAAGCCCGCATCACCACCCCCTAGCGAGGTAGGAGGGCGATAGATGGCCTCGTCTCGCTGGGAGGGGGTGTAGGAGATGTTGTCAAAAGGGCCCTTCACCAGGACGAACTTCTGCGTCCAATAATGAGACTTATTCACCGTCTCGCAGATGGTGACATGCTGGCTCGTGAAGTGAGCCGTCCCGTCCTTGTACACGCGGAATGAGAACACCTTGCGAAAGACGAGCAGGCTGAACTCGATCTTCTCCGCCCTAAGATAACTGCCGAATGTGACCCCCACGACGATCGCGTTCGGCGTCAGCTAGCTCGGCAGAACGCTGTAGTACTTGAGCTCCTGGAAAAGTCAACAAGGGTTAGAGCGTCATTCGCAAAGCAAGTCAGGAATATAAGGGTCAAGAAACAAACATACTTGGCACACTTCGGGCCAAAGAGGGAGTCGCAACCCATTCTCGAAATGGGCGATGGGGATGGCGAGCTCGTCGGGATACGGGTCGTTGATGGTGTCCCGCTCGGTAAGGCAGCGAGCCACAAATCCGGAGTGGATGTATTGATCGACGGTAGCTTGGTGTTCCTCCTTCGTGAGGTTGGCGCTGAAGAAAAGTCCATCAAGGAAGGCCCCAGAGCACTTGGCCCGCCCCTCAGCTTCCGCGTCGCCGACAATGTTGTCTTGAAGCTGCAAATCGCAAAAGCCGCGAAAGCGAGCTAGGTTTGAGAGAGGGTTAGAAAGAAGAGGAGTGCGAAGGAGGAATAGTAAATGTGGTGGTTGAAAAGAAAAAAGGCTGACTATTTATAGAAATATAAAAGGCGGGAAGAAGCTGAAGCGCCGGTGTCTGCGGATAGCGAATTCGCGCGGTATTCTTCCGCCTCTAGGGGTCCTATTCGCTCCCGGCGAGTCGACACCTTGTCAAACTTTCTCCCGTTTATCGTCGGCGAGATAGCGCTGGACAGTGAAATAAAGCAAAATGCAAGTGCAGGACGCGAGTGCGAGTAATAGAAACATAAAAGTAACCAACGAATGAGCGAGCCAGGCAAGGCAAAAGAAAAGATAATAAACATGGAAAGTAAGGGCTCGCAAGGCAAGTCAAAGTATCATTATTACAGACTTGTAAAAAATTGTTCGCGACCCCCCCCCCCCCCCCCCCCCCCCCCCCCCCCCCCCCCCCCCCCCTACAAAGGGGAGGGAGAAGAAAAAACAATAAAATGCAAAATGGGAATTCTTAATATCGCAACCACATCCAGCGACCGCGACCCCGTACACCGGAGCGAGGGGGGACTCGCTGGTAGTAATACTCGCGAAGCGACTGGTTCGCCTGGCTCGTCAACCGCATGTAATCGTCAATTCGAGCAATGTACACCCCGGGGGAGGTCGCGTCGCCACGATCGGTCGGCCACACCTCGGTGAGGATATGCGCGTTCGCATCCTCCATCGCGGCAAACCTCTCCTCATTAGCGAGCCGATCCAGCCTATTCTGTTCGTGCAGATCCCTCAGCAGGGCGGTATGCTTCTGGAATATCTCGGTGACACGCCTCTTCATTCGCGCCAGATCGCTAGGGTCCCCCAGAAAATCAGCGACCTGACTCGGTGAGGGGGGCGGAGATATCTCCAACGCTCTAGACTCTGACTCGGTGGGCGAGGTCATGTGCTCACATGCGGAAGAGAAATCAGCAAGAAGGTGGAAAATGACACTCAATAGCGACAGTCTAACCTAGTGGAAGAATTTGAGTACTGGACCGCTGGCGAGAGGTGCCTGGCTGGCCTCGGAATGCTTCAACAAAGGCAGGGGTAAGGGCCTTACCCAGACCGGGGGCGAGCGCTGGTCTAGAACCGAGCCCGGGCTCGGCAATCAGCATCCCTTCGGGGCTCCTTTGTCCCAAGAAGCCGAATCCAGGTGTGATGATGGTCTTGTTCAGCGGGGTAGGCGAGTCCGCCAGAGGAGGGACTTGTTCTTCCAAGACCGCGGAAGGGGTCACTGCACAAGGAGAGAGCGGGATTTGGCAAGTCAAGAGGTACGAAGGAAGGCAAGGTAAGTCACCCACTTCGTTGTGAAGGCGAGCCCTGCAGGTCGAGGGCCCTCACATCCACGAGCGGATTGCTAGCCCTGCAGGTGGATGGGATGCGGGTCTCGGTTATTGACCTCCCTGAGGCATTCTCATCCGGGGGAGCTTTCTGCGAGTAGGATAAGTTAGGTTGAAAGAGTAAGATATTAAACTAGCGAGCTTGACGATAATACCTGCGAGATGAGCCCGTCATGGGGGGAGTACGGCGAAGGAGAGGACCCACCCTCGCCGGCCAGGCGCCGAACGGCCTTTGCCGTTCTGATGGTGGGTGGAGGCGGAGAACGCCTCGGAGAAGCCCAGGAGACGATGGCGGCGTCTTTCCCCTTCTGGACCGCTTGCGAGGCCTTCAAGCGAGCCAACATTTCCGCTTTTTATACATCGCGTTGGGGATTGCGGCAAGTAAGAAAAGGGAGAGAAGAATAAAAAGTTTGAATGCCGGCCGGGAAGGGTGGTATTTATAGTGGTGGACATGGGGCCCACCGAAAGATTCTCGCCACGTCACCAAGGGACAGGCGAATACCAGGGGTTGGACGATTCTTCGCGAGCCTGAAGAGCCTAGCGAAGTGCAGGGATTGTGTACAACCCCGATATTCGCCTAGAGGAGAACAAAGATGGAGGAATAACCAACAGGCAAAATTTACATATGTTCTCTGCGTTCGACGAACGGCTATCTGCGTTCGACGAACGGCTATCTGCGTTCGATGAACGGTGCTCTGCGGTCGACGAAAAGGTTCAAAGCTGTGTTCGACGAAACCCAAGCAACGCTCGACGATCCCGCCTCATCTCAGCGGTCGACGAACAGATTATTACATTGGTCGACGCTTTTACCCAAGCTCAGCGGTCGATGTTTTTACTCAAGCTCAGCGGTCAACGCTTTTACTCAAGCTCAGCGGTCAACGGAGTCCTGAGTTCGACGAACTCCGTTGTTTGTTCGACGAATTTGCTTCTCAGTCCGACAGCCTCCTCAGCAGCTACATCTATCCTATCTCAGCGGAAGAATTTGCAAGAAGGCGCGCGAGTCATATCCCCACGAGCCCAATTTTCAAGGTCAACTCGCAAGACGGTGAGCGAGCCGGGTACTCGCCGGCTGCTCGCAAGAAGGCAAGCGAGCCAGGTACTCGTCGGCTGCTCGCAAGACGGCGAGCGAGCTGGGTACTCGCTGGCTGCTCGCAAGAAGGCAAGCATGCCAGGTACTCGTCTGCTGCTCGCAAGAAGGCTGGCGAGTCTGGTACTCGTCGACTGCTCGCAAGAAGGCAAGCGAGTCAAATCCCTTCAAAGTCTTAGGGTTCGACGAGATCCATCCTACGTTCGACGAACGCCGAACATTTGTTGAGACCGTCGAACCCAGTTCAGCGTTCGATGAATTCCGCTCTCCGTTCAACGAAGTCTTGAGTTCGACGAATTCCGCTCTCCGTTCGACGAAGTCCATTCGACGAACTCATCTTTCCGTTCGACGAAACCCGTTCGACGAATTCACCTCTCTCGCGAGTGATTCTCTCATAAACCACTCGTCCATAGACCAAAGAGGTGGAGTTACTCCTCTGCCCCTGGTGGCCTGTAGGTAGCCCCTCAAAACAGTGGAGTTTGGCTGTTAGCAGGCCAAATTGGTGTGCGTTTTGTAGAACCAAAAGGCGGAATTCCGCTATTAACAGACCATGAGAAAAAACCTATAAATAGACCTTAAAGGGCACCTTGGGAGAGGATTCCAATCTCAGATCTCTGAGTTTCTTCTTCTTCCCTGGTTACTTTGGTTCAGCTCTCTAGCTCTCCAAGGTGCCCAAGTCTCAGCTTTGGCTTGGGAGGGGAAGCGCTCAACGTTCTTCCGGGTTTGTGGCGGGACCTCCTCGCTGCGACTAAGGTCTTAGTCCATCTCCAAGTCTCCGGTCTACTCCTCTCAAGGGACTAGTAAGGGATAGCTGCCCCTCAACGGGCCCTTCACAAAAGACCGAGAAATTGGTTTCAACAATATATATATATATATATATATATATATGTGTGTGTGTACTGAGTGATTTATAAAAATAAATAAAGAAAACACAGCACAGCACAGTACAGAAAAATTAAATACAAACACAGAAGACACAAGGATCTATAGTGGTTCCCCAATCAAACTGGGTAGTCCACTCTTCTACCACCCTTGGTAGGAATCCACTAGGTTTTTGATCAGGTGCCCTATCACCAATGGAGTTTTGATCAGGTGCCCAATACATCAACTGCAGGTTTTTGATCAGGTGCCTTGCCACCAAACAGTTAAATTTTGAAGGGAGTTAGAACCCTGTACAAGATGGGATAAAGAGGGTTATGAAGTTCTTCTCTGTCAATAATCTGATAGAAGACTAGTGGATTGTGTTGTTGTAAAGCTCATCCTGTCTGACAGAAATGGTTGATAGTTGATGGATGGAGCTTTCACTTGAATGAAATATCTTCCTGATAGCTGATGAATATGAGAGACAAAGTTTCTCAGATTTGTTGTTGCTCTTGAAAATTTGAGATCAGCAGCTGAGAACTGAGAGTACAAAGATTGTTGTTCTCTGAGGATGAAAGTGTGCTGCTGTTGAGGATGAACACTGTAAAAATTATTTCACTTTGTGTATTTCCTCTGGAATGTATCTTTTCTATCGACTGATACTGTAATCCTTTCTTTTTCTATTTTTGTTTGATCTTTTTCTTTTTCCTTGACAATGCATATCTGATTTGAATTTCAAATCCTCTGAATATGGAATATAATAATCAGAATTGATTGTGTTTTGGAACTGCAATCTGAATCTTTAATTCCTTTTCCTTTTCAATAAATGATATCTTTTTCCAATAAGCCAAACGGCTATTTTCTCGAGAGAAGACAATGGAAAGGAATAAAATAAAAGGAAGGATATAATCCTTGACTTATCTGGAATATAGATCCGTTGCTGATTTAGGTTGATCTGAGATCAGAGAATAGAATATAACTGATCTGTCTGAAATTCGTCGAGCTGAAATAAGAATTCGTCGATCTGAATGTTGAGTTCGTCGAACGCTGAGACATGGGAAGTTCGTCGAACGCTGAGACTTAGCAGGTTCGTCGAATGCTGAGAATTGGCAAGTTCGTCGAACACTGAGACTTGGCAAATTCGTCGAACGCTGAGACTTGGCAAGTTCGTCGAACGCTGAGACTTAGCTTTTCCTAAGTTCCAATAGCCTAAAACCTTGACCCTTAGACTATACAATGGGGATCAACTTAGTCCTAGTCAACAGATTGTGATCCTAGCCCAAATCAGTAATAGGGTTGTTCCAACATCTTATTTTAGAATCTTTGGTAGCAAATGCTTGGTACTTAATAATGGAAAGCATTACAAAACCAAGTTTAGTGAAAAGAGCTTTGAAGGTATATTCGTAGGCTATAGCAGCCATAACAAAGCTTATAGAGTTTTTAATAAGAAAACTCTGGTTGTAGAAGAATCTATTGACGTTGTATTTGATGAGACGAGCTTGCTACATAGCAGCTCTTCTAGTGCTTCTGTTGAAGTTGCAGGTTCAAAGTTGCAAGAAACAAACTTGGATGAGCTAGTTAAAGACAATGCTCAAACCTTCGTCAAGATCTCTCCCCCAACCTCAACTGAAGAGGAAGATCATCTTGATGAAGACCCAATTCAAGTGGAAGAAAACATTCCAGTAGTAGAAGAAATAGCTCCTGGTGTTCCAAATAATGCAAGGAATCTTAAATTCAGACACCTGAGGGACCATCCTATTGATCAGATCATAGGAAATCCTCAAGTTGGCATAAGAACAATAAGCAGTACTACTAACGAGAATATGCATTTAAGTTTCCTCTCGCAGGTTGAACCAAAGAAGTTCCAAGAAGAAAATGAAGACCCCCATTGGATAATAGCAATGGAAGAAGAATTGAATCAATTCAAGAGATGCAAAGTGTGGACACTTGTTCCAAAACCCAAGGATAAAAATATCATTAGAACAAAGTGGGTCTACAGAAATAAATTAGATGAAGATGGAACAATCATCAAGAATAAAGCCAAACTTGTAGCAAAAGGATACAGACAAGAAGAAGGGATCGAATTCGATCAGACTTATGCTCTTGTAGCAAGACTCGAAGCGATCAGGCTGTTTCTAGCTTATGCTGCATTCAAAGGATTCGCCGTATACCAAATGGACGTCAAATCAGCTTTTCTCAATGGTAATATAAAAGAAGATGTATACGTTGAACAACCTCCAGGTTTTGTCAATCATGAACATCCTGATTATGTTTATCTATTACAAAAAGCTTTATATGGTTTGAAACATGCTCCTCGAGCTTGGTATGAGACGCTGTCTAACTTTCTTCTTTAGAACAAATTCACAAGAGGAAAGATAGATAAGACGTTATTTCTTAGGGAAGTTAAAGGCAAGATTTTGCTAGTGCAAATATAAGTCGATGATATTATTTTTGGCTCTACGAACGACAACCTTTGCAAAAGGTTTTCCAAACTTATGCAAGGGAAATTCGATATGAGCAGTATGGGTGAGCTGAAATATTTCTTAGGACTTCAAGTGAAGCAATCTAAAGATGGAATTTTCATCTGTCAAATGAAATTCACTAAGGAGTTGGTAAAGAAATTTGGAATGGAGAGTGCATCCTCTATGAGGACTCCAATGAGCTTAGATATTTCTCTGGACAAGGATGAGAAAGAAAAACCTTTCGATGAAACCAAGTACAGAAGCATAATTGGCTCTCTGCTCTACCTTATTGCTAGTAGACCTGATATAATGTTCTCTACATGTGTATGTGCTAGATATCAGGTGAACTCTAAGGAATCTCACTATACTGCTGCAAAGTGAATTCTGAGATATCTTAAGGGTACACCAAATCGTGGCTTATGGAACCCAAGAATTAACGATGGCGAACTAATAGGTTTTTCAGATGCAGACTTTGCAGGTAGCAAAGACGATAGAAAAAGCACTTCTAGGACTTGTCAATTCCTAGGAAGGAGGCTTATTTCTTGGAGTAGCAAGAAGCAGAATTGTGTTGCAATATCAACCACCGAGTCAGAATATATTTCTGCAGGCAGTTGTTGTGCACAACTTCTTTGGATAAAGAATCACTTTGAAGATTATAACTTGAAGTTCAAAGATATCCCAATATTTTGTGACTCCTCCAGTGCTATAACATTGCAAATAATCTAGTCTCGCACAGCCGGACGAAGCATATTGAATTGAGATACCATTTCATCCGGGAGCATGTGGAGAATGGGGACATCAATCTAAGTTATGTTCCTACGGCTAAGCAAGTTGTAGATATTTTCACGAAGCCTCTAGATGAGACTAAGCTCTCTTTCTTCAAGACAGAACTTGGAATGCTCAACATGGAGTCCTAGTCAAGTTGTAAATGATGCAAGGAAGATCTTCAGCTCTTAAAACTATCAAGAGAGCAAAGACCTGGAATTTTCAAGCAAAAGTGCAAGTCATATATATGATTTCTCGAGAGATGATCATATTTCTCGAGAAATGACCTTTACTATCTCGAGAAATGGGCAAATCCCTCAAGTAATGATCTTAAAGAAAATTTTCATCAATGTTCTCGAGAAATACTTTAACTTCTCGAGAAATACAAGTTATCTCGAGAAATGACAATTACTTCTCGAGAAATACAAATTTTCTCAGGATTAAGATTTCTAAAGTGATGACATTCGAATTTCTCGAGAAATACAATACATCTCGAGAAACGGTTTATGATTTCTCGAGAAATCGATTCGGCCTATCGAGAAATATGGATTATTTTTTGAAAACACACATTTATTCCCAAAAAATCGAACGGTCAGGTACGCGCAGAATTTTATGTCTTTATTTTATTTACGTCAAATCAAAGTTTATATATATACGACTAGTCGAAAGAATTAAAGTTCACGCAAACATTCTCTCTGAGAAACCCTAGACCTCTCACGACATTTCCTATCTCCTGGATTTCTCGCGACCCCTCTCGTCAATCTTAATCTTCCTCGACAAGCTCTCATCGTCATCTCGATTCAATGGCTCCAATTCCAAAACCTAAGATCGGCGTCGGTAGTAAGCTGGTGCGTGTAGGGCTAAGCTCAATCTTAGATGATTTTCAAAATCTCTTCTATCTTCTTGATGCAGCTTGTCTGACATTCATTCTGGAGCAACCAAGCAGGATATTATTCAAGGATGTAGAGGATTTCTTTATCAACATCAAAGTTCACAGAGATAGGAAACTGATGAAATCTAAAGTGAGTAATTTCAAAATCAAGATCAGCCCTAAGTCTCTATCCAAATATTTGAGATTGCCAGTAGTAGAATCTGAGGACACTCTTGAAGATGCGGATTGGGCAAGAGCAGTAATTTTCTATGGTTTGGATAAAGCTGCTACATCGGTTCGTAGATAGAAAATGAATGATGTAGGCAAGCTGTTGGTAGATATTGTCTCAAAGGTACTACTTTGTAATACAGATAGTTTGGGTTATGTATCTACAGATGTTTTCTGCTTAATGACTGTTATTATCTGTGGAAAGAAGTGTGATTGAGCATCACTCCTATTTGAAAAGATTAAAGAAAGTCGTCTTGCTCCTAACTTTGCAAGAATTCTTTCGCTATATCTGAATCAGCTCAATCCCGAAGTCATGATCCATGTGAGTAGTACTTCATCATTTAAAGAAGATAGATGTTTCCACAATCCAAAGGTGGGACATCAGAATCACTAAGCCAGTGGATGCATGTGCATCTTCCAAGTGGGGCATGCTCTTTCTGATGATCAGACTGTCACTCCAGCTCCCCTTCCCCCACTTCAACAAGAACCAAATCTACTTCATCAGCAAATTCCACCTCAACAGAAAATTACACAATAAGAACCAGTTCTAACTCAGAGTACACTTCCATCTCCATCAGATCATGAAATTCTTCCTAAAGATGCAATCCCTTTCACCATAGGTGATAATACTCCTATTTCACCTTCTCCAGTTATTAATTCTGAAATTTTGCTTATAGAAATAGTAGAAGAGATTGTAGAAGAAACTCTAGCAGACACTGAAAGAGATCTTCATGCTGAGATCAATCCAAGTGATCATCAGACAGGGTCAGGGGCTGACCTAGAGTTTGCTGATGATGATGGAGTAGACTCAGTGCAAGGGCACTCTCCTCCCCCAGCAGACATTGAGGGGGAGAAGGAGTCAGTTTTGGTTGAAAGCCAGGCTGCTCTATCTGAGCATGACATTAAGGGAGAGGATGTGGTACCATCCTCTACCCAAAGGATAGTAAGTTATGTTATTCTTGAAGAGATTCTAGACTGGAGGACCAGTATTCTACCTCCTCCACCTCCTTCACCTCCTGTGCATAATGCAGAATCACTTCTTGGGCAAATTGAAATAATGCTGGATAGGAAAAGGGAGAAGTTTGAAAGCTCCATTCAAGATGTGCATGCAAGGATTTCTGCTGTTGAAAAGGAGATGAACAGAGGTTTAGCTGAAGTTCAAGCTAACACGGATTGTCTTAAGAAGCTTATCACTCAGGGTGGTAAAGCTATTGATCATTCTGTTCAGAGTATGGGTAAAGTTTTTGATGAAACTTTAAAGGTATGGAAAATTCAAGAATCTATTGAAGGGCATGCAGAGAAAAATACATTTTTAATTATTGATGAAATTGGTCAGTTCAAGGAATTTGTCATCCAAACCCTATCTGTAGAAGTCAGAAAGGGGGAGGATAAGATGGCAGGGATTTTGGATTATCAGGTTTCTCAGCTCCAAAGAAATTGGGCTGATCAGTTTGAGCAATTGAATTTTGGTGTTCAGAAGCAGATTGCAGATGTCAATGCTCACACTACAAAGACTGATATGTGGATACACAATGAGATTTTTCCAGATTTTGCTATACAACCTCAGTTTTCACCTAGACCTGAAGAGCAACCTGCATATGAACCTCCTGGTGACAATTCCCAGGCTTGGCCTGCAGAGCAAACAGAAATTCCATCCAAGGTGCCAGGTGATGAGTCCCAATTATATACACTTTTATGGACTCATCTGGGCTGATTATCTAGTCTATGCACTACACTTTAGGCATGTTTTCGTTCATATTTGATGTTCCATGCTAAGTGCACTTTTAGGCCCGTTTCGGTGTATTTTAATGTCTATCTTACTCATGCTTTATGTTGCAATTTAATTTCTATATTTGAGAATGTGTGGAATGCCCATTTCAGTGGCCCGTCGATCTTTCAAGTTGATACAGGGGTCGTGCGAGTGTTCTGGGGTGCAAAATCTACACAGGAACACTGCGCACGACCACTGGACATAGTGCGCACGACCACTGGTCGTGCGCCACTGATCGTGCGTTAATTCTCACTTAAAAATGGGCCGGCCAGGCAATACGCACGACCACTGGACATAGTGCGCATGGTCACTGATCGTGCGCCGATGATCGTGCGCATTCATTTGCAGCCCAAAGTTGTTTTATGAATTTGGTCGTGCGTTTTTACGCACGGTCGTCCGTTCGGTCGTGCGCTTTATTATTTTCTGCAGTTTTGTCTTGCAGGTTTTCGGGCACAGTGCGCACGATCACCAACTTCCAGTGCGCACGACCACTGGTCATGCGCCACTTATCGTGCGCCCTGTTTTCTATAAATATACAACCCACGAAATTAGGTCGGACGACATTCCAGCTCCGCCATTTTCGAGCCCTGTTCGCCTCTTCCACCCCCTGCATCATCTTCCACCACCAGGAGGTGCTCCGGGACTATTCTTCACGCCTATCTTGAGCCCGGAGATCACCTCGACCATCTCCGTCATCCACAAGCTTCCAAAGGAAGGATCTCCGCCCAGATTTCATCGTCAAGCTTGGGAGCCATGTATTGAAGCCGAGCGGATCGTGACACGAAGAAGACGGGTCCATTGGGAGGTAGTGACAGCCCTCCTCTACCCTGGATGTAGTTGCGGACCGAGCTTGGACGTGGATTGACAACCTTGCAATTCCAACCGTGAATCCCAACGAGCCTTCGGATTCGGTTGATTTTTTACTCTCTTTCAAATTGTAATGATATTGTAGGGTAGATTCTTGTATTTTTGGATGATATGCACAATGATCTTTAATTGCAATGTTTATTTCATATTTCTATGAAACCATTTGGTTATTTGTGTATATGAGATGTGCCACCACTTCATCCACCACTCCATCCACTAGGTTCGTGTGCCGCACTAGCAATTGCTAGTTGCGTGCTTGTCGATGAGGTGCTTGCGAACCTCATTCTGCCTGCCTACTCGCCCATCCGCCTAGTGAAGCATGGAGCAACAGCCCGTGTAATCCATTTGCCTAACAAAGCAGCGCGCTCAAGGCCTGCACAGTTCGATTACGCTTGCCTACTCATCCATCCGCCCTTGCGATGCAGTGCGCTCAAGGCCTGCATAGTCTCCTTCCCGCCAAGCGAAGCATTGCATAGCGGCATTGCATAGGAGTAGTTGTAGTATTTTCTCTTTATTTCCACCAACCAAAACCCCCATTTCCACAACCCATCTGACATAAAGGACTTCAATCTCAGGTCCTTCCTCAATAGTAAACTCCACCTTACTGTGTTCCTTCGAGATTGATACTCGGGGATTTTCTCCTCGTTTTATATTACTTGAACGATCGGTACACTGCCTTTTCGTGTCGCAGTCTAGCTACCGTCTATAGCGGTGTGCGAGATTTGCGCATCAAGTTTTTGGCGCCGTTGCCGGGGAACACAGACGTGTGAGTTTTCTGGAGAGGGAGAATCTGAGAGAGAAGCCCTTCCATTTGTTTATCGCGTCGTTTTGTTTTATTTCTTCTTATTCTATTTTACTGCTTATATTAGGTTGCTCTAGTAAATTTTTATTAGGTGTAGTATTTTGCACAATAGTGTTTTTATTTTGAAACATTTTATCTTCACATTATGTGGGCTTCATTTAATATTTGATGCCGTTTTTGTGGAGATATATCGCATGCTAATGATAGATGTCCTAAGGGAGATAATAGACCTAGCACTCAAGGCCCAATATATGGAGCACCGACTTTGTTTGGTACTTCATATGGTGCATGTAAGACCTTTGGCTATTCTGCCGAGCCTTTACCGTCATACTTCTTTTCGGCTTCAGCACCTGCTGTGCCAAAGAAGCCCGTAAGGCAGTGCTTGTTTTGTCAGAGCACGGATCATGCCTTGAAGTATTGTGCTGCCTATCTTTGGCAATTGGACGAGGATGACGAGCCGGATATCCAGATCGCCCAACTCCTATTTATGGCAACACACCTTCAACATCTGGTTATGTTCCCGTATCACCTTCATGCTTTGAAGGGTATGGTGTGGACACAGTCACCAGATGTGTGGCTGATTTAGGCACTGACATTGCTGAGCCTATCCCCCCTGTGCATCCATCACCTTGCATGGATTTGATTATTTGTGAGGAATCGGTGCTTGACATTATTCCTCCCCCTATTGTGCATTTTACTACATTCATCTCTGACGACATTGTTGAGGATGTGTCGTAGGATGAGGTTGGCGATTTGTGTTATGCCTGCTCCTATGGAGGAGGGCAACCTTCTAGGTGAAGAGGAGCTTTCCTCAGCATCGGTGGAGGAAGTCCAAATCCTTAGCATGGCCACTGTTGATCCCGCCGAACCTTGCGGCATTGATGACAATGCCAACATTATTTTACTTCCCCTACCTGATGGGAGTGAGATCGGGACCACTCCCCCGATTGTTTTTTATTCATGTTCTTCTTCTTGCTTATTTCTTGATCTCCCTTCTTCATCTGAGCCTGTGCAGGTTGAGTCTTCACAGGTACCCCAGGAGGACTTGGAGCTTGATGCTCAAGTCAATGATGAGTGTATCCTCTTATGTGAGGAGGTTGATGCCCCCTCCGTAGAGGAAGCTCCACTCATTGCCTTCTCCTCCTGCTGCCTCCCTAGAGACGACACCTTGCTGGGCAAGGATTTAGTTTGTGGTGAGATGAGTGAGGACCATCTCTCCTCCTCTTCTTACTTCCTATTCCCGCTACCTGTGTTTAACATGTATTTTTATTTAGGTAGGGGAGTAACTGTTCTGTCTCCGTATCGGTACCCGCTACCGACATGCATATTAGAACAGTTACCTGTTCATTTCCTTTTCCATACACCCATTAGCTAGAACTTTTTAAATTTAAATAAGTCGTGATGGGATGACAATAACCCCAGTAGTTATCTTACTTTTCCTGCATTTCTTAATTCAGCTTGTTTAGTTTAGTTAGCTGTATTTTATTTTATTTTTGTATATTTTCTTTTGTTTTTGGCGGATCTCACCCCTACAGGTCCTTCTTCTAGATGGTAGACACTGCAGCTTTGTCTTGATTCACACGCCAAACTTCTGGTATGCTCACTTGCTGAGCATTGGGTACTCTCTTTCCTTAGCTTTATTCTGAATTTATAGTCATATTTGGCATTAGATTGTTTAGTTTAAGTCTGGGGGAGAGTGGTTTTGTTTACCCGCTCATGTGCACTACTGCACAACCTACTAGAAGCTTCTATTTAAGTTTTTGTTCATTTTCATTGCACTTCACAGCACCCACTTTAGTGCGCACTCGCTTGTTTGTATGCTCCTGTATATTTAATTCTTGGTTGTGATGTAGAAATTATTGTATTAGCCAAAATAATTGTAAGATGGAGTGGAATGTTGACTCTTGTAGTGCTCTTGTTAAATACTCGTGTCTTGCCTAGGAATTTGAGTATAATTAGTTTTTATTTATGCTTCTAATTTATAATTAGTAGATTCGCGTAGATTTTAATTTATTTTACTCAAAATGGTGAATGTGGTTGAATCTAGTGGTAGCAGTGTATTGTGTGTAGGCGAGCGCGAGGTTTGTGTTACTCGAGTTGGGAGGAAGGATTACCATTCTCGGGTGCTAAGAACTTGCCCCAAGCGACTCTCGAAGCATGGGTGTGAAATATTTGCAAGTTGAGCGTGACGTAGGCCATCTATTTTGCAAGCTTTAGCTTTGTTATACCACTCCTACACGCTAACCGTTGCTAGCCTATTTTTGTGCCTACCCGACCTTTTGGTTTAGCTCCATTATCGCAACCAAAAATTAAGCCAAAAGCATTAGTGAATTGTAATTTTCCAATGCGGTGCGGTCCTGTGAAACTTTTGTGTTGATGTGGATATCTTAAAACAATTCTATATGCTGAGATTCTTGCTAATAGATTTGGGGATATAAACAAAATGTGAAGGAAAAGAAAAAGAAAAAGCAATTAGAAAGAAAAAAATATATCCCTAGCGTTTTAATTGAAACATCTATCTCTATCGATTCGAGTAGGCCGTGTGCACACCTGGTTTCAAAGTCAAGTCTGGGGGTGTGTTACACGTGTATTATTGGGGCTGCTATGACTTAGCACTTTTGTGTGCTCACTTGGGTTGCGATTAGCCTTCACGTTTATCTTTGTATTCCAAACCGTAACCTAAGCCTCATATTAACCAAAAAAGTCCTATTGATTCATCTTATGAATTCACTAGAGCCGTGGAGAGAGTGTGACAGGGCGAGCTTATGGCTCTCGACGTTGATGGATTTCAACGGAGATAATTCCGAGTTCCGGTCTTGGGTAACACTCCCCTTCGCGTCTAGCTTACATTCGGACTACGCGTGACCACGAGATTCACCAACATTCCATTTTTGAGTAAAAATAAATTCCTTTTTACGCATCTACACTTTTTATAAATTAGCTAGCATATTTAGAAACTTCTTCTAATGAATTTCTACACACAAGTATGCAACTTCGCATACTACTCCATGTCGCAATTTTTTAGCTAACTATGCTTTTCCAACTCCGCCGGATTTGTTTGCTCGGGACACGCAAACACGTAAGTCTGGGGGTGTGATGAGTCACAATTATATACACTTTTATGGACTCATCTGGGCCGATTATCTAGTCTATGCACTACACTTTAGGCATGTTTTCGTTCATATTTGATGTTCCATGCTAAGTGCACTTTTAGGCCCGTTTTGGTGTATTTTCATGTCTATCTTACTCATGCTTTATGTTGCAATTTAATTTCTATATTTGAGAATGTGTGGAATGCCCATTTCAGTGGCCCGACGATCTTTCATGTTGATATAGGGGTCGTGCGAGTGTTCCGAGGTGCAAAAACTGTACAGGAACACTGCGCACGAACACCGGACATAGTGCGCACGACCACTGGTCGTGCGCCACTGATCGTGTGTTAATTCTCACTTAAAAATGGGCCAGCCAGGCAATACGCACGACCACTAGACAGTGCGCACGGCCACTGATCGTGCGCCGATGATCGTGCGCGTTCATTTGCAGCCCAAAGTTGCTTTCTTTAATTTGGTCGTGCATTTTTATGCACGGTCGTGCGTTTGGTCGTGCGCTTTATTATTTTCTGCAGTTTTGTCTTGCAGGTTTTTGGGCACAGTGCGCACGATCACCAACTTCTAGTGCGCACGACCACTGGTCGCGCGCCACTGATCGTGCGCCCTATTTTCTATAAATATATAGCTCACGAAATTAGGTCGGACGACATTCCAGCTCCGCCGTTTTTGAGCCATGTTCGCCTCTTCTGCCCTATGCATCATCTTCCACCACCAGGAGGTGCTCCGGGACTATTCTTCACGCCTATCTTGAGCCCGGAGATCACCTCGTCCATCTCCGTCATCCACAAGCTTCAAAAGGAAGGATCTCCGCCCAGATTTCATCGTCAATCTTGGGATCCATGTATTCAAGCCGAGCGAATCGTGACACGAAGAAGACGGGTCCATTGGGAGGTAGTGACAGCCCTCCTCTACCCCGGATGTAGTTGCGGACCGAGCTTGGACGCGGATTGACAACCTTGTGATTCCAACCGTGAATCCCAATGAGCCTTTAGATTCGGTCGATTTCTTACTCTCTTTCAAATTGTAATGATATTGTAGGGTAGATTCTTGTATTTTTGGATGATATGCACAATGATCTTTAATTGCAATGTTCATTTCATATTTCTATGAAACCATTTGGTTATTTGTGTATATGAAATGTGCCACCACTTCATCCACCACTCCATCCACTAGGTTTGTGTGCCGCACTAGCAATTGCTAGTGGCATGCTTGTCGACGAGGTGCTTGCGACCCTCATTCCGCCTGCCTACTCGCCCATCCGCCTAGTGAAGCGTGGCACGGTGGCCCGTGTAATCCATTTGCCTAACGAAGCAGCGCGCTCAAGGCCTGCACAGTTCGATTCCACTTGCCTACTCGTCCATCCGCCCTTGCGAAGCAGCGCGCTCAAGGCCTTCCTAGTCTCCATTCCGCCAAGCGAAGCATTGCATAGCGGCATTGCATAGGAGTAGCTGTAGTATTTTCTCTTTATTTCCACCAACCAAAACCCCCGTTTTCGCAACCCATCTGACATAAAGGACTTCAATCTCAAGTCCTTCCTCAATAGTAAACTCCACCTTACTGTGTTCCTTCGAGATCGATACTCGGGGATTTGCTCCTCGTTTTATATTACTTTAACGATCGGTACACTACCATTTCGTGCCGCAGTATAGCTACCGCCTATAGAGGTGTGCGAGATTTGCGCAGCAGGCTCAAAGAAGAGGAAGTATGGAGAATGGCCATCTGCTAGTAGGTCTGTCCCTGGTTCATGCTCTGGAAAGGCAGTTGCTACTGAAGATGTTCCAGAGGTGTGGAGTCCAGTTTCTAAAATAATTATTCTTGACTCATTCAAGCTAGTGGATGAAGGTGGTATGAAAGTTTCAGACTACTTCAGTACATCTGAATGGAAAAAGTATGAGACAAGCATGACCAAGAGAAGGATACATTACAAGATTTATGGTTATAACAATGCTACAGCTCCAACCCCTCCTCCAAAATACCATCCTAAGCCATATGCTTATTTTGCAAGACAAGAACAGAAGAAAAGAGACAATGTCTGAAGAAAAGATTATGATACCCATCAAACCTCTTTATCAATCTGATTGTGTGAATTTTAATCCACTTAAGACAATCTTGTTTATGTATATACAATTTTTGATTTTATTGGTCTATGTTGTTTCTTTATTCTTATTCTTCTGTGATGAGTAGTTTGTATCATTTATCATGTTGCAATACATCTTAGTGCACAGGGTTCTGACTTCTATAAATAGGGGGAGATTGTTGGGTATTGTATCCACAATAACCTTGATTTGTGGGAAGTCACCCTTGAACCAAGATTGAATTGCTAGTGTATTTGATATGTCTTTCTAGTATTATTCTTCCAGGTTCATATTGCTAAGTGTAGACCAATGTCTGGTCACAGTGGGTCAATAAGCACAGTTTCATACAATGTAATTCCTCATTGTGTGGAACATGGTGTTGACTCATGTGTGATATCTCTATTGGGATACACTTCATTTTCAAGACTAATGAAGCCCATGGTTTGGAGGTGCAGCTGGTGTCCAAGAGAAGAAGAATTAATTTTTCCTAAGTATTTTTTCGTTCGACGAATTTTTGTGAGTTCGTTGAGCTCCGTTCGACGAACTGAAGTTGTTTCATCGAGCGCCGTTCGATGGACAGATTCACCAAAATTCTGAGTTCATCTTTCGTCGATCTCCATTCGATGAACGGAAGTTGTTTCGTAGACCGCTGTTTTTCTGAAGCTGAGGTGGTTTCGTCGATTGATGAGTCCTGATCATATACACATTTATGGACTCATCCGGACCGCTATTCAGTCATTTCACCGCACTTTAGCCCTGTTATAGGTTATATTTGATAATCCATGCTAGGTGCACTTCTGGGGCCACTTTGGTGTGATTTCGTGCTTATCGTCATTAGTAGTTTTCATGCGCTGTTAAGTGCCACCTACAGTGGCTAGATTCGTGGTTGTGCTGGAATTGGAGTCGTGCAGGTGTTCCCGGTGCAATTCTGCACAGGAACACTGCGCACGATCACTTGTTCTATTGCGCACGACCACTGGTCGTGCGCCACTGATCGTGTGCACTTAACCCTTTTTCATGAGTTCTGTTTGGTGTAGTGCGCACGACCATCAACGCCAATGCGCACGACCACCGGTCGTGCACCACTGTTCGTGCGCACTTAACATTAAATTTCTGAGTTCTGTTTCGTCTAATGTGCACGACCACCAACGATAGTGCGCACGACCACCGGTCGTGCGCCACTGGTCGTGCGAACATTATATTTTATAAATTGCTTTTCTTGCAGGTTCTGCCCAGGTTGTGCGCACGATCGCAGAATTCCAGTGCGCATGACCAATGGTCGTGCGCCAATGATCGTGCGCAGTATTTATTCCAGCGCCTATTTAAACGCCTGTTCCGATTTTAGGGTAGGGATCCAATTCCGGGAGCGGGATTCCTGTTCCGTACGCCGCCGACCACCACCTTGGGATGCCTCCACTTCATCTCCTACGCAAGGGGAAGCCTCCTCCATCCATTCCAAGACTTCCTCCGTTGTCCGTGAGTGTTCTCCACCATCCGCAAGCCTCCAAGCATCCATTCTCTCATTCCGCCCGGTGAGAAGAAGAAGAAACCTGAAGTCGAAGACGACGGAGCTACGTAGGGAGATCGTGATAGCTCTCTACGCCGGAAGCATAGTCCGCCCGAGTCCGGAGGTAGCCCGACAACCTACCATTCCGGCCGTGAACGGCCGCTAGTCTTCACCATCGGTTATTTCTTTCCTCTTTCCTTCATTGTACTCGTTGAGCCGTGTAAACTTGAATATTGCAATGTTGTTAATTGAAATGAATGTTTCCTTGTTGTTCTTCATGGTTTGCTTGTGATTCACTCCGTTTTCCACTCACTCACTCACGCCCGCACGCAAGGTGTTTGTTCCGCGTTAGCAAGAGCTAACGGCGGTTGTGAAGAGGTGTTTGCGACCCTCACCTTCTCGCACTTGAGTACATTCCACCCGCCTAACGAAGCACGACATCGCGGCCGTTGCATCCACCTCGCCTCGCGAAGCGGTGTTTTCGACCCGCATCTCTTTTGTTGTTGATAAGATTAGGAAAACCAACCAAAAAACCCCCCTCTTTGTGTTTGTTAAACGCTTGTGTAGCAATAGTCACTGCGCGAATCGTTCACCCAACCTGCATTCCTCAAGAGACCGACATCCGGGGATTCCATTCTCCACAATTATTACTTGACAGCGACCGGTGCACTTGCCGACACGCATCAAGTTTTTGGCGCCGTTGCCGGGGAATGCAGACGTGATGAATTCGTTTGCGTGAAGATTTGTTGCACGAGGATTTTCTTTTTCTTTTCTTTCTCCTCTTTTGTTCACCTCTGGTATTTCCGTCTCTTTTCGATACGCACTTCTGATTACTTTCGTCTTTTTCATCATGCGCTAATCGTTTTGGTTACAAGTATTCGCAGTATGACCTCCATTCAGGAATGCATCTATCAGGGAAGCTTAAATGATTTAAGGGATCAAGCAGAAAGGAACAATCATGACTTCGGGATCTCCTCCGACGTCATTGAGTACATGACTGGGAACTGCAAGTTCAGCGGGGATGAGCATGAAGACGCGGTGCAACACATGCAGGACTTTTTAGAAATCTATTACACATGTGTATTCAATGGAGCTGAAAACGACCTGCAAAAGATTTTGGCATTTTCATTCTCCTTGCATAAAAAAGCCAAAAGCTGGTATTGGGATATCCGGAAAAGAGAGGTGATCACATGGAAACAACTCGAAGGGAGATTTTCGCAAGAGTTTCAACATCGTACCCAAGCCTTGGACAAGTACAGGGAACTCGTAACCTTTGGACAGGGGAAGGAGGAGACGTTAGTTGATGCTTGGGAGCGTTTCCAATCCCTACATAGGGGATGCTACCGTGAAGATCTTTCAGAAGCTTTCTTAATTCAGATTTTTTATTTTGGAGTGCTGGATAAATTCCGTCTGCTATTTGACATGGCAGCTGGAGGGGCCCTGTTTAATAAATCAGGGAAGGATGCGTGGGAAGTGGTCGTGAATATTGTTCACACCAGTCAGCACTGGAGTCATGTTATTCGCTCCCCAAGCACTGCTGCAGTTAATGCCGTGACATTCAAAGGAGCAGCGGATCTTATGCCGCCAGAGCAACCAGAATAATTAGCAACTTTGGTGGTAGGGGTATTGAACAAAATGAATGCCCAATCAGCCGCAATCCAACAGCTTCGCTCTACTATAGGGACGCTGTCCAATGTCGTTTCTGGGCTTGCAAGTCTGCCTCCTGAGTCAGTGAACACCATGAGATTGAGAAGCGGGAGAAGTGTAGACAATCCTCCTCGACAGGAACCACTTGCGTGTTCCACTGACAAGCATAATGAAGACACTTCCGAGAAGCTAACTCAGATTCATATTGAGCCGCATCCCGTGAGCGAGGAACAAACCTCGAAAAGTGCTGTTCACCCCCCATTCCCCCACAGGCTTCGAAACGAGAAATTCGAGAAGCAATTCCGCAGATTCTTGGAAATAATGAAAGGAGTGCAAGTGAGCATACCACTGATTGAAGCTATCTCTCAAATGCCGGGCTACTCCAAGTTTTTGAAAGATTTGATCTCGAAGCGGAAGCAGTTGGAGGGTCTCAAAACTATCGACCTCACCGAGGAGTGCTCCGCCATCATTTCCAATATGCCCACAAAGTGCAAGGATCCGGGCAGCTTTACGATTCCTTGCAGGATCGGCCATCACCGTTTCAGCCAGGCACTCTGTGATTTGGGGGCATCAATCAATTTGATGCCGCTCTCTATCTTTCGTGAACTTGGTGCTGGGATCTTGAAGCCAACGCAGGTAATGCTGCAGCTAGCTGATCGGTCGATCAAGAAGCCGTCAGGAATCGTCGAGGACCTCACAATAGTTGTAAATGGTCTCGCTTTTCCAGCTGATTTTATCATTCTCGACATGAAGGTCGATACAAAAGTACCCATTATCTTGGGGCGGCCCTTTCTCGCCACTGCTCGTGCTATTATTAATGTGGAGCAGGGAGAGCTCACACTAAGACTGGGGGAGGATGCTATATCTTTCAACGTCCACAGCCCGTCGCAACTCTTTGAAATTACGGAGTGCGAACCAGCAGAGGCGCTTGAAGAATTCGATGGTCAGAACGAGGTGGAGTTGGATGACAGCGAGGTGTGTTGGCAGCCCGAAGACAAGGAAGAAGGGGGTGCACACTCAAACCAGCCCGATGTGTCACATTCAATCGGAGAGCCCTCCAACGATTCTGCCAATCCAAATCCTTGTCCGGCACTCAAACAACTCCCGGATTCTCTAAAGTACGTTTTCCTCGGAGAAAATAACACGCATCCGGTGATTATTTCCGCTGCCCTGTCCGCCGCCAACGAAACTGCATTAGTGGGCGTGCTGAGAAGGTACCACATGGTATTCGGACGTTCTCTTGCTGACATTAAGGGAATCAGCCCCACGGTCTGCATGCATAAGATCCTCCTTGAAGATCAGTACAAACCGACAACACAGCCCCAAAGGCGGCTGAACCCGAAAATGCAAGAGGTAGTGAAGGCTGAGGTGATAAAGCTTTTAGACGCGGGCATCATTTACCCAATAAGCGATAGCAAATGGGTCAGTCCAGTCCAGGTGGTACCAAAGAAGGGAGGGATTACGGTCGTTGCCAATGAAAAGAACGAGCTGCTACCGACCCGAGTGATCACCGGGTGGAGAGTCTGCATCGACTACCGCAAGCTGAACGATGCGACGCGCAAGGACCATTTTCCGCTCCCCTTCATTGATCAGATGCTAGAAAAGTTAGCAGGGCAGGATTACTACTGTTTCTTGGATGGGTACTCAGGGTACAATCAGATTTTAATAGACCCATCTGATCAAGACAAGACGACATTCACGTGTCCCTCCGGTACCTTTGCGTTCAAAAGAATGCCATTCGGACTGTGTAATGCCCCCGCAACCTTTCAACGTTGTATGCTCGCCATTTTTGCTGACATGGTGGGGGACTTCCTTGAAGTTTTCATGGATGATTTCACTCTATTTGGCAGTAGCTTTGACATTTGCCTCGCAAATTTGGCCAAGACCTTGAAGCGGTGTGAAGAAACTAATCTTGTCTTGAACTGGGAGAAATGCCACTTTATGGTGCGCGAAGGAATTGTGTTGGGGCATAAAGTTTCCTGCAAGGGGCTCGAAGTGGATCAAGCGAAGGTTAGTGTTATCAGAAACCTCCCTCCACCCATGTCAGTTAAAGGCATCCGTAGTTTTCTTGGTCATGTGGGTTTCTATCGAAGGTTCATCAAGGACTTTTCCTCCATTTCCAATCCTTTATCTCGCCTGCTTGTTAAGGACGTCCCCTTCCACTTCGACGAAGCATGCATGCAAGCCTTCAAAACTTTACGGGGACAACTCATCTCTGCCCCAATTTTGGTGGCACCCGACTGGACTTTACCTTTTATTATCATGTGCGACGCAAGTGATGTGGCCGTAGGTGCTGTACTCGGTCAAAAGAAAGACAAGACTTTTCACACTATTGCGTATGCCAGTCGAACTCTCAACAGTGCACAAGCAAACTATACCACCACGGAGAAAGAAATGCTAGCCGTGGTCTTCGCGTTCGAAAAATTTCATTCATATTTGGTACTTTCCGAAGTAACCGTATACACGGACCACGCCGCTCTCAGGTATCTTTTCAGTAAAAAAGAATCCAAATCGCGTCTGATTCGTTGGATTTTACTTTTGCAGGAATACAATTTGGAAATCAAAGACAAAAAAGGGGTTGAGAACGTGATTGCTGATCATCTCTCGCGTTTGGAGTATGACAATCCCAACAGCTTGGTGGAGGAAACGGAAGACTATTTCCCGGATGAAAAGTTATTTGCAATTATTAAGTCCTCCCCAATAGCACCATGGTACGCAGATATCGCTAATTACTTGGCTTGTAAAACCTTCTCCCCGAATCTGTCCCCTCAGCAAAGACGGAAGCTTGCCTCTGACTCAAAATACTATTTTTGGGAAGACCCACTCCTGTTCCACACGTGCAGCGACGACATTATCAGGCGTTGCATTCCGGAAGCCGAGTTTCAGTCTATATTGCAGCACTGCCATGACAGAGAAGCTGGCGGGCACTTCGGGGCCGTTCGAACTGCACGAAAAATCCTGCAATGTGGATTGTTTTGGCCGACCCTCTTCCGGGATGCCCATGCCTATGTCACCAAGTGCGACGAATGCCAAAGGACCGGAAATATTTCCCGGCGTGACGAGATGCCCCTCAATAACATGCTGGTCTGCGAACCCTTTGATGTCTGGGGGATAGACTTCATGGGTCCTTTCCCAATGTCTCATGGTAAGCATTACATCATCGTGGCGGTTGATTATGTCTCAAAATGGGTGGAAGCTGAGGCGGTTGCCACGAATGACGCCAACACAGTGCTACACTTTATCCACAAGAATATCTTCTCCAGGTTTGGGACACCGAGAACTATCATCAGCGACGACGGTAGTCATTTTTGCAATAAGCAGTTTGTGCAGCTCATGAAAAAGTTCGGGGTCCATCATAAGATTTCTTTGGCATACCACCCCCAAACATGCGGGCAAGTCGAAGTTTCCAACCGCGAGCTCAAGCGAATAATCGAGAAATCAATCCATTCAAATAGGAAGGAGTGGGCTAAAAAGGTCGACGACGCATTATGGGCTTACCGGACTGCGTTCAAAACACCTATCGGCATGACTCCGTTTCAATTAGTTTATGGCAAGGGATGCCACCTTCCTGTGGAGCTGGAGCATAAAGCATTATGGGCGACCAAACTGTTGAACATGGACATTGGAGCCGCGGCCGAGGTGCGTCGTTCCCAACTCAACGAGTTAGAGGAGCTCCGTCATTTTGCTTATGAAAATGCTCGCATCTACAAGGAGAAAACAAAGAAATGGCACGATCGGCACATCATTCCTAAGGAGTTCAAAATTGGGGACCAAGTGCTGCTTTACAACTCCCGTCTCCGCCTCTTCCCAGGGAAGCTAAAATCGAGGTGGATGGCCCTTTCTCCGTGACCGATGTCTCCCCCTTCGGTGCCATAGAAATATCTGGAGATAAGGGGGACAAATTTAAGGTTAATGGTCATCAGCTGAAGTTATACGATGGCGCCACTATAAACAAGGAGTGTCAGTTGTTGACATTGGGTGACGGACATCATACAAGCGCCGGCAGCTGACTTTCCCCTTCTTTTCTCTTATTTTTGTGAAACTGTTCTAGAACTCCTCTTTTAATTCCTGCACTTTATAAACAATGCTAATACAGGTATTTGGTCCAGCTTAAGGACGTTAAATGAAAGCGCTACTGGGAGACAACCCAGATTTCCTGATTTCGTATTTCTCTTTATCTAACTTCTTTTAGTTCAGCTTTTGCATTTGCTTGTGTTGTTTTGAGTTTGTGCTTGCAGGTTTTGTGTTCGATGGTGCGGATGCTGCGGACTATTCCTGTTCATAAACGCCAATCGTCTGGTGTGCTCAATTCTGAGCATTGGGTAACATTTTCTCCCCTCTTTTTGCTTCCAATTGCTAGATATATTGTTTAGACTAAGTCTGGGGGAGCGGTTGTTGTTATCCACTGTGCACGAGTTGCACTGCATACTAGAAGGTTGCTTTTTATTCACCTTTATCATTATCATCGTTTTCATGCTTCACACACCACTTCACCCACTTGAGTGCGCGCTTATCTTTTTGTTGTTGTTCCGGTTAGACTATTTTGGTTGGAATGTGAAATAGGTTGTTAACTTAGGAATTATTATTTGGAGTGCGATGTTGACTCACGTAGTGTTCTAGTCACTTCGCATGTTATGGTAGAATCTGAGTAGAACTAGATTTTCTTTATGCATCTAATTTATGTTTAGTATTTCTGCGTAAATTTAGATTTATTTTACTCAAGTGGTGAATTTGAATGAAATTGACGATAACCCGGTATTGTGTGTGTACGAGTGCTAGTCGTGTGTTGCTCGAGTCGGGAGGAAGGTCTACCTTTCTCGTGGGCTAAGAACTTGCCCCAAGCGACTCTCGAAGCATGGGTGAGAGCTACTCGTCGAGTTAAACATGATGTAGGCCACCTTTTGGCTAGTTTGAGCCTTGCTATTCCCTGTCCTTTTCGTTCACCTTTGCAAGCCATATTTGTGCCTACCAATCCTTTGTTCAGCTCCTCGTCATCCACCAAAGCCTGAAGCCTATCCTACACCCGCAACCAAATTGTTTTCAACTGCGCTCATAATTCTCAACTTGTGGTGTGTGGAATCTTTGTGTTATGAAAGGAAAATAACGTCTATCCGCTGATTTTGAACCAACCGGAGGATTCATAATAGAAGCAAAGTTTGTTAAAAGAAAAAAAAAATCTGAAGAAAGTTTATTGAAAAGAAATCCTCCCGAGCTTAATAGAGATTTTGTTGGTGATTGTGAAGTAGGCCTTGTGCACACTAGTTTTCATGATAAGTCTGGGGGTGTGTCACACGAGCATAGTTTGTTGATCTTGTGTGGTGCAGCGTTCCGTTAGCTCACTTGGGTTGCGTAGCCATCGTGTTTACCTTTGAATATCATACCGTGACCTAAGCCCCATTTTAATCCCAAAAGTCCTACTAATTTGATTTGCGAGTTTGCTAGCGCCGTGGAGAGAGTGTGACCGGGCGAGCGTATGGTTCACGACGTTGATGGATTTCAGCGGAGTTATTCCTAAGCCCCGATCTCTTGCAACACCCACCTCAGTGTCTCATCACTTTCATACCGGGCATGATCGTTCAAATTCTTCATAATTCACCAACTAAGTACAACTAAATCTTTCCTTACGCTTTAATACTTCTGTAAATTAGTTAGCATAGTTAGAATCCTCTTCTACTAGAATCTCTACTCGCATGCGTATGTTACTTCGCACCGTACTCCATTGTGTAATTCTCTATGTTAATTATCATTTTCACGCTCCGCCGGATTCGTTTGCTCGGGACGCGCAAACAATTAAGTCTGGGGGTGTGATGAGTCCCGATCATATACACATTTATGGACTCATCCGGACCGCTATTCAGTCATTTCACCGCACTTTAGCCCTGTTATAGGTTATATTTGATAATCCATGCTAGGTGCACTTTTGGGGCCACTTTGGTGTGATTTCGTGCTTATCGTCATTAGTAGTTTTCATGCGCTGTTAAGTGCCACCTACAGTGGCTAGATTCGTGGTTGTGCTGGAATTGGAGTCGTGCAGGTGTTCCCGGTGCAATTCTGCACAGGAACACTGCGCACGATCACTTGTTCTATTGCGCACGACCACTGGTCGTGCGCCACTGATCGTGTGCACTTAACCCTTTTTCATGAGTTCTGTTTGGTGTAGTGCGCACGACCATCAACGCCAATGCGCACGACCACCGGTCGTGCGCCACTGTTCGTGCGCACTTAACATTAAATTTCTGAGTTCTGTTTCGTCTAATGCGCACGACCACCAACGATAGTGCGCACGACCACCGGTCGTGCGCCACTGGTCGTGCGAACATTATATTTTATAAATTGCTTTTCTTGCAGGTTCTGCCCAGGTTGTGCGCACGATCGCAGAATTCCAGTGCGCACGACCAATGGTCGTGCGCCAATGATCGTGCGCAGTATTTATTCCAGTGCCTATTTAAACGCCTGTTCCGATTTTAGGGTAGGGATCCAATTCCGGGAGCGGGATTCCTGTTCCGTACGCCGCCGACCACCACCTTGGGACGCCTCCACTTCATCTCCTACGCAAGGGGAAGCCTCCTCCATCCATTCCAAGACTTCCTCCGTTGTCCGTGAGTGTTCTCCACCATCCGCAAGCCTCCAAGCATCCATTCTCTCATTCCGCCCGGTGAGAAGAAGAAGAAACCTGAAGTCGAAGACGACGGAGCTACGTAGGGAGATCGTGACAGCTCTCTACGCCGGAAGCATAGTCCGCCCGAGTCCGGAGGTAGCCCGACAACCTACCATTCCGGCCGTGAACGGCCGCTAGTCTTCAATATCGGTTATTTCTTTCCTCTTTCCTTCATTGTACTCGTTGAGCCGTGTAAACTTGAATATTGCAATGTTGTTTATTGAAATGAATGTTTCCTTGTTGTTCTTCATGGTTTGCTTGTGATTCACTCCGTTTTCCACTCACTCACTCACGCCCGCACGCAAGGTGTTTGTTCCGCGTTAGCAAGAGCTAACGGCGGTTGTGAAGAGGTGTTTGCGACCCTCACCTTCTCGCACTTGAGTACATTCCACCCGCCTAACGAAGCACGGCATCGCGGCTGTTGCATCCACCTCGCCTCGCGAAGCGGTGTTTTCGACCCGCATCTCTTTTGTTGTTGATAAGATTAGGAAAACCAACCAAAAAACCCCCCCTCTGTGTTTGTTAAACGCTTGTGTAGCAATAGTCACTGGGCGAATCGTTCACCCAACCTGCATTCCTCAAGAGACCGACATCCGGGGATTCCATTCTCCACAATTATTACTTGACAGCGACCGGTGCACTTGCCGCCAAAAAACCCCCTCTTTGTGTTTGTTAAACGCTTGTGTAGCAATAGTCACTGCGCGAATCGTTCACCCAACCTGCATTCCTCAAGAGACCGACATCCGGGGATTCCATTCTCCACAATTATTACTTGACAGCGACCGGTGCACTTGCCGACACGCATCATCGATCTCCATTCATCGAGCTCTGTTTGACGAACTGAAGTTGTTTCGTCGACCGCTATTTTTCTGAAAGTTAAAGTGGTTTCGTTGATCGCCGTTCATCGAGCTCCGTTTGACGAATTGAAGAAGTTTCGTCGATCTCTGTTTTACTGAAATTGATGTAAGTGTCGTTGATCGCCGTTCGTCGATCGCCGTTTGACGAACTGAACTGATTTCTTCGAGCTCAGTTCGACGAATTTTTCTTGGCCAACGAATTGGCTTTGCGCTTTTTTGTTTCTCAATTTCCTTTCTCGAGAAATCCTTTTCAATACTTTATTTCAAGTTTCTAAAGGTTCTTGGAAAGACTTGAGTTTCTCGAGAAATAAAAACATTCTCTCAAGAAATATGTTTATCTCTCAGAAAATCTTTCTCGTCTGCCAGTGAAGTTGTTCTAAAGGTTGTTTTTCCTAAAAAAGCCATTTGTTCTCGAGAAGTCCTTCCATCTCTCGAGAAATTCTTTATCTCTCAAGAAGTTCCATCTCCGAAAAATCCTTCTATGTCTTCTATCAGGTAGAAGCTGCAATTTCTCAAGAAGCTTTGTATTTCTCGAGAAGTCTTGATTTTGTTCTTTAAGTAATATTCTATCCGTTTGTCGGGACGTTAATTCTTTCTGTCTGATGTGACGGCTCTTCTGATTTCGTTTAAGGTTAATCCTTCCTTATTTCATGTCGTTAAGACTATGGCTTTATAAGGCTCTCGTTTAAGGATTAATCATTGATTATCATTCATTATAATCATTAACCCTAATTCTCTATTCGATCCAAGAAGAACGAGAAAGTGTCGCCTCCTGTCGACAATGCAGGAGATCGATCTACTGTTCTGAATCAATTGTCTCCAGTGGAAGAAAAGGTTCGATTGATCATTGCTCCATCCTCTACTGTATCTATTGGATCAAGTCGAATTGAAGAAGGTCAGATCTGTGTTATTTACAATTCTTCCTCATCGACATCAAGTCAAAGCTATTCAAGTCTCAAGAAGGAAGAAGATCTCTCAGGGTTTTTCAGATCTGTTTATGTATTTATAAGTATTGTATCAATCTCAATTCACATTTTATTGTATGAGATGTTTTCTCCAAGTTGTAGGAGATGTTTGTCTCCGAGTTGTAGGAGAGGTTTATCTCCGAGTTGTAAGAGAGGTTTTCTCTGAGTTTGTAGGAGATTTGTCTCCGAGATTGTTGGAGTGTTGACTCCGAGATTGTAGGATCATTCTTGATCCGAGTTTTAGTGAAGTAGTCAAGTCTAGCTGTGGTGCTAGATTGGCGAGGCCGGCAAGTGGAGTACCCAAGAACGGGGAACCACTATAAATTTCTTATGTCGTCTGTGATTGTGAATTGCTTTCTGTGCGTTCTATTTTATCAAGTTTTTAATTCCGCAAAAGACGTAGTTATCACCTATTCACCCCCTCTAGGTGATTTAGGTTGGCAACTAGATATTATGCAACAGGTTGCATTGCATCAGCAGTATTGATCGAAGGGATGTTGGAAAGAGGGGGAGTCTCCGACACGGACTCCCCCGCTGATATGTCTCGCCGTACCGCCAGGCCTTCTTCAGCCAGTAGGACTTGGAAGGATCCCTCATTGACAAGAGCCAGGAGGCGTACCGGGTGGTCTTGGGAGCGGTCTCCCCCTGTGCTGCGGAGAGATGGTTCATCAGCCCTTGCGAAAGCGGTTTTGGCGTCGGCCTCATGAACGACATCGGAATGGCGAGAGCTCTCGGAAGAACTAGGGGAACAGTGATTGGAGGGAAGGCACTCTGAAGACAGCAGTTGAGTACATATTTATAGCAATGTGGAGGGTCCCACAAAAAGATCCTCTCCCACGTCAGCATCTTGCTTGCCAAATACATGGGGTTATATGTTCTTTTCGAGCGAGTGCCTCACTCGAAAAGAGCGGGGATTGTGTTCAACCCCATATTTGCCGAGTGGGGACCCGTAATAGGACAGGTAGGAGAGAAAGCCGGGAGGGCATTCTCCTAGGTCACAAGAGGCAGAGGGGTCTCAGATAAAGTGGGGATCTCATCTCCAGGGCATTCGCCCACTCAGGAGCGCGAGTGCGCGGGGGGCCAGTCGAGTGGTACCCCTCATGGGCCACTCGCCAAGTAGAATCCAGCGTGCACGAAGCCCGGTGAGAGGTGCCTTCACAGACCACTCGCTCGAAAGGCTTTGGGGGTAAAATTACCAAGATACCTTTCATGGGCTGCAAATAGCCCTTCAGAACAGTGGAGTTTGGCTGTTAGCAGACCATTTTGGGGTGCGGTTAGTAAACCAAAAAGGCAGATTTGCACTATTTGCAGACCAGACTAGAAAATCTATAAATAGACCCTTAAGGGCACCTTGGAGGAGATCAGATCTTTTTGAGTTCTCTCCTCCAGGCTCGTTTCAGAGTTGGCTGCTTGTGCCCTCCAAGGTGCCCGGCTGAGCTTTTGTTCGGGAGGGGAAGCTCTCTAAGATCTTTCGGGTGTGTGGCGGGACCTCCTCGGTATAGCCTTGGGTCTGTTCCATACTTTCCATCCACGGTCAAGAGAGTTTAGTAAGGGAGAAGTAAGCACGGGATACACCCCCTTGTGGGTCCGAACTCAAGAGATCGGTTGCCAGTTTCAAAATGGGGGCCTGCCCAAAAGGGCAGGTCTAAAAATAACGGGCTGCCCGGACCTGCTTAGATCGTCCGGGCCTGCTAAGATCATCCAGACCAATTGAGATCATCCGGACCTGCTGAGATCGTCCGGACCTGCTGTGATTGCCCGGACCTGCTGAGATCGTCCAGACCTGCTGAGATCGTCCTGACCTGCTGAGATCGTCTGGACTTGCTGAGATCGTCCGGACTGTTGAGATCGCCTGGACCTGCTGAGATCGTCCGGACCTGATGAGGTCACTCAGACCTGTTGAGATCGTCCGGACCTGCGGAGATCATTCGAACCTGCGGAGATCGTCCGGACCTGCAGAGATCGTCCGGACCTGCTGAGATCATCCGGAGCTGCTGAGATTGTCCGGAGCGGCTGAGATTGTTCGAACCTGCTGAGATTGTCCGGACCTGCTGAGATTGTCCGGACCTGCTGAGATCGTCCGAACCTGAAAAAGCTTAGCTTGTAGGGAATCACCGATTTCTGGGTAAACATTAAAGCAGACGCTTTTTGTCCTAGTATGAAGATAGATGTTACATGGTTTGTGACACACAACCAAGCATTTCAGTTGCTTAAAGCAGAATGCAGGAGCCCTAGCGGGATGATTCAACCACTTCTAGTGCCAGAATGAAAATATGAGGACATTACCATGTATTTTTTCATAGTTTGCCTCGATCTAGGGATAATAATGATTCAGTTTGGCTTATTGTGTACTGCTTGACTAAGGAAGCACGATTTATCCCAGTTAGGCAAGGTAATCAAGTGGATGTTCTTTTCTGGTTGTTTCTGGGGCAAGTATTTCGCTACCACGGAGTCCCTAAGATGATAGTATTGGCCTGAGATGGTCGATTTACATCGCATAGCTGGAAGAAAGTTCAGGCTTATTTGGGCACTAAATTGATGTTTAGTGTAGCTTTTCATTCTCAGACTGATGGTCAGATAGTGATAACCAACCGTACGATGGAAGATCTACTTCGTTTATGCATTTATGACTATAATGAACCTTGGGAATAATTTCTACCTCAAGATGAATTCTCTTACAACAATAGTCATTGGGTTAGCATAGGGATGGCTCCTTTCTGAGGCACTTTATGACAAACAATGTTGAACACCACTTTATTGTGTTAAAGATGAAGACCCAAAGGTTTTAGGAGTTCAATTTATGGATGATGCAGACATGACTGTAAGAATGATCCGCGACAAGATTCTAGAAGTGCAAAGACATCAAACCAAATACTTTGACGCTAAGCATTGATTGTTGAATTTTGCAGTTGGGAATAGAGTATATCTGAAGATAAGGATACACGAAGTTTCCAGAGTTAAGAGATGTTGAATGCTGAGTCCGAGATTCATCGGACCATACTTAGTTATTGAGCGTATTGGACAAGTTGCTTACCGACTAAATTTGCCGCAGGAGTTAGGAAACGTGCATGATGTTTTTCATGTGTTATCACTCAGATGAGCTTTATTGAAGCCTGATTTGTACATTTCTGCTCCTTTACGATAGATAGCACCAGACAGATATGTGCTTTTGGAACCAGTTCATATAGTAAATTAGGAGATTCATCAACTCCGTAGTAAGAAAGTCCTACTAATGAAAGTATTGTGGTATAATCACGGTCGTGATGACTACACATGGGAGACGGCGGATCTTATACGGCAGAAACATACAAAACATTTTGGTCAATTTATGTAATAGTTTCGTATAAATACTATTGTTCCTTCCCATTTGGTTTACCTTAAATAATCTTTACTCAATTTCAAGGAATTTGAAGGTGGGGATATTTGTAACATCCCAAATTTGTTTTAGGGGTCTAAATGTTTGATGGTATGGCTATGTGCACCCAAAGCTAGTTCAATGAGCTATAATAAAGCCCTCAACCCCTATATGGTGTAATCATAGCATGGTCTAACCTAAGGTGACCTATTGGTGTCTTGGATGTGCTTTGGACTTAGTGAATATATCTAGGTCACTAAAGACAAACCAAGGTGTCACACATCACCTAAAGAAATCCTAAAAGTAAAATCTAGTGAAATTAGATGACTCGAGCCATCTTAGTGGACACTTAGACACTAATAGGCAAGCATGGGACTTAAATCATCTTTTGGTGGAGCCAAATCACCATAAAGGTCAAGGATTGACAAAGAAAAGTCAAACATGAGCCCTTAGGATTTGATTTGATTCAATTATTCTCATTAAGGCTTAGACCGACAATTATCAACACTCAAGAGATGTGTCCCATTATTTTGAATGTCTGTAACGGAAGTTAGATGAGAGAGAATTCCTTGACCATGCCTAACTGCCACTTGAGTGGAGGAGAATCATTGAAAATTGGTTATAAGAGTGATATATAACTCACCAAAGCACCTATAACATCCATTCCTTCTTCTCGATCCCTTTCAAAATGAGAGAGTGTCGTTGATACCGCCGCCGATGACTAGAGAGAAAGATTGTGATTTCCACCGCCGTGAACTTCGTCATGCCATCCCTGTAAGACTCCTCTTTTCAACTTTTTCCTTGGACCTTACATCAGTTTGAGTGGAGTCTTATGCCCAGAACTGCCTCCTTGTGGTGACACCCACACACGGGTTAGTCGCCACTACAAGACGTCGACCATGCCAATAATTACTAACATCACAGGCCAACCATAAATAAAAGAAGCAATTGAATACTATTAGTCCAAATCACACATGAAATATAGAGGCAAATGATAAAGAGTCCACAAATGAGATACAATAATAAAGGGGCATAAGCCCGGTATATCAAATCTCTCTAAATCATCTTGCGGAAGAAACTAAACTCTCACACTCACATTCATCCAAGGGAGTGTCATGGTACGCTGCATCGGCTCCTCATGTTCTGCCACCATGGCCTGCTGCTCCTGCTCTGGCTCCATGTGCTCCTAGTTATTAAGGCCACATCTACCCGTTAGTCTAAAAGACTTGATCAGTTTCGACCACCCCTCCCCCCGTGACTCGTAAGCACCGGGCGGGAGGATTGAAAAGAAAGGAAAACAAAGAAGTATATAACAAGCAGGTGACAGTGGCTCTGTTTAACAGAGTAATGTGCAAAGTATTGTTCAACTACCCTAGTATTTCTACGATGAACGGTACTGAATAAATAAAGTGCAGTAAGTAAAGTAAGTAAAAGCATTGCGATGCAACAATAAAAAAAGTAAAGACAGTTATCTATCATCACAGAAAAGTAACAAAACTAATATGAATGCCCATACAAACTTATAAGTTAAGGTTCGGGTTGAATAAATAACTCATCAAATAAAAGATCACATACTATTTTATATGATGAGGATCTTGTTGTATGCAATGATGAGTATGTTATGCAATGCAATGCTTATGCTATGATTTCATACCTATGTAACTCAGCCACAATACTTTATGCGCATAGAACTTTCTCCTTCCCACTTTTTGGAGGTAACTAACCACTCAGGCACCTCCCATCGTGGTTAAACGAAGACAGTGGAGTGGGCGTCTCCACTACTAGTTGGGTATGGACACTACCAGACCTAGGGCTTACGTACGTCTCAATCTATGAGCATTGCGGGGCCTCTACATACTCTTGTTGGAATGTACCAAACCAGACCTCCATGGCTTAGGGAAGAGTCATTGGAAGAACGTCTCCAGAACACTAGCTAAGCTGGCCCACTTGACCTTGATCCCTCTAGCCAAGTGTACTTGCTTCCATCGGTGTGATGACCGGACACGCATCATAGATCCACCACAAGTAATCCTTTCCTTAGGATATATATTCACATGCATAAGTATCACCTCAACCACACACAACCGATCCTCCAGCTCTCAGAAGTATCTAGTCCTCCATATCACAACCAAACCGAACCTTAGCTCTTTGGACTATCCAGTCCTCCATATCACAAACAAACCAAGCCTTATCTCTCGGGACTATCCAATCATCCATATCACAACCAAACCGAGTCATAGCACTCGAGATAATCTTGTCCTTCTCAAATCACCAGTAGGGGATGTGTGTATAAGTTTCAAATGTATTCTTATTTTATTCACTCTTACATAGGTATTATGTGGACCTATCAATTTGGGTTGGATCTTGGACTTTCCGAGGACTACCCGGTGAAGGGCTCGCAACAGTACTAGGAGATATGATGGGCTGACATCCCAAACCTCCATTTCTTAAGATATTTAATCTAATTAATGGTTACCCTTCCTTAAAGCCCTCTCTCAATGTTACTCTTATTAACCAAAGAGTAATTTATTACTCTTTTATGGGAGAGTTGAACTATCTCTTGAACTCTTAATATTGGCTACTCCCCTTAGTGTCCATGTACTCTAGCGCTTGTTACTACTTGGCTAATTGTTTTATGACTCCAATCAAATTTCTAACATGCTTCAAACATATTACTAACCCACTTGTAATTAGGTCTAATGTTTACCCTCTAGGTTAACTCACTGGCAAACGTTTTGTTAAAAACAACTCATTTTTATTTCTTTAATCAAGGTGAATAATGTAAACCCCAACCATACTAATATATATATTTGATCCAAGATTAAATCTAGAGATGCAATATAATCACACTAACATTCTACAAGAAATTTGTCATTTTCTAAAGTGATCAAGTTCCAAACATTTCCTTAATTTAATGCGTGACATGATATAATTTTTTATTCTAACTATATGAGAAATGTGCTCCAAAAATTCTACTAATTTTGGAGCTTATATAAGTGTTGTCCTACTGTCATATTCTAGATTTCATCTAAAATCAAAGTGATATTGCTGGTCTAATCACTAAATCAGGATTTTGTTAAACGCATACCAATATGTTCAAATAGTGTTATTCATGTCATGTGTGAAATAACCATCAAGATTACATGACCAATCAATATAAAATTATTTCCACAGGATTCATCATGTCAATAAATGTGTTCTACCAGATATTCATAATTTTCTAATTAATTGGACCATGTTAATAATTACCATTAAATAAGTGGCAATATCCAATTTTACACATGAAGTGTAGAAAATTAATGTCCAAATATTTCCTGAAACTTTCCAGAGGTTTATTATGTCATAAAGATGTGTCTAACAGAGCATCAATATTTTTCGTAATTATTTGATCACTTAAATTCCACAATTACAATTATAAGATAATTCCAACACTACATAGGAACTACATAATTTACACATCCAAAAACTATAAATAAAATTTTAGAGGTTTATCATATTCTAAGAAGTACCTAGTCAGATAATTAAAGTTTTCTAAAATAATTTGGCCAAGTTTTCTCCACATATACATAAGTGAGACAAATCCATATAATGATAAATTGTAGGGGAAATGATACTAAAAAATTCCCAATATATTTCCAGAGGTTTATCTTACACTACAAAATGCTTTGACAGAAAATTTAATTTTTCCAAGATTATTTGGCAATTAAAATCCAAGAAATATCATTGTGTGATAATTCAAATTAACAAGGTAACTACAAGAATGTTTCATCTAAAAATACCAAAATAATTTTCAGAGGTTTGTCATACCCTAAAAAGTGTACTGACAGAGAATCACATTTTGTCAAATTAATTTGACCATGTTTAATTCACTTATACATAAATATGCCAATTCATTTTAATGATAGACAGGAGGGAAAACATATTCAAAAAATCCAAATAAATTCTCAAAGGCCTATTTTGGATTAACAAGCTTATGGAAGAGTTTTCGATTTTTCCTAATTTGTTTAGCCACTTTTATTTCATTAATTACAAAGTGTGACAGTTTAAATGTAATTACAAACCCTAGGAAAATTAAGTCCAAGAACCCTAATTTCTCTGGAGGTGATACATATTATCATATCACATGCATGTCCAAATTTTCATTGGCATTCATCAATTATTTTGGGACAAATTTAAAAAATATCATTTTGTGCTACTTGCACACCATTTCATATATTATACAACTCCTCCATGTAAAACACATCCACATGCACAACTCCAAATGGTCTCGTATTCTAAACAAGAACATTTGATGACATAAACTACAATTTACAAAAGATTTGAGCCATTTTGAGGTCATCTAGAAATGTTTATGTCTTATATACATAAAATTGTATTTTCAATAAAAATAAAGAAAAATGTCCTCTCAAAAATTATGATTTTTTGTTGGGAGGTGTATTTTGTCATGTTACATCAATGTTGAATGTTTCATCCACATGAAATGTGTATTTTGAGAAATATACATAAAATACACATGCATACACATAAAATACACCCTCCACTAAAATGAAGATTGTGGGGGGCTACACTCAATCTCTTGGTGAGTTCAACCACAATCTAGAAAGGTCTCTTTAAGAGCTACAATATTGATGATCAATACTTAGCTTTGTTTTGAACCTTGGGTGTCCAAATCTGTGTATGAACATTCTATCTAAAATGTGACAGAATTATATTATTATTAAAAACTAACTATAGCTTAAAAAATAAGTGTAACACGGATCTTAAAGCAAAATGAAAAGGTTCCTGGTCCTATTCTAGCTTCAGCCGACTGCTGAAAATATAAGTGTCTGGGCTATTTTGTGAGGGGATTTCCCGACAGCCTCATTCTCTCCACGGTCGACCACCATCACCACCTCTGTCGAGGTCGTGGTCATCAATTGGCGGCAGTTTTCAGGCCAAAAGCAGACAGAATGGGAATTTTGGGGAGGGTAAATTTGGCATAAAATTCTAACTTGAATCTCATGGATCTGAGCTCAATTGAGCTCAGATTCCTTCATAATTGATCTATCTATCTAGCACAATAGGAGGGGAGGCGAAACACAGATAATTGAAGATTGAGCTTGGGTATTCCTCCTAGGTGCCATTGTCGATCAACCTCTTCAAGCACCTTGTTAATTCCTTGATTTTCAGTCGATTCCTTCAATCTAGGATAGAAGCTCGACTCCTCATTGCACTTTGAAGTTGCTGGTGTCGTTGAAATGGGCTTTGTAGGTGTGTATATGGTGCTGCCATTGGGGGAGTGCCGACCAAGCCTTGGATGCTCCTCCTAGATGCCACTTGGCACCACACTTATTGGAATTTGGCTGGGAATAAATGAGGGAGCTCATTTATGGGCTTGGGAGGAGCAATGGAGGGCCAAGTGCCCTCCATTCCTCAATTTCCTCTTTGTCCCCATATGGAATTTGGGGATTTTCCAAAATTGCCCACTTGCATGTCTCCCCATTTTGAACTCCGTGGGCATGGGGGGTCATTTTGCTAATGGGCTACAGGATGGGACAACTTTGAGGGATTTAGCCGATGGGGATTATGCCAGGCATCCAAAAGTCCATTTTAGGTCAATTATTAACCATGGTTGACATCTAGGGTTGACTTGGTCAACTAATTTGGTGGTTGCCCCTGTATGATGGTTATGGGTCCTATGACACCACCTAATTGTTGGAACATGCTTTCCGCATCTCTTGGTTTGACAATAACAAATCCTATTATATTTGATCTTGCTTTTGTTTATAGTGTACAGGTACTATAGTTATATAACCCTATGAACAACATGTTTGAAAGTGCACAGTTAACCTCACTAGAATTCTCTAGAGGGGGAGGTGAATAGAGTTTAAAAAATATTTTGTGCAATATTAATATATATATATGTGTATGATCACAGATTATAGCTTCCCACACACCAACAAGAATTAAACAAGTAAAGAAAGTAAATGCAAGAAATGAAATCACAGCACAACACAAGAAAATATAGTGGTTCCCCAAACTTTGGGTAGTCCACTCTTCTACCCCCTTGGTAGGAATTCACTATCTTGCACTAAGTCTTTTGATAAGGAGACTCTTAGAACCACCCTGAGTCTTTTGACAAGGAGACTCTTAGAACCATTTGAGTCTTTTGAAAAGGAGACTCTTAGAACCAGCACACTGAATTTTTTGAAGAGAGATTCTAAAAACTCTTTTACAATGTTTAAGTAAAAATAAGAAAGAAGAAAGAAAGAAATAAGAACAATAATGAATCTTCTTCCTAGCAAGAAGATTGGAAGCACAAGAAGTGAATTAAATCTTTCTTCTATAGAGAGAAGAGGATTTGTAGCTTTTCTCTCTTATGTGAGAGCTATCAGAATTTGCAGCAGGGTGACTTCAGAAGCAGAGGAAGAAGAATGCTTGAATATTGCTGCAGGACTATTTCTCAATTCTCTCTTTTTCACTTGGGAGCTTTTCCTCTTTTCAAATGTAAAAATGGTGAATCACTTCTCTTGTTTCTCTGCCGACCTCCTTGGTTATTTATAGCTCTGTTCATTAAGATAACACTATAGGAGAGTAATCAATTAGCAGGCAGAGTATTAGAAAGAAAGAGAAATTCCTATAACAATTATATCTATAGAAGCAAAGTATTCATTCTAATTTCAAATAATGTCCATAATGAATTTTATCAAATTAGCCAAGAATCTAATAGAGGAAAAGAAAGATTCAGAACGGCTATAAGACATAAATTGATTCCATATAAATCAGATCTATAAGATAAGGAAAGAGATCTGGCAATTTTGAATTCTGTCATAAGAATCGACGTGCATCGATTACTATTCGACGCAAGCATCGAATACATCCTGTGTGGACGTCGAGAGGAGAATAAGGAAGGTGCGTCGACAATGGTGCGTCGACTATATTAGATGCGTCGACTAGAAATCAGAGTAACGTCGACAACACATACGTCGAAATCTTCCTAGAGTTACTTCGACTCAATCTGAAGGAAACGTCGACTACATTTTGACGTTGCGTCGAATACTATTCGACGCATATTTACTTAGCCTTATTTTTCATTCATAGAATTCTTCTTTAACTCATTTCTAGGGGTTAAGAGAAATCATTTTCCCATAAATCTCCCCCTATTTGTCTTAACCCTATTTAGAGGGAAATTGTACTAGCATATAATTAACCCAGAACAGCATTTGTAAGGATAAGAAATATATTAAATAATCAGAAGAGAAAGTGGAATAAGAAAGCATATGACAAGTATTTTTCTTTCACAAAAATTTAAACCAGAAACTTCTTTTTGTACATGAAGTTAACAAAAGCAGAATAAAGTTTCCTAGATAAGTTTTCAATAGCATCAAGAATGTAGCCCCTGACTCTATCAGGTCATTCCTGGACATTCCTGATGATTGTATGCAGTTTTTCCAATAGTTTATCACCATTAGGGATTGTGTCATTTATGGAGTAGCCTTTGCTGATGATGATTGCTGCTTTTTCATCAATCATCTCAATTGTAATGTTTTGAACTTTCTTTTCAGTAGGCTTGATCTCGAGTGGTCCCTTGTTATCAACCTTGGGCCTATATATTGTTTTCTTTTCTGATTGCTGCTTCTCTGGAATGTCAGCCATTTTTCCTTTCCCTTTCAGGGTAAGGCATGCCACTTGTCTAATTTTATAGGTCTGTTGGGCTTCTTGTAGGGAATGTAAGTATCTTCTGTACACCCTACACCCTTCTTGTCTTTTTGACCTTTATCTAGGATGATCCCTGCCTGAGGGTTTTTCTTTTGATAAGCTTCAATATCAAACAATTTCTTTGGAATTTTGATAGAAGATTCAGCAAGAATTTGTTCTTTAGTCATTCCCTTGTTGATCTTTTCCATCCAGGCAATCCTTTTATCTTCCACTACTTTCCTAGCTGCTTCATATTCATACAGTTCTCTTTCTCTTATCTCTTCATGCCACTTTTCCATGTCAGGGTCATGGTACTCCTTCACAGGGATGTTAGGAGTGATAATAGGCATCTTTTCAAATCTTTTTATTTGCTCACATGCTTTTCTATACTTCCTTTCTTTTGCATACTCTCTCCTTTCTTCTTTGGAGAAGTTTTGCCAGTAGGGAATGGCTTCTCTTTTCCTTTTCATCTGTCCTCCTGAACTTTGCCTAGGTAGGATTTGTTTGGAGAAGCTTGCCACTTGTGGAGGTAGAGGTAGAAGAGGAGATAGAGAAGAAGGTTGAAGTGGAGGTAGAGGTAGAGGTGGAGATGAAGGAGAGTGAGTTTTCTCTTTGGGTGGAGAGAAAACAATATCAAGAAGAGGAGTCTGTTCTGCAATAGAAGGCGGAATGACTTCAGGTAGAATGATCTCTGCTGAGGGATGATTGTCTCCTCCAAGCTCTTTTGTAGGGATGTCCTCAAGTAGAGGTGTCTTCAGCTTGATGTAACTGGCAGAGAAGCCAGGGGAGTGATGTTGAAGTTCCTCCTCACATAAGGGTGCATCAATCCATATCTGTCCATTCCAATCATCAGAGGTGACTGCTTCTTCCTCCCCCTGGATTTCTAGGTTCTTTACTACAGGAATCTCCCCCTGGTTATATGGATTATCAATTCTGAATTCTGAATCCACAGCATGCTCCCCTTCAGTGTTGTAAGAGGAGGATTCACCAAAGTGTTTGATGAAGGTGTAGTCAGAGTGATTTGAGAGGAGTGGAGCCTATAATGGAATTGGTGTAATAGTTAGAGAGAATACTTAGAGTTGGAGAGAAGAGAGTTAAACCTGAGCTTTAAGTGAGATCAAAGACCTGGCAAGAGGGGTTTCTAGAGCAACTCTCCCCCTGGTTTATATCTTTCAGGAAGGATGTACACCTTTGTGGAGACAGAGGTTCTTCTCGAAGAAGAGCATGAAGCTCAGGAAGAGAGACAGATAGGGTGGCCAATTTGGCTTCACAGGTGGTGATAATATTGGCACATTCATTGGAGAAGTTAGTTAGACGTGTCTGGAAGTCGGTGAGAAGATTTTCCAGAGCATCGTTCATCGCTTTGATAAGGGCAATTTGAACAGGAGTAGGCGCCATTGATGTAGAAGGAGAGAGAGGTGGAAGACAAAGTTTTGGCAGGTTCAAAAAGGTATATGTTATGAAATAAGAAGTATTATTTAAAGAAGATGAAACGTCGAGAAAGGAAACAGAAATCAAGGTAATCCAATCGTCAGAAGAGGAAGTAAGGATTTGATTCTAATTTTAACCTGAAGTCGTCGTTACGTCGAATGGATGTCGACGTTTGCGTCGATATAGAGTCGGCGCTCCGTGGAGATCGGCCAGCCTGGAGCTCTATCGACGTGATCATAGTAATGCGTCGATATGAATTCAATGGTGCGTTGATAAAAGATCGACGTAACTTTGTCTGATGGAAATTGGTGCCAGCGTCGAGTTTGTCTCGACGGAGCGTCGATATGTATTCGACGCATCTGCAAGAAGTTTTCTTAGATTGTCTGATTCCTTTAGAGTTCCCTAACAATGGTGTTTACAAGCTTGCATCAAGCATTCCTAAGGTGTTTATGAAGTTGTTGTGCTTGGTTTCATCCAAGGGTTTTGTAAGAATGTCTGCTCTTTGACTTTCTGTGGGTATATATTTTAAGGTTATCTTACCTTTTTCAACATTGTCTCTAAGGAAGTGATGTCTGATCTCTATGTGTTTGGTTCTACTATGAAGGACTGGGTTAGATGCTATAGATATAGCACTAGAGCTATCACAATAAATCTTAGAGTTATTGACTTCCAGTTTGTAGTCAAGAAGCTAATTTTGCATCCACAAGATTTGTGAACAACAGCTCCCACAAGCTATATATTCAGCCTCTGCTGTTGAGGTTGAGACTGAGGTTTGTTTCTTACTAAACCAAGAGATTAATTTGTCACCTAGGAATTGGCAAGTGCCAGATGTGCCTTTTCTATCAACCCTACATCCAGCATAGTCTGCATCTGAGAAACCTATTAATTCAAAGTTGGTTTCTGCTGAATACCATAGACCTAGTTCAGGAGTTCCCTTTAGGTATCTAAGAATCAATTTTACAGAGGTGAGATGGGATTCCTTTGGTTCAACCTGAAATCTAGCACATATGCAAGTTGCAAACATAATGTCAGGTGTGCTAGCAGTGAGATATAGAAGGGATCCTATGATTGCCCTATATGACTTTTGATCTATTGATTTTCCCTTGTCATCTTTTTCTATAATGACATTTGTTGCCATGGGAGTTTTCATAGAGGAGGCTGATTCCATACCAAACTTTTTGATTAGATCTTTAGTGTACTTTGATTGTGAGATAAAGATTCCTTCACTACTTTGTTTTACTTGTAATCCTAAGAAATATGAGAGTTCTCCCATACTACTCATTTCAAATATATATTGCATGAGGTTAGCAAATCTTTTACACAGTTTAGGATGTGTTGAGCTAAAGATGATATCATCTACATATATTTGAACAAGAAGAAGTTGGTTTTTATGGGTTCTAGTAAAGAGTGTCTTGTCTACTTTTCCTCTTTCAAAGAAATTTTCCAAAAGAAAGTTAGTGAGAGTTTCATACCAAGCTCTAGGAGCTTGCTTAAGACCATACAGTGCTTTGTTGAGTTTATAAACAAAGTTAGGAGAGGAGGGATTAACAAAACCTGGTGGTTGCTCCACATATACCTCTTCTTGAAGGTCACCATTCAGAAAAGCACTCTTGACATCCATCTGATATACTTTCATCTTCATGAAAGCTGCATAGGCAAGAAAGAGCCTAATTGCTTCCAGTCTGGCTACTGGAGCAAAGGTTTGATTGTAGTCTATTCCTTCTTCTTGTCTATATCCTTGTGCTACAAGTCTTGCCATGTTCCTGACAATTACTCCAGTGGAATCTAATTTGTTTCTATATACCCATTTTGTGCCAATCACTGGGTAGTTTCTTGGTCTTTCCACTAAATTCCATACTTTGTTTCTTTCAAATTGGCCTAGTTCTTCTTGCATGGCCATAATCCAGTGAGGATCACAATTTTCTTCCTTAAACTTCTTTGGTTCAACTTGTGATAGGAAGCATTGGAGCACCATCCCAGTGGAGACCTGGTGTCTTGTTCTTACTCCTGTATTGGGGTCTCCAATTACTTGAGTTTGTGGATGATCCTTCAAATTGATCCCTGTTCTGCTTGAACTTGTCAGTTGTTCTTCTTCTTCATTCTCAATGAGATCATTGTTCAATTGTTCTTCCTGAACCATGTTCTCTTGTGGAAATATGCCTTGAATGCTCTTTTCTGAGGTTTCTTGTTCAGACTCCTCACTTGGTTCCTCTAACTGGTTTTCCTCTCCATTATCTGTGTTCTCTAGAGCTAGTTGCTCAAGCTGGGTTTCTATGCTGTTGTTTTCCTGTGGAAAAGAACTGGTGGGAGTCTCCTCCCCCATAAGTAGCATGTTAGTTTCATCAAATACAATGTGCATGGATTCTTCAATTTTAAGAGTTCTTCTATTGTAGCACCTATAGGCTTTACTAGATGATGAGTATCCCAGAAATATTCCATCATCAGACTTCTTGTCAAATTTGGCAAGATGATCTTTCCCATTGTTTAGAATAAAGCAAGCACATCCAAAAATTTTAAAATATTTAATAGTGGGTGTTTTATTTTTCAGGAGCTCATATGGAGTCTTTGATTTAGTTTTGTGTATGTGGCTTCTATTTAGAACATAGTTTGCAGTGTTGACTGCTTCAGCCCAAAAGGTTTTTGGTAATCCTGATTCTGCAAGCAGGGTCCTTCCTGATTCTATTAAGGTTCTATTCTTCCTCTCAGCAACTCCATTGTGTTGAGGAGTTCTAGGTGCTGAGAAGCTTTGTTTAATACCTTTTTCCTCACAGAAACTACAAATCATCTGATTCTCAAATTCAGTCTCATGATCACTTCTTATAATTGAAACATTGGAGTTGAACTCAGATTGAATTTGTTTTATGAATTTTGAGAGAATTTTATGGGTTTCAGATTTAACCCTTAGAAAGAATACCCAGCAAAACCTAGAATAATCATCAACAATAACCAAGGTATAGGATTTTCCACCTAAGCTCTGAGTGGATATGGGACCAAAGAGATCCATGTGTAGTAAGTATAGGGCCCTGGGAGAGTCATCCTTACCAATGGGTTTGAAAGATGATTTGGTCTGTTTTCCCAGTTGGCAAGGTCTGCATGGAGAATCCTTAGAGTACCTACCCTTTGGTAAACCTCTGACTAGGTTGTTCTTTGCTAGTTTACTAATGGTTTTGTAGTTTAGATGACCTAGTCTCCAATGCCATAGTTCATTTTAATCTATGGTATTGTTGAATAAGCAAACTTCTGTGGGTGAAGAGCTAAAGTCCACTACATATACTTTTCCTTTTCTAGTTCCATTTAGTACTGTAGCACCAGTCTTGATATCAATAATATGGCAGAATAGTGTGGTGAATTTTACCTCATACCTACCATTTTCACATATCTGACTTATACTTATCAGATTGTACTTTAGTCCTTTGACTACTGCCACATTCTTGAAGGTGACTTTCCCTTCTTTGAAATCTCCAAAGCCCTTGGTTTGGCCACAGCTAGAATCTCCAAAGGTTACTGATGGTCCAAGTCTATCCTCAAAGTTGATTAATAGGTTTTTGCATCCTGTCATGTGCATGGAGCGTCCACTGTCCAAGTACCACACAATCCTGGAGATGTGATACATCTGCACATAAAATTTTAAACATTAGTTTGGACCCTGCTAAGCTGGGGTCCCTTCCTCTCATTAGTAAAAGATTTAATAAAAGAATAAGTGGGTCTTTCAGGATATCCTTCCTTCTTATGGGGTACTGGCTTATCATACCAATCTTCTTGGATGATATCACAGAAATAATGTTTATAATAGAAGGACATGGATTGAGAGGCCTGTTTGGAAACAGAAAATTTTCTGTCTGATTTATTGCGTCGATAGGGATTCGACGTAGACTTATGGTTGCGTCGATATGAATTCGACGCTTTCTTCATTCTGAGTCTATTTTCAGTCGAAGCATGAGAGAGGTTGCGTTGAGTAGAAGTCGACGCATTTTGGTGTAAGCGTCGATTAGAACTTGACGCAAGTTGGTAAGAATTCGACGCATGTTCAAATTTTTTGTGAGGATATTTTCCTAAGATTCCTTTATCTGTAATGGGATTAGGTTTATTAAAAACAGTGGTTATTTCAGGGCTTTCTTATGATATTTCTCCTGTTAGATAATTCTCCCTGGTGAAGTGAATTGGATGTTTCCAGACAGATTTGCTGGATGTTTGAGGTTTAGATGCTTCATTAGTATTCTGATTTATCTGTCTAAATCTATTAGTGATATTCTCAGACATATTTTTGAGCTTCTGACCTCTTCCATTTAGAGAGTCTTCAAAGACTTTAGCCTTTGCAAGCTCCTTCCTTAGTGTTAGATTTTCTGAATAGATTTTGTCTAATTCCTCTTCTGAGAGTTCTAGATTGAGCTTATAATTTTTATGATGTGTATTTTCCTATTTGTGATTTTTTAATTCAATTCTTAATTCTTTTACTTCTTTTTCAGATTTGATTAGATCTAAACAAAATTCTTTGAAACTTTGTTTGAAATCAGTAGAAGAGAAATCTATATTATCAAGTATATTTACCATAGATGTATCATCAGGCTTCTCAGTGGCCATCAGACAGGTTTCCTCTTGCTTGACCTCTTGCTGATCATTATCCGATGAGGTACTTCCTTCAGATTCTGAATCACTCCAAGATTGAGCAATGTATCCTTTTCTTTCTTCTTCTTCTTCTTTAGATCTGTTCTTTTTAAATCCTTCTTATTGTTGATCTCTTTAGGACATTCAGGTGCAATGTGTCCAGGTTTCCTGCAAGAGTAGCATATAATCTCTTTAGTATGTGTTTTATTATACCTAGTTTTTGAGTCTCTTCCTCTGGATCCTTCTGTTTTGATCCACTTCTTGAACCTTCTGGCCAGTAGACTGATCAGCTCCTCATCACTTGTAGAGGGTTCTCCTTCAACAGCCTTCAAAGCAATACTCTTTTCTTTTGGGAGTGGAGGAGCCTTTTCTTTCTCTTCTTTCTCATCCCTTGTTTTCAACAGTTGTTCATAGGATTTTAATTTACCCAACAGGACATCTGTTGAGATTTCTTTTTGACTTCTGGAGTCTTTGATTGGCCAGATTCTTGAATCCCAAGAGCTAGGGAAGCAAGTCAGCAATTTGTCATTTATCTCAGTAAGAGATATGTCCTTCTCAAGTGTTCTCAATTCATTGACTATGAGGCTGAATCTTGAATACATGTCAGCAACACTTTCATTTTCTTTCTTTTGGAAGTTTTTATATTGGGAGATGAGTAGTGACTTTCTGTCCTTTTTCTCATCAGCACTTCCCTCAACCATTTTGGTGAGAGCTTCCCATACTTCCTTAGCTGACTCACACTCAGCAATCTTTTGGAAGATTTCATCTGAGAGAGTTGAAACTAGGATATTCATAGTCTTGGCATCATATGCTTGGGCTTTCTTTTCCTCTTCTGTCCACTCAGATCTTGGAACAAGTGTTTGTGTTACATTGCCACTTGCATCCTTTCTATAGGGCTTTGGGGGACCTGTCACAGTAATATTAAATAAGTCAGCATCAATGGAATTCATATAAATTCTGATTCTTGTTTTCCAAACTGCAAACTTTTCAAGATTGCACATTGGTGGTCTGGTGGAAGCATAATCTTTGATTTGTGCCATGAAAGTAGTTAAAAATATATATATATATATAAACAAGAGGTAGGATCTTTTTGATCAAGGAGTTAACCTTTTTAGATCAACCTCCCTCTGATACCAATTGAAAGTGCACAGTTAACCTCACTAGAATTCTCTAGAGGGGGGTGAATAGAGTTTAAAAAATATTTTGTGCAATGTTAATATATATATATATGTGTGTATGATCACAGATTATAGCTTCCCACACACCAACAAGAATTAAACAAGTAAAGAAAGTAAATGCAAGAAAAGAAATCACAACACAACACAAGAAAATATAGTGGTTCCCCAAACTTTGGGTAGTCCACTCTTCTACCCCCTTGGTAGGAATTCACTATCTTGCACTGAGTCTTTTGATACGGAGACTCTTAGAACCACCCTGAGTCTTTTGACAAGGAGACTCTTAGAACCAACTGAGTCTTTTGAAAAGGAGACTCTTAGAACCAGTACACTGAATGTTTTGAAGAGAGATTCTAAAAACTCTTTTACAATGTTTAAGTAAAAATAAGAAAGAAGAAAGAAAGAAATAAGAACAATAATGAATCTTCTTCCTAGCAAGAAGATTGGAAGCACAAGAAGTGAATTAAATCTTTCTTCTATAGAGAGAAGAAGATTTGTAGCTTTTCTCTCTTATGTGAGAGCTATCAGAATTTGCAGCAGGGTGACTTCAGAAGCAGAGGAAGAAGAATGCTTGAATATTACTGCAGGACTATTTCTCAATTCTCTCTTTTTCACTTGGGAGCTTTTCCTCTTTTCAAATGTAAAAATGGTGAATCACTTCTCTTATTTCTCTGCCGACCTCCTTGGTTATTTATAGCTCTGTTCATTAAGATAACACTATATGAGAGTAATCAATTAGCAGGCAGAGTATTAGAAAGAAAGAGAAATTCCCATAACAATTATATCCATAGAAGGAAAGTATTCATTCTAATTTCAAATAATGTCCATAATGAATTTTATCAAATTAGCCAAGAATCTAATAGAGGAAAAGAAAGATTCAGAACGACTATAAGACATAAATTGATTCCGTATAAATCAGATCTATAAGATAAGGAAAGAGATCTGGCGATTTTGAATTCTGTCATAAGAATCGACGTGCGTCGATTACTATTCGACGCAAGCGTCGAATACATCCTGTCTGGACGTCGAGAGGAGAATAAGGAAGGTGCGTCGACAACGGTGCGTCGACTATATTAGATGCGTCGACTAGAAATCAGAGTAACGTCGACAACACATACGTCGAAATCTTCCTAGAGTTACTTCGACTCAATCTGAAGGAAACGTCGACTACATTTCGACGTTGCGTCGAATACTATTCGACGCATATTTACTTAGCCTTATTTTTCATTCATAGAATTCTTCTTTAACTCATTTCTAGGGGTTAAGAGAAATCATTTTCCCAACAATGTTGATTGATGACGATTCTCTAAAAAGAGAGCTAACGTTCGCTTTAATTGTTAACGCCCCGCGTTAACAACTGTTGAGAAGGAAACCGTTGAGAAGGAAACCGCTGAGAACGAAACTGCATTCGATGAAATCTGAAGACGTTCGACGAAAGGAGTTTTTGTTCGTCGAAATTGTGTTCGACGAACTGCATGCTCTGCCGCAGCGTTTGACGAACTGCATGCTCTACTGCGGCACTCGATGAAATGCATGCTTTACTGCGGAGCATTAGCACTACCGCTGGCGCTAGCGATTGACAAAATGGAGTTCGACGAAATTGAAACAACGATCGACGAAATGGTGTTCGACGAAATGAAAGCAGCGTTCGACGAAATGTGAGGTTGTTCGACGAAGATGCGTTCGACGAAAAGAGATATGCTCTACCGCTGAGCATTAGCACTACCGCTGGCGCTAGCATAAATGGAAACAATTGACGGGAAGGAAACAATGGAGAAAAAGGAATGTTTGGCGGGATGCATATTTAGCATGCTCTATTGCGGCGCGGCATCTCTACCACCCGGCGGTAGCTTTTGGAATCCTCCCGTTTGCATGTGATTGACGAGCAAATATGGAAGGAGAAATTAGCCGAAGGAAGGTTATCTCGCTATCGCAGAGCGTTAGCATTACCGCGGCGCGCTAATTGGAGTTCAAAGTTTGGCGCTCAAACGTTGCCTAAAATGCCATGATCCGCGTGTTGGATCTTACGGCGCCCTTAGAGGGGGGTGAATAAGGGAATAAAAATTCTTTTTATAATTTTAAGATAATTACTAAATTGTTTTATAATATGTGAAGGTAAAATAACAATTTAGCTAAATGAATTGAAAAATTGTGATTTGCAATTTTAGAAACAAGTACTAAATTGTTTTATGATGAAAGAGATTGAAATAAACAATTTTGATTTAGAATTGAAAACTTATAACACAATTTAATAGAGATTGCGCCAAATGAGAGAAATCAAGTAAACACAAATAGAGACATGATTATATTATATGAAAAGGTGTTTACAAAAATTGATTTCAATATCGCTTGAAATCGGAGGCGATAAATATGTAAATAATTTTTCCTTTTCTATACCGACTCGTATCCCCACGAACCGGTTGGCTTTAGCCTATCCTTCCCCGGATAAGGCCTCAAGTCGCACTAGCCAAACCTTCCCCGGATATGGCCTCGAGCCCCCCTAGATCTAATCACCTAGAACTAGCCGCCAACACAAGGCAAATTTCCCCCTAAGTCCTACCTAGACCTAGTCGCCAACACAAGGTGAATTCTCTAAATGGTTACAAAAAGTATGGAATGGAAATAATGAAAACAATAATAAAAACTCCCTATATGAGATTTCTGAAGATGAGGATGAAGGATTGCTGTAGAATAAGCGAGGTCGAAGCGATCGTCCATCGGATGTAGCGTGACGTAGTCCTCCTCCAGAATTCTCCTTAAGCTTTTTGTGGGAGATCCATCTTCGGCAGCATAACAACACTGGAATTATGGCACAAGCAACCTCTCTGGAAATTCTCTCACAAGACGAGAGAGAACACATCGTTTTATAAATCTTGGAGCTAGCGCCTGCGGTAGCTGATAGCGCCTACGGTAGAGTTCGTGTGGAGCGGTTGTGAAACCGTCGGCGGTGTGGCACTGTGCATGATCTTGAGCTAGTGTCTGCGGTATCGCTATCGCTGGCGGTAGCATTATGGAACCGCTAAGACGGAACCGCTGAGACAAAATCCCTGAGATGATCTTGAGCTAGCGCCTGGCGTTAGAGCTAGCGCTGGCGGTAGCGCTAGCGCCTGCGTTAACCTCTAGCGCTGGCGGTAGTGCTCCATTCAGAAAGTTTGATTCCATGCTGCCTTCTACCGGTGGAGTATTACACCTATAGTTCCTGCATATTATAAACACACTACAAGCAATATCAAATACTATATGGGATTTGTTATTCTCAAACAAAGGGATGTGACACACATGTCCAACAATCTCCCCCTTTTGATAATAACAAATCCTCTAAGCAAGAAATCAACAATAGTGTTTATAGATAAGATAAGCAAGATAAAAGTGCAACTATAGTAAATGATATGCATGATAATGTGCATACTCCCCCTATCTTAATGCTCCCCCTACATAAATGCAATTTATGTGTTACTCCCCCTAAATGATAGATTTCATGATTTTATGTGTTACTCCCCTTATTTATCTATATTTCTCCTATATAGATTTCTTCAATTAATCTCCCCCTTATTTATCTATATTTCTCCTATATATATTTCTTTAATTAATCTCCCCCTTTTGGTATTATCAAAAGAATGTGGGGTGAGGGTAGTAAGGAGGCATTTTAAAAAAGTAAAGCATGATCGAGCTTTTGTAATATAGACAAAGATAAAGAATTTAAGTATAGTATTGAAGAGATTTCAAATAAATAGATAAGAGTTTTAGCATAGTGGAAGATTATAAGAAACATCTTTTTGTAAGCATGAAAAGCATAAGTAAAAATATAAGTTTTAGTTCAAAATTGCAAGATGTTTTAACCTTTTGAAAAACTCAAAGTTTTTCATAAAGATACCAAGCATGAAATGAACATATCAAAGAGAGATTATACTATAATGTTACTTAATTGTACATTCAAGAAATACCAAAACATTGTAGAGATCATGCTAGGTTATCTAGTGCATTTCTTATATAAAGAGTAGTATAAATAAAGCATTAGAATCCAATACTCATGAGAAGAAGTGTTATGAAAGATAATGATGTGCACATAAGTGTATTTTGGGCAATGTTAACAATTGATTTAAATCATCAAAATACAAGACATATGTAAAGTAAAGTGAACAATAAAACACAAGTAAATTACTTTCACACACTTTTAATGCACATAATTTTTAACAAAGTGGTGTAATAACCAAAGTTTGCACAAGACACTTTACTATTCTTTCCAAGGTGCTCAACCTCACAAAGCTTATGAAGACTTATCAGGAGGTTCAAGTAGTGCTTGGTGGAGTTATATTTGTCTACATATATAATTATTTTTGTTCATATTTGTGAGACAACATTCTCCGAATACAGTTGTTTTGCAAACCCAATTTTTTAAACTTAACCACTTTTCTAAATTTCTTAAGTGCAATTCAAATGTAGTGTAGGTTATTCACTTATACAAGTTTTAATTCATTGTACAAATTAATACAATACACAAGCAAGCATTTTTAGATGTAAACACACATGTTGATTACAAAAATAAGTGAGTGAAATGTATCATTATCAAAGCATGATAAGCAAAACAATGTTCATAGTAATTTGAAGGAATAAGTTTTAACATTGTAAATACTTCTAAATAATAGAATTCATACATGCTTGATATTGCCAATAAAGATCATACAGTTTTTTTTGTTTTGAAATTTTTTTTTAATAAAAACAGAAAAATCACAGAAACATATTTTTGTATTTTTGAATTTTGAATTTTTGTACTTGATTTTTCATAATTCAAATAAGACAAAAATACAATAGACAGAAACACAAAAATAAATTTGCACAAATAAACTAACATATTTTTGTTGATTTTTAGAAATTTTAAAAAATAGAAAAATCACACACCCACGCTAGCGCCAGCGCTAGTGATAGCGCGGCAAACAGTATGTGATTTTTTTAGAATTTTAAATTTTTGATTTTGATTAAGTGTCCTTAGAGTAGTTCCATGCTGAAATTTCAAAATTTTTGGAGATCTCTAGGTGGATCAAATTTGCATGAAACTTTGGCTTTTTCAAATTCTTGTGTTTTACAAAACCATTTAATTATGAAAAGATAAGTTATGAAGACACAAGATGACATTTTTTATTAAACAACCCAAAATATGCATGATTTAAGTGATAAGTAAATAAAATGATCATGCAATGAGTAATATAAGTATGTCCTAAGATTAAAGACTACCCCGACCAAATATCTACACCCTATCCCCGTACTAAGTGACGGATGGGCATGAGGAGATGCACACATGCCGTAGGTTGGGGGTGTTAATCCCATATGCACACACTAGAGAATGCTCAACCTAGCACTCTTTCCCCCCAGTGCCTCACAAGGCCCCACTTGAACCCTCCCCGATTAAGGACAAGACATGACTTAGAGGTTAGGTCTCCAATGTATACAACCCTACGCCCCCGCTATTGTGAGATATGAAGTCATAGGTGAAATAATCTTTTGGACAACCTATGCTTTTAAATCTAAGGGTTGGTATATAAACAATGGGTTTTGTTTAATGTGATGTGTTATAAAGCCGCATAGTTTTTTTTTACTTTTATGAGATGACGATATGTGATAACTAGCACAATTACTAATATTCAAGAAGTGACAATGCTAGTATGATGAGTTTTGGGTTTAATGTCATGTCATAAGATTAATATTGAAATTGCATGTATTCCAAAATAGAATTTCAGATTATAGATCTGAATAGAGTGATGATTAAGTTTGATATATCTTTATTATTCCTAAGTTGATTCTAGAATCTATATATTTGTGAGATACATGCAATCAATATCAAAGCATATCCATACACTAACTAATGTAAAGAAAACAATATTCATATTTTTATCATAAGATTCATAATTCCTAGGTGGTTTTATTATTTTGAGATTTTTCTTGATAGAGCATGAATTATGATTTATGATTATAGAGAATTTTGCATAGAATATATGTTAGATCATCATGATGTATGTGATTTCTATTCTTTCTAGACTTACGACAATATAATTTGGTGATTTTCTTTTGAATAAGCATGTTTGATTTTTAAGTCTAGAAAATGATGATCATGTAATCATATTAAAGACAAAGATCATACATAGAGTGTTTTGAAATTTATAATAAAATTTGCATTCAATAATTGAATCTATTGATCTTTGGTTTTGCATGATAATATATGATTTATGATACAATATTCATATATATTCTAATGATTAATCCATAAACTATGTGTTTGTTGGAATTTTAGTATTCTATATAATTTCAAATCACATAGTTATCATGATATTTTAATAACATTGTAAAATGTTATACCTAGCATATAAATATAAGCATAAACTAAGAAGTGATGCTAGAATAATGAGTTTTTGGGCAATGTTATTATATATGATTTAATGGAGATAGTGTTGCATGTAATATGAGAAGATTTCAAATTAGTTTTCTTTAGATCTAGAATGAAATGATTATTCTATTTGATATCATATTCTTAATATCAAGTTAATTCTTAGATCTAAATATAATGAGATACATGAAAATAATAGAGATACATATCACACACAAAATAAGATATGAAACTATAATATCAATAGCCATCACATATTTCATAATTCCTAATGTTGATAATATTAGATGATTTAAGATGATTCTTTTTAGATCATGAATTATGATATATGTTTATAGTGAATTTTAGCATATGATATTAATAGATCATGGTGGTGATTATATAGTTCATATTCATCCCTTTTAATATGTAGTGACTGCTTGTAAAGTGAATATTATACTACATATATATAAAGGACAAAATGTTTTGGCTATTTTGAATTGTTTTGTAAATTTTTCTTTTTGATCTTAATACAAGATATCTGAAAGAAAAGGATAACGATACTTAACATAATTTTTCAGAAAATAATAATTAGAAAAATCAGATTTTTTTATAAAAATAAGCTACTGCCGGCGTTAGTGATAACGCCTGGCGTTAGCAACTCATGGTTTTTTATTTATAATTTTGAGTTACATTTTTTGATTTAAAAACACATGGTTTCTTTTATATCATTTGATTCCGATATTTCTTGATTATGATTATTCAAAATAGGGGCTATCATATGCAACGAAGAAATTAGACAAGAATAAAAAACGTTGCGCATTTTAATTTTTAGCTTAAGCCCTTTAATAAACCATTTAAATACATATTTAAAAATAATTTCATTAGTCTTGAAAATAATTTCTATATTCAAATTATAATGTTAATTCAAGACATAGATGGGTAAAGGATTTATAAGGATATATATATATATATAAGCAAATTTAAAAGATGTAAGGTAGGTCACTTTTAAGATCATATGACTTTATGTTCAATTTTAATTCAATTTGATTTGATAAACATTTGGCTTAAGATGTAAAAGTCATATTTCATAATATATCTAAGTGACCTTAATGTGTTGGCTCAAAAATAAAAAATAAACAAAAGAAAAAGCAATTAAGCATATCATGAAGTAGAGTACTGATATTTCATTTTTAATTTATTTCTACTTCATGCAATACAATGATTCTTAGTGAATGAGTGATTTAGGTATCCAAAGGGGACTAAGTGTGATGGTTCCTTTGGGTACCCAAATACATCGTGTAGGCTTTTAGAGAGATAGTGATGAATGGGCCTTTACAAGTGGAGTTAGTGTTTCGTTTTTAATTTTGGGCCTCCATTCATACTTTGGTTGTTTTTATTTTAAATTCATATTATTATTATGTGACATCATTATATGATTATATTTGTTTGAAAAATAATTCATTTGTGATTTATGTTTATTCAAATTATTTTTCAAAATAGATTGATGTTGATAATCATAATGAATTTTATTATATAGATTCTTTGAAAGTTTATAAGAGTGATTGTCTTTCTTTAGAAGTGATTGTTGAAAGAGTGGGTTACAATATGTTTTAAAAGATTGATTATTATTTTGATGATTTTCATTTCCACTCTTTCTTATAGACATACTCTTATAATATGAAGGATAATATTTTGTAGTTTGATTTTCATGAAAAGGAGTTTTTAAATATGAGTCTTGATTGAAAATATATTGAGACTTATAATATTGACTCTTTAGAATTTTGTGAGGATCATAATTCCTTTTGAAGCTAAACTCCTTTTGAGTTGATGTGTGAAAATGATTCTTTTTAAAAATGATGTTGTAAGTTAATTTATGCTTGTTATTCAAAATCTTATGATGAAATTCATTACATGACATTTGAAATTTTTCAACAAAAGATTTTAATTGTAATAACTTACAAGATAAAGCATCATTTTCAATTATCAATTTTTCATTATGTTGTTTAGAAACTAAGAGCCCTTTTTCAATATCCTTGAATTTTTCTTTTAATAGATTGCAATCTAAACAAGGAATAAGAATTTTACCTAAAGAGCATGAAAGAGAATTTAACACATCAATATTTGATTCTACGTTATCGTTTGTTTTTAAAGATTTATTTTCTAAACGTAATTTGGAATTAGCAATTTTTAACTTCAAAATTTTACGTTTAACAATTTTAAGCATACGAGATGTAGAAATAGAATTTGTTACAAAAAGAGAAGTTTTTGATTTTCTTACATTTCCGTCTTCTCTTTTGCTTGATGAGTTGCCAACAAATGAGTCCAACATTGTGACGTTGTATTCTTCTTCCTCCAAGCATGAGTCCTCATCAATTTCTTCTCTTGGATCCATAAGGAATTCCTCGTCGATTTCTCTCTTAGATTTATCTTCCTCCAAGAATGAGTCCTTGTCGATTTCTTCTCTTGGATCCATAAGGAATTCCTCTTGTTCATCATCTGTGGAAGGAAGACTATAAGAATTCTTAAGAAATTTCCAAACATCATAAGCAGTAGGAAATGTATAAATAAGTTTGAAAATATTTTGATCTAATGCACAATATAGACTATTCATGGATTTGGCATTTAAAAATATTTCATTTTTATTAAGAATACTTGGGGGCATTTTAATTGTAATATTCCATACTTCAATATCCAAAGATTTAAAAAAAAATTCCATAAGAAATTTCCACCCATTATAATTTTTGCCTTCAAATAAAGGTGGTGCTAAAGATTTTTCATTTATAAGATAGTTTTCCCCATTAATAGAAGCGAGATCATGAGACGCCATTATTCCTGGTTTTTAAACCGTTTGGAATAACCTGGCTCTGATACCACTTGTTGGATCTTACGGCGCCCTTAGAGGGGGGTGAATAAGGGAATAAAAATTCTTTTTATAATTTTAAGATAATTACTAAATTGTTTTATAATATTTGAAGGTAAAATAACAATTTAGCTAAATGAATAGAAAAATTATGATTTGCAATTTTAGAAACAAGTACTAAATTGTTTTATGATGAAAGAGATTGAAATAAACAATTTAGATTTAGAATTGAAAACTTATAACACAATTTAATAGATATTGCACTAAATGAGAGAAATCAAGTAAACACAAATAGAGACATGATTATATTATATGAAAAGGTGTTTACAAAAATTGATTTCAATATCGCTTGAAATCAGAGGCGACAAATATGTAAATAATTTTTCCTTTTCTATACCGACTCGTATCCCCACGAACTGGTTGGCTTTAGCCTATCCTTCCCCGGATAAGGCCTCAAGCCTCTCTAGCCAAACCTTCCCCGGATATGGCCTCGAGCCCCCTAGATCTAATCACCTAGAACTAGTCGCCAACACAAGGTGAATTTCCCCATAAGTCTTACCCAGACCTAGTCGCCAACACAAGGCGAATTCTCTAAACGGTGACAAAAAGTATGGAATGGAAATAATGAAAACAACAATAAAAACTCCCTATATAAGATTTCTGAAGATGACGATGAAGGATCGTTGTAGCATAAGCGAGGTCGAAGTGATCGTCCTTCAGATGTAGCGTGACATAGTCCTCCTCCAGAATTCTCCTTAAGCTTTTTATGGGAGATCCATCTTCGGCAGCATAACAGCACTGGAATTACGGCACAAGCAACCTCTCTGGAAGTTCTCTCACAAAATGAGAGAGAACACATCATTTTATAAATCTTGGAGCTAGTGCCTGCGATAGCTGATAGCACCTGCGGTAGCGTTCGTGTGGAGCGGTTGCGAAACTATCAGCGGCGTGGCGCTGTGCACGATCTTGAGATAGTGCCTGCGGTATCGCTAGCGCTGGCGGTAGCTTTATGGAACCGCTGAGACAGAACCGCTGAGACAAAACCACTGAGATGATCTTGAGCTAGCGCCTGGCGTTAGAGCTAGCGCTGGTGGTAGCGCTAGCGATGGCAGTAGCGCTAACGCCTGCGCTAACCTCTAGCGCTGACAGTAGTGCTCCATTCAGAAAGTTTGATTCCATGCTGCCTTCTACCTGTGGAGTATTGCACCTATAGTTCCTGCTTACTATAAACACATTACAAGCAATATCAAATACAATATGGGATTTGTTATTCTCAAACAAAGGGATGTGACACACATGTCCAACACCGCGTGCCTGATCTTTGCCTAATGTGGCTACCGCGGGGCGGTAGTACTACCGCAGGTGGTAGCGGATGATTCTATTTAAAGACGCGCACTTCCTCCGTTGTGGCTTGCTGTTATAAAAGGAATTGAAGCCATAAATTTAGAGCACTCGTGAGAGCCTTCACCAAGAAGCCCGAAGAACTCCGTCAATATTCGTGAACGCAAAGAACTTGAAGACCAATCTGATCGCATCTACATCGACATCAAGTTCTTCTTTTGAGGGAGTTTTTAATTTGTGTTTTGTTTTAGTTTCAAATTGTAACCTTTATATCTTTTGTTCGGTAGAGAAATTCGCCACATGGCGACTAGGGCCTTGCGGGGACTAGGGGAAATTCGCCTCGTGTTGGCGATTAGGTCTAGGGTATAGATCTAGGGAGTGCTCGAGGCCTTTCCGGTGAGGGAAGGGCTAGAGCGGCTTGAGGCCTTATCTGGGGAGAGATAGGCTAAAGCCAACCGGTCCTAGGGAGAAGGGTCGGAATAGAAAACCAAAAGAGTTTTCATTGGTCGCCTCTTTCCAAGCGTCATTGGGAAAGGTTTTTGTAATCATAACTATTTCAATTTAATATTAATGAAAATATGTTTGTTTCTTCATCTATGATTCGTGCTCACTGATTTTCATTGGTTTAACCTAAACGTATTTTCTCTGTCACTGATGCCAAGCGGTAACACTACCGCTGGCTGTAGCAACAGAGAATTATTTTCTTTAATAATCAGAAAAAGTTTAAAACCCTTATTCACCCCCCCCCCCCCCCCCTCTAAGGGTGCCTACAGATCCAATAAGTGGTATAAGAGCGAGGTTATTCCATTTCGGTCTAACAACCTGGAATAATGGCGTTTCGTGATCTCGCTTTCTATGAGGGGCAAGGAATAAGTAGACCTCCACTGTTTACTGGAACTGATTATAATTACTGGAGAACGTGTATGCGTTGTTTTTTGATAAACTTAGATCTAGATGTATGGGCATGTGTTGAAACTCCATACACTTCTCCTACCTATATTGTTGGAGAAGTAACCATGGAAAATCCTAAGGATAAATGGGATGATGGAGATAAGGCTAGGTGTAAGAATAATGTGAAAGCGATGAATGCTTTGTTTTGTGCTCTTGATAGGACTGAATTTATTAGAGTAAGTGCATGTGAAAATGCTTATGATATTTGGAACTTATTAGAAATATTGAATCAAGGTACCTCGCAGGTAAAAGATTCAAAACTATTCCAACTGGAATCTAAATTCGAGAGGTTCAGGATGGATCCGAATGAGGACGTCGACATCATGTACACTCGATTCACCAAGATCGTCAATGCCTCAAAAATTCTTGGAAAAACATTTTCAAACGGCGACTTGGTGAGAAAGCTTCTTCGATCACTCCCACCAAACTTCAATCCAAAGGTGACGGCAATTTCCGAATCGCTTGATCTTAGGCGGCTTCAAATTGAGAGCCTCATTGGGAACCTCAAAACCCATGAGGTAGAACTTAAGATTCAAGAAGAAGAGTATAACAAGGATCCAAAGAAGAAAGCCTTGGCACTGAAGTCAAGAAAAGAAGATGACAATGAGGAAGATGATGAGGAGAGTATCTTTGTGAAGAACTTCACTAAGTTCATGAAGAATCGGGAAAGGAGGAACACCTTTCGGAAATTTTTCCGAAAGGGCTCCTCATCCAAAAGAGAGAAGAAGGAAAAGTCTAGCGACGACGACGAAGAGCGGCCACCTCCCGAGTGCTTCCACTGTAGGAAGACCGGGCATATTAGAAGTCAATGCCCAAAATTCTTAAAGGAGCAAAAAGAAAAAGGGCTTAAAGGAAAGGAGAAGAAGAAGGTCTTAAAAGCTGCAACATGGGATGACTCTTCCACCAGGTGCTCAAGTGAATCAAGCTCAAGCGATGATGATGAAGCAAACTTGTGCCTTATGGGGAAAAGCAATGAATCAACCGACGACAAGTGCAGTGTTCAAAGTGACACTGAGGTAATCCCTTTTAACTATGATGATCTTTATTCCGAATACTTAAAAACTTGTAAATCTTTTGGCAAAAATTTAAAAGATCTTGATCAACTTAAAACTGAAAATAAAATCCTTTTAAAACAAAATAAAAAATTAAATAAGGAAGTATTATTAGCCTTGGGAAAGGAGATGGAGTCTTTCCAAAAGAATGATGATCTCTTGGCAAGGACTAGCGAACTTCAAATTGATCTTTCTAACGCTCTCTCCAATATCGAATCACTCTCGAAACAAAAGAGAGACTTAGAAAGAAATTTGAAAATCTCACTTTCTAATATTGAAAATGAATTGATGATTTATTAGCACGTGTAGCCTTGGTGGTAAAAAGTACACTTTTGTATTAATTGATGGTTTTTCTAGATTTACTTGGACCTTATTTCTTACCTCCAAATCCGATGCATTTTCTGAATTTTCAAAGCTTTACAATCGTATTCAAAATGAATTAGATCTAAAAATCAAGTGTATACGATCAGATCATGGAGGGGAATTTGAAAACGATAGCTTCACCACTTTCTGTAATAATCTAGGTATTAAGCACGAATTTTCCGCTCCATGCACCCCCCAACAAAACAGTGTGGTGGAGAGGAAAAATAGAACTCTTCAAGAACTCGCACGCACTATGCTATCCGAGTATGGGTTGCCTAGATATTTTTGGGCCGAAGCCGTAAATACATCATGTTATGTCATAAATCGTGTCATGATTCGCGCTATTTTGAAATTAACTCCATATGAATTGTATTTTCAAAAGAAACCTAATGTATCGTATTTTCATGTTTTTGGTTGTAAATGTTTTATTCTAAACACCAAGGATGCATTAGCTAAATTTGATGAAAAATGTGATGACGGTATTTTTCTTGGTTACTCTTCCACTAGCAAAGCATATAGAATATATAATAAAAAATCAAAAAAGGTTGAAGAGTCTATTCATGTGAAGTTTGATGAACTTGTGCCTTGTATAGATTCTACTTGTGCAGGTAATGAAGATGAGCCTCCTTCACCATTGGAGCCTAATGATGATGAACCACTTGGAGAAGAAAAAGAAGTAGAGATGGTGCAAGAGGAGGTCGTGCCTCCAAGTGTGCTTCAATTTACAAGAGATCATCCAAGGGAGCTTATCATTGGAGAACCATCAAGGGGGTAATGACATGTTCTTCTCTTAATGAATCCTTTTCAAAATTATGCTTTATTTCTGAAATAGAACCAAAAAATGTTTCCACCGCTTTGAATGATGAATTTTGGTTTATTGCTATGAATGACGAATTGAATCAATTTGAACGCAATAGGGTTTTGAAACTAGTTGAAAGACCATCTAATCACCCAGTTATTGGTGTCAAATGGATAATTAAAAATAAATTAGATGGAGAGTCTAGAATAACTAGGAACAAAGCTCGATTAGTGGCACAAGGTTATTCTCAAATTGAGGGGGTAGATTTTGATGAAACATTTGCACCCGTTGCTCGCCTTGAATCGATTAGAATTTTTCTAGCTTTTGCGAGTTATAAGAAGTTTAAATTATTTCAAATGGATGTTAAAAGTGTTTTATTAAACGGGATAATTAAAGAAGAAGTCTATGTTGAACAACCCCCCCGGCTTTATTGATGAACAATTTCCAAATCATGTATATAGATTAGAAAAAGCGCTTTATTGTCTAAAACAAGTGGCCCGTGCTTGGTATGAACGCTTACCATCTTTTTTATTAAAGCACTGTTATAAAATGGGTAGTGCCGATAACACGCTCTTCATTAAGCATTTTGATAATGATTTGATTATTTTACAAATATATGTTGATGATATTATTTTTGGAGCCACTAATGAAGAGTTGTGTAATGAAGTTGTTTTAGTGATGCAAAATGAATTTGAGATGAGTCTAGTGGGTTAACTAACATATTTTTTAGGATTTCAAATAACCCAAAGAAATGATGGAATTTTTATATGTCAATCCAAATATGTCCATGATATGCTAAAATGTTTTGGTTTTGAAAACTTGAAACAAGCTAGTACTCCAATGAGCGCATCACTAAAATTAGGAAAAGATGAAGCCGGAATTTCAATTGACCAAACGTTATATAGAGGAATGATTGGATCCCTATTATACCTTAGTGCATCTAGACCCTATATTATGTTTGTCGTATGTTTATGTGCTAGATTTCAAGCAATTCCAAAAGAATCTCATTTAAAAGTGGTGAAACGAATTTTTTGATATCTAATCGACACATCTAAATTAGGACTTTGGTATCCAAATATTGATTCTTTTCTCTTGCATGTGTATTCAGATTCTGATTATGCGGGTTGTTCATTAGATAGGAAAGGCACTAGTGGTACCTGTCATTTCTTAGGTTCTTCTCTAGTTGCATGGTCAAGCAGAAAACAAAATTATGTTGCCCTCTCCACCACCGAGGCAGAATATATTGCACTAGGAAGTTGTTGTGCCCAAGCATTATGGATGACTCAAACCTTAGAAGACTTTGGTGTTCATTTAACTAATATTGAACTTAAGTGTGACAACAAGAGTGTTATTGACTTAACAAACAACCCCGTTCATCACTCACAATCTAAACACATAGCCATAAGACACCACTTCATTAGGGATCACATCAAAAAGGAACATGTTCATGTAAACTTCATTGGAACTGAATTGCAACTTACGGACATCTTTACCAATCCTCTACCTGATTCACGATTTGCTCTACTTAGACTAGAACTAGGGATATTGGACATCCAAGCTTAAACTTGCAAAATCCACATTTTTGTGTATGCATATGTCTGATTTCTTTGCTGAACTATATGGTCACTAATCTGCACAAATATTTTCAAAAGAAAAATTCTAAAAAAATTCACGTTTTCCTCAAAATTTGAGCTCTGTCACTACCGCCCTACGATAGCTGGTTACGGCGGTAGTGGGTATTTTCTGAATTTCCAGTTTCTATTTCATTTTTTATTTTTCAGTTCCTGTTATTTTCTTTTATAATTCTCAAAACAAAAAAACTATAAAACAAATAAAAATCCTACCAAAAACATGCTTTGTGTTTTTATCTATCAAGACCAACTACAAAATTGAAAAACCCATTAAAACATCAAAAACATGCTTTATATTTGTTTTATTTTTTGCTTTTGAAAAACTAAATTTTTTTATGAAAACTGATGTGCTTTTCTATGTTTCAAGGATGATATGGTTTATCTTGACAAGTTTAGAATACAATGTTTCATTCTATATTTCAAGTATCTTAATAACATTGTTTTGTATCATGCCTTGATCATTATCTTATATGTGCTTTGAAATTGATTATAGAAATCATGTGTAGTATTGCATAGCATGCCTCTATGTATGAGTAAATGGTTTATATTTGATAATGATATATTCACTCACATTTTTGATAAACTACATATGAATTTAATCTACTCTTACATGATTGTGCAGTGTAACAACCTAATCTTATTGTTATGCATGCTTAGTTTTACCTACACCACAAGTAAAAATCTTTTTCATGCACCTATTTTTGAAGAAGTGTGTCTTTTCAAAAATCTTTTGTTTGCACATACAAGTGAATTCAGAGACCTTTGTCGTTAAGCAAAAATTCAAATGAATAATTGACAAAGATAACTCCACCAAGCACTACTCACCCTCCTGATAAGTCTTAATGAGCATTGTGAGGTTAAGCACCTTGGAGAGAATTGTAAAGTGCCTTGTTGCAAAGATTTTTTTTACACTACTTCTTCTTGTACACCGGATCACAAATAACTAAAATTCAAAATAATAATTGTGATTCCCCAAGCACTACTTTGCACCCTAATAAGTCTTAATAAGCATTGTGTGTGCAGAGCACCTTGGTAGTTGAACTACTTTTCTATATGCATTGAAAAATTTATCTAACTTTGTGGGTAGAAGTAACTCTAAAAACGCATTTTCAATAATGTTGTGTTTTTTCTATTATACATGTCATGTGTTTTTCTTAACTCATATGTATACTTTTATCAAAAACACTACTTTTGTACACATCATTATCCCTTGTAAGCCTTCTACTCATGAGAATTGGAGACTATTGCATATCTACATGTATTCTCTAAATTCTTAAGTAAATGCACTAGATTGCTTTGCGTGATCAATACAATGTATAAGTGTACTTGATTTCTCAATTTAAGACATTGTATTCTTTTATCTTGACTTGATATGTTGTATCATGCTTACATTTTTTTCCGCTACGCCATGTGTACTCTGTATTGCTTACCTTTCAAAACAAGTGTATGGTTTTGTTGCAACTGAAATCATTTTGTGTACTTAAATTGCTACAACGTCTACTTTTTGTCTAAAAACTCTTAATTATCTACTATGCTTCACCATTCCTATATAGATGTTCACTTCAAAAATATATTTCTTCATGCTTTCCACCTCTTTACTACTTGTATGCTCGATCATGAATACGTTTTTCCAACAAGTGGTTTCCTTAAGACAATTTCTTCACATTCCCTTTTTCACTCATATATATTGTATTTTTTCTCCTAAGCGTTTAGCTCTTTATCATGTTCATTCCCTCTCTACACATTTATTGCACACGTTCATGTTTGCCTTTCTCTCCACCCTCTTTTGATAATACCAAAAGGGGAGAATAAATTTGAAAGAAATTCACATGTTTGGGAAAGTCAAGTTTATAGGAAGTTTTGTTGTAGGGGGAGCATTCACTTAGGGGGAGCATTCATTTAGGGGGAGCATATGCACATGTCTTAAATTTCATGCTTATCCTTTTTAATAAACACAATTCCTATCTTTTGAACTATTTCTTTCTAAAGGGATTTGTTATTATCAAAAGGGGGAGTTTGTTGGAACATGTTTTCCGCATCTCTTTGTTTGACAATAACAAATCCTATTATATTTGATCTTGCTTGTGTTTATAGTGTGCAGGTACTATAGTTATATAACCCTATGAATAAGATGTTGATTGATGATGATTCTCTGAAAAGAGAGCTAACACTCGCGTTAGTTGTTAACGCCCCGCATTAACAACCGTTGAGAAGGAAACCGTTGAGAAGGAAACCGCTGAGAATGAAACTGCGTTCGATGAAATCTGAAGACGTTCGGCGAAAGGGTATTTCGTTCGATGAAATTGCATTCGACGAACTGCATGCTCTACAGCAGTGTTCGACGAACTACATGCTCTACTACGGCACTCAACGAAATGCATGCTTTACCGCAGAGCATTAGCACTACCGCTGGCGCTAGCGATCGACAAAATGGAGTTCGACGAAATGGAAACAGCGATCGACGAAATGGAGTTCGGCGAAATGAAAGTAGTGTTCGACGAAATGTGAGGCCGTTCAACGAAGATGCGTTCGACGGAAAGACATGTGCTCTACCGCGGAGCGTTAGCACTGCCGCTGGCGCTAGCATAAATGGAAACAATTGACGGGAAGGAAATAGTGGAGAAAAAGGAATGTTTGGCGGGATGCATATTTAGCATGCTCTATCGCGGCGCGACATCTCTATCGCCCGGCGGTAGCTTTTGGAATACTCCCGTCAGCATGTGATTGAGGAGCAAATATGGAAGGAGATATTTGCTGAAAGGAGGTTATCTCGCTATTGCGGAGCATTAGCGTTACTGCGGCGCGCTAGTTGGAGTTCAAAGTTTGGCGCTCAAATGTTGCCTAAACTACCACGATCTGCTTGCCTGATCATTTCCTAATGTGGCTACCGCGGGGCAGTAGTACTACCGCAGGCGGTAGCGGCTAATTCTATTTAAAGACGCGCGCTTCCTCCATTATGGCTTGCTGTTATAGAAGGAATTGAAGCCATATATTCAAAGCACTCGCGAGAGCCTTCACCAAACACCCCGAAGAACTCCATCAACGTTCGTGAATGCAAGGAACTTGATGACCAATCCGATCGCATCTACGTCGACATCAAGTTCTTCTTTTGAGGGAGTTTTTAATTTGTGTTTTGTTTTAGTTTCAAATTGTAACCTTTATATCTTTTGTTCGATAGAGAAATTCGCCACACGACGACTAGGGCCTTGCGGGAACTAGGGGAAATTCACCTCGCGTTGGCGACTAGGTCTAGGGTGTAAATCTAGGGAGTGCTCGAGGCCTTTCCGGTGAGGGAAGGGCTAGAGCGTCTTGAGGCCTTATATGGGGAGAGATAGGCTAAAGCCAACCAGTCCTTGAGAGAAGGGTCGGTATAGAAAACCAAAAGAGTTTCATTGGTCGCCTCTTTTCAAGCGTCATTGGGAAAAGTTTTTGTAATCATAACTATTTCAATTTAATATTAATGAAATTAGGTTTGTTTCTTCATCTCTGATTCATGCTCACTGATTTTCATTGGTTTAACCTAAACGTATTTTCTCTGTCACTAATGCCAAGCGGTAACACTACCGCTGGCGGTAGCAACAGAGAATTATTTTCTTTAATAATCAGAAAAAGTTTAAAACCCTTATTCACCCCCCCCCCCTTCTAAGGGCGCCTACAGATCTAACACAAATGTTGATTGGGTCATGGTGAGGTCAAGATTGGGCAAAATGATCCATTTAGGGTTGAATTGGGCTAAGTTGACTTTGTTCAATTTCATGGAATTGATTGAGCCCATAGAATTATTGTTGACCTAATGACCTACCTCAATGGTTAGGAGGGTATTGATGAAGTTAATTTGATTAATTGAAATCCAATTGAGCTAAATAAGGATAGGTTGAGACATTTGGACTTTAGTCAACTTGGCTAGTTTGGTTGACCAAATCATATGGTCTATGGTCAATTGGTTCACTCTTAGGGTTAGGGATGTAGTGGTGTGGTCAATTTAGGCTTGTGAGTTGAATTTTAGGTGAATTGACCTAGGCTCACTAGTGTCTATTTGGGTTCAGTAGTGAGATCACCTTGTCACATTGGTGTCTAGGGTCACTGTTATTCTTAAGGAATGACAAGAATCACACCTAGAGGGGGGGGGGGTGAATAGTGTGATGGGTGATTTATAATATCTTTTCAGAATTAAAGGCACACAATAAACAATCACAGCAAAGCACATAGAGATTTATAGTGGTTCCCTCTAGACAATGTGTCAAGAGGTATTCCACTGTCCCGACACCTTTCAAGCAATGTGCTTGATAAGGCAAAACTCCCCAAAATCTCAGAACTTACACAGAGTTCCTACCTCAGTCTTTTATAGCATAAGACTTACTCTTAGATCTACAAATAGATCCTACACTCATATCACTCAGATCTTACACTCATGTAAAAATGACCCTACATTCAGATCACCATGATCATACACATTGTTTATAGATTTATAGTAGTTTACAATGATAGACTCAGTAAAGAATAAGATATAGATCTTGAGTCTTCATTAGAAGTCTAGTAGTAGGCTTCTTCTCCCTTGACAGATGATAGAATGTAACATGTAAATTTAGATTTATATCAAGGAAACTAGCAACAACAAAAATTATTCTTCTTGTATTCAGTAAATTCTTTCTTGAAAATTTGGATCTAACAGGACTCTTGAAAGCTAAGAAAGATCCATCTCTTGATAGCAGAATTACGTAAAGAATGATTGCTGTCGAATTTTCTTATATGCTTCAGATCATTAGTATCAACAGGTAAAGATGTTCTACTTTTATAATGATGCTTCCACTGAAGAGGAATTAGAGGAGTATATGGAAAGACATAATTGTCTCTGAATTTGAAACTTCAAATTTAATCAGAAAAGGGAATATTTCAAAATTGACTTAATTAGGAATATTCCACATCTGGTAAGTAACGATCAGAATGGAATGCATAAATCTACATGATATTCCAGTCATAATAATTAACAATATTATTCCATAAGCAATTCTTCAATGAATTTAATCCATTAAGGCCTTCCATAGATGTACCATTGTAATATGCCATGATTGGAATGAAGAGATTGGAGAATTACTGTTCTCACGTGTTATTCAAGTACTTAGAATAATTCTGCATGAATTGGAGTCTGTCACGTCGTTATTGAGATCATCTCGTCGATCGACATTGATCCAGTTGATCCAGTACTTAGAATAATTCTGAGTGAATTGGAGTCTGTCCCGTCGATTTTGAGATCATCGCATCGATCGACATTGATCCAGTCAATCCATTGTCCAGTCGACTTTCAGAATAGTTAGTTTGTCTCGTCGATTGATTCTATCGAATTATCTTCTTGTTGATGTTTTGAATTCGATCGACAGGTCGTCCCGTTGATTTTTACTTGAACTAATTTATGACTTTCACAGCCTTTTGAATTTAGTAATTTACTTTGAACTTTTCAGGCAAAGTCTTCAAGATAGATGTTAGTATGACTTCAAATAAATACTTGAAGTCATGTAACATTAATAAATAGGATTGTTTATTCCTGACATGAACTAAATTGAGCTTCTTGACTTCCTTGAGCTCTCTCCCCCAACTAGCTTTAATCACTTTCCAGACTATAATTCATTATCTCTCACCATTTTTGACTTCTTCAATAAAGTCTTGTCAGAGGGTGGGCACAAGAGTGATTAGGAATTTAAAAATTTCTCCGCCTACATCAAATGTCTCCAATATATGATACGGATCAATCATAATTCTTCATCCGGAAATAATATATAATCTAATTTAGATTTTCTTGAGAGTGCAAAATTATATTGGACTTCTATGCCAATTGAAAATTTAGAATTTGTTTATTGTGCTTCATGTAAGAATTAATAGGCATCATGTAATCTCTAGTATGTATATGAACTAGATTACCTGATTACATAGCAGAAATCTGATTTGTTGTTGAAATCTGATTACATAGCTAGACAGTTTGTAACATCCTCAAAACAACTAGACCCCCAAGTTGGTTTTGTCATGACTAGGTCATGACAAAACCATAGGAAGAGCTTATGACTAGGTGAACCTAGGTAAGAAGGAGAAAACTCAAGTGGTCTGCAAATAGTAATTTCCAAATACCAAACCTAGAGTTGGACTTTAGGGTCTCACCTTGATCCTTTGAGCCCATCATAACATCTCTAGCCCAATCGGGGTCCTTTGGAGCACCAAGGGTCTATTGGGGTCAACCAAAGAGGTCAAATTGACCAAAGTCAACCCTAACCCTAAAATTGGTCAAAGTAGCTTAATTAGGGCCAATTGGCCTCCACCATGCCAAATTGACCTTACCCCTACCCTTATAAGGATACTAGAGACTCAATCGACCAAAAAGCCTAATCATGGGGCCTTCAATTTAGCCAATTTTACCAAAGTAAACCCTAGCCCTAATGTGGTCAAAAGTGCCCTACTAAGGTTCAATTCACCCTCACCTTACCAAATTGATCCTACCTAGACCTTCCTAACCCTTAAGAGAGTACAGTGGGTCACTACCCAACCATTGTGGTCAACCCAAGTGGTCAATTTGACCAAAGTCAACTCAACCCTAATTTTAGGTCAAAATCCCTATTTTGCCCAAATCAAGCCCAATCCAATTGGGCTAGACCAAATTGAAGTGGCCCACTAACCCATGGGGTTGAGAAATACTCAATTTGCCAATGAAATTCTGTAAATGATGACTAGGAGAGAGAAGGAGAAGTTTTCCCCCAAATTGGAGAGAGAGTGGATGAACATTCATGGTGGATGAATGCAATTGACCCATCAATCCTCCCCCCAATTGATGAACATTCTTTTACCCTGGCAGTTACAAGGAATTTAGAGCATTTTCCAGCTCACCAAGGGGGATGAATCAAGGGGAATCAAGGTGGCCGAAATCCTCCTTCATGGCCATTAATGGCAATTGATGCCATGGCTCCTCCCCTCCTCCAATTTACCTCTTTAACACCTTTAGGGGTCAGAGAGGAATGAAACCCAACCCTTCCCTGAAGAAATCGAGCACTAGGAGCCTAGATCGACATGGCACCGAAAACACCACCTCCAGCAATGGCGACTCGCTGGAATACGCGACACCAGGCTACGAATCAGGTTCGATCTGCATCCCCTCTCTTAGTGCTAGATCCTCTACTGATTTGGGGCTTGATTCAAGCTCAATTGGGTTCGAATCGCACTTCCGAAAGGGCTCGTTTTGAGTCCTCCTTCCCCTCCATGAAAACCCTACTCTGGCCACCATCGGCCGGCAAAGGACCTCCTATCGCCGTCCACCACCTCAACGAAGATGGTGGTGGCACTTGCCGGCCGGGGAGAGGTGAGGGTGGCCGATAAATCAACCCGCAAAGGCTCCCAGGAGGGGTTGCTGTGGGCCGTCCATCGATTAAGGATGATGATGGGTAGCTGTCCGATCTGACGAGATCTGCTAAGCACAGACCAAATGATTTTATTAATCAAGTAATATACATTTTTGTCAACCTATTATGTTGTGCTTTGTTTTAATTATTAAAAATACTAGAGCCCCTCTGATGAAAAAGTGCCCAACATCAATATTGTAGCCTTGGGTGTGTAGTTTAATTGAAAATTTGTTTCAGCCAAATAGGGGCAATGTAGCTCCCTGTAGAGCCATTTTAGTAGGACTGGTCCCTAAGCTAGGCAGTCACTAATTTTTGAATAACTTTTGGTTGGGTTATGGGATTGACTTGAAAATTGAAACCTAGACTATTTGTACCAACCCCCTAAACATATCCAAAGATGGGAATTTTAGGAGAACATTTTTATAAGGTTTTGTAATACTTTAATAATTGATATATTATATAATTAAGGGGTCTAATGACCTCCAATCCTCTCTAAAATTTGGTGGGTGCCTTTTAGGGTCATTAAATGACCCTGGTAAAAATTTCAGCCCAATTGGGACTGATTTGGTTAAGTATTAAATTAACCCAAGTCTGGTCTAATTAGGTCAAACTAGGTTAAAAGTGCACATGTTGGAATTAGGTGGTCAAACCTCATCCAAGTGGTGTGAAACTTTGGCCACTGGTTTAGGGTCAAATAAGACACCCCCATGAGTAATTTGGGGTGATGTGGGGAGGATATTCCCTAGGACCCTAGTTTTAACCTTAGGGTTGCACTTTAAGCCTTGTGAAGGATATAGGGGCATATGTCCTTGGGTGGTCATGAAACTTGGTAGATAAGTTCATGGGATATAAATATTCATTAGGAAATTTTAAGAGAATTTTAGGACCTATTATTCTTTCTGAATTGGGTTGTAATCATTTTTGGGAACCTCCTTATGAGGGGAACTTATATGCTCAAATAATCTTGGATGGTAATGAAAATTTGGTGGTACCCTCATAATCGTGTAATAGACCTCTAGTAATTTTTGGGTAATAATTGAATTAATTTATTTAGCACTTCATTCACTAGCCATATATTTGGTCTTAAGAATGTAATGAATATATAAGGGACAAATAACCTCTAAAAAATTATGAAACTTTTTGGTAGGACATTTTTGGGTTATATAGAGCTATTTGAATTTTTGTATAATTTTTGAAATTATTTAATAGTAGGTTTTTTCACAGTTTTCCCTAGAAAGGGTTTATTTGGAATATTTAATAATGTGATTAATTTGCCTTGATAAATTTTGAAATTTGGCCAGTATACTTTTCTGATCAATGTGAAGATGGCCAGTATACTTTTCTCATAATTTTTAGACAAGTATTTTTTGTTGTTACTTCTTTAATCTCTAATTTTGGATAAATATTCAATATTATAATTAGAGGTCAACACCTTGCTATAAAATTTTGATATTCTGAATTTACTGTTATTTTGACATTATAGGCTTTCCATAATTTTATGGGGGACATACCATGGGAAGATCTTATACTTCATGTTCAAATCTCATTCTTGACCAATATTGGAGAAAATAAAATAAATGTTAAATAATTAGGGAAAATATTATTCTCTGGATTTAGGCTTAAAATATCATGATAGACACCCAATAATAATCTTGAGTCAGTTGGATGAATATTTGGGGTACCACCCCTTATGCAACTCATATAACTCATTTGGTCTGCGTATAGTAAAACTGTAAATCTTCAGTATTTGATGGATCATTAGGTGGGAATGGAAGGTAGTTGGTGTACCTAGTTTAGTATAGAAGATGTGTGGTCACCAATGTAAGTTTATATGTTGGGTGTACCCGAAAAGCTAAGGGGTAAGGTTGAGTCCGGGACCAATGAAAGATCGTCTTCCCCTTTAAAATGTTTTACAATATGTAGGGTAATCCATGTGTAATGATAAGGAGGGTATACTTGTGGGTAGTCACTAATAACATTAAGTGCCTTGGAAAGGGAGCTTTGGGTGTCATCACATTGTAGCTCCTAGTAGCGTAGCGAGCCCATTATAGGGTAATCCTCGGGAAGTCCATGGTTAACCCAAAAGTGTAGGAATAAATGGCGGTGTAAGATTAATTTAATAAAGTATACACCCACACCCCGTGATTACATGAGGTTAGTTTGGTTGGTCTTACGAGCGGTAGGCTCGGTAGTTGTAGCAGCAGACTAATTATTCCGGTGAGCATGTGACTTTTCTCGGTATGGACGAGTTGGTCCGGCGAGCTGTTAGCTCGGAAGGTTATGATGATGGGCAGGTTAGCCCGGGGAACCTTATGGCTCGGGATATAGTAGGACATATTTTATGTACATAAGGTGGTGGGTAATTAGTGTTGACGGTCGTCGCACCGACATCGATACTTTGGCTCGGTAATTGTGGTTAACACTTTACCAAGAAAAGTCTGGTGGACTAGCCAGTAAGAGTACGCAGGAGCTCCGATGTTGTGTTCTTAGCGTTGAGGCATACGATAGGTCTAGGTTAGGTAGTGCAGATACCAACCTAGAGGTGGGCGAGGCCCAACCCACCATCATAAAGAGATGTCCACACCAAATATCTGAATGAAAAGTATGATAATAATAAAGGGCTCATGGCCTGTACATCAATTCCTCACTATATTTTCTCTCGCAGAAGCATAAAATATTTAAGCTAAACGATGCTCACGGATCCTGCCAATGGTGCTCCCATGCTAGACTGTCCTGTCTCCATCTGCACCGGCCTCTAGAGCTGCAGCATCTCCTCGGTCCCCTAAAATGATAAGGTCCACCGACCATTAGTCAAAAAGACTAAGCCAATCCCCCAACCCTCCCCCGGTGACATCTAGGCACCGAGCGAGAGGAATGAAGCGGAGGACAACAAGGGAGTGTAAACAATAGCAGATGACGGGAATATAATCTATAGGGAATGTCTTTCACTACGCAATATATAATATAACTGAAGCAGTAAGTAAAGTAAAGTAAACAAGTAGAGCAAATATGTAAAGGTAAGTAAGGAAAAATAACCATTGATTTATAGGAATGCCCACACAAACCTATAGACCAAGAGGTCGTTTAGCAAGGCCTGTCATATAAGGAATCCCATAACAAACTTATACGATAGGGGTAGGTGTTGAAATGCAATGTTTATGCTATGTCATGCAAGGTATGCAGTTTATGCTATGTTTACACAAGTGCAACTCACACACAACGACTCTATGCGCACAGACCTTTAGTTCCCCCTTTTTAGTGCTAGCAAAACTCCCAGGATACCCCGTAGTGGTAAACGGAAGCGGTGGGTTAGGCCTCGCCCACCTCTAGGTTGGTATTTGCACTACCTAACCTAGACCTAACGTATGCCTCAACGCAAAGAACATAACAGCGGAGCTACTGCGTACTCTTGCTGGTTAGACCACCAGACTTGTCTTGGTAAAGGGTTGTCCACACCTACCGAGCCCAAGTATTAATGTTGGTACAACGAACATCAACACTAAGGACCCACCACCTTATGCACATGCAAACATGTTTACCATCTATCCTCGAGCCATAAGCTCCCCGGGCTAACCCGCCCATCACAATAATCATTGCTGAGTCACAAACTTACCAGGATAATTAATCTACTGCTACAACCACCGAGCCTATCGCTCGTAAGACCAAACCGACTAATATACCCATGACAATGGGGTGTGAGTCAGTGTATTACTAAGTTAATCAATTACAACAACTTAGCCCTACAATTTATGGTTAATCATGGACTTTCCGAGGATTACCCCGTAAGGGGCTCGCTACGGTACTAAGAACTATACTGGGATGACACCCCAAGAATCCTTTTCTCAAGGCATTTAATGTTATTGGTATCTATACATATGCATAACCCTCTTACTATTTCTCTTGTATTACCCTAGGTGGTTTATGACACTTGCAGAGGGAAAGACGATCTTTCGTCAATCCCGAGTACAACCTCACCCTGGACTAACCAAGCATACTTACCACATGACCTCCTTTTTGGTGACCACAACCTCTTCAACGTGACCATGTATGCCAGTTAAACCCCATTTCCTCTTAGTAGACCAGTTGTTACCCATGTTTTACAATTTTACTATACGCAGGCCAAACGAACTATATGAACCACATAAGTAGAAGTACTCCAAATACTCATCCGCATGACACAAGATTATTACTGGAGGACTATCATGACATCATAAGACTAAATCCAGAGATTCATATTTTTCCTTAACATTTTAGCATTTATTTTAATTTCTCTAATATTTGCCAAGTATGAACATGAGCATGAAGTGTAAGATATTCTTATGATATGGCTCCCATAAAATTAAGATAAATCTATCATGCCAAAATAACAGTAAGTACAGAATGTCACAATTTTACAATTAGGAATTTTCCTCTAATTATAATATTTAGCATCTATCAAAAGTTGGAGGTTAATGAAGGAACCATCAAAAATACTAATCCAAAAATAATGGAAAACATACTAGACCTTCATACTATTCAGAAAATCCTACTGGCCAAATTTCAGAATTTATAAAGGCAAATTAATAACATAAATGAATATTCCAAAGAAACCCTTTCTAGGGAAAATTGTGAAGGAACCTACTGCTAAATAATGCCAAAAATTATGAAAGAAATACTAGATCTCTAAGATGATCATCAAGGCTTACTGACTGAGTTTCACAATTTATGAAAATCATTTTCTCACCTAAATAAATATTCCAAATAAGTCCTAATATGAACATGTTGTGAAGTAGCCTACTGATAACAATCTCCAAAAATTATATATTTACAGAGCTTCCTAGTGCCCCGAAATGTCCTATAACCAAGTTGCAATTTTTTTGCAGAGATTATTGGACCCTCAATTATTTTCTTAAGACTAAGACGGAATAAGTGCCTTGTGATTGAAGTACTGGTTAAATCATTTAGTTAATTACACAAAAATTACCAGAGGTCCATCATATGATTGCACTACCAAGGTTTCATCACCATCCAAGACCATTTGAATATATAAATCTCTTTAATAATGAAAAGCCCTAAAAGGGTTATAACCTAATTTAGGGGAAATAAGGGTTCCTAAAATCCTTCTAAAATTTCCTAGGATATTATTACACCCTTTGAACTTGTACACCAAATTCCATGACCATTCCATAACATTTGACCCCATGTCCTGCACAAAGCTCAAAATGCAACCCTAAGGGTAAAGCTATGGTTTTGGGGAAAATCCACCCCACATCACCCAAAATCACTCATGGAGGTATTTTTGGTGATCCTAAACCAGTGGCCATGGTTTCACATCATGTTGATGTGTTTTGACCACAATACCCCAAGATGAACACCATACCCTAATTTTGACCTAGTTTGACCCAAATTGGGTAAACAAAATGCCCAACTAAATCAGTCCCAATTGGGCTGAAATTTTTTCCAAGGTCATATAATAACCCTAAGGAGCACCCACCAAACTTTGGAGGGAGTTGGAGTTCATTAGACCCTAAATTTAATTAACATATGAATTATGAAATTAATACAAAAACCTTAGAAAAATGTTCTCCTAAAATTCCCATCTTTGGGTATGTTAAGGGGGTTGCTATAAGTAGCCTATGTTTCAATTTTCATGCCCATAGCATTTCTCTATCAAATGTTATTCAAGTAACGGTGACAGCCCTACCCTAGGACCAGTCCTACCAAAATGACTCTGCAGGGGGCTATAGTACCCCTATTGAGCTGAAACAAATATTCAATTAAACTACACATCATAGGCTACAACTTTGATGTGGGGCACTTTTTCATCATAGGGCAGTATGTATTTTTAATAATTAAAACAAAATATTGTAGGAAGTGTGACAAAAATGAAATCTTTAGATAACATAACTATTTTAATCTGCGGATAGCAGATTGTGGCAGATCCGATGGCTCACCGTCATCGTCCCCAAGTAATGGACGGCTCGCGACCGCCCGTCCCGAGCTCCTTTGCGGGATGATTTCCCGGCCACCCTCGCCTCTCCCCGGCCGGCAAGTGCCACCACCACCTCCGTTGAGGTGGTGGCCGGCGATAGGAGGTCCCTTGCCGACCGGTGGTGGACGGAGTAGGGGTTTCAGGGAAGGGAAAGAAGGCTCAAAATTAGCCCTTTCAGAAGCGCGATCCGAGCCCAATTGAGCTCGGATCAAGCCCCAAATCATTAGAGGATCTAGCACTAGAGGGGAGGAAATGGATCGGACCTGTGTGGGGGCTTGGTGTCGCATATTCCGACAAGTCGCCATTGCCAGAGGTGGTGCCTTTGGTGCCATGCCGATATAGGCCTCCTCTGCATGATTCTCACTGGAAGGTTGGGGGTTTTCTTCCTCTCTAATCACTGAAGGTAATGGGGGTTCTAATTTTGAGCTTGGGTGGCTTTATTCCTGAAAGCAATTAATGGCCATTAACTAGGATTTTTTGTTACACTTGGGGGTGGGATGAATTGGTCATCAATTAGGCGGGGAAGAAGCTGAAAACTTCTCCTCTCCCAAAGGGGAGATGAAAGGTGTCATCAATTGCTTAGATTGGGGGTTTCTTCTTCCTCCCCAATAACTCCCCTTTCTTTCTCTCTCTTTCAAATTGTGTCTTCTATCTCCTAGCTGGCTCTCTTCAAATGGAATGTCCAACTCAGCAGCATTCAATCCCCATTAGGTGGTGGACCACATCATTTGGGTCTAGCTCAAGTGTGTTATGTTCTATTTGGGTAAAGTAGGTCATTTTGACATAAATTTAGGATAAGGTTGACTTTGGTCAAATTAATCATTTGGGTTGACCACATTGGGTGGACAGTGACCCATTAGACTCTCTTATGGGTTAGGAAGGTTTAGGTGGAGTCAATTTGGCACGGTGAGGGTGAATTGCCCATTAATAGGGCAGTTTTGACCAAATTAGGGCTAGAGTTGACTTTGGTAAAATTGGCCAAATTGGAGGTCCCATGATGGGGATTTTTGGTCCATTAGGTCCCTAGTGTCCCTATGAGGGTAGGGGAAGGGTCAATTTGGCATGCTAAAGGCCAATTGGCCCTAATTGAATTAGTTTGACCAATTTAGGGTTATGGTTGACTTTCGTCAAATTGGCCCCTTTGGTTGATCCCAATGGGTCCCTGGTGCTCCAAGGAGACCCCTAATGGGTTAGGGATACTATGGTGAGGTCAAGGTTCAAGGTGAGGCCCTAAAGTCCAACCCTAGGCTAGGTATCTGAAAACTGCTATTTGTAAACCACTTGGGTTTTCTCCTTCTCACCCAAGCTCACATGGTCTTGAGCTCTTCCTATGATTTTGTCATGACCTAGTCATGATAAAACCAACTTGGTGTTCTACTTGTCTGGGGGATGTTACAAATCCCAATACATAAAAATAAAAATTTTGTCCTCGAAATTTAGGTTAAGCTTGTGGGGTTTCTATTACAAGTAAGAAAATGTAACATCCCAGATAAATTAAATTATACCTGCTGCAAAGAGCTCCGGGTACTTTTACTGCATCAGGTCCAGTGGCTCCCAAGTGTGCTCCTCCTGCCCATGATTCCTCCATAGGACCTTGACCAGCAGAACCTTCTTGCGTCGCAAGAGTCGCAACTGCGTGTCGTCTATCTGAACTGGCTCCAGGTGGACCGATCGATCAGTAGCTATTGGCCCCTCCGTAGTAGATACCTGCTACTCTGGCTGTAGTTGAGCCCTCCTGAGTGAGGAGACGTGGAAAACATCGTGCAGTCCCTCTAACTCTGGCGGTAGCTCCATTCTGTGAGCCAAGGGACCGATCCGCTCCAGGATCTGTAAGGCCCCAAGTATCTCGGACTGAGCTTCTTCTGCCCGCAAACCCGCGAGACTCCATTCATCAGGCGTATCTTCAAGAAAACTCGATCTCCCACCTGGAACTCTACCATACGATGTCAAGCATCGTAGTACTTAGCCTGCCTACTTTGGGCCTCCAACATCCTGTCTTGAATCAGTCGTACCTGAGCCTCGGTGTCTTCCATGAACTCTGAGCCGAGTGCCTTGGGATCCTCATCCTGAATCCAAGACAATGGTGTCCTGCACCTCCATCCTTATAATGCCTCATAGGGTGCCCTGCCTATACTAGCTTGGTGGCTGTTATTGTATGAGAACTCGACTAATGGCAATAGTCTCTCCCACGGCTCCCCGTGGTCCAAAATGCAAAGGCGTAGAAGATCCTTCAGGGTTCGGTTGGTACGCTTTGTTTGTCCATCTGTCTGGGGGTGGAAGGCTATACTAAAAGTAAACCGAGTGCCTAGGTAGGCATGCACCGCTTTCCACTCCCTTGACATAAATCGTCCATCTCGATCCGACACGATCGTCCTAGGCACACCATGATACCAAACAAACTGCTCCACGAACCTCCGTACGAAAACACCGACCGGTGTGTCCTTCCTAACTGGAACGAATCTGGCCACCTTCGTCAATCTATCGATGATCACCCAAATTGAGTCACAAAATAGGTGATGTCTTTCTTCATACCTAGCCAGTACATGGTCCTCTTCAGATCTGCTGTCATCTTGGTGATACCCGGGTATCTACTGCAATGAGCCTCTTTCATAATATCCTCCCGAATCTGGCTCTCTGTTGGTATATACACTCGGCCTCTAAAACTCAACTGGCCATCCTTCTACGAATAGTCTCCAGCTGAGCCTGCCTCTAAGGCTCTAAATATCGGCTCTAGCTTGGCATCCTGCCTCTGCCCATTCCTGATGCGGTCCCGAATGTCATATGTGGTACCCATCGCCACTAAATACTCCTCGTATAGCTCCAGATCGTCCTCGGATACTAAGGTGATATGCGTGTCCTCGAACATCCGTACAAGCTCCATGACCATCAAATTGGGCTCTGCTCCTGACGTGGTAGCTCTCCTGCTCAGTGTGTCTGCTACTACATTCGCCTTCCCTGGGTGGTAATGCATCGTGTACTGGTAGTCTGATAAAAACTCCACCCATCGTCTTTGTTGGATGTTCAACTCCTTCTGCGTATCTACGTACTTCAGATTCTTGTGATCTGAAAATATGTCGCAGTGGACACTGTAGAGGTAGTGCTGCCAGATCTTGAGAGCGAATACAACTGCTCTCATCTCCAAGTCATACACCGGGTAATTCCGCTCGTGATTCTTCAACTGGCGGGAGGCGTATGCTATCACGTGCTCGTTCTGCATCAGAATTGCACCCATACCCTGTTATGACGCATCCGTGTATACCCAAAATCCTTCCCTCCCCGATGGAAGGGCAAGTATGGGGGTCGTAGTAAGTCGAACCTTCGGCTCCTGGAAGGCTGCCTCACACTGCGACGTCCATGTAAAAGCAACATCCTTTTTCATCAGGGATGTGAGCGGGAGGGATATCTGGGAAAACCCATGCACAAACTTCCGGTAATAGCCGGAAATTCCCAAAAAACTCCTTACGTCGGTGGCCGTCTTTAACGGCGGCCAATCCTGAACTGCTTGGATCTTTGCTGGATCCACTGCTAGGCCAGCTCCACTGATAATATGACCTAGGAAGGCCACCTCCTTCAGCCGAAACAGGCACTTGCTGAACTTCGCATACAAATGGTGCTCCTGAAGCTTCTCCAATGTTAGTTAAAAAACTTGAGGTCCGGAGATGAAGTATTAAAAAATGCGGAACACACTTCACAAAACCTTCCACAAGTGTAGCACAACAATGACAATGAGAAGACCGAATAGTACTATGGTATTAACTATCTCTTTACAAAGAGAGGTGTACATGGCGAGACATGATTCATAAGAATCACGGAGGAGAGAAGCACAAAACACAAGCCAGACGGTAGCTCCTGAGACTGCACGAACAGAGTACAAGCCGCACCTGTCAGACCGCAACCACAGACCGTCAAACCGCTGCTTAATTCCTCTGCTGAAAAACAAACAGTTCACACTTCTTGATCACCCAGACCGCATGGTATTGATCACAGAAGAACCTGCGAACTCTGAACAAGAACTGCTACCTGCCACAGACCGCAACTCAAGATCGCCTGGCCACATAAGACCGCCTGATCAACTGAGTCCGCTGCACAAACCAAGAACACCTAAACACAGTCCGCCCGGACTGGTTTATTCAAAACTGGAAGAAGGGAGACAAGCTGACCGCGAGCTGCTAGCCGCTAACCTGCGAACACACAAAACGGTCAGACAAAATCTCAAACCGCGCGACCTCAAATTAAGACCGGCACAATCAAGACAACTTTGGTTCTTACAGTTCTCATTTTAATGACGGTTCCTGCACCCCTATTTATAGTCGAACAGACGGATGTGATCATCGCACAAACCGTGATACAATAACCGCCCATCAGATCGCGAGCAGTCTCGCAAAGCAGACTGCCCGAGCTCAGCATAGCTCACCGCTTCCTTATTAAACCATACAGATATCACAAACCGCCCGGTTACTGCGGTCTCCGAAAAGCAGACCGCCCGGTCTTATTGCAAAAGCAAAGAAATCCTTCAGTAACCAGACCGACTAGAATAATCGTCAGACTGCCCGGTCACTGCAAGAAGGCAGACCTACTTTAACACCTGGCCGACTTGAACAAGTCGCCAGAACAACCCACACAAGCTGCTCTGACAGAACCGGCCAGAAAACCAGCGTAGACCGCGCGGTCTCTGCGGTCTCCAATCCGCAGACCGCCCAGTACCATTCCACTTCCACTTCAAAAATTTAACACTCCCCCTTGAAGTGGGAAGTGGAAGTCAGCCCAAGCAAACTCCGCAACCGACCAAATGGTCCCTGCGCCAACGGCTTAGTAAATATATCAACAACATTCTCCATGCTCTGCACATGCTCCACAATCAGAGATCCCTCCAACACCTTCTCACGAATGAAATGGTGATGAATCTCTATGTGCTTCGTACGCGCGTGACAAACTGGATTGTTCACCAGTTTGAGAGCACTCTCGTTGTCACCATGTAGCAGAGTAGGACCTCGCACCTCCCTATGAATGTCCTCCATAAGCCTCCTAAGCCAGATGGCTTCCTGAGCTGCCAAAGCCGAAGCTTTGTACTCCACTTCTGTGGTAGAGACAGACACAGAATCTTGCTTCTTGCTGCACCATGATATAGCTGTAGAGCCTGTCATAAAGACATATCCAGACGTCGATCTCTGATCATCCGAATCTCCTCCATAATCAGCATCCATGTACCCGTGCAAGCAAAAGCCCGAATCTCTCCCATAGAAGATACCCAAATCCGAGGTGTATTTGACATACTTCAATATACTCCTAGCCGCCACAAGATGAGGCTTCTGAGGCTCTGCCATAAACCGACTCACCCTGCCAACTGGATAAGCAATATCTGGCCTCATGATCGTCAAGTATATCAAGCTTCCGACAAAAGCCCGGAACACCAAAGGATCGGTAAGAACCTTCCCTTCATCTCGTCGAAGAAGAACTCCAACTTCCAGTGGAGTAGAGCTGCTCTTCCCCCCTTCCATGCCAAATCTCTTCACTATTCGATCCGCATAGCCCTTTTGGGAAACGAGCATACTGCTCTCTTTCCTCTCCACTTCGAGCCCAAGGAAATGGTGGAGCTCACCCAAATCCTTCATCTCAAATATAATAGCTAGCTCAGCACGAAGCCTAGCTACCTCCACTTCAGAATTCCCGGTGACGATCATATCGTCAACGTATAGCAGCACCAAGACCTGAAGCTCCCCCGTCTTCTTTACGAATAAGCTTGAATCAAAATCAGAAGCAAAATATCCGCAGAACTGGAGGTATTGAGCGATCTTCACGTACCATGCCCGAGGCACTTGCTTCAAGTCGTAGAGATTCTTCTTGAGCTTATAAACATATCTTGGGTGCTCTTCGGATACATAACCAGGTGGCTGATCCATGAAGATATCCTTGTCAATCTCGTCACATAATAAAGCGTTCTTCACGTCGAGTTTCCAAATCTTCCACCCTTGGCAAGCTGCCAATGCGATCACCACCCGGACTGAAGTCATCTTGGCAACGGGGCTAAACGTCTTTTCATAGTCCTCCCCATACTTCTGAGAGAAACCTCGAGCTACAAGGTGAGCCTTGTACAGCTCAATGCTTCCATCACCCTTCTTCTTTAGTTTGAAAACTCACTTGCAAGTCACCGAAGTAACTCCCTCAACCTTAGGCACCAAGTCCCAAGTCTCATTCTTCCTGAGGGCAGCCATTTCTACATCCATGGCTCCTTCCCACTCCTTGACTCCAACGACATTTTCATAACAAGATGGCTCTCTCTCATCCAGGTGACCTGCGAAGAAACATGAGACATAGCTCACCAAGTTCCCGCCCGTATACTGATCAGGTGGAATAATGGTCCTCTTGGACCTCCTCAGAGCTTGACTCTGAACCACCTCTTCCACTGTAGCTTCTGGACTAACTCTCCTTTCAGGCAAACATGGAGCATCGCTCCCCCTGCTTCCAGAACCTGAAGCACCTGATACAGAGCTAGAAATACATGGAGCACCTGGAGAAACAGGCAACTCCACCAGAGCTTCCCTTGCAACTTCCTCTGGTCCACCATCTACCCTGCTTCCTTGTAACTCAACAGAAGATCTACCTTGGTATGACGTCGGCTCGTCAAATACCACATCCCTAGAGACCACATATCTCCGTGTCTGGGGATCCATGCATCTCCACCCTTTCTTCCGGTCATCATAACCGACAAAGACTAGTTTCCTTGCCTTAGCATCTAGCTTGGTTCGAAGGGAATCCGGAACATGCACATAGCAGGTTGAACCAAACACTCGGAAGTGTTCCATGCTTGGCTTCTCCTTGAACATCAACTCATGAGGGGTCTTCATGTTGATGGGACTGAGAGGCATCCGGTTGATAACATAGGCCGCACAAGACATTCCATCTGCCTAGAAGGACTTTGGGATACTCTTGGCATGAAGCCAACATTTACAGGTCTCCGTCAGGTGACGGATCTTCCACTCTGCAACTCCATTCTGTTGTGGAGTGTGAGCACAAGAAAGCTCCCTTTGGATGCCATGCTTCCTGCAGAAGTTAAAAAACACCTTGGAGGTGAACTCCCCTCCATTGTCAGTTCTGAACTTCTTCATCCGCAGGTTTAGACGACCTTCCACTAGCTCCTTGAACTCCACAAACCTCTCGAACGTCTCTGACTTCTCCTTCAGAAAATACACCCAAGTATATCTGGTGAAGTCATCAACCAAAATCAGCATATACCTGCTACCTCCAAGATTGGCAGTATTGGTAGGTTCAAACAGATCACCGTGGATACACTCCAATGGTCTTTTACATCTGCTTTGTGATTTGTCAAATGGAAAGCGCTGAGCTTTACCAAACTGACAACCTGCACAAATGTGACCATCCCTGAAAGATGACAGCTAGGCAAACCTTTCACCAGGCCTCTTCCCTCCATAGCTTTCAACTTATCCATCCCAACATGCCCAAGCCTTTCGTGCTAGATAGCAGTGCTCTCGTTAGCCCTCATCTTATCAACATAAGAACTTGTTGACAGAACAAACAAGTCCTTCACCTGTCTCCCAACATGAGTGACCTCAGCTTTCACAGCTGAAACATTTCAGAGAAATTTCACTTCTGTTGGACCGAACAGAACGTGATAGCCAGCATCCACCGCATTGGTCACCGAGAAGAGGTTCTTCTTCATTCCCGGAACATGATACAAACTCTTCAACGTAAGAGTACCTCTATCATCATTCAATAAAACCACACCCTCCTTCTCAACTGCATGAACAGTATCATCAGCCGTAATGATATCGTCATTACCTGTATATGCCTGCAATGAGGAGAACTTCGACTCATCCACGGTGAGGTGATGACCACACCATGAGTCCACTATCTAATCATCCTGATAGTTGATGGAAGTCATAGCCCGAACACATGTGCCCGTCATGAATGCACCTCCACCACCCCAACTACCTTCAAAATTGGAACCAGCCTCCTCCTTCCCTACAGCATGCCTTGGATGAAGATTGACTTTGCAGTCTCTTTTGAAATGACCAAGCTTGTTACACCTGAAGCATCTAGGTCCTTCCTACTTTTTCCCATCACGCTTAGGAGCATAGCTCCTCTCCTGCTGATATGAAGTAGACAGACCATCATCTCCAAATGTCTTCTTCTTCTTTTCCCATCTCTTCTTCTTGCAAGAAAAGAGAACCTCACCTTCTCCCCCAGAGACAGACATTCCAGCCATTTACTTAGCCAAACTTTCCTACGAAGCAAGTAAGTTCTCCAGCTCCAGCAATGAAGGCTAATTGGCCCAGCCCTGAACAGAAGTAACAAAGGCCACATACTCCCTCCGCAAGCCGCGGATTATGTGCCTCTTCAACTTAGCTTCTGAGATAGGCTCATCCGGGTCCAAAGCCGATATCTCTGCGCAGAGGTTCTTCATTTTCAAGAAGAACGTTGAGATAGATAAATCTCCCTGAGTTACTTTCGCCAACTCATTTTCCAAGAACTGTAGCCTAGCTATATTCTTCTTATTGAACAAGCCATCCAAGGCTGTCCAAATTTCAGCAGCTGATCCACACCTGATGATGTGATCAAACAACTCAGGAATGATTGCTCTCTTGAGAGTGAGCTCCGCCTTAGCATTCGTTCTTCTCCAAGACTTCACGAGCTCATCATTCCCATCATCAGGAACAACAGCTTGTCTTGCTTCTCCTCCTACAACCTCCCACAAATCCTCGCCAAGAAGATAGATCTCCATGCAAGACTTCCACTTCTTAAAGTTAGTCTGCATAAAGAGCTCAATACCAAGACCTCTAGCATATCCTCCTTCCATTGCTATCCCACTGATTGCTAACCACTTGAGAAACCCGAGAGAAGTATCAGCAAGTTCTGCTCAACAACCTCAGGAACCTACCTCTAATACCAAGTTAAAAAACTTGAGGTCCGGAGATGAAGTATTAAAAAATGTGGAAAACACTTCACAAACCCTTCTACAAGTGTAGCACAACAATGACAATGAGAAGACCGAATAGTACTATGGAATTAACTATCTCTTTACAAAGGGAGGTATACATGGCGAGACATGATTCATAAGAATCACGGAGGAGAGAAGCACAAAACACAAAGGGTAAACAAGCTACTGTGACCTGACAATTTGAGATCACCAGACCACACGAACAGACAAGCCAAACGGTAGCTCCTGAGACCGCGCGAACAGAGTACAAGCCGCACCTGCCAGACCACAACCACAGACCGTCAGACCGCTGCTTTATTCCTCTGCTGAAAAACAAACAGTTCGCACTTCTTGATCGCTCAGACCGCACGGTCTTGATCACAGAAGAACCCGCGAACTCTGAACAAGAACTGCTGCCTGCCATAGACCTAAACTCAAAATCTCCTGACCACTTAAGACCGCCTACACAACTGAATCCGCTGCAAAAACCAAGAACACCTAAAATTAGTCCGCTCGGACTGGTTTATTCAAAGCTAGAAGAAGGGATACAAGCTGACCGCGAGCTGCTAGCCGCTAACCTGCGAACACATAAACCGGTCAGACAAAATCTCAAACCGCGCGACCTCAAGTTAAGACCGGCACAATCAAGCCAACTTTGGTTCTTACAGTTCTCATTTTAATGACGGTCCCTGCACCCCTATTTATAGGCGAATAGACGGATGTCGTCACCGCAAAAACCGGGATACAATAACCGCCCATCAGATCGCGAGCGGTCTAGCAAAGTAGACTACCCGAGCTCAGCATAGCTCACAGGTTCCTTATTAAACCATACGGTTATCACAAACCGCCCGGTTACCGCGGTCTCCGAAAAGCAGAGGGCCCAGTCTTATTGCAAAAGCAAAGAACTCCTTCAGTAACCAGACCGACTAGAACAGTCGTCACACCTCCGGGTCACTGCAATAAGGCAGACCTACTTTAACACCTGGCCGACTTGAACAAGTTGCCAGAACAACCCGCGCAAGCCGCCTGGACAGATAACGGTCTCCCAGATCAGACCGCCTCAAATAAACCACTGAGACAGAACCGGCCAGAAAACCAGCGCAGACCACGCGGTCTCTGCGGTCTCCAATCCACAGACCGCCCAACACCATTCCACTTCCACTTCAAAAATTTAACAGTGCATGCTCCTCCTGTTGGGAAATTGACCCTCAATGTTCCCTTGATTTGAAGAGGCCTCACACTCAATACTAAGTGCAAGTTGTATTTGATGAACCCTATTTCTATCTCATAAGCATGCAGGGTTATGACTTAACAAGGTGCATGGGTTGTTCAGTTTGTTTACTGACAAAACAGCTGAGACAAGCTCTTAGTCTCAGCTGAACCGCTGAGACAAGGATAGGAGCCGCTGAGAAGGTGTCTGGGCCAGCTGAGCTACAGATAGAAGAAAATATCTGAGACAACTGTGTCTCAGCGGACCCGCTGGAACGGGATAGAAGAAAACCGCTGAGAAGGCTGACCTTCTCAGCCCAACCGGTAAGACAGTTCAAACTTGATCTAGCGGGTTCTGCTTTTGGCGCAAGCTGCAGGAATGCATTGTGGGGACCACCAATCACTCCCATACCTGACAGGAGGTCAGCTAAGATCCGTTGAAGATTAGAGATGTATAAAAGAAGATGTTAGGGCAACTTTGAAATGAATGGTTGAGTGCTTAACAATTACAGTTCCATTGTCGGCCAAAAAGTTCTCCTCATTCTCCTCCTGCTCACTGAACAAGCAAGAAGAATCTGAGAGATGAAGTTAGCTCCTTTGAAAGAAGGAGCAAGGTGATCTTCAACCCTTCAACTGAAGAGGAAGATCAAGTTGTAGCTGCCATCAACATCACCATCTATAAGATAGCACAAGCTGTGCAGAAACTACAGGAGACATCTTTACTGTGTTGTCAGCTGTAGTAAGTTCAAACACTATTTTACTGTAGGGCATTCTGCCTGAGTTTGTAGGACCAGTTGGTCTGAGATTGTAGGAACCTAAGAGTTCTGAGCTGTAGGGCTTAACAGCATGAGTTGTACGGTTGAAGGCCTGAGCTGTAGGAGGAGGATTCCTCTGAGTTGTAGGACCTGGAAGGGGTCTGAACGGTAGGATCAGGAGCTGATCTGAGGTAGGGCTACTGAGCCTATGTTGTAGGGTTGTTTAGCCTGAGTTGTAGGACCTGCTGAGGTCTGAGCTGTAGGATCAGGGGCTGATCTGAGATAGGGTTGTTTAGCCTGAGGTAGGGTTTGGGAAAACCTGAGAGTTCCTGAGGGATCTGAGTTGTAAGCTCTTGGAGCTAAGTTAGAGGAGTTGGCCCTGTCTAACACACTGTTAGAAGGGTGAAGGGAGAAAGTGGACTACCCAAAGACACACTGTGTTTGCGGAACCACTTTAAATTCTTGTGTGCTTTCTGTGTTTGTTGATTGCTTTTTCGAATAATCTTAACCATCCAATTAAAACAAGTAAAAATCAAAAGACCTATTCACCCCCCCCCCCCCCCCCCTCTAGGTGAGTTAGATCATATACCTATATATTCTATCAAGTGGTATCAAAGCGAGGTTGGTCAAGAAAGACTTAACAGTCTGACCAAATCCTAAATAGGTATTGATTATTCTGTTGTAACTGCCTCTAGTGGATTGCAGAAGGAGATGAGCTCCATGAAATTGCCCATATGCAATAAAGCCAACTTTGGCAAATGGAAGCAGAGGGTTAGACTTTTCATGGAAGCATCTGACCCCAGAATCTTTATCATTGTTCAGGAAGGGCCATTCATTATCACAAAGCCCTCCACCATTGACCTTACTAGGATGGTGGGCAAGCCCATCACTAAAATGACAAGGGATGAAATAGCATTTGCTACAATGGATAAAAGAGCTCAGAATATCATTGTCAATGTTATTGATGACTCAACTTTCCAAAACCTGGTGCACTGTGATTCTGCAAAGGAAATGTGGGACACATTAGTAGTGTATATGTAAGGGACTGCAGAAGTGAGAGATGATAGAAAGTCACTTCTAAACCAAGAATATGAAGCCTTTAGGCAGATGAGCCAGGAGAGCATTTCCATATGCTATGAAAGGTTCTTTAGAATAGTAAATAAACTAAGAACCTATGAGAGAGTATTCACAAATTATGAGCTGAATGATAAGTTACTTAGATCTCTAACTAGGGATTGGGACACAAATGTTTGTGCAATAAGGGAAGTGGCCAAGCTAGGTGAGACCCCAACTCACACATTGTTTGGAAAACTGCTCTCCTATAAGATGCAGTTGTCTGCAAGGAAGGAAGAAGACACCCCTTCTAGGGCTCAGCCATGGGAGAAATCTGTAGCTCTCAAAGCTGACAGCTCCAAGAGAAGCAAGAGCAGGATGGTGTCTCCTCCAAGGAGAAGTGCTGCACCTGAAGTCGGCACCTCAGGAAGCTCTTCCTCCGATGAAGTGTTTGCTGCCTTTTCAAGGCAGTTCAAGAAGATGATGAGAAGGAATCAATGGAAGAACAAACCTTCCTCCTCCTCTCATCCCAGGAAGGATCACTATAGATCTGAAAGGCAGCACCCCAAAGGGGACAGGTATGACTCAAAATCTAGTAAACATGTTTCAAATAACAGAAGAAGCATCATCTCCAGAAGGAGAGGAAGGGAAAAAAATCCCGTCTAGCCAAGAAAGGAAAGAGCTGGAGTGAATCTGAATCTTCATCATCAGATTCAGATGGAGAAGAGGAAGCCTACATAGGGCTATTTACTGCTCAGGAAGAAGAGGACTATCCAGCAGCCAGGATTGGAATCTGGGCCCCTCTATCACACTCAGATAGTGATATAGAGGAGGATGAAGAAGTCAATGTTCAGCTAGGCTTAATGTCCATCACTGATGATGAGGACGGCCACAACAATTCAGAACATGAGCAGGTATTAATTCACTCCATATCCTCTTCTGATTATGAGACTGGTCCAGAATCTGTAGCACCTTCATCAATTGATGGAAGTGGCTCAGAAGTTGAGGAAGATGTCAATCAATTGATTGACAAGTATGGTGTTCTTTTGGAAGCTCTGAAGAAGAGCAAGAAGCTTGCCAAGAGGCAAGCCCAGGAAATTGTTTCCCTTAAGATGACTAAAGATGACTACACTGAACCTACCTCCTTGGTGGCTCAGATGAGTAGACAGATTAGTCATTTGCAGGGATTAACAATTGTGCAATTAAGCACTATTTCCTTGAAGAACAAGGTCATCAAGGACCTTGAGGAGAAGCTTGTGAAGGAGAAAAGCCTGGTGGCTCAATTCTCCAAGCCCAAATCTGTGCTTCCTATTATTGACACCTTCTCCTCTCAAACCAATAGGAGAGGACTATGATTCAATAAAATGGAAGTAGGAGAAGGGATTGGAGAGAAGAGCAAGGAGAAGGCTAAGCCTCAAACCACCTTTCAAAAGGTGTTACTTCCTTCTGACAGGTATGACCATGAAAGCATTTATGGTCACTGGAAGAATGGAAGTTGTTATAGGAAGGAAAATGATCCTTCCCATAGTGGAAGAAAGGGCATGGGATTGAGTGTTATGAAGGCTCCCCATGAGGAAATTTAAATGGCCCAACCTGGACCATTTGTATTTGGTACTTCAGCCCCTACATTCAAGAATATGAAGGCAAGCCCTTCTAAGGTTGAATCAACCAAGATAATGACTGTTGTCAAATCAGTAAACATGTCTGATTGCTCAGTGTCAGATGCCATCAAATCTTGTATGGCTGCCAAGCCATTGCAAGCTGATGCCATCAGGACAAAGAGCATCAAGACAGCTCATAGATTGACATTCAGTCAAATCATTGCTAAGAGGAACAGGAAGAATGATGTTGTTTCTCCTCCTGAACATGTGGACTGTGCTGCACATCCATCAAGAAATGCTTAGAAGAGGAGATACAACATTCATGAATGTTGGTGCTGTGGTAAAGTGGGACAGTTTGCCATAGATTGTTGGCACAACCCTAATGTGTCATATGCAAAGATGAGCCTTCCTGCCAAGGGTGGAGCTAGAGTAAGGCCATTTCATCATGCTAACATGTTCCTAGGACCCAAAGCTATTTGGGCTCCTAAGGATATCTAAAACTTCTTCTTGTAGGTTAGTTCAAATACCAGCCTTGGGCAGATTTGGTATTTGGACAGTGGGTGCTCAAGACATATGACAGGCACCAAGGGATTACTGCAGGAGTACAAAGCAGTGAAGAATGGACCCAAAGTCATATTTGGTGGTTCAGAAAAAGGAGTCACCAGACGTTATGGTATGATCACAAATGGCATAGTCTCCATCACTAAAGTGGCTTATGTTGAAGGGTTGCAACATAACCATGTTAGCATAAGTCAACTGTGTGATCTTGGCTATGTCATTGAATTCCATAATGATAAGTTCCTAATTAAAAAGTCTAATGACTTGGGAACCATACTATCAGGCACTAGGAGTGGAAATGTTTACTCTTTAAATTTTATTTGTAATTCATCTTCTTCTCATGTGTGTCTTGTGGAAAATGAGAGTGAGTCTCTATGTGTTTAATGGCGCAAGAGACTTGCCCACATCAACTACAAGACAATGCATAGACTATTCTCTAAGAACTTGGTTTGAAATAGTCCTAATTTAAAATGTGTTAAAAATGGCCCATGTCATGCTTGCCAAATGGGAAAGCAAACAAGGGCCACTTTTAAAAGTATTGGCTCCAAAGACTCTAAAAGATGCCTTTATTTATTGCACATGAACTTGTTTGGTCCTATGCCAATTCAGAGCTTAGGAGGGAAGTTGTATACCTTGGTGATTGTTGATGATCACTCAAGATATACATGGGTATTTTTCCTTAGAAAGAACTCTAATACTCTAAATGTCTTCATAAGCCATGTCAAGGCCATTCAGAATGATTTGCAATGTTCTGTGGTCAGAATTAGGTCTGACCATGGGACAAAGTTTCAATCTGAAGCCATGACAAGGTTCTGTCAAGAACTAGGTATCATTCAAGAATTTTCCTCCCCAAGGACCCCCACAACAAAATGGGGTGGCTGAGAGGAGGAATAGAACATTGATAGAAGCTGGGAGAACATTTCTTAGTGACTCTTCTCTCCCTGAATATTCTGGGTTGAAGCAGTCAATACTGCCTGTTATGTTCTCAATAGAGCTTCCATCAATAAAGATCATGGAATTACCCCCTATGAGATTCTGAAAGGCAAACAACCAACAATCTTATATTTTAGGATCTTTGGATCAAAATGCTACATTCTAAATAATGGAAAATCTCAACTAACCAAGTTTGCTGAAAAATGCTACTTGGGAGTTCTTGTTGGATATAGCTCACATTGTAGAGCCTATAGAGTATATAACAAGAAAACCCATGTAGTTGAAGAGTCCATGCATGTAGTATTTGATGAGACCAGCATTATTTATAAGGGCTGGTCTAGTTCATTTGTTTTGACAGGATGTGAAAGAGCAATGGAAGAACTATCTATGCAAGAACCATCCTGCAGTAGTATGGCTCATACTGATGCAGCAATTCCAGAAGATATAGGGGAGCAAGATGCTGAAGAAGCTACTGATCCAGTGGAAGAAATTCAGCATGTAGAGGAGAGACTGCAGTAGCCACAAGATATCTAAGGGATCATCCCCTGGAGCAAATTATTGGGAATGTTCAACAAGGTGTGACAACTAGGAGCAGAGCTCATAATGAGGCTTTGTTCCTCAGTTTTCTGTCGCAGTTAAAGCCTAAGAAGTTTTAAGAGGCCAACATGGATCCATTCTGGATTCAGGCAATGAAAGAAGAACTCTTGCAATTCAAAAGATGCAAGGTATGGAAGTTGGTGCCAAGACCACAGGGACACAACATAATTGGCACCAAATGGATCTTCAGAAACAAGATGGATGAGAATGGAACAATATATCATCAAGAACAAGGCAAGGCTGGTTGCAAGGGGTATAGGCAAGAGGAAGGAATAGACATTGACCAAACCTTTGCCCCAGTTGCAAGGTTGGAGGCCATAAGGCTATTCCTTGCATATGCAGCCCACAAAGGCTTCAAAGTATAACAGATGGATGTCAAATCAGTATTACTGAATGGGAATCTGAAAGAGGAAGTTTATGTAGAACAGCCATCAGGTATTGTCCATCCCACTCTCTCTTCTCATGATTATCTACTTAGGAAAGCTCTGTATGGTCTTAAGCAAGCCCCTAGGGCTTGGTATGAGACATTGACTAGATTTCTCATCAAGAACATCTTCTTGAGGGGAAAGATAGATAGCACATTATTTCTTAGGGAAACAAGGGGCAAGTGTCTCTTAGTCCAAATCTATGTTGATGACATAATATTTGGGTCTACTGATGACAACCTCTGTAAGAGATTTGCCAATCTAATGCAGGGGAGTTTGAGTTGAGCAGTATGGGTGAACTTAAATATTTCCTTGGGCTCCAAGTGAAACAGTCTGATGAGGGAATTTTCATTTCCCAGACTAAGTACACCAAGGAGCTCATCAAGAAATTTGGGATGGAATCAGCCTCCACCATGAGAACACCCATGGGATCTAATGTATCATTAGACAAGGATAAAAAGGGGAAGACCTTTGATGAATCCATGTACAGGTGTATCATTGGATCCCTATTGTACTTGACTGCTAGTAGGCCGGACATTATGTATTCTACATGTGTTTGTGCTAGGTATCAGACATGTCCTAAGGAATCTCACTACACCTCTGTCAAGAGGATTTTGAGATACCTCAAGGGCAGCCTAAATCTTGGCCTTTGGTACTGTAACACCCCAAAGATCGTGGTTCAGCGAGGTAGGCGGAATGGTGGTGTTGCGCTCGGGATAGGCTCAAGATTCCAGATCAGGTCAATGCGCACGACCATTGTCCTCTTAGCGCACGACCAGTGAGCGTGCACCAATGATCGTGCGTAACCCGCAAAGAATCGGAGTTCTGTCTCGGCGTATGCGCACGACCATTGTCCTCTTCGCGCACGACCAGTGATCGTGCGCCATCGATCGTGCGTTAATTCAGAAGAGAATCGAGTTCTGTCTCGGACAGTGCGCACGACCATTCCCCTCTTCGCGCGCGACCACTGACCGTGCGCCTGTGATCGTGCGCCCTGTTTATTCTGTACCGCGATTTTGAGCGGAGAAGAAGATCGGACCGTCCAAATCTTTTGGGATTTGATCCAACGGCTAGGTTTAGTTGCGGGAGACCTTTAAGGCTGATGAGAGGGGGTTAAACCTCATATTCTCTAAGTCATTCTCTCTCCAAACCCTAGAGAAAGAAGGAGGAGCCAAGGAAGAAGAAGGGAGATTCCGCCATTGACGGAGCTCCGGAGCTCCATTTCGCGAACCGTTTCCAGATCTGGAGAGTGCAGCCCGGTGCGGTCATTTCCCTCCGTCTAGAATCTCGGATCCATGGCGAAAAAGAACGCTCCTAGGGTAACGATTTCTTCTCCCGTTGTTTGGACTTGTCTTTTGTCCTCCCCTTCGTTTCTCTATGCTTGCATGAGGGATCCCTTTCACCAAATGGATGAAGTGTAGGATTCTCTCAAGTTCTCTGGAACTCCGGGTCGATTGTGTCCGTCCCCGGCATATTGCATGTAGAAAATCCGGTAGTCGTGCGGATTTAGGCATTTTGTGTGAAGCCTATTCGTGGCCGTGAGCCCGAATCGGTGATGCTTGGATTGCGACGTTGCATTTAGGTTAAGCCTAGAATGCGTGCCGGAGAATGACTCCGTGAAATCATCTATAGTAGTGCGAGATTTAAGTGTAGGCGTCTTGTGAAGATCCTAACGAAATCCCCATGCTTTGAGATTGGATGAAGGCAAACCTTCACCGTGAAATTGATGCGGAGCGTGTTAGACCTCCCCTTTTTGAGTATTTGTGAAGCCTAGATCCTTGTGAAGGGATTAGGTGCGTAGCTTATATTTGTGTAGCACTTGAAGGTGCTAAACCCTTACGGGCCGAGGCGAAGCCGTACCCGCGTCGTGCGACAGATCGCGACGATTAGAGCACGGGCAAAGCTAAACCGAACCCGTTTCCATGCAGATCGGTAAGAGGTCCCTACCTCATGTAGCCGTGTGATCATGGGAGAGGTCGTGGAAGGTGGTTTACCTAGACCGACCAAAAGCTCTTTTTCCCACATAAGGCGATGGCCCTTACGGTGGAGTGTTTGTGGAATTGATGTTGTTAGCCTCATGCGGTTGTTTAGGCGGTTGCGGGGAACCTTCGGGTGAACCCAACCAACATCATGTGCATACCTAGGTTCCCTCCTTTTTGATGCTCGACCTAGAAGATTGAATGTGCTTGAAACCTCACCTTGTGTAGTTGCACTTTCTTTATTTTAGTACTTGTGCTAGTATGGCTTGCTTGTAGGGTAGAATCTCCGCCACCCCGGGAAAGGGGTGGGGTCGTTATAATTTGGTCAGCTGTGCTGACCGTTACCTTGTTTGCCACCGCTTGGTGGAATGTTCTTATGCAGGTGCAGGTGAGCCTAGCGGGAAATAGCGGGCGGTGGCCCCTTTTGCTGAGTTGGCCCTTGAAGGCCAGCCTCTTTTTTTGCTTTCTCATGTATTGCCGGCCTGCGTGCCGATGTATGTTTTGGAGTTTTTGGTACATTTGCTAAATGTAAGGCCTTAAGGCCATAACTCTCTTTCTTGGGTTCATTCCTATGATAGTGGACAATTCTATTGGAAATGTTAAATCTTTATGCTTCCGCTAGTGTTTAGTATACTCTGTTGTAGTTTCTTTCTGTTTATCACCTTTTAACTCCTAGCTAGTGTGGTTAGTATGGCGTGGGGTCCCGGCCGGACCTACTGTTATATTATTCGTACTGGCAGGGTGTTACAATTTGGTATCGGACTTAAGGTGTCGATCCGTAGTTTAGCGAATTCGGGACGAATTCCTTTTAAGGGGTGGTGTGCACGGGATGTGCATTCACCTAAAACGACAAAAACTAATAAGAATGTCCACTTAGGAATGAGAAAACATACTTGTTTGCGGAACCTGAGCGTTCCATGATTATTGTTTGCTATGTTTTCAGTCACTAAATTGTGTCTTACATGATTATAGGCAACTAGAAGTGGTGCGGGGCCATCTCAACCACGTAACACCGCTGAAAGTAGTGGGTCGGCTGAAGTGCCAGCGACCACTCCTCCTGCTGAGATGATCAGGTTAATCGCAGAAGCTGTCTTCGCGATGATCAATGCTCAACCGCAAAGGCTTGCACAGCCTGCTACGCCATAATACAGATGCGGCCCCGGTGATCGAACCTGCAGTGGAACCTGCGGCGGTGCAAAGGGTGGAGCGTCCGGTAGAGTGTGTAGTTGTTGCGCGAGCACGTGATCAACAGATGCAACACTTTCTAAGCTTCCATCCTCCAACTTTCTCGGGGACCGGATCCCCAACGGAGGCGGAGGACTGGATGTCAACGGTTAGGAAAATTCTAAGGGCGACAGCAACAGAAGAAGTTATGATGGTCACTTTAGCCACCTTCCTCCTTAACGGAGAGGCAGAGCGTTGGTGGGCTGAACAGGAAGTGCACAAGTTCTATGAAGGTCTTCGGGACGAGTTGAGGCTGCTCCTTGCAGGCCCAATGACGTTAGGTTTCCAGGTGATGGTCCAAACTGCCAGATCCCTAGAGTTGGACATGAAGAGGGTACAAGCAAAAGCCGTGGCAAAGAAACCTGAGTTTCATGTGCCGGTCTCTCAGTCTAAGTCAGAATTCAGAAAGAACAAAAGGAAGTTCAAACCGGCGGAGCAAACCCGCTCAAATGTTTCGGGAGCAACGACAGTGCGGAGCCCCATCACGTGTTTCACCTGCGGGAAGGTGGGACACAAGGCCGCAGTGTGTCGAAGTGGTCCCCCGAAGACAGAGAATTGAGCTTTGGACTATGCTCGAGCTGCGGAAAAGGGTAAAGCTGCGGAGTCTTCGGCTTCCCAGCACATTACTCCGACTCAGCCGAGAGTCTACTCGCTTGGCCAGCAAGAAGCCATACGACAAGCTGATGTTGTCACAGGTATGAATTAAAAATTAGCTTTTACATAGCTATTTGTGATTATACCGTTGTGCAACTGTATGCTTCTTTTTTTGTGTGCAATTAGGCTTTGTCCTAATTCTCAACTATCCGGCGAGAGCTCTATTTGATACGGGTGCATCGCACTCTTTTCTGTCTGAGGACTTCGTGGTGCGAATCGGAGTGCCATCTACCTTCGTAGAGGATAGATTAGAAGTAGTGCTAACCAATAGATCTCGCATGTCTGCGGATAGGAAGAGCCGTGTGAAGGTGCGGATCGGAAATCAAGATTTCGATTTGGAAGCATCGTTGTTGCCGTTAGCTGAATTCGATGTGATCTTCGGCATGGACTGGCTCTCGGAGCAGCATGCATGCATAGATTGCAATTCTAAGGAGATCACTCTGGGAAGGAACGCCGATGGAGAAACCACGTTTGCCGGTATGCGAGGAGCGAGCAAGACGCTGATGTCTGCTCTCCAAGTGGTTAAGGCGGTGAGAAAAGGCGCCGAGTTGTTCTTCACCTTGTTGGAGGCTTCGGAGCCAAAGCCCAGGTTATGTGATGTCCCAGTTGTAGCGGAGTACGCCGACGTGTTTCCTAACGAACTCCCTGGGGCTCCGCCTCAGCGAGAGATCGATTTCTGTATCGAGTTGCTGCCAGGTGCCAAACCTGTGGCCCGCTCACCGTACCGGATAGCGCCAAAGGAATTGGCAGAGCTGAAGGTTCAATTGCAAGAGCTACTAGAGCAAGGCTACGTACGTCCAAGTTCTTCGCCTTGGAGTGCACCGGTCCTCTTTGTGAAAAATAAGGACGGGAGCTTGCGTCTATGTATCGATTACCGAGAGCTAAACAAGTTGACCGAGAAGAACCGATATCCGATTCCAAGAATCGATGATCTCTTCGACCAGCTGGTTGGGTCGACGGTATACTCCAAACTGGACCTAAGGTCCGGCTATTACCAACTGCGAATTAGGGAATGTGACATTCCAAAGACAGCTTTCAGTACCCACTTTGGGCACTATGAGTTCACGGTGATGCCGTTCGGTCTGTCTAATGCACCGTCAGTATTCATGGACTTAATGAATAGGACATTCCGTGAGTATTTGGATCAATTTGTGATCGTCTTTATCGACGACATTTTGGTATACTCTCAATCGGAAGAGGAGCATGTAGGGCATCTGCACGCAGTTCTGGGCACCTTGAGGAAGAGTCAGCTATATGCCAAGTTCTCCAAGTGCGAGTTTTGGCTACAGTCAGTAGCATTCCTTGGTCACGTCATTAGTGGAGATGGAATTGCGGTTGATCCGTCGAAGATAGAAGCGATCCGAGCCTGGCCTTTGTTGAAAAACGTAGCGGAAGTCCGAAGTTTCTTAGGACTTGCCGGCTATTATAGGCGCTTTGTGGAAAACTTCTCGAGGATTGCACTTCCTCTCACTACATTGACTAGGAAAGATCATAAGTTCGTTTGGTCGCCCGAGTGCGCACGAGCTTTTGAAGAACTGAAGAGCCGTCTGACCACGGCGCCCATTCTATGCTCGCCATGTGGTACGGAAGGCTACGAAATCTATAGCGACGCCTCGGGGAGTGGTTTGGGTTGTGTCCTAGTGCAGTTTGGTAAGGTAATTGCCTACGGCTCCCGGCAGTTGAAGGTTCATGAGAGGAATTACCCGGTCCATGATTTGGAGCTAGCGGTCGTGGTATTTGCTCTTAAGCTTTGGAGGCATTATTTGTATGGCGTGAAGATCGACATCTTTACCGACCACAAGAGCCTCAAGTACTTGCTAGATCAAAGGGAGTTGAATATGCGACAGAGGAGGTGGTTGGAGTTCCTTGGGGACTACACCTTCGACATCAAATATACTCCTGGAAAGGGAAATGTAGTTGCAGACGCGTTGAGTCGTCGGGCTCCCGCTCAAGCAAATTGGATTTTGATGCACGATGAGCGTCTAATCCGTGAGCTGGAAGAAATGGAGATCATTTGCGTTGATCGAAGAGCGTCTACTTCAGCATGCTTGAACTGGACGGAGGTTCAATACCACCTTGCCGACCGAGTTCGACAGTCATTGGAGCTGGATGAGAGCATGAAACGCTACAAAGCGGAAACCGTTGACGGGTTGAACGCTGATTTCTCTTTCGAAGATGGCCTTATGTGGAAGAATGGCAGATTGTGCGTCCCAAACGTTGGTACTCTACGGGAGGAATTGATGTACGAGGCTCATCATACCAAGTACTCTATCCACCCGGGGAGCACGAAAATGTACATGGACATGAAGAAACTTTTCTGGTGGCCGGGTATGAAGAAGGACATTGCCCTCTACGTGGCCAAGTGCAACACTTGCGCATTGGTGAAGGTGGAATGTCAACGTCCCGGTGGATTTTTGAAGTCCTTGCCGATTCCGGAATGGAAGTTTGACGATATTTCGATGGATTTCGTGCACGGATTGCCGAGATCGCAGCATGGAAACGACGCCATCTGGGTGATCGTGGACAGACTGACAAAAGTATCGCATTTTATTCCGAACCGGAAGGATGATTCTGTAGAAAAGCTAGCGAAGCTCTATGTCGATAGTATTGTGCGGCTGCACGGTGTCCCTCGTAGCATCGTCAGCGATCGTGACGGGCATTTCACATCGAAAGATTAGAGGCTTATCCATGAACTGTTGGGCACTAAATTGAAATTCAGCACGGCCTTCCACCCGCAAACGGACGGACAGACCGAGAGGACCAACAGGACTATGGAGGATATGCTCCGAATGTGCGCTCTAGATTTTGGAAAGAAGTGGGAGGATCATCTCTATATGATCGAATTCGCCTACAATAATAGCTACCAAGCCAGTATAAAGATGGCTCCTTTCGAGGCCCTATATGGTAAGAAGTGTCGTACGTCGTTGTCTTGGGCAGAAACAGGCGATACTAAGCTATTAAAGCGAAAGGATGTTGAGGAAGCAACTTCGACGATCCGAACTATTCGGGAAAGGCTATTGATTGCCCAGGACAGGCAAGCAAAGTATTACAACGCCAAGCATAGGAACCTAGAGTTCGCCGTCGGTGACCGGGTTTACTTGAAGATCAAACCGTTCAAAGGGGTATCAAGGATCCGATGCTTGAAAAAGCTCAGTCCAAGGGACTTAGGACCGTTTGAGATTGTGGAACCTGTTGGTGATGCGGCTTATCGGCTTGCACTATCTGCAGAGCTGAGCGGTCTGCACGACGTGTTTCACATTTTAGTTCTGAGGAAGGCAGTGCAAGAGCCTACTCATATCGTTGCGGTCGGCAAAGTGTCGGTGGATAGTGGGTTGTCGACGAAAGTCAAACCCTTACGCATCGAGGATACCGAGGTAAAGCAGTTGCGGAACAAGTCCATTCGGATGGTAAAGGTCCGGTGGGATAATTGCGGCCGAGAGGAGCTAACTTGGGAGAGAGAGCAAGCGATGCTTGCGGAGTACCCCGAGCTATTTCCCTCAGGTAAATTTTCTTTAAAAACTGTAATTTCCTGCTATTACTGTTTTCGAAATTTCGGGACGAAATTCTTTTAAGGGGGGTGGAGTTGTAAGACCCCAAAGATTGTGGTTCAGCGAGGTAGGCGGAATGGTGGTGTTGCGCTCGGGATAGGCTCAAGATTCCAGATCAGGTCAATGCGCACGACCATTGTCCTCTTAGCGCACGACTAGTGAGCGTGCGCCAATGATCGTGCGTAACCCGCAAAGAATCGGAGTTCTGTCTCGGCGTATGCGCACGACCATTGTCCTCTTCGCGCACGACCAGTGATCGTGCGCCATCGATCGTGCGTTAATTCAGAAGAGAATCGAGTTCTGTCTCGGACAGTGCGCACGACCATTCCCCTCTTCGCGCACGACCACTGACCATGCGCCTGTGATCGTGCGCCCTGTTTATTTTGTTCCGCGATTTTGAGCGGAGAAGAAGATCGGACCGTCCAAATCTTTTGGGATTTGATCCAACGGCTAGGTTTAGTTGCGGGAGACCTTTAAGGCTGATGAGAGGGGGTTAAACCTCATATTCTCTAAGTCATTCTCTCTCCAAACCCTAGAGAAAGAAGGAGGAGCCAAGGAAGAAGAAGGGAGATTCCGCCATTGACGGAGCTCCGGAGCTCCGTTTCGCGAACCGTTTCCAGATCTGGAGAGTGCAGCCCGGTGCGGTCATTTCCCTCCGTCTAGAATCTCGGATCCATGGCAAAAAAGAACGCTCCTAGGGTAACGATTTCTTCTCCCGTTGTTTGGACTTGTCTTTTGTCCTCCCCTTCGTTTCTCTATGCTTGCATGAGGGATCCCTTTCACCAAATGGGTGAAGTGTAGGATTCTCTCAAGTTCTCTGAAACTCCGGGTCGATTGTGTCCGTCCCCGGCATATTGCATGTAGAAAATCCGGTAGTCGTGCGGATTTAGGCATTTTGTGTGAAGCCTATTCGTGGTCGTGAGCCCGAATCGGTGATGCTTGGATTGCGACGTTGCATTTAGGTTAAGCCTAGAATGCGTGCCGGAGAATGACTCCGTGAAATCATCTATAGTAGTGCGGGATTTAAGTGTAGGCGTCTTGTGAAGATCCTAACGAAAGCCCCATGCTTTGAGATTGGATGAAGGCAAACCTTCACCGCGAAATTGATGCGGAGCGTGTTAGACCTCCCCTTTTTGAGTATTTGTGAAGCCTAGATCCTTGTGAAGGGATTAGGTGCGTAGCTTATATTTGTGTAGCACTTGAAGGTGCTAAACCCTTACGGGCCGAGGCGAAGCCGTACCCGCGTCGTGCGACAGATCGCGACGATTAGAGCACGGGCAAAGCTAAACCGAACCCGTTTCCATGCAGATCGGTAAGAGGTCCCTACCTCATGTAGCCGTGTGATCATGGGAGAGGTCGTGGAAGGTGGTTTACCTAGACCGACCAAAAGCTCTTTTTCCCACATAAGGCGATGGCCCTTACGGTGGAGTGTTTGTGGAATTGATGTTGTTAGCCTCATGCGGTTGTTTAGGCGGTTGCGGGGAACCTTCGGGTGAACCCAACCAACATCATGTGCATACCTAGGTTCCCTCCTTTTTGATGCTCAACCTAGAAGATTGAATGTGCTTGAAACCTCACCTTATGTAGTTGCACTTTCTTTATTTTAGTACTTGTGCTAGTATGGCTTGCTTGCAGGGTAGAATCTCCGCCACCCCGGGAAAGGGGTGGGGTCGTTATAATTTGGTCAACTGTGCTGACCGTTACCTTGTTTGCCACCGCTTGGTGGAATGTTCTTATGCAGGTGCAGGTGAGCCTAGCGGGAAATAGCGGGCGGTGGCCCCTTTTGCTGAGTTGGCCCTTGAAGGCCAGCCTCTTTTTTTGCTTTCTCATGTATTGCCGGCCTGCGTGCCGATGTATGTTTTGGATTTTTTGGTACATTTGCTAAATGTAAGGCCTTAAGGCCATAACTCTCTTTCTTGGGTTCATTCCTATGATAGTGGACAATTCTATTGGAAATGTTAAATCTTTATGCTTCCGCTAGTGTTTAGTATACTCTATTGTAGTTTCTTTCTGTTTATCACCTTTTAACTCCTAGCTAGTGTGGTTAGTATGGCGTGGGGTCCCGGCCGGACCTACTGTTATATTATTCGTACTGGCAGGGTGTTACAGGTACCCTAAGAACAATGACTTTGAACTAATAGGCTACTCGGATGTAGATTTTGCAGGGTGCAAAGAAGACAGGAAAAGCACAAGTAGCACTTGTCAATTCCTAGGGAGAAGGCTGATCTCTTGGAGCAGCAAAAAGCAAACCAGTGTGGTCATATCCACAGCTGAGTCAGAGTACATTGCTGCAGGTAGTTATTGTGCTCAACTTCTGTGGATTCAACATCAATTGGAGGATTACAACATAAAGGTTAGACAATCTCACCTGATGTGTGACTCTTTCAGTGCAATTTCTATTGCTAAAAATCCTGTCTCCCATAGCAGGACCAAGCACATAGAAATTAGGTACCATTTTATAAGAGAGCATGTAGAATGTGAAGATATCAAACTTGATTATGTCCCCACAGACAATCAAGTAGATGACATCTTCACAAAGCCTCTGGATGAGGCCAAATTCAATTCTTTCAAAATTTACTTAGGAATGTTAAATTTAGAATGAGTTAATTTATGAATCAATATCTGTTGTTAACATGCTTATATTCTCATCTGTTATGATAAACTGTACTGTTATGATATACTGACATCTGAACTAATCAAACTTACAGTAGGCATAGGCCATATGAGAGGGTAGACATTCTCCCTAAGAATGTTGTATGTAGGATAGTATATAGTAGAATGATCAGCTAAATCAGAAAAATCTGGATTAGCTGACCTTTAGGTTTCCCTTAAATTTCAATAGATATACTCCAAATGAGGGGGGAGCTAAAATGATTGTTCAAAATGAACAAGAACATCTATTAAAGATAATAGTTCTCAATTTTAGGGTGAGCAAGTTCCTGCTCAGATTGAGGGGGAGTTGGCAAATGCAGTTGTGGTTCCCTCCCAATTCCTAAGGGAAAAATAATTTAAGAAACCAGAAAGGGGGAAATGGCCAATGCTATGACTAAATTAGAGTAAGCCCTCTGATAAAGTTATCAGAGGCAGTGATTATGAATAAGCTTAATATAATCTAAGTTAGAAAGGTGGAGATAACCTATGAGCTAGTCAAAGCCTTACATAATCTGTCATAAGGTATCAAAGTATGCTTAAACAATGTTATCTTAAACAATGTTATCATGAATGCTACATAGTTAATTTTCATGATATATTTTTATTTGGGAATGTACCTTAGCATTGGGAATGTTCTGCCTTCTTCAAATAGGGGGAGATTGTTGGGAAAGTGACCCTCAATGTTCCCTTGATTTGAAGAGGCCTCACACTCAATACTAAGTACAAGTTGTATTTTATGAACCCTATTTCTATCTCTTAAGCATGCAGGGTTAGGACTTAACATTGTGCAGGGGTTGTTCAGTTTGTTTACTGACAAAACAGCTGAGACAAGCTCTCAGTCTCAGCTGAACCGCTGAGACGAGGCCAGGAGCCGCTGAGAAGGTGTCTGGGCCAGCTGAGCTGCAGATAGAAGAAAACTGCTGAGACAGTTGTTTGTCTCAGCGGATCCGCTGTAACGGAATAGAAGAAAATTGCTGAGACGTCTGACCATCTCAGCCCAACCGCTGAGACAGTTCAAACTTGATCTGGTGGGTTCTGCTTTTGGCGCAAGCTGCAGGAATGCATTGTGGAGACCACCAATCACTCCCATACCTGACACAAGGTCAGCTAAGAGCCGTTGAAGAACAGAGATGTATAAAAGAAGATGTTAGGGCAACTTTGAAATGAATGGTTGAGTGCTTAACAATTACTGTTCCATTGTCGGCCAACAAGTTCTCCTCATTCTCCTCGTGCTCACTGAACAAGCCAGAAGAATCTGAGAGATAAAGTTAGCTCCTTTGCATGAAGGAGCAAGGTGATCTTCCACCCTTCAACTGAAGAGGAAGATCAAGTTGTAGCTACCATCAACATCACCAGCTACAAGATAGCACAAGCTGTGTAGAAACTACAGGAGACATCTTTACTATGCTGTCAGTTGTAGTAAGTTCAAACACTATTTTACTGTAGGGCATTCTGCCTGAGTTTGTAGGACCAGTTGGTCTGAGATTGTAGGAACCTGAGAGTTCTGAGTTGTAGGGCTTAACAGCCTGAGTTGTAGGGCTAAAGGCCTGAGCTGTAGGAGGAGGATTCCTCTGAGTTGTAGGACCTGGAAGAGGTCTGAGCTGTAGGATCAGGAGCTGATCTGAGGTAGGGCCGCTGAGCCTGAGTTGTAGGGTTGTTTAGCCTGAGTTGTAGGACCTGCTGAGGTCTGAGCTGTAGGATCAGGGGCTGATCTGAGATAGGGTTGTTTAGCCTGAGGTAGGGTTTGGGAAAACCTGAGAGATCCTGAGGGATCTGAGTTATAAGCTATTGGAGCTGAGTTGGAGGAGTTGGCCCTGTCTAACACACTGTTAGAAGGGTGAAGGGGGAAAGTGGGCTACCCAAAGACACACTATCTTTGGGGAACCACTATAAATTCTTGTGTGCTTTCTGTGTTTGTTGATTACTTGTTAGAATAATCTTAAACATCCAATTAAAACAAGTAAAAATTAAAAGACCTATTCACCCCCCCCCCCCCTCTAGGTGAGTTAGATCATATATCTATATATTCAATACCTCCTCCGTCCTCAAATAGATGAGGATGTCTTCGATGAACATGATGATGAAGATGTCGAGATAAGGCTCGAACAACCAGTTCATCAGGCTCATAAATGATGATGGTGCATTTGTGAGTCCAAACGGCATCACTGTGAACTCATATAATCCGTATCGGCTGCTGAAAGCCGTCTTCGGGATGTCCTCCTCTTGGATCCTCATCTGATAATACCCCAACCTCAAATCCAGCTTCGAGAAGCAGTGGGCTCCATCAAGCTGGTCAAAAAGCTCATCTATCCTCGGCAAAGGGTACGTGTTCCACACCGTCAGCCTATTCAGTGCTCTATAGTCAATGCACAATCGGAGCGTCCCATCCTTCTTCTATACGAATAGCACTGGAGCTCCCCAAGGTGAGGAACTCGGTCTATAAACCCAGCTTCCACCATCTCCTGTTGCTGGCTTCAGAACTCCACTAACTCCTTCGGGGCCATTCGATTGGGAGCTCTAGATACCGGCTTAGCCCCCGACACCAGTTGGATTTGGAAATCCTTCTCGCGGTGCGGAGGCAGTCTGGGTAGCTTCTCCGGAAATATATCGGCAAAATCCCATACGACCGGAATATTTGACACCTAGTCTTTGACTTCCGTCGCCTCGAAGAGCACCTGATATACCTCGTCTCCCTGCAGGTGGGCCTTGACGGCCTGAACTGATGATAAAAAGATACGGGAGGGGGGTTTGATACCTTCGATTACTACTTCCAAGTAATCATGCTTCAGAACAATCCTTCTCGCCGGGTAGTCAATCCTTGCCTGATTCCCGTGCAGCCAGTTCATGCCTAGGATCAGATCAAAGTCCTTCATCTTCAAAAGCGTCGTCGGCACTTCGAACAGCTTCCCTCCAATCTCCACATTCATGTTGCACTTTGCATCTGTTATTATCTCTGACCCGTCCGGGAACCGCACCCTCCTGAGCATGCCCTTGAAGTGCTGGACTTGGTCCAGATCGTCCACAAATTCTTCCGAGATGAACGATTGTGAGGCACCTGTATCGAATAAGGTGTATGCGGGCTTGCCGCAGACGAGTACTATACCTGGGTGTTTTTTGTTTGTTTTGGTTCAATGTTAAGGTAAAACTAAGGTTTGCTAGGTACTAATGAACATTAACCCAAAAGACATTAAAAGTACCTGTAATGACCCTTGCGGGGTCCCGGTGTTGAGCTAGATACAGAGCGTACATCTGGTCCATGTTCTGCCTCCGATCTCCGCCGTGAAATACACAACCTCGTCCACGTCCCCGGCCCCCGAAATGCTGGGCCTGTGGGGCAGCCTGTAGTGCTGGTGGTGTATTCCTCTGAGGGAAGTTCCTCCGGATGTGGCCGGTCTGGCGGCAGTGGTAGGACTCCGTGGGTGGCCCACTTCCTCCAATCCTCGGCATCTCCCGCATATGTAGAGACTGAGGAGCCAACATTACTGTAACACCCCTGGTTTTTCTTTTAATTATTTTAATAAAACATGCGGAATTAATAATAATTATTTGAAATCGAGATATTAATTTAGGGCGTCGATGCGAAAGGGAGTTACCGTTGCGGGAACTTCGTCGTCGTCGTCCGTCGAGACATTTCTAGACCGAGTCATATTTGCAATATACACATATATATATGTGTATATATGAAGTTTTTTATTTATTATTTTACCTTTGATGGTTACATGTTTAGGCAAGCATATATGATTATATTTTCTCTTAGGAGGCTTTGCTTGTAGGTAGACATATACGTATAATTATATATATATATATATGTATTTACTTGTATGAAGGGCATATAAAAATCTATACGTATGTATGCATCATACCTGCAGGAAATTTATTCAAGAATATATATATATGTATGTATGTATGTGCTAGGAGTATACACATATTTATGCTGCTTAGAATATATGAGGATTTATATTATATTGGTGTTAAACAAAAAAAAATTTAAAGAGGAGGAATTTTCATTTAAGTGTATATGTATTTATATCAGTGCTGAGAGGGAAGAGACGAGAGGACTTCTCTTTCTTTTTCATTGCTTCCCTTTCCCTGATGGCTCGAGAGTTTTCCGTGAGAGTGCTGGTGGCGGGCTAGGGTTGCACTGGAGTCACCGGGCATCAGAGGTGTAGGCCGTCGGTGGAGCCGTGGTGGGGGTTGCCGGAGCTACTTTTCGTTGACCGGGCTTGGCTTCGTCGCCGGGGCTAGGGCATCGGCAAGTTTGTCGCGATCCGGAGGTTCTTCGGCTAAATTTGAGGCAAGAAAACTCTTCACTCTCTTCCTCTCCATCTCTTTTCTGTATTTTTCTTGATTAGTGGTATCCTCTTGGTTGTTGGCAAGGCTCTTTATAAATTCTTGTGGCTGCCTCTCCTTATCTTGGTTAGCAAAAATTTTGGGGTTTTGCTTTCGGTTGGGGGCTGCTATGTATTGTCCAGTTGGGGTTTAAAATTATGGGGGGGGGGGGGGCTGTTATGCATAATCCCAGGCTGGAGGAGCTGCGCACTCAGTTGGATGAGCTTCTATAGCTTGGTTTTATTAGGCCGAGTTCATCGCCTTGGGGTGCTCCGGTTCTGTTCATAAGGAAGAAGGATGGGTCGATGAGGCTATGCATCGATTGCAGAGAGTTGAACAAGGTCACGATCAAAAATAGGTATCCGTTGTCGCGGATTGATGACTTGTTCGACCAGTTGCAGGGTAGCTGCATGTTCTCAAAGATTGACCTTTGGTTCGGTTACCATCAGTTGAGGATTCGCGACTCAGACATTCTGCGAACTGCTTTCCGGTCGCATTACGGACATTTTGAGTTCCTGGTGATGTCTTTTTGGTGACGAATGTGCCCTCTGCTTTCATGGATCTGATGAACAGGGTATTCCGGGACTTTCTGGACCAGTTCGTGGTGGTTTTTATTGACGATGTGCTGATCTATTCTTCGAGCGAGGAGGAGTATGCTCAGCATCTGCGGTTGGTGCTGTCTACCTTGAGGGCACACAAGCTGTATGCCAAGCTGAGCAAATGCGAGTTCTAGCTTTCGCAAGTCTCTTTCTTGGGTCAGGTGGTCAGCAAGGGTGGCATCTCTGTGGACCCAGTGAAGGTCGTTGCTGTTTTGGACTGGAAGAGGCCGTCGTCGCCGAAGGAGATCCGAAGTTTCCTGGGTTTAGCTGGCTATTACCAGAGGTTTGTGGAGGGTTTCTCAGGCATTTCCGCGCCTCTGACTAGATTGACGCGGAAGGAAGTGGCTTTTGATTGGAGGGAGCAGTGCGAGGAGGCCTTCCAGGAGTTAAAGAGAAGGCTGTGTTCTGCTCCGGTTTTGGCTCTCCCGGTTGAGGGAGTGGAGTTTCAGATCTACGTCGATGCTTCGCTGATAGGCCTTAGGTGCGTCCTCATGCAGGAGGGCAAGGTCATTGCGTACGGGTCGAGGCAGCTAAAGGTGCATGAGTAAAACTACCCGACGCATGATTTGGAGTTTATTGCGGTGATATATGACCTGAAGCTGTGGAGGCACCTCTTGTATGGGGTGGTGTGCAAGATCTACTCAGATTACACGAGCCTGATTTACGTATTCTCACAGCGAGAGCTGAACCTGCGCCAGCGTCGGTTGATGGAGTACGTGGCTGATTATGATGTGGAGATCCTCTATCACCCCGGCAAGGCAAACGTAGTGGCGGATGCCCTGAGCAGGAAGTCAGCTTCTGTTTTCGGACTCTCTGTGCAGTCCCTGGTGGAGGAGTTCTTTTTGATGAGCATCGCGGTGAAGCCCAGCGGTGGTCCGTCTTGTGTGGAGGTTGAAGAGCCGTCCTGGATTGCTTTGACGAAGTTGCACCAAAAGGATGATCTGGACTTATAGCACCTCCGGAGCAGAGCGGAGAGGGATGAGTTGCCAGATTTCTCGATTGATGTGGAGGGTACCTTGAGGTACCATGGAAGGCTGTGCATACCCGCTGTGGAGCAGATTCGAGCGAAGATTTGTGAGGAGGCTCACGACTCCAGCCTATCTTATCATCCTGGCTCTGCAAAGATGTATCGCGATATGAAGCAGATTGTGTGGTGGCCTGGCATGAAGGGCGATATTGCAAGGTTCGTAGCGCAGTGTTTCACTTGTCAACGCGTCAAGGTGGATCACAGGAGATCCGGGGGCAAGTTGACACCGTTGGATATTCCCTTGTGGAAGTGGGAGAGCATCTCCATGGACTTCATCACTGGTTTGCCGAGATCCCCTCGGGGACATGATGCAGTGTGGGTCATCGTGGACAGGTTGACCAAGTGTGCTCATTTCGTGTCGTACAAGACTGGCTATTCGATGGAGAAGATTGCGTCTCTGTATGTGCAGGAGGTCATTAGACTACATGGTGTGCCCGCGAGCATTGTGTCCGATCGTGATTCCAGGTACACCTCCCGTTTTTGGCAGAGTCTGCAAGGGGATTTAGGCACAGATCTCAGGTATTCTTCAGCTTATCACCCGCAGACGAATGGGCAGACGGAGAGGGTAAATCAGATCGTAGAGGATTTGATCCGGTGTTATATTTTGGAGCACAGAGGAGCTAGGGATGAACGCCTTGGGCTCATGGAGTTCGCGTACAACAATAGTTATCAGGAGAGCTTGCAGATGGCTCCGTTTGAGGCTCTGTATGGGAGGCGATGTCGGACTCCCCTGTTTTGGGCTGAAGTGGGCGAGAAGCCCGTTTTGGGCCCAGAAGCTCTGGAGGAGATGAGCGTTGCTATGACGCAGGTCCGTGAGAAGCTCCGGGTAGCTCAGGAGCGCTATGAGAAGTACGCCAATCGGCGTAGGAGTGATATCTGGAATTTGTAGTGGGGGACATGGTGTTCCTAAGGGTGTCCCCGATGGCAGGTGTTAAAAGATTTGGGAAGAGCCATAAGCTGCACTCCAGGTATGTAGGCCCTTTCGAGATCGTCGAGCGCATTGGAGTTTCTGCTTACAGGTTGTCGTTTCCTGCCTCTTTCCCTGGTGTGCATGACGTTTTCCATGTGAGCCAGTTGCGGAAGTGCGTCCGCAGCGATCGCCATATTCTGGATTCCGTGCCAGTGCTGTAGCCCAATCTGTCTTTTGTGGAGCAGCCTGTTCGCATTTTGGAAAGGCAGGATCGGGTGTTGCGAAGGAAGTCCATCCCTATGGTGAAGGTCCTCTGGGGTAATCAGGATGTTCGGGGAGCGACCTGGGAGCTAGAGTCAGCGATGAAGGAGTCCTATCCTCAACCTTTCAGCTAATTTCCCCGGTAAGTTTCCGTCTTCTGCGTTTTTCCTCGTTTTGAATTGTTGTTGCAAAGTTTCGGGCCGAAACTTTTTGTTAAGAGGGGTGGCTGTAACGCCCCGGGTTTTTCTTTTAATTATTTTAATAAAATATGCGGAATTAATAATAATTATTTGAAATCGAGATATTAATTTAGGGCGTCGATGCGAAAGGGCGTTACCGTTGCGGGAGCTTCGTCGTCGTCGTCCGTCGAGACAATTCTAGAATGAGTCATATTTGCAATATATACATATATATATGTGTATATATGAAGTTTTTTATTTATTATTTTACCTTTGATGGTACATGTTTAGGCAAGCATATATGATTATATTTTCTCTTAGGAGGCTTTGCTTGTAGGTAGACATATACGTATAATTATATATATGTATTTACTTGTGTGAAGGGTATATAAAAATCTATACGTATGTATGCATCATACCTGCAGGAAATTTATTCAAGAATATATATATGTATTTATGTGCTAGGAGTATACACATATTTATGCTGCTTAGAATATATGAAGATTTATATTATATTGGTGTTAAACAAAAAAAAAGTAGGAATTTTCATTTAAGTGTATATGTATTTATATCAGTGCTGAGAGGTAAGAGGCGAGAGGACTTCTCTTTCTTTTTCATTGCTTCCCTTTCCCCGATGGCTCGAGAGTTTTCCGTGAGAGTACTGGTGGCGGGCTAGGGTTGCGCTGGAGTCACCGGGCATTGGAGGTGTAGGCCATCAGTGGAGTCATGGTGGGGGTTGCCGGAGCTAGTTTTCATTGACCGGGCTTGGCTTTGTCGCCGGGGCTAGGGCATCGGCAAGTTTGTCGCGATCCGGAGGTTCTCCGGCTAAATTTGAGGCAAGAAAACTCTTCACTCTCTTCCTCTCCATATCTTTTCTGTATTTTCTTGATTAGTGGTATCCTCTTGGTTGTTGGCAAGGCTCTTTATAAATTCTTGTGGCTGCCTCTCCTTATCTTGGTTAGCAAAAATTTTGGGGTTTTGCTTTCGGTTGGGGGCTGCTATGTATTGTCTAGTTGGGGTTTAAAATTATGGGGGGGGGGGGGGGGGGGGGGGGCTGTTATGCATAATCCCAGGCTGGATTTATTTTAGGCTTGCTGCACTTGAACTTCCGGAATTCTGCCTTAGTGAGGGGTTGCTGCAGGCTTGATTTTATTGGGGTTGCCCTTAGTGAGGGGCTGTTGCTGCCTTTATAGGGGGCTGCTGCTGTTGGGTTAGCTTTCGGCTGGTTTGCTATTATCCCACTTCAGAGGTTACTGTTTTTTTTCTACTTGGGGGCTGCTTTACATTGATCTTGCTTGGATTACGTTGAGGTTGGGTGTATAATCCCAGCTAGGGGCTGCTATATATTTATACATCCTTCCTACTTGGGTTTATGTTGGGGGCTGCCTCTTATCCTTGATAAATTGGGGGCTATGATGTTTTTATGTTAGGGGGCTGCTGTCTTTAATTGGCGGTTGCTGTCCTTATTTGGGCTGCTGTCCTTTTTGTGGGGTTGTTGTCTTTAGTTGGGGGGCTGCTGTTGTGTTCTTTCTGCTGCTGCTGTTTTTCTGGCCTGCTGCTGCTGTTTTTCTGGCATGCTACTGCTGTTTTTGTTGTCCTGCTGCTGCTGTCTTTGTTGGGACTATTGTTGTTGTTTGCATCTAATTGTGGGCTGCCTTTGCTTCCTTTCTTATGAGATTGCTGTTGTGGGATCCTTGGGGCATTTCCTTTCTTTTGGGCTGTTATGCATCAACCTTGGGTTTTATTACTTGCAAATTTCTACACGCTTCTCTTATAAGTAGCTAGAAATGCATGATAGTGTGGTAGTTCTATTTGTTAACTCCGCGACTTACTTAATTGGTTGAACTGGGATGGTTGCGGCCAATTAATTCTTTTACACGAAATATTCCTTGCTAATTCGTGTCGGCATGAGGAACCAGATCTTAAATTCCCTGGAAATCTTGTTTCTAATTCCTGGCGAGTCGGGAAATTATAGGCCAAGCTCCCCTGGGAATTTCTGTGTCTAGTTCTCGATGATTCGACGAAGCCTTTATATCGCTAAACTTGAAAGGGGTGTAGATAAATTTTGGCTTCGAGCTTTATGTCCATACTAGTTGTTGGTGGTTTCACGCTTGCAGTAAGATATCAATGTTATTTTAAAAATTTCGTTTGCTTATGTGCTAGTAGCAGATTTACTCCCTATATTAAGCATATGACCCTCTTCGAGTGCCAAACCCCGCATGCTGCTAACAAGTCTCGTTGGATTTGATTTGAACTGGAGTGTGGGTGGACGTAGGGGCCCCCAACACAGTGGTTTTGGACTGGAGTGTGGGTGGACACAGGGGACACCAACACAGTGGTTTTGGACTGGAGTGTGGGTGGACACAGGGGCCCCCAACACAGTGGTTTTGGACTGGAGTGTGGGTGGATGCAGGGGCCCCCAACACAGTGGTTTGGACTGGTGTGTGGGGGACGTCGGAGCCCCCACCACAGTGGTTATTTTTGACTGGAGTGTGGGTGGACGTAGGGGCCCCCAACACAGTGGTGGTTGATAGGAGTGTGGGTGGACGCAGGGGCCCCCACCTCAGTTCCTTGACTTGTTGTGCAGCAGCTGGGTTTGGCTCGTTCTCTCTTCTGGTTACTTTACAGTTTCTTCTTTTCTTCTGCTGTTTTCTTGCACCATTTGGGCTGAGGCAATCTTTTCTTATGGATGCCTCAGGTTCAGGTTTGTAGCTGCCTCCGAAGTTTAAGCGGGGTCGTTCTGTTCGCCGTCGAGGCCTTCCCTCTCTAGTGGGTAAGGATTCAGGTTCTTTTGTTGTATACTTTATTTTTGGACTGTTGGCTCTCTTTCCTGTGGGTTCGTGTCAGTTGTTGACGCCCGCATGGATTTTGCTTAGTTTCTTGCTCATGCTACTGCTAGTTTCTTTTGTTCTCCTACTTATTATTTTGTACTCGTACACTCTGGGAAAAGCCTATTTTGCTGAATATTAATGCAGTTCTTCTAGCAAATAAAAATTTGTTCTTGTAACTGCTTGTCGCATTTACTATTAAGTATCACATATTTGCAAAAACGTAAACCAAAATAAAATGATACTTATTTATTATATACTAAATTTAGACAGGCGATCGCCCTGGAGACGTCTCTGGTCTTCAGCGCCGTTAGGAATAAAATGAACTTATTTTCTTCCGTTGTACGCTTATCTTTGATAAAGAGAGACTATGTAAACCGCAGAGACGAGGGGCACGGCTTCCTAACCTAATGAAAATAATCTTAAAAGATAAAATGTTTTTATTAATTCATATCTTTTCTCGTAAAAAAAATGTTCGTTTGAGTGCTCGCCTGAACGTCTGTAGTTGTCCCCTACAGGACGTGGCATCATGACGCGTGTTTTCCCCCTTTACTCTGATATTATAATTTATTTCGGAAAAATACGGGTTGTGACAACTACCAGCTCCCTTTGCTCCTGTCTTTGCTCCTGGCGGGGTCGGACCTTCGTCCTTCCTTCCCCAGCATCTCGACCTCTCAGCTGGTCCCTTCTGCCTACCCGTCCCTGGTCCTCCATTGGTCTCTTCCTTCCACAAACAGTTTGCTAGTCTACCTCCAGCTTCTTGGCCATTTCCAGGATCTTAGTTATACTGCCGTCAGAGACGAAGAGGAGGGCCTGCCTAACCTCATCACGAAGGCCCTTATAGAACCTCTTTGTGTATCCTGCGTCATCCAACTGATACGAAACTGCAAACCAGGATAGATGGGTAAACTCCCAGTGATACTCCAGATTGTCCTGCTCCCCTGCCTCAAATGCAGAAATCTGTCCTCCAGCTCATCTCTTGCAGACTGCAGCACAAAATGCTCCAGCAGTGCTACCTTGAAATCATCCCAAGAAACATCCACATCCTCCAGTCCTGCATATGATGTGTCCAGGAACCTATTCCACCATCTCTTTGCATGGGACTCTAAGCATGAGACCACCAGTGGCACCTCCATATCTGTCGGGCACTGAATCCCTGTCAGAATCCCCTCCATGATGTCCACCCACTCCTCAGTCCTCACAACTGCCTCTGTCCCGAGGTATGATGGGGGGGAGAGACCTCGGAAGACGCTCATCCAGTTGGCCCCAGGGTTTTGATGAGGAGTTGGTGCCTGTAGTGCCCTGAATGTCTCTAGTATGGCTATCAGTGTTTGTCCCATCTCCGTCTGCTGGAATGGAGTAGGAGCCGGTGGTGGTGGAATGACGTTTGGAGTCGGTGGAACTCCATACTGCGGTGTAGGGTTCGTCGTGGGATACACAAGGAAATTTCATTCGTAAGGGACTTAGGTAAATAATATTCAGATAGAAGTGGACTTTTCATGTGATTTCCCTTATGGGCACACCATTGCTTCCGCTGCTAGTTAGTCCTCAAACTAAGCTCGTGCGGGGTGGCACAGGCTTTGTGGACTTCTTTTCTTTTCTCTGGATCGAGGTTTTCTCTGATACCACTTTGTAAGACCCCATTTTTTTTCTTTTACAAAACCTGGGTCTTATGCCCAAAGCCGCCGCTTTGCGGTGACACCCTCGCCCGGGAAGGTCGCCACTACAAAATGTCGATCCCGTCGGCCTTACCGATCACAAAGAAGTAAAGCTTAAACAAACTTATAGAAGCCAAGTCCATATCGCATAGAAAGCTAAACCATCATACAGAGATGTCCACACCAAATATCTGAATAAAAGGTACGATAATAATAAAGGGCTCATGCCCTTTACATCAATTCCTCACAACATTTTCTCTCGCGGAAGCATAAAATACTAAAGCTAAATGATGCTTACGGATCCTACCAATGGTGCTCCCGTGCTAGACTGCCCCGTCTCCATATGCACCGGCCTCTGGTGCTACAGCATCTCCTCGGTCCCCTATAATGATAGGTCCACTGACCGTTAGTCAAAAAGACTAAGCCAATCCCCCACTCCTCCCCCTGTGACTCCTAGGCACCGAGCGGGAGGAATGAAGCAGAGGACAACAAGGGGTGTAAACAATAGCAGATGATGGGAATATAATCTACAGGGAATGTCTACCACTACGCAATATATAATATAACTAAAGCAGTAAGTAAAGTAGAGTAAGAACAAGTAAAGTAAACAAGTAGAGCAAATATGTAAAGGTAAGTAAGGAAAAATAACCATTGATTTATAGGAATGCCCACACAAACCTATAGACCAAGGGGTCGTTTAGCAAGACATATCGTAGAAGGAGTCCCATAACCAACTTATATGATAAGGGTAGGGGTGGAAATGCAATGTTTAATCTATGTCATGCAAGGTATGCAGTTTATGCAATGTTTACACAAGTGCAACTCACACACTACGACTCTATGCGCACAGACCTTTTTCCCCCCTTTTTGGAGCTAGCAAAACTCCCAGGATACCCCCGTAGTGGCAAACAGAAGCGATGGGTTGGGCCTCGCCCACCTCTAGGTTGGTATTTGCACTACCTAACCTATACCTAACATACGCCTCAACGCTAAGAACACAACAGCGGAGGTACTGCGTACTCTTGCTCGTTAGACCACCAGACTTGTCTTGGTAAAGGGTTGTCTACACTTACCGAGCCCAAGAATTAATGTCGGTGCAACGACCATCAACACTAATGACCCACCACCTTATGCACAAACAAACATGTTTACCATCGATCCCCATGCCATAAGCTCCCCGGGCTAACCCGCCCGTTACAATAATCATTGCTGAGTCACAAACTCACCAGGCTAATTAGTATACTGCTACAACCATCGAGCCGACCGCTCGTAATACCAAACCGACTAATATACCCGTGACAATGGGGTGTGAGTGAGTGTATTACTAAGTTAATCTTGTACAATAACTTAGCCCTACAGTTTATGGTTAATCTTGGACTTCCCGAGGATTACCCTTTAAGGGGCTCGCTACGGTACTAGGAACTATACTGGGTTGACACCCCAAGACTCCCTTTCTCAAGGCATTTAATGTTATTGGTATCTACATATGCTTAACCCTCTTACTATTTCTCTTGTATTAACCCTAGGTGGTTTATGACACTTCCATGGGGATAGATGATCTTTTGTCATTCCCGAGTAAAACCTCACCCTGGTAACCAAGCACACTTACCACATGACCTCCTTTTTGGTGACCTCAACCTCTTCAACCTGACCATGTACTCTAGTTAAACCTCATTTCCTCTTAGTAGACCACTACTTACCCAAGTTTTACTATTTTACTATACGTAGACCAAACGAACTATATGAACCACATAAGTAGAAGTACTCCAAATACTCATCCTCATGACACAAGATTATTACTGGAGGACTATCATGGCATTATAAGACTAAATCCAGAGATTCATATTTTTACTTAACATTTTAGCATTTATTTCAATTTCTCCATTATTTGCCAAGTATGAATATGAGCATGAAGTGTAAGGTATTCTTATGATATGGCTCCCATAAAATTAAGATAAATCTATCATGCCAAAATAACAGTAAGTACAGAATGTCACAATTTTACAATTAGGAATTTTCCTCTAATTATAATATTTAGCATCTATCAAAAGTTGGAGGTTAATGAAGGAACCATCAAAAATACTAATCCAAAAATAATGGAAAACATACTAGACCTTCATACTATTCAGAAAATCCTACTGGCCAAATTTCATAATTTATAAAGGCAAATTAATCACATAAATGAATATTCCAAAGAAACTCTTTCTAGGGAAAATTGTGAAGGAACCTACTGTTAAATAATTCCAAAAATTATGAAAGAAATACCAGATCTCTAAGATGATCATCAAAGCTTACTAACTGAGTTTCACAATTTATGGAAATCATTTTCTCTCCTAAATAAATATTCCAAATAAGTCCTAATATGAACATGTTGTGAAGTAGCCTACTGATAACAATCTCAAAAAATTATATGAAAATTTATAGAGATTTCTAGTGCCCTGAAATGTCCTATCACCAAGTTGCAAATTTTTGCAGAGAGTATTGGAACCTCAATTAATTTTCTTAAGACTAAGACAAAATAAGTGCCTTGTGAATGAAGTGCCGGTTAAATCATTTATTAAATTACACAAAAATTACCAGAGATCCATCGTATGATTATAAAGGCAGTACCAAGGTTTCGTCACCATCCAAGACCATTTGAATATGTAAATATCTTTAATAATGAAAAGCCCTAAATTGGTTATAACCTAATTTAGGGGGAATAAGGGTTCCTAAAATCCATCTAATAGGATATTATTACACCCTTTGAACTTGTACACCAAATTCCATGACCATTCCATAACATTTGACCCCATGTCCTACACAAAGCTCAAAATGCAACCCTTAGGGTAAAGCTAGGGTTTTGGGGCAAATCCACCCCACATCACCCCAAATCACTCATGGAGGTGTTTTAGGTGATCCTAAACCAGTGGCCAAGGTTTCACATCATGTTGATGAGTTTTGACTACAATACCCCAAGATGAACACCATACCCTAATTTTGACCTAGTTTGACCCAAATTGGGTTAACAAATTACCCAACTAAATCAGTCCCAATTGGGCTGACATTTTTGCCAGGGTCATATAATAACCCTAAGAAGCACCCACCAAAAATTTGGAGGGAGTTGGAGGTCATTAGACCTTAAATTTAATTAAAAAATAAATTATGAAATTAATACAAAAACCTTAGAAAAATGTTCTCCTAAAATTCTCATCTTTGGGTATGTTAAGGGGGTTGGTATAAGTATCCTAGGTTTCAATTTTCATGCCCATAGCATTTCTCTATCAAAAGTTATTCAAGGAAAGGTGACTGCCCTACCCTAGGGACCAGTCCTACCAAAATGACTCTACAGGGGGCTACAGTGCCCTTATTGAGCTCAAACAAATTTTCAAGTAAACTACACATCATAGGCTACAACTTTGATGTGGGGCACTTTTTCATCAGAGGGCAGTATGTATTTTTAATAATTAAAATAAAATACTACAGGAAGTGTGACAAAAATGAAATGTTTATATAGCATAAGTATTTAAATCTGCAGATAGCAGATTGCGGCAGATCCGACGGCTCACCGTCATCGTCCCCATGTAATGCACGGCTCGCGACAGCCCGTCCTGGGCGCCTTTGAGGTATGATTTCCCGGCCACCCTCACCTCTCCCCGGCCGGCGAGTGCCACCACCACCTCCGTTAAGGTGGTGGCCGGCGATAGGAGGTCCCTTGCCGACCGGTGGTGGACGGAGTAGGGGTTTCAGGGAGGAGAAAGAGGGCTCGAAACGAGCCCTTTCGGAAGCGCGATCCGAGCCCAATTGAGCTCGGTTCAAGCCCCGAATCATTTGAGGATCTAGCACTAGAGGAGAGGAAGTGGATCGGACCTGTGTGGGGGCTTAGTGTCACGTATTCTGGTGAGTCACCATTGTCGGAGGTGGTGCCTTTGGTGCCATGCTTTTATAGGCCTCCTCTGCACGATTCTCACTAGAATGTTGGGGGTTTTCTTCCTCTCGGATCACTGAAGGTAATGGGGGTTCTAATTCCGAGCTTGGGTGGCTTTATTCCTGAAAGCCATTAATGGCCATTAACTAGGATTTCGGTTACACTTGGGGGGGGGGGGGATGAATTGGTCATCAATTAGGCCGGGAAGAAGCTGAAAACTTCTTCTCTCCCCAAGGGGAGATGAAAGGTGCCATCAATTGCTCAGATTGGGGGTTTCTTCTTCCTCCCCAATAACTCCCCTTTCTTTCTCTCTCTTTCAAATTGTGTTTTCTCTCTCCTAGCCGGCTCTCTTCAAATGAAATGGGAAACTCAGCAGCATTCAATCCCCATTAGGTGGTGGACCACATCAATTGGGTCTAGCTCAAGTGTGTTGGGCTCAATTTGGGTAAAGTAGGTCATTTTGACATAAATTTAGGATAAGGTTGACTTTGGTCAAATTGACCATTTGGGTTGACCACAATGGGTGGGCAGTGACCCATTGGAATCTCTTATGGGTTTGGAAGGTTTAGGTGGAGTCAATTTGGCAAGGTGAGGTTGAATTGCCCCTTAATAGGGAACTTTTAACCAGATTAGGGCTAGAGTTGACTTTGGTAAAATTGGCCAAATTGGAGGTCCCATGATGGGGCTTTTTAGTCCATTAGGTCCCTAGTGTCCCTATGAGGGTAGGGACAGGGTCAATTTGGCATGGTGGAGGCTAATTGGCCCTAATTGAGTTAGTTTGACCAATTTAGGGTTATGGTTGACTTTGGTCAAATTGGCCCCTTTGGTTGACCCCAATGGGTCCCTGGTGCTCCAAGGAGACCCCTAATGGGTTAGGGGTACTATGGTGGGGTCAAGGTTCAAGGTGAGGCCGTAAAGTCCAACCATAGGCTAGTATATGAAAACTGCTATTTGCAGACCGCTTGGGTTTTCTCCTTCTCACCCAAGCTCACATGGTCTTGAGCTCTTCCTATGGTTTTGTTATGACCTAGTCATGACAAAACCAACTTGGGGGTCTAGTTGTTTGGGGGATGTTACAGCTACCCCTCAACTTGTTGAGGGACTGAGCTTCACAAGAGACCAAGAAATTGGTTTCAACATTTTGGTGCGGTGAGCGTGGAGTGTAGTTGGACCAAGAAAGTTCCAAGGAAGGGACATGGCTGGATATGAAGAGCAGGGCGAGGAGTTTTGTGGGTCACCCCCGGTGGTGACGCTAAGGATGTTCTCGGACTTTTGGAGGGATGTCATCGACACCATCGGAGTCATCGTCGTAGCATTGCGAAGCGAGTTCTCGACCCCGATGCCTCATGTGTTCCCCCCTCCAGTGGCTGGTGAGAATGCTTTGGGAGGAAGGGCTGGGAAGGAGGTGGCAGGGGAGTCGGCGCGAGACCTGGTGGGGCGAGAGCTGTTCGCCAGCCCGTCGAGCAAGATTCCGGCGAGCGCGGCGCAAGCAAGCACGACGCAGGCGAGCGCGGCGCAAGCGAGCCCGGCTCCAGCAAGCGCAGCTCCCGTGAGTGCGGCCCTGGCAAGCAAGGTTCCCGCGAGTTCACGCCTAGCTAGAGAGCTCATGGGGCGAGTGGAGCAGGAGAAGATGGCAGGTGGGGGAAGCCCCTTTTGCGAGCTGGTGCTTTCCTCACCCATTCTGGAAGGGTTCAGAGAGTGGGACAGGGTCTACTACCATGTGAAGGACGACCCCGTCCAGCACCTGCAGTCATTCGAAGACTCGGTCTCTATCAGGACGATGTTGTATGCTTTTAAGTGCCAGCTCTTCGTCGTCACCCTGAAGGAGAAGTCTATGGATTAGTTCCATCAACTCCCTGTGGGGTTGATCTACGCATTTGAAGACTTGAGTTGAAGCTTCCTATTGCGTTTCTTAACTTCGAAGAAGAGGAAGTAGGACGTTGAGTCTCTCTTCAAGGTCAAGCAGGAACCCATGGAGTCATTAGCCCGCTACACGGATTTATTCCAAGAGGAGGTGCTGCTAACCCAGGAGATGCCTGAGTTTGCCCTCCATCTCGCCTTCACTGTAGGGCTGAGGGAGAGTTTCTTCAAAATGGGATTGAAGAGGAAGGCCCCCATCTCCTACGAGGAGCTGATGGAGAGGGTGGAAGAGTAGATTGAGGGGGAGGAGGCAAACCCGGAGCTCACCAGGAGGATAGCAATGCTCAGTGAGCCGGAGGTCAGGCAACCGGAGGTAAGAAGAAGGGACGAGCCCAGAGCCCCGAAGGTGGGGTGAAGGCAGCAAGGTGGAGGAGGTCATGGTCAAGGGAGAGGTTTTTCCCCAGGAGGGGACACTTCCATGGAGGCCAGGGGAAACCTCAGCTGGGGTGGAGGCAGGGTCCGAGGCATATGCCTCCCCTGCCTCAGCATGCTGTGGCAATAGGGAGATGAAGAGGAGGAAGAGCAAGGGGTAGAGCAGGGGTAGCAGCCCAAAGGAGGAACATGGGGGTGGAGGTCGAGAGGGGGAGGTTGCATTGTCGTATTATGACTTCCATGATGAGGAAGGTCACATGACGGCCACTTGCCCAGAGTTCTTGGAGACGAAGAGGGCCAGAGCGGTGGCGCCGTGGTAGCAGCAGCAGGTGAGGATTGAAGAGGTCCTGCCTTGGGAGGAGGAGGAGGAGGAAAAGTGCGAGGATAGGGTCGATGTAAGGACCCGAGGAGGGATCAAAGTGATCCACAAGGGTGTAGGGGTTGAGGCAACCCGCAAGGAGAGTCCCCATAACATCTATCGTCGGAGTGTAGCTTTTACATCCCAAGCCCCACCCATGGCGGAAAAGATTACATTCTCCCGGAGGGATATGCCGGGTCATGAAGACCCTTTCTACGATGCGCTGGTCATCCAGACCGCCATTGAGAACTTCGCGGTGCCCCGGATCCTCGTGGATAACGGAAGTTCAGTCAATGTCATCTTCAAGAAGGCGTTCGATGAGATGAAAGTGGAGAACAAGAGGGTGTTGGCCTCGGATGGCCCGTTGTTTGGGTTCTCCGGGGTGAGGAAGGAGGTAGAAGGAGGAGTGGACTCCACGTGGTCCTGGGGGGGGGGGGGGGCAGTCCCGGAATTGTCGCTTTATCATAGTGGATGCCCCCAGCAGCTATAGTGCCATCTTCAAACGGCCGCTTATCAGTGCGTTCCGCTGCGTCCCCTCCACCTTCCACCAATGCCTTCAGTTCATCTTTGGAGGAGTTCAGGTCCGGGTAAGGGGTGACCCAAAGGCAGCGAGGCAGTGATACGTGACGGCCGTGAACACCATCTCCTAGATGGCCGAGGCGGAGGAGTGGGATCGGGAGATGGGGGAGCCGACAGGTCTCAGAGAGGAAGCAAAAGAGGAGAAGAAAGAGGAAGGAGGTCAGGCCCAGGAAGGAAGGGCGAAGGAGCTGATGGCGGTCAGAGAAGAAGCAAGGAAGGAGGAGGTCGAAGTGTTCGCTTATGGAGGGAAGAAGGAAGGCAATTGGGGAGAGCAGTACTGGCTGGAGGCCGTGGATGAGGTTGTCGAGCTCGAGGTCACCACCCATGCTGGGGTGGTGGAGAAGGTCTGAATCAGCGGAGAGCTCGGCCTGGAGGAGCAGATGAAAATTCTAGCCTGCGTACAAAAGAACGTGGATGTCTTTGCTTGGAGTGCGGCGGAGATGCACGGGATTGATCTGGACGTGGCGTGCCATCCTCTCAACCTCGACCCCGGCTCTCCACCCAACCGCCAAAAGAAGAGAGTCATCGCCGACAAGCTGGAAGGCCCCATCAGGGAGGAGGTGGGCAAGGTCCTCCAAGCAGGGTTTGTATCAGAGATCCAGTACCCAAGCTGGGTCTCCAATGTTGTTATGGTGAAAAAGGGGGGAGGTAAGTGGCGAATGTGTGTTGATTTTTCACTGCTTAATAAATCATGCCCCAAGGATTGCTACACCTTGCCTAGAATCGACGCGCTGGATGATTCAGCCGTTGGATTCTCTATGATGTCTTTTTAGATGCTTTTTTAGGATATCATCAAATCAGCATGCAACCCCCCCCCCCCCCCCCTGACGTCAAGGACGTCTCCTTCATCACGGGGTATGGGTGTTATTGCTATAAAATGATGCCCTTTGGGCTCAAAAACACAAGGGCCACGTACCAATGAATGATGGACAGAGTCTTCCGAGGACAGAAGGAAAGAAACCTGGAGGTCTATGTTGACGATAACATGATAAAGAGCAGAGATCTCGAGTCCCACCTACAAGACTTCGAAGAGACCTTTGGGACTTTGCAAAAGTATAAGATGAAGCTCAACCCCCTGAAGTGTGTCTTCGGGGCTAGCCGAGGAAAGTTCTGTTGGGTATTTCTAGAACCATACATCAAATGTAGGCGCAGCGGAAATGAAGAGAAATAACCCAAAAAGACTTTGGATCGGCCATGAATGTTGAATCAAGAAGTTAAGAAAATGCTAGGTATGAAATTACCTTGACGGGATTGGATCAAATCCAATCTAGATGCTCCACGAAGAAGATTGCCTTCGTCGGCTTTGCAAGAGTTCTCACGTAGAATAATGTCTACGTCTCTACAGCAGTCCACACGAGCCGGGAGAAGAACGACTGCACCTTTGCACTTCCACGAACTGCTAGGTTCGCTCCAGGAAGAACACACACGACGACGATCGCCGGAGATGAGGTCAGCGGACGCGATTCAGGGCGGCGGAACTCTTCCGTCGGCTAGGGCGAGAGACGAAAAACTTTCCGTCGGCTCAACTTGTCGTCTGTGTTGAGAACCCTAAAAGAAGTCCTATTAATACCCAAAGGATAAACAGCTTCTAGAAGAATCTCTATCCGCAGACCACACAGCAGAATAGGGGCTTTTGTTACAATTCGTCGGAATTCCACGGAACATCATTCGTCGAGATTTCACGGGACATTCCGACGAATCCGACGAATCAGATCAGACGGCAACATTTGCCGAGAAAATGATCTCTGTAACAATTCGTCGAGTCTTCACGGGACAACCCGACGAATCCCGACGAATCCAGACAGACGACAACATTTTGCCGACTGAAGGGTCTCTGTAATAATTCGTCGAGATTCCACGGAACATCCCGACGAATCCCGACGAATCCTATCCGTGTAAACCCGACGAATTCAAACAGCAGCAACTGCTGGATTTCCCCATTCTATATATGGTGATTGGTAACATTTACCAACACAGTCAATCTACCAACTTCTCCACATGCTCTTATGTGCGACCCTGTAGGCTCATATCGCGTTGGCAGTGACATTACATGTTTGACCACTTCTAGATCACAATGGTAACTCCAACAGTCTCCCACTTGATCTTGAAAGTATCAAACAAAAACCTCACAAACAATGAGCGGCATCTAGCAATGCATCATTGCTCCCCAAGCAATAAGAGTTCATAACTCATAAGCCTTTATGACCAATGTTCCAGCGTTGTCTTTGTCCCTTTGTCCCTTACATCCGGAAAGAACTAGAGGCATGGACCGTGTCACCCTCATAATAGCTCAATCCAAGTTTCTTGATCTAGAACGGACTTCCAGAGAATGGTGAGCTCAATATCACATATTGACTCTACCAAGCATGGCCATGCATTTCTCAGTCCAATTCCATCAAGGGGCCCATGGATGCAACTCCTGTTATATAGGAGGACAAATCCCATATCTGCTCACACCCAAACACCCAAATGATTCGTAACGTACCCAACGACCACCCTTATCATCAACCTTCTTCAAGGAAGACTTTAGATGACATTAAGGCACGCTCTTCCTCACTCGGTGAATGTTGTGACTTCAGGTCAAAGGACCACAACACCATTGTCAAATGAGACCTACTTGTGACACTTTTAAGTAACAATCCACAAAGTAGTCTCAGGTTGGGTCTGTCCAGTACAACTTGTTCACTAACAAGTACCCACGTGATGACTTGATATCACAATATCATGACCTGTGAGAACCGGTCATCAGTCAACACACATGCTAGTCTTAATGTATCATCATCACCCTTAGCTTCTACGATGATACCTCGACCAGGGACCTTTTAAGAATGAAGCTTCGAAATCATAGGCTCTCACATTAAAGTCACGTACTTGATGTCCTATGGAAGCGACCATTCTAAGGGTATTTATCACGAATTTTATTCTATCATATAGAAACAGTATATCGTAATAAAAGAACTTGCCATTAATTGTAAAAGGAAATAATTGGTACACAATTCATCATATGAATAAATAATAAACAGCCAACAGAATATTTATTTTACATGCAACCCACAGGACTCCCACTAGAGTTGATCACTCAGGTATCGTATACCCATTGATCTAGTATGACCATCATGCTTTCTCTGCGCGAGAGGCTTTGTTAGTGGATCTGCAATATTCTCCTCAGTCGGCACTCTGCAAATGTTCACATCTCCTCGTTCGACAATCTCACGAATAAGATGGAACCGCCGAAGTATGTGCTTGGAGCGCTGATGGGATCTAGGTTCCTTAGATTGTGCAATTGCACCATTGTTATCACAGTAGAGAACTACGGGACCAACAATGCTAGGAACTACATCTAGCTCGCCGATGAATTTCCTAATCCATACAGCCTCCTTTGCTGTATTAGCCGCAGCGATATACTCGGCCTCAGTTGTAAAATCAGCAACTGTCTCTTGCTTGGAACTCTTCCAGCTCACAGCTCCTCCATTCAGGCAAAACACAAACCCTGACTGAGACTTCGAATCATCCCTATCAGTTTGGAAGCTAGCATCCGTGTAACCACTTACAACGAGCTCTTCCTCTCCACCATACACCAAGAATACATCCTTAGTCCTTCTCAAGTACTTCAGGATATTCTTTACGGCTATCCAGTGACATTCACTGGGATCAGACTGATACCTGCTAGTCATGCTCAAAGCAAAAGAGACATCGGGTCGAGTACATAACATTGCATACATGATTGACCCAATTGCCGAAGCATATGGAATCGACTTCATGCGGTCCTTATCTTCGCAAGATTTTGGACACTGGTCCTTAGAGAGATTCACACCATGAGACATGGGCAAAAATCCTTTCTTGGACTCAAGCATGTAGAACCGCTTCAACACCTTGTCAATGTACGTACTCTGGGTCAGACCCAGCAACTTCTTCTATCTATCTCTATAGATCTTAATACCGAGTATGTAAGTCGCTTCACCCAAGTCCTTCATGGAAAAGCAGTTCCCTAGGTTGTTCTTAATAACTTTCAGGGTAGGTATGTCATTCCCGATCAACAGTATGTCATCCACATACAATATCAGGAAGACAACAATGCTCCCACTGATTCGCTTGTAAACACACGGTTCATCTTCATTCTTGACAAAACCAAACTCTTTGATCTTCTCATCAAAACGAAGATTCCAACTTCTAGAGGCTTGTTTCAATCCATAGATGGACTTATTCAGCTTGCATATTTTAGTGGCTTTATTTGGGGATACAAAACCCTCGGGTTGTGTCATGTACACTTCCTCAAGGAGGTTTCCATTTAGGAAAGCCGTTTTGACATCCATCTGCCAGATCTCGTAGTCATAATACGCAGCAATAGCAAGCAATATCCTAATGGACTTTACCATGGCAATAGGGGAAAAGGTCTCATCATAGTCAACACCATGAATTTGCTTGAAACCCTTAGCCACCAGTCGCCCTTTGAATGTCTGTACATTCCCATCCATGTCGGTCTTCTTCTTGAAGACCCACTTGCACCCTATGGGTCGTACCCCTTCAGGTGGTTCCACCAAGTTCCAAACTTGGTTTGTATACATGGAGTCCATTTCGGATTTCATAGCCTCTAGCCATTTGTCGGAGTCCGGTCCATTCATAGCTTCTTGGTAGGTCGCTGGTTCATCATCATGATCCATAAGCAACACATTACCTATTTGAGACACGAGAAATCCATATCTCTCAGGCTCAAATCTTGGTCTACCAGATCTACGTAGGATTTGTGTCTCTTGAGTAGGTTCTCCAGCTACAACATCTTGTAGTCCTGGCTCAGATTCCAATTCTGGTTCATTCACTACTTGTGGTTCTTGAACTTCTTCAAGTTCTACCTTTTGCATCTTTCTTGACAAGAACTCTTTCTCCAAGAAGACACCCGTCCTTGCGACAAACACTTTGCCCTCAGACGGCAGGTAAAATTAATATCCTTTCGTTTCCTTAGGATATCCCACCAGATAACACTTATCTGATTTGGGTTCCAGCTTGTCAGGCATTTGACGTCGTACGTATGCCTCACAGCCCCAAATTTTAATGAACGACATACTAGGACGCTTCCCAGTCCATATCTCATATGGTGTCTTTAGAACCGTTTTCGTCGGAGCGCGATTCAGTGTCATTGCAGCAGTCTCTAAAGCAAAACCCCAAAAGGAAACAGGCAAGTCTGCATGACTCATCATCGACCGTACCATGTCTAACAGAGTATGATTTCTCCTCTCAGACACACCATTATGCTGCGGTGTCCTAGGTGGAGTGAGCTGTGATACAATACCACACTCTTTCAGATGATCACGGAACTCATGACTCAGGTATTCGCCACCTCGATCAGATCGGAGTGCTTTAACCTTTTTACCCAATTGGTTCTCCACTTCATTCTTAAACTCTTTGAACTTTTCAAAAGTTTCGGATTTGCACTTCATAAGATACACGTATCCGTATCTACTGAAATCATCAGTAAATGTAACGAAGTAGAAAAACTCACCTCTAGTCATAGAACTCATGGGTCCGCATACATCACTATGTACAACACCCAAGAGATCCTCAGCCCTCTCAGTATAACCAGTGAAAGGGGCTTTAGTCATCTTACCTAATAAACAAGACTCGCATCGCTCAATTGATTCATAATCAAATGAGTCCAATAGTCCATCTTTATGGAGCTTGGATATGCGCTTCTCGTTTATATGGCCCAAACGACAATGCCAGAGATATGTAGGATTTGAGTCATTTGTTCTTAGTCTTTTATTATTATCTACATTATAGATCGGATGGTCTAGGTTCAAAATATAAAGACCATTAAACAATTCAGCTACAGCATAACAAACATCATTCTTAAATATAGAACAACAATTGTTCTTAATTATAAATGAAAATCCAATCATGTCTAAGCATGAAATGGATATAATGTTTCTAGTTATGGCCGGAACATAATAACAATTATCAAGTTCTATTACAAGCCCACTGGGCAAAGAAAGACGGTAAACCCCTACGGCTATAGCAGCAACTCTTGCTCCATTGCCGACACGCAGGTCCACCTCTCCTTTACTCAGCAATCTCCTCCTTCCCAGTTCTTGCACATTTGTACAAATGTGAGAACCACATCCAGTATCCAATACCCAAGATGAAGGAGCAGAAAGGTTTATCTCTATAACGTAAATATTCGAAGTGGAAGTCATACCTCCCTTCATTTTCCGCAGACCGTCAATGTACGAAGGACAATTCCTCCTCCAATGACCAGCCTTGCCACAGTGGTGGCATTTCCCTTCCTTCACGGTGCTCTTCTTTTTCAGCGCAGAAGATTTGGGCTCAAGATGTGACTTAGGTCCCACCTTCGTCTTCTTGAAGCCCTTGGCCTTACCCTTGCCTTTATGTACCATCAATATGGGACTAGCAGGCTTGGCCTTCTTCATGTTTATCTCGGCAGTTCGCAACATGCCTAGGAGCTCGGGCAGTGTCTTGTCTATTTCATTCATGTTATAGTTCAAGACGAACTGCTCATAACTATCCGGCAACGATTGCAGGATAAGATCTGTGGCCAACTCTTGACCCAGAGGAAAACCCAGTCTTTCCAGGTTCTCTATATACCCAATCATCTTGAGTACGTGAGTACCAACTGAGTCTCGAGCTCCCATTTTGCACTGAAATAAGGCCTTCGTGACATCGAACCTCTCTTGACGAGCTTGCCCTTGAAACATTTTCTTTAGGTGCTCGTCAATCTCCTTGCACCCCATGTTCTCATGTTGCTTCTGAAGCTCAGAGTTCATGGTGGCAAGCATAAGGCACTCGACGTCTAAGGCGTCATCGGTATACTTCTTATAAGCATCCTTATCAACACGGGACGAGTTCCCGGTCGGCACCTCGGGGGCTTCTTCTTCCAAGACGTAGATCTTTCGCTCTTGCCTGAGAACAATTCTCAGGTTCCTATACCAGTCCATATAGTTCGTCCCACTAAGCTTGTCCTTCTCAAGGATAGCTCTTAGGGACAAGGTGGAATGTGAACCACTTGCCATGGAATTCTACAAGAATTCATGCAGAATTTAATCAGTACCAAAATTTCAAAATACAACTAATTTTAATTTGGACTTTAATTAAATACTCCCACTATTTTTATTCAAATTGATAACCCTCACTATCAATTCGGAGAGTCCATGCGAGCTACTCTCTTAGTGGACAAGATCCGTATTTCACCAACACCACGAGTCCGCTTTGGCGTTCCTCTCATAATGCGGTTATTTAGGTAGGCAACGCTTGCCAATTGCATCCTTATGCAATTCTTGTATGGCTGGTGAATAACTCCTTATTCGCATCCATCATATGGTGCATGCCAACCCTATGCCTCTAGGCACTCAACCTTTGAGGTCACCTAGTTAATTTAGACCCGATGTCGACAGTGGGATATCACAATTATCCGCTCGCACCCTTACCAAGATAGATTAATGCACCTTGCTTTGGCAAGCCCACACTTCATCGATCGAGGCAGGAAGAGTGTCATCCATCGGAAGGCATCCGAACACTTAATATTTGATGAAGGGATTTTAATTTTAATAATAGGTTAACACTTAACCATGATCAACACTTGATCAAAGTGCACAACCACAGAAAAACAAGCTTTCTAAAATCCACATGCATCCCTTATGTGCACAATATAAGACTATCAACCTTTGATAGACGAAAGGGCTAAATCTGGACATTTAGAACTCTTCCAAATCTTCAGATTTACATGCATTGGACAAAGGCAAAGACAACTCGACTTAAAGCAGTAGACAAGCTCGTCTCTCATCGTTGGATTCAAAATCCAAAACAGAACAAGGGTTCATTAACCACTTGAGGGACGGTTACTGCTAAGGAGACAATAATTTCTAACAATTAGAAATTACCACGAAATCCCAGACGTTCCTGGCGGGGTTCCAAGGGGCCGTGCCCCTGGCGGGGTCTTAGGGGCAGAGCCCCTAACGGGGTCCAAGGGGCAGCGCCCCTGGCGGTGGTGAAGAGAAATAACCCAAAAAGACTTTGGATCGGCCATGAATGTTGAATCAAGAAGTTAAGAAAATGCTAGGTATGAAATTACCTTGACGGGATTGGATCAAATCCAATCTAGATGCTCCACGAAGAAGATTGCCTTCGTCGGCTTTGCAAGAGTTCTCACGTAGAATAATGTCTACGTCTCTACAGCAGTCCACACGAGCCGGGAGAAGAACGACTGCACCTTTGCACTTCCACGAACTGCTAGGTTCGCTCCAGGAAGAACACACACGACGACGATCGCCGGAGATGAGGTCAGCGGACGCGATTCAGGGCGGCGGAACTCTTCCGTCGGCTAGGGCGAGAGACGAAAAACTTTCCGTCGGCTCAACTTGTCGTCTGTGTTGAGAACCCTAAAAGAAGTCCTATTTATACCCAAAGGATAAACAGCTTCTAGAAGAATCGCTATCCGCAGACCACACAGCAGAATAGGGGCTTCTGTTACAATTCGTCGGAATTCCACGGAACATCATTCGTCGAGATTTCACGGGACAATCCGACGAATCCGACGAATCAGATCAGACGGCAACATTTGCCGAGAAAATGATCTCTGTAACAATTCGTCGAGTCTTCACGGGACAACCCGACGAATCCCGATGAATCCAGACAGACGACAACATTTTGCCGACTGAAGGGTCTCTGTAATAATTCGTCGAGATTCCACAGAACATCCCGACGAATCCCGACGAATCCTATCCATGTAAACCCGACGAATTCAAACAGCAGCAACTGCTGGATTTCCCCATTCTATATATGGTGATTGGTAACATTTACCAACATAGTCAATCTACCAACTTCTCCACATGCTCTTATGTGCGACCCTGTAGGCTCATATCGCGTTGGCAGTGACATTACATGTTTGACCACTTCTAGATCACAATGGTAACTCCAACAGGTTCCTAGGTCACTTGCTCACCCCAGCAGAGGTGGAGCATAATCCAGACAAAGTTAAGGCAATCCTAGAGTTTGGGTCACAAAGAAATTCGAAGGAGGTTCAGAGCCTCACGGGAAAATTGGTCGGGCTCAGTAGGTTCCTCTCTAAGGAAGGTGAGAAATGTGCACCCTTCTTCAAAGTGTTAAGGGGAAATAAAAATTTTGAATCGACCTCAGGGTGTGAGGAAGCCTTCCAAGCTTTGAAGGAGCAACTCACTCAGACTCCTCTACTCCAAGGGCCAAGGCAGGGAGAGGATCTATCCCTATACTTGGGGGTAGGATCCGAGGCAGTAAGTTCGGTGTTGGTCTGGGAAGAAGGGAGAAGGCAGCTTCTGATCTACTACGTCAGCCGAGTGCTGAGGAAGGCAGAGCTTTGATATCCCATCTTAGAGAAATTGGCCTTCTCCCTGGTGGTGTCAGCCCAGAAGCTCTGGCCTTATTTCCAAGCGCATTCGATCAAGGTTGTGACCGACCATCCACTTCGCAAAGTCATGGAGGGGGTGAAGCACTCAGGGAGATTGGCCAAGTGGTCCGTGGAGCTGAGTGAGTTTGACATCGCGTTTGTGTTGAGGTTGTCAATCAAGGCACAAGCGGTGGCAGACTTTCTGGCCGACTATGCAACCCAAGTGGAAGAGCATGAGTCACCCCCCCCCCCCCCGGTGGCAAGCCATAATCATTCACTTTCCCATCACCAACAATCAGGTCGAGTACGAGGCAATGATAGCGGACATGCGGCTGGCCCGAGAGCTGGGAGTGCAAGACGTGGAGGTCTCAACGGACTACATGGTGGTTGTTGGATCGATAGGCGCCCTTAGAGGGGGGTGAATAAGGGTTTTCAAAAACTTAAGATATATTTTGAAAAGCTATGTAATAATGCAAGATTAAAGACAATAAGAAGTCAAGTAAAATAATTGAAATAAAGTAGAGACATGCTTTATTAATATCAAATAAGGTTTTACAAAAGTTGACTTCTATGACGCTAGAAATCGGTGGCGATGAATAGTAAACTCTTTTTGTTTTCTATCCCGACTCGCATCCCCACGAACCGGTGGCCCTAGCCTATCCTCCCCGGATTCAGCCTCAAGCCGCTCTAGCCAACCCTTCCCCGGATGTGGCCTCGAACACCCCCTAGACCTAGCCTAGATCTAGTCGCCAACACGAGGCGAGTCTCCCCCTAAGTCCTACCCAGACCTAGTCGCCAACACGAGGCGATTTCACTAACCGTTTACAAGAAGAATATGAAATGAAAATAAATAAAAACTCCCTCTTGATGAACTTCTGAAGTTGGAGACGAAGATCCGCTGTAGAATAAGCGTTGTAGAAGCGGACTTCGTTTGGATCCGGCGTGATGAGATTCTCCTTCAGTAGTTTGCAGAACTTTGGCAGGACATCAACTTTCGGCCAAGATAGCCTCTGGAATTCTAGCACTCTATCTCTCTCTGATGTCTCTCTGATATGTCAAAAACGAGAGAAGAGGCGTCCTTTTTATAGCCACAGCGCTAGCGCCTGCGCTAGAGGTACCGCCGGCGCTATACCATATTAGGACAGATTCTGCGCGGCAGAATCTTCAATCCGAGGAAACAATTCTCCCTTGCCTACTGTGCTCCTCGCTACCGCCTGCGCTATCGGATACCGCCTGGCTCTATCTCCTTCTATAAGTTCTCCCGGCAATTGCGCTTTGAGCCAATATTTTATCGAACAGGAATTCGTCGAACGCCGCTAAGAGTTCGTCGAGCGAGGTTTCGTCGAACGCCGTGGTGAGAGTTTTGTCGAGCGCTGCTAACAGTTCATCGAACGGCAGCTAGCGCCTGCGCTAGTACTACCGCCAGTGCTAGTAGATGTTTTGGATTTGTTGGCTCAACTTTGGGGGCAACCTTCTTATGTAATCCTTGAGTCATGTGGACTTCGTTATCCTGCACACTTAAACACACAAGATCAAATACACATAGGATTTGTTATTCTCAAACCTAGGAGATGCAGAAGATCATATTCCAACAAACTCCCCCTTTTGATAATAACAAATCCATTAATGATACATCAGAGCATGAAGAAACATACTTGTGTGTGTGTAAGAGTGATGACTTAGGATAATTTTAGCATTTAGCATTTAGAATTGCTCCCCCTAAATACATGCTCCCCCTAAGTGAATGCTCTCCTAATATGTAAGCTATCATCTTAATTTAGCATGTTAGTTTGATATTTTGAATGCTGATTATATTTATCATGTTAGTTCTCCCCCCTTTGTTATTAGCAAAAGCGGGTAAGGAGACACAACTTAAAAATTGATAATAAGATAAAAGCATGATCGAGCTTGTAGAGAAGGAAATGATAAGGAGTTTTAGAATACTTGTCATTTAAATAGATCAGAGTTTAAGTATTACGACATTTTCATAGAACAGAGTTTGTAGCATAACTAAATACAAGGTAAATGTAAAGGTGTGGAAGACTTAGAAAAAATATAAGCAAACATCTTTTGTACGACATGATAATTCAAAAAAAATTTAAAGGAGTGTAATTTTATAAAGAAGATGTTTTGTAAACATTTTAAAATCAATAAGAAATTAACCAAGCATGAAATAATGTTATCAGAATGATAGTACTACAATGTTATGTTAATTCATAATTTCAAAACATACTAAAAATTGTAGAAAGCATGCTAGGTTATCTAGTGCATTTCATAAATAAATAATAGTATAGAATTAGCATTAGGATCCAATACTCATGAGAAGAAGTGTTATGGAAGATAATGATGTGCACAAAAGTGTATTTTTGAGTAGAGTAAACACATGTTTTAATCAAAAATACAAGTAATATGTAAAGTAAGAGCACAATAAAAACACAAATAATTTTACTTCCACAAACTTCAATGCACAAAAAATATACAACAACCAAGGTGCTTTGCACACACAATGCTCATTAAGACTTATCAGGGTGAAAAGTAGTGCTTGGGGGATCACATAATTTTATTCTTCAAGATTGATTTTTATTGTGATCCGGTGTACTTAAGAATAAGTGGTTTTTATTTTGAAAGAAGGTTATGGTTTGCACAAGATACTTTACTATTCTTTCCAAGTTGCTCAACCTCACAACGCTTATTAAGACTTATCGGGAGGTTCAAGTAGTGCTTGGTGGAGTTATCTTTGTCACTTTATTTTATGATTTTTGTTTTGTACAAAGTTCTCCGAATACACTTGTTTTGCAAACCAATATAATTTATGAGAAAGATAACCACTTTTCTTAACTTTTTAAAAGTGCAAATAAAGGAGTTTAGGTAAGATACTTGAGCAATCTTAATTCATTGTACTAATACAAAACATTCACAAGCACTCTTAGATTAAACACATATGTAGACAATGCCAAAATAAGTGAGTGAATAAAGCTCATTATCAAACATAAAACATTTACTCATACTTAGAGGCATGCTAAGCTTAGTTCTACACAACTTTTAAAAGATACTTGATACACATATTAATAGATATATCAAAGCATGAAGAAAACAATGTTCAAAGAGTTTGAAAAGATAAATTTCGACATTATAGAAGTTCTAAATGATAGATCAAATCATGTTTGATTTTCATAGGAAAATCCATACAGTTTTTTTTTGTTTTAATGTTTTATATTTTTGTATTGGATTTTTGCAAAAAATAAACTTTAAACAAATGGCAAAAACAAAAAAAAAACAGACATAATTTTTTTTTGTAATTTGGCTTTTGTAATTTTGTATTTGATTTTTGCATAAGAAAGAGAATGTAAACAAAAAGGCAAAACATATTTTTGGAATTTGTCTTTTGTATTTTTGTATTTGATTTTTCAAAAATAAAATAGAATCAGAAGTGCAAACATAAATAGTACATATAGATTAATACATTTTTTAGGAATTTTTCAAAATTTTAAAATTACAAAAAAACACATAAGTACGCTAGCGCGGGAAACAGTACACGATTTTTTATGATTTTGAAATTTTTGATTGCTGATCTTGATTAAGTGTCCCAATAGTAGTTTCATGCTGAAATCTCAGATTTTTAGGAGATGTTTTCGATGGTTAAAACTTGCAAAAATAGTGTTTTGTGAATGTGCTTTAACACGAAAGATCTAGGACACCTAACTCAAGTCGTAATAATCGAAATCTTGCATCGGGAAGAGGTTTAGTAAATATGTCAGCGAGTTGAGAGTCCGTGCCAATGAAACTTACTTTTACATGCTCTTTCTTAATGTGATCCCTAATGAAATGATGATGAACATCGATGTGTTTGGATCTAGAATGGTGTACAGGATTATATGTGAGGTCTATTGCACTTTTGTTGTCACATTTAAGATCAATGTTTTTAAGATGAAATCCAAAATCCTCTAGTGTTTGACTCATCCATAATGCTTGTGCACAACAACTACCAAGTGCGATATATTCGGCCTCCGTGGTGGAGAGTGCAACCGAAGATTGTTTCCGACTAGACCAAGCTACTAAAGAGGGTCCTAGAAAGTGACAAGTACCGCTAGTGCTTTTTCGATCTAGTGAACACCCGGCGTAGTCCGAATCGGAATAGTCGTGGAGTGTTAATGAATCATTGTGTGGGTACCATAATCCTAATTTAGATGACCCTAATAGATAACGAAAAATACATTTTACCGCTTTTAAATGAGATTCTTTTGGATTGGCTTGAAAGCGAGCACATAAACATACAGCAAATATTATATCTGGTCTAGATGCACTTAAGTAAAGAAGAGATCCTATCATTCCTCTATATAGCATTTGATCAATTGAAATTCCGGATTCATCTTTTCCTAGTTTTAAAGAAGCACTCATAGGAGTAGAGGCTTGTTTGAGATTTTCAAATCCAAATCGTTTAAGCATATCATGAACATATTTTGTTTGAAAAATAAAGATACCATCAGTTCGTTGTGAGATTTGGAAACCAAGAAAATATGATAGTTCTCTTACAAGACTCATTTCAAATTCATTTTTCATTACTATGACTACTTCATTACACAACTCTTCATTAGTGGCTCCAAAAATGATATCATCAACATATATTTGTAAAATAATTAGATCGTTATTATTATGCTTAATGAAGAGTGTATTGTCGGCACTTCCCATAACATAACCGTGCTTTAACAAAAATGATCTAAGCCGGTCATACCATGCACGGGGCGCTTGTTTCAAACCATAAAGCGCCTTTTCTAATTTGTAAACATTATTAGGGAATTTTTCATTTATGAAACAGGGGGGTTGTTCTACATAAACTTCTTCTTTTATAAACCCGTTTAAAAATGCACTTTTAACATCCATTTGAAATAATTTTATTCTTTGAAAACTCGCAAATGCCAAAAATATTCTTATAGATTCTAAGCGAGCAACGGGTGCAAAAGTTTCTTCAAAATCTACCCCCTCGATTTGAGAATAACCTTGAGCAACTAAGCGTGCTTTATTTCTTATAATCCTAGATTCACCATCTAATTTATTCTTAAAGATCCATTTTACGCCGATAATTGGATGATTTGATGGTCTATCTACTAGATTCAAAACCTTATTTCTTTCAAATTGACCTAACTCTTCATTCATAGCTAAAAACCAAAATTTGTCATTTAAAGCGGTGGAAATGTTTTTAGGTTCTATTTCAGAAACAAAGCAAATATTTGAAAACGTTTCATGAAGAGAGGATCGAGTTTTTACCCCAGTAGAAGGTTCCCTAATGACTAGCTCTTTTGGATGATTTTTTGAGAAGTTCAAAACGCTTGGAGGTACATATTCATCTTTCTTGGACTTTTCCTCCTCTTCTTTGGACGGTTCCTCTTCGTCGTGCTCCAAAGATGGCAAAGGTTCATCATTTGTACCTGTAGAAAGCTTCTCTGCACATGGAATAAACTCATCAAATTTAACATTAATAGACTCTTCAACCTTACTTGATCTTTTGTTAAATATTCTATAGGCTTTACTGGTTGAAGAATATCCAAGAAATATTCCTTCATCACACTTCTCATCAAATTTTCCTAAAGAATCTTTTGTATTAAGATTAAAACATTTACATCCAAATACTTTAAAATATGATACTTTAGGTTTCTTTTGATAGTATAGTTCATACGGTGTGAGATTAAGTGATGGGCGAAGCATGACTCTATTCATTACATAGCATGATGTGCTTACGGCTTCGGCCCAAAAAGACTTAGGTAATTTATATTCAGATAACATGGTGCGTGCTAGTTCTTGGATTGTCCTATTTTTTCGTTCTACAACACCGTTTTGTTGAGGTGTGCGTGGAGCGGAGAACTCATGCTTAATACCTAACATTTCACAAAAAGATTTAAAATTTTCATTTTCAAATTCACCTCCATAATCTGAGCGAATGCATTTTATTTTTAAATCTAGTTCATTTTGAATACGAGTACATAATTTTGAGAATTCGCAAAACACATCAAATTTGGAAGAGAGAAATAAAATCCAGCAATATCTTGAGAAATCATCTATTAGAACGAAAGTATATATTTTACCACCAAGACTTGCGGTGTTAACGGGACCAAAGAGATCCATATGAATTAATTGTAATGGTTTTGAAGTAGAAATTTCATTTTTGCTTTTAAAAGATGATTTTGTAAATTTTCCTTTTTGGCATGGAGAACATAGTGAAGATAAATTTCCATTCAACTTTGGCAATCCTCTAATCAATTCCCTTTTTGCTAGTTTTAAAATGAGCTTTGTGCTAGCGTGACCTAAACGTCTATGCCATAGTTCTAATTCATCATTTTTGGTTATAAAGCATTTCATAGATGATTTGGAAAGATAATGAAACGAAACTATGTAAACATTGTGAATTCCAGGTGCAGTTAGTAACACATCTTTTGTTTTAGGATTAACTATTTTGCAAAGATTAGTGGATGATTCAAATAATACGTCTAATCCTTTATCACACAATTGACTTATAGATATTAAGTTATGTTTTAATCCTTTTACATAAAGAACATTTGAGATAAGAAAAGATTCGTTACCCACTGTACCAACTCCCATGATCCTTCCTTTACCGTTATCACCAAATGTTATGATCCCTCCTTTCTTCTTTTCTAGGCTAAGGAATTTTGCTTTGTTGCCCGTCATGTGCTTCGAGCAGCCTGAGTCCAAGTACCACACGTCCTCTATTTCCTTAGCCTTCCTGCAAATCTAGAGAGAAGATGAGAGTAAAGATCCAGATACCCAAGAGGTACCACCCATAGAATAAGTGGATTTCTTAGGTACCCAGATTTGTTTTAACAATCGTTGTTTTATATTCCTGCAAGAGATAGTCGTGTGTCCAAACTTAAGGCAATTAGCACACGAGATAAAGGGTGTTGAGACCCTTTTCTGAGTTTCTACGTTGCTCTTGCAGTATGATGTTTGAACATTAGAGAAATCATAAGGTTTTTTAACAGTTGAGCTACCGCCGACGTTAGTGGCTAGCGCTGGGCGGTAGGGTTCACTTTTATATCCGACCCCAAATTTTCCAGAACCATAACATTGGTTTCCCAACATCATATCCAGGGATTTTTGACCAATCCCGAATTTTTTTATGGCTATATTGAGGTCATGATTTTGTTTTTTAAGAAAAGTATTTTCTTGAACAATCATAACACATTTATTTTCAAATCCCTTTTTATTATTTTCAATTTGTAAAAGAGTGGTTTTTAGTTTTCTCTCTAAGTCCCCCTTTTCTTTTGTAATAGTTTTGTTTTGTGCGAGGGCCTTAGAAAGAGAAACTTCAAGTTCTTTTGTCTTAAATAAAGAGTGCTCACACTCTTGACATGAAACCTTTCTCTTCTCAAGGGAAATCAATTTTTTGTGAGCTTATGATTTTCTTTGATAATAGATTCATTTTCACGATTTAATATAATATTATCTTTTATACTTTGATCATAGGATTTGTAAGTTAAAACAAATTCATCATAGAGTTCTTCGAAAGTAGGAGGAATTACCTTAGTGTCGCTAAGAACACTGGTGTCATCATCGTTGCTTTTTGCGACTAAGCATAAGTTTGCTTCCTCCTCGCTACTTGACTCAGAATCGTTTGACCCTTCAGAGGAAGAATCATCCCAAGTTGCGGCTTTTAGTAGTTTCTTCTTCTCTTTTGCTTTGTGTTGTTCTTTTTTCTCCTTTTGATACTTTGGGCACTGGCTCCGAATGTGCCCGGTCTTTCTGCAGTGGTAGCACTCTGGTGGAGGTCTTTCTTCTTCATCTTCGCTTCCTTTTTCTTTCCTTGATGAAGAGGAAGATCCCTTTCGTCGAGTATCCTTTTGGAAGTATTTGCGGAATGTGTTCCTTCTTTCCGGATTCCTGATGAACTTCCTGAAGTTCTTCACCAGGAATCCTTCTTCATCTTCATCATCATCTTTGATGCTCTCCTTCTTTGACTTTAGTGCTAGCACCTTTTTCTTTGGCTATTTGTTGTATTCATCGTGTTGAATCTGGAGTTCTACCTCATGGGTTTGGAGATTCCCAATAAGGTTCTCGATCTGGAGCGTTCTTAAGTTGTGCGACTCTGAGATGGCTGTCACCTTTGGATTGAACCTTGGAGGTAAGGAACGCAGAATTTTCCTCACCAAGTCCCTGTCTGAGTAGGTCTTTCCAAGTGTGTTTGAAGCGTTGACGATCTTGGTGAAGCAGGTGTACATCGAGTTAATTTCCTCTTCGGTATCCATCCTGAATTTTTCATATTCAGATTCCAGTTAGAATAGCTTTGCATCTTTCACATGCGATGTACCTTCATGAGTTACTTCCAATTGATTCCAAATATCATAAGCAGTTGTGCACGCAAAATTTCTATTAAACTCAGTCCTATTTAAAGCGCAATATAAAGCGTTCATTGCTTTTGCATTATTTTTACACCTTAGTTTATCATTGTCATACCATTTATCTTTAGGTTTTGGTAATGTTGCCTCTCCCACTACAGTTGTAGGAGGAGAGTACCGAACTTCTACCATGTTCCATACTTCTACATCCATGGTCATAAGAAAACACATCATTCGATTTTTCCAGTAGTTAAAATCTGACCCAGTAAAGAGAGGTGGTCGACTAATCCCTTGACCCTCCAGAAAAGTGAGATCATGAGACGCCATTATTCCCAGTTGTTAAGCCGATTGGAATAAAACCCCTCTGATAACACTTGTTGGATCGATAAGCGCCCTTAGAGGGGGGGGGGGGGGGGTGAATAAGGGTTTTCAAAAACTTAAGATATATTTTGAAAAGCTTTGTAATAAAGCAAGATTAAAGACAATAAGAAGTCAAGTAAAACAATTGAAATAAAGTATAGACATGCTTTATTAATATCAAATAAGGTTTAACAAAAGTTGACTTCTATGACGCTAGAAATCGGTGGCGATGAATAGTAAACTCTTTTTGTTTTCTATCCCGACTTACATCCCCACGAACCGGTGGCCCTAGCCTATCTTCCCCAGATTCGGCCTCAAGCCTCTCTAGCCAACCATTCCCCGGATGTGGCCTCGAGCACCCCCTAGACCTAGCCTAGATCTAATCGCCAACACGAGGCGAGTTTCCCCCTAAGTCCTACCCAGACCTAGTCGCCAACACGAGGCGATTTCACTATCCGTTTACAAGAAGAATATGAAATGAAAATAAATAAAAACTCCCTCTTGATGAACTTCTGATGTTGGAGATGACGATCCGCTGTAGAATAAGCATTGTAGAAGCAGACTTCGTTTGGATCCGGCGTGATGAGATTCTCCTTCAGAAGTTTGCAGAACTTTGGTAGGACATCAACTTTCGGCCAAGATAGCCTCTGGAATTCTAGCACTCTATCTCTCTCTGATATGTCTAAAATGAGAGAAGAGACATCCTTTTTATAACCTCAGCGCTAGAGCCTACGCTAGAGGTACCGCCGGCGCTATCCCATATTAGGACACATTCTGCGCGGCAGAATCTTCAATCTAAGGAAACAATTCTCCAATGCCTACTGTGCTCCTCTCTACCGCCTGCGCTATCGGATACCGCCTGGCGCTATCTCCTTCTATAAGTTCTCCCGGCAATTGCGCTTCGCGCCAATATTTCGTCGAATAGGAATTCGTCGAACGCCACTAAGAGTTCGTCGAGCGAGGTTTCGTCGAACGTCGTGGTGAGAGTTTCGTCGAGCGCTGCTAACAGTTCGTCGAACGGCAGCTAGCTCCTGCGCTAGTACTACCGCCAGCGCTAGTAGATGTTTTGGATTTGTTGGCTAAACTTTGGGGGCAACCTTCTTATGTAATCCTTGAGTCATGTGGACTTTGTTATCCTGCACACTTAAACACACAAGATCAAATACACATAGGATTTGTTATTCTCAAACCTAGGAGATACGGAAGACCATGTTCCAACAGTGGTAGCGTGCCAAATCAAGGGGGAATTCGAAGTCATGGAGCCGACCCTCCAGCGCTATCTAGAGAAGGTCAAGGGGGTCATCGGGCAGTTTCGCACCTTCTCCATCAAACATGTGCCGAGGGAGGAGAATACCCAAGCGGACCTTCTAGCCAAGTTCGGTCCCCATGCAGGGGGGGACGGTGTCAGAACTCTTTCGACCTTCCATCGAAGAAGGGGAGCTGATGGAGCTAGATCAGCGAGCATCGTGGATGGACCCCTTCATCGCATTCTTAAACTCGGGGAAGTTCCCTGAAGGGGATGTGGATAAGCGGCGCTTCAGGTATAAATCGGCATATTAATCCATGCATGCAGGTGGACTATACAGGAAAACAATCGCTGGGCTCCTGTCCCGTTGTGTATCAGAAGAGGAGGTCCCGATGGTCCTGGAGGAAATTAACTCTGGGGAGTGCGGCAGCCACTCCGGGAGTCAAACCTTAGAGGGGAGAGTGTTGAGGCAAGGCTACTTTTGGCCCACCCTCAACAAGGATGCAGTGAGTTCGCAAGGAAGTGTTCAAAGTGTCAACTGTTCGCTCCTCTCCAGCTCTTGCCATCCCAAAGACTCCAAACCATCATAGCTATATGGGGTTTGGACCTAGTAGGCCCTTTCCCGCAAGCGAGTGGCCAAAGGAAGTTTCTATTAGTGATGGTTGATTACTTCTCCAAGTGGATAGAGGTGAAGGCGCTGGCCAAGGTAACGTCTCAAGTAGTTAGAAATTTCATATGGGGAGAAATCATATGCAGGCATGGGATCCCACTAGCCATTATTACAGACAACGGCCCGCAGTTCACAAGCGATGAGTTCGTCAGTTTCTGCACCCAGCTTGGCATACAACTTCGATTTGCGTCGGTACACCACCCAAGGAGCAACGGGCAAGTGGAGGCGGCAAACAAAATTATCATAAACTTGCTGAAGAAGAAGGTCAAAAACCTCAGGGGGAACTGGGTAGAGCAGTTACCCTCGGTCCTCTGGGCTCTGAGGACCACCCCGAACACAGCTACAGGACAGACCCCACTCATGCTCTCCCATGGGTCAGAGGTTGTCCTCCCAGTCGAGTTCGAAGTGAAAACCCCCAGGGTGGTCGCTGCAGGTGAAGGTGACGATGAATGGCTGATAGAGAATGGGGAAGAACAAAGGCTGTCTCTGGACCTTGTAGAAGAGCTCTGAGACTTAGCCACCGTCCGGCAAGAAGAAGTCAAAAGGCGGATGGCCCGGTATTTCGACAAACACATCCAAATAAAGAAATTCGAGAAGGGAGACTTGGTATTGAAGAAGGTCGACGCGGCCAGAAGGGGAGCCGCGGTAGGAAAGCTCGAGCCCAACTGGGATGGGCCATATATTGTAAGGGAGGTAATCAAGTCGGGAGGGTACCACCTCCAGGATGTGGAAGGGGTATCCCTCGGTTGAGCCCGGAGTGGGGATGACTTGAAGCATTTTTACCCTTAGACATTTCTTCATAATTACCTTGTTACATATCTGGCTCATTGAATGTTGTTTTCAATATTTCTTTTAAGCATGAGGTGACAAAGGTTGGTGATGGATTGCCCCGAATGATTCCACTATCGGGCTCTCGCTAGCCGGTGGGTCAGGTCGATCTCACGGAGAGACTGGTAAGGTAACAAAGTTTGGTGCTAGATTACCCCGGATGATTCCGCTGTCGGGCTCTCGCTAGCTGGTGGGTCAGGTTGATCTCACGGAGAGGCTGACAAGGTAACAAAGGTTGATGTTGGATTGCCCCAGATGATTCTGCTGCCAGGCGCTCGCTAGCCGGTGGGTCAGGTTTATCTCACGGAGAGGCTGGCAAGGTAACAAAGGTTGGTGCTGTATTGCCTCGGATGATTCCGCTGTCGGGCTCTCGCTAGCCGGTGGGTCAGGTTGATCTCACAGAGAGGCTGGCAAGGTAACAAAGGTTGGTGCTGGATTACCCCGGATGATTCCGCTGTCGGGCTCTCACTAGCCGGTGGGTCAGGTTGATCTCACAGAGAGGCTGGCAAGGTAACACAGGTTAGTGCTGGATTGCCTCGGATTATTCCGCTACTGGGCTCTCGCTAGCCGGTGGGTCAGGTTGATCTCACGGAGAGGCTGGCAAGGTAACAAAGGTTGGTACTTGATTGCCCAGGATGATTCCGCTGCTGGGCTCTCGCTAGCTGGTGGGTAAGGTTGATCTCATGGAGAGGCTGGCAAGGTAACAAAGGTTGGTGCTTGATTTCCCCGGATGATTCCGGTGCCGGAATATCGCTAGCTGGTGGGTCAGGTTGATCTCACGGAGAGGCTGGCAAGGTAAAAAAAGGTTGGTGCTGGAATGCCCCGGATGATTCCGCTGTCAGGCTCTCGCTAGCCGGTGGGTTAGGTTGATCTCATGGAGAGGCTTGCAAGGTAACAAAATATGGTGCTGGATTGCCCCAGATGATTCTGCTGCCGGGCTCTCGCTAGCCGGTGGGCCAGGTTGATCTCACGGAGAGGCTGGCAAGGTAACAAAGGTTGGTGCTGGATTGCGCCAGATGATTCCGCTGTCGGGCACTCGCTAGCCGGTGGGTCAGGTTGATCTCATGGAGAGGCTGGCAAGGTAACAAAGGTTGGTGCTAGATTGCACCAGATGATTCCGATGCTGGGCTCTCGCTAGCCGGCGGGTCAGGTTGATCTCACGGAGAGGCTGGCAATGTAACAAAAGTTGGTGCTGGATTGCCCCGTATTATTCCGCTTCCGGGCTCTCGCTAGCTGGCGGGTCAGGTTGATCTTACGGAGAGGCTGGCAAGGTAACAAAAGTTGGAGCTGGATTGCCCCGGATGATTCCGCTGTTGGGCTCTCGCTAGCCGGCGGGTCAGGTTGATCTCACGAAGAGGCTAGCAAGTAGGTTATTCCTAACAAGGGACTTGTTTCACAAAAATCTCAAGACCCAGGCGAGGCGAGCCCAGGGGCCCGCTCGTGTGAAGGAAAAAGCCGCGACGGATGAAAAGTGCCTAAGTTCAAGGGTAAAAATGGGGCGACTAAGCATGGTGTTCACAAAGCTCGCCGAGTCGGACCCTGGCTCGCGAATATACTTATAAATTTTGGTGGCATATATAAAAGCAGCAAACCAGGAAGGGGCCGTCGGCGCGGTGGTAAATAAGCAGCATTGGGAGCTTGCAAGAAGCGAGCGCGAGCGAGATAGGGTAATGTTGAGCCCGCTCGCAATGTTCCCTATAGGGCGAGGCAGAGGAGCGAAGAGGCTTCGGCTTCACCCCGGCGTGAAAGTTATGTGGGCCTATCTAACGAAGTCTCTAAGCAAAGAAAGATCACTAAAATAGGTAGCCTTATAACCATCGCCGAAGAAGATGGCGCGGGAGCGAGCATAATTGAACATAGAAATAAGCGAATTGCTAAGCGATTGAGACGCGATCGCGAGCGTAAATGAAGACATTAAGACGCGAGCGCGAAAAAAGCATAAGCATAAAAAGGTACAGCCGCGTGGGCATGAATCAAAGCGCGAGTGCGAGTAAGAGATAAAAAAATATACGACATGCAAAAGATACACAAAATATTTCTTTATCATTTCTCAAAAGTTTGTTACAGTTTGCGGCGAACTCGCCGGTCAAAACAAAGTCTTTACATTTTAAGAAATAGAAACATCAAGGCTGTTCGCCGGAGAGTTCCTTAGTCGCTCCTACGATCTTTCGCCTCTGAGTTCAATGCGAATAGATCAGGGACGACCTCTTCGACGGTGAGCTCCATCGCGTCAGGAACAAGCAGGTCCGCCCCTTTGAGGGTGTCGAAGACGAGTTCGGCAATGCCCATCGAGTTCTTGCGGACCGCCTCCTTTTCATCTTGCGACTGGCCTTGAGTCCCAGCTCGTGGAGGGGGCGGGGTGAGCACCGCCAGGGTTAGCTCGCAAACCTGTGCCTTGAGATAAGTGTTCTCCGTCTCAAGGTCAGTCTTCCTCGTGGTAAGCTGCTCGCGGATTCAGCATCCTATAGAAGAAAAGTCAGAAAAGCCAAAGAGTGGCGAGCAAGGAGGTTTTGTACGAATCGCTTACCAGGCCGCCTTGGAGGCTGGCCAGGAGGCCCTCATACAAGGCCTCCTTTACCTTAAGCTGCGTGACCTCATTCGTGGCCTTCTGAAGCTCGTTATTAAGCTCTTTGGTTTCCCTATCCGAGGTTAAGTATCGGCCACCCACCATATGGGTGAGCTCCATCGCCCGGAACTGTGCTCGCATAGCCTCATACACGAGTCCCCTGGATTTGAAGGCCATGAAGAGGGAGGCGTCCTCGCTGCCGTAGAGCCCAAAAGCGAGGGAGAACGCCTCACCCCCAACCGTATCACTCTCCACCAGGAGGGGAGAAGCAAAGAACAAACAATCTTGTTCTGATCCGGGTCTCACGCGAGCACCGGCTCGCCGACCGCGTCCGGGAGCTTTGCGCTGAGCCCAAAGTTCTTGTGGCTCGCTGGCATTGGCTTTTCGGCGGCACCTCCGGGCTCGCCACTCTTATCAGTGGGCTTCTGATTCGTGGATGGGGAGAGGGAGGTCTCTTACTCGGATAGATCCACGATATCCTTCCCCTTAGGTGCAGGGGGCGCGGGGGGGGGGGGGGGGGGGGGGGGGGGGCTTTCTTGGTCCTCTTTGCCAATCCCTGCAAGGTGAGCCGGCCCGATGGACTTTTCTTTCCCGACGATGAGCTCGGGGGGTCACAACACGCCTCGGTGGCCACGTTCGCAAGCGATCCAGTAGTATGGGATGAGGCAGTCGAGTACGGAGGGTTGAGCGGAAGATCGCGCTCTCCTGCAAAGGTGATATAAATGTTAGCAAACAAAATATAAAGGGAGTCGAAAAGTTTGCGAGCGCGAGTCAAACCTTCTCCCTGGAGGACTGGCATCAGCGAGTCCACTCTTTGCCGGAGGAAGGCAACCTCAACGTTCTTCCCACCCAGGTAGTGGTATAGCTTCATGTCGTAGCCCCCAGCGTGGTGGGGGCGGGGGGGGGGGGGGGGGGGGGGGGGGGGGGGGGTAGGTGGCCTCGTCCCACTGGAGGGGAGAGTGGGAGATGTTGCCGAATGGACCCTTCACTAGGACATACTTCTGCGTCCAATAGTGGGTCTTGTTTGCTGTTTCGCAGATGGTGACGTGCTGGCTCGCGAAGTGAGTCATCCCATCCTTATAGGTGCGGAAATAGAATACTTTGCGGAAGACGAGAAGAATAAACTCGATCTTCTCCGCCCGCAGATAGCTGGCGAACGCGACCACCACGGCAATCGCGTTCGGCGTTAGCTAGCTCAGCAGAACGCCAAAGTACTTGAGTACCTAGAAGAATCAGTAAGGGTTTGAGCTTTCTTTGCGAGGCGAGCTAGAAATAATGTGGCCAAGGAAAACTACCTGGCGCACTTCAGGCCAGAGTGGGAGTCGCAGCACATTCTCAAAATGAGCGATGGTGATGGCGAGCTCATCGGTGGAGGGATCGTTGATGGTGTCTCTGTCGGAAGGGCGGCGAGCCACGAACCCTGAGTGGATGTACTTGTCAACCGTGGCAAGATATTCCTCCTTTGTGAGGGTGGCGCAGAAGAAAGGGCCCTCGCGAAAGTCTCAAGCACACCTGGCTCTCCCCTCGGATTCTCCATATGCGACCATGGTGTTGTAGGACGGCGAGTTAGAGAAGTTGCGAGCACGAGCTGGGGTCTGCAAGAGAGATTGAAGAATAGAAGGGCGGAGGAAGAGCAGTAAATGCGGTAGTTAGGAAGTAAAAGGCGGAGACTATTTATAGAAATTGGAATGGCGGGAAGAAGTCGAAGCACCGGTGCCTGCGGATAGCGGATCCGCGCGGTATTTTTCAGCCTCCGGGAGCCTTATCCGCTCCAAGCGAGTTAGCGCCCTGATAAAACCCTCCAGCTAGCCATCGGCGAGCCAAAGGTTGCATAAAGAATAAATACGAGTCGCGAGAGCGAATCGCGAGAGCGAGGCGACCGAAGTATAATTCTTATTAGGAAATCAACAGCAGACGAACGAGGTTGCATGATAAAACGATAGGAAAAATAAAATTAAAGTGCGGACCCTAAAGCGAGTCAAAAGTATTATTATTACAAACCATCAAATTGTTTGTAACCCCCCCCCCCCCCAAAAAAAGGAGAGGGGGAGGGAAAGCAAACGACAAATTACGAAAAAGGCTTTTAGTAGCGAAGCCACTTCCAGCGACCGCGACCTCGCGCAACAGAGCGCGGAAGAATTCGCGGGTAGTTGTATTCACGAACTGATTTGACCTCGCATTGCATTAGTCGCATATAATCTTTGATTCGCGTGAGATGCACCCCTGGAGAGGTGGCCTCGCAGCGAGCGACCTGCACCACCTCGGCAAGAATGCGCATGTTCGCGTCGTCCATCGCGACAAACCTTTCCTCACATGCGACCCGGTCCATCCGATTTCTATCAAACAGGACTGGGCCACGTCATCAAGAGTTTGTTGAATACCATGGGTTGGATGTTTCTTCAAGAGCCTAGGTAGCCTCGCGAAGAGTAGGGATTGTGTACAACCCCCGATATTCGCTAGGAGATGAGTAGAGATTGAGAGATCAACAGGAGAGAGAAGTAATAAGGAGGGCGAGCTAGAGTCCATAGAAGGGCCCGCTCGCATGAGGCAGGCGAGCAAGCCCCTCGGCTGTCGCTTGCATGAGACAGGCAAGCCGGTTCCTCGGTGGACGCTCGCAGGGAGCGGGCGAGCTGGGCCCTCACCCTCACCTTGCAAGAAGACATGCGAATCAAGATTTATAGCTCGCGAGAGGAAGCCTCTGGTGCGGCTCGCCCAGCAAGGGCCCAAGGATGTTTTTACCAAAAAAACCCTGGTGGTCTGCAGTTAGCCCCTCCAAACAGCGGAGTTTGGCTGTTGGCAGACCATTTTGGGCTGCGTATAGTAAGAATGTAAGGCGGGATTCCGCTATTAGCAGACCACGAGCAAAAATCTATAAATAGACCTTGAAGGGCACCTTGGGAGAGATTCCAACCTCAGTACTCTGAGTTACTCTGAGTTTCCTTCTCCCTAGGTTATCTTGGCTTAGCTCCTTAGCTTTCCAAGGTGCCCAGTCTCAGCTTTGGCTTGGGAGGGGAAGCGCTCAAAGATCTTCTAGGTTTGTGGTGGGACCTCCTCGTTGTGACCAAGGGTATAAGTCTTGTTTTGAGTTTCCGATTTGTCCCATCCAAGGAGCAAGTAAGTGTTATCTACCCCTCAACTTGTTGAGGGACCGAGCTTCACATGATACCAAGAAATTGGTTTCAACATCAGTATACATTGCCGAAGAGTATCCTGGGAGTTTTGCTAGCTACAAAAAGGGGGAACTAAAGGTCTATGTGGATAGAGTCGTAGTGTGTGAGTTGCACTTGTATGAACATAGCATTAAATTACATACTTTGCATGACATAGCATAACATTGCATTTCAACCCTTACCCCTATCGTATAAATTGGTTATGGGACTTTTTATACGATAGGCCCTGCTAAACGACCCCTTGGTCTATATGTTTGTGTGAGCATTCCTATAAATTAAGGTTACATTTCTTTACTATTGCTTTACTTATTACAACTACTTACTTGCTACAGTTTTACTTACTACTGATTTACTCATTGTACTATATATTGCTTACCAATAAACCGTTCCGTAGTGTAACACCCTGCCAGTACGAATAGTATAACAGTAGGTCCGGCCGGGACCCCACGCCATACACACCAAACTTGCTAGGAGTTACAAGGTGATAAACAGAAAGAACTACAAAAGAGTATACTAAACACTAGCGGAAGCATAATGATTTAACATTTCATTTAGAACTGTCCACTATCATAGGAATGAAACCATAAAATAGAGTTACGGCCTTAAGGCCTTACTCACCAATGTACAAAACTCAGAACATACTTCGGCACGCAGGCTGCCAATACATGAGAAAGCAGAAAAGGGAGGCTGGCCTTCAAGGGCCAACTCAGCAAAAGGGCCACCGCCCGCTATTTCCCACTAGGCTCACCTGCACCTGCATAAGAACATTCCACCCAGCGGTGGCAAACAAAGTAACGGTCAGCACAGCTGACCAAATTATAACGACCCCACCCCTTTCCCGGGGTGGCGGAGCTTCTACCATGCAAGCAAGTCATACTAGCACAAGTACTAATATAAAGAAAGTGTAACTACACAAGTTGAGGTTTCAAGCACAATCAATCTTCTAGGTTGAGCATCAAAAAGGAGGGAACCTAGGTATGCACATGATGTTGGTTGGGTTCACCCGAAGGTTCCCCACAACCGCCTAAGCAACCGCATGAGGCTAACAACATCAATTCCACAAAACACTCCACCGTAAGGGCCATCGCCTTAGGTGGGAAAAAGAGCTTTTGGTCGGTCTAGGTAAATCACCTTCCACGACCTCTCTCATGATCACACGGCTTCCATGAGGTAGAGACCTCTTACCGATCTGCATGGAAACGGGTTCGGTTTAGCTTTGCCCGTGCTCTAATCGTCGCGATCTAACGCACGACGCGGGTACGGCTTCACCTCGGCCCGTAAGGGTTTAGCACTTTCAAGTGCTACACAATTTATAAGCTACGCACCTAACCCCTTCGCAAGGATCTAGGCTTCACAAATACTCAACAAGGGAGGTACAATACGCTCCGCATCAATTTCGTGGTGAAGGTTTGCCTTCATCCAATCTCAAAGCATGGCGCTTTCGTTAGGATCTTCACAAGACGCCTACACTTAATTCCCGCAATACTAAGATGATCTCACGGAGTCATTCTCCGGCACGCATTCTAGGCCTAACCTAAATGCAACGTCGCAAATCAAGCATCACCGATTCGGGCTCACGACCACGAATAGGCTTCACACACAATGCCTAAATCCGCACGACTACCGGATTTTCTACATGCAATATGCCGGGGACGGACACAATCTACCCGGAGTTCCGAAGAACTTGAGGAAATCCTACACTTCACCCATTTGGTGAAAGGGATTCCTCATGCAAGCATAGAGAAATGAAGGAGAGGACAAATGACAAGTCCAAATATCGGGAGGAAGAATCGTTACCCTAGGAGCGTTCTTCTTCGCCATAGATCCGAGATTCTAGACGGAGGGAAACAACCGCACCGGGCTGCACTCTCCAGATCTGGAAACGGTTCGCGAAATGGAGCTCCGTCAATGGCGGGATCTCCTCTTCTTCTTCCTTGCCTCCTTCTTCTTTCTCAAGCCTGGGAGAGAGAAGAGCCTTGATATTATGAGGATAGAACCCCTCTCAAAAGCCCTAATACCCTCCAGCCATTCATCACAGCCGTTGGATCAAATTCCAATAATTTTGAACGGCCGGATCATCTTCTTCGTTCATTTTCGCTGAGCAGAATAAACAGTGCGCACGTTCACAGGCGCACGGTCACTGGTCGTGCGCGTATAGCTTTTCAGCCGACCATATTTCCTCTCAATTAACGCACGATCATGCGCACGATTACTGGTCGTGCGCGAAGAAGAGGCCACTGGTCGTGCGCGAGGAGCAGGTAGGGAAAATTCAGCCTACTTCGAGCGCCGCACTACCATTCCGCCTATTTCGACAAACTACGATTTTTGGGGTGTTACAACTCCACCCCCCTTAAAAGAATTTCGTCCCAAAATTTCAAAAACAGTAAGAGCAGGAATTACAGTTAAAAAATTACCTGAGAGAAACAGCTCGGGGTACTCCGCAAGCATCGTTTGCTCTCTTTCCCAAGAGAGTTCCTCTCTTCCGCAATTGTCCCACCGGAATTTCACCATCCGTATGGACTTGTTCCGCAACTGCTTCACTTCATTGTCTTCGATGCGTAAAGGCTTGACTTTCGTCAACAGCCCACTATCAACCGGCACTTTGCCGACCGCGACGATATGAGTAGGCTCTTGCACTGCCTTCCTCAAAACTGAAATGTGAAACACGTCGTGCAGACCGCTCAGTTCTGCAGATAGTGCAAGCCGATAAGCCGCATCACCAACACGCTCCACGATCTCAAACGGTCCTAAGTACCTTGGACTGAGCTTTTTCAAGCGTCGGATCCTTGATACCCCTTTGAACGGTTTGATCTTCAAATAAACCCGGTCACCGACGGCGAACTCTAGGTTCCTATGCTTGGCGTTGAAATATTTTGCTTGCCTATCCTGGGAAATCAATAGCCTTTCACGTACAGTTTGGATCGTCGAAGTTGCTTCCTCAACATCCTTTCGCTTTAATAGCTTAGTATCGCCCGTTTCTGCCCAAGACAACGGCGTGCGACACTTCTTACCATAGAGGGCCTCGAAAGGAGCCATCTGTATACTGGCTTGGTAGCTATTATTGTAGGCGAACTCGATCATATAGAGATGATCTTCCCACTTCTTTCCAAAATCTAGAGCGCACATTCGGAGCATATCCTCCATCGTCCTGTTGGTTCTCTCGGTCTGTCCATCCGTTTGCGGGTGGAAGGCCGTGCTGAACTTCAATTTCGTGCCCAACAGTTCAGGGAGAAGCCTCCAATCTTTCGATGTGAAACGCCCGTCACGATCGCTGACGATGCTACGAGGGACACCGTGCAGTCTCACAATACTATCAACATAGAGCTTCGCTAGCTTTTCTACAGAATCATCCTTCCGGTTCGGAATAAAATGCGATACCTTCGGCAATCGGTCCACGATCACCCAAATGGCATCATTTCCCTGTTGTGATCTCCGCAATCCGTGCACGAAGTCCATCGAGATATCATCAAACTTCCACTCCGGAATCGGCAAGGACTTCAAAAATCCACTGGGATGTTGACATTCCGCCTTCACCAACGCGCAAGTATTACACTTGGCCACGTAGAGGGCAATGTCTTTCTTCATACCCGGCCACCAGAAAGGTTTCTTCATGTCCATATACATTTTAGTGCTCCCTGGGTGGATCGAGTACTTGGTATGATGCGCCTCGTACATCAACTCCGCCCGTAGAGTGCCAATGTTTGGGACGCATAATCTGCCCTCTTTCCACATAAGGCCATCTTCGAAGGAGAAATCAGCGTTTAACCCATCCACGGTTTCCGCTTTATAGCGTTTCATGCTCTCATCCAGCTCCAATGCTTGTCGAACTCGGTCGGCAAGGTCGTATTGAACCTCCGTCCAGTTCAAGCATGCTGAAGTAGACGCTCTTCTATCAACGCAAATGATCTCCCTTTCTTCCAGTTCGCGGATTAGACGCTCATCGTGCATTAAAATCCAATTTGCTTGAGCGGGAGCCCGACGACTCAACGCGTCCGCAACTACATTTCCCTTTCCAGTAGTATATTTGATGTCGAAGGTGTAGTCCCCCAGGAACTCCATCCACCTCCTCTGACGCATATTCAACTCCCTTTGATCCAGCAGGTACTTGAGGCTCTTGTGGTCGGTAAAGATGTCGATCTTCACGCCATACAAATAATGCCTCCAAAGCTTAAGAGCAAATACCACGGCCGCTAGCTCCAAATCATGGACCGGGTAATTCCTCTCATGAACCTTCAGTTGCCGGGAGCCGTAGGCAATTACCTTTCCGAACTGCACTAGGACACAACCCAAACCACTCCCCGAGGTGTCACTATAAATTTCGTAGCCTTCCGAACCATATGGCGAGCATAGAATGGGCGCCGTGGTCAGACGGCTCTTCAGCTCTTCAAAAGCTCGTGCGCACTCGGGCGACCAAACGAACTTATGATCTTTCCTAGTCAGTTTAGTGAGAGGAAGTGCAATCCTCGAGAAGTTTTCCACAAAGCGCCTATAATAGCCGGCAAGTCCTAAGAAACTTCGGACTTCCGCTACGTTTTTCAACAAAGGCCAGGCTCGGATCGCTTCTATCTTCGACGGATCAACCGCAATTCCATCTCCACTAACAACGTGACCAAGGAATGCTACTGACGGTAGCCAAAACTCGCACTTGGAGAACTTGGCATATAGTTGACTCCTCCTCAAGGTGCTCAGAACTGCGTGCAGATGCCCTACATGCTCCTCTTTCGACTGAGAGTATACCAAAATGTCGTCGATGAAGACGATCACAAATTGATCCAAATACTCCCGGAACATTCTGTTCATTAAGTCCATGAATACCAACGGTGCATTGACAGACCGAACGGCATCACCGTGAACTCATAGTGCCCAAAGCGGGTACTGAACGCTGTCTTTGGAATGTCACATTCCCTTATCCGCAGTTGGTAATAGGTGGACCTTAGGTCCAGTTTGGAGTATACCGTCGACCCAACTAGTTGGTCGAATAAATCATCGATTCTTGGAATCGGATATCGGTTCTTCTCGGTCAACTTGTTTAGCTCTCCATAATCAATACATAGACACAAGCTCCCGTCCTTCTTTTTCACAAAGAGGACCAGTGCACTCCAAGGCGATGAACTTGGATGTACGTAGCCTTGCTCTAGCAGCTCTTGCAATTGAACCTTCAGCTCTGCCAATTCCTTTGGCGCTATCCGGTACGGTGAGCGGGCCACGGGTTTGGCACCTGGCACCAACTCGATACAGAAATCAATCTCCCGATGAGGCAGAGCCCCAGGGAGTTCGCTAGGAAACACGTCGGCGTACTCCGCTACAACTGGGACATCACACAACCTGGGCTTTGGCTCTGAAGCCTCCAACAAGGTGAAGAACAACTCGGCGCCTTTTCTCACCGCCTTAACCACTTGGAGAGCAGACATCAGCGTCTTGCTTGCTCCTCGCATACCGGCAAACATGGTTTCTCCATCGGTGTTCCTTCCCAGAGTGATCTCCTTTGAATTGTAATCTATGCATGCTCGCTGCTCCGAGGGCCAGTCCATGCCGAAGATCACATCGAATTCAGCTAACGGTAATAACGACGCTTCCAAGTCAAAATCCTGACTTCCGATCCGCACCTTCACACGGCTCTTCCTATCCGCACTCATGCGAGATCCATTGGGTAGAACTACTTCCAATCTATCCTCTACGAAGGTAGACGGCACTCCGATTCGCACCACGAAGTCCTCAGACAGAAAAGAGTGCGATGCACCCGTATCAAATAGAGCTCTCGCCGGATAGTTGAAAATTAGGACAAAGCCTAATTGCACACGAATAAAACATACAGTTGCACAATAGTATAATCACAAATAGCTATGCAAAAGCTAACTTTTAATTCATACCTATGACGACATCAGTTTGTCGTATAGCTTCTTGCTGGCCAAGCGAATAGACTCTCGGCTGAGTCGGAATAATGTGCTGGGAAGCCGAAAATTCCGCAGCTTTACCCTTTTCCGCAGCACGAGCATAGTCCAACGCTCGGTTCTCTGCCTTCGGGGGACCACTTCGTCACACCGCGGCCTTGTGTCCCACCTTCCCGCATGTGAAACACGTGATAGGACCCCGCAGAGTCGTTGCTCCCGAAACATTTGAGCGAGTTTGCTCCGCCGATTTGAACTTCCTTTTGTTCTTTCTGAACTCTGACTTGGACTGAGAGGCCGGCACATGAAACTCAGGTTTCTTTGCCACGGCTTTTTCTTGTACCCTCTTCATGTCCAACTCTAGGGATCTGGCAGTTTGGACCATCACATGGAAACCTAACATCATTGGGCCTGCAAGGAGCAGCCTCAACTCGTCCCGAAGACCTTCATAGAACTTGTTCGTCTTTGTCTCTTCATCTTCCATCATAGGCCCCGCATATCGACCCAGTTTAGTGAACTCGTGCAAGTACTCATCCACTGAGTTGTCGCCTTGAGTTAACTTCAGAAACTGGTTTTGCAACGCAATGCGTTGGGCAGAAGGAATATACCTTTGAAGAAATGACTTTGAGAACTCCGCTATCGTGATCTCGGTAATCTCCTTGCCTCCATACTTGTGCACTTCCTGTTCGTCCCACCAACGCTCTGCCTCTCCGTTAAGGAGGAAGGTGGCTAAAGTGACCATCGTAGCTTCTTCTGTTGTTGTCGCCTTTAGAGTTTTTCTAACCGTTGACAGCCAGTCCTCCACCTCCGTTGGGGACCCGGTCCCCGAGAAAGTTGGAGGGTGGAAGATTAGAAAGTGTTGCAGTTGTTGATCACGCGCTCGCACAACGGCTACACGCTCTACAGGACGCTCCACCCTTTGCACCACCGCAGGTTCCAAGCAGCCACTAGCACAGGGGTCTCAACCCTCGGTTCCACCGCAGGTTCCACTGCAGGTTCGATCACCGGGGACGCATCTGTATTAGGCGTAGCAGGTTGTGCAAGCCTTTGCGGTTGAGCATTGATCATCGCGAAGACAGCTTCTGCGATTAACCTGATCATCTCAGCAGGAGGAGTGGTCGCTGGCACTTCAGCCGACCCAATACTTTCAGCAGTGTTACGGGGTTGAGACGGCCCCGCACCACTCCTAGTCACCTATGATCGTGTAAGACACAATTTAGTGACTGAAAACATAGCAAACAACAATCATGGAACGCCCAGGTTCCGCAAACAAGTATGTTTTTTTTCCATTCCTATGTGGACATTCTTAATAGTTTTTGTCGTTTTAGGTGAATGCACATACCGTGCACACCACCCCTTAAAACGAATTCGTCCCGAATTCGCTAAACTACCGATCGACGCCTTAAGTCCGAAACCAAATTGTAACACCCTGCCAGTACGAATAGTATAACAGTAGGTCCGTCCGGGACCCCACGCCATACAAACCACACTAGCTAGGAGTTAAAAGGTGATAAACAGAAAGAACTACAACAGAGTATACTAAACACTAGCGGAAGCATAATGATTTAACATTTCATTTAGAACTGTCCACTATCATAGGAATGAAACCATAAAATAGAGTTACGGCCTTAAGGCCTTACATTCACCAATGTACAAAACTCAGAACATACTTCAGCACGCAGGCCGGCAATACATGAGAAAGCAGAAAAGGGAGGCTGTCCTTCAAGGGCCAACTCAGCAAAAGGGCCACCGCCCGCTATTTCCCACTATGCTCACCTGCACCTGCATAAGAACATTCCACCCAGCGGTGGCAAATAAAGTAAGGTCAGCACAGCTGACCAAATTATAATGACCCCACCCCTTTACCGGGGTGGCGGAGCTTCTACCCTGCAAGCAAGCCATACTAGCACAAGTACTAATATAAAGAAAGTGCAACTACACAAGGTGAGGTTTCAAGCACAATCAATCTTTTAGGTTGAGCATCGAAAAGTAGGGAACCTAGGTATGCACATGATGTTGGTTGGGTTCACCCGAAGGTTCCCCACAACCGCCTAAACAACCGCATGAGGCTAACAACATCAATTCCACAAAACACTCCACCGTAAGGGCCATCGCCTTAGGTGGGAAAAAGAGCTTTTGGTCGGTCTAGGTAAATCACCTTCCACGACCTCTACCATGATCACACGACTTCCATGAGGTAGGGACCTCTTACCGATCTGCATGGAAACGAGTTCGGTTTAGCTTTGCCCATGCTCTAATCGTCGCGATCTAACGCACGACGCGGGTACGGCTTCACCTCGGCCCGTAAGGGTTTAACACTTTCAAGTGCTACACAATTTATAAGCTACGCACCTAACCCCTTCGAAAGGATCTAGGCTTCACAAATACTCAACAAGGGAGGTACAATACGCTCCGCATCAATTTCGTGGTGAAGGTTTGCCTTCATCCAATCTCAAAGCATGGGGCTTTCGTTAGGATCTTCACAAGATGCCTACACTTAATTCCCGCAATACTAAGATGATCTCACTGAGTCATTCTCCGGCACGCATTCTAGGCCTAACCCAAATGCAACATCGCAAATCAAGCATCACCGATTCGGGCTCACGACCACGAATAGGCTTCACACACAATGCCTAAATCCACACGACTACCAGATTTTCTACATGCAATATGCCGGAGACGGACACAATCTACCCGGAGTTCAGAAGAACTTGAGGAAATCCTACACTTAACCCATTTGGTGAAAGGGATTCCTCATGCAAGCATAGAGAAATGAAGGAGAGGGCAAATGACAAGTCCAAATATCGGGAGGAAGAATCGTTACCCTAGGAGCGTTCTTCTTCGCCATGGATCTGAGATTCTAGACGGAGGGAAACGACCGCACCGGGCTGCACTCTCCAGATCTGGAAACGGTTCGCGAAACGGAGCTCCGGAGTTCCGTCAATGGCGGGATCTCCTCTTCTTCTTCCTTGCCTCCTTCTTCTTTCTCTAGCCTAGGAGAGAGAAGAGCCTTGATATTATGAGGATAGAACCCCTCTTAAAAGCCCTAATACCCTCCAGCCATTCATCACAGCCGTTGGATCAAATTCCAAGAATTTTGAACGGCCGAATCATCTTCTTCGTTCATTTTCGCGGAGCAGAATAAACTGTGCGCACGTTCACAGGCGCACGGTCACTGGTCGTGCGCGAAGAACCTCTGGTCGTGCACGTATAGCTTTTCAGCCGACCATATTTCCTCTCAATTAACGCATGATCATGCGCACGATCACTGGTCGTGCGCAAAGAAGAGGCCACTGGTCGTGCGCGAGGAGCAGGTAGGGAAAATTCAGCCTACTTCGAGCACCGCACTACCATTCCGCCTATTTCGACAAACTACGATTTTTGGGGTGTTACACGTAGTTAGACTCACTATCACCTGCTCTTGATTATACCCTTTGTTGTCCTCCTCTTCATTGCACCCGCTCTGTGCCTAGGAGTCACCGGGAGAGTGGTGAGGGATTGTCTTAGTTTTTTTGACTAACGGTCGGTGGACCTTATCATTTTAGGGGACCAAGGAGATACTGCAGCACCAGAGGCTGGTGCAGATGGAGGTGGGACAGTCTAGCACGGGAGCACTGATGATAGGATCCGTGAGTGTCTTCTAGCTTTGGCAGTTATGCTTCCGCGAGTGAAATTTGTAGTGAGGAAATTGATGTATAGGGCATGAGCCCTTTATTATTTCTATTATCTTTTATTCAGTTACTGTATGTGGACATCTCCTTTGATGGTTTTATTTTCTATGTGATGTGGACTTGAACTTCTATAAGTTGTTTAAGTTGTACTTCTTTTGTGATCGATATGGCCGGCAGGATCAGCGTTTTGTAGTGGTGACCTTCCCGAGCGAGGGTGTCACCGCAAAGCGGCGGTTCTGGGCATAAGACCCGGGTTTTTGAAAGAAAAAAGGTTCTTAAAAACTGGTATTAGAGGAAACCTCGATCCGAATGAAATAAGTCCACAAACCCTGGGCCACCCCGCGCGGGTTTAGTTTGAGGACAAACTAAGCAGCGGAAGCAATGGTGTTCCCATATGGGGAATCACATGAAAAGTCCACCTTTAACTGAATTTGTAGGAAAACCCTCTTACAAGTGTTATTTTTCTTTTGCAGCCCGCGACGAACCCTACCCCAGAGTATGGAGTGCCTCCAACTCCAAACGTCGTCCCACCAGCACCGGCTCCTACTCCGTTTCAGTAAACGGAGATGGGGCTGACATTGACAGCCATTCTAGAGGCATTCAGGGGACAACAGGCACGAGATCCAAAGCCAAACCCCGGGGCCAACTGGATGAGTGCCTTCTGAGGTCTTTCCCCTCCATCATACCTAGGGATGGAGATAGTGGTTCGGACAAAGGAGTGGGTGGACATCATGTATGAGATGCTGGCCAGAATACAGTGCACGACAGGCATGGCAGTACCCCTAGTGGTTTCATGCCTGGAATCTCATGCAAAGAGGTGGTGGAAGTCACTACTGGACACCACATATGCTGGACTGGAGGCGGCTGATATTTCCTGGGATGTGTTTAAGGCGGCGCTACTAGAGCACTACGTAACGCAGTCAGCCAGAGATGAGCTAGAGGACAGGTTCCTGCAGCTGAGACAGGGCAACAAGATAGTGGTGGAGTATCACTGGGAGTTTACACACTTAGCCCGGTTTGCGGACTCCTACCAGCTGGATGATGCAGGATACTCAAAGATATTCTACAAGGGCCTACGTGACGAGCCTAGGCAGGCCCTCCTCTTTGTCTCTGACGGCAGCATGGCCAAGATCTTGGAGATGGACAAGAAGATGGAGGCCGACCAACACCTTGTTTGAGGTAGGAAGAGGCCGACAGAGGACCAGGGAAGGAGTGGCAAGAGAGACCAACAGAAGGGGCGTTACATTGGAGAGAGAAGAGCGGAGGACCAATCCCGCCAGGAGGATAAGAAGGAGAAGAGGGAGCCATTATTGTTGGCTCTTCAGCCCTTACAGATGCGGGAGATGTCAAGGATAGGAGGAGGTGGTCCACCTCCCCAACCAGAGTGCTACCACTGCCACCAGACTGGCCACATCCGGATGAACCGCCCTCAGAGGAATGCACCACCAGCACCGCAGGATGCCCCACCGGCTCAGCATTTTGGGAGTCGAGGACGTGGTCGAGGCCGTGGATTTCAGGGCAGAGACCGGAGACAGAACAGGGACCAGATGTACGCCCTGGACATAGCTCAGCCCCGGTACCTCGCAAGGGTCATTACAGGTATGGTACTCATCTGCGGCAATCCCGCAAACACTTTATTTGATACGGGTGCCTCACACTTGTTCATCTCGGAAGAATTCGTGGACGATCTGGACAAGGTGCAGCACTTCGAGGGCATCCAAAGGAGGGTGCGGTTCTCGGAAGGATCAGAAGTAGTAACGAACGCAAAGTGCAACATGGATGTGGAGATCAGAGGGAAGTTGTACGAAGCACCGGCGACGCTCTTGAAGATGGAGGACTTTGATCTGACCCTAGGCATGAATTGGCTGTATTGGAACCATGCAAGGATTGATTACCCGGTGAGAAGGATTGTTCTGAAGCACGAGGGCACGGAAGTAGTAGTCGAAGGTACCAAAATTCCCTCCCATCTCTTAGTATCATCTATTCAGGACGTCAAGGCCCATCTACAGGGAGATGAGGTATACCAGGTGCTGTTCGAGGCAATTGAAGCGAAGTATTCTGTGGCTAGTATCCCTGTAGTGCTGGATTTTGCCGACGTATTTCCGGAGAAATTGCCAGGACTACCACCGCACCGCGAGAAGGATTTTCATATCCAACTAGTGCCGGGGGATAAGCCGGTATCTAGAGCTACCAACCAGATGGCCCCGAAGGAGCTAATGGAGTTTCATAGCCAGCTGCTGGAGCTTGTAGAAGCTGGGTTTGTTAGATCGAGTTCCTCACCTTGGGGAGCTCCGGTGCTATTTGTGAAGAAGAAGGATGGGATGCTCCGATTGTGCATCGATTATAGAGCACTGAATAGGCTGACGGTGCAGAACACGTAACCTCTGCCGAGGATAGACGAGCTATTTGACCAGCTGGAGGGAGCCCACTGCTTATTGAAGCTGGATTTGAGGTCAGGGTATTATCAGCTTCGGATCCAGGAGGAGGACATCCCGAAGACCGCTTTCAGCAGCCGATACGAACAATATGAGTTTACTGTGATGCCATTCGGGCTCATGAATGCACCATCAGCATTTATGAGCCTGATGAACCGGGTGTTCGAGCCATATCTCAACAACTTTGTCATCGTGTACATCGATGACATCCTCATCTATTCGAGAACGGAGGAGGAGCTTGCACGTCATTTGGCACTAACATTGGAGAAGCTACGGGAGCACCGCTTGTATGCGAAGTTCAGCAAGTGTCAGTTTTGGCTGAAGGAGGTGGCCTTCCTAGGTCATATTATCAGTGGAGCTGGCCTAGTAGTGGATCAGGCAAAGATCCAGGCAGTACGAGATTGGCCACCGCTGAAGACGGCCACCGACGTGCGGAGCTTCCTAGGACTTGTCGGTTATTACTGAAAGTTCGTACATGGGTTTTCCCAGACAGCCCTCCCACTCACATCCCTGAAAAAGAAGGATATTGCATTTGTTTGGACGCCGCGGTGCGAGGCGGCCTTCCAGGAGCTAAAGGGTCGGATTACGACGGCCCCCATCCTTGCCCTTCCATTAGGGAAGGAAGGATTCCAGGTGTACAAAGATGCAGAACAGACACGTGATAACAGAACGGACATGTGATATTATACGCTTCCCGCCAATTGAAGAACCATGAGCGGAATTACCCTGTGCACGACTTGGAGATGGGAGCGGTTGTTTTCGCTCTAAAGATCTAGTGGCTCCACCTATATGACGTCCACTGCGACATATTTTCAAATCACAAGAATCTGAAGTACGTGGATACACAGAAGGAGCTGAATATTCGATAGAGACGCTGGGTGAAGTTCTTATCGGACTACCAGTACACCATGCATTACCACCCAGGGAAGGCGAATCTGGTGGCGGATGCTCTGAGCAGGAGAGCTACCACGTTAGGAGAAGAGCCCCAGTTGATGGCCTTGGAGCTAGTACGGAAGTTCAAGGACATGCAGATCTCCTTAGTATCGGAGGATGACCCAGAGCTTTATGAGGAGTACCTGGCAGCGATGAGTACCACAAATGAAATCCGAGACTGCATCAGAGATGGCCAGAGGCAGGATGCCAAGTTAGAGCCGATATTCAGAGCCTTGGAGGCAGGCTCAGCCGGACACTATTCATTGAGGGATGGCCTGCTGAGCTTTAGAGGCCGAGTATATATACTGGCAGGGGGCCAGATTCGGGAGGACATCATGACAGAGGTTCACTACAGTAGGTATTCGGTGCACCTGGGAATCACCAAGATGACGGCGGACTTGAAGAGGACCATGTATTGGCCGAGTATGAAGAGGGACATTACTTATTTTGTGACTCACTGCGAGTCTTGCCAGCTCATGAAGGCGGAATGCAAGAACCCAGTCGGACTATTGCATCCACTCCCGGTGCCGGAGTGGAAGTTCGACGACATCGCGATGGACGTTATACACGGTCTTCCCCGATCACATGCGGGGAATGACTCGATATGGGTGATCGTTGACAGACTGATGTAGGTTGCCCGATTCATTCTAGTTAGAAAGGACACATTGGTCGGAGATTTGGTACGACAGTTCATGGAGCAGTTTATTCGGTACCATGGCGCGCCTAGGACAATTGTGTCGGACCGGGATGGACGATTCACATCAAGGGAGTGGAGAGTGGTGCAGGCTTACTCAGGCACACGACTGACATTCAGCACTGCATACCATCCCCAAATAGATGAGCAGACAGAGCGTACCAAACAGACATTGGAGTATCTTCTACGTCTATGCATCCTGGACCGCGGGGAGCCATGGGAAAAACTGTTGTTGTTGGTCGAGTTCTCGTACAATAATTGCCACTAGGCTAGCATAGGCATTGCACCTTACGGGGCATTATACGGATGAAGGTGCAGGACCACATTGTCTTGGATCCAGGATGAGGATCCCAAGGCACTCGGCTCAGAGTTCGTAGAGGAAACAGAGGCTCAGGTGAGGCTGATTTGAGATTGGAAGCTGGAAGCCCAGAGCAGGCAGGCCAAGTATTACGATGCGTGGCATCGTATAGTAGAGTTCCAGGTGGGAGATCGGGTATTCTTAAAGATACGTCTGATGCATGGAGTCTCGCGGGTACGCGGGCGGAAGAAGCTCAGTCTGAAATATATGGGGCCTTATAGGATCCTGGAGCGGATCGGCCCCTTGTCTTACAGACTAGAGCTACCGTCAGAGTTAGCGGGGCTGCATGACGTCTTCCACGTCTCCTCACTTAGGAGGGCTTTACTACAGCCAGAGTAACAGATATCTACTACAGAGGGACCAATAGCTACTGATCGGCCAGTTAACCTGGAACCGGTCCGGATAGACGACATGGAGATGCGAGTCTTACGGCGCAAGAAGGTTCCATTGGTCAAAGTCCTATGGCGGAATCATGGACAGGAGGAGCACACTTGGGAGCCACTGGACTTGATGCAACAAAAGTATCCAGAGCTCTTTACGACAGGTATAACTTAATTTCTGTTTGGGATGTTACATTTATTCACTCGCTATAGGAACCCCACAGGCCTAACCTAAATTTCGAGGACAAAATTTTTATTTTTATGTATTGGGATTTGTAACATCCCCCAAACAACTAGACCCCCAAGTTGGTTTTGTCAAGACTAGGTCATGACAAAACCATAGGAAGAGCTTATGACCAGGTGAACCTAGGTAAGAAGGAGAAAACTCAAGTGGTCTACAAATAGTAATTTCCAAATACCAATCCTAGGGTTGACTTTAGGGTCTCACATTTATCCTTTCACCCTACCATAACATCCCTAGCCCAATAGAGGTCATTTGGAGCACCAAGGGTCTATTGGGGTCAACCAAAGAGGTCAAATTGACCAAAGTCAACACTAACTCTAAAATTGGTCAAAGTAGCTTAATTAGGGTCAATTAGCCTCCACCATGCCAAATTGACCTTACCCCTACCCTTATAAGGATACTAGAGACACAATGGACCAAAAAGCCCCATCATGGGGCCTGTAAATTTAGCCAATTTTACCAAAGTCAACCCTAGCCCTAATTTGGTCAAAAGTGCCCTACTAAGGGTCAATTCACCCTCACCTTACCAAATTGACCCTACCTATACCTTCCTAACCATTAAGAGATTCCAATGAGTCACTAACCACCCATTGTGGTCAACCCAAGTGGTCAATTTGACCAAAGTCAACTCAACCCTAATTTGAGGTCAAAATCCCTATTTTGCCCAAATCAAGCCCAATCCACTTGTGCTAAACCAAATTGAAGTGGCCCACTAACCCATGGGGTTGAGAATTACTCAATTTGCCACTAAAATTCTGTAAATGATGACTAGGAGAGAGAAGGAGAGGTTTTCCCCCAAATTGGAGAGAGAGAGGATGAACATTCATGGAGGATGAATGCAATTGACCCATCAATCCTCCCCCAATTTATGAGCATTATTCTACCCTGGCAATTACAAGGAATTTAGAGCATTTTCCAGCTCACCAAGGGGGCTGAATCAAGGGGAATCAAGGTGGCCGAAATCCTCCTTCATGGCCATTAATGGCAATTGATGCCATGGCTCCTCCCCTCCTCCAAGTGACCCCATTAACACCTTCAGGGGTCAGAGAGGAATGAAACCCCCCTCTTCCCTGAAGAAATCGAGCACAGGGAGCATAGATCGACATGGCGCCAAAAGCACCACCTCTGGCAATGGCGACTCGCCGGAATACGCGACACCAGGCCATGAATCAGGTCTGATCCACTTCTCCTCTCTTAGTGCTAGATCCTTTACTGATTTAGGGCTTGATTCGTGCTTAATTAGGCTCGAATCGCGTTTCCGAAAGGACTCATTTTGAGCCCTTTTTCCCCTCCCTGAAACCCCTACTCTGGCCACCACCGGTCGGCAAAGGACCTCATATCGCCGACCACCACCTCAACAAAGGTGGTGGTGGCACTTGTCGGCCGGGGAGAGGTGAGGGTGGCCGGGAAATCAACCCATAAAGGCTCCTAGGACGGGCTACTGTGGGACGTCCAGCAATTGGGGACGATGATGGACAGTCGTCCGATCTGACGGGATTTGCTAAGCGGAGACCAAATGATTTTATTAATCAAGTAATATACATTTTTGTCACCTATTATGCTTTGCTTTGTTTTAATTATTAAAAATACTAGAGCCCCTCTGATGAAAAAGTGCCCAACATCAATATTGTAGCCTTGGGTGTGTAGTTTAATTGGAAATTTGTTTCAGCCCAATAGGGGTACTGTAGCTCCCTGTAAAGCCATTTTGGTAGGACTGGTCCCTAGGCTAGGGCAGTCACTAATTTTTGAATAACTTTTGGTTGGGTTATGGGATTGACTTGAAAATTGAAACTTAGGCTATTTGTACAAACCCCCCTAACATATCCAAAGATGGGAATTTTAGGAGAACATTTTTCTAAGGTTTTTGTAATAATTTAATAAGTCATATATTATTTAATTAAGGGGTCTAATGACCTCCAATCCACTCCAAATTTTGTTGGATGCCTTTTAGGGTAATTAGATGATCCTGGTACAAATTTCAGCCCAATTGGGACTGATTTGGTTAAGTATTAATGTAACCCAAGTCTGGTCAAATTAGGTCAAACTAGGTTAAAAGTGCACATGTTGGAATTAGGTGGTCAAACCTCATCCAAGTGGTGTGAATCTTTGGCAACTAGTTTAGGGTCACATATGACACCTCCATGAGTAATTTGGTGTGATGTGGGGAGGATATGCCCTAGGACCCTAGTTTTAACTTTAGGGTTGCACTTTAAGCCTTGTGAATGACATAGGGGCATATGTCCTTGGATGGTCATGAAACTTAGTAGATAAGTTCATGGGGTGTAAATATTCCCTAGTAAATTTTAAGACCTATTATTCTCTTTGAATTGGGTTATAATCATTTTTGGGAACCTCCTTATGAGGGGAATTTATATGCTTAAATAATCTTTGATGGTAATGGAAATTTGGTGGTACCCTTATAATCATGTAATAGACCTCTGGTAATTTTTTGGTAATTAATGAAATAATTTATTTAGCACTTCCTTCACAAGTGTATATTTGGTCTTTAGAATGTAATGAATAATTAAGGGCCAAATAACCTTTGAGAAAATTATGAAACTTGGTGGTAGGACATTTTAGGGCTATAAAAAGCTCTCTGAATTTTTGAATAAATTTTGGAATTATTTAACAGTGGGTTCCTTCATAGTTTTACCTAGAATGAGGTTTAATTTGATTATTTATTTGTGATTAATTTGCCTTGATAAATTCTGAAATTTGGCCAGTAGACTTTTCTGATCAATGTGAAGGTCTGGTAATTTTCCCATAATTTTTAGACAAGTATTTTTGGTGGTTCCTTCTTTAATCTCTAATTTTGGATAAATATTCAATATTATAATTAGAGGTCAACACCTTGCTGTAAAATTTTGATATTCTGAATTTACTGTTATTTTGATATCATAGGCTTTACATTATTTTGATATAATTAGAGGTCAACACCATTGGAAGATCTTATACTTCATGTTCAAATCTCATTCTTGACCAATATTGGAGAAATTTAAATAAATGTCAAATAATTAGTGAAAATATGATTCTCTAGATTTAGTCTTAGAATATCATGATAGACACCCAGTAATAATCTTGAGTCAGTTGGATGAATATTTGGGGTACCTCCCCTTATGCAACTCATATAACTCATTTGGTCTGCATATAGTAAAACTGTAAATCTTGAGTATTTGATGGATCATTAGGTTGGAATGGAAGTTAGTTGGTGTACCTAGTCTATTCGAGAAGATGTGTGGTCACCATTGGAATTCTATATGTTGGGTGTACCCGAAAAGCTAAGGGGTAAGGTTGAGTCCGGGACCGACAAAAGATCGTCTTCCCCTTTATAAGGTTTTACAATATGTCGGGTAATCCATGTGTAATGATAAAGAGGGTATACTTGTGGGTAGTCACTAATAACATTAAGTGTCTTGGAAAGGGAGCTTTGGGGTGTCATCTTATTGTAGCTCCTAGTACCATAGTAATCCCCTTATAGGGTAATCCTCAGGAAGTCCATGGTTAACCCAAAAGTGTAGGAATAAATGGCGGTGTAAGATTAACTTAATAAAACACACACCCACACCCCGTGATTACGAGAGGTTAGTTTGTTTGGTCTTACGAGCGGTAGGATCGGTAGTTGTAGCAGCAGACTAATTAGTCTAGTGAGCTTGTGGCTCAGTAGTGCTTGTTGGTACGGACAGGTTGGTCCGGCGAGCTGTTAGCTCGGAAGGTTATGATGATGGGCAAGTTAGCCCGGGAGCCTTGTGGCTCGGGATATAGTAGGACATATTGTATGTGCATAAGGTGGTGGGTCATTAGTGTTGATGGTCGTGGCATTGATGTCGATACTTTGGCTCGGTAAGTGTGGTTAACACTTTACGAAGAAAAGTCTGGTGGACTAGCCAGTAAATGTATGCAGGAGATCCGATGTTGTGTTCTTAACGTTGAGGCATATGATAGGTATAGGTTAGGTAGTGCAGATACCAACCTAGAGGTGGGTGAAGCCCAACCCACCGCTTCCGTTTGCCACTACGGAAGTATCCTGGGAGTTTTGCTAGCTCCAAAAAGGAGGAACTAAAGGTCTGTGCGCATAGAGTCGTAGTGTGTAAGTTGCACTTGTATGAACATAGCATTAAATTACATACTTTGCATGACATAGCATAACATTGCATTTCATCCTTTACCCCTATCGTATAAATTGGTTATGTGACTTTTTATACGATAGGCCCTGCTAAACGACCCCTTGGTTAGGTTTGTGTGAGCATTCCTATAAATTAAGGTTACATTTCTTTACTGCTGCTTTACTTATTATCACTGCTTACTTTCTACAGTTGTACTTACTACTGCTTTACTCATTGTACTATATATTGCTTACCAATAAACCCTTCCGTAGTTAGACTCACTGTCACCTGCTCTTGATTATACCCCTTGTTGTCCTCCGCTTCATTCCTCCCGCTCGGTGCCTAGGAGTCACTGGGAGAGTGGTGGGGGATTGGCTTAGTCTTTTTTACTAATGGTCGGTGGACCTAATCATTTTAGGGGACCGAGGGGACGCTGCAGCGCCAAAGGCCGGTGCAGATGGAGGCGGGACAGTCTAGCACGGGAGCACCGATGACAGGATCCGTGAGTGTCTTTTAGCTTTGGCAGTTATGCTTCCACGAGTGAAATTTGTAGTGAGGAAATTGATGTACAGGGCATGAGTCCTTTATTAATTCTATTATCTTTTATTCAGTTACTGTTTATGGACATCTCCTTTGATGGTTTTATTTTTCTATGTGATGTAGACTTGAACTTCTATAAGTTGTTTAAGCTGTACTTCTTTTGTGATCGATATGGCCGATAGGATCGGCGTTTTGTAGTGGCGACCTTCCCGAGCGAGGGTGTCACCGTAAAGTGGCGGTTCTGGGCATAAGACCCGAGTTTTTGAAAGAAAAAAAAGGGTCTTACACAGTTTTCCTATCTTTTGCAAAGTTTAGCATTTGCATAGCAGCTAGACAGTTTTCTACAGAAGTCTTTATGTCTTCAGTGTACAACAGCTAAGTGATACCAAATGAAATATATCAATTGAGAATTTGATGCTGCTGAACTGTTACAAACTTTTCCAGGATAGAATCGGCCTTTATGTTGTTAGAAAAATAGTCCTGCATATTTAAATTAAATATTAAATCATCAAGTGTGAATGCCAAAAGTTTGACCTCCACATTATAGTTGAAATTAATCTAAATTTAACATTCCTAGTTCAATTTTGAATTAAGTAAATTTCATTGCATCAACGGGCTTTCTGAGAATGTCTGCCACTTGTCAATCAGTTGGAACAAATTCTAGATAAATGTCATCCTTTTCAACATGCTCCCTAATGAAATGGTACCTGATCTCAATGTGTTTTGTTATGCTGTGAGAGACTGGATTCTTTGTTATAGATATAGCACTTGAAGAGTCATAATAGAGAGGTGTCTTCTTGTTGTGAATATCATAATCTTTCAATTGATGTTGAATCCATAATAGTTATGCACAGCAATTTCCAGCTGAGATGTATTCTAATTCTGCAGTGGAAATAACTACACTTGTTTGCTTCTTACTACTCCATGAGATTAACCTTTTGCCTAGAAATTGACATGTTCTAGATATGCTTTTTCTATCCTCTTTGCAACCTGCAAAATATACATCTGAAAATCCTGTTAACTCAAAATCACTGCTTCTAGGATACCATAGACCAAGATTAGGTGTAACCTTTAGGTTTCTCAAAATTCTTTTGGCAGAGGTGTAATGAGATTCTTTGGTTTCACTTGATTTCTGGCACAAACACATGTAGAAAACATGATGTCTGGTCTACTAGCGGCAAGATAGAGTCGGGAGCCAATAATACATCTATACATGGTCTTATCAAAAGGTTTCCCTTTCTCATCCCTGTCTAGAGATACATTTGTTCCAATTGGAGTCCTCATTGAGGCTGCACTCTCCATGCCAAATTTCTTAATGAGTTCTTTGGTAAACTTGGTCTAAGAAATGAAGATTCCTTCCTCAAATTGCATAACCTGAAGACCCAAAAAGTACTTTAGCTCTCCCATGCTACTCATTTCAAACTTCCCTTGCATAAGGTTAGCAAACCTTTTACAGAGTTTGTCATCTGTAGATCCAAAGATAATGTCATCAACATAGATTTGCACCAGCAATATCTTGCCTTTGATTTCCCTAAGAAATATTGTTTTATCTATCTTTCCTCTTGAAATTTTGTTCTCAAGGAGAAAGGAAGATAAGGTCTCATACCAAGCTCTAGGTGCTTGATTTAGACCATAAAGTACTTTCCTAAGAAAATAAACATGATCAGGATGAGTTGAGTTGATAAAACCTAGAGGTTGTTCTACATAGACCTCTTCTTTTAAATATCCATTAAGAAATGCTGATTTCACATCCATCTGGTAGACTTTAAATCCTTTGTGGGATACATAGGCAAGGAAGACTCAGATTGCCTCTAGCCTTGCCACAGGTGCAAAGGTTTGATCATAATCAATTCCTTCTTCCTGTTTATATCCTTTAGCAACTAATCTGGCTTTGTTCTTGATAATGACTCCTTGCTCATCCAGTTTGTTTCTGAACACCAATTTGGTTCCAACTATATTGTGACCAAGAGGTTTTAGAACTATTTTCCAGACCTTGCATCTTGTGAATTGGTTCAATTCCTCTTGTATTGCCAAAATCCAGAATGGATCTTTGTTGGCATCTTCAAACTTCTTTGGTTCTTCTTGTGAGAAGAAGCTTAGAAATAGTGCTTCATTCAATGAGCTGCTTCTTGTTTGTACTCCTTTATTGATGTCCCCAATGATCAGATCAGGAGGGTAATTTCTTTGAAACTTGATGGCATTGGCCAGATTTTTATTTTCTATTTGGATCTCTTCAATTGGGGGTACTGCTTCTTGTATTTCAGCTTGTTGATTGTCTTCATTTGTTGAATTATCAACTTGGTCTTTTACTCCCCCTCCTTCTATTCCCATTATATGAGAGGAAGAGAGTTCTTTTTCTTCTTCTGAGATTGATGTCTTCCATTCATTGAGCTTGGAACTTGATCCTATCAAAGAAATTCTAGAGGGCTCTTCAAGTATCATGCTTGATTCATCAAATACTACATTAATAGATTCTTCTATTATTTTGGAATGTAGCTATAATGACTGTATCCAACAAAGATGCCTTCAAATCATTTTTCAGCAAACATTGTCAAGTGATGACTCCCATTGTTTAGGACATATCACTTGCTTCCAAAAATCTTGAAGTAGTCCAAGGATAGCATTCTGCCTTTCAAGAGTTTATAGGGAGTCTTGTTGTGAATTCTATTGATTAGTGCTCTATTTTGCAAATGGCAAGCTGTATTGACAGCCTCAGCCTAGAAGTATTCTGGTAGAGAGGAGTCACTCAGCATAGAAAACACCTTTCAGATACTCCATTTTGTTGTGGAGTTCTTGGAGATGAAAAATCATGTGAGATGCCTAGACATTCACAAAACTTTGTCATTGCTCCAGATTGAAATTCTGTTCCATGATCACCTCTTATTTTCACCACTGAACAGTCTAGTTCATTCTGAATTTGTTTGACAAATGTAGTGATGACTTATAGGGTATCAGACTTGTGTTTGAAAAAGAACACCCATACAAACCTAGAGTAATTATCTACAATCACAAATGTATAAGATTTGCCCCCTAAACTTTGAATTGATATTGGGCCAAACAAGTCCATGTACAATATGTATAAACATCTGGTGGAATTTTTCAATCCAATTGACTTGAAGGAGGCCTTTGTTTGCTTCCCCATTTTGCAAGCATGGCAAGAACCTTTTTGTGCACAATTCCACTTGGGACCATCACTGACCAAGTTTTCTGATAGAATCTTATTGATGGATTTATAATTTATTTGAGCTAGTCTATTGTGCCATTGGATGCAACGAGATGCCCGGTTGAATTTTGAAGTGGAGGTCGGGAGGTCTGGGCATCAGACCGGGCAGTCTAGCAAACCGTGGAGGTCGGGCGGTCTTTTAAGGAGACCGCGCGGGTTGTCTTCTCGCATTGGATTGGCGGCTAGCCAGTGGCAGATGGCTTTGGTTCTTCAACCATCTGGGGTCAGCTATCTAGATGTAACCGGGCGGTTAGCGCCCGCGGTTACTTCTAGATTTTGTGTTCTGGCCGGTTATTTGCTCGCGGGCTGGTAGGTGTCTACTGGTATTACTGGAAGTTGCGAAGTAGTCAGCGCGGCTTGTTACTAAGTCGACGAGCTGTTCGGCAGGGTTCTCAGCAAGCCGCGCGAGTTGTCTTCTACCCGCCATTATTGCTATTGGAGGTTATCCTATCGCATAGGTGGTGATCACACTCCTCACCTCTACTATAAATAGGACCCCCTGGCTCGTCATATATAACTTGAACTGTAAGTGAGAACTCATGAGTTTGTGGTGCGGATAGACATTTCTATTCGCGCGGTTTGAGGCTTACCTTTGCTGTGTTCGCAGGTAGTGAGACTTGCTTGTGGTTCTGATTTGATCAGAGGAGACCGCGGCGGATAAGACGGTAGCAGTCTATGGCGGGTAGTAGCAGGAGGTCGCAGTTAGCGACAATGCAAGTTCTCTTCAACTTGTTTCCAGCTTTCAATAAAGATCAGACCGCGGTGGTTAGGCGGTTTGCCTTTGCCGGTCTGTTACTTCTGTTCAGTTCTTCCGCAGTTGTTCGCGGTTAGGAGCGGCCAAGTGACTGCGGTCAGGAGGCCTTGCTTGGGCGAACAGAGTGAGCATTGGAATAATGGGTAGTCCGCGTGTTGAGTTGCGGATTGGTGATTTTGTGGTTAGTCGCGTGGTCAGCTTAACAACTTGGCGGTTTGCGCAGACAATTTTTGTTAGCTGTGCGGTTTGGCAGGTTCATGTTGTAACCACCAGCTTTTTGTAGTTGGTATTCTTCTCTCCTCATCATTGTGTGTACTGACAAACCATGTCTCGCAATGTATGTCTCGAAATGTACAAAAGATAGTTGATTCAAGATTTCTCTTGCTCCTTCATTGTCTCTGGTTTCTGGTGCTTGGTTTGGTTGAGAGTGTTCCTTCGACCTTGTTCTCGTTTTCCGCTTATCAAAATTTTAACATGGTATCAGAGGGAGGTTGAGGTTTGAGTAGTGATTCAGCCGCAGTTATCTGTTTTGGATTTCTGGAAGCACAGTTATCATTGGTATATCAATGGAAGGAGGAATAGCAAGAGGTTTTGGTATTGATCTCCTGACGCAGACTAGCTTTAATAAGTGGAAGTCTTGCATGGAGAGCTATCTTTTGGGCGAGGACCTCTGGGTGGTTGTTGGTGGAGAAGAAACTCAAGAAGTGGTTGCTGCTTGTGACAATGCACATCTGGTGAGAGCTTGGAGGAGAACTAATGCTATGGCAGAGTTTACTCTCAAGTGGTCTATCTCATCGGAGTTGTTTGATCACATCGTTGGATGTCGATCAGTTGCTGAGATTTGGACGGCCTTGGATGGCTTGTTCAATCAGAAGAATGTAGCTCGGCTATAGTTCTTGGAAAATGAGTTGGCTAAGGCAACTCAATGAGACTTGTCCATATCAACATTCTTCCTAAAGATGAAGAACCTTTGCGCAGAGATTTCGGCATTGGACCCGGGTGAGCCTATCTCAAAAGCGAAGCTGAAGAGGCACGTAATTCACAGCTTGCGGAGGGAGTATGTGGCCTTTGTTATTTCTGTTCAAGGCTGGGCCAATCAGCCATCGTTGCTGTAGCTGGAAAACTTGCTTGCGTCACAAGAGAGTTTAGCTATACAGATGGATGGGATGTCTGCCTCTGGGGAGAATGTGAGGTTTAAAATTCAGGGAAGAAGAAGCGTTGGGACAAGAAGAAGAAGACATCTGGAGATGATGGTCCATCTACTTCATATCAGTAGAAGAGGAGCTATGCTCCTAATCGTGATGGGAAGAAGAAGGAAGGACCTAGATGCTTCAGGTGCAATAAGCTTGGTCATTTTAAGAAGGACTACAAAGTCAATTTTCAGCCAGGGCATGCTGCAGGAAAGGAGGAGGCTGGTTCCAATGCTAATGTTAATTGGGTTGATAGATGCTTTATGACGGGCACTTGTGTTCGGGATATGGCTTCTATCAACTATCAGGATGATTGGATTCTGGACTCGGGTTGTGGTCATCACCTCACCGGAGATGAGTTGAAGTTCTCTTCTTTGCAGACATACACCGGTAATGATGTTATCATTTCTATTGATGATACTATACATGCAGTTGAGAAGGAGGGTGTAGTTTATTTAAATGGAGATAGAGGTCCACTCACATTGAAGAGTGTCTATCATGTTCCGGGGATGAAGAAAAACCTCTTCTTAGTGAGCAACGCTGTTGATGCTGGCTATCACGTTCTGTTTGGTCCAACAGAAGTGAAGTTTCTTTGAAACATATCAGCGTTGAAGGCTAAAGTCACTCATGTTGGTAAAAGGGTGAAGGACTTTTTGTGTTATCTACAAGTTCGTATGTTTATAAGATGAGGACTAATGATAGCGTTGCTATTTGACATGAAAGACTTGGGCATGTTGAGATGGATAAGATGAAGGCTATGGCGGGAAGAGGCCTTGTGAGAGGCTTGCCTAGTCTATCATATTTTGGTGAAGGTCGCGTTTGTGAAGGTTGTCAATATGGTAAGGATCAACATCTTCCATTCGACAAGTCACAAAGAAGATGCAAGACACCATTGGAGTGTATTCATGGTGATCTGTTTGGACCTACCGCAACAGCCAGTTTTGGAGGCAGCAGGTATATGCTGGTCTTGATTGATGATTTCACTAGATATACTTGGGAATACTTTCTAAAGGAGAAGTCAGAAGCATTCGGGAAGTTCGTGGAGTTCAATGAGCTCGTGGAGGGTCGGCTTAATCTGCGGATCAAGAAGTTCAGAACCAACAATGGAGGGGAGTTTACCTCTAATGCATTCTTTAACATCTGCAGAAAGCATGGCATCCGGAGAGAGCTTTCTTTTGATCACACTCCACAAAAGAATAACATTGCAGAGCGAAAGATCCATCATCTGAAGGAGACCTGCAAATGTTGGCTTCATGTCAAGAGTATCCCAAAGTCCTTCTAGGAAGAGGGAATGTCTTGTGCAACTTATGTCATCAATTAGATGCCTTTAAGTCCCATCAACATGAAGACCCCACATGAGTTGATGTTCAAAATAAATCCTACGGTGGAACACCTTCGTGTGTTCGGATCAACTTGCTAGGTGCATGTTCCCGATGCCCTCAAAACGATGCTAGATGTGAAAGCAAGGAAGCTAGTCGTCGTCGGTTATGATGACCGGAAGAAGGGTTGGAGATGCATGTATACTGAGACACGGAGAGATGTGGTCTCAATGGATGTGGTATTTGATGAGTTGACATCATACCAGGGTAGTTCTTTTGTTGAGCTACAAGAAATCAAGGTAGATAGAGGACCAAGAGAAACTGCAAGGGAAGTTCTGGTGGAGTTGCATGTTTCTCCAGGTGCTCCAGTTGCTTCTAGTTCTGGGTGAGGTACTTTAGGTTCTGAAAGCAGAGGGAGCGATGCTCCAAGTGAACCCGGGAGAAAAGCTAGTCCAGAAGTTGTAGTAAAAGAAGTGCATTAGAGTAAAGCTCTGAGGAGGTCCAAGAGGACTATTATTCCACCAGCTCGGTATACAAGGGGAAACCAGGTGAGCTTCATCTCATGTTTATTTACTGGTCCCTTGGATGAGTGAGAGTCATCATGCTTTGAAGATGCCACTGGAGTCAAGGAGTGGGAAATTTCCATTGATGAGGAGATGGCTGCCCTCAAGAAGAATGATACCTGGGACCTTGTGCCCAAGGTTGATGGCATTACTCCTGTGACATGCAAGTGGATCTACAAGCTGAAGAATAAAGCTGACGGGAGTATCGAGAGATACAAGGCGAGGCTCGCCTTGTAGATCAAGGGTTCTCTCAATAGTACGGAGAAGACTATGAAGAGACATTTTGTCCGGTAGCCAAGATGACTTCGGTACGGGTGGTGATTGCATTGGCAGCGAGCTAAGGATGGAAGATTTGGCAACTCGACGTAGAGAATGTCTTCTTGTACGACGAAATTGACAAGGATATCTTCATGGTTCAACCACCTGGATATGTATGGAAGTTCATCCAGGATATGTTTGCAAGCTCAAGAAGGCTCTTTACGGGTGAAGCAAGCGCCTCGGGTGTGGTATGGGAAGATCGCAGAATATCTCTAGTTCTGCGGATATTTTGCTTCAGATTCAGAATCGAGTCTGTTCGTAAAGAAGTTTGGGGAACTGCAAGTCTTGGTGCTGTTGTACTTTGATGATATGATAATCACAGGGAACTCGGAGGCTGAGGTAGCTAAGCTTTGGTCTAAATTAGCTATCAGGTTCGAGATGAAGGATCTGGGGGATCTTCACCATTTCCATGGACTCAATATTGAGAGGAAAGAGAGCGGTGTGCTCGTTACCCAAAAAGGTTATGCGGAGCGGATTGTTAAGCAATTTGGCATGCAGGATGGGAAGAGTAGCTCTACTCCACTAGAGGTTGGTCTAAAACTTCGGCGGGATGAGGGGAGGATTCTTCCTAATCCGTTGGTGTTCTAGGCTCCTGTTGGGAGTCTGATATATTTGATGATTAATAGACCGGATATTGCTTATGCTGTTGGTAGGGTAAGTCGTTATATTGCAAAACCACAGAAACCTCATCTTATAGCGGCAAGAAGTATTCTAAGGTTTGTGAAGTCGACCTCAAACATGGGTCTTCTTTATGGAAGATACATAGCCTTTGTTTGCATGGTTACATGGATACCGATTATGGGGGAGACTCAGACGATCGGAAGTTGATGTCTAGTTATGTTTTTTATGCGGATCGACGGCTATTTCATGGTGCAGCAAGAAGCAAGATTTTGTGCCCGTCTCTACCACTGAAGAGGAATACAAGGCTTCTACCATGGCAGCTCAGAAAGCCATCTCGCATAGGAGATTGGTGGAGGATGTCCATAAGGAGGTTCGAGGTACAACTCTGCTATGTGGTGAAAATGAGAGTGCCCTCAAATTGGACAATAATCCAGTCTGTCACGCACGGACCAAGCACATCAAGATCGAGCATCATTTCATTTCGAAGAAGGTGCTGGAGGGATCTTTGATGGTTGAGCATATGCGGAGTGAGGACAATGTTGCTGACATCTTCACGAAGCCGCTGGTGAAGGGACCATTTACTCGGCTACGACGATTGCTTGGGCTGCCTTCCACTTCGCACTTCAAGGGGGAGTGTTGAAATTTGAAGTGTAAGTGGAGGTCGGGAGGTCTGGGAATCAGACCGAATAGTCTGGAAAACCGCAGAGGTCGGGCGGTCTGTTAAGGAGACCACGCGGGTGTCTTCCTGCATTGGACTGGCGGCTAGTTAGTGGCAAATGGCTTTGGTTCTTCAACCATCTGGGGTCAGCTATCTGGCTGTAACCGGGTGGTTAGCACCCGCAGTTACTTCTAGATTTTGTGTTCTGGCCGGTTATTTGCTCGCGGTCTGGCAGGTGTCTGCTGGTATTGCTGTAAGTTGCGAATTAGTCCATGTGGCTTGTTACTAAGTCGGCAAGCTGTTCGGCAGGGTTCTAAGCAAGCCGCGCGAGTTGTCTTCTACCCGCCGTTGTTGCTATGGGCGGTTATTCTATCGCGTAGGCGGTGACCACACTCCTCACCTCTACTATAAATAGGACCCCCTGGCTTGTCATATATAACTTGAATAGTTTGTGAGAGCTCGCGAGTTTGTGGTGCCGATAGGGTTTTCTGTTCGCGCGGTTTGAGGCTTACCTTTGATGTGTTCGTAGGTAGTGTGGCTTGCTTGTGGTTCTAATTTGATCAGAGGAGACTGCAGCGGATAAGCCGGTAGCAGTCTGTGGCAGGTAGTAGCAGGAGGTCACGGTTAGCGACAAGGCAGGTTCTCTTCAGCTCGTTTCTAGTTTCAATAAAGATCAGACTGTGGCGGTTAGGCGGTTTGCCTTTGTCGGTCTGTTACTTGTGTTCAGTTCTTCAGCAGTTGTTCGCAGTTAGGAGCGTCCAAGTGACTGCGGTCAGGCGGCCTTGCTTGGAAAAATGGAGTGAGCATTAGAATAATGGGTAGTCCACGTGTTGAGTTGCGGGTTAGTGATTTCGCGGTTAGTCGCGCGGTCATCTTGGTGACTTGGCGGTTTGCGCAGACAACCTTTGTTAGCTAGGCAGTTTGGCAGGTTCATGTTGTAACCGCCAGCTTCTTGTAGTTGGTTTTCTTCTCTCCACATCATTGTGTGTACTGATAAATCATGTTTCGTAATGTATGTCTCGAAATGTACAAAAGATAGTTGATTCAAGATTTCTCTTGTTCCTTCATTATCTCTAGTTTTTGGTGCTTGGTTTGGTTGATAGTGTTCCTGTGACATTGTTCTCATTTTCCGCTTATTAAAATTTTAACATGCCCTACTAGTAGACATTAAGCAGATAGGAGCATCTAAATTAGAGCAAAGAAAATTGAGACAATATACATTCCCACTCCTAGTTCCAGTGAGAATAACTTCAGAGTTTTCAGTCTTCTTAATGAGGCACTTATACTTGTGGAAAACTACCACATAGTCAAGATCACAAAGTTGACTTATTCTTATTAGATTGTGTTGCAATCCTTCCACAAAAGCTACTCTTGAGATGGTAACTATAACATTTGTAATTTTACCATAACCTTTAGTTTTTCCTCTGTCAGATCCCCCAAATATCACTTTAGGACTATCTTGCACGGGAGAGAATTCTTTCAAAAGGCTTCGTATTCCAGTCATGTGCGTATAACATCCACTATCTTAATACCAGATTGGAGTTTGATTGGTCTTTGGACATACATGTGTAGAGAAAAAAAATTATTGCTCTTCTTCTTCACTAATGGCCTTGGCAGCCATATATTCTTCTTCTTCTGATGTGGAGGAGGAGCTGCTCTCATCATCACTCAGAGTTTTGCATTTCTTAGCCAGACAATTCTTTTCTCTATTCTTTTCCTTGAAAGCTTTCTTATCTTTAGATTTTCTGCTGTCTCTTCTTTTGGAAGGACATTCAGCTATCATGTGTCCAGATTTCCTGCATCCATAGCAAATCGTTTCAGTAGAAGAGTGTTTGTTATGTTTGGATTCATACCTTTTCCATTTTTCTTTGTTGGGATTGTATTTTCTTCTTGAGTTTGAGGAAGATGAATGTTTTCTTTTTTCTTTCCTCCTTTTTTCTGAGGATCTTCATGTTGTTTTTAGATAACAGAATGAGTTTCCCATCAGATAGTCATGTGCTAGTGAAGCTTGTTTCAGATTCTTCAACTTAGGATTCCTTATTCTTCTTAGAGCTATCAGCCTTGAGGGCTACTGATTTTTCCTTGTGATTTGGTCTGCAGTTATCTTCTTCATCTTTCCTGGTATTTAATTGTATCTCATAGGAGAGAAGTTTCCCAAACAGGTTTTGGGGTTCCATATTGCTCAGATTTCCTACTTCTCTTATGACAGATTTTAATGTCCCAATCTTTATGAAGTGATCTCAGGAATTTTTCATTAAGCTCATAATTAGAGAACACCCTTCCATAGGTTCTCAGACCATTCACAATTTTGAAAAAAAAAATCATAGCACTAGGAAATGGAACCCCTCTTGTCTTATCTGAATGTCTCATATTCTTGATTCAGAAGTCATTTCCTGTCATCCCTTACTTCAGTTGTTCCTTCCATGTAGACTATAAGAGTCTCCCACATTTCCTTGAATGTTTTGCAATGCACTAGATTTTGGAATGTAGAATCATCAATAGCACGTACCAAAATATTTCTGGCCCTCTTGTCTATGGTGGCAAGAACTATCTCATCTTTACTCATTTCAGCATATTTCTTGGGGACTGCAGCTTCAGTGCTGGAGGATGGTGTATTCATTGGAATGAATGGACCATCTTCAATGTTCATAAAGATTCTTGGATCAGATGCTTCCATATAAAGTTTCACCCTTTCCTTCCATATAACAAAGTTCTCCTTTCTACATATGGGCAATTTCATAGAACTATGTTCTTTGTAATTTTCTCCAGTCATGGTATGAATCTAGATCAGTCCTTAGTGGTCTTGTTCCTTAGCTGTAAGGCTACTTAGAGCACAACCTGGCTCTGATACCAATTGTTACTCTTAAGGAATGAAAAGGATCACACCTAGAGGGGGGGAGGGGGGTGAATAGCGTGATGGGTGATTTATAATATCTTTTCCGAATTAAAGGCAAACATCAAACAATCACAGCAAAGCACACAGAGATTTAAAGTGTTTCCCTCTAGAAAATGTGTCAAGAGGTACTCCACTGTCCTGACACCTTTCAAGCATTGTGCTTGATAAGGCAAAACTCCTCCAAAACTCAGAACTCACACAGAGTTCCTACCTCAGTCTTTTATAGCACAAGACTTACTCTCAGATCTACAAATAGATCCTACACTCAGATCACTAAGATCTTACACTCAGGTCAAAATGACCCTACACTCAGATCACCAAGATTCAACATACTGTTTATAGATTTATAGGGGTTTACAATGATAGACTCAGTAAAGGATAAGATTTAGATCTTGAGTCTTCAGTAGAAGTCTAGCAGTAGGCTTCTTCTCCCTTGACAGATGATAAAATGTAACTTGTAGTTAGATCAATATCAAGGAAACTAGCAACAGCAGAAATCCTTATTCTTGTATTCAGTAAATTCTTTCTTCAGAATCTGGATCTAACAGGACTCTTGAAAGCTTAGAAGGATCTTGCTCTTGATAACAGAATGACATAAAGAATGATTGCTGTCAAATTTTCTTGTATACTTCAGATCATTAGTATCAATAGGTAAAGATGTTCTCCTATTATAATGATGCTTCCACTGAAGAGGAATTAGAGGAGTATATGGAAAGACATAATTGTCTCTGAATTTGAATATTCAAATTTAATCAGAAAATGGAATATTTCAAATTTGACTCAATTAGGAATATTCCACATATGGTAAGTAAGGATCAGAAAGGAATGCATAAATCTGCCTGATATTCCAGTCATAATAATTGACAATACTATTCCATAAGCAATTCTTCAATGAATTTAATCCATTAAGGTCTTCCATAGATGTACCATTGAAATAAGCCTTGATTGGCGTGAAAAGATTAGAGAATTAATGTTGTCACGTGATATTCAAGTACTTAGGATAATTATGAATGAATTGGAGTCTGTCCCGTCGATATTGAGATCATCTCGTCGATCGACATTGATCCAGTCGATCCAGTACTTAGAATAATTCTGTGTCAATTGGAGTTTGGCCCGTCGATGTTGAGATCATCCCGTCGGTCGACATTGATCCAGTCGATCCATTGTCCAGTTGACTTTCAGTATAGTTAGTATGTCCCGTCGATTGATTCTGTCGACTTATCTTCCCGTCGATGTTTTGAGTTCGATCGACAGGTCGTCCCATCGATTTTTTACTTGAGCTAATTTCTGACTTTCACAACCTTTTGAATTCAGTAATTTTCTTTGTACTTTTCAGGTAAAGTCTTCAAGATAGATGTTAGTATCTTTATTATATAAGGGAGGAGTAAAGTGAGGATGGTGAAACATTTGACGGACAAAAATGTCCTCACTAAATCAACATCCATAGCTCTCTTTTTTGGTTTCTTGGTCTTTTGGCCATCAAAAATAAATCTAATTTATTATATAAGCAAACTCAAAAGAGTGGACGGTGTAACATTCAGATGCCCATTTTGCCCTCAGAATCTAATCCTCCACAGCTCCTCCATGGCAATTTTTTCTCTTCCTTCTCTACCATTTCATTATAGAATCCCTGTTTTAGGCCCTCCTCAAGAGCTCCTCCTCCTCAAGAGCTTTCTTCAGGTGCTGGGCTCATTAGAGAAAAAGGGTGCTCATTGGAGAAAAAGGGTATCATCCAGCACCTTCGTCGCGAGCACCTAGGGCATCATTCAGGTCTGTCTCCTCCTCCCCATAGCTTCTCCAACTTTGCCGCCATTCCTTTTCATTTTATGAACATCTTGATATATTAATCCTAATATAGATTTTATGATTGTAGTTGGGAGAGAATGTAAAAGAATGCTCAACAACGAAGATGTGTGAGAGAGATGAGGGAATTAAATAAGGCAGAGAATGCTAACTCCATCGATTCGATCTCCATTCAGGTCACGTTTGGCTGGGCGATGAAAGAAATTTTGGTAATCCTCTTGAATAATATGGCAGCATGATTATAGTTTTTTTATAATTTCATGAAACCTGCAATATTTTATTAAATGAATCATGCAAGTTGATTTTATTTGTTTATTGTCACTGTTAATTAAATTATGAATGGTGTTGTTAATTCATTGTGGATTGATATATTATGGTAGTAAAAATCATTGTATAATGAAATTGAAATAGTACGCATGAATTAGTTTTTTAGAATTTTTCACAGTTCAATGAATTTGAAATTGTGTGCATAGTTTTTGATTAATGAAATTGTATTCTTGACTAGGACGAACCTCCACCTTCCTCCATGGCTTCTTCGTTTTTACTACTGAGCTACTCTCTCACTAGTAACATGAGAATGTGGCAAAATGCTCTTTACAAGTTCCTTGACATATTAATCTTTTCATTTAGCATTAGCTTTTGATTATAAGTTTTACTTGAATCACTATTTCTCTCCACCTTGAGCTTTACTGTGCGGATGAATGTTCTTTTTTTATTTTGTTATATGGTTCAGGATAATGTACTTCTATTTTAGGCAGTGTCGTGTCCCCCATTTCAAGACTGCCTACATGATAATGCTCATAGCTATTTTGTGGAAGTTATACTGTTCCCCCACCAAATGTCGCTGCCCCCGCCGAGTGTCGTCGCCCCTGCCGAATGTTGCCGCCCCTCCCGCCAAATGTCGCCTTACCCGCCGAATATCGCCGCCCCCGCCGAGTGTCGCCTCCCCCGCCAATTGTCGCCTCTCCCCCGCCGGATGTCGCCTCGTCCACCGAGGGTCGCCTCCCCCGCTGAGGGTCGCCTCCCCCGCCGAGGGTCGCCACCCTGCCGAATGTCGTCGCTTCTGAATTCAGTTTCAGAGTCATTCTACTTCAGAGATTGTCTATATATTTAGTGCGTGCAATATTTTGGATTGTCAATAATATTTGTTCATGATAATTTGTGCTTCGCATCAAAACCATTTAAAGTTTAATTTTAAAATTGAAGTCCTCTATGGGAAAGATACATGAAGCAATCTATGAAAATTTAACCTATGAAATTTTTATGCTACCCAGTTAAGTAAATTTTATGCTTCATTTTAAAGTTTCTCAATGTTTTCTGCGCTTTCAAGTTTATTCAGTTTTTAATAAATATGTATTGTCTTTAAATAAGGGCGAATATCGCCTCCCCGACCCATGTCACCCCCCCAATCAATGTTGCCCCGATGACCAATGTCGCCACCCCGACCAAAGTCCCTCCGAAGACCAAATTCCCTCTGAAGACCAATGTCGCCCTGAGGACCAATGTCGCCCCGACGACCAATGTCGCCCCGACGACCAATGTCGCCCCAACGACCAATGTCGCCCCGACGACCATTGTCGCCCCCACGACCATTCTCACCCCCACGACCAATGTCTTCCCAAAGACCAATGTCGCTCCCACGACCAATGTCGCTCCCACGAACAATGTCGCCCTAACAACCAATGTCGCTCCCCGCACGGGATCCCCCGTGCACGACTGCTCGTGACTTCAAATAAATAATTGAAGTCATATAACATAAATAAATAAGATTGCTTATTCCTGACATGAACTAAATTGAGCTTCTTGACTTCCTTGAGCTTTTCTTCAATTCTTTTGATGCTTCACTTGAATAAGTGACAAGACTAACATGGTCTAGGACTTGTCAGCATTGTGTTATGACAATGAAGGATTACATTGTCATAACTATGCTTAGTGACAATAAGCCTATACACAAGTCATTCTTGCACTTAGCTTTAACTGAAATGATAAACTAGATGTGTAATCAAATACAAAGTGAAGTTCTCTTGAATTGGTGATTTCCTCAAATTAGGAATCATGAGGGCAAGATTCCCAACAGTCACCTTCTTGCCCTAACTCACATTTCATGACCCATGTCATGCCCTAACTCACACTAGGTGTCTAGTAGAAATGGGGATGTTACAAATCTCAATAAACAAAGAAATAATTTCATCCCCAAAATTCAAATTTGGGGTGCAGGGTTCTACGCACAATAAAAGAAAAGTAATATATACTGGGTTAGGTTGTACCTAAGGCGAATAGTCCTGGGTACCATTGTTGCCTTAGGTCCAAGGGCTCCCATGTATGATCCTCCTATCTGTGGTTGGACAACAGGACATTGACCAACGGGACCTTCTTCTGCCGCAAGAATCTGACATCAGAATCAACTATCCAGACTGGCTCTAAACGAACGAACCAGTAGGACTCCACTAGGACTAAATTAGATGTGTTATGCTGCTCAGGGCAAAGTAAGGATTTCCGGACTGAAGGGACATGGAAGACATCGTGAAGGTATGCCAACTCTGGTGGCAGCTCTAGCTTGTAAGCCAAGGGGATGATCCGCTCCAGGATTATATAAGGCCTCATATATCATGGGTTGAGCTTCCTCTGCCTCCGCACCCGCGAAACACCGTGCACTGGATGAAACTTCAATAAAATCTAGACTCCCACCTAGAATTCCACCTTTCGATTCCTCGCATCGTAGTACTTCGCTTGCCTGCTCTGGGCCTCCAGCTTCAGCTCCTGAATCATCCAAACCCAAGCTTTCGTGTCCTCCATATACTCCAATCCCAAAACCTTTGGGTTCACATGAGATTTATAATCAAGATTATCTAATGTAGGGTTCTTAAATATCTCTCATTTTGATGAAGATGTAACTAGCGGAGGGAAGACTGAGTTTGGTTTAATGTCGTGATATCAAGGATGAGAGTATGACTCCACTGATTCTTATGGCCAATGATTTTTATATTTTCACTTATGACCCATTTCCGACCCAGGGGCACAACATCATGTCTACGGGGTATAGTTTCTATCAAAATCATCATTGATTATATCTTGGATTTAAAATCATACCTGACCAATAATCAGTATACATACGAGATCGATACTCTTATTTGTAAGTTTTAGTAAATAAAATTTAGACTTGTCTTTTAAGATCATAATTGCTTATGCAATATCGATTCTTATAATTTCAAGCCATCATCGTCCATTTGTTTTGTCGTGGCGAGGATTAATCGTGCTTCTAGAATCCATAATATGGTCACTTATTGGAATTGAGGCTAATCCAAATACATTCAAGCTTAATTGTTGTATTTAGAGTTACGTGGGTCATCAATTCCTAGGTCCTTAAGAAGTCATATTTATAAATCCTCCGATCATCACATTATTCTATATAAAGTTTGTTGAAATTTTGAAGTGAAGTGGAGACTGGGCGGTCTGATTTTGGGAGATCGCCGAGACCGCGCGGCCTGTGCTTGTATTCTGCCAGTCTGGCGCTGCCGGTCTGTTCTGTCAGTCTGCTGGTTCCGCCGGTTTGTTCTTTGTAGCTGCGGTCTGTTCCTGAGTTGGTGTGCTGGTTGGCCTGTCTTCTTTGTTGGAAGACTGGGCGGTCTGTTCCTATATGTGACCGCCTGTCTGAGCGGTTTGTGCTTGGCGATTTGGCGACTTGTTCTAAGTCGGCCAGATGGTTCCTGGTTTGGTCCTGGTGGTCTAAGGAAGGAGTACCTTTGTGACCGCGCGGCTTGTGCGCGGTATCGTATTCGCGCGACCTGTGCGCGACCTGTCTGCTGATCTGCGTCTTAGTCGGATGATGGACCAAGTTGTGTGGTCGCGTGGTCTGCCTTATGAGACCGCTGGCGATCTGACGGGTGGTGTTTGTATCTCTCCTGTGCGATGACGACATCCGTCTACCCGCCTATAAATAGAGTTGCAGGGCCCGTCATTCAAAATGAGAACTGTAAGAACTGAGCCTGGGTTAATTCGTGTGGTCTCACTTTGAGGTCGGGCGGTCTCGGAAGCGAGTTGACTGTTTGTTGTGTTCGAAGTTTTGCGGTCTACAGGTTGCGATCTCCTTCCTTGGTGATTCCCAGCAGCTTGAATAAATAGTTCGGCAGCGGTCAGTCTGCGAACTAGTTTATGTTCGTTCTTGTACTGTTCGTAGCGAGCTCAGCGATCAGGCGACCTTCAGCGGTTAGGCGATAAGAGTTGCGGTCTGGCGACAGCTTCAGTTCTTCGTTCGAATAAAGCTCCAGTTCGTGCGGTCTGAGGTGCGGTGTTGCAGTGCTGGCGATTTGTCCGGTTTCTGTTTGAGCAGTCTCAGGTCAAGCCGGGCGACTTCTGGAGTCGAGCGGTCTGTGCGGTCTCAGCTTGTCTAGCCGCCAGATTTGTTTTGGTGTGTTTTGTTCTTCTCCTCTCCATGATTCTGATGAATCATGTATCGCCATGTATACCTCGCACTGTAAATGAAGATTGTGTTTCAATAAAGTTGCTTGTGTTGCTGTGTGGCATTGTGGTTGTTTGGCTTTAACTCAGTTGATGCAACTCCTGCTTACTCCAAAACGATTCAAATCAAAAATTTTAACATGGTATCAGAGCGAGGTTATTGGAGTGGATAAGAAGTGATCAACTTGAGTTGCCATCGTCTTTGTGAAGAAGAGGCCACATAGATTGCCATGGAAGGAGGATTCGCAAGAGGGCTTGGTATTGAACTCCTTACATCGACTAACTATAAGAAATGGAGGTCGTGTATGGAGAGCTATTTACTTGGCGAGGATCTATGGGAGATAGTTGGAGGAGAAGACACACAAGAGGTGTTTCTAGCAGGAGATAATATGGCAGAGGTGAGACTTTGGAGAAGGACGAATGCGAAGGCAGAGTTCACTCTCAAGAGGGCTATCTCACCGGAGCTGTTTGATCACATCATTGGATGTAAATATGCTGCTGAAATTTGGACATCTTTGGATGGGTTGTTTAATAAGAAGAATGTAGCTCGGCTACAGTTTCTTGAAAATGAGTTGGCGAAGGCCTCTCAAGGCGATCTTTCTATTTCTACCTTCTTTCTCAAGATGAAGAACCTCACAGTAGAGATTTCTGCATTGGACCCTGATGAGCCCATCTCGGAGGCAAAACTGAAGAGGCATATCATCCGCGGGTTGCGGAAGGAGTATCTTGCCTATGTGACTTCAGTTCAAGGTTGGGCAAATCAACCATCTCTGTTGGAGCTGGAGAACTTACTGGCTTCGCAAGAAAGTTTGGCAAGACAGATGGCGGGGACTTCTATCTCCGGGGGAGATAGTGATGTGTTGTTCTCTGGAAAGAAGAAGAAGAAGTGGGAGAAGAAGAAGTCGGGTTATGATGGACCCTCTACTTCAGGTCAGCAGGATAGGGGTTATGCTCCTAAGTCTGATGGGAAGAAAAAGGGAGATGGACCAAGGTGCTTCAGGTGCAATAAGACCGGCCACTTCAAGAAAGATTGTCGGGTTAATCTTCAGTCGGGACATGTAGTAGAGAAGGAGAAGCCAAAGTCTATTGAAGCTGGATGGGGAGGAGCCTTTGCGGATAATATGACGGCGATGCCCGTTAAGGCCTTGGCTGCCATCAACTTCGAAGACGATTGGATTGTTGATTTAGGGTGTGGACATCATCTCACCGGGGATGAATCAAAGTTCTCTTCTTTGACGCCTTACTCAGGTAACGATGCTATCATTACGGCTGATAATTATGTTCATGCTGTCGAACAAGAAGGTGTTGTCTCCCAGAGTAGTGATAAGGGTCCACTCACATTGAGGAGTGTTTATCACATGCCTGGTATGAAGAAGAATCTCTTCTCTGTAACCAATGCGGTCGATGCCAGTTATCACATTCTGTTTGGCCCAACAGAAGTGAAGTTTCTTAAAACTCAACCGGAGATCAGGGGAGATGTTATCCATATTGGAAAGAGGGTGAAGGACTTGTTCGGGTTATCGACAAGTACATATGTTGATAAGATGAAGACCAACGATAGCGCGGCTATCTGGCATGAAAGGTTAGGGCATGTTGGCATAGACAAATTGAAGGCTATGGCGGTAAGGAGCCTTGTCAAGGGCTTGCCTAGCTTGTCCTCTTATGGAGACGGTAATGTTTGTGCTGGATGTCAGTTTGGTAAGTCTCATCGACTTCCAATTTGATAAATCGCAAACAAGATGCAAAGCGCCGTTGGAGTGCATCCATGGTGATTTGATGGGACCGACAGCCACCCCAAGTCTTGGAGGCAATAGATATATGTTGGTGTTTTTTGACGATTACACCAGATATGTCTGGGTGTATTTTTTGAAAGAGAAGTCGGAAGCCTTTGTGAGGTTTGTGGAGTTCAAGGAGCTGGTGGAAGGTCGGTTAGGCCTGCGGGTGAAGAAATTGAGAACTGGCAATGGTGGGGAGTTCACTTCTGGTGAGTTCTCAAGTTTTTGCAGGAAACACGACATTCGGAGAGAGCTCACTTGTGCCCATACTCCACAGCAAAATGGCACTGCGGAGAGGAAGATCCGTCATCTGATGGAAAACTGCAAATGTTGGCTTCATGCCAAGAGTATCCCAAAGTCCTCTTGGGCGGAGGGAATGTCTTGTGCGGCTTACGTCATCAACAGAATGCCTCTAAGTCCTATCAACATGAAGACCCCTCACGAACTGATGTTCAAGGAGAAACCGAGTGTTGCTCACCTTCGGGTGTTCGGGTCAACCTGCTATGTGCATATTCCTAATGCTCTTCGGATAAAGCTAGATGTGAAAGCAAGGAAGCTAGTCTTTGTTGGATATGATGAGCGGAAGAAAGGATAGAGGTGCATGGATCCTGAGACACGGAGATCAGTGGTATCTCGGGATGTGGTGTTCGATGAAGTGACTTCCTACAAGGGGAGTTCGGGAGTTGAACTACCGGAGAGCTGGGTTAATGAAGTAGGGAAAGCTGCAGGAAGTGTTCAAGTGGAGTTGCCTGTTTCACCAGGAGCTCCAGCTGTGTCAAGCTCTGAGATGAAGGCTTCAGGTTCTGAAAGTAGGGGGAGCTATGCTCCAAGATCGTCTGGAAGAGGAGCTTGCACAGAAGAAGCAGCTGAGGAGGTGGTTAGTCAGGTGCAACCTCTTAGGAGGTCGAAGAGGACTATCAAGCCACCAGATCGAAACACATGAGGAAACATGGTGAGCTTCGTCTCAAGTTTCTTCGCTGGTCCCTTGGATGAAAGGGAGCCGTCGAGATTTGAGAAAGCCAAAGGCGTGAAGCAGTGGGATGTTGCTATGCAAGAAGAGATGGATGCTCTCAAGAAGAATGAGACTTGGTCTCTAGTGCCCAGGCCTAAGGGCATTACCCCTGTAACATGCAAATGGGTTTACAAGCTCAAGAAGAAAGTTGACGTCCCGATCGAGCGATACAAGGCCCGCCTTGTAGCTCGCGGGTTCTCACAGCAGTATGGTGAAGATTATGATGAGACGTTTAGTCCAGTGGCAAAGATGACTTCCGTCCGATTTATTATTGCCTTGGCGGCATCTTGTGGATGGGAGATTTGGCAGCTTGATGTTAAGAATGCTTTCTTATACGGAGAGAATGACAAGGATATCTTCATGATCCAGCCACCGGGGTTCATCTCGGAGGATCGTCCGGACTACGTCTGCAAACTGAAGAAGGCCTTATATGGGTTGAAGCAAGCGCCTCGGGAGTGGTATGGAAAGATCGCGGAGTATCTCTTATTCTGCGGGTTCTTTGCTTCAGACTCTGATTCTAGCTTGTTTGTCAAGAAGGAGGGGGCGCTTCGGGTTATTGTGCTGCTGTATGTGGATGACATGATTGTCACCGGGAACTCGAAGGAGGCGGTAGCAAGGCTGAGAGCTGAGCTTGCTATCAGGTTCGAGATGAAGGATCTGGGGGAGCTTCACCATTTCCTTCGACTCGAGGTCCAGAGGCGGGAGAGCGGAGTGCTCGTTTCTCAGGAAGGATATGCGGAGCGGATCATTCAACGATTTGGCATGGAAGAAGGGAAGAGTAGCTATATACCTCTGGAACAGCATCATAAACTTTGGAAGGATGAGGGAAGAGTTCTATCTGATCCATTGGTGTTCCGAGCTCTGGTTGGGAGTTTGATTTACTTGACCATCACGAGGCCTGATATTTCTTATGCAGTTGGCAAAGTGAGTCGGTACATGGCGGAGCCACGGAAGCCTCAACTTCTGGTGGCAAAAGGGATTCTGAAATATGTGAAGTCGACCTCTGATTTGGGTCTCCTATTTAGGAGAGGGTCAAGCTTGGAGTTGCATGGATACATGGATGCTGACTACGGGGGAGACGTGGATGATTGGAGATCAACGTCTGGTTATGTCTTTATGACGGGCCCCATAGCTATCTCTTGGTGCAGCAAAAAGCAGGACTCGGTGTCCGTATCTACCACAGAAGCGGAATACAAGGCCTTGGCAGCTCAGGAAGCCGTTTGGCTCAGGAGGATGGTGGAGGACATTCATGAGGAGGTTCGAGGTCCTACTATGCTACGCGGGGACAATGAGAGTGCTCTCAAACTGGTTAATAATCCAGTCTGTCACGCGAGGACCAAGCATATTGAGATTGAGCACCATTTCATTCGTGAAAAGGTGTTGGGAGGATCTCTTATGGTCGAGCATGTTCGGAGTGCGGACAATGTCGCAGACATCTTCACAAAGCCGCTGGCAAAGGGACCGTTTACACGGTTGCGGAGTTTACTCAGGCTAGTCTCCACTTCTCACTTCAAGGGGGAGTGTTGAAATTTTGAATTGAAGTGGAGACTGGGCGGTCTGATTTTGGGAGATCACCGAGACCGCACGGCCTGTGCTTGTATTCTGCCAGTCTGGCTCTGCCGGTCTGTTCTGGCGATCTGCTGGTTCTGCCGGTTTAATCTTTTTAGCTGCGGTCTGTTCACGAGTTGGTGTGTTGGTTGGCCTGTCTTCTTTGTTGGAAGATCGGGCGGTCTGTTCCTATGTGTGATCGCCTGTTCGGGCAGTTTGTGCTTGGCGATCTGGCGACTTGTTCTAAGTCGGCCAGATGGTTCCTGATTTGCTCCTGGTGGTCTATGGAAGGAGTACCTTTGTGACCGCGCGGCTTGTGCGCGGTCTCGTGTTCGCACGACCTGTGCGCGACCTATCTACTAATCTGCATCTTGGTCGTATGATGGACCAAGTTGTGTAGTCGCGCGGTCTACCTTATGAGACCGCTGGCGATCTGATGGGTGGTGTTTGTATCTCTCCTGTGCGGTGACGACATCTGTCTACCCGCTTATAAATAGAGGTGCAGGGCCCATCAATCAAAATGAGAACTGTAAGAACTGAGCCTGGGTTAATTCGTGCGGTCTTTCTTTGAGGTCGGGCGGTCACGGAAGCGAGTTGACTGTTTGTTGTGTTCGCAGGTTTGCGGTCTGCAGGTTGCGATCTCCTTCCTTGGTGATTCCCAGCGGCTTGAATAAATAGTTCGGCAGCAGTCAGTCTGCGAACTGGTTTATATTCGTTCTTGTGCTGTTCGCAGCGAGCTCAGCGATCAGGCGACCTTCAGCGGTTAGGCGATCAGAGTTGCGGTCTGGCGATAGCTTCAGTTCTTCGTTCCAATAAAGCTCCAGTTCGTGCGGTCTGAGTTTTTTAAATTTCATGTCTTGCATTAATTTAACTTCATGTCTTGCATTTGTATGGTATTTCCATTAACTTAACTTCAAGTCTTGCATTTGTATGGTTCACAACAGTCTTGATTTTGTAATGAAATCTCATTACGCTTGCCAGTTAAGGAAACTTATTTAGATCTGGATATCTTATATTCTTATTTCCATTTTTATTCTTCAATTTACTTTTACACCTTCCTCTCCAATTTCTCTGTTTTATGCGTTTGCTCTATACAGATCTATGTTTTCTGCCACTTGCGCTTTATATACAGATCTTTTTTTCCGCCACTTGCATTTTCTGCCACTGTGAAATTTTCTTTCGTTTAATCAAAATGCACTTTTGCTGACTTGATGTGATATGAAAATTTCTTCCGTTTAAAGGCAATAGTTTCTAATGCACTCTAACGTCTGATTTAAAGAACTGTGATTTTCAGGTTCCGTTCATTCCATTTACTTCATTTATTATTTTTAATTGTTTCTTTGATCCTATTTCTGAGGTATTATTCCATTAGACTACTTGGATCAGTATTTTTGTATTGTAATTGTTATTAAGGTGTTAGTGTTCCTAAAATCTATGTTTTCGCAAATAGAATGTTAGTTTAGAATGTTAAAGTTGGTAATTTCCTTCAGCTTGCAAGGTCAGCTAAAATCTACTTGCGAAATCCAAGTTGGTAATTTTCTTCAGATTGCAAGTATTTTTATGGGTTTTCTCTACTCAAAGATATTTAGAAAATGATAAACATTCACATAAATCTTTATACCGTAATTCTCAACATTTCTCATCATTTCTGATTAATCACTTTACAACCAACACGGTTTTTACTTCTCTTCCTGTACCTTTATGATTTTGCTAACTTTCGGTAAACGTTTGTCGAACACCAATCAACTTTTTTTCTTTTCAGTATTATTTTTTTCAGTAAATCGGTGATTTTTTCATCTACAAAACATTGGGATATCTTTGTGTTATGCTATTACATCTATTTGTTATTGATTATCCTTTGCTAGAGATGAAATCATTTCTCTTTTCTGAGTCTGATGGATTACATTTTATTGGTTTCACATTTGGATGTTTTTGCAAGCCTTGGTATAGGGAAAAATTAGAGTTGGAATGAATGGAAATCATAAGTGTCAATATTAAAGAGTGATAAAGACTTGAATTAATCCTTTGTGAAATGATTTGCTCTAAAATTTGCACCATTTTCTCCTAGCAATGTGAAAAAAAAGGTTCCTAAAAAGTTGAGCAGGGAGAGGCAAGACCTCCAGAAGCAGCATCACTAGAGTAAGCATTTTGTTTATTGCAACAACTGCTACCATACTCTAGACTAATTTAACCTCTGATTTATTGCTTTATCAGATTCACAAATCTCTAGAAGCTTATATTTTTTTTCTGTGGGCAACCAATTGTGGATTATTAATCTCTAAATCATTGTTGCACAACTTTTCTTCTACTAACACTCTTTATTATTTGTTTTATTTTCAAATTGATTTCCATGACCTTCTTTCTCCACATCAAGTGATGTCTTCTGAACTGGGTAACAATTTCCTCTCTCTTTCTCTCAATCAGTTTATGTTGTTGAACTGGATACATTTTTGACTGTGTGTTCTATATTTGGTTTTTTAATATAGTTGTTGGCCTCTATGGCTTTGCACACTATTGTGGTGCATGTCCTTTTTTTTTACTTTCAGCCACTATAAGAATGAGAAGAGTTGAATGTGGAGGAAGCAAGAGGTATTTCATAGCATGTATTTTGATGAAGTTATCCGTTTGATGCTGATGTAGGATGCATCATCATTAAAATAAGCATTTAATTAGGCTTCATATCAAATTTTATTTGATTTTCTTTGGGTTTTTGTAACTAGGAAAGGTGTTGAAGAAGTTCTTATAAAAGATATGGTAACTTTTGAAGATGTTGATGTTATTGAAATACTGGCTGAAGCTATGAGGAGTGTTCTTCCAACGACATTTTCCTCCATATGCACTGTCCTTCCAACTATTAGTATATGATATTCCTTCTTTGTTGCCTGCTCACAGGGGCGGATCTAAGGGGGGGGCGGGCTGGGGCACGGGCCTCCCCAAGAATTTTGCAAAATGATTAGTGGATTTGGATTCTTTTCGTCGAGGCAATGAATTTTGACTACTTATACGTCAAAATCAGTGACCGGATAAGGGAGAAACGACTCTTATTCTTGTCATAACTAACTCTTATTCTTGTCTAATCCAAATCCTAATTAGCCTTTGTACTGAATTCACAATTCATATCGGTTTTCTCTTGCCATATGGTAATTTTATTTAATGAACTTCATTAACCGACAATCATATACAATAAACATGGTCACAATGGTTGGATTACGAAATTAGAGTATTTTGAAATATGTTTTGTCAAGGCGATAATGTAACACGTACCCTTAATTGTAAGTATATTCCTTTTTACCACCAATGTGCCTCAAATTTAGATCTTTGAAAGCCAATTTGCTCAAATTATTGTGGATTTGTAAATGATTTACACCGCACCTTGCATAAATGAAGTCATTGTGCATTAACATAAACACGGCCTCTCATCAGGTTGTGAGGTAAGTAATTATCTATTTCATCTAAATCAGAAGCATGAGAAAAAATCCTAGTGTCTTACACCGACGTTCGTTGTCCTAGATGTTTCATGTATATAACATGGCAACATCGAAGAATATTCAAAAGAATTAGTTTGCTAATCTCCTCATTTACTATCGGCGTAGCCTTGGATCAATATAGAAAATGGATAATCATCCTTGAATTTCTCTTTTCTTTTTTTCCGCTAGTGAAATTTAAAGTGATCAAAATTTGGCGTTAAGAATCTACATTGTTAATATGAACTAATATTTCTATTTTCTTTTATTCCTTCCATCTCTTCCGAACAGGACACACTAACGGGGTGTTTGTGAGGTGACTCTTAGAAGTATTGAGCCAAGAGGTAGATCTTAACTACTTTCTAAGGTATTCTTCCTCGTGGGTCTGCCTTCTTAAATATGGAGTTGTTGGCAATTTGTGCACTTGACTTTGTCATTTACTCTGATGTAGTACAAGTTTAACACGTACAATAGGGCCTTGGGTGAGTTGTGTGTTATTCAAGTAGAAGCGGTGGTATTTGTACCGTTGTCATTGTCTTGCCACTACGACGAGGCCCACATGATCGCTACATACTTAAAAAGGTTGTTTTTGTTGTCATATTTTATAAATCATATGGCCATGTTGGTGGCAAGCATGGAGCTTGGGTAAGCTCGTTGATCATGTAATGATCGTGATTAACATTTCTTTACAATATTGGATGTTGTGATTTGTTCCTTAACAATCATGGACACTTATCTTATTCGGTGTATAGGCACTGTAATATGATAAGTTATATTTATATGTTTGCAATCATATTGGACCCTTATTATGTGAGTTAGCATGGGCTCTCTCACGTGGTAAGTTATTTCATGTAATACCTTACTATACTTGTTGATGCTAACATTAATAAGTAACCTAGACTTGTCTATGATGTTTTAATAAACAATTGACCCTACTTTCTTGGTGCCCTAAGGAGCACCGAGGGGCGGGAGGATGTTACTTAGTTGTCAATAACTAGTATTTTAATATCCAACACAACAGGAGCTGGGACTAGCAAGCCCACAGTGGGTTCCTCCTCTGAGGTTCGGCCCGTATCGTGGGAAACAAAGAGCTATTAGGATGACACACACACCACCATCGTTGCCATACACTTCCATAGATTCGTCTGATGATCTAGTCGATGTGAGTGTCGTAGAGATTGTCTTTCTGGACTAATTTTACTTATATCATTGTTTGGGCATCTGTTTGTGTAGCCTGATGAGTCTGGTTTATACAGTGATTTTCGGCCTCATTTGGGTTTGATTTAGTGTCATTGCACTTCATTTGCTGTTCATATACGCTTATATTGATAGCATGGCGTTTCTGCGCCTTTTGTGCAATCCTTCCCCCTTTGTGGCATGTTTTTCCTATATATTACTGTATGCCTGTGTTATGGATCCGGTGGTGTGCACGGATCGGGGTTATTTGTGTTTTTCCTGCAGGTCCTGGGGTCGTGTGCACGTTCGGGATGGTGCGGGGGAATTTATGGCCTAAAAAGCCTCTGATCGTGCGCATTCCTTCGCGCACGATCAGGCGCACGACCATTGGTCGTGCGATAAATCCCAGCCCAGATCGAGATCGGACCAAAGATATGCGCACGATCACAGGCCTTTCTTCGCGCACGACCACTGGTCATGCGCCCCTGACCGTGCGGTGTTTTCTATTTTTTCTTTGCTACAGGTTGACTGCGCACGATCACAGGCATTCCTTCGTGCACGACCATTGGTCGTGCGCCACTGACCGTGCGCAGTACTTATTCTGCTCCCTGTTGAAGCCGCTGTTCTGCGATTTTAGGTATTCATACAGATTTTGGGCGCGATTTCTGGGCGCGACTCCGCCGTTCCACCTCTCCAAGCTCCCCCCTTTCATTCCTCCCTTAGGGAAGGCTTCATCCATTGATCCTAAGGGCATTCTAGGGTCCCGGAAGCATTCTCCTCCATCTACGACCAGCATTCCTCGAGGAAGACATCTCTATTGGAAGAAGCGGAAGTGACCCAGCTCTGAGAAGAAGACGGGCAACGGTTGGAGGTAGTGACAGCCTCTAAACCCAGGAAGCAACCAAGGACTGAGCTCGGAGGAGGCGTGACGACCCCGCATTCCGACCAAGATCCGCGGCGAGGCTTCTCATCTCGTGGTTACTTCTACCCCTTCTCCTTTGTTGTGATTTGTATTAGTCATGGTTGTAATGAACTAAATGCACTTTTATTTGTCTATGAATGAAAGTTTGTTTACGCATTTGTTCTTTACTTTATGCTGTGTTGTGATGCGCTCCGCCCCCGCTCCACTTACATCCACATGTTCTAGCACTCGCTCTAGCAAAAGCTAGAAGCGATAGCGAAGAGGTGCCTTCGACCCTCAACCCTCACATTTGCACTCACTTCATCCATTTGCTCACCGGCCATCCGCCAAGCGAAGCACGGCATCGCGGCCTGCACTAAACCCATCCACCAAGCGACGCCGTGATTGCGACCCGCATAGTTGTAGTTTCTCATTCTTGTTCCGTAACACCAACCAAAACCCCCCTTGTTTTGTTAAACTTAGAAACCCTCAAAATTAATCTCCTAACAAGCAAATCGTACTACCTAACTTGCAGTCCTTTGAGAACGATATTCGGGGAGCTACTCCCTACTTTTATTACTTGACAACGACCGGTGCACTGCCATCGTACCGCATTTCGTGCCCGCTAATTAGCGGTGTGGAAATAGCGCGTCAAGTTTTTGGCGCCGTTGCCGGGGATTGCAAGCGTTATATGAAATTGTTTTTAGGAAAATTAATTGAGAGGATTTTTAGTTTCCTCATTTGTTCCTTCATCCTTTCTCTTCTCTAATCGATGGGTTGTGTTATTCATTCGTTGTCAAGCGTAGTGTTGCGCACAAGGGTGTTTTTCTGGTGAATCTGGTTATCTTCATACAAAGTGGGATGGATTTAATATCCGCTGCCGTGGGTGTGGGGATACATCCCATGCTAGTGATTGATGCCCATCGGGAGAGAGTAGCTCTAGCCCCCAAGGCCCATGGTATCAGGCATCGACATCATACGGTACCACATACACTGTGCCTAAGGCTTATGGCTACTCTGCCGCTCCGCATATACCGTTTTTGAATTCGTCTCCGGCCTCACTTGGACCAAAGACGAATGCAAAACAGTGCTTGTTTTGTCGAAGCACGGATCATGCTTTAAGGGGTTGTGCTGAGTATCTGCGTGAACTGGACGAGGACGACGAGCTGGACATCCGGATCGTCCCAATTCCTATCTCTGGCAGCACCCTCCCCTCCTCTGGTTTCATATCCATATCACCTTAATGTTTTGAAGGGGTCGATGCGGATATGCCGATCAAGGATATTGGCGATCTATGCCCCGACATGGTTGCACATGTCTCTCCCGTTTGTTTATCACCGCATGTTGATTCAATTCTTTCTGAGGATGCGGTGCTTGATTTCTCTTCAAACACTAACTCTTCTAGTCTTGTGTGCGCTACTACAATTGTTTTTGACAGTATCGATGAGAATGTCTTGCAGGAAGTGGTAGTGAGTTGCAGCGTTGTGTCCACTCCGAGAGAGGAGGATGTACTTCAAGGTGCGGAGGTGGAGACTTCAACATCATTTGAGGAGGTCCAAGTCGTGGAAGTGGCCGCTGATGATTCTGCTAGATCCTGCAGCGTTTTTGACGATGCCGTCAATTCCTCGCCACCTCAACCCATCAGGAGTGATTCCGGGATCTCTCCTGAAGAAGAAAGTCTTTTATGTTATTCGTCTAATTTGTTTCTTCACCCCATTCTTGTGTCTGATTCATTGCAGGACTGTACATTGGATCTGATCCTGGATGTAATCGAGCCTGCTATCCGGGCCGGAGATGCCTTGGATCATCTGCAGGTGGAAACAGATACTGAGATTCCTTCATCTTATTACCTACCCCTACCTGACAATCAGTGCAGGTATCTTTATTCAGAAAGTGGGGGGACGACCTTGTCGCCTTATGGTTACCCGTTACCGAAACGGACAATGGAACAGCTTCCTGTTCACTTCATTTTCCATAGACCGATCAGCTAGCATATGTTAGCAGCTGAATAAGTCTAGTTGGGAGACATAAAACCCCAATAGTTATCTTCGTTAGAATTACTTTAAATTGTGGTGTTCTTTTTTTGTGGTGTAATGAATTTCTTTTTTTGTAGACCTTTTTATCTTTTAATTGTGTCTAACGGCCTTGTGTTAGAGGTGAGGAATCCTTGGATGCCCTTATGAGGCACGGCGGTAAGTTTTTTAATTTTGAAACTGGGCGCGCGAATTTTTCCTTCGCGCACGACCACTGGTCGTTCGCCCTATTTGTCGGCGCACGACCACTGGATCGCCGGGCCAAATCAACAAGGATCATATCTCCCGCCTTGCGGTACCTGCAGCACCTGATTAGTCATTCTATCGCCGCGCATGGTTTAAGCCAGAATTTGGTAGGTTGGCAAGATCTTTTGTACCTTTACAGCATGCAGCAGCGGTATCCCCTTCATCTGGGGTTCATGCTGGCCTACTTCTTTCACCATGAGGCCACATATGGCCTCGCTGGAGCGATTGGGGGTGCGTATTACGTCACCCGAATCGCGAAAGGGCTGGGAGTGTGGGACCGGATACCCTCGATGGAGAAGGTTACCTCTCCTTCCATGATCACGCGGGCAACAATGGTGAGATTCCACCTGCTGCGAGTGGTGGGGCGAAAGGGTAACCGATCATATGTGGTGACTAGTCCGAGTGATGGTGGTGTTGGTAGCCATGAGGAGGAGGATAGGGACGAGCAGCCAGAGTCTTCGGCAAGGGGAAGACGCAGGGCAGCGGAGCCGCCACAACAGTCACAAGGGTCGCAGCAGCCTGAGCAGCAACCTCAGCAGCCAGCAGGGCAGCACTTCGGCAATTATGCGATGCATGGCGTCCCGTACCTAAGTGAGCGTCTCTCCGATCTGTAGGCGTCGCAGTTTTGGATGCAGGACCTCATTTATCAGCAGGCTGTTCGGGGCGGGCAGGACGTGCCTCAGCCTCCTGCTCGTGTTGCACCCACTGCGCCCCATCCCGCATCCCCGATCCTAATTTATGCCAGCAGCAGTGTCAGCAGCAGCGACAAGGAGGAGTGAGCTGCCCCTCTTATATTGAGTGCGTCAGTGGCCTCCCGCGTCGTAGTTTGTTTCATCTATTGTCTGATTCAGCTTCTCGTGTTTAGGTTGTTGAAACATGTTTGTGTGTGACACTCATCTGGGTGTCTTTTTATTTTGTCTTTAAGACTCCTGCTATCAAACTTTAATACAGGTATTTGGTCCACCTTCAAGGACGTTAAACAAAAGGGCTCTTGGGAGACAACCCATTTGGGACCATTTGGTTCCGTTCTTTCTTGTTATCTCTTTTTTGCTATATTTTTGTGTGCTTGGGATCTCTTTAATCGCAGGTCCGTATTTATTGGAGCACGGCGGGATCACCGCCTTCTGAACAAAACGCCATATCTTCTGGTATGCTCATTTCTGAGCATGGGGTAATCTCTCATCCTAGCCTTCTTAAGCTTATGCCGCTATCAAACATGCTTTCTGCTTAGTGTAAGTCGGGGGGAGAGAGTAGTTATCGTTACCTCGTGCACATGCACAGTGCACAGCATACTAGGATTTACATCTGTGTTATATTGTAGCATTGCTCATCTAATGGCACACCACGACACCCACGTGAACGCAATGAACTGTAGGCGCGCGACGAGTCTAACTCGTTTCGGTTGTGTGAATGGGAAATCACGGTGCTGGGTTAGGATTGCGAGACGAAGTACTTTGTTGACTCTTGTAGTGCTCCTAGTCGAGTGCTCATGTCTCGTAGGAATTCGTGTAGATTCAATTTCTTTTTATGCTTTTAGTCTATATGTTTCTACTAGCGTAAATATTGTTTACTTTACTCAAAATTTGGTGAATCCGGTGTGAATCAAACGGTAGCATAGGAATGTGTGTAGACGTCCGTTAGTCTCGTGTTGCCCGAGTTGGGAGGAAGGATTATCTTTCTCGGTGGCTAGAACTCGCCCCAAGCGATTCTTGAAGCATGGGTATACGGTTAGTCAAGTGCGTGAATGTGATATAGGCCATCATTTTGGCCCGGTTGAGCCTTTGCACCCTTTCCTATCGCTATATCCTCGTTAGCCCAATTGTGCCTACCCGTTCTTTGATTCAGCCCCACTTATATCGCACCAAAGCCCAAAAGCCAATCCTATTCACACACCCAAAACTGAGCTTTAGCTGTTTATTATTTTTATGAGTTGGGTTGTTGACGTGGTGACATGTTTGTGAAGTTGTGGATGTGTTGTATTGATTATTTGCTGAAAATGACAAGAAAAGAAAAAAAATGAAAAAGAGAAAAGAAGTGAGAAGAAAAGAAAAAGATATGAGTTTGAATGAAAAACTCATTTGAAGAAGTATAAGTTTGGGGAGTAGGCGGTGCACGCACCCATGTTGTTAAGTTCAAGTCTGGAGGTGTAGTGTACCCGCATGTTTGTGGGGTGATGAGGATAGTTTTCTGTGCTAGCTCATTTGGGTTTAGTGTCTGAGCCGTCGCGTTTATCTTTGTTTACCTCACCTAAACCCAAGACTCATCTCAAACCTAAAGTCCTATTGATTCACGCATTTGAGTTATACCAGTGCCGTGGAGAGAGTGCGAACGGGCAAGCCTATGGTCACCGACATTGATGGATTTCAATGGAGTTGTCCCGAGTCCCGATCTTGGGCAACGCTCGCCTCAGCGTTCAGTTTACTTTCTTCCTATGTACGACCTTATGATTCACCGTGATTCACCTTTTGAGTAAACGTAATATATAAATACGCTCTTAGAAAATTATAAACTAATATGTATAATTAGAAATTTTGTCTACTAGATTTCTATGCACATGCGTATGAGACTTTGCATATTACTCTGCCCTTGCAATTTCTAACCCAGCTATGTCTTTTCTCGCTCCACCAGATTTGTTTTCTCGGGACGCGCAAACAGGTAAGTCTGGGGGTGTGATGAGTCTGGTTTATACAGTGATTTCCGGCCTCATTTGGGTTTGATTTAGTGTCATTGCACTTCATTTGTTGTTCATATACGCTTATATTGATAGCATGGCATTTCTGCGCCTTTTGTGCAATCCTTCCCCCTTTGTGGCATGTTTTTCCTATATATTACTGTATGCCTGTGTTATGGATCCGGTGGTGTGCACGGATCGGGGTTATTTGTGTTTTTCCTGCAGGTCCTGGGGTCTTGTGCACGTTCGGGATGGTGCGGGGGAATTTTTGGCCTAAAAAGCCTCTGATCGTGCGCATTCCTTCGCGCACGATTAGGCGCACGACCATTGGTCGTGCGATAAATCCCAGCCCAGATCGAGATCGGACCAAAGATATGCGCACGATCACAGGCCTTTCTTCGCGCACGACCACCGGTCGTGCGCCCCTGACCGTGCGGTGTTTTCTATTTTTTCTTTGCTACAGGTTGACTGCGCACGATCACAGGCATTCCTTCGCACACGACCATTGGTCGTGCGCCACTGACCGTGCGCAGCACTTATTCTGCTCCCTATTTAAGCCGTTGTTCCGTGATTTTAGGTATTCAGACAGATTTTGGGCGCGATTTCTGGGTGCGACTCCGCCGTTCCACCTCTCCAAGCTCCCCCCTTTCATTCCTCCCTTAGGGAAGGCTTCATCCATTGATCCTAAGGTCATTCTAGGGTCCCGGAAGCATTCTCCGCCATCTACGGCCAGCATTCCTCGAGGAAGACATCTCCATTGGAAGAAGCGGAAGTGACCCAGCTCTGAGAAGAAGACGGGCAACGGTTGGAGGTAGTGACAGCCTCTAAACCCCGGAAGCAACCAAGGACTGAGCTCGGAGGAGGCGTGATGACCCCCCATTCCGACCAAGATCCGCGGTGAGGCTTCTCATCTCGTGGTTACTTCTACCCCTTCTCCTTTGTTGTGATTTGTACTAGTCATGGTTGTAATGAACTAAATGCACTTTTATTTGTCTATGAATGAAAGTTTGTTTACACATTTGTTCTTTACTTTATACTGTGTTGTGATGCGCTCCGCCCCTGCTCCACTTACACCCACATGTTCTAGCACTCGCTCTAGCAAAAGCTAGAAGCGATAGCGAAGAGGTGCCTTCGACCCTCAACCCTCGCATTTGCACTCACTTCATCCATTTGCTCACCGGCCATCCGCCAAGCGAAGCACGGCATCGCGGCCTGCACTAAACCCATCCACCAAGCGACGGGGTGATTGCGACCCGCATAGTTGTAGTTTCTCATTCTTGTTCCGTAACACCAACCAAAACCCCCCTTATTTTGTTAAACTTAGAAACCCTCAAAATTAATCTCCTAACAAGCAAATCGTACTACCTAACTTGCGGTCCTTTGAGAACGATATTCAGGGAGCTACTCCCTACTTTTATTACTTGACAACGACCAGTGCACTGCCGTCGTACCGCATTTCGTGCCTGCTAATTAGCGGTGTGGAAATAGCGCGTCATAGCCCTTATGTTTGGACTTTGCTACTTTCTGTTTGAGACTTTGTATGTGTATATGTGATGAATTTACTTGATTATGCTAGTATTACTTCATGTTTAGACTTCAGTTGTACATTTGTATCATTACTTATACTCTGATGTGGATTGAGAAATTTTGGCCGGCAGGGTAAGCGTCACATGGTGGTGTGTGACCATGATGTATGGAATCATCACGGGGAAATTACACTGGGCATAAAATCTGCTCTCCGTGTTCTGGGAAGGGGATTTTACATTGATCATAATACTTAGCCTGACAACTCTGAGCTTCGAGCATTTTTATTGGATTATTCTAATTGTAGCATTAATGTCATCTATGAACTGTACTCCCAAGGATTTTGGGTCTTCCTTTTGAATCCACAACAAGGATGTTCGACACCTCCTACCGTATAAGGCATCATAAGGAGCCATACCGATACTTGATCGAAGACTGTTATTATAAGAAAACTTGATGAGAGGTAAGGGTCTATCGTATAGTTTGTTATAATCTTTGACGCATAGTCGGAGTAAGTCTTCCATTATCCTATTTGTCCGCTCTGTTTGGCCATCTGTTTGGGATGAAATGCGGTACTGAATGTTCACTTCATTTCTGTGTCTAACCCTGTATGTGCACTAGGCTAGGAATGGAGTACATTACACCGTCTACGTCTAGTATGGCTACGAATCAGCATGATGATCCCAACACCGAGGCCATCGCAGGTCTACGTACCGAAATGACTGAACTTAGGACGGTGTTGGCACAAATCCTTCTGAATCAAGGAGGACCACCACCACCACCCGTTAATGTTGGGAAGCCAGACCGACACCAACAGGACCATGATTTGGATTCCGATGGGAACTCTCCTCGAGTGCCCCCTGGAGAGCATCGCACCGAGCGCGCCTTTGACATCACTAGGGCCGTTAAGATTGACGCCCCCACTTACGATTGTTTGGGAGACCCCCAGGTCTTCCTTACTTGGGTAGTGGATATGGAATGTTACTTTGAATGGCACAACCTGACGGACCCTCAAAAGGTACAAGTCGCCAGGATGAAGTTAACGGGATGGGCGAAAACTTATTGGTTGAACGAGGAGAGAAGATTAGGAGCCGGGCAGGGAGTCCCACCTATAGGTTGGCCTATAATGAAGAATTTACTGACCGATCATTACGTCCCTGCGTGCCACCGAACCCAAATGTTCGATGAGCTTGCCACCCTGCGGCAGGGCTCGAACTCAGTAGACAAATATATGGGAGAACTGAAGGACCCCATGCGACCTTAGAGAGGTTTCGGAAGTCACGTTATCTAGGTTCCGTAAGGGGCTTCATCCTGATATCCAAAGGAAGCTCCTGCGCTATGGGCATACAGACTTAAACACGACATTCAATGCCGCCCTGGACATTGAAAAACACCTAGCCTCTATGGCTCACTCCTGATACTCTCATGTGAAGAATAAGTCCACCACTGGGGCTTCTTCTTCCACATATCCTGATAAGGGAAAGTTTAGGTCCACCGAGTCAAAGTCTGTTGTGATCACCGCTAGAAACACTAAGAACCCCACGAGTGAGCGTATCCCTATTGGGAAGGTTAGCAAGTCTAACACCACATGTTATTCTTGTGGCGTTCAGGGTCATTATGCCTTTGAATGCCCTACGAAGAGAAAAGCAGTAGCCTTTCTAGAATCGTCTACTGACCCTGCTGATTACGAGTACAAGGCTGCTGAGGAGAGTGACCCCGATGGGGTCCCAAGCGATTTAGAGGATGATCACCACCTTATGGTGATGCGTTGCATCTTGACCACTCCTCGTCCCGTGGACGACTGGAAGAGGACGAGTATATTTTCCCTGATCTTTAAGAGTGGCGAGACACTTTGCAAACTAGTTATTGATGGCGGTAGTTGCGTGAACGCCGTTTTTGAGAACGTCGTTAAGCGTATGTCCTTGACTGCTGAACCGCATCCGCCCCCCTATCAGGTTGCTTGAATCAGTAAGGTTACTATTAAGGTTTCCCAGCGCTGCTTAGTTCCCCAGCACCTTCTCTCGGATGATGACGCACATTTTTAGGCCGTATATGGGGAAATTTGTTGTAGTATATTTCATTACGACATCCTAGTCTTTAGCACCTCCCCCGCCGAGCATCTCTCCCACATCAAAATGATCCTCTCTACCTTAAGAAAGGAAACCTTATTTCTAAACCTTAAGAAGTGCACATTTTATGTTCCGGAGGTCGAGTTCTTGGGTTACATCATTGGTTCTACAGGTATTCGTGTTGACCCATGTAAGGTCCAAGTGATTAGAGACTGGCCCGAGCCCACTAGACTTCGAGAGGTACGAAGTTTCCACGGGTTAGCCACGTTCTACCGTCGTTTCATTCGCGATTTTAGTAGTATCATGGCGCCCATTACTGACTGTATGAAGAAGGGCGAATTCAAATGGATGAAATCCTCCACGTTTGCATTCCGTCGTATAAAAGAGCTTATGACCGAAGCACCGGTGTTGCATCTCCCTGACTTCACCAAGGTCTTCGAGCTTACTTGTGACGCGTTAGGCGTAGGAATTGGAGGTGTCTTGAGTCAAGAGGGTCATCCGATTAGTTATTTTAGTGAGAAATTAGCGGGCGCTAAGTTAAACTATTCCAACTACGATAGGGAATTTTATGCGATCCTTAGATGTTTACATCATTGGAAGCACTATCTCCTTTCTAAGGAATTTGTGATCCTCTCTGATCATGAAGCGTTACGATTCATCAACGGTCAGCACAAAATCAGCCCACGCCATGCTAAATGGGTATCCTTCTTGCAAGAGTACACATTTAATCTTAAGCACCTTAAGGGGTTCGAAAATCGAGTTGCCGACGCACTCAGTCTCCTCACCCTCTTGCTTTCCTCCATGCAAGTCCACGTGGTTGGGTTCGAGCGCATAAGGGATGAATATGCTGCATGCCCTAATTTTCAGGAGGCATATCTATCTGCCCAGGATAGCTCTCCCACGACCATTTCGGCTTTTTCACCTCGGGACGGCTATCTGTTCAAACAAGGGAAATTGTGTATCCCTCGCCCCTCTTTGCGACTCCACATCATTTGGGAGATACATAGTGGTGGCTTGAGCGGACACTTCGGTGGAGAAAAAATGATTACGCTCGTAAAGGAGAAATTCTATTGGCCCAAACTAAAGGCGATGGTTGGGAGGGTAGTGAGCAGTTGCCGTACGTGTCAAGTTTCTAAGGGTACTAAGTACAATGTTGGTTTGCACACTCCTATACCTATCCCGTCCATACCATGGGAAGACGTGAGCATGGACTTCGTGTTAGGCCTTCCCCCCACCCTTCGGCATCATGACTCTATTCTTGTCGTTGTGGATAGGTTCTCCAAAATGGCATACTTCCTTCCATGTAGTAAGACCGACGACGCTTCTCACATGGCGAAGCTATATTTTAAGGACGTCGTTAGTCACCGCGGAGTTCCGAAGACTATTGTCTCGGATATGGACGTAAAATTCACTAGCTACTTTTGGAAAACCTTATGGATTCTTATGGGAACCAAACTACTATTCTCCGCGGCTTATCATCCGCAAACTGATGGGCAGACGGAGGTAGTCAATAGAAGCCTTGGAAACCTTCTTAGATGTCTAGTGAGCGATCATAAAGGCACGTGGGATCTTCTTCTTCCTCACACCCAGCTGCCTGTAACAACTCCAAAAATCGGTCCACCGGTCTGTCTCCAAATGAGATTGTTCACGGGTACAAGGCCCCTGTGCCTCTTGACTTGGTTCCGTTGCCCCCAACGTACAAGACAAGTCTGTTCGCACAATCCTTCGCCCAACATATTCATGACTTACATGCACATATACGAGCTACCTTGACCGATCAATATGAGTCTTATCGAACGCACGCTAATTTACATAGGAGGGTGTCACACTTTCAAGTCGGCGATCTGGTTTTAGTACGGTCAGTTCCCGAACGAATGCCAACTGGCACCGTTAAAAAGTTAGCACCAAAGCGTGCCGGCCCTTTTCGGATTATAAAGAAGCTAGGTGACAACACTTTCGTGTTAGATTTGCCCGCTTATTGGGGTATATCCCCTATTTTTAATGTCTCGGATTTGACGTCGATTGTTTCGCCTCTGCATGAGTTGGATTCTTTGTCGTCTTCTCCCTCCACTAAAAATTCTATTGGGTTGGGGAGTGGTAGTTTGGATGATCTCTCTCCTTCGGTCCCCGCAGGTATAACATCGGATGGTACGTTGTCTTCCTTTATTCCAACTACTGACATGTTTCCCAGGTTCCCCAAGACATTTCTCACTCCAGATGTGATTCTTGCTGCTGAGCCACTTGCTACTCCTGATGGTGCTACCTACCGCTTCCTCATCCGTTGGTGTGACCGCCCTCCCTCTGATGACTCATGTGTACTCGCGATAGAGCTTCAACGTTTGGACGCCGAGCTTCTCCGTCGCTATCTCTCGGACCACGCATCAGAGATACGTGATTTTGAGTGGGGGAGGATTGATGGCGCATCCCCTCCGACACTCCTTAATAATGATGACCCGGTTGCCGAGGCGCTGCGACACAAAGATCTAAGTTGCCATGATGATGCTGAAGGAAGTCCGCGTTACAATCTCTGGCCGCGGCGTTCCAAAACTACCGTGAAAACTTAAAGTTTATTTATGCACTTTTATTTATGCACTTTTATTTTATATTAATGAATATAAAATTATTTCATGCTTGATGATAATTTTATATTAATTAGTTGGTTGTAATTTTAATTTTGAACTATTTTATTATTTTGGTGTGTATTTAACCATATGGATGGATGAGATTACATCTCCATCTTGGATGGTTAAGATTTTGCTGTAACTCTTATTTAAGGAGGCCATTATGAAGAGATGAGGCATTGAAGAAGAAAAACAAAACCCTATTTCCCTCTTGGAAATTTCGGCCACAAGGAGATCTCCCCCCCCCCCCCCCCCCCCCCACCCCTTGGTATGAAGCCTCCCCTTGCGATCTTCACCCCATTCGGTGCGACTCCGGCGTTGCTTCCTCCGGTGCGACTCCAAGGGAGAAGGTTGCAAACCCATTCGGTGTGACGCCGGTGGATCCGTGGAGAGAGTGAATCTCCCACCTTATCTTGTGTGTTCATCTTCTTGGTTGGGTAACTTCTTCCTCATTTGTGACTTCTTGCTGTGAGATTTGTGGAGGTGTTTTCGAACCGTCTTTTCCGTGATTTTTAAAATGCATCGCTTGCAAGTTCTGATTACGAATCGTTGTTATTGAATCTCTTGTGATCGAGATTGGGAAAATCCTTTGCGGGAGCAAAGCTCGGCATAGCCTTGACTTGCTCTCCAAGATTGGCATAATTTGTGCTAACAAGGGAATTAATCTCAACTAGAATTTCGACCGCTACTAATCGTTTTTCTCCGCTCCGAAATAAATTATTTGCTGCGTTTGAAACGGCTCAAGTTGAAGAATAGATGCTTGTGTAGGTGCGGTGAGTTGTGTGCTTGTTGGAGAGGTAGGTCTTAAGGATCTTGCATCGAGTCCGGCTTACGGTGAGTTGTGTGCTTGTTGGAGAGGTAGGTCCTAAGGATGTTGTATCGAGTCCCGCATAATTTTATCCATCAGATTTGGGAGCCAACCGACCCCTTTTCGTCGCTTTTGGTCGGAGCCCTCCTATGTTATTTTAATTTCTGTGATGAATGTTTTTCCGTTAGCGTAACGTCCACGTGTCTCGTTCATCCCTACATCAAGGAGTGGGTAAACCTTGGACGAAGTCCATGGAGATGTCTTCGAACTTCCATTTGGGTATAGGTAGGGGTTATAATATAGCTCCAGGGCTTCTACACTTGGCCTTCACCATTTGGCAAGCTTTATAGTGCGTCACAAACTGAGTTATATCTTTCTTCATCCCAGGCCAAAACTAAGTCCTTCAAAGATCACCGTACATCTTGGTAATTCCTAGGTGTACTGGGTACTTGGTGCAGTGAGCTTCTTGCATGATCCAATATTTAATTCATCTGTCTTTGGGGATATACAAGCGATTTTGAAAGTGGAGTAAACCATCATTTATCAAATGATCCTCTAGCGGGAATTCCGAGAGGGCTTGAAACATAGAATTCAGAATTGGATCCTCCTTCTGGCCTTCCTTGATCTGATCCCATATGTTGCACTCGACTTTCAACCAGTTTAGATACTCAATATACAACTCAACGTGAGATGGTTATACTATAGTAATATATATTTGCTCGTGCATGTGAGGTAGAACCATTTCTTCCACTTCATAAATGAAGATTGGTAATCTTTGAATCAATGTGTCTGCTACTCAATTAGCCATACCCGGGTGGTAGTGCAATGGAATTTGTAATCACATAATAACTGTAAGGAGAAGATCTCGCAATGCACTCCATAAAGGTAGTTCCTCCAGATCTTCAAAGAGAAGATGATCGCTTCGAGTTCTATATCATTCACCAGGTAATTCTATTCATGCTCTTTAAGTTATTTAAATGCATATGTAATTACCTTACTATTCTGCATTAAGACTGCTCCCATACCTTGAAGCGATGCATCAATATATATTAGAAAACCTTCCTTCCCATAAGGGAGAGTAAGGATAGGTGTCGATGCAAGCCTCATCTTAAGTTCCCGAAAAGCTCCTTCACATTGTGGCGTCTATACGAATGGGGTATCCCTTTTAGTTAGGGTTGTAAGAGGGAGAGCAATCTTTGAGAACCCTTCTATGATTTTGCGGTAATATCCTGATAGTATACCACTCAAGACAACCCATCCTAATAGCTTAAGGATATAACACTCAAGTCACTATGTCAGTGTGTTCTGTTCTATAGAGTGGTTAGACCCGCGACAGTTTGTAGAACCAAATATTTAACTCAATGTTGGCCTCCTAACCAGACCAAAAACTAGTCATTAAATCGCCATCGTCTATAATTGACATGAAGGAGGATTCAAGAACAACTTTAATGATGCACCAATTAACTTACTAGCAACTGTAGTGATGTATAATTTAAGTATCACATTTGCCAAGTAAGTGTAAGGTTGGTGGTCGAAATGTGTACCGTTATACACCACCTTCCTTTTATGGGAGATACTGGCTCACCCCTAACCACTTTCCTTGACACCAATTAGATGAATTAAATAAATGTTTTCACAAATATGTTCTAAGGTTTATTGGACTACATTATTAGCCTCACAAATAACCTAAGGCTATTACAAAATAGAAATACTTCATAAAAGATTTAAAGGTATACAAATTAGGTTTTGCAAAATAGAACCCACACTCAACAACATCAAGTGATACATCACCTATGTACAAAAGATATTTAAAACATGAGATAACATCTTGTATGTTAGACATTTTAGAGGAATTTCAAACTAAGGTACTTTATTTAAGCAAGGCAAGGGAGTTATTTTAAGTGTAACATTTAAATGAATTTAGTTTAAACTATATTTTTTATGTATAATTCATAATATGAGTTAATCATGACCAAATATCATCAAATTATAACCCAAAATCAGTTATGACATAATAACTGTACCATAAAAATATGGGAGTTAAATTCAATCATTAAGGTCATATTATTTCAATAATTTCAAAGCATGATAATTTAGTTGAATTAAACTATACTCTCCAATGTGTAATTCAAAATATGAGTTAATCATGACCAAATATATTCACATTATATCCCAAGATCAGTTATGACATAATAAGTGTACCATAAAAATATGGGAATTAAATTCAATCATTAAGGTCATATTATTTCAATTATTGTAAAGTGTGACAATTTAATTGCATTAAGCTATACTCCTCCAATATATAATTCAAAATATGAGTTAATCATCACCAAATGTCTTCAAATTGTATCCCAAGTTCATTTATGACATAGTAAGTGAACAATAAAAATATGGGAATTAAATTCAATCATTAAGGACATATTATTTCAATAATTTCAAAGTGTGACAATTTAATTGAATTTATATACTCTTCTAATGTATAATTCAAAATATGAGTTAATCATGACCAAAAATCTTCAAATTGTAACCCAAAGTCAGTTATGACATAATAAGAGTACCACACATATATGGGAATTAAATTCAATGACTAAGGTGATATTATTTCAATAATTTCAAAGTGTGACAATTTTATTGAATTAAACTATACTCTTCAAATGTATAATTCAAAATATGAATTAATCTTGACCATATATCTTCAAATTATAACTGAAGGTTATTTATGACATAATAAATATACTATAAAATATGGGAATTAAATTCAATCGTTAAAGTCATATTATTTCTATAATACACAAGTGTGACACTTAAATGAATTTTGAGTCAAGCTATAGGAAAATGCATCCCAAAATATCCAAGGCATTTGATATACATTACTAACCTCATAGTGAATATATCCCAAAAAAATTCATGTTCATCCGAAGTCAATTAACTGAAAGATACCTAAAATATTTTATGCCCGATAGTTTATATTATCATTACTTCAATAATTAATTCAGGGAGTTATACTTATCCTCACAAAAATGTACCACACCATTTTGAAATGCCCAGACCAAGATCTACAAAGTTCATGTTGACCACTTGGTCCGGTTTAGCCATTAATGCACTTAAAATTCAAGTTGAAGTTTCTTTTGTTGGATCTTACGGCGCCCTTAGAGGGGGGGGGGGGGGGTGAATAAGGGAATAAAAATCTTTTTATAATTTTATGGAAATTACTAAATTGTTTAAAGTAATATTAGAACACAAAATAACAATTTAGCTAAAGGAAGAAAATATCATAATTTGCAAGTTTAGGATTTAGAAACAAGTACTAAATTGTTATATGATGAAATAGATTAAGATAAACAATTTAGACAAAGTGATTAAAATTGAAAGCTTTGTAACCAATATTTTAGAGATAACGCCAAAAGTGAGAAATCAAGTAAACACAAATAGAGACATGATTGTATTTATATAAAAATGGTGTTTACATAAATTTGATTTCTATATCGCTAGAAATCGGAGGCGTACAAACAAAAATATCTTTTCTTTTTCTATACCGACTCGTATCCCCACGAACCGGTTGGCTTTAGACAATCCTTCCCTGGATATGGCCTCAAGCCGCTCTAGCCAATCCTTCCCCGGATATGGCCTCGAGCACCCCCTAGATCTAATCACCTAGACCTAGTCGCCAACACAAGGCAAATTTCCCCCTAAGTCCTACCCAGACCTAGTCGCCAACACAAGGCGAATTCTCAAAACGGTTACAAAGAAAATATGGAATTGAAATAATGAAAAACAATAATAAAACTCCCTATATGAGATCTCTGGAGTTGAGGATGAAGGATCACTGTAGTATAAGCGACGTTGAAGCGATCGTCCTTCGGATGAAGCGTGACATTGTCCTCCTCCAGAATTCTCCTTAAGCTTTTTGTGGGAGATCCATCTTCGGCAGCATAACAGCACTGGAATTTGTGGCACAAGCAACCTCTCTGGGATGGATAGCCAAAACGAGAAGCAAAACTCCAATTTATAGAACTTGGAGCTAGCGCCTGCGGTAGTGGCTAGCGCCTGCGGTAGCGTTCGTGTGGAGCGATTGCAAAACTGTCGGCGGCATGGCGCTGTGCACGAACTTGAGATAGCGCCTGGTGGAGCTAGCGCTGGCGGTAGCGGTAGCGGTTGCGAAACCGTCGCTGTGCACAAACTTGAGATAGCGCCTGGCGTTAGCGATAGCGCTGGCGGTAGCGAAAACTGTCGGGAACGAACTTTCGTCGGTCTGAGCTTCAAGTTCGTCGAACGAAAATTTCGTCGAACGGAGCCAAATTCGTCGATCGAAATTTCGTCGAATGCAGCTTCAATTTTGTCGAACGGGTAGCGCCTGGCGGTAGCGTTAGCGCTGCTCCTTTCAAAAGTTGTATTCCATGCTGCCTTCTACCTGTGGAGTATTGCACCTATAGTTCCTGCACACTATAAACACACTACAAGCAATATCAAATACAATATGGGATTTGTTATTCTCAAACAAAGTGATGTGACACACATGTCCAACAATCTCCCCCTTTTGATAATAACAAATCCACTTAGCAAGAAATCAACAATAGTGTTTATAGTATATGATAAGCAAGATAAAAGTGCAACTATAGTAAATGATATGCATGCTAATGTGCATACTCCCCCTAACTTAATGCTCCCCCTACATAAATGCAATTTATGTGTTACTCCCCCTAAATGATAGATTTCATGAATTAGTCTCCCCTTATTTATCTATATTTCTCATATATAGATTTCTTCAATTAATCTCCACCTTTTGGTATTATCAAAAGGAAGGTGGGGTGAGGGAAGTAAGAAGGCATTTATATATCATGATCGAGCTTTTCGAAATATAAATAATGATAAAGAGTTTAAGCATAGCATATAAGAGATTTCAAATAAAAAGAATAAGGGTTGTAAGCAAGCGGAAGATTATAGAAAACATCTTTGTGTAAGAATGAACATCATAAATATAAATATGAGTTTAAGTTCAAAATGTAAAGATGTTGTTGTTGAAACCGACAACTCGGTCTCTGTGGAGTTCGGGGCCCTCAGCGAGGCTGAGGGGCGACCAACCCTAACTCCCCCCAAGGGAGAGCTCTAGGTTGAAGGTGTTGGAACTATGAACTGGACCAAGGGCTTAGTGGGGAGGTCCCTCCACATACCCGGAAGTCCCCTTGGAACTTCCCCTCCCAAGCCACTACTAAGCTTGGGCACCACTGGAGCCTCTCCTCACCCCCTGAAGAGACTTGGGGAGGGAGAGAGAGAAGGAGAGAGCTAGCCTAGGATGAGAGATCTCTCCAAATGGTGCCCCCTTGGTCCTATTTATAGGATTTTTGAAGTTGGGCTGCAAATAGCCAAAAACTGGTCTGCCAGATTACCAAAATACCCCTGAATTGGGCTGCGGATAGCCAAATCCCGCTGTTCTGAAATGCTAAATGCAGACCACTGGACTGCGAATAGCCAAACTGGACTGCGAATAGTAAACTGGATGAGGGGGGCCTCCCCTGGGCGAGAGGGGGGGCGAACAACCCCTCCCCCTCTCTGCCCCTACCTGCTGGGCGAGAGGGGGGGGGGGGGGGGAGACCCCCCCCTCCCCTCTCTCTGGCTCTACCTGCTGGGCGAGAGAGGGAGGGGCGAGACAGCCCCTCCCCTCTCTCTGCCTCTACCTGCTGGGCGAGAGAGGGGGGGGGGGGGGGGGGGGGGGGGGGGGGCGAGAGCCCCCCTACCCTCTCTCCGGCTCTACCTGCTGGGCGAGAGAGGGAGGGGCGAGACCCCCCCTCCCCTCTCTCCGCCTCTACCTGCTGGGCGAGAGAGGGAGGGGCGAGACCCCCCCCCCCCCTCCCCTCTCTCCGGCTCTACCTGCTGGGCGAGAGAGGGAGGGGTGAGACCCCCCTCCCCTCTCTCCGCCTCTTCCTGCTGGGCGAGAGAGGGAGGGGCGAGACCCCCCTCCCCTCTCTCCGCCTCTTCCTGCTGGGCGAGAGAGGGAGGGGCGAGACCCCCCTCCCCTCTCTCCGCCTCTTCCTGCTGGGCGAGAGAGGGAGGGGCGAGACCCCCCCTCCCCTCTCTCCGCCTCTTCCTGCTGGGCAAGAGAGGGAGGGGCGAGACCCCCCTACCCTCTCTCCGGCTCTACCTGCTGGGCGAGAGAGGGACGGGCGAGACCCGGTAAGCGGAACCATCCAAGGGGAACATCACTTAACCTCCGTAGGAGGTCAACCTGCCCTGCCGTCTAGGGAGAGCCCGGTCAGCGGAACCATCCAAGAGGAACATCACTTAACCTCCCTAGGAGGTCAACCTACCCTGCCGTCTAGGGAGAGCCCGGTCAGCGGAACCATCCAAGGGGAACATCACTTATCTTCCCTAGGAGGTCAACCTGCCCAGCCGTTTAGTGAGAGCCCGGTCAGCGGAACCATCCAAGGGGAACATCACATAACCTCCCTAGGAGGTCAACCTGCCCTACCGTATAGTGAGAGACCAGTCAGCGGAACCATCCAAGGGGAACATCACATAACCTCCCTAGGAGGTCAACCTGCCCTGCCGTCTAGTGAGAGCCCGGTCAGCGGAACCATCCCAGGGGAACATCACTTATCTTCCCTAGGAGGTCAACCTACCCTGCCGTCTAGTGAGAGCCCGGTCAGCGGAACCATCCAAGGGGAACATCACTTAACCTCCCTAGGAGGTCAACCTGCCCTGCCGTCTAGTGAGAGCCCGGTCAGCGGAACCATCCAAGGGGAACATCACTTAACCTCCCTAGGAGGTCAACCTGGCCTGCCGGCTAGTGAGAGCCCGGTCAGCGGAACCATCCGAGGGGAACATCACTTACCTCCCTGGGAGGTCAACCTGCCCTGCCGTCTAGTGAGAGCCCGGTCAGCGGAACCATCCAAGGGGAACATCACTTAGCCTCCCTAGGAGGTCAACCTGGCCTGCCGGCTAGTGAGAGCCCGGTCAGCGGAACCATCCGAGGGGAACATCACTTACCTCCCTGGGAGGTCAACCTGGCCTGCCGGCTAGTGAGAGCCCGGTCAGCGGAACCATCCGAGGGGAACATCGCTTACCTCCCTGGGAGGTCAACCTGGCCTGCCGGCTAGTGAGAGCCCGGTCAGCTGAACCATCCGAGGGGAACATCACTTACCTCCCTGGGAGGTCAACCTGGCCTGCCGGCTAGTGAGAGCCCAGTCAGTGGAACCATCCGAGGGGAACATCACATACCTCCCTGGGAGGTCAACCTGGCCTGCCAGCTAGTGAGAGCCCGGTCAGCGGAACCATCCGAGGGAAAAATGTTTTGGAAAGAACTTTTATAACATAAGTCATCCGGTTATATGCAGGAAAAACTAAGTATGAAAACACTCCATCCTACTACATGGACTCAAAGAAAAAACTAAGCACGGAGACCGGGACTCGGGCTTCTACTCCCAGGCATGGTCCTCCTCGACCTCTTCTAGTTGTTGACGCTGCGGCTTCGGACACCTCGCCTCCCTTAACTCCAATAACTCAGGGCAGGCGGATGTCGCGTGACCTTCCTCCTGATGGAAGTCACAGTAAGGTAACTCCATTCGGACGCCCCCTCTTCCTCCTGCGCGGTTCCTTCTTCTTCTGTGGTCGATCACCATGGCTTGTTGGGGTGGTGGAGAGGGTGCCTTAGGTCCCTGCCTCCACCATGGGAGGTCGGCCCCCTCTTCCTGAAAGCTGTCCTCCTCTTGGTCGAACTTCCTCTTGGGAGCCTCTACCTTCCTCTCATGCTGCCTTGCCTCTGGCTCACTCAGCTTGGTCAGCCTTCTTGTGAACTCCGGGTTGGCCTCCTCACTTTCGACTTCCTCGGCCACCCTTTCCATCAACTCCTCAAAGGACAAAGGCGCTCTTCTCTTGAGATCCATCTTGAAGAAGCCTTCCCGCAGCCCCACCGTGAAGGCGAGCTTGAGGATGTCCCTTGGTACCTCCTGGACAAGCAAAACTTCTTCCTGGAACCTATCCAGATAGTGAGCCAGCGACTCCCCTGGCTCTTGCTTGATTTTGAAAAGTGCTTCGGCATCTTTCTTCCTCTTCTTTGACGTCGAGAAGCGTAGCAGGAAAACTCGGCGTAAGTCTTCGAAGGCATAGATGGATCCCGCAGGGAGCTGGTGGAACCAATCTCTAGCCTTCTCCTTCAGAGTTGTCGCGAAGAGTCGACATTTGAAAGCGTCCGACATGGGCATGATGGAGACCATGTCTTCAAACCACTGTTGGTGTAAGACGGGGTCATCCTTGCCGAAGTAGTGAGACATCCTCGCCCCCTTGAACCCCTCCGGAATCGGGGCCAAGAGGATCAGCTCACAAAAGGGACCTCCCGTGCTCGCCCCCCTTTGGGGCTGGGCGAGTGGGGGCCTGGCGCCTCCCCACTCGCCCTCTTGGGGCTGGGCGAGTGGGGGCCTGGCGCCTCCCCACTCGCCCCCTTGGGGCTGGGCGAGTGGGGGCCTGGCGCCTCCCCACTCGCCCCCTCCCGGCACCTCCTTCCTAGATGGCAGCCCGAGGGTGCTCTCGCCAACTTGCTGAGGCGAGACCTCCTATCCACTTTCTCTCCTACTTTCGGTTATCGAGGAGAAAGCCACCTGCAAGGTCTGCATGACCTCCCGCCTGAGATTTTTAAACATCTCCAACGTCACTCCAGCCACCGGGGGGTGCGAGTGACTTGGGTCGGAACCTCCACCTCCATCCATGGAGCTCAGCTTGAGACTTTCTTGAGTTGGTCACACTCCACGCTCACCGCACCAAAAATGTTGAAACCGACAACTCGGTCTCTGTGGAGTTCGGGGCCCTCAGCGAGGCTGAGGGGCGACCAACCCTTACTCCACCCAAGGGAGAGCTCTAGGTTGAAGGTGTTGGAACTAAGAACTGGACCAAGGGCTTAGTGGGGAGGTCCCGCCACATACCCGGAAGTCCCCTTAGAACTTCCCCTCCCAAGCCACTACTAAGCTTGGGCACCACTGGAGCCTCTCCTCACCCCCTGGAGAGACTTGGGGAGGGAGAGAGAGAGAAGGAGAGAGCTAGCCTAGGATGAGAGATCTCTCCAAATGGTGCCCACTTGGTCCTATTTATAGGATTTTTGAAGTTGGGCTGCAAATAGCCAAAAACTGGTCTGCCAGATTACCAAAATACCCCTGAATTGGGCTGCGGATAGCCGAATCCCGCTGTTCTGAAACGCTAAATGCAGACCACTGGACTGCGAATAGCCAAACTGGACTGTGAATAGTAAACTGGATGAGGGGGGCCTCCCATGGGCGAGAGGGGGGGCGAACCACCCCTCCCCCTCTCTGCCCCTACCTGCTGGGCGAGCGGGGGGGGGGGGGGGGGGGGGGGGGGGCGAGACCCCCCCTCCCCTCTCTCCGGCTCTACCTGCTGGGCGAGAGAGGGAGGGGCGAGACCCCTCCCCTCCCCTCTCTGTGCCTCTACCTGCTGGGCGAGGGGGGGGGGGGGGGGGGGGGGGGGGGGGGGGGGGGGGGGGGGGGGGGGGGGGGCGAGAGCCCCCTCCCCTCTCTCCGGCTCTACCTGCTGGGCGAGAGAGGGAGCGGCGAGACCCCCCCTCCCCTCTCTCCGCCTCTACCTGCTGGGCGAGAGAGGGAGGGGCGAGACCCCCCTACCCTCTCTCCGGCTCTACCTGCTGGGCGAGAGAGGGACGGGCGAGAGAGGGACGGGCGAGACCCCCCCTCCCCTCTCTCCGCCTCTTCCTGCTGGGCGAGAGAGGGAGGGGCGAGACCCCCCCTCCCCTCTCTCCGCCTTTTCCTGCTGGGCGAGAGAGGGAGGGGCGAGACCCCCCTCCCCTCTCTCCGCCTCTTCCTGCTGGGCGAGAGAGGGAGGGGCGAGACCCCCCCTCCCCTCTCTCCGCCTCTTCCTACTGGGCGAGAGAGGGAGGGGCGAGACCCCCCCTCCCCTCTCTCCGCCTCTTCCTGTTGGGCGAGAGAGGGAGGGGCGAGACCACCCTCCCCTCTCTCCGCCTCTTCCTGATGGGCGAGCGGGAGGTTTCTGCCTCTACCGCTCTCCCTCCTTTCTCTCTGTCTTGGATCATACTACAAACGAGGCACAAATGAGCTCTTGGGTCCCGGCAACCTACTCGGCGAATATAGGGTTGTACAGCTGTAACCTTTTTTTTTGAAATCTCAAAGTTTTTCAAAAAGATACCAAGCATGAAATGAATATATCAAAGAGTGATTATACTACAATGTTACTTAATTTTAAGTTCAAGAGATACCAAAACATTGTATAGGTCATGCTAGGTTATCTAGTGCATTTTTTATTTAAAGAGTAGTATAGATAAAGCATTAGAATCCAATACTCATGAGAAGAAGTGTTATGAATGATAATGATGTGCAATTCAAATGTAGTGTAGGCAATAAACTTATGCAAGTTTTAATTCATTGTACAAATACAATACACAAGCAAGCATTTTTAGATTTAGACACACATGTTGATTACCAAAATAAGTGAGTGAAATGTATCATTATCAATCATAAAACATTTACTCATACTTAGAGGCATGCTAAGCTTGGTTCTACACATTTTGCAATACAATTGATGCACTTTAAATAGATATATCAAAGCATGATAAGCAAAACAATGTTCATGGTAATTTGAAAGAATATGTTTTAACATTGTAAATAATTCTAAACAATAGAATTCATACATGCTTGATATTGGCAATAAAGATCATACAGTTTTTTTGTTTTGAATTTTTTTTAATAAAAACAGAAAAATCACACAAACATATTTTTGTATTTTTGAATTTTGAATTTTGAATTTTTGTAGTATATTTTTCATAATATGAATAAAAACACAAATAACAAAAAACATATTTTTGCATTTTTTGAATTTTGAACTTTTGTAGTTGATTTTTCATAATATGAATAAAAGACAAATAACAACACAAAAAAATATTTCTGTAATTTTGACTTTTGAATTTTTGTAGTTGATTTTTCATAATATGAATAAAAACAAAAATAACAAATGTCAGAAATACAAAAACAAAGTAGTACATATAGTCTAAAATATTTTTAGTGATTTTTAGAAATTTTAAAAATCAGAATATTCCAACACCCACGCTAGCACCGGCGCTAGTGATAGCGCGGCAAACAGTACGTGATTTTTTGAGAATTTAAAATTTTTGATTATTGATATTGATTAAGTGTCCTTAAAGTAGTTCCATGCTGAAATTTTAGAATTTTTGGAGATCTCTAGGTGGATCAAATTTGCATGAAACTTTGGCTTTTCAAATTTTTGTGTTTTACAAAACCATTTAAACATGAAGATATAAACTATGAAGACACAAGAGGACATTTTTTATTAAACAACCCAAAATATGCATGATTTAAGTGATAAATAAATAAAATGATCATGCAAAGAGTAATATAAGTACGTCCTAAGATTAAAGACTACCCCGACTAAATGTCTACACCCTAGCCCCGTACTAAGTGACGGTATGGGCATGAGGAGCTGCACACATGGCATAGGTTGGGGTGTTAATCCCATATGCACACACTAGAGAACGCTCAACCTAGCACTCTTTCCCCCCAGTGCCTCGCAAGGCCCCACTAGAACCCTCCCCGGTTAAGGACAAGACATGACTTAGAGGTTTGGTCTCTAATGCATACAACCCTACGCCCCCGCTATTGTGAGATATGAAGTCATAGGTGAAATAATCTTTTGGACAACCTATGCTTTTAAATCTAAGGGTTGATATAAAAACTATGGGTTTTGTTTAATGTGATGAGTTATATAAATCCGCATAGCTTTTCTACTATTATGAGATGACGATATGAGATAACTAGCACAATTACTAATATTCAATAAGTGACAATGCTAGAATGATGAGTTTTGGGTTTAATGTCTTGTCATAAGATTTATACTAATATTGCATGTATTCCAAATTTGATTCTAGAATCTATATAAATGTGAGATACATGCAATCAATTATCAAATCATATCCATACACCAACTAATGCAAAGAAAAACAATATTCATATTTGTATCATAAGATTCATAATTCCTAGGTGATATTCTTGTTTTGAGATTTTTCTTGATCATAGAACATGAATTATGTTTTATGATTATAGAGATTTTGCATAGAATAAATGTTAGATCATCATGATGTATGTAAATTCTAGTTCTTCTAAACTTATGACAATATGATTTGGAGATTTTCTTTTGAATGAGTATGTTTGACTTGTAAGTCTAGGAAATGATGATCATGTAATCATATTAAAGACAAAGATCACATATAGAATGTTTTGAAATTTATAATAAAATTTACATTCAATAGTTGAATCTATTGATCTTTGGTTTTGCATGATAATATATGATTTATGATATAATATTCATATATATATATATATATATTCTAATGATTAATCCATAAACTATGTGTTTGTTGGAATTTTAGTATTCTATATAATTTCAAATCACATAGTTATCATCAAATTTAAATAACATTGTAAGTGCTATACCTAGCATATAAATTTAAGCACAAATTAAGAAGTGATGCTAGAATGATACGTTTGAATGCAATGTTATTACATAGAATTAATGGAGATAATGTTGCATGTAATATGAGAAGTTTACAAATTAATTTTCTTTAGACCTATAATGAAATGATTAAACTTTTGATTTGATCTTAATGATATAAGATGATTCTAAGGTCTAAATTACATGCAAACAATGGTGACACACATCACACATAATATCTAAATTAATATATGAAACAATTATACATAGGATATCATGTGATGAAAAATCCATAAACACAGAAATTTCCGAATCAAGCGAACTAAGATAACATTTAAAAACAGAGTTGAAATTGGGCAAATTGACAGCACCAAACAAACCTAAATGGGCAAGTTTAGTTTGCCGATAGATGGAGATTTCTGTGCTCTTTCCGAAAAGATATTAAACGCGAAAATCGGACGAGCGGATCAAAAGATATGGCTATTTGAAGTTTTGATCAAAAACTCGCTTTTTGAAAGATTAAGCATGCGTTTAGATGAATTTTTGTTTTCGATTTTATTTGATAATATTTTTCATTATAAGGGCTATCAAATGCAACAAATAGAAAAATAATCAAAACGTTGCACATTTTAATTTTTAGCTTAAGTCCATTAATAAACCATTTAAATCCATAATTCTTTTTAAAATAATTTCATTAGTCTTGAAAATAATTTTATATTCAAATTATAATGTTAATTCAAGACATTGATGGGCAAAGGATTTAAAAGGATATATTTAAACAATTTAAGATGAGAGATAGATCACTTTGAAAAATATGTGACTTAATGTTCAATTTTAATTCAAATTTGATTTGATAAACATTAGGCTTAATATATTAAAGTCATATTTCATGATATATAAAGTGATCATAGCATGTTTGTTTTAAAAAATATAAAATAAACAAAAGAAAAGAGACAATAAGCATATCATGAAGTAGAGTATTGATATTTCATTTTTAATTATTTCTACTTCATGCAAATGATTGGATACTAATTAGTAAGAGATTTAGGTATCCAAAGGGGACCATGTGGGATGGTTCCTTTGGGTACCCAAATACATCGTGTAGGCTTTTGGAGAGATAGTGATGAATGGGCCTTTACAAGTGGACTTAGTGTTTCGTTTTTAATTTTGGGCCTCCATTCATACTTTGGTTGTTTGTCTTTTAAATTCATGTTATGATTATGTGACATCTTTATATGATTATATTTGTTTGAAAAATAATTCATTTGTGATTTATGTTTGTTCAAATTACTTTTCAAAATAGATTGATGTTGATAATCATAATGAATTTTATAACATGGATTCTTTGAAAATTTATAAGAGTGATTGTCTTTCTTAAGAAGTGATTGTTGAAAGAGTGGGTTACAAAATGTTGTAAATAATTGATTATTATTTTGATAATTTTCATTTCTACTCTTTCTTATAGACATACTCTTATAATATGAAGGATAATATTTTGTACTTTGATTTTCATGAAAAGAAGTTTTTAAATTTGAGTCATGATTGAAAATATATTGAGATTTATAATAATGACTCTTAAGAATTTTGTGAGGGTCATAATTCTTTTTGAAACTAAACTCCTTTTGAGTTGATGTACGAAAATGATCCTTTTTAGAAATGATTTTGTAAGTTAATTTATCCTTGTTATTCAAAATCTTATGATGAAATTCATTACATGACATTTGAAATTTTTCAACAAAAGATTTTAATTGTATTAACTTACAAGATAAAACATTATTTTCAATTAACAATTTTTCATTATGCCTTTTAGAAATTAAGAGCCCTTTTTCAATTTCCTTGAATTTTTCTTTTAATAAATTGCAATTAAGACAAGGAATAGGAATTTTAACTAAAGAGCATGAAAGAGAATTTAACACATCAATATTTGACTCTACGTTATCGTTTGCTTTTAAAGATTCATTTTCTAAACGTAATTTGGAATTAGCAATTTTTAACTTTAAAATTTTACGTTTAGCAATTTTAAGCATACGAGAAGTAGAAATGGAATTTGTTACAAAAAGAGAAGTTTTTGATTTTCTTACATTGCTATGGTTTCCGTCTTCTCTTTTGCTTGATGTGTTGCCAACAAATGAGTCCAACATTGTGACGTTGTATTTTTCTTCCTCCAAGCATGAGTCCTCGTCGATTTCTTCTCTTGGATCCATACGGAATTCCTCGTCGATTTCACTCTTAGATTTATCATCCTCCAAGAGTGAGTCCTAGTCGATTTCTTCTCTTGGATCCATAAGGAATTCCTCTTGTTCATCATCTGTGGAAGGAATATTATAATTATTCTCAAGAAATTTCCAAACTTCATAAGCAGTAGGAAGTGTATAAATCAGTTTGAAAATATTTTGATCTAATGCACAATATAGACTATTCATAGATTTGGCATTTAAAAACATTTTATTTTTATTTAAAATACTTGGGGGCATTTTAATTGTAATATTCCATACTTTAATATCCAAAGATTTAAGAAATCTTTCCATAAGAAATTTCCACCCATTATAATTTTTGCCTTCAAATAAAGGTGGTGTTAAAGATTTTTCATTTATAAGAAAGTTCCCCCCACTAGTAGAAGCGAGATCATGAGACGCCATTATTCCCGGTTGTTAAGCCGATTTGGAATAACCTCGCTCTGATACCACTTGTTGGATCTTACGGCGCCCTTAGAGGGGGGGGGGGGGGGGGGGTTGAATAAGGGAATAAAAATCTTTTTATAATTTTTTGGAAATTACTAAATTGTTTAAAGTAATATTAGAACACAAAATAACAATTTAGCTAAAGGAAGAAAATATCATAATTTGCAAGTTTAGGATTTAGAAACAAGTACTTAATTGTTATATGATGAAATAGATTAAGATAAACAATTTAGACAAAGTGATTAAAATTGAAAGCTTTGTAACCAATATTTTAGAGATAACGCCAAAAGTGAGAAATCAAGTAAACACAAATAGAGACATGATTGTATTTATATAAAAATGGTGTTTACATAAATTTGATTTCTATATCGCTAGAAATCGGAGGCGTACAAATGAAAATATCTTTTCCTTTTCTATACCGACTCGTATCCCCACGAACCGGTTGGTTTTAGCCAATCCTTCCCCGGATATGGCCTCAAGCCGCTCTAGCCAATCCTTCCCCGGATATGGCCTCGAGCACCCCCTAGATCTAATCACCTAGACCTAGTCGCCAACACAAGGCGAATTTCCCCCTAAGTCCTACCCAGACCTAGTCGCCAACACAAGGCGAATTCTCAAAACGGTTACAAAGAAAATATGGAATGGAAATAATGAAAAACAATAATAAAACTCCCTATATGAGATCTCTAGAGTTGAGGATGAAGGATCGCTGTAGAATAAGCGAGGTTGAAGCGATCGTCCTTCGGATGTAGCGTGACGTTGTCCTCCTCCAGAATTCTCCTTAAGCTTTTTGTGGGAGATCCATCTTCGGCAGCATAACAACACTAGAATTTGTGGCACAAGCAACCTCTCTGGGATGGATAGCCAAAATGAGAAGCAAAACTCTAATTTATAGAACTTGGAGCTAGCGCCTGCGGTAGTGGCTAGCGCCTGCGGTAGCGTTCGTGTGGAGCAGTTGCAAAACCGTCGGCGGCGTGGCGTTGTGCATGAACTTGAGATAGCGCCTGGCGGTAGCGATAGCGCTGGCGGTAGCGGGAGATAGCGCTGGCGATAGCGGTTGCGGTAGCGGTTGCGAAACCATCGTTGTGCACGAACTTGAGATAGAGCCTGGCGGTAGCGATAGCGCTGGCGGTAGCGAAAACTGTCGGGAACGAACTTTCATCGGTCAGAGCTTCAAGTTCGTCGAACGAAAATTTCGTCGAACGGAGCCAAATTCGTCGATCGAAATTTCGTCGAACGCAGCTTCAATTTCGTCGAACGGCTAGCACCTGGCGGTAGCGTTAGCGCCGGCGGTAGCGCTGCTCCTTTCAAATGTTGTATTCCATGCTGCCTTCTACCTGTGGAATATTGCACTTATAGTTCCTGCACACTATAAACACACTACAAGCAATATCAAATACAATATGGGATTTGTTATTCTCAAACAAAGGGATGTGACACACATGTCCAACATCTTTGTATATAGAAGGAGTTTAAATGAATTAATTTGTATAGTTCTGTATTGAATTAAATAATAAAAACACAGATCATAAAACTATCATAGCTCCTGCAATACAACTATCATAAGCATAACTATTTTGAATTAAATAATGAAAACAGAAAGGATCTGACATCCATAGCTCCTGCAATACAATACTATCATAAGAAGGAGTTAATCAAGAGCCGATCCAGTGAAAGATTAAAGAAGATGTTCTTCATACTACCTTCATAAGAATTCTGAAAACGGAATTCCTACACTCCTCCCCTTCTTTCTTTCTCCTTCTCATTCCCTGTAAAAGAGTTTTGAGAATCCCTCTTCCCATGGATTCAGTGGTTCAAGATCTCCTTATCAAAAGATCTGGTGGTTCAAGATCTCCTTATCAAAAGAGTTGTTGGTTCTTGATCTCCTTGTCAAAAGATCAGTGGTTCTAAGAGTCTCCTTACCAAAAGACTCAGACACAGTTGGTGCATCCCTACCAGGTGGTAGAAGAGGGGAGTACCCACATTTTGGAGAACTTCTATAAAAAACTATGTCTTCTGGATTGTTTATTTTCTGTGTTGTCCCTCATAGCTTAGATTACATTACTGTTTCTCTACTCTATATTTCAGCACTGTTTTATTCTGGATAAGAATTTATTGAAGTATAACACTTAGGATTTTATTGTACTTGCACAGCTAAGTTAGAAATAAATTTAAATCTCTATTCACCCCCTAGAGGATTCTCAGAGGCACATTGTGCACTTTCAATTGGTATCAGAGGGAGATTGATCATTAAAAGGTTAACATCTTGATCAAAAAGACTTCCTCCTCTTATTTCTTTACTACAAACATATTTTATAAAGAAAATGAGTACTAAGGATTATGCTTCCACAAGACCGCCAGTGTGTAACTTAAATAAGTTCACACTCTAGAAGGCCAGAATAAGACTTTATATAAACTCCATTGATGAAGATATCTATAATGTTCTTCTCACTGGTCCTCCAACTCCAGTCAGACAAAAGGCAGGAGAATCCTCAACAACTGAGGCTGTCCCAAGAAAGGAATGGACAAAGGCTGAGAAGAAGGTCAAGGCATGTGATGCCAAGTCCATGAATATTCCTGTATCAACAATGTCAGATGACATTTTGCAGAATGTTGCTGAATGCTAATCAGCAAATAAAATCTGGGACTCACTCACCACAATGGTGGAAGGAAGTGCTGATGAAAGAAAGGACAAAAAGTCCCTTCTCATATCCCAATATGAGAACTTTCAAAAGAAAGCTAAAGAATCTATTGCAAATATGTATGACAGATTCAACATTATCATTAATGAGCTCAAATGCTTAGACAAGGAGATATCATTGACTGAAATTAATAATAAAATCCACACGTGCTTCCCTAGATCATGGGATTCTAGAATCTGGGCAATTATAGAGTCCAAGTGCCACAGAGAGATCTCAACTGAAGCTTTGTTAGGAAAGATTAAGTCTTATGAGTTGTTACTAAAGAATATGGCTGAATCAAAAGAAAGGGAAACTACTCCAGCTCCTATCCAAAGGAGCCTAGCTCTGAAAGCTACTGAAGGAGAGCCCTCTACTCCTGAAGATGAAATGTTCAGTCTGCTAGCTAGGAGATTCAAGAAATGGGACAAGACTGAAGACTCAAGGAGAAGAGAAAGAGATTCAAGACCCAAGTATGATAAAACTCCAAAGAAGGAGGTTATCTGTTATACCTACAACAAACCAGGGCACATTGCTCCTGAGTGCCTATAAGAGCAAAGGGAAAGAAGCAACAACAAAGAGGAGAAGAAGAAGAAGTCCTCCAGAGGAAAGGACAAGAAGAAAGCCAAGGGTTTCATTGCTGAAACCTGGAGTGATTCTAAAGCAGAATTAAGCTCCTCATCATTTGAAAGTGATGATGAAGCAGCAGCAGAAGCAGCCTGCATGATGGCACTAGGGATGTCATAAGATGATGAAGATAATCAGGTATCTATTTTTGATGAATTTGACTTCAGTTCTGATGATTTTAAATCATGTTTTAAAGATTTCTGCATTGATCATCTTAGAATAGAAAAAGAATTAGACATAGCTAGAACTGAATTAGAGAACCTTAAGAAAGATGAAATGCAACTAATAAATCAAAACCTAACAAATGAAATTAATAATAAAGAGTTATAATTGATTAAACTTATAGAGGAAAACACAAATCTAAAACAAGAGCTAGCAAAGGCAAAAGGCCTTTGAGGATTCACTCAATGGGAGGTGTTAGAAGCTCAAGGATATCACATAAAATCTCTCTATGAGATTTAATCACCTAGGGTTGGGAGCAAAGCCCTCCACTAGCACAGAAGCTCCTAGGAAACCTGCATGGAAAAATCCAATGTCATTTGTTAGACCTAGTGAGTACCAACCAAGTGAGAAGAGTGCATCATCCAAGGGTAAGGTTAATAGTCATCAAGATAAGATAGATTAAACTAATCAAGTAAATCTTAATAGGAAAGAAAGACCCATAGATAAGAACAATATAGAGAGGCCAAATAACAATAACCAAAAGGCTAAAGCAAAACCTAGAATAATAAAACATTCTGCTGATCTTCTTTATTTAGATACATTTTACACTCATTACAAGTATCAAAATAATAGGTTTGGGAAACCCATTCCTTATCATCAAGAAGGGTATCATGAAAGACCCTTCAATTCCTTCATTGAACCCTACAATGGAAAAAGCAAAGGGCCCAAGGTAACATGGGTTCCTTCTAATATTCAAACTACTTGTGCAGGGTTAGGTAGGGTCCCACTCGGGAAAAAATGAAGTGGGAAGAACGATGTAGGTCTTGAATAAGGAACAAAATTCATACAAGGGAGTAATTTCTGCCTTAAATCTTCCTTAATGTTTATTACATTATATTATAATCTATTTTCAATAAATATAATTGCTGGGAAAAATAGCAAGAATTTTCTTAAGAGAATAGATCTGTTCATTCAGAGGTACGTCGAATAGAAGTCGACGTACCATCGACTTCTACTCGACGCTAGCATCAAGAAGCACTTAGAGAGGACAATTCGAATAGAATTCGACGCAGCGTCAAGTTCATATCGATACATACGTCGACTTTTCGAACGCTGATTAAATTCGAAGTTACGTCAATTAGAAATTGACGTAACATCGACAGGACTATGTCGACTTAGGGTTTGTTGAACAGTCTTGATGATACGTCGAGTACTATTCGACGCAATGTTGATATATCAGCGCACGCAGAATTGCTTCTAGAAGAATTCTTGACACAACTTTGCGCGCCAAATAATAAGTTTTATCGACGGTGCATCGACCTAAACCTTAAGTTGCGCCGATTCATCTGATTTTAAGCAATTACTGCATCGAAACATTTACGTTTTTGAATTTTCCTCTCCTTGCTCTCTTGCTCTCTTGTTCTGCAGCTCTTTTGTGCTCTCTCTCTCTCATTTCTCTTTGTCTTTGCAGGTACCATTGTTCTGATGGCTCCACCTAAAGTTAACTCTGGATTCGATATGGACATTGATTCGTTCAATATTGTTGCAAAAAGCTTCAAGGCCATTCTTGGCCTATTCTAAGATGCTGGCTTAACAAAGCTGATATCCACAAGATGAAAGATCCTGGATATTGAGCTAACATAGTTTAAAGATAGTGTTCAGATAGGAGAGGATGGCTCTCTTAAAGGAAAAATATCTGACACAGATGTTCTGATAACAAAGGAAGTATTGAACCAAACATATGATCTACCTACCGGGAGTGACTCAAAAGAATTGACAGGAGAAGAGAAAAATAATGTCCTGGAAATCTTGCAGTTCAAGAAAGACAGACCTATAAATCTGAAGAAGATCGACTTGGCAGAAGAATACAGGTTCCTGGCTGACATAGTTGGGAAGGTGTTATTGTGCGAAATCTCAGTTATTGTCCACGCTACTCTGACTAGAAGTCCAACTGGTTTACCCTTCTGTTGAAGTAATTCAAGTCAACGTTACGTCGAATAGATATCGACATAGAGGCCATGGACCTGTCAAAGAATCTTAAGAAGTCGACGCAGCTTCTACTTCAACTCAGAGCAGAAGGAAGTATCTGTCGAAGCAATTTAAAGTCGTCGCAGCGTCGACTTCATCTCGACGCAGATAATGAAGTTCAGAGTCATGACATCAACTCGACAATTACGCTGATAAGGTATCGACGCAACGTCGACTAGCAGAGTTTAATCAGAACAAGGATGAAATCGAAGCTTCTCCTTCAAGAACTCGAAGCTGGGTCGATAACAGAGGAAGAGAACTCGATGCTACGTCGAATATAGTCTGAAAAGGGAAACCTTTTCAGCTATCATTTTTGGACCCTCTCTCATGCCCCACCTCACTCAGGACCGTTCTCCAACAGCTCATTAATTGCCTCAAATAGAAAGAAGGTCTAAAAGAGGACAAAACCCTTTCTTGGAAACATGCTTAATGTTGGTGAATGGGTCGGGAATTAAAGAAGGAAAGAATGAGATTGTCAAGAGCACAATACCTTTTCAGGTCTTACTAGAAAGGGAAACAAATTCAAATCTGAGGGTGGACAATAAAAGGCAAGAGAAGAAAGAGAAGAGTAGAGCACTTACCACAAGAGACAATACTGTTCTATGCGGTCTCCTCTTCTTCTACCTCAGGAACCCTAATAGAGCACACATATAGAAGAAACAACTACTGTTCTCCATCTCATATAACAAAGGATCTGAATTCTGCTCTTCATCACTATCATGTATCAACAAAGATCTTAATCAGTGAAAATAGAAAGGATCTGACATCCATAGCTCCTGCAATACAGCACTATCATAAGCATGAGTTAATCAAGATCAGATCCAGTGAAAGATTCAAGAAGTTTTTCTTCATACAGCCTTCATAAGAATTCTGAAAACAGAATTCCTACACTCCTCCCCTTCTTTCTTTCTCCTTCTCATTCCCTATAAAAGAGTTTTGAGAATCCCTCTTCCAAAGGATTTAGTGGTTCAAGAGCTCCTTATCAAAAGATCTGGTGGTTCAAGATCTCCTTATCAAAAGATCTGATGCTTCATGATCTCCTTGTCAAAAGATCAGTGGTTCTAAGAGTATCCTTACCAAAAGGCTCAGGCATAGTTGGTGCATCCCTACCAGGTGGTAGAAGAGGGGAGTACCCACATTTTGGGGAACCTCTATAAAAAACTGTGTCTTCTAGATTGTTTATTTTCTATGTTGTCCCTCATAGCTTAGATTACTTTACTATTTTTCTGCTCTATATTTCAGCACTGTTTTATTTTGGATAAGAATTTGTTGAAGCATAACACTTAGTATTTTATTGTACTTGCATAGCTATGTTAAAAATAAATTTAAATCTCTATTCTCCCCCTCTAGAGGATTCTTAGAGGCACACTGTGCACTTTCAGCAACCTTACTGAGGGAGCCTGCCCTGCCATCATGTGAGAGCCGGGACAGTGGTTATCTTCTCGGGGGCCCTTAACCAAAATTTACTTTTTCATTTCTACCACCCGAGTGAGGGAGCCTGCCCTACTGGGATGTGATAGCCTGAAAAACTGTTTTCTTCTCGGGGTCTCATAACCAGAACTTATTTTTCTTTTCTACCACCTGAGTGAGGGAGCATGTCCTATCAATATGTGAGAGCCCAGACAACGATTTTCTTCTCGGGGGCCATTAACCAGAACTTATTATTCTTTTCTGCCACCCAAGTGAGGGAGCAAGCCATGGCGGCATGTGAGAGCCCGGACAGCTGTTTTCTTCATGGGGGCCTTAACCAAAACTTATTTTTCTTTTCTGCCACCTGTATGAGGGAGCCTGCCTTGTCGGCATATGAGACCCCAGATAGCGGTTTTCTTCTCGGGGGCCCTTAACCAAAACTTATTTTTCTTTTCCGCCACCCTAGTGAGGGAGCCTTCATTGCCAGCATGTGGAGCCCGGATAGCTATTTTCTTCTCGTGGGCCCTTAACCAGAACTTATTTTCCTTTTCTGACACCCGAGTGAGGGAGCCTGTCCTACAGGAATGTGAGAGCCCGGACATCAGTTTTCTTCTCAGGGCCCTTAACCAAAACTTATTTCTTTTTTCTGCCACCCGAGTGAGGGAGCATATCCTGCCGGTATGTGAGAGCCCGTACATCAGTTTTCTCCTTTTGAACCCATAACCAAAACATATTTATCTTTTCTACCACCTAAGTGAGGGATCCTGCCCTGCCAACATGTGAGGGCCTGAACAATGGCTTTCTTCTCGAGGGTCCTTAACCAAAACTTATTTCTCTTTTCTGCCACTCGAGTGAGGGAGCCTACCATGCCGGCATGGGAGAGACCGGATAGAAATTTTCTTCTCGGGGGCCCTTAAGCAAAACTTAGGTTTCTTTTCTGCCACCCTAGTGAGGGAGCCTTGCCCTGCTGGTATGTGAGATCTCAGACATCAATTTCCTTCTTGGGGGGCCTTAACCAAAACTTATTTCTCTTTTCTTCCACCCGAGTGAGGGAGCTTGCCCTGACATCATATGGGAGCCCGGACGGTGGTTTTCTACTCAGGGTCCCTTAACCTGGCCTTATTTTTCATTTTTGCCACCCGAGTGAGGGATCCTACCCTGCCGGCATGTGAGAGCTCGGACAATAGTTTTCTTCTCGGGGGCCCTTAACTAAAACTTATTTCTCTTTTCTGCCACCCGAGTGAGGGAACCTGCCCTGCCAGCATATGAGAACTAGTACAATGGTTTTCTTCTCGGAAGCCCTAAACCAGAACTTATTTCTCTTTTCTGCCACCCGAGTGTGGGAGGCTGCCCTGCTGGCATGTGAGAGATCATACAACAAATTTCTTCTTGGGGGCCCTTAACCAAAACTTATTTTTCTTTTCTGCCATCCGAGTGTGGTGCCCTACCGGCATGTAAGAGCCCAAACACCAGTTTTCTTCTTGGGGACCCTTATCCATGCATTATTTTCCTTTTCTGCCACTTGAGTGAAGGATCCTGCCCTGCCGACATGTGAGAACCTGGACAATGATTTTCTTCTCGGGGTCGCTTAACCAGAACTTATTTTTCTTTTCTACCACCTGAGTGAGGGAACTTGCCTTGACAGCATGTGAGACCCTAGACATTGGTTTTCTTCTAAGGGGCCCTTCACCAGAACTTATTTCTCCTTTCTAGCGGGAAACTCTCCAGTAACCTGCGTCTTGACCTAATCGGGCAGAGACCAAATTCATTATAATGAAGAGTTCAAGGAGAATGTTTTCCTTGTTTATTAAGGATAAAAATGATTTATGTCATCGCCACTCCAACTATTACTGAGGGGGATCCCTCATAATCTTGGATCCAATACCCTCCCGACTTTAATGCTTCTAGGATTACATAGAGACCCTCCTAGTTGGGATGGAGTTTCCCGATGGTTGCGGACCTTCCCGCAGCGTCGACCTTCTTGAGGACTAGGTCCCCTTTAACAAGCTCCTTGATCCTAATATGTTTATTGAATTATCTTGCCATCCTCTTCTTAATTTCTTCCTGGGTAACGGTAGCCAGGTCACGGAGCTCTTCGACGATGTCAAGCGAGAGTCGTTGTTCTTACTTGTTCTCCACCTTCCACTTCTCATCCCCTTCCTCTATGGCAATGCTCGCTAGGACTTTACCTTGAATTCTATTGGCAATATGGCCTCAAAACTATGGGAGAGTTTATAAGGGATATCTCACATGGCCATGTTGGGTGTGGTTCTCAAGGCCCAAAGGGTCGAGGGAAGTTGCTCCACCCAATTGCCTTTGAAATTCTCTACCTTCTTTTTCAACAAGTTAACGATTACCTTGTTCGTGGCCTCCACCTGCCCATTCCTCTATGGGTGATGGACAGATGCGAAGCGATGGTCAATGCCTAACTGGCATCAGAAGCTGGTGAGCTCCTCACTAGTGAACTGTGGCCCATTATCGGTGATGGTGGCAAGGGGTAGTTCATACCGACAAATTATTTCCTCCCAGATAAAGTTCCTTACCATCTGTGAAGTTGTTTTGGCAAGTGTCTTGACCTCCAGCCACTTGGAGAAATAATCTATCATGACCATAAGGAATTTTCTCTGCCCGGTGGCTTGGGTGAAGGAGCCTACCAAATCCATCCCATAAATTGCAAAAGTCCACGACGCTGTGATTCTCCGGATCCTCTATGCTGGTAGAAGATGGATCAGTGTGAAGAGTTGTCATTTATGGCACCTCCTTGCATATTCCACCACATACTTACCGATCGTCGGCCAGAAGTAGCCTTACCTCAACACTCTCTTTTCCAAGGTCCGACTCCATGAGTGATTGCCTCAATCCGAGTAGTGGATCTCCACCAGAACTCTTGGGACCTCCTCCTCAGTTATACACTGAGCCAAGAGCCTTGATAGAGTATTCTAGTATAGGTCCCCATCATGCAGTAGGTAGTAGGCGGACGTGTACCTGAACCACCTCTTATCTGGAACCCCGTATGTGAAACTTCCTAAGGTCAGGGAAATGATGAAAGGATTCAAACATGAGGGTTGCTAGTCTATCTCCATTAGCTCACCCTCCTCACACTTCCTCCCGCACTGGGGACATACTTTTCTAGACAATCCGCTTAGATGTTCTCCGTCATTGGCACATGTAGAATGGAAAAAGTGTGGAACAAATCGATGAGGATCTTGACCTTTGTCAGGTATCGCTGGAGAGTAGGCTCCCTTGTCACAAATTCCACCTTGACTTGCGACACTACCACCATTGAATCTATGAAGGCCTTCACATCCTAGATCCCCAACTCTCTTGCCAGGTGAAGCCCCGCGACTATGGCCTCGTACTCGGCTTGGTTGTTGGTGACAGAGAAGTGGATGTCAATGGCCTGTTCGATCCTTGTCCTATGTAGACAAATCAAATCCACTCACCCTCCTAGGAAGTGTCTTCCCGATGCTCTATCCGCAAACATCTCCCAAGCCACCTGCCTGGAAGACTCAGTCTCTTCCACCTCAACTACGTATTCTGTCAGGAAGTTAGCTACCGTTTGCGCCTTCATCGATAACTGGGGAGTGAATGAGATTTTGAATTCACTGAGCTCCACCGACCACATGGCTAATCTCCTTGAATGCCCTACCCCCTCCATGATGTTGCGAAGGGGGTGATCGGTCACCACCTTGATTGAGTGTGCCTGAAAATACATCCGGATCTTCTGAGCAGAGATAATCTGGGCGAGAGCTAACTTATCCAAAAATTGAATACTTAAGCTCTGCCTTCTTCAGGAACTGGCTGACATAGTACATGGGAAATTGTTTCTTCCCTCCTCTCGTACCAGGACCGAGCTTATTGCCTCGGCTCCCACCCTATGATTGAGGGATATATCTTCCCCTTCCATCGACCCTTGAAGCAGCATGGCATGTGTAAGTTCCTTCTTTAGTGCCGGGAAAGCCTCCTCGCACTACTATGACCACTCAAATTTCTGATTTCCCCTTAGGACCTTGATGAAGGATGAACATTTCTCCCCCTACAGGGAGAGGAACTTACTCAGCCCTGCCAACTTTCCTGTTAGATGCTATACTTCCTTGACGTTCCTGTGAGACTCCAAATTTAGGATTGCCTTTCCTTTGTCATGGTTATACTCTAACCCTGTCGGGGTGAGGAGATGACCAAGGAACTTCCTTATGCCTACACCAAAAACACACTTCGAGGGCTTAAGCCTCTTTTTGATTTTTTGGAGCATGGCAAAGGCCTCCGCCAAATCTTAGAGGTGATAACAAGCATCCTTTCTTTTTACCATTAGATCATCCACATCGACCTCCAAGCTTCCCCCTTCTGCTCCCTGATGACACGGTCCATCATTTCTCTGGTATGTCAACCCTGTGTTTCTCAGCCCGAATGGCATCATTTTATAACTATAGCAACCATCGTCTGTGATGAAGGAGACATCCATAACATCTGGCGGGTGTATTCAGATTTGTTGATAACTAGAAAAAACATCTAAAAACCTCATCACAGGAAAACCGACATCTGAATCTACCAGCACATCGACTTGAGGCAAAGGGTACCAATCCTTGGGACTTTTTTATTTAACATAAAAAAGTCTACGCAGATCCTCCACCTCCCATCACTCTTTTTAACCATTACAACATTGGAGACCCAGGCTGGGTGCTGAATCTCTGATACCAAACCAACCTCTAACATCTTGTTTACCTCCTCCCTGATGGGCCCTAACAGAGAAGTTTTCACTGCCCTTTTCTTCTAACAAATGAGGAGGATGCTCGGGTTGAGGTTGAGGTAGTGGCAAGCACTATTTGTGTCAATGTCAGGAATCTTTGTGACACTACAAGCAAAGGAATCCACGTACTGCTGGATGCACTCCCGGATCCTCTCCTTATCTTCCTCACTCAGCCCTCCACTAATTTGAGCTTTCTCGGGTCTCCCACCCTCGCTAATAATCTCCTTCTCCCTTATCTCCTCGGCTACTTCCATCCTTATTATACATTCCACGGCCTTGTCGGCCTCTTCTACCTCCTCCTTCCATGAGATGGTGTTAACTATCGTGACATAGCACTACCTGGACACCCTGGATCTCCCTTGACCCGGATCAAGACTCCTCTCATGCAATATTTCAAGCACTAGTTGTAGGAGGAAGGCAAACACTTGAAAGCGCTGATGAGGGGATGCCTAAAAGGGCATTGTAGATGCTAGGGGCATCCACAATGAGAAACCGATAGTTTCTTGACGTCCCCCCACCCCAAGGTCACGAGGAGTTCAGATCCTCTTTCCACTTCCTTCCTCTCCCCGGGAACCCAAAGGGTGGTCCATACTAAGTGAGTATTTTATTCCCCTCCACCTTCATCTCATCGAAAACCTTCTTGAAAATCACGTTCACTGAGCTCCCGTTATCCACCAGGATTCTGGAAACCATGAAGTTCTCGATTACCATCTGGATTACAAATGCATCACAGAATGGATCCTCATGATCAGGCATATCCATTGCTGAGAAGGTGATCTTTTCTTTTGGGAGTGGAGCTCAGGAGGTCGAAGTGACACTCCGACTATAGATGGCATGAAGGCTTCCCTTGTAGGTGGCCTTGATCCCTATCCCTTTCATGTATCACTCTGATCCCACCTCAGGTTCCTACATTGACCCAATCTTCACATCGATCTTCCACCTCCACTCCTTTTCCTTCTACCCCCACTCCCAGAAGTAGTAATTGTTGATGCCCTATCGGGGCTCTTTTCCCTCCTTTCATCTATAAGAACTCTGGGCAGGTGGTCGTTGCGTGACCTTCCTCCTGGTGGAAGTCACAGTAGGGTAACACCACTCATCCCCTCACCGCACTCCCTGGGCAGTTTCTTCTCCCACTTCTTCCTTGACCGATCACCATGCCATGCTGGGACTGGAGCGGGAACAATCTTGGGCATGCTCGCCTCCCCGAAGGATTCAGCCATCCATTTCCCGCATGAAATTTTCCACCCCCTTATAAGTGGCCTCTTCCATGGCCCTGATGAGGTCCTATTGGTGGCCACCAAATCGGTCTATTGACCGGTGGATGAAATCTCAACCCTAACTCCTACCCCCCCCCCCCCTGGGGGCCCCTGATGTCCCAGCCTCCTTGGCTCTTCCTTTTACTTCATCTCCATCTGTTGACAGCCTCCAGGCGTTTTCTCCTCTCTCCCTGACGACTTGGCCAGCTTTGCCACAAATGCGTGGTTTGTGGCCTCGCTCTCGATCTCCCATCCCTCTCACTCTATTAGATCCTCATAAGATAGGGGGGATCCCAGGCGAGTCCCATCTTGAACAACTCCTGTCGCAGCCCCAGGGTGAAGGCAACTTGCAAGGTATGTAGGGCACCTCATGGACCAGAAGAACCTCCTCCTAGAAGTAATCCTTGTAGCTCCCCGATGACTCCTAAACCCCTTACTGGATTAGGAAAAGAACTTCGGCACCCTTCTTCCACATCTTGGATGTTGTGAATCACGAAAGGAAACTCCTATGTAAATCTTCAAAGCTGCAGATGGTCCCCGAGGGAAGCTGGTGCATCCTATCCCTCATATTTACTTTGAATGAGATGGCATACAACTTACACTTAAAGGCATCCATCATCTGCCTGATGGAGACAACATCTTCAAACCATTGGAGATGCTAGAGGAGGTCATCCTTGCCTGTGTAGTAGGATATAACGGGCTGCGTGTACCCTTCTAGAATCAAGGCCGAAAGAATCAGTTTGTAAAACGGACACCCGACCCTACCTGGTGAGCTAAAGGTGCTAGCTTGGTCTCCTCCCCTGAGTAGCGAGTACCAGGTAGGATGGGGAACAAGACTCATGCGCAAAGTGCTCTCTCGTCCTCCCCACCAGTACTTCATTCCATGGTCGCCTGGTTGGCGCCCCCTCACCCAAGGCTTGTGAGGCGAGTACTAGAATCGCATGGGTCGAGCACTCGCCCGACGGTGTTAGGGCAATGCATAGGGTCCCCAAGATTGACTTCCTAAATTCATCAGTCACTTTTCCTGACGTACTCGCCTGAGGGGGGCAAGCCTCCTTGGTTGGTTCTTTGCTCATCGTTTCCATCCATGGAACTCACTGAAAATTTTCCAAACAAACTACGGTCCATGTTCACCGCACCAATATGTTGACCCCAGAAACCTAGGTTAACAGAACGTTGTACACAAAAACCTGGGGCAATGGAGTTCGAACTGAATGGTGTAGCTTGCATTTACTTCTTATGAGTGCAAACACTAGGCCAGGCACACGGAGCAAAAAATCTCACTCGCAATGGTGAACAAACAGAACCCGTGAGCTGCATCAAGAAGGTCCCCCAGCTGCATCAAGAAGGTCCCCCCACAATCCTAGAAGATCAAAAAGAACTTCCCCTCCCAAACCAGAGGTGAGCCAGCCAACCTAGAGAGCACCAGAGAGCTCTAGGAGGGAGAAGAAGAAGAGATCCTCTCCAAAGGTTCCCTATGGGAGTCTATTTATAGTTTTCCTGGATTGGTCTGTGGATAGTATAATCTTGCCTTTTGGTATTGCTAAACGTAGCCCAAATTGGCCTGCTAATAGTGTGATCCCATTGTTTGGTATGGCTAACAAGCCAACATGAGAATACCCCTTAAAAGGGATATCCATGAGAGGCGAGCAGAGGCTACCGAGGCTTACTTGCCTAGGGGTGGCGAGTACCCACTGGTACTGGGTACTCGCCGTACGCCTAAGACCGAGGGCGGAAGCGGCTTGCTTGGGGTGTCCTCGCCCATAGATAGCGCACGTCGGTGTACAAGACCATTTTTGCCCCATCCAAAGAAGTTATTCCTCTCCCTTTCTCCTAGCCAGACTAGTGGTACTACTCAACATATATGGGGTTGTACAACAAAGCTACAGGCAACCTCCAAAAAAATCAATCAATGTCGATGGTCATAGGCTCGTCCAGTCACACCTACTTCACTACATTGGTCTAAACTAGTTGAAAAATAAACAGGACTTATCTTAGGACGAACTCTTTAGCTTGGTTTTAAGGTGATGATAAGCAGATACCCCCAGACTTAGAATTTTACTCATGGGGTCACGCTCACGAAGCCAAACATAATCAAAGTTTCACAATCTATTAATTTTTTTCAATTTTTATCTTTTCTAATCTTTTTTTTTTCAAATTATATTCTTTTTTTTACTTTAATTAACATTCACACAAAAGATATTCAAAGAATGGCCACCTAATCATTGTAATACCATAACACACATAAATCAAAAGCACATCGGCGATAAGATCTATGATTTAAGCATGCAAATGGGAATGACTTTTAGGCTTTGGTGAAGAATAAGTGGAGGTGAATCAAAGGTGAGGTGTAGGGCTCAAATCGGCAGCGCAATGGTATTTGAGTAGGACAAGATGCAAAAGTTCAATTGATCCAAGGAATGGCTTAAATCATCTTCAATCAACTAATCCGACCTATGAGTATGCTTTGAGGATCGCTTGAGATGAGTTATAGACACCGAGAAAGGATACCCTTTCACTATGATCCAAAAATATCTCTCTAGTACTCGTAACACTCATCCTCACGCTAATCTGGAGACGAGGTCACCTTCTAATTAGAAATGATCATTACACACGTATATGAGATAGAAAAAATATACGATAAACTATTCATAGAGAATTAAGTTAATTAATAATCCTACTCGAGAGCACATGCACTTCACTGGGGAAACTACAAAATCTTGCAATACATGCATTAATTTACTTTTAATTTAATTATTTCTAAACTCATCCCCTACACCGAAATGTGAAATGCTAAAATCTACAAGAAAATCTAAGTGATGAATTATGGTGGGTGCAACAATGTGTGTGGATGAGGGCAAGAAATACAAACTAGAGCATAAAAATATTTAGCTTGGAAACAATCATATGGGTGCAGTGTGTAGCTGATGAAATTGCTCTCACCATACTTTAATAAAAATACATGTAATACATGAATACAACAATTGATAATTAAATTGAAAATTTGGAGAAAAAGATTTATTACCCAATCGGAGAATTTGTGTTCAAGGCCTTGAAGAAACATCTCCAAAGAAAATGGCCACCGAATGTAAGATGACGAATTCCAAGTGTGATTGAGACTTGTAGATTGAGCTCCAACAAATCAAAGAAGCTGCATGGGTGAATTAGATAAAAATAAGATAGGAACAAATGAGAATTAACTAAACAAATCGTTGAACATACAGAATGCAATATGTTGGGAAAAACACCCTTGTGATTTATCTTACAAATCATCTTAAAGTGATTTCAAAATCTACGATGTATTACACATGTTGTATAGAAGGGTAAATTAGTCATCAGATGTCCTAGGATATCACACTCACACTAGAGTGTCAAAACCAGTTCAAATCAAGCACAAAATTCAGTTGAGTTAAATTGCATCGAATAGAAGTCGATGCAACTTCGACTACAAGTCGATGTAACTTCGAAAACAAGTATAAGTAACTAAAACTGAAGTCGAAGTATAGTTGAAGTTGACGAACTTCGACAAGAATATGACGCAGAAGATGAAGTTCAAGTCCAAGTCTTCAAATTGACGGATACGTCAATAAGGATTCAATGCAATGTCGATATCTGAGTTCAGTCAGAGCTAAGAAGGATTTCGAAGCTGCTTCTATCAGAACTCAGAGGTGCGTCGATTAGAAGTGAGATGAATTTGATGCTACGTTGAATATAAAGAGAAATAGAATAATTTTTGCTGTCTTTTCTGATGCTTTTTCAGAAGGTATCCAAGGATATAATTAAAATTCTAATGGCTCGTTTATTACCAAAAATGGAATGAAGTAATCAAGAGAGACAACAAAGACATTCTTGGAAGTTATTCAAATTAAATTGACAGGTCGTGAACAGAAATAGAAAAAGGCATTTATTATCCAGTGGACATTCCTTCTAAGTTCAGAACAGAAGAGAAAACAAATTAACGGAACTATTCGACAGAGAATAACTATACAGAGGAAGGAAGAAAAAGAACAATCAAGGAATTCCATTCAGTCTTCTTCTTCTTCCTCAAGTTCTAACACAAACAAAAAAAGAAAATCTCTGTACAGGAAATACAAACACTGCTACTGCTTCTTCTTCTCTCTTACAGTAGGAAGTCATCAAGAGTACAGAGAAATCATCAGGATCAAAAGCTCTTCACCCTTGCATTCTTTTATTCCTTAAGCAAGGGTTCATTCAGCACAGATCCTGAAGAACACCAACAGAAGAAACAAAAAAAACTTATTTTTCTTCTTTTTATCCCTGTCTTATTTCTGTAACTGTGAAAGAGCCCTAAGAATTCCTCTCCAAAGGATTCAGTGGTTCTAAGAGTCTCCTTATCAAAAGACTCAGTTGTTTGGTTCTAAGAGTCTCCTTATCAAAAGACTCTGTGTGTGGTTCTAAGAGTCTCCCTATCAAAAGACTCGGTGGCTGGTTCTAAGAGTATCCGTATCAAAAGGCTCGGGAACTTATGGTGCATTCCTACCAAGATAATAGAAGAGTGGAGTACCCACATTTTTGGGAACCACTATAAAATTTGTCTTCTCTATGTGTGTGATTTTTTGTGTTGTCCCATTAATTATTTCTACTATTTGCACTTATTTTATTCTGGATTAGATTTGTTGATTGCATAGTTGTTAGAAGTTTTATTTTGCATGCATATTTAAGGTAAAAGTTTTAAATCTTTATTCACCACCCTCTAGAGAATACTCAGAGGTTACATTGTGCGCTTTCAATTGGTATCAGAGGGAGGTTGATCATAAAAAGGCTAACAACTTGATCAAAAGATCTCCTCACTCATATTTTATATTGTAAAATTATTTTTAGAAAATGAGTTCTAAGGACTCTACATCAACAAGACCACCAGTGTGTTACCTTAACAAGTTTACACTCAGGAAGGCCAGAATATAATTACATATGAACTCCATTGATGAAGATACCTTTAATGTTATTGCATTAGGTCCCCCACTCCCATTCAGAAAAGATGCAATTGGGATGGTGACTCAAGAACTAGTCCCTAGTGCAGAGTGGACTGTTGCTGAGAAAAAGCTAAAGGCATGTGATGCCAAGGCAATGAACATTTTGGTATTCACCATGTCAGATGATATCCTCTAAATGGTGGCTGACTGCAACTCAGCCAAAGATATCTTGAAATCCCTTTTCATATTGGTTGAAGGAAGCTCTGATGAAAGAAAGGATAGAAAGTCCCATCTCAAATCCCAATATGAGAACTTTCAAAAGAAGGCTGAGGAAAGTGTTGTTGAAATGTATGAGAGATTCAGCATTATTATTAATGAGCTAAAAACTCTGGATAAGGAGATATCTCTGAGAGAAGTCAATGACAAGCTTCATGATGCGCAAAAACTATATCTGCAAACGATGACGGCAAGTGTACCGTATTGAATGTAGTATAGGTTGTAAAAACCAAGGTCGTATTAGACTCGGGGCGGTTGAGTACTCTTACTTTGGAAAATCTCTATTATCTTATCAAATAAAACTTGTGGTTGGTTGGTTGCAAGAAAGAGAAATAGCTTATTTTAAATTGATGAGTTTATCGACTAGTACTCAGCCTTGAATCACCTTGGAAAATAAAATATAATAAGAACAACTTCTAATTCTCTTAAGAAATTACTTGACCCTGGAGGTTCCCGATTTATGAACACACCTCTCTCGAGTATACGCTCAACTGAGTTTAGTTTGATCAATCGAACTTTCATTCTAGAATCAAAATCCCTAGAACTCGCTTTATCGTAGTAAATCCATCTATTGGATTTGACTCCAATCCGGGAGAATTATGTCATCCTCGCTTGAGGAGTGCATTCAACTCTCTTTATCCTTGAAATGATTGATTCAAATTCAAAACCTCTCGGTTATTAGATTACGAAAACAAGAATGAGAATTATATATCGACAATATAATCTCAATCCAATAAAGTTCAAGGATAAATCTTAAGTATTCTAAGGAAGAGAAAGAGGAACTAAAAATTAAATCATGAATTATATTTTCCTTGGATCATCTCGGCCGAGTACTAATAGAATTTTAGTTACTCGTGGAGATGGAGGATTCAAAAGAAATAAAAGAGTACATAATGAAGAAAGAATAAAATAAGACAACAAAACTATTTTATTAAGTAAGGCAAAAGAAATTACAAACTATGAAAAGGAAATTACAACTATCGAATTGAAAAGTACAATTTGCAAGAAGTAAAAGGTTGATTATAAGAACTACTACAAACATGAAAATAAAACAAGAAAATGAAATGTCTAATCCTCTCATTCATCCCTCTTAATTCCTCCCAATGAGCCCTATTTATAGGTGCAAAATAATAACAGCCGGCCCAAGCATTCGAAGAATGGCAATCAATAGGGGGTGGGGCCATGGCTGATTTTATGGAGACATTTCTTGGAGCAGGCCAGACAGCTGGTGAAGCTTGGGCGGAGGAGGTGCAGCTGCTAGCTGGACATTGGAGGAGGCGCACATGGATTGCTGACGTGGCATGCATGGGAGCAAAGGTAGTCGGACAGCTGATGTGGAGGTAACGACGGAGCTGTTGAATGTTCGTCGAACGCAGTTCGTCGAACGGAGGTCCGTTCGTCGATCGGAGATCACCAGGAGGCAGTTCGTCGATCTCCCACATATTCGTCTAACACAGTTCGTCGAACGGAGATCCGTTCGTCGATTGAAGTTCGCCAGGCGCAGTTTGTCGATCTCCCACGCTTTCGTCGAACGCAGTTCGCCAGGTGCAGTTCATCGATCTCCTGTGATTTCGTCGAACGCAGTTTGCTAGGCGCAGTTCGTCGATATCCCGCACTTTTGTCGAACGCAGTTCGTCGAACTCCCGACAGCGCGTATCAAATTTCCTGGCCGCCAGGCGCAGTACGTCGAACTCCCGAACTTTCGTCGAACGCAGCCGAATCCAGTGGTCACGCCCCCAGGTCACGCCCGTGACCTTGGGCGTGTATTTATAAATTTCATCAAAAAATTTCCAAAAAACCTAAAAAATAAAAACAAAGCTTAAATTAGTTGAAGAAATAAAAAGGAATGAATTAAATAAGAAAATACATATAAATTATATAAATTCCTATTAAAACAATATTAAAATTATTCTAAAATATGAGTATATAAACTACTCATCAAATACCCCCATACTTGAGCTTTTGCTATTCCAGAGCAAAAGAATGAGGAAAGAATTACAAGACATCGATATTATTTCTAATTAACTAAAATTTCATTAAACCAAGAGTAAGTTAAAAGTAAATTCTAGGAATTCAAGAATTAAGTCATAAGTTATGGTGATAATTCAAAAAGAGAAAATTGTTTAGCTAACTACTTCTCAAGATAACTATTTAGCAAACAAAATTATAGAAATTTTCAAACAAGAATAGATTGAAATTATAAACACTTTAACATCAACGAAACTTAAGGAAAAGACATCTACCAAAATATTGCTCTCTTAATAATTTAATTTAGGAGTAGAAACAATGAAATTGGCTCGGGATGGGTTTAACGAAATGGCAAACTGAAGAGATACTAAAATAAAGGTGATGAATTTTATCCTCTCACCTTATTTGAATACGAAAATGTATATGTTTAGGAAGATAATGAATTTTATCCTCTTATTTTCCATACCATATAATTTTTTTTAAAATTTCTCTTCAATCACACATCCAAAATGTATATGTTTTAGATTTAATGAATTTTATCCTCTTACATCATGACATATAATCTTTTAAATGATTTTGGGTGCATATGTTTAGGAAATAATGAATTTTATCCTCTTATTTCCATGATATATGATCTTTTTCTACATTTTTTTATTTCCCAACAAAGGGTGAGGGGGAAGAAATACTTCTATTTTATAAATTAAACTATTTTGAGAGCAACTTTTTAGTGGAATGAAATTTCCTAAGATGTTAAAATTAAAAGAGAATATAATAGAAATCTAGAGATGTTTAGCCAATTTACCAAAAAATGAAGCTATTTAAAATTAATCGGAGAAGTAGTGCTAAATAAATTCTCTAATTGAATTAAAAGCATAAAGTGTTTCTTAAAACTAAATTACATCAAATTTAAATTTAACAAATTCTGATAAAACAAAAAAAATTTAGCTAAATTAAAAATGTAAGAATACTTATAATCAAACCTCAAACTAAATTTCTAGAAAACTAAAAACAACAAGGCTAGGCGTATTTATTATTATTATTATTATATAATAATTTTTGTAATTACTTCCTGGACTTCCCAAGGTCAACCCGGTGAAGGGCTCGCAAGGTACTAGAGGCTGTGATGTGAATTCAAGCCCAAAGCGTCCTTTCCAAGAAATAAGATTTTTATTATATTATTATTTTTTTCCAAATACAAATACAGTGAACGCAAAGCTACACCCCCATACTTAAAATTAAACATTGTCCCCAATGTTTAAAACTAAGTATGAAAAACACTTGAAAAATAAACTTTAAGAGAAAAATACATAAAATTAAAGATAAGCAAGGGGTGCCTCCCAAGAGCGCTTTGTTTTTCCCGTCTTTAAGCTAGACTGTTAGTGTTAGGAAAACAAAATTGGAAAAGAAAAATGGACAGGCAACTCCCCTAATTCACGCTTAGGTGAATGTGTCGACGTCAGTCGGCCGGCTTCTCCTCCGCTTAACATGTGATTCTCCGTTTGTCGTTGGACTTGAATTTGCAAATCCAAATCACATATACATACCTGAGGTGATTTGGAAATATAAAGATGAGCGGCATATGGATCATCAATTCTTTGGGGTAGCAACAACTCATCTTCAACCTGAAAATTATTAGTTTTTAAAGAATCACAATTAGACGATTCAGATAATTTTTCGCAAGGAGGAGACGCTTGCGAAAATATAAAATTATGCTCCGGTTGTTCCTTTTCTAAAATAAAATTTTCCATAGAAAAATCTAGCGCATTACCAAGTAGAATTAAATTTTCGGACACTAAATTTTCATGAATTTTCGGTTGAATTAAAATAGAAGTAATTTGTGAAAATTCATGACAAAGAAAAGAAGATCCGGGTGGAGTAGGGAAGAAACTTGTTCTTTTTCTAGTTCTTCCGGGGTGCCCAAAACATCAAGAAAATCATGGTAAGAAAATTTTTCTTCATCTTTGGTAAGAGAAGTTATGGGATTACATGAAAGCACATGTTCCTCCATAACTAAATTATCAAGAGGTGGAGAAAAAATACTAGACGAAATAATATTTTCCTCTAAATTTTGGGGGGAAGTATCTATTTAAATCTGTGGAATTTCCCCAAAATTAGAGAACGAAAATTGCGGTGTGTAAGAAGAAAAACAAAAATTCGAATCTAAAGATTCATCACTCTGAGAACTATCCGGGAGAGCTTGCCACCAGGAATAATCTACTTCGGAGCTAGACGAACTATTATTAAACGTCAAAAAATTATTCTCATTAGAAAAAACATTTTCATCAATGTTTGAAAAATTATTTTCATGAAAAGAGGAAAAATTATGATCGTAATTATAACCAAAATTATTTGCATAATATTGAGGATAATTATTTTCATAATAATTATTTTGAGAATATGACTGTAAATAACATTCCTCACTTTGGTTTTGAAGCTCGGTGTTGAAACAAGAGAACTGGTCTCGACGTTCGCAAGGGGGATGCAGCTAACCCATACTTGACCTGAGCGAGACCCTTGACCAGTCACTAAGAACCAAAGAACATTGCCCTTGAATAATCACCTATGTCCACAAAAGGACCCCTTAAGCTGCAGCGTGGAGGTCCCACCACATACCCGGAAGCTCACAAGGAACTTCCCCTCCCAAGCCAATGCTGAGCCTGGGCACCTTGGAGGGCACTAAGGATCACCTCACCGTCCACCTTCAATGACAGGGGGAGGGGAGTGGAAGTGCTTACTCACATGCAAGGGAGGGGGGGTACCAACATCCCTTCCCAAGGTGCCCATGGGGGTCTATTTATAGACTTCTCAAAAATTGGGTTGCAGATAGCCAAAAATCTACTATCCGCAGCCCAACAACTAACCCGAACGACCGAAACAGAAGAGGGGGGAGGGGGGCGAGTGGAGCTCGAGACGTACACTCCCCCCCCCCCCCTTGCCGGGGGTCGAATGAGTTGACCGAGGTCCACCACCCTGACTGGCGAGTGGACCTTGCTGTCCACTCAACCCACCGGGCGAGTGGACCCTTGGTCCACTCGCCCAACTGCCCGGGCGAGTGGACCTACGGTCCACTCGCCCACAGGCATGGGGCGAGTGGACCCTAGGTCCACTCGCCCCCCCACCTTGGGTAAGTGGACCCAAGGTCCACTCGCCCCCCCACTCGAGCGAGTGGACCAAGGGTCCACTCGCCCGGGTCCTTGGGCGAGTGGACCAACGGTCCACTCTCCCGGGGACTTGGGCGAGTGGACCCAAGGTTCACTCGCCCAAGGAGATCTGCCACCCCCCCCCCCCTCGGGCCTTCTCTTTTTGGTCTTGACGACCTCCATCAGCTCGGTCCGCTACACAATGGTCACCCTCTCTACCATGACCTTATTTGCGTCGGGTCACACCGACTCGAAAATATGAGGGTTGTACACAATCCCCGCTCTTTTCGAGCTTGTCGTAAGCTCGGAAAGAAAGTCCAACCCACCTATTGGACGAGTAGGTGGGACCCTAGAGCGATCCATGGAAGGCCCTATCAACGGGATGCTCCTGCCGAGTTTTTCAACTGAACCTAACGTTGGGGCGGAACGCGAACCTTTCTCCACTTAACAACCCTCCTATGAGCCGAGCTCAACTGGAGGTGGAGAAAGCTCAACACCTTAGGTTGAATTGAACTTGACCTAAGGTTGAGAAAAACTCAACACCTTTAGTCGAGCCAAGCTCGACCTGAGGTGGAAGGCAAACCTTTCTCCACTTAACAACCCTCCTATGAGCCGAGCTCAATTGGAGGTGGAGAAAGCTCAATACCTTAGGTCGAATTGAACTCGACCTGCGGTGGAAGGCGAGAACTCCACACCTACCAGGGAGTCGAGCTCACATGGTGGGGGAGGGGGATCCACACCTTCCAGGGAGTCGAGCTCACCTGGAGGAGGAGGGAACTCCACACCTTCCAGGGAGCCGAGCTTACCTTGAGGGGGAGGGAACTTCACACCTACCAGGGAGCCGAGCTCACCTGGAGGGTGAGGGAACTCCAAACCTACTAGGGAGCCAAGCTCACTTGGAGGGGGAGGGAACTCCACACCTTCCAGGGAGCCGAGCTCACCTGGAGGGGGAGTGAACTCCACACCTACCAGGGAGCCGAGCTCACCTGGAGGGGGGGTGAATAGGTTATTTTAAAATCTATTAGAAATTCTTTATTAAAACTTAAATGAATGTGAATTAAGATCAGAGCTTTCAAGAAAACAAACACAAACACAAACACACAGAATTTTATAGTGGTTCCCCTATCTTGGGTAATCCACTTTCCCCCTTCTCCCCTCTAGCAGTGTGCTAGATAGGGTTTATATCTCCTCCAGATCTCAGACCACCAAAAGGTCTTACGGCTCAGATCTCAACAGATCTTACAGTCTCAGATCTCAATAGATCCTACACTCTCAGATCTCAACAGATCTTACACACTCAGATCTCAACAGATCCTACCTCAGCCTTTATAACAATAGGCTTACACTCAGATTCACCCCTGAATCTTACAACTCAGATCACACCTGATCCTACACCTCAGATCCTTGAAAGATCCTACACTCAGATCTGACAACTCAGATCCTACAGAAATTGAAAGAGGTAGAAACAACACTTAGACTTAGATTCTTCAATGTATTGAGTCTTCTTGATCTATCTAAAAGATCAGACAGAAAACTTAAGCAGAACAGCAACAGCAGAATGATCTTCTTGAATTGCACAGGCTGTGATGATTGTTCTTCTTTAGGAAGACAGATTCTTCCTCCTTGACCTTCTCTCTTCAGATAATAATCTCAGCACCAGATTGCTGAAGAAATTTCTTGTAGCACGATTCTGAAAGAGGAGATGGCTTCTTCAACTTCTTCCTCAGATTTTTTTCTTGAACGGCGGAGAAGATAATGGCTTTCAAAAGGAATGTTCAACTTGTAAAACCATAGGTCATGCCTTCTATTTATAACCCGCCATCCGCAACATCTGAGATGCTCCTCCTCGTCAGCATGACATTAAATCTTCAACTGTCTTTTGTAGCTTCAGAATAGACGAGGAGTTAAGACATGGTCATCATCTCGACATGGCTCAGCTTGCTGTAGGTGTACTGGTACATATCTCTTGACTCAGAGCTTTTCAGGAAAAAGGCGTTGAGCACTGTGTATCTCTGTCGACGCTTTTTCTATAAGGTGTCGAGCGATGTGTAGATGCTCGACACTTACTTCTTAGACTGAATCTCTCAACTCCTCCTTCTTAGGCGTCGAGCAATCTTTAGTCGTTCAACGCTTTTTATCTATAGGAGTCAAGCAATGTATAGGAGCTCGACGCTTCTTAACTTTTGCCTTCATATCTAGACTCTTTTTGCTGGCGTTGAGCTAACTGCTCTTTTTGCTGGCGTTGAGCTAACTGAAGTTTAGTCGACGCTTCTTGTCCCATGGCGTCGAGCGATATTCCTTGGCTCAATGCTTCTTGACTTGATCTTAGATCTTCAGCGGCGACCTTGCCTTTTTGAGACAGCGGACATGAGTCGACGCTTCTGGATCACAGGCGTCGAGCGATGTGTAGTGTCTCGACGCTTGTGAACTTAGATGAATTACTTGAGCACCTAGCTTGACCTGATCTCCTGCACAGTGATTCTAGAAAGTATATCAAATACATTCTGAGGTATATCTTTCACTTAGGAATGGACTTCTCCAAATCTAGTACATTGTGGACAATGGTCCCAACAATCTCCCCCTATTTGAAGAAGTCATAACCTTAGTCAACGATATACCCCTTTTTCAAAGATAACCAATATTTTCTTCACAGGCAATCATAATATAATGAGTATAATACTTCATAAAATCAGATTACCAAAACATTCTTAACAAAAGAAATTATCTCAGACCTGATTTATAATATGAGCACAAAATCACAAATTACATGATCTACATCACAAGCAGTTCAGAATAAATCATGTAAATATAAAGAAAGAATCACATCACAAGCATATATATATATATGATGATAAACAAAAGATAGTTTGCTCTGGGAGCTCATCAAGATTGTCCAAAATTATATCAAATACATTTTCTGAGAATTTATAAGAAAGATTCAAATCCTAATGTTGTTCAGGTTCTTTGATATTTATTCCTCTTTTGGCTCTCTTGGATAGGACTTCAGCAACCTCTTTCCTTCTTTTGAAGTAGCCAAACGGCTTTGGGAAATATCTGATTGGCTCCTTATCACTTGCCTGAATCTTCCCAGCCAATTTGTCAGCTTTGAACTTTATCTTCAGCTCCTCCTGATCCCTGTGCTTTAACCATTCAGCTTCAGAGTACCATTTCCCCTTTCATCTAGATTACCTTTCAGAGCTTCCCATGCTGCCAGAATCATTTCCCTTGATGAGGGAGACCAATGTTCATAATCTTCCCTTGATTCAACTTCTTCTCTGAATTTCCTTTTGCTAGAATCTACTTGTTCACTGGTAATGTTCTTTCTCTTGGTTTTATCTTCAGGACTGTACATCTTGGCAATTTGCTTTTGAATTTGTGTAAGAGATGCTGGCTTGGTCTCAGAAACTTGATCATTATAATCTATGGGAGGATAGCCAAAAGTTTCTCTTATAGAGTTGGAGGTCCACACAACATGCTCAGAGCTGGCTTGAATCATTGACCTCTCCCCCTTTATGACTTCTTCAACTATATGATCTCTTAGTTTATTCTTCTGAAACCTAATCTGGCCCTCCAGATGATTTACTCCACTTTCAATGACTTTCTTGACCTTGAGAAGATGGTCATCTATAGTATCTGTATTTAACTTTACTTGATCCTTTAGAATGGAGGAGCTCTCATCAATCTTGGCTAGTATAGCAGCATCATGTTGTTGCAGCTTAGCTTCTATTTTAGTTGTACCTGTGAGAGTCTGTGCAACTTGTTCTTTGTACAACACTTGCATATTGTTGCTTAGAATTCCCTGATTCAGTTGCACATCATCTGCAGTATTTGCAATACCTGCTTGCTTTTCTTTGATTTCCTTTGAAGTACCCTTGATTGAATCTAGCTGTTCAGTTGTATAGTCCACAGAAGCACCAGCTCTTTTGAAATTTTTTATCATTTCCTCTCTCAGAGCATTCATCTGATGATTGACTTCAAATCTGACCATTTTCATTTGAAAATCTACAACATTTTTTCAATTTTGTGTTATTTTCTTCAATATATTGTTCCAATAATCTTCTTTGATTATTGAGCAACTCCTCCAGCTGAGGTAGTATTGGACTTAGATCCACATTAACTTCTCTTGCTATTCCAGCACTTCTACTACTTTCCTCTCTGATGAAAGAGTCATCTCTCTGGCTCATATGTGAGCTAAAGGATTCTATTTTGATCACCTTCTCAGCTTCTTTCCTTATGGCTTCAGGCTCTCCTTCCACATCCATAGCATCAACAGTAGAATTCTCTTGAGCAGGGACCTCAGGCTGATACTCCCCCTCAAATGGTGCATTGTTTGGATCAAGATTCACTTGAGCAGGGATTTCATCCTGAGGCTCCCCCTCAATGTCTGCATTGTTAAAATCAGTATTGTCTGGAGCAGGGATCTCATCCTGAGCCTCCCCCTCAACTGCTGCCTTGCTAAATTCAGTATTATCCTGAGCAGGGATCTCATCTGGA